>OV702284.1:287380471-288661636 GCA_916181665.1 Avena sativa | reverse complement strand
TCAATTTACCAAGTTTGGTATTTTTCCTTGCAACTATGTCACATAATAAGACACCACGCGAAGGATTTACGTTGATCGGATCGTTTTTGAATTTTTTATGTCGTTTCAAACTATAGTCAAAACGGCGGTCATGAAGGTTCTTAGCTAGGGGATGAGCCTCGCTTAACTTGCATTAGATCTCTGAAGAAATAGCATATTGTGAGTCTAAAAATAATTTTTACAAAAAATCATGGGCATCAGATAATGTACCTGTAGTTCAAATCGGACCCACTTTCCGTTGTTTCGGCAAGAACTTGTCTTTTTCGCCATGGTGGACGGAAAGGTTTGATATATCCCGGTTGTGACATTGTCCATGTAAGGTGTTATAATATTTTTGAAAAAAGTGGTGGTAGCATTCTAAAACTATCATTTGGTGGTTGCTTCACAAAACGCACCGTTTTTTGCGCTCGAAAAATAAAAAATGGATTTTCCGTGCGTCGAAATGGAAAACTTCCTCATGTAACATTGTTCGCCATTCCAAGATGCACATGCATGCACAATACGGGCACATTATCACAAATTATGCCCTGATTCTAGCCATAACATTGGTCATTTGGCCCGAAAGTCATGAAACATCAAACATGATAGGTCATTTTTGAGAAGTTTTTTTGAGACATACTCAATTTACCAAGTTTGGTATTTTTCTTTGCAACTATGTCACATAATAAGACACCACGCGAAGGATTTACGTTGATCAGATCGTTTTTGAATTTTTTATGCCCGTTTCAAACTATAGTCAAAACGGCTCACGAAGGTTCTTAGCTAGGGGATGAGCCTCGCTAAACTTGCATTGGATATCTTAAGAAATAGCATATTGTGAGTCTAAAAATGATTTTTACAAAAAATCATGGGCATCAGATAATCTACTTGTAGTTCAAATCGGACCCACTTCCCGCTGATTCGGCAGGAACTTGTCTTTTTCGCAATGAGTGGACGGAAAGGTTTGAGATACCCCGGTTGTGAAATTGTCTATGTAAGGCGTTATAATATTTTTTTAAAATGTGGTGGTAGCATTCTAAAACTATCATTTGGTGGTTGCTTCACAAAACGCCCCATTTTTTGCGCTCGAAAAATAGAAAATGGATTTTCCGTGCGTCGAAATGGAAAACTTCCTCCTGAAACATTGTTCGCCATTCCAAGATGCACATGCATGCACAATACGGGCACATTATCACAAACTATGCACTGATTCTAGCCATAACATTGGTCATTTGGCCCGAAAGTCATGAAACATCGAACATGAGAGGTCATTTTTGAGAAGGTTTTTTTGAGACATACTCAATTTACCAAGTTTGGTATTTTTCCTTGAAACTATGTCACATAATAAGACACCACGCGAAGGATTTACGTTGATCGGATCGTTTTTGAATTTTTTATGCCCGTTTCAAACTATAGTCAAAACGGTGGTCATGAAGGTTCTTAGCTAAGGGATGAGGCTCGCTAAACTTGCATTGGATCTCTAAAGAAATACCATATTGTGAGTCTAAAAATTATTTTTACAAAAAATAATGGGCATCAGATAATGTACCTGTAGTTCAAATCGGACCCACTTCCCGCTGATTCGGCAGGAACTTGTCTTTTTCGCCATGGGTGGACGGAAAGGTTTGAGATACCCCGGTTGTGACATTGTCCATGTAAGGTGGTATAATATTTTTGAAAAATGTGGTGGTAGCATTCTAAAACTATCATTTGGTGGTTGCTTCACAAAACGCCCCGTTTTTTGCGCTCGAAAAAGAGAAAATAGATTTTCCGTGCGTCGAAATGGAAAACTTCCTCCTGTAACATTGTTCCCCATTCCAAGATGCACATGCATGCAAAATACAGGCACATTATCACAAACTATGCCCTGATTCTAGCCATAACATTGGTCATTTGGCCCAAAAGTCATGAAACATCAAACATGATAGGTCATTTTTGAGAAGGTTTTTTTGAGACATACTCAATTTACCAAGTTTGATATTTTTTCTTGCAACTATGTCACATAAGAAGACACCACGCGAAGGATTTACGTTGATCGGATCGTTTTTGAATTTTTTACGCCCGTTTCAAACTATAGTCAAAACGGCGGTCATGAAGGTTCTTAGCTAGGGGATGAGCATCGCTAAACTTGCATTGGATATCCGAAGAAATATCATATTGTGAGTCTAAAAATGATTTTTACAAAAAATCATGGGCATCAGATAATGTACTTGTAGTTCAAATCGGACCCACTTCCCGCTGATTCGGCAGGAACTTGTCTTTTTCGCAATGAGTGGACGGAAAGGTTTGAGATACCCCGGTTGTGAAATTGTCTATGTAAGGCGTTATAATATTTTTTTAAAATGTGGTGGTAGCATTCTAAAACTATCATTTGGTGGTTGCTTCACAAAACGCCCCATTTTTTGCGCTCGAAAAATAGAAAATGGATTTTCCGTGCGTCGAAATGGAAAACTTCCTCCTGAAACATTGTTCGCCATTCCAAGATGCACATGCATGCACAATACGGGCACATTATCACAAACTATGCACTGATTCTAGCCATAACATTGGTCATTTGGCCCGAAAGTCATGAAACATCGAACATGAGAGGTCATTTTTGAGAAGGTTTTTTTGAGACATACTCAATTTACCAAGTTTGGTATTTTTCCTTGAAACTATGTCACATAATAAGACACCACGCGAAGGATTTACGTTGATCGGATCGTTTTTGAATTTTTTATGCCCGTTTCAAACTATAGTCAAAACGGTGGTCATGAAGGTTCTTAGCTAAGGGATGAGCCTCGCTAAACTTGCATTGGATCTCTAAAGAAATACCATATTGTGAGTCTAAAAATTATTTTTACAAAAAATAATGGGCATCAGATAATGTACCTGTAGTTCAAATCGGACCCACTTCCCGCTGATTCGGCAGGAACTTGTCTTTTTCGCCATGGGTGGACGGAAAGGTTTGAGATACCCCGGTTGTGACATTGTCCATGTAAGGTGGTATAATATTTTTGAAAAATGTGGTGGTAGCATTCTAAAACTATCATTTGGTGGTTGCATCACAAAACGCCCCGTTTTTTGCGCTCGAAAAAGAGAAAATAGATTTTCCGTGCGTCTAAATGGAAAACTTCCTCCTGTAACATTGTTCGCCATTCCAAGATGCACATGCATGCAAAATACAGGCACATTATCACAAACTATGCCCTGATTCTAGCCATAACATTGGTCATTTGGCCCAAAAGTCATGAAACATCGAACATGATAGGTCATTTTTGAGAAGGTTTTTTTGAGACATACTCAATTTACCAAGTTTGATATTTTTTCTTGCAACTATGTCACATAAGAAGACACCACGCGAAGGATTTACGTTGATCGGATCGTTTTTGAATTTTTTACGCCCGTTTCAAACTATAGTCAAAACGGCGGTCATGAAGGTTCTTAGCTAGGGGATGAGCATCGCTAAACTTGCATTGGATATCCGAAGAAATATCATATTGTGAGTCTAAAAATGATTTTTACAAAAAATAATGGGCATCAGATAATGTACCTGTAGTTCAAATCGTACCCACTTCCCGCTGATTCGGCAGGAACTTGTCTTTTTCGCCATGGGTGGACGGAAAGGTTTGAGATACGTCGGCTGTGACATTGTCCATATAAGGTGGTCTACTATTTTTTAAAAATGTGGTGGTAGCATTATAAAACTATCATTTGGTGGTTGCTTCACAAAACGCCCCGTTTTGTGAGCTCGAAAAATAGAAAATATATTTTCCGTGAGTCGAAAAGGAAAACTTCCTCCTGCAACATTATTCGCCATTTGAAGATGCACACGCATGCACAATACGGGCACATTATCATAAACTATGCCCTGATTCTAGCCATAACACTCGTCGTTTGGCCCGAAAGCCATGAAACATCGAACATGATAGGTCATTTTTTAGAAGGTTTTTTCGAGATATTCGCAATATTCAAAGTTTAATATTTTTTCTTAAAACTATGTCACATAACATGACACCACGCGAAAGTTTTACATTGTTTGGACCGTTTTGAAGGGATTATTCATTTTCCGAGTGCAAAAAAAGGTGTTTTGTGAATCGACCAATCAGAACACAGCAAACCGCCTTCCACGGATCGTCCTCAGGGGCATGATCTAGACCGTCCAGTTTCAATCCAACGCTTGTCAGCTCACCCGAAGAAGCACACCTACTCCCCAGTGTCCATCGCATCCCCACCCGCCCCTTTCCCTACGCTGCCAAACTAACCCTAACTCAGATCTCCCACCGCCGCCACCCGCCCTCCTCTCTCCGATCCAATCCTCCACCGCATCTCCAACCCTCTATCTGTATGGCAAGGTGCTCGATGATTTGGAGAGGAAGGAGGTGCTGGCCTTGTCTGATTTGTCTGATTTGGAGAGGAAGGAGGTGCTGGCCTTGTCTGATTTGGAGAGGAAGGACGTGCCTTGTCTGATTTGGAGAGGAAGGAGGTGCTGGCCTTCGTCGAGGAGGGTGCCCATCCAGAGCTCGGCAAAGGGGCGGCCCTACCCTCTATCTGTATGGCGAGGTGCTCGATGATGGAGGCGTCCTGCTTCTGCCCCACTCGTAGTGCTGCACGGCACCGCGCAGCCGAAGGCTCCCTCGACGATGTGGCACTTCCCCAGGCTCACCGCCAGATTGAATCGACCTGCTCATCGCATGCTCCCCGCCTCTTTGTCGACCTGCTCATCTCCTCTTCGTCGCCGACCTGCTCCCTGCCTCTTCGTCGAATCCACAAACTACCCAGATCGAATCCAAAGAGGTATGGTCTCCTCTAACCAACAAACTACCTAGATCAAATCCACCTTCACTTGTTGATGTTGTACTGGCTCGGCGGATCCCGTTCGAGATGTTTCAGCACACAAGATTTGTGCTTCGTTCTGATTTGGATTTGTTTTGTGGACGGCAGTTCGCACACGCCAAGACCAATCCCGACGTCCTATGCCACCACCACTGATGCATCACCTCGCATGTGACAACACCAGATCGACCTGCTCATCACCCCTGCTGCCCCTCTTCTTCATGATCTCTATGATGCAGGAAAGTCCCCGGCTCCCCCTTTCTTCATGATCTCTATGATGCAGTCAATAAATTATAGTTGGCTCAGTTCATTAGGTTATTGTGATGAAAGATAGTAGTTCTATCTCGTTAAGCGAGTATATGCATTTTTACTATATGAAGAAGCTTATTCTATCAATAGCTAATGGTGAAAGGGTAGAGGTGGCTGTACCAGGAGCTTATTTGCATGTATTCATCAACTAGGTCAAGTATAATTACATTAGTTGGTTATATATTTTATTACTGCAATGTTGAAGTCATGAATTTCTTGGATAAGTACATGTTTGGGTGCTCAAACTCATTCCTGATGGTACTCTGGACAATAGTTCAACAAAGATGTTAGGTTCCTTTGAGTTGACTTCTACAGGACCATGTATGCATATGTTAAGCCATTTGTGGCAAATACTATGGCCTGATGCATGTATTGTATGCATGTAGTGGTAGCTTGCTTAGCTGAAGCCTGAATCCTGATGGCAGTTGCTGGTCATTCTAACATACATCATAAGAACTATAGCATACTTGCATTCTTCATGGTGCTTATATAGTACAATTTGAGATTGTTTTATCTAGTCATGTAGGTATTTCTCACTATGTTCATAAATTACAAATGTGATTCGTGTTGCCTAAGCTAGATTCTAAAAGTTCAAAGCATTGTTTATTATATGGGTACCATGCTATAGAAATTATAGTGTTGCACATGTAAATCTATGGGGCCATTATTTATTCTAACTACTTTCTTCTTTGTTGTGCTAGTTGAAGTTGTTTTATTTTGAGCAAGGACTGGGGAGTGGTAAAGCAACAGAGGGGATGTAACCTTGCATGGCACCGACACATACAATTGAGCTCCTCCTCCGATCTGTAGGTTTCGCCTGGTCCGCTCCCCCTCATTGTCGATCCCGTTGATTCTGGTTCATTTTTCTGGTTGGTTGCAGGAAACAGAACACTGACGCCAACCTACTGCTGGTCACCTGCCCGGGATGCTACTGCTAGCGGTGTTCCACCCGGAGACAAAGCCGCTGCCTCCTAGGAGAAGGACCAGGACCTGGTGTAGCGCTGGGGCTCTGTCGCCTCCAACATGTGGGATCAAGGCCGACAGATTAGCAGGAGATTTATTGTGAGGTCAGATTAGCTAAATGAAACTATTTTTGTAAAATAATAGTCAGGTAGTTTTTATATCTGCAATCCTCCTCTTGTGTTAAGCTTTAGGCCTTTCCATTTAATTGTATGACCAGCATGTTGCAAATAGTGATCTTTGCACTACTAGAGATGTATGTTGCAGAGAGAAATATCAGTAATACATGTGTTCAGTTTGCTTATATTACATAATTATTTAATTTTCTAGTTAATTTTGTTGACTTAACTTTGCTACAGAGAGAAATATCATTAAATTATTAGACCTCTGATGTGTTTGCTAAACAATTGTTTGTGGGTGGTGTAGGAAGATCTGCAGTGGAACAACCTGGAGCTAGAGAACTTCCAGGACAAGATCAAGAAGAACAAGGACAAGAGCAAGCTCAACAAGCAGCTGGCCTAGACCTTAAACTACCTCCTCGATGAATGCTTTAGTGAGTTCTCTGCCCGCTCCCTTCTGATCCTTGTTGATCCTTACCAGTAGTTCTAATTGTGTTGTAGTAGTATACCATCTAATGTCTAGTGGTAAGCGCAATACTGTCTACACGTGACATTCATTAGTCAGTCCTAATTGCTGAGTTGGTATCCATGATCTATGTTTTATCTTGAATTTTTTGTAGTGTGACAAACACATTAGTTAATCTGAATAACTTTGACATGACATATTTGCCCATTTATCTTGCACTGGATTGGTACTGTCTAGAACAGTCTTTAAGCTAAATATGATTGTATAATGAGAAATCAAGTGTTTGTTTCTTCTCAGAGGTTGCTGGTATTCATTATAGTAGTTTTTTCTCCATGCTCATGCTTCATGATATGTTACTATTCTGTTTCTAGATGATGTGTTATTGTTAGAAGGTAAAGGTATATACTGTATAGAATATACTATTATTGCTTCAGGATACTTATTTACATTTGGTTGTCAGCTTCATTTGCTGGATTATAGGTATATCTTTCTTTGAGACTAAAATGTGTTCGTTCCTCGTTTACAGGGGCTCCAGGCCTAAGGAATATGAAGGCACCGAACTTGTGAAGAGTACCAAGAAAGGAGAGCCATTTCTTGTAATAGTTAGGAATATCTGGGTTGTAATAGACGGTAGATATTGTAATAGCCTAATTTTTAGCGGTTGTTTTAATTAATTTTATTTGTTCTCTTTGATCTGTCTCAAATATTGATTGTGTATATGACATCACATGTGTGAATACAAATATTTACTTATGGCACACGTGACTGGAACAAATATGTCATTTTGGACCCTGACGTGTGTAGTCTATTTGTGAGTTGAACATCACAAGTAGGGTCTATCCTATACCTGACAAGTGGGACCTATCTTAGTACCAGGTCATTAAAAGGGCTGAATTTAATTTTAAATGGACTATGAATAGGCTAAGGCCCATAGAATAAAAAGGCATAAATGTTTGGTTTGGCCCATGTAGCAGTTGAGAAAGAGCAAGGAAAAAACATAAATAGGCTGAATTGTTGGGCCTGGCCCATGTAAACAACAGACATGGACTGGGCTGATTGTGTGCCACGTAGGCTCAGCCACGTAGTATCTGACCTGGCAAGGCCAGTTTGCCCATGCCGATATTGGATCGTCATAGACGTTATGACGATCCAATACCATCATAGACGGTTATGACGATTTTACCAAAAACGTCGTTATAGTTCATTTACGACGCCCAGCTTTCGACGATCTCAAAATCGTTATAGAATCGTCATAAATAGACTACTATGAAGATTTTGTGACGTAAATGGAGGGCCATATATAGCCATATTCCTTGTAGTGTAAGTCCATGAAGTCTGTATTTTGTGTTAGAGAAACGTCTGGGCCGCTAGCCTAAGCCATACCTAATCATGGTGGAAACTTCCAGCATCACCATAGTGAGCTATCTATGAAGGATCCTCAATAAAAATCTATGCACATAGTAAATAAAAAGATCGCTGAGATGCTTATTGTCTGCTTGCCTTTTCATTTTGGTTATGCGAAAGCTCCTGTACCATGTGCAAGGGGTACCCCGTTGGCGTTTCTCTATGATACGCATGTACTTACAATGACAAGAACTTACCGGTAACTAAAGTTGAGTAGCATGAGGAGTGGCCCTCATATTCAAGGGACATGAGATTCTCAGCTTATATTTTGTCAAGCATATACTCCATCTTTGTGCACTTTAACCTTAATCATCTCAAGATGCCTATGATAGGGGAAATGAGGGCTCAAAGCTTGTAAGTAGCATAATATTTTGGAAGCTCTTTATGACTTGTAATCCCCGCTTCCCTCTAAAAAGGGACCTTTCTCCCACTTCCAAGTTGAGTCAGTAAACCTACTTTCTCTCTATCTCCAGCAAGCAATTGAGTTGTTGTGTTTCAAGCATTCATATGGTGATTTATTTAATCATGTTCTTTATCTACCTTATTTTGTAACATCCCAAAAATCATGAATTATAAAGTTTGCATATAATTCATGCATTCAAAAGCATTTGGATCATTTTCAAATAAGATTTCAAAACAGAAGCAAATTGTTGCCTATTATTTTATGTAGGAAAGGCAATGGCTTTATTTTTCACTCTCAAATTATGAGAATACTTTGTTTTAACCAGAAAGGTTTGAATGTTGATTCCAAAGCTTGTTCAAAGTTTCAAAACAAAAATCTAAATTTAAAACCATTTATATGATTATTATAAATATTTAATTAAGGCATGATTTTGATCCTATTTTAATTGGACCAAAGAGTTTGTGATCAAACAGCAAGGTTTTATACACAAATGTATGCTTGGAATACTTTACAAAAATCCAGAAGGAATTTGAATTCAAACTCATTTGAATAGCATTTGAAAAAGGTTTTAGAAAATCACACCAGAATAGAAAAGGAATAAAGAAAAAGAAAAGGGCCCGCGCCAGCCTTTCGGCCAGCAAAAGAGCCAGCCCAACAATCCCACCTGGGCCATTTCCTCCCCCTCTCTCTCTCACCCGTGTTGAACAAACCCCGCAGTCGCTGACCAGTGGCCCCAATGCCACGTCTCGTCGTCTTCCCCAAATCTCGCGCGATGAACACGCCGTTGCCGCCCGTTACCTCGCCGAATAAAGTCAAATCAATTCCTTTGATTCAGGCAATAACTCTCCCAACCATCACCTGCTACTTAAACCCCACACAGCCGTGACCATTTCCCCTCAACCCCCACTCCTTAATCGCCCCCAGGCTGCTCGCAATTGAGCTCGAACCGCCGCTGCCCGAACACCTCTGGCGATCTATTATGTTGAGCTCCGACCGCCCCTTTCCTTCTGGTTCAAACTAGTGAGATCCTCGTGTCCTTGTGCATCCTCTGACGCCTCTGGTTTGCCTTATCGTGACCCAGGTCGCCATTCCCGTTCACCTCTGCAAACGACCGAGCCGCCGCTCAACTCCGTCGAGCAATTTAGGTAAAACCCGAGTGCCCCTTGCCTTCTCCCTGACCATATCATGTTCGCCTGATCTTTGTGCATGCACTAATGCCCTTGGTTTGTGCTAGGGTGGTCCAGAACGTCGCTAACATCGCCGTCCACATGAACCCAACACTGTTCGCAACTCCGACGAGCTCCCACGGCCGCAGCAGCTCGCCCCCGTCCAAGCTGAAGCCACCTTGAGCATCCTCGCAGCCTTGCGGCGCTGGTAAGCATCGCCACTGCCCCTAGCCCCCTCTGGAATCGCCGGAGCACCGCTGCCAGTAGCACCGTCGCTGCCAGCACCCATTCGCGTCGCCCATCTGTGGTCAGAGTGGTTAGCGCCGTTAGATCTAGATCTAATGGGTAAGATTAGATCACTTACTCGAAGCGGTATCAGCAGATCTGGCCGTGCACTGTCACTTAAATCCGACGGCTCTGGATGATCGATCCAACCAAACCGGTACGGGCCAATCAGACACGCCCACGTGAATCTATTAGTTATTCAAACTTGTAAATTCAATAACTGTTTTTCTGTTTATCCAAAAAAATACAAATAATATATCATTGGAATCACGAAAATAAATCCTACACATCTGTGGGCTTAGTTTTGTAATTTGCTTATGTTAAAATAGAATTTTATGCATAGACATTTGTAGGCCTATTTTGTGTATAAAAATTATTTGGAAGATATTTTAAAAGCCAAATAAAGTTTATTTGGTGTATAAATGTTTAGTTTATTGTTCAGTATTATTTTACTTGTCTTGTTTGGTTTAGAAAAATCATCACATGTCATTTGCATGCATTCATATATTTTTTCTTGATTATTTGAAATATGAATTTGGTGCTATCATTTTATGTGTAGATTTTGGTGCTAGTGGTGATTGTGATTGTGAGGATTGTTGTTACTCCCCCAACTACCAAGGAAAGTGGTGCTTCATATTTTTGTCACAATAATTTGACTATGCATTAGTGATATTTTTGTATAGGGCTTGCATGATAATTTTGCTAAGTATCTTTATGTTATGCTTGGGAAATCCTAGTAGTTGTAGAATTGTTAGAATTTTCTCTAAGTTAAGATACTTGATATTGCCATGCTTAGCCTAGCTAGTAGCAACCAAGGGTGGATTTTATACATGCTATGGAAAAATATTGCTAAGTCTTTGACTTGTGTTTTGCTTAATAAAACAACTAAGTAAATGAAACACCTGGGTGGAATGGTATGTTTGGGTTATGTTGAGTGGTTACACAAGGCCCATATCTATGGTCTACCTTGTGTATCACACTTCTGGAAAGCCACCCAGGAACAAAGGGATTTGAGATACTTAGTTTTTAGAAGCTTCTAGTGCAACCACATGGCATATGGGCTCTTCCTTGATCATATAGGTTGCAATAACTTAGACATTTGGACAGTTGGTGGTAGGGTGATAGTTTGGAACACGTCCATTTGGTCTAAGGGAAGGCTTCTGAAAGTTCTCGTCTTGATGAAAGTCAAGTCTTGTGGGGAAAGTGCACCACTTCTCGAGAAGGAAAAATCTAAGTACTTAGCCATGTCCCCGACAATGGACAATTTGAGCATCAAGACAGTGAAGCTATCAAGGATCTCCTCATCCCAATTTCTAAGTTAAAAACTTGTGGTTGAACAAGGGTAAAGGTTCACCAATGTCTATTGGTGGTTCCTTGGGAGTTTTTGCCAAACAAAAACTTAGTGTTTTCAAGTGATAGGTAAAACCTATTTTGAGCAAAGCAAGCCTAAGCTACACTTAGCCAAATTCATGTAGAATCTAGAAACTAATATTCTACTAAGGTATCACTTGCCAATACTATTCCAATGTATTGACCCACTGTGGCTGTAACTTGTGATGTTGCAGGTTACTCTGATGAGGATTAGGGTTATGAGTCTACACTCAACATGCTTTCTTGTGGCACATGAAGATGAAGACTTTTATTTATGTTGTTAAGTTAAACTCTTGTACTAGCCTATGGCTCTAGAGTTGTAAAAGACTATGTTATCTCTGGAATGATGATGTAATAATGACCTTTTTTTCTGTGTACTTCATCTTAAATTGTCGATGCTAGCATTTGATCCAGGGACTAGCATTGCAATCACAGGGACCTTTACCTTTATAAAGGTGGGGTCTTACAGATGGTATCAGAGCACTGTGTTGCCTGTAGGATTATGACCCTAGGTTGGATTAGACTAAGAAACCACTAAGGAAAATTTCAACACTTTGAAAAATTTCCACACTTGTCTTTTTCTTCTCGTAAACTTTTCTAATCTTGTTTCTCATCTCTACTTGTAGATGAACTCCATCAACGAAGCCGTCAGGAAAGGACCACTCATGACCATGACTTTGGAGTGTGAAGCTGAATTTCCCAAGGCACTCAAGAACCTTATGGTTACCATGGGGATACATGGCGCAACTGTGTACAAGGGATTCCCTGTGATGGATGAAGGAGAAGAGTACTGGTGGGTGCAACTTCACTTGTACAAAAACAAGGAAGACAACCACAAGGAGTCAGGATTTTTCATGGTCACCAAGTATGAAATGCACACAACATTCTTTGACTCTGCAAGAAATGCAGCTTGGAATGCCATCAAGGAGCTTGGTGATAGACTCAAGTGCAGAATGCTCAACACCCAAAATGACCTTAGAGAAGAAAAGAAGCATACCCCAAGAATTAAAGACTACCAGCCAACAACTAAGGGGAGACATCATAGACTTAATATGGGAGTCTTGTGAACAAGATAGACCGATGGCCACTAAGGATGCCCCGATAGCTATTTTTTCTAGTGAGTGAAAATTGTAACGTACTTCGTTAGTTGGACCACCATACTTATCGTTTTTACTTCCAATTTTTTTTCTAAGTTATGTTGAACCTTTGGTGTTTGTAATGGATTTGTGTATGCCATGACTTGTGTGTTTGTTGCTAAAGATGTGCTTGTGATATTTTGTCTTGTGAATTTTCTCTACTTGTGTTGGTTCTAACTTTCTCTATCTTATAAAAATAGATGCCTAATGTTGTTATCAGCACGGCCGAGGAGTTCGAGGGAACTCGTTTTGGTACTCGTCTCATTGAGCTCACTAGTGTGCTCAACCTTCCACTTCCTAGCATCACGACACTTCAGCTCACCAAGTTTGAGAGGAAGGACCTATGGGGCTTCAGAGTCACACAGACGGGACGCCAGGCAGAGCCACCCATGGAGGCTATCACTTTCAAGCTGATGCATGACGACAAGGAGAGAGGCTTAGATGTAGTCATGCAGGAGTTACTTGGATGCCTGGTAGGGAGGCAATCCACCGAGCTTAGAGGTATTTACTTTCACCCCTTCGAGAGATGCAACGAGGAGGGTGAGGCAATAGAGTACGATGATATTACTAGGGAGACAATGGAGCCAATTCGTCTGAACCTTCAGGACCTAGAGGGTCTTATTAGACACCTTTATACTGATAGGACCAACGTCATGCTTAGCAATGACGAGCTCCAGATTCAGCTACGAGAGAAGGACAAGCTCTTCGCAGAGCAAGACGAGATCGTCAAGGAAATGGAGGCAAAATTTGAAAGCCAGGACAAGAAGTTCAAGAGCCAGGAGAAAAGAGTCCAAGACAGGAACAAGAAGATCCGGGAGATGAAGGAAGAGTTAGAGGCCAAGGACTTCGAGCTTGAGCACCAGCAGGGAGTGATTGAGAGGCTTCGCTCACAGAAGAGGGCTCTTAGGGCCAAGACTGAGGCCTTGACTACTAGTGCTGATGAGTACAAGACCGCCATGGAGAATGCAGGTCTTACCCTCGTTGATGTGGAAATTGATGCGGAGGAGTAGTGTAGACTACTCGATTATCTTTCATCTACTGTACTTTGATTATTGAGTCGCAATGACCATCCAACATGTGGATGGCTTGCTATGGTGTGTTTGTGTTTTCAAAACTTGTTGCTTATGTCGTTCAAACTCTATGTTATTTTGATGCTTGGTTATTGTGATGGTTCTATGTTATGTATTGTGCATGTTAAGCATCTATGGGTATCTCATTCTTATCCTTATTAAAACCACAGATGCCTCCTCGACGTGCAAACCCCAACCAAAACAACAACAACGTCACCCCCGAGATGCAACAGTTGATGACAGTGCAAGATCAACTGATGCAGATGATGACAACCTTCATGCAGAACCAGAACCAGAATAACAACAACAACACCAACAATAACAACAACAACACAACCAGAATAATCCGCCAGGATTTGACATGCTCACTAGATTTCTGAGACTGAGGCCTGCAAAGTTCTCGGGAACCACTGATCCAATGATAGCCAATGACTGGTTACGTTCAGTGAACAAGGACTTAATGACTGTTGGCTGCACCGATGAGGAAAAGGTCAGATTCGCAGCACATCTGCTTGAAGGGCCAGCAACAACATGGTGGGATAACTTCCAGATCACCAATCCCATTGAGGATATGACTTGGGCTATCTTTGAGGATGGATTTCGTATAGCTCACATCTCATCCGGAGTGATGAATTCGAAGAAGAAGGAGTTCCACAATCTGAAGCAGCGTCACCGTAGTGTGGCAGAGTACATTGAGGAATTCAACAATCTGGCGCGTTACGCACCGGATGAAGTTGATACTGATGAAAAGAGGAAGGAGAAATTCCTCGAAGGACTGAATGACGAGTTGAACCTACAGATGTCTATTGCCTATGTTCCAACCTATCAATCACTTTGTGACAAGGCTACCATCTTGGAAAACAAGATGAAATAGGTTGAGAGCAGAAAGAGGAAACATAGCTTTGATAAACACAGCTCAGTATCGTCTCACAAGCGCTCCCATCATGATGATAGTGGGAGTTCTGGATCCAACAAACATGGGAAGTACAACAACCACCACAGCCACAACCGTCATCATGACAACAAGCATCACCGCAGTCATGATAATGACAAGTATAAGAACCACAATAGTGGACACAAGAGCCACCACAGTGGAGGTGGAAGTGGAAGCGGAAGTCAGCCTGTAAAGAAAGATCTCAGTCAGGTTGAATGCTTCAAGTGTAAGAAGATGGGGCACTATGCTAATGAGTGCCCAGAAAATAAAGTTGATGGTGCCAACAAGCCCAATCCCTTCCAAAAGGGACAAGTGAACCACATCAATGTGGAAGAAATTTATGAAGAATCTGATGATGTGGCTCGTAAGTTCAAACTCAATTCTATTCCAGCACTTGTTCTTTTTGATACTGGCGCATCGCATTCATTCATATCAAGTGCATTTGTTGATAGAAATGGACTTCCAGATGAAACTATTGGGTGTCCTATAAAAGTAAGTTCACCTGGTGGAGAAATGATAGTGAACTCGGGATGTGATGATCTAGTGATAGAATTTGGGAGGTATAAGTTTCTCGTTAATTTGATAATCCTAGATTCCCAAGGATTGGATGTCATTTTGGGAATGGAGTGGATGACTAAGTACAAGGGAGTACTAGATTGTGCCAATCGTACTGTCACACTCACAACCCCGGATAAGAAACGGATTAGATTCAAGTCTAACTTTGAATCAAAAGGGAGTAAGCTAAATTCTCTTAAGGGGGTTAGCATAGACAGTGTGCTAATTGAGAGAGAATATCCGGATGTGTTTCCGGACAAATTACCTGGAATGCAACCAGATAGAGATGTTGAGTTTCTGATTGACTTGCTACCAGGATCAGGACCAATAGCAAAGAGACCTTACAAGATGTCAGTTGATGAGTTGAAAGAACTCAAGAAACAACTTGGAGAACAGTTGCAAAAAGGATTTATTCAACCAAGTTCTTCATCTTGGGGTGCACCAGTTTTGTTTGTTGAAAAGAAAGACAGAAGTCAAAGGTTATGCATAGATTACCGTTCACTCAATGAGGTGACTATGAAGAACAAGTATCCTTTGCCCAGAATCAATGACTTGTTTGATCAGTTAGAAGGAGCCTGTGTGTTCTCAAAGATTGATCTCTGGTCAGGCTACTTTCAGCTAAAGATAAGGGAACAAGACATACCCAATACTGCTTTCACCACTAGGTATGGATTGTATGAGTACACTGTGATGCCATTTGGTTTAACAAATGCACCAGCCTACTTCATGAATATGATGAACAAGGTGTTCATGGAATTTCTTGACAAGTTCGTTGTCGTTTTCATCGATGACATTTTGATCTACTCCAAGAGCAATGAAGAGCATGAAGAACATTTGCGATTGATACTTGAGAAGCTTAGAGAGCATAAGCTATATGCCAAATTCAGGAAGTGTGAATTATGGTTGAATGAAGTCGGATTTCTTGGACATATTGTGTCTGGAGATGGTGTAGCAGTTGATCCTGCAAAAGTGTCAGCTGTAACTGAATGGGAATCTCCTAAGTCAGTGAAAGAAGTTCGTAGTTTCCTAGGCTTGGCAGGATACTATAGAAGATTCATTGAGAATTTCTCAAAGGTAGCTAAGACAATGACGGAGTTACTTAAGAAAGACAAGAAATTCGATTGGACCGAAGGATGTGAACTTAGTTTCCAAGAGTTGAAGAAGAGACTAGTGACAACACCAGTCTTATGTCTGCCAGATTTGGAGAAGGATTTCCAAGTTTATTGTGATGCATCTCACCAAGGATTAGGTGCAGTTTTGATGCAAGAAGGAAAAGTTGTGGCTTATGCCTCGAGAAAACTCAAAACTCATGAAGTGAATTATCCTACTCATGATTTGGAGTTAGCCTCTGTTGTCCATGCACTCAAAACATGGAGACATTATCTTTTGGGAAAGCGTTGCGAAGTGTTCACGGATCACAAAAGCTTGAAGTATATCTTCACTCAGAAAGAAATCAACATGAGACAAAGAAGATGGATAGAACTCATCAAGGACTATGACTTGAAGTTGCAATACCACCCCGGCAAAGCAAACATTGTAGCAGATGCATTAAGCCGTAAGGTTTATGTGAATGGCCTTACTAAGGGAGAATTGACAGATGATCTGTGTGCCCAATTCAAAGATTTCAGGTTGGAGATAGTGCCTGAAGGACATCTCATGTCATTGGATGTTCAACCCACCTTGTTGGACAAAATCAAGGAAGCCCAAAAGATAGACAGGCAAATTGAAGAGATTAAGTAAAAGATTAGCAAAGGGAAAGCCAAAGGATTCCATGAAGACGAACATGGTACTTTATGGTATGGAAAACATATATGCATTTCGCAAGATCTGGAGCTTCGGAAACTGATTTTACAAGAAGCACACAACTCACCATATTCCATTCATCCGGGTAACACCAAAATGTACATGGATGTGAAGGAAAGATTTTTGTGGAATAATCTCAAGAAGGACATCGCCGAACATATTGCTTTGTGTGATGTATGTAGTAGAGTGAAAGCAGAAAATCAGAAACCAGCAGGATTGTTACAACCACTACCTATTCCTGATTGGAAGTGGGACAAGATTGGCATGTATTTCATCACTGGACTGCCAAGTACTAGATCGGGATATGATTCCATTTGGGTCGTAGTAGATCACCTAACTAAAGTGGCTCATTTCATACCCGTGAAGACAACCTATACAAGTGCTAAGTTAGCCAAGATTTATATGAATAGGATTGTGTGTCTGCATGGAGTACCCAAGAGTATTGTGTCTAATTAGGGAACTCAATTCACTTCCCATTTTTGGAGGCAACTGCATGAGTCATTGGGAACGAGATTGGAATTCAGCACTGCTTTTCATCCCCAGACAGATGGACAGACTGAAAGGACCAACCAGATTCTAGAGGATATGTTGAGGGCATGTGCCCTAGATTATGGTGCTAGTTGGGATGAAAGTCTGCCTTACGAAGAATTCTCTTACAGCAATAGCTATCAAGCCAGTATTGAGAGGGCACCGTTTGAATTTCTCTATGGGAGAAAATGTACTACACCATTACTATGGAATGGTGTTGGAGAAAGAAATTTGTTCAGACCAGAACTAATCAAGGAAGCTGGATAGAAAGTCAAGTTGGTAAAGGACAGATTGAAGGTAGCACATTCCCGACAAAAGAGCTATGCAGATTCAAAGCGTAGAGAAGTCACCTATCAGGTGGGTGATATAGAGCTTACCTTAGAGTGTCACCACTTAGTGGAGTGAAGAGATTTGGAGTCAAAGAAAAATTGGCACCAAGATATGTTGGGACATTCAAGATTCTGAGCCATAAAGGAGAAGTAGCATATGAGATTGAATTGCCTGAATCATTGTCTGCTGTTCACAATGTATTTCACGTAAGTCAGCTAAAGAAATGCCATCCGGAGATGGAGGAGACTTCTTTGTGAAGGGGTTCGTAGCATGGAAAACAAAAATTTTCTATCGCATACAAACAAACAAGCCAAGATCTATCTATTAGATTGTAGCAACGAGTCGATGGAATAACTCACCCTCGAAGATTCCAAAGTGTTTAACGAGAGCAGATTCTCGTGGGTGATGTAGTCGTACTCTTTCCGATCTCAAGATCGCGTAGACGATCCTTCCAGCGCCACGTTCCAGCAGCGCTCCCGCAGTCGGTCACACGTTCGGTACTCGACGAAGACCTTCCTCTCCCTTGTTCCAGCAGGCAGCGGAGGTTGTAGCACTCTCCTCGCGATTCCGGCAGCACAACGGCGTGGTACCGGAAGTAGAGGGGAGATCCCGCAGGGCTTCGCCTTAAGCCGGTGCGAGTATGGTGGAGCTTATGAGAGAGGCTATTAGTGGTCTAGTAATTAGACACACCAATTAGAGGGCTCTAAACCAATTAGAAGGCTCTAAACCAAAATAGCTCTAAACCGGGGTTTAGATCTAGGGTTTAGTTTAGAGGGTAGGAACTAGTAGTGTATAGAGAGGGGAGCCCTGCCCCTCCCTTTATAGGTGGGAGGGCCGGCGGCCAAGGGGAGGAGTTCCTCCCCAACTCGGCCTTGGGAGGTGCGCCGGCCAAGGGGAGGAACCCTCCTCCAACTCGGCCTCCACCTCTCCTCCTCTTTCTCCTCTTTCCGAAAACTGGCAGTTTGACCGAAAACTGGCAGTTTGACTTTTTCAATTAGGATTTGAATTAACCCTTTATTTCGGACAGCGAGAACACTTAGTACATGATGCAATCATTCCAACATGCAATGACACATTCATGTACCCCTTCCCCCTCCGGAGTGCCGGACATTCCGGGACCTTCTAGAATGTTCCCGATGAAAACACCGGAACCATTCCCCAACTCCGAAACGGGACTTTCCTTATATGAATCTTATTCTCCGGACCATTCCGGATCACCTCGTGATATCCCGGATCCCATCCGAGACTCCGAACAACATTCGGTCTCTTTCTCATAATACCATAACTACTCAAACAACATCGAATCCTTAAGTGTGTCTCCCTACGGTTCGTGAATTATGCGGACATGATCGAGACACTTCTCCGAACAATAACCAATAGAGGAATCTGGAAATTCATATGGCTCCCACATATTTCTACGATTACTTTGCGATCGAATGAACCACTTACATACGATACCAATTTCCCTTTGTCTCACGATATGTTACTTATCCGAGGTTATGATCGTCGGTATCTCTGCATACCTAGTTCAACCTCGTTACTGATAAGTACTCTTTTCTCGTTCCCGTGATATGTGATCCCTTGTGACCATGTCACATGCTTGCAAGCTAATTGGATGACATTTCACCGAGAGGGCCCAGAGTATATCTATCCGTCATGTGGATGGACAAATCCCACTCTTGATCCATGTGTTTCAACCAATACTTTCCGAACACCCAATGCCACTTTTATAGCCACCCTGTTACGGTGTGGTGTTTGATGACATCAAAGCATCCATCCAGTAAAGGCAATATGCATGATCTCATGGTCGAAGGAATTAGGTTACTATGTATCAGAAAGCATATAGCAATTGAACTATTGAAATGACTTGATCTTTATGCTACGCTTGTCTATAGGAGTATGTCCATCACATCATTCTCCTAATGATATGATCCTGTTGTTAATAACATCTCTATGTTCATGATCAGGAAACCATGATCATATATTAACCAACAAGCTAGTTTAACAAGAGGCTTTACTAGGGACTCTTATTTTAGTTTACAAATCACACAAGTATTAATGTTTCCGGTTAATACAATTATAGCATGGTATGTAAACATTTATCATAAGTATGAAGATATGATAATAACCTATTTTATTATTGCCTCTTGGGCATATCTCCAACAGTCTCCCACTTGCACTAGAGTCAATAATCTAGTTTCAAACCTTTGTGTATATAACACCTATGGCTTTCCGGTGCTGTATGTACACGATTGCTAGTGGTCAACTGATCTCCGGATCTGACACTTCCAGGTCCGTGTGTAATTGCATGTCTTTGCGTCTCTACGCATCACTCATTCTCTAATGAGATGGCTTTGTATAAATTTGGTATTTCGGTGTGACCTCTAGCTCTTTGGGGTTAAAACATGTTGATAATATTGTCGCACAATATATCTTCATAGTATTATCCCACTGTGAACTACACCTAGTTTGATAACAAACTTCTTGACACAAATGCCCTCTTTTGCTGCTATAATAGCAGTCATATACTCAGCCTTTTGTTGTAGTATCTGTCACAATGTCTTAACTTTGGAAATCATCCAAATCCATTATGGAACTCACTTTCCATTATATTGTGCCACCCTTAGTTTAGATTGAGATAAACTTAATCTGTACTTTGTGACAAAGCTAGTATCAATGTAGTACTTTTACAATGAACTAACCATCTATTTGTCACTTCTACAAATAATATACTCTTAGTTCTTCCAAAAGATCATAAGAATATCCTTACTATCGTCCAATGATCATCTTACGAATCATTCTGGTATATGCTCTCAACATTTAGAGCATAGGACATATCTGGATTTGTACATATCACAGTATGATTGATATAAATACTCTTTGTGATTTCATACATCAAGTATCAATCTATACTTGATTATTTGTTTCACTTTACCAAATGTCAATACATTTGAATATATCATCAACATTGAACTCATTCAATCCTTTCTGTGCGACAAGAACCTTCTCTTGTAGTTTCTATATTGAACTCATTCAATATCTTGTCTATGTACTTCTGGCACAACCATATTAGCGTCTATTGATGCCAAATATTTGGGTTTTGCCTAAGTCTTTCATCAGGATGAAATTCTTAATATGTGTTAATAAAAGATACATCTTTTCTAATCAACAATATGTCCTCCACATAATGTATTAGAAATATGTCTTAGCGCTCCCACTTAATTTCTTGCAAATGCAAGCATCTTCATTGTCTCCGATGAAATTAAACTCTTTTAACAGTTTCATCATAGTGAAGATTCCAACTCCGCTATGCTTACTTCAACCATTGAAGTTTGCATATGTTTTTAGCATCCTTTGAATTAACAAAACCCTATGGACCGTGTTATGCACATGGCCTAGGTAACGATTCTATTAGAAGAACTTGTTTTGTTTATTCAACTACCATATAACAAAATTATATGTAGTGGTTGCTACATCAATCCGTCTAGACTAAATATCACTATGAAAGATCAAATCTTGTCATAATCAACCTTTGAACATTGTTGTGAACTCTTTCCCAACATGTCGACTATTTCATAGATGTAAAACATCCATGTCTATTTCTTTATAGATCCAGACACAACTATAAGGTCTTACACCTTTCTCGAGGGTCCTTCAAGTTCAAAACTTGATTTCTCGTGTATGGAACTATCACGGATTTTATGGCTTCAAACCATTTGACGGAGTTAGGGCCCATCATCGCTTCTTTGCATGTAGTCGGTTCATTATTCTCAAATAATGATTCAACCCTCAAGTCTTGGTATTTGATTGTTTACCCGATCTACTTGTTTCAATAGGAACTTAGATCTCCGTGACCACAACCTTTGAGGTACGTGAACCATGAGCATTGTTGCTGCCTTCGAAACATTTTTCGGCGCTGCGCAACTCTGCACATATAGCTAAGGTTCTTTTAACCTTATCAAAGTTTCTATTGTCCTCCCACTTAATCTTTTCACGAAAAATTCCTTCTCAAAGAAACTTGACGTTTTAAGTGACAAATACTTTTGTCTCCGATGTTATGGAGGAGTACTTAACAGTTATTCGAAATAACATACAAAGACAGGTTCATCCGACTTTGGTTGCAAACATCTTTCTTATGCATAGCATACCAATGTTTAAGAAAGGACAACTTGGGTTTTTATCCCAAACCATAACCTTATATGGTGTCATTTCAACGGATTATGATGGAGCTCTTTTCAGTGGAAAAACGGTAATCTCTAAAGCTTTTAATCTTTAAAATACAATGGCAGTTTTATGAATTACACCTTTCGATCTTACCATGTCAAACAAGGTTTAATTACACATCTCGAACGCTCCATACTCTTATGGTGTTTCGGGAAATGCAAATCCATGGAACGATTCCTTAAATCTTAGGTATTATGCTAAACTTGTAACTCAAATATCTTCCTTTATGATCTTTATCATAAACTGTTTATATTCTTGTTACAATGATTTTGCACTTCATCTTGAAAGTCTTTGAACTTTTCAAATGTTTCATACTTCATCCTTATTAAGTAAATATTCATATATTCACTCAAATTTTCGGAGAAAGCATATGAAGTTGAAATCCATCGCTCTTGACTACACATAACGGACTTCGTACAACAATATGTACAAGTTCCAATAAGCTAGTCATTCGTTCCCTTTTGGCCTATGAACGAAGTTTTAATTATCTCTAGGAAAGTTTCACAAGCGTCATATGATCAAAAATCAGAAGACTCCAAAATTCCATCAACATGGAGTTTCTTCATGTTTTCTTTCAAATATAATTTAAACGGCGATGTCACTTCCTAAGTGATCTTTCAATCAATTTGTCCTTCGACATTTTTAGCACTAGTTTTATGGATGTGATGTCTCCAACGAGATTTGCGAATCATCCATCTTTTATGGATTACGGCAATTATTTGAACAATCCTTTTGTTCTCATAATACCTGATAAAACAAATCTTTGAAGGCAAGCTTTGATGTTTAACAAGCAACACAATAACCCTTTATTTTGTTCTTGATGAACATCATCACATATTCTTTTGCTAGTTATTTAGGCCATTGTAGTTCATGAATTGTGTTGTTTCGTATGACGATTCACACCAACAAATTCAGTATCAAATACTTAAGAACCACATTGTTTAACAAGCAAAGAATATAGCCATAACATGTATATCATCTATATACTTAAACTGAACAATTCCAGTCTTTTCTTTTCTGCCATATATTTATGAGATTCTCTTTCAGTATTTCCTTTTCTGTTTGAAAGAATCTATCAACATCAATAGTGGAGTCATACATATGACACATAATCCAAAGCGTGTATAGTTAAATACCAATGTCTTTGGACTTGCACTTTGAAGTAGATCACCATCATCAAATGTTTGGTGTTCTTTCAAATTCCTTTCTTTAGTAATCTCTTGGTGTAGTAAACATTTTACCTACATCAAATATTCACCCTTATCATGGAATCTTCCATGATCAAGCTACTTTTAGCTTATAACGATGAATTATGAGTATAATGTTGCTATCCAAATCCTTTTGGACGATTAGGACAACTAGTGTCTCCAACCTTTTGCAAATTCTCATCAAATATGAGAACATGACTTTTGCCATATTATACTCTATCATGTTGTAACCAATACTTCGTTTCAGATATCACAATATCTTCCACAAATATGGTTTCTGAAACAATTCTTTCAGATCCTTAGATAACCTTGATATTAGGAGAATCCTTTGAATATCAAGAATCATGGAGACAAACATGATACTTATATACTAACACTTGGAATTGTTACTCTTGATTTAATACTAATTATTAAACTTCATGGAGTAACCGGAACTTACTGAAAGTTTGCAATAGGACTTTTAAACTTTAGATTAACACTTAAAAACAATACGATACCAGTTCGTAAAGTAACTAACCAGAATTCTATAGTTCTATCATCTCAATTATAACTAAGCGCAAGGTGGTAAACGGATGCCAATGACTACAACAACTATGCAAATTCACTTTGATTTAGTTTATGATAAATTGAGTTCTAATTAATAATTAAATTAATCTAGGTGAACTCCCACTCAAAACAATATCCCTCACATTGTTTTAGTGATCACACGAACCAAATCCACCACATCAAAACCGATCATCACGAGAGTTGATATAGTTTCAATGGCGAACAATCGACATGTTCATCATATCTACTATATGACTCATGCTTTACCTTTCGGTGATCCGTGTTCCTGAGGCCATGTCTGTACATGCTAGGCTCGTCAAGATCAAACCTTAGCTACCGCATAAGCAAATCTGGCTTGCTTACGTTGTATTCACCCGTGGAATCAAAGACACCCGATCATCACGTGGTGCTTCGAAGCAACAAGCTTTAGCAACGGTGCTAACTAAGGGCGAACACTTTAGACTTGAAATTTATGTGCATGAGGGATCATCTTATAATGCTACCGTCGTCTACTAAGCAATACAAGATGCATAAAGGATTAACATCACATGCAATTCATAATATGTGATATGATATGGCCTTTCTTCTTTGTGCTTCCGATCTCCATCTTCAAGCATGAACATGATCTCCATCATCACCGGCATGGCATCAAGGTCAATGACGCTTCTTCATGGTTGTCGTCCACCAGCTTCAACTATTACAACTATTTTGAATAGACACGCAGGTCTTAACAGAAATTAAAGACAACCATATGGCTCCTGCCGGTTGCCAACTTACAATAAGGAACATTGCATACATCAAATATAATCACAATCATGGCCATATCACATCACTGCACACCCCTGCAAAACAAAGTTAGACGCTTCTACTTTCTTTGCATATTTTACGTGGTTTGGGGCTTTCCATAAGTGTCGTTCTAACCTACGAACAAGAACCACAACATTGATACTAGCATTGTTGATTACCCGTTGTAAATTGGATCTTTACTATGCTAGGAGAAACAGGCACCCGCAAAGCCACTTATGCAATACAAGTTGCATGTTAAGCGTGGAGCAAGTCTCATGAACGATGTCATGTAAGGTTAGCCCGGGCCGCTTCATCCCAACATACCGCAAGATGCAAAGTACACAAGAAGCAATCGACAATAAAAGCATCAACGCCCACAATGACCATTGTGTTCTACTCGTGCAACAGATCTACATATAGACACGGCTCTGATACCACTGAAGGGGTTCGTAGCATGGAAAACAAAAATTTTCTATCGCATACAAACAAACAAGCCAAGATCTATCTATTAGATTGTAGCAACGAGTCGATGGAATAACTCACCCTCGAAGATTCCAAAGTGTTTAACGAGAGCAGATTCTCGTGGGTGATGTAGTCGTACTCTTTCCGATCTCAAGATCGCGTAGACGATCCTTCCAGCGCCACGTTCCAGCAGCGCTCCCGCAGTCGGTCACACGTTCGGTACTCGACGAAGACCTTCCTCTCCCTTGTTCCAGCAGGCAGCGGAGGTTGTAGCACTCTCCTCGCGATTCCGGCAGCACAACGGCGTGGTACCGGAAGTAGAGGGGAGATCCCGCAGGGCTTCGCCTTAAGCCGGTGCGAGTATGGTGGAGCTTATGAGAGAGGCTATTAGTGGTCTAGTAATTAGACACACCAATTAGAGGGCTCTAAACCAATTAGAAGGCTCTAAACCAAAATAGCTCTAAACCGGGGTTTAGATCTAGGGTTTAGTTTAGAGGGTAGGAACTAGTAGTGTATAGAGAGGGGAGCCCTGCCCCTCCCTTTATAGGTGGGAGGGCCGGCGGCCAAGGGGAGGAGTTCCTCCCCAACTCGGCCTTGGGAGGTGCGCCGGCCAAGGGGAGGAACCCTCCTCCAACTCGGCCTCCACCTCTCCTCCTCTTTCTCCTCTTTCCGAAAACTGGCAGTTTGACCGAAAACTGGCAGTTTGACTTTTTCAATTAGGATTTGAATTAACCCTTTATTTCGGACAGCGAGAACACTTAGTACATGATGCAATCATTCCAACATGCAATGACACATTCATGTACCCCTTCCCCCTCCGGAGTGCCGGACATTCCGGGACCTTCTAGAATGTTCCCGATGAAAACACCGGAACCATTCCCCAACTCCGAAACGGGACTTTCCTTATATGAATCTTATTCTCCGGACCATTCCGGATCACCTCGTGATATCCCGGATCCCATCCGAGACTCCGAACAACATTCGGTCTCTTTCTCATAATACCATAACTACTCAAACAACATCGAATCCTTAAGTGTGTCTCCCTACGGTTCGTGAATTATGCGGACATGATCGAGACACTTCTCCGAACAATAACCAATAGAGGAATCTGGAAATTCATATGGCTCCCACATATTTCTACGATTACTTTGCGATCGAATGAACCACTTACATACGATACCAATTTCCCTTTGTCTCACGATATGTTACTTATCCGAGGTTATGATCGTCGGTATCTCTGCATACCTAGTTCAACCTCGTTACTGATAAGTACTCTTTTCTCGTTCCCGTGATATGTGATCCCTTGTGACCATGTCACATGCTTGCAAGCTAATTGGATGACATTTCACCGAGAGGGCCCAGAGTATATCTATCCGTCATGTGGATGGACAAATCCCACTCTTGATCCATGTGTTTCAACCAATACTTTCCGAACACCCAATGCCACTTTTATAGCCACCCTGTTACGGTGTGGTGTTTGATGACATCAAAGCATCCATCCAGTAAAGGCAATATGCATGATCTCATGGTCGAAGGAATTAGGTTACTATGTATCAGAAAGCATATAGCAATTGAACTATTGAAATGACTTGATCTTTATGCTACGCTTGTCTATAGGAGTATGTCCATCACATCATTCTCCTAATGATATGATCCTGTTGTTAATAACATCTCTATGTTCATGATCAGGAAACCATGATCATATATTAACCAACAAGCTAGTTTAACAAGAGGCTTTACTAGGGACTCTTATTTTAGTTTACAAATCACACAAGTATTAATGTTTCCGGTTAATACAATTATAGCATGGTATGTAAACATTTATCATAAGTATGAAGATATGATAATAACCTATTTTATTATTGCCTCTTGGGCATATCTCCAACACTTTGATGGATACTGTACCTTTGGAAGAGGTCCAATTGGAAAGTGATCTCACCTATGAGGAGAAGCCTATCAAGATTCTTGAGATTGCAGAAAGAGTTACTCGGACTAAGACTATCAAGTTTTGCAAAGTTTAGTGGAACCACCATTCCAAAGAGGAAGCAACTTGAGAAAGAGAAGATGATCTTCGGAAAGACCACCCTCACCTATTTGCTAGACAATTCGAATCTCAAGGGCAAGATTCACCTTAAGGGGGTTAGATTTGTAACTTCCCAAAAATCATGAATTATAAAGTTTGCATATCATTCATGCATTCAAAAGCATTTGGATCATTTTCAAATAAGATTTCAAAACAGAAGCAAATTGTTGCCTATTATTTTATTTAGGAAAGGGAATAGCTTTATTTTTCACTCTCAAATTATGAGAATACTTTGTTTCAACCAGAAAGGTTTGAATGTTGATTCCAAAGCTTGTTCAAAGTTTCAAAACAAAAATCTAAATTTAAAACCATTTATATGCCTATTATAAATATTTAATTAAGGCATGGTTTTAATCCTATTTTAATTGGACCAAAGAGTTTGTGATCAAACAATAAGGTTTTATACACAAATATATGCTTGGAATACTTTACAAAAATCCAGAAGGAATTTGAATTCAAACTCATTTGAATAGCATCTGAAAAAGGTTTTAGAAAATCAAACTAGAAATAGAAAAGGAATAAAGAAAAAGAAAAGGGCCGCGCCAGCCTTTCGGCCCAGCAACACAGCCAGCCCAACAAGCCCACCCGGGCCATTTCCTCCCCCTCTCTCTCACCCGCGTCGAACCAACCCCGCATTCACTGACCAGTGGCCCCAACGCCATGTCGTCTTCTTCCCCAAATCTCGCGTGATGAACACGCCGTCGCCGCCCGTTACCTCGCCAAATCAAGTCGAATCAATTCCTTTGATTCAGGCAATAACTCACCCAGCCCTCACCTGCTACTTAAACCCCACACCGCCGCGACCATTTCCCCTCAACCCCCACTCCTTAATCGCCCTAGGCTGCTCGCAATTGAGCTCGAACCACCGCTGCCCGAACACCTCCGGCGATCAATTACGGTGAGCTCCGACCGCCCCTTTCCTTCTGGTTCAAACTAGTGAGATCCTCGTGTCCTTGTGCATCCTCTGACGCCTCTGGTTTGCCTTATCGTGACCCAGGTCGCTGTTCCCGTTCACCTCTACAAACGACCGATCCACCGCTCAACTCCGTCGAGCAATTTAGGTAAAACCCGAGCGCACCTTGCCTTCTCCCTGACCCTATCATGTTCGCCTGATCTTTTTGCACGCACTGATGCCCTTGGTTTGTGCTAGGGTGATCTAGAACGTCGCCAACGTCGCCGTCCACACAAACCCGACGCTGTCCGCAACTCCGACGAGCTCCCACGGCCGCAGTAGCTCGCCCCCGTCAAACCGAAGCCATCTTGAGCATCCTCGCAGCCTTGCGATGCTAGTAAGCATCGCCACTGCCCCTAGCCCCCTATGGAATCACCGGAGCACCGCTGCCAATAGCGCCGCCAGCACCCATTCGTGCCGCCCATCTGTGGTCAGAGTGGTTAGCGCCGTTAGATCTAGATCTAAGGGGTAAGATTAGATCACTTACTCGAAGCGGTATCAACAGATCTGGCCGTGAAATGTCACTTAAATCCAACGGCTCTGGATGATCGATCCAACCGAACCGGTACGGGCCAATCAGACACGCCCACGTGTCTGGGTTTTTAATTTAAAATCTGTTTTTGAATCTATTAGTTATTCAAACTTGTAAATTCAACAACTTTTGTTCTATTTATCCACAAAAATACAAATAATATATCATTGGAATCACAAAAATAAATCCTACACATCTGTGGGCTTAGTTTTGTAATTTGCTTATGTTAAAATAGAATTTTATGCAGAGACATTTGTAGGCCTATTTTGTGTATAAAAATTATTTGGAAGATGTTTTAAAAGCCAAATAAAGTTTATTTGGTGTATAATGTTTAGTTTATTGTTCAGTACTGTTTTACTTGTCTTGTTTGGTTTAGAAAAATCATCACATGTCATTTGCATGCATTCATATATTTTTGCTTGATTATTTGAAATATGAATTTGGTGCTATCATTTTATGTGTAGATTTTGGTGCTAGTGGTGATTGTGACTGTGAGGATTGTTGTTACTCCCCCAACTACCAAGGCAAGTGGTGCTTCATATTTTTTTCCCAATACTTTTACTATGCATTAGTGATATTTTTGTATAGGGCTTGCATGATAATTTTGCTAAGTATCTTTATGTTATGCTTGGGAAATCCTAGTAGTTGTAGAATTGTTAGAATTTTCTCTAAGTTAAGATACTTGCTATTTCCATGCTTAGCCTAGTTAGTAGCAACCAAGGGTGGATTCTATACATGTTATGGAAAAATATTGCTAAGTCTTTGACTTGTGTTTTGCTTAATAAAACAACTAAGTAAATGAAACACCTGGGTGGAATGGTATGTTTGTGTTATGTTGAGTGGTTACACAAGGCCCATATCTATGGTCTAACTTGTGTATCACACTTGTGGAAAGCCACCCAGGAACAAAGGGATTTGAGATACTTAGTTTTTAGAAGCTTCTAGTGCAACCACATGGAATATGGGCTCTTCCTTGATCATATAGGTTGCAATAACTTAGCCATTTGCATAGTTGGTGGTAGGGTGATAGGTTGGAACGCGTCCATTTGGTCTAAGGGAAGGCTTCTGAAAGGTCTCGTCTTGATGAAAGTAAAGTCTTGTGGGGAAAGTGCACCACTTATCGAGAAGGAAAAATCTAAGTACTTAGCCGTGTCCCCGACAATGGACAATTTGAGCATCAAGACACTAAAGCTATCAAGGATCTCCTCATCCCAATTTCAACAAGTGTTTTCAACTGATAGGTAAAACCTATTTTGAGCAAAGCAAGCCTAAGCTACACTTAGCCAAATTCATGTAGAAGCTAGAAACTAATATTCTACTAAGGTATCACTTGCCAATACTATTCCAATGTATTGAACCACTGTGCCTGTAACTTGTGATGTTCCAGGTTACTCTGATGAGGATTAGGGTTATGAGTCTACACTCAACATGCTTGCCTATGGCACATGAAGATTAAGACTTTTATTTATGTTGTTAAGTTAAACTCTTGTACTAGCCTATGGCTATGGAGTTGTAAAAGACTATGTTATCACTGGAATGACGATGTAATAATGACGTTTTTTTATGTGTACTTCATCTTAAACTGTGGATGCTAGCATTTGATCCAGGGACTAGCATTGCAATCACAGGGACCTTTACCTTTATAAAGGTGGGGTCTTACAGATGGTATCAGAGCACTGTGTTGCATGTAGGATTATGACCTAGGTTGGATTAGACTAAGAAACCACTAAGGAAAGTTTCAACACTTTGAAAAAAATTCACACTTGTCTTTTTCTTCTCGTAAACTTTTCTAATCTTCTTTCTCATCTCTACTTGTAGATGAACTCCATCAACGAAGCCGTCAGGAAAGGACCACTCATGACCATGACTTTGGAGTGTGAGACTGAATTTTCCCAAGGCACTCAAGAACCTTATGGTTACCACGGGGATACATGGTGCAACTGTGTATAAGGGATTCCTTGTGAAACCGTAAGTCCAGGGGAGCGACCACAAATAGATTTCCGCCGCCTCTACGGGGTGGAATACACCGAGAGAGAAAGATCTCTATGGTAGACAGATTTCTGCCGGGGGAATTCCTTCCCAGAGAGGGGAGACCGTCGCCATCAACACCATCGTCAAGCTAGGATTCATTGGGATCATCATCATCCACACCATCATCTCCACCAGCACCATCATCATCACTCCGTCCCGCTGTAACAATTGTGTTGGATATTGCTTTAGTTCTTAGGGGAAACTTTCCTGGTGTTAATTACTATTGTAGTTGATGCTTGTGAGTGGAACCATTGGATTATTATTTATGTTCAGATTGTTATCCATTACCATATCATCTTTGATCTTGATCCATATGATGTCTTGTGAGTAGTTCGTTTAGTTCTTGAGGACATGGGATAAGTCATGTTGTTAGTAGTGGATGTGTTGAGTTATTATTCAATGGTTTAGTATTTAAGTTGTGGTGCTATTCTTCTAGTGGTGTCATGTGAACGTCGACTACATGATACTTCACCATTTATGGACCTAGGGGAATGCATTGTGTATTTGGCTACTAATTGTGGGGTTGCCGGAGTGACAGAAACCTGAATCCCAGTTGGGACTCCATTGCATAAGGGAGTGTAGGATCTCAGAGTTTAAGGCTGCGGTTAGATATATATCTTAATTACTTTGCTGTAGTTACGGATGTTTGCAGGGGGTTTAATCACAAGTATGTATTAGTCCAAGTAAGGTCGGTATGTTAGCACGCGTTCACCCATACAACACTTACAACACCAGAGAAGAGTACTCAGCTATTTCAAGCGAAAGCACTTGACAGAATTCCCATGTGTCCTCGAGAACGTTTGGTCCTTATAAGTATTTTCACCGGCTTGTCCTTTGCTAAGAAAGGATTGGGCCACTTGCTGCGTTTTCTTGTTGTCTTTATTACTTGCTTCTTGTTTTGTTGCCTTATCAGAAAACCACTAAAAATCCATTTGCTAAGTATTCACAGGGATTTCGTGCTCCATACCACTGTTCAGCACCTTCTGCTTCTCGTTGGGATCGACGCTCCTATTTATCGAAAGTACTACGATACACCCCCTATACTTGTGGGTCATCAACGTCGTACCACCTCTTCGGGGGCCGGCTCCCTCTACACACTGCCTGGACCACGTGACCTCCACCAAAGAAGATCCGGGTCGACGACGACACCCAGATTCCTCACCAAGCTACGCGTCCCTGACGGTAGCACCTCCGAGAGCCAGCCCGGCGGAGCCCAGTCTCGTACAACTCCGGTAGAGCGTAGTACTCCCTCGTTGTGGTCGTGTCCACTACGAGGATGCGGTATGGGCATATCCTAAAGTATGTATGGATTTGACCGAAATAATGCTAAGTAAATAATTATATTCCGATAATAGTAATAATTTTATAAATATTAGCAATAATATCCTAAATACTAACAAATATTATATACAAATCCCTTAATATCGCAAACTAAATAATAATATGTCTAAAGAAAATTATATATCAAATTAAATATCCTTAAATCTCTATATTAAAAATGTGTAACAATATATATGAAACTAAACAATATACTAAGAAATTTATATCCAACTAAAAATATTGAAACTACATGCTAACAAATATATATCTAACTAAACAATGTACTAACAAATAAAAAATACACTAACACAATTATATCTAACTAAACAATATACTAACAATATTAAAAATATACTAACACATTTATATCTAATTAACTAAATTATATACTATAATCTATATATGAAAAACAGAAAAAAAAAGGGGAAAACTTACGGCTTGTGGGCGGTGACCACGGGCAGCGGCGCCGGCGCGCGGGAAGACTAGGTGGCGACCATGGGCAACGTGGGCGGCGCCGCGGGGACGGCCAAGGGCGCCGACGACGAACATGGGGCGGCGGGGTGAGCGGAAGTGACGTGAAGACCACGGGCGCGGCTACGGGTGACGGTGACGGGGTGCGGCTCGACGGGGCGTGGCTATGGGCGACGCCGATGAGATCCACCGGCGCGGGCGCGGGGCAGCCTGGCGGCATCGATCGGAGAAGTGGATGTGTCCCGGTGCGTGGCTCGGGCCAGGAGGAGGGCGGTGGGTATTTATAACCACCACCTCTAGTCCCGATTCCAGCCTCCAGCCGGGACTAGAGGTCTTTTCGATGCGCCGTTTTGTTCTCGCGCCAAAAAGCCTCTAGTCCCGGTTTGTGGTATAGGCCGGGACTAGATGTTAATTTTTGTTAATTTTCTTATTTCTATATCTTTTATTCTGTGATGATGAAAAATATGTATTATATATCAAATTTTGCAGAAAAAAATCTATAATATAAATCTATTAGCATACTCTGATATAAAACTAACATTTTCTTGAATTAAGTAATATCTTTTGCATACTAGAGTTTTAATTTATTAATATTATTATTTCAATATCTTTTATTCTGTAATGATGAAAAATATGTATCATATATCAAAATTTGCAGAAAAAAATCTATAATATAAATATATTAGCATACTAAAGCTGAACCGGGACTAAATCTTGCGGCAGGCTAGGGCAGGCAACACTAATGATAAGGGTGAGTATCGACATTATGCCGTGCGGCTTTTACCTTGTCTCAGATGGTGTCGCCAACCGGGATTAAAGCTGAACCTTTAGTCCCGGTTGGAGACACCAACCGGGACAAAACATGAGTCAGCACTAATAATAGGGGTGAGTGTCGACATTATGCCATGAGTGTCGACACTATGCTGAGCTACTTGTATTATAAATAATCATCCTTGTGAGTCCAGTCCTCTAGCCAGTTTGAGGCATCTCCAAGATCAATGGTTTGCGAGAGCAGGGATGTAACACCCTCAGAATCGGCCCTATGCAAGTTTTAGCGAAACTCGCCAAACCCGCATAGAAACGATTCAAAGGTGCCCACCAGGCACTTCCGTGCGGGTGGAAAACGAAGTAATAACATTACACAACAGTCCTCGATGGGACCCACAGAACAGATATATATACAACACGACTACATGAGTCAAGAATACATATATAATATACAAAGATCCAAATCACCTTGAAATTGAACGAGCGTCCGACTACGGACAAGATGCAAATGGGGCTAAGAGCCCTGAAGAATAACCAATGGCGTCCATAACCCTGCCCAGGCCAAGCCGGAAGGGTAACCTTGCTAACGACGTCGACCTCAAAACCTGCTTAAACAAAAGAGGTGCCGACAAAGGGCAAAGGAAAAAGAGGAGCGTCAGTACTGAGGCCAGTACACGGCAAGACTAGAATTCGGCGGTCCTCGCCTACATAGGTATGGTGGACTGAAGCGGCAGCGGCAGCATGCACTAAATAACCTATAGAGACTCGATACAACTGGCGGCTATCAGAGAGGGAAAAGAAAGACCTGTTCGGAACCGACCTGAACCTAACACCAAACAAACCCATCCTGGTGTTTCCCCCTCGAGACCAAACGAGGAAGTCAACCGAGGAACTCACACAGTTGGCAATTTTACTCATTCCGTTATAGTTGCGGCAATTACTAGTCAAATTTAGATAGTCGTCCTGGTAAAATAAGCAGTGGGCACCTTTAGTTAACCATTCCATTATAGTTGCCTCACTTACTAATCAGATACAAATAGCATGAGATAACCCCAAAAACCCAGCAGTTGTTGGTACTTTTATTTAGCCATTCCGTTGTAGTTGCAATACTTACTAGTCAGATACAATGGTCCCTGGCGACGACCCAAGAAAGCAATTGTTGGCAGTTTTATTTAGCCATTCCATTATAGTGAAGCTGATTACTAGTCATTATAAAGTCAAATTTACAGCACTACTTTAGTTATAGTTGTCTATGATCGAGATACTGTGCTCCAAGTCGTCCATAACCGCGGACACGGCTTTCAGAAAGTTTTAACCCGGCCGGGGTGCACCAATAGCAACACACACACGATCAACCTCGGAAAAACCAAAACAAAACCCAATGACGCTTTCACGACAAAGCAATCACAGGATTCAGAAATAGTTCAGGGGGCCACCCCTTGGAGTACACCCGCAACGAAGCTAGCTGACTCCGAGACGGACCCGAGGTTTGGGTGGACGACTGTGAACGACTGGGAACCCAAAACTGGGCTTGTCGACACCGCGAAAACGTGTCCCGATCCTAAACAGTACAGTGTGCTATCCATCGCACAATCGTAAATAAAGCAGTAAAGCATGGCATAAGTACAGGATCGTAAATAAAACCTCAAACTAGCTTGTGGCCCCAAGAAATAAGACTGAATCAAGCTCTGGCTAAGGGGGGCCCATAATTCCCCGTATGTGGATAGCGCGATAAATCAAGGAACAGGTATCAAGCACTCGGGGTCCTACGGGACACAAGTGGACGGTTAACAACCAAATAACATCTATTGCCCACCTGTGCCTCTGCTTACCTACTTCAATTTTAGTTGTTAAACAATGATTAAAGTGAACAATAAATAAAGCCATGATCATCTCCAGCATTCAACAGGCGGCAAGGCTCCAACATCTGTGGTTCTTGACGACACGCAAAAGCACTTGAGCAAGCGACTATGACGCGCAGGTCCAGCTATCTACCAAACAACAGGTAATAGGATGTGTCCAAGGCAATATACGGCTGCAAGAGATTTCACGGGTACGGAAACGAGAGCATCGTGACACAGATAGCAATAGATCAACAGGAGGGAATAAATACTATAAAAGTAAAATAGGTAGAAAGGGGGAGGTGCTCGCCTGAAAACATTGCCGAAGGTTCAACCGAAGATCGGGTCGACACTCGCATCAACTCAACGGCCTTATCCGCGAAGAAGCAAAACACTAGAAGAAACACCGGATGCAATATTTAATACTACGGCAAAAGATCGGGCATGATGCATGTATGATGCATGGCATGGCAAATGTGCAATGCAATTAGATCATATTAAGCGGAACCGGGGTCCCGACAATTAAATATATGGTTCTAGTTGTTTTGATACCCGCCATTTTAAATGTTGTTTTATCATGGCAAAAGATAGCACCGGTTCGCTACACAAATTTAAATGAGGCCAATATACGACTAGATTTGCCCGCATATGGGCCCCATATTTAATTATATGGTGAATCGGCCTAAGGCCCCCAAACCACACAAATATGCATGCGAGATGAATGATTAATATGCAACAGGTTTTATATTTATCATTTATAAAATAGGGGCTCGGGATAAGGTTCACACCTTAGGGGGTCTCGACGAACTTGGGGGTCCGAGGGGTTCGGGGTTCGGTCTCAGGGTTCAGGGTTTGACGGGGTCGTTCTCGGATAACTGAGGTAGATCTTGTCGCATCTGGTAAGGCGGACTTGGTTCGGTGTCGGGGGCGCATCGGACTCGCCCTGGTCGGCGCTGATCTTGTCGTCGATGGCGAACTTGAGTGGAGCGGTTACCGGGGTCTTCGGATCCGGGAAGTAGATCTCGTCGCACGGGCGTCAATGCTTCCGGGAAGAAGAACTTGTCGTTCAGGGTCTCGGTGTCCGGGGTGAAGTACTTGGCATCCTCGAGGAAGTACTTCACGCATCTATGGATCGGTCCTCGGGGGCGAAGAACTCGGCGCGCCAGGGTTCATTCTTCGAATTCCAGGAGGAAGATCTCGGCGTCCATGAAGAAGATTGTCAGGTCCGTGATGAAGATCTGGGTGGTTCCTGGAAGGAGCCCTTGAGGTTTCCGGCTTGCTTACAGATGGCGAACTTGAGGTTTAATTGGGGTTCATTGTCATGGTCGTCCTTCGACGAAAAAGTTAGCAACGTGCCGGTGTTGTTCCGAGAAGATCTCGAGAGGCCCGGGTAGACAGGATCAGCCGACCAAGCATACAGTGATGAGCAGCAGGCCGGACTTGAGCTTCTTGAGGAACACCACGCGCTTCTCCATGTGCCTCCCCGCGAGCAGGATCAGCACCGTACCGGTGTGATGGTCGACCTGAGCTTGATGGGTTTGGGCTTGCGGGTACCGACGGTGCGTGGCTTGACGTCGTCGGTGGGGTAGAACTTGGCTCAGCGACGGCGGCTGGCTTCTCGGCCTTGGGGTAGGCGCCGCCGTTCTCGGCCTTGATGGCCTGGAGCCCGCGGCGGTGGAAGGCGGTGGCGATGGGGCCTGGCGGCGCGGGAGGACGGGGTGGGGGAGAAAGCGACGGGGAGGGAGCCAGAGACGGGGCGCCTGGGAGGCGGAGCGGCGGATGGCGGCTGGAGGTGAAGCGGCGGCGGAGGGCGAAGCACGACGCGGGGAGGGGCGGCCGGAGGCGTGCTCGGGGGCGAGCGGGGAGAGGCAGACGGGGGAAGGAGGAGCCAGCGGGAGGGGAGGCGAGCGGTGGCGGCGCTGGAGGAGAAGCCGGGTGAGCGGGGTGGTCGCCGGCGGCGGCGGGACCGGCGGAAGGGGGGAAGCCGGCGGAAGGGGAAAGGAGGGAGGAGGCTGCGGGGGCGCGCGGGGAAGGAGAGAGGATGGTGGGGAGCGGCCACGCGTGGGTAACGCATCGGAGGGGTGGGCCCGCGGTGGCAGAGAGGTTGGGGTGGGGCTGCGGCGTGGGGGGCGCGTGGGTGGGGCAGGTGGGGTGGGGTCGGTCTGGGGGAGGGAGTGGGTCGGTGTGGGGAGGGTGAGAAAGGAAGGGCTGCGGGTGGGTCCCAGGGAGGTGGGGCCCAGGTGTCGGTGGGGGTGGGTAGAAAGGGGCTGGCGTGTGAGTGGAGGGAGTGGGCTGTGGGGTGGACAGAGGTGGCAAATGGGGATTGGTGGGGGTTTGGCCCAGGGTGATGTGGCGGCCTGGGATAGGTGGGGGTGATGTGGCTGGTTGGGTGGGTAGATTAGGTTGGGTAGAAAAAGGTTTCTAGGTTGGACCGTTTTATTCTGGGGTGGTCGACTGGGTCGAATCGGCCCGTTCGACTGCCCCACTAAAATAATTAAATATTTTTATTTGTTTCAAACAGACTTTTTGCAAACCGATAGCAAACAAAACAAAATAATCCGGTGACCCGGGTTTTGCGTTTGAATAAAGACGGGGCGTTTAGAAAACACAAACAGGTTTTTTTTTTCCGCAAATAGTTTTATGCAAGCAAATGCAAGATGATGACGATGCTCAAATGCAATGCGGCATGATGACATGAGCATGCGATCATGATGATGCAATGCACAAAAACAACGTGATTTTCTAGTAGTGGTTTTAGCGGGATGCCACAAGGGACACCACTACGGCCAGTTTCAGGGAGATGCCGCCGGAGCCCAGTCCTCTGGCATCTCCAAGAAACTGGTCATAGAGGCACTCCCTAATATGTGAAATTAGTTAGCTTTCAGGTGTATTAATCTAGTTAGAGAAGTTACAAGATGCAAGATGGTGTGCGAGAGAAGGGACACCACTAGGGCCAGCTTGAGGGATATGCCGCCGGAGCCCAGTCCTCCGGCATGTCCCTTAAGTTGGTCATAGAGGCACTCCCTCATATGTGACCACGCGTGTTTGGAGATCAGATATTAATGGTAAGTACGAATCGGGACAACATCTTCATAGTTTAGGAAAGTCGTTCTACGAATCGGGACTAAAGCCCCCCCCTTTAATCCCGGTCCAGCCACAAACCGGGACGAACACACTTAAGATGCTTTGTGGACAAAACTATGCAGTACCGGTCCAACCACAAACCAGGACTACCACTCAAGACATTTATTAATATTAAAAAACCGAGACTATGGAATCTGGACTAAAGGCCCCCTTTAGTCATGCTCATATCTAACCCTATAGTACATAGCTTTAGGGTCGTCTTCGTCTTCGTTATCGTTGTCGTTGCTAGATGCACGTAGCTAGATCCTTAGCCCAGCCATGGCATATTGTGGGGGCACCTGCCACTCCGTCCTCGGATTCACGACACGTGGGGGAGGGGGCTCCCGGATGACAACACCACTACACACGCGTCCTTCACCACCGCCACCCTTCTTATGGCTCTATGGCGGCTGCGGGTACCACAAGCGAGGATGGTCTCCCCCGGCGATGTAGAGTATCACGCCAATGATAGTCCAGTTCGCCCACCAAAGGCGACCGCCATCTTCGTTGTGGTTCACCATGGGAGGTCCGTCACCCTCGTACCTGGCGATCTCCCTTTCCTGCTGGTTAGGAAAGAAGACATTCCAGGTGTTATAGTTGTCGGGATTCCACTGGGGATCCATCCACTGCTCCAGCGTGAGCTCATGGTAGAAGTGGTTCGTGATGGCCTCCTGGCATGCGGAAACTTGAGGGACAGTGTAACACTCTCAGAATCGACCCTATGCAAGTTTTAGCGATTCCCGCCAAACCCGCATAGAAACGATTCAAAGGTGCCCACCAGGCACTTTCGTGCGGGTGGAAACGAAGTAATAACATTACACAACAGTCCTCGATGGGACCCACAGAACAGATATATACAACAGCGATTCAAAGAGTCAAGAATACAGATATAATATACAAAGATCCAAATCACCTTGAAAATGATAGAGCGTCCGACTACGGACAAGATGCAAATGGGGCTAAGAGCCCTGAAGAATAACCAATGGCGTCCATAACCCTGCCCAGGCCAAGCCGGAAGGGTAACCCTGCTAACGACGTCGACCTCAAAACCTTCTTAAACAAAAGGGGTGCTGACAAAGGGCAAAGGAAAAAGAGGAGCATCAGTACTGAGGCCAGTACACGGCGAGACTAGAATTCGGCGGTCCTCGCCTACAAAGGTATGGTGGACTGAAGCGGCAGCGGCAGCATGCACTAAACAACCTATAGAGACTCGATACAACTGGCGGCTATCAGAGAGGGATAAGAAAGACCTATTCGGAACCAACCTGATACTACCACCAAACAAACCCATCCTGGTGTTTCCCCCCTCGAGACCAAACGAGGAAGTAAACCGAGGAACTCACACAGTTGGCAGTTTTATTTATTCAGTTATTGTTGCAGCAATTACTAGTCAGGTGTAGATAATCGTCCTGATAAAATAAACAGTGGGCCGTTTTAGTTAACCATTCCGTTGTAATTGCGACACTTACTAGTCAAATACAATTAGCATGAGATTTCCCAAACCCAGCAGTTGTTGGTACTTATAGTTAGCCATTCCGTTGTAGTGAAGCTGATTACTAGTCATATCGGATACAAGTCAATTTATAACAGTAAACTTTAGTTATAGTTGTCTATGATCAAGCACGGTGCTCCAAGTCGTCCATAACCGCGGACATGGCTTCTCGAAAAGATTTAACCCTGCAGGGGTGCACCAAAGTTTCCACAAGCACTTCGACCTTTTTTGCCAGATCAGTTAACATACACCCATCGGTATGTCGGCGGGACCTAAGTCATGACGTTTCCAGACCCAAAGCAAGCACGGGGGGGCACCCCACTAAGTACACCCGCAACAAAGTCGGCCGGTCTCCGAGACGGACTCAGGGTTTGGGTAGACGGCTGTGAACGACTGGGGACCCAAAACTGGGCTTGTCGACACCGCGAAAACGTGTCCCGATCCTAAACAGTACAGTGTGCTATCCATCGCACAATTTAAATAAAGCGGTAAAGCATGGAATAGGTACAGAATAGTAATAAAGCCCCAAACTAGTTTGTGGCCCCCAGTACAATACTTTGAAATCAGGTACTAATCGATGGGGGGCCCATATCTCCCCACCTGTGGTTAGCGCGCTCGATCTCGGAAGAGGTGTCAAGAACTCGGGGTCCTACGGGACACAAGTGGACGGTTAACAACCAAATAACATCTATTGCCCACCTGTGCCTCTGCTTACTGTAACACCCTCAGAATCGACCCTATGCAAGTTTCAGCGAAACCCGCCAAACCCGCATAGAAACGATTCAAAGGTGCCCACCAGGCACTTTCGTGCGGGTGGAAAACGAAGTAATAACATTACACAACAGTCCTCGATGGGACCCACAGAACAGATATATATATACAGCAGCGACTCAATGAGTCAAGAATACAGATATATTAAGCAAAGATCCAAATCACCTTGAAAATGATAGAGCGTCCGACTACGGACAAGATGCAAATGGGGCTAAGAGCCCTGAAGAATAACCAATGGCGTCCACAACCCTGCCCAGGCCAAGCCGGAAGGGTAACCCTGCTAACGGCGTCGATCTCAAAACCTGCTTAAACAAAAGGGGTGCCGACAAAGGGCAAAGGAAAAAGAGGAGCGTCAGTACTGAGGCCAGTACACGGCGAGACTAGAATTCGGCGGTCCTCGCCTACATAGGTATGGTGGGCTGAAGCGGCAGCGGCAGCATGCACTGAACAACCTATAGAGACTCGATACAACTGGCGGCTATTAGAGAGGGGTAAGAAAGACCTATCCGGAACCAACCTGATACTTCCATCAAACAAACCCATCCTGGCGTTTCCCCCTCGAGACCAAACGAGGAAGTCAACCGAGGAACTCACACCGTTGGCAGTTTTATTTATTCAGTTATCGTTGCAGAAATTACTAGTCAGGTATAGATAATCATCCGGATAAAATAAGCAGTGGGCCGTTTTAGTTAACCATTCCATTGTAGTTGCGACACTTACTAGTCAAATACAATTAGCATGAGATAACCCAACACCCAGCAGTTGTTGGTGCTTTTATTTAGACATTCCGTTGTAGTTGCAATACTTACTAGTCAGGTACAATGGTCGCAAGCGACACCCAAACAAGCAATTGTTGGCAGTTTTATTTAGCCATTCCATTATAGTGAAGCTGCTTACTAGTCATTATAAGGTCAAATTTATAGCACTACTTTAGTTTGTCTATGATCGAGATACTGTGCTCCAAGTCGTCCATAACCGCGGACACGGCTTTCAGAAAGTTTTAACCCGGCCGGGGTGCACCAATAGCAACACACACACGATCAACCTCGGAAAAACCAAAACAAAACCCAACAAGGCTTTCACGATAAAGCAATCACAGGATTCAGAAATATTTCAGGGGGCCACCCCTTGGAGTACACCCGCAACGAAGCTAGCTGACTCCGAGACGGACCCGAGGTTTGGGTGGACGGCTGTGAACAACTGGGAACCCAAAACTGGGCTTGTCGACACCGTGAAAACGTGTCCCGATCCTAAACAGTACAGTGTACTCCTCGCACAATCGTAAATAAAGCAGTAAAGCATGGCATAAGTACAGGATCGTAAATAAAACCTCAAACTAGTTTGTGGCCCCAAGAAATAAGACTGAATCAAGCTCTGGCTAAGGGGGGCCCATAATTCCCCGTATGTGGATAGCGCGATAAATCAAGGAACAGGTATCAAGCACTCGGGGTCCTACGGGACACAAGTGGACGGTTAACAACCAAATAACATCTATTGCCCACCTGTGCCTCTGCTTACCTACTTCAATTTTAGTTGTTAAACAATAATTAAAGTGAACAATAAATAAAGCCATGAGCATCTCCAACATTCAACGTGCGGCAATACTCCAACAACTGTGGTACTCGATGACACGCCACAGCACTTGAGCAAGCGACTACGACGCGCAGGTCCAACTATCTACCAAAACAACAGGTAATAGGAGGTGTCCAAGGCAATATAAGGCTGCTGGGGATATCACGGGTACGAAACTAGAGCATCGCAACACAGATAGCAATAGATCAACAGGAGGGAATAAATACTATAAAAGTAAGATAGGTAGAAAGGGGGAGATGCTCGCCTGAAAACATTGTCGACGGTTCATCCGAAGATCGGGTCGAAGCTCACAACAACTCAACGACCTTATCCGCGAAGAAGCAAAACACTAGAATAAACACCGGATGCACTATTTAATACTATGACAGAAGATCGGGCATGATGCATGCATGATGTATGGCATGGCACAACTGCGATGCAATTAGATCATATTAAGCGTAACCGGGGTCCCGACAATTAATTAATGGTTCAAGTTGTTTATCTACCCCGCAATTTAAATGTTGAATTAGCAAGACCAAACATGTCTTCGGTTCGCTACACCAATTTAAATGAGGCCGATATGAGACTAGAGTTGCCCGCATATGGGCCCCATATTTAATTATGAGGTGAATCGGCGTAAGGCCCCCAACCCACAGACAAGTATGCATGCGAGTATGAAAATTTATATGCAACAAGTAATATATCATTTAATAAAATAAGGGTTCGGGTTTGGGTTCACACATCGGGGTTCAGAAGATCTTGGGGTTCCGGGGTTCGGGGTCCGGACTCAGGGTTCGACGGGGATCGATGAAGTTCGGACTCGCGATGGCGAACTTGAGTAGATCGGGTACCGGGGTCTTCGGATCTGGGAAGTAGATCTTGTCGCACGGGCGTCAATGCCTCCGGGAAGAAGGACTTGTCGTTCAGGGTCTCGGTGTCCGGGGTGAAGTACTTGGCGTCCTCGAGGAAGTACTTGTCGTATCCGTGTCGACGACCTTGGCGTCCGGGAAGAAGTACTTGTCGCAGCTGTGGTCTTCGGGTCGAAGAACTTGGCACGCCAGGGTTCGGTCCAATCTCGGCCATCGGATCCTTGAAGGAGGTCATGGCGTCTGTGTAGATTACCTTCGGTCATCGAATCCGTGTAGGCGCACTCGGGGTCTCGACGCCTAGGTTCCGTGAAGTTCTTGGATAAACTTGTCAATGGTCCTGCTTGTGCTTCCAGTTTGTCGATCTTGTCGCATGGCATTATTGTAACCACATTGTGAGCAACCACAGGAATATCCCTGTCCGTTTATTCGTCCAGTCATCTCCACCCCATCCTTCTTGTACGCCACTCTGAAACCTGGATCCCGCCACTTGCACTGGATGATGCTTCCTTCTCATCACTCTCTCTGGCCGGAACTTTGTTTTCTTCACTCCCGCTGGTCGATGCATCGTTTCCATGACTTGCACTTTAACATGAGTGGCTGTCGACAAGTCATTTTCCTTGGGTTGCTCACCACCTGTAATCCTTACCTCTACCACATCAGGCATCGCATGGTCACCACGGGCTGCATTCTCAATCTCCTCTGCAGCATCTATCAAACTCAGGCTATGGTGGAGTTGAGAAGGCCATTCAATGTCCTCCATGGGATCCGGCTCGGCAGCTGGATTATGTCCGCTCAGGTCGAGGAGTGACAAGATGTCCTTCTCCTCCTCGGTCGTCGTCTCCTGAGCCTCCTGCGCCGCGGCAGCCCAAGGGGCCTGCTCCATTGCCACGTCGCTGGTCTGAAGCACGTCCTCCCCCGTGCTCGTTGGGGCCGCAATAGGGGCGGTGGCGGCGGCGAGCACCGTCATCGGCACCCCGACGGTCATCTGGAAGGCCTCAGCGAAGAGATGCGCGGGCACGGTGGCGGAGCCGAGGAGGGGGTATCGAGAGGAGGGGATGAGGCGCGCTACCAACAGGAACTCAAGGGGAAGGAAGGTGAAGCCGGCGGCGGTGGCTATCTGGAAGGAGGCGAGAGGGGCGAGACGAGCGGGGGGAGAGGGAGGCGCGGCCTGCTCAGCAGCTTGGCGGCGGGAGGGGAGGTGAGCCCTGGCGACGAGGCCACATGGCGGCGGCGGAGGTTGGGGAAAGGGGAAGAGACGGGTCGGCCCGAGAACAGGACAGGGGAGCGGGGTCGAGTGGCTCGGGTAGGGAGACGTGACGGGGTGGGTTGGTGTTGCGGGGGCGTGCGTGGCTTGTGTGTGTCCGCGCTGAGTGGTGTGTGGAGTGTTGTGTACGCCGGGTGTGGTGTGGGTAGACGCGGCGGAGAGCAGGGAGGGTCTGGGGGCGGTTGGTTAGGGTTTAGGTGGGGCTAGGGTTTGATTTGGTCTAGATGGGTCGGGCCGGGACTGTCGGGTGGTAGGTGGTCTGGCCTACGGGCTGGGCTGCCTCCCCGGTGGTTTTATCAAATAGGTTTATTATTCTTATGTTTATTTATTTTAAATACTCTTTCGTAACTAATTTTAGACAAATTAAAAGATCCGAGCGGACGCAGGGTTTGATATTTGAAATAGAGAGGGGCTATTTGTAGAAAACAAAATAGGGCTTTTCGAAAATAGTTCTAGACAAATAGATGAATGCTGATGTCATGATGATGCAATGCACAAAATCAACGCGATTTTCTATTAGTGGTTTTGCGGGATGCCACACTTACCTACTTCAATTTTAGTTGTTAAACAGTAATTAAAGTGAACGATAAATAAAGCCATGACCATCTCCAACAATGAACATGCGGCAACACTCCAACAACTGTGGTACTTAACGACACGCAACAGCACTTGAGCAAGCGACTACGACGCGCAGGTCCCACTATCTACCAAACAACAGGTAATAGGAGGTGTCCAAGGCAATATAAGGCTGCAAGGGATATCACGGGTACGAAAACTAGAGCATCGCAACACAGATAGCAATAGATCAATAGGAGGGAATAAATACTATAAAAGTAACATAGGTAGAAAGGGGGAGATGCTCGCCTGAAAACATTGCCGAAGATTCATCCGAAGATCGGGGCGACGCTCACATCAACTCAACGGCCTTAGCCGCGAAGAACCAAATCATTAGAATAAACACCGGATGCACTATTTAATACAACGGCAGAAGATCGGCATGATGCATGTATGATGTATGACATGGCAAAGGTGCGATGCAATTAGGCCATATTAAGCGGAACCGGGGTCCCAACAATTAATTAGGTGTTTCAAGTTATTTAACTACCCCGCAATTTAAATGTTGCATTATCAAGGCAAAAGATAGCACCGGTTCGCTACACGAATTTAAATGAGGCCAATATAAGACTAGATTTGCCCGTATATGGGCCCCATATTTAATTATATGGTGAATCGGCATAAGGCCCCCAAACCACATGACAAGTATGCATGCTAGTATGAAAATTTAATATGCAACAATTTTTATAGATGGCATTTATAAAATAGGGCTCGAAAAGGTTCACACATTAGGGTTCGGCAGATCTTGGTTCCGGGGTTCGGGGTTCGGTCTCAGGGTCAGGATCTGGGGTTCGGTCTCGGCGGAAGCGTTCTCGGATAACAGAGTAGATCTTGGCGTTCCGCGAAGAAGGACTTGGTTCGGTGTCGGGGCGCATCGGATTCGCCCGGGTCGGTGTCGATCTTGTAGTCGCGAAGATCTTGTCGGGGTCGCGTATCGGGTCGGTCTTGGCATCCGGGATGAAGAACTTTGGCGTTCTGCGTTGGTGTCCTTGCCGTCTGGGTTCTCGAGCATCGCGTCCGGGAAGGAGTACTTGTCGTTCCGGGTCTCGATGTCCGGGGTGAAGTACTTGGCGTTCCACGGCGAAGTGCTTGACGTCATTTGGTTTCATGTCGACGGTCTTGGTGTCCTCGATGGAGAACTCGGTGTATCCGTGTCGTGGTTCTTGGCGGTCATCGGGTTCGGTCTTCGGGGTATATGGTCTTCGAACATCAGATCCATGAAGAAGAAATTGGAGTTCCGTGGACGATATTGGGTCAGCGATGCGTGGTAGCTTGGCAGAACCGATCTAAACAAGGCCAGCACCATCGCCACTTCAACAACAGGTCGACAGGCAGAGACTGGCAGGGTCGTGGTCGTACTGTGGTCAGCCCACGAGGAGAACCGGACCGACAGCGGCAGCGTCGTCTAGCTTGCGATGCAGAACGGCGAGCTCGTGCGGCCGGGGCCGGGCGGCAACGAGAGGCCAGAGAGGAGGTCGGCGGAGCGACCGCGGGGGAGAGGGAGGCGCGGCCTGCACGGGAGGAAGCGGTGGCCGTCTCCGGGACGGACGGGATTCGGCGGCCGGCAAAACGAGGGAGCACCGGAGAGGAGCTCGGGGACGGACAGAGGCGGTCTTGCGCGGAGGTGAGCGGGCCGGACGCGGGCCGGACGCTGGAGGCCGCGGACGAGGAGGCGAGAGGGAGAGGACGGGGAGGCGACGGGAGCTCTTGGGGCAGGGGGGAGGAAGCGAGGCGGTGGCGGGCGCCGGAGAGGCGGGCGAGGTGGCGGGGAAGGGAGCTCGGGCCGACGAGCTTGCTGCGGCGGCGGGAGGCGCGGCCCGGCGGAGGCGCACGGCGACGGCGGTCGCGGCCGGGTGGCGGTGGGGCAGGAGGAGCCCGACGCGGTGGCTCCACGGGTAGAGGGAGGAGCGGCCGGAGCGCGCCGGGGCGGGAGAGAGAGGCAGAGGAGAGATGGCCGGAGGGGAGGAAGAGGAAGGGGAGAGGAGCGGGTCGGGGAAGGGTGCGGGAGCGGGGCGATGCAGGGAGAGAGGAGGGTAGGTGGGGGAGGCGGATCCCGCGGGTGGGGCCAGGGTGGCAGGTGCGGGGTAGGAGGGGAGTGGGGATTGGGTGTGGCGGCGGGGGCGTGCGTGTGTGTTGTTGTGTGTGTTGGGTGGTGGCTGGGGTGAGTGGGGAGAGAGAGGGAGTGGCTGCGGGGTGGGGCCGGGGAGTGGGTGTGTTTGTTGTGTGTGTGTCCAGGAGAGAGAGAGGGAAGGGAGTGGGGATTGGTGAGGTGGCAAGGTGGGTAGGGAATTGGGGTCCAGGGGGTGAGGTGGACTGGGGAGGTGAGGTGGAGGGCTGGGAGTGGCTGGGTAGGTTAGGACTAGGTAGAAAAAGACTTTGGGTGGACCGATTTTATTCTGGGGGTGGTCGACTGGGTCGAATCGGCCCGTTCGACTGCCCCCTAAAAATAATATAGATTTTTATTTAATTTAGAAATAACTTTTGTAATTAGTTTTTAGACAAATAGAAGACCCGGAAAAGCCCGGCGCTATAATTTGAAATTGAGACGGGGAATATTTAGAATCCAAACTAGGCTTTTAGAAAATAGGTTTCGACAAACAAATGCATGATGACTCGACGATGCACAAATGCAATGTGGCATGATGACATGAGCATGCGGTCATGATGATGCAATGCACAAAAACAACGCGATTTTCTAGTAGTGGTTTTGCGGGATGCCACAGACAGGAGGGACAGGAACCCCTCCAGCGGGCGGGCGGCCAGTAGCCCGGAGGGCAAGGGTAGCTGGAGGCGCACAGCGCCTCGGTCTCCTCGATGGTCAGAATGGCCCAGTAGGCGTTGTCCATTGTTGTGAGAGAGGAAGGTGTGGATGTGTGGATAGCGATGGTGAGGTCGGCCTAGATATAGAGGAAAAGGGCGGAAAAACATGGCGGAAAGTGGTGGGAAGTAGCAGGAAATATCTTTAGTCCCGGTTAGTGGCTACAACGGGACTAAAAGATTTGGTCAAAGGGAAAGGGAGGGAAAACATGGAGGGTAGCGGTGGGAAATGACGGGAAATATCTTTAGTCCTGGTTAGTGGCTACAACCCGGACTAAAAGCTTCGGTCAGAGGGAAAGGGCGGGAAAAAATGGCGGGAAGCGGTGGGAAATAACGGGAAATATCTTTAGTCCCGATTAGTGGCTACAACCGGGACTAAAAGCTCCGGTCAGAGTGTTTGACACGGAAAATGCCGCTTTTCTAATGAGAGAGGAAGAAAAGGATCTCCCGTACGCCGGGGGAAAACATAAAATATGCGGGCGTGCCAGTGTACAAGTACACAAAAATAAAAGATAAGAAAAAGATACATATTAATCATCACGACTAATAGCCTAAACTCTGATGTGCGCTCTGTGGTGGCCTACGGGCACGGCCAACGAGACAAGGCGATTGTGGTCTCCTGGTTCCCGGAGCCTCGGAAAGCTCCCGATTAATTACTCCCGCGGATAGAACCGCGGTACACCTCCGATTAAGCTGCTTGGTCATCGTCTTTGGTCTTTGCTTCGCGGTCTCCATGCATGGTTGTGGTGATGTGTGTTGGCGACGGCAGAGTCTGTGTACTAGCCTGTACTAGCCTGTACACGCGCCGTAGATAGCATGGCCTTTGCTCCGTCCATGCCCACCTCGCCGTCTTGCCTCGCCGGTCTTGAGTGGTGTTGAAGTAGTTGAAGTCGGGTAGCTTGCATGGTTGCGCTTGGCTTGGATCGTCGTCGATGGCCTTGTAGTTTCACCTGAAGTGCGAGAAGTATGCCCCGCAGGAGTAGAAGGGATTGATGAAGTTTATTTAGCGAGAGGGAGAACACGTAACGCTTCTGACGTGAGTCGTCCGACAATCGTCAAGTGCACCGACCCTAACGGTGGAGACCTCAGTGTCTCCCGTGTGGAAGAGATGATGGTCCTGCCTAATGGCGAGCGCGCGGCACCGAGAAAGACAGACTGGCGTCGCCTCGGTCGTTGCTGATGATAAAGAGAGGCCTCGGCATTCACTCGTACGCGTACAAGCCAGGCTTCACCATTTGCTAGCACTACAAGTTAACCCACAATGCATGGCCCATGTAGGAGGTGGTCTCCACCGTTAGGGTCGGTAACAGTCGTCAAGTGCCTGCCGACGTGTGGAGACATGGTGCCCACATACTAGGTGGGTGGAGGGAGCCATCTCTTAGGTTGTAGGAGGTGGTTTGGCCCGGTAAAACGGGCTGCTTGCGGGAGCGTCGCTTCCAAAATTCCTTCATGATTGCCCGTCGGACGAGCTCCTTGATTTTCGAGGGCTCGTTCGCCCATTGATCGGGGAACAAGTCATAAGGGGGATTTAAGGTGTTGCCGTACGTGAAGAACTTATGGGTGAGCTCCATTGCACCCAGAGACCAATCCTCCTCGGGGACAGCGCTCTGTGCAATGCGAGAGCTGATTTGTCGATGAAGGCGTTGCACCTTTTGGTACTTCCTTCTATGGTTGCGAAGGCGATGGGGGCTATGCGACAAACGAGCGTTTGTCATTAGCCTCCGTAGGTCGAAGGAGACGGCCTCGAGATCCTCGAGTAACTCCACCTCCGTGCGCTGCGTGGTTAGTGTCGGGATTCCCGGCTCAGGACCCTGTGCTGGGGCGCGAACCGAAGAGGCGGTAGTCCGCCTGTTGGCGGCTTGCACCCATAGGCGTTGAGCCGCCTCTGTGTCGCCCTTAAACTCCGCTGTCACGGAGCTCTTTAAGAGTGAGCATGCCTCGAGCATGAGCTCGCGGCGCTCCCTCTTCGCCTTGGCCACCGCCCTCTTCTGCGCCTTCTTGGACTCCATGGATTGGAACTGGGCAGGATCCTGGGCCTAATGCATGTAGACCTTGTCACCATGCTTGAAGGTGACCATCGGTGGCAGCGATCCGAACTGAATTACCGTCGGGAATTCGTCATTGGCGATGTTGCCGAATCCATCAGGAAGATGCTTGCGATCAGCGGAGTTCCTCACTGTTGATCTTCATGCATCATGCAGTACATGTGGGAGAACGGGCGAAGACCAAGCCGCGACCAATGCGCAGTAGAGATGGGAGGAGAACCAGCTCCCACCAGGCGTGCCAATTTGTTTGACACGGAAAATGCCGCTTTTCTAATGAGAGGAGGAATAAAAGGCATCTCCCGTACGCCGGGGGAAACATAAAATATGCGGGCGTGTCAATGTACAAGTACACAAAAATAAAAGATAGCAAAAAGATACATATTAATCATCACGACTAATAGCCTAAACCCTGATGTGCGCTCCGTGGTGGTCTGCTGGCGCGGCCAACAAGACAAGGCGATTGTGGTCTCCTGGTTCCCGGGGCCTCGGAAAGCTCTCGGTTAATTACTCCCGCCGCGGATAGAACCGCAGGACACCTCCGATTAAGCTTCTTAGTCGTCGTCTTCGGTCTTTGCTTCGCGTTCTCCATGCATGGTTGTGGTGATGTGTGTTGGCGACGGCAAGAGTCCGTGTACTAGCATGTACACGCGCCGTAGATAGCATGACCTTTGCTCCGGCCATGCCCGCCTCGCCGTCTTGCCACGTCAGTCTTGAGCGGTGTTGAAGTAGTTGAAGTCGGGTAGCTTGCATGGTTGCGCTTGGCCTGGATCGTCGTCGATGGCCTTGTAGTTTCACCAGAAGGTCGATGGGTACGCCCCGCGGGAGTAGAAGGGATTGATAAAAGTTTATTTAGCGAGAGGGCGAACACGTAACCGCTTCTGACGTGAGCATCCGACAGTCGTCAAGTGCACCGACGCTAACGGTGGAGACCTTGATGTCTCCCGTGTGGAAGAGATGATGGTCCTGCCTAATGGCGAGCGCGCGGCGCCAAGATAGACAGACTGGCGTCGCCTCAGACGTTGCTGATGATAAGGAGGCCTCGTCATTCACTCGTACGCGTATGTACAAGCCAGGCTTCACCAGTTGCCAGCACTACAAGTTAAACCCACAATGCATGGCCCATGCAATTAGATTTTCAGCTAACGAGCAAGCTAGCTCGTGGATACACCATGCGCGCACGCGTCGGCACGCCGGCTCGGTGTCGCCCGCACCAAAAACTGTCCTGCACTGAAACTTAGCCGCAAGCCACGCCGGTGTCGACGGGAGGCCGCGAGCCGCGCCGGTATGGATATAGGCGAGCTGCAATCCATCGACGACGTCTCCGTCGACGGTTCCGCTTGGCTAGGACACATGCCCCGTATCAGCGAGTGCGAACCACGGGTAAAGTATTTGCCGGCAACTTAGCGAGCCAGCGATGCGACCGTGTCGGTGTCCAGAACGGAAGAGGGTGGCCATGGGCTGCGTCGGCAAGCCTTGACCCGTCGACAATGTCTTTGTCCGCGGTACATCTTGGCGACGCTCCTCTAACGGCGCCGTGTAGGGCCGTCCTGACGGACGAAAGGGGCAGCATCGCCCGATGTGGGCATATACGGCGCCACGCCGACTCCTCGAAAAGAAACAGCCCGAGTTAAGGCCGCCGCCGAGATGCAATCCGTCGACGTCGCCTTGGTCAACGGTGCCATTAGGCTTGGTTTAGAGCCTCGTGTAGGCGAGCTCCGATAGACGATGCCCCTGTTTCAGCCGAGTCCGACTATCCTTGATAGAGATGAGGCGGGCGAGGACCGTGCATAGACATGCTCACGCCCATGGACGGCCGTATGCCGCGTCTTGTCCGACCTGTACCGCTGCGCTATATGCAATAAGTTCTCCTCCGGCCGCCTACCTGAGGAGAGAACGATGCTCTTGGCGCGTGCGTCTTGTCTCTAAGGGTTCGTCCGCGTCTCTTTCTTTTTCCTCGATGTGTTCTGACGCCTCTTTATATAGGCACAGCTGAGGCGGTTCACGACGGGTATATATCGCCGTAGTCGTGTTCAACTCCTCCATCACAGGATTTCAGTTTATCTCTTTATTTTTATTGCCGTGGACAGCACGTATCTCAAATCTTTTTCCGATTTAAGCTGGAGTCCTAGCTGTGCGCGGCAGCCCTCCATCCAATCTGATCAATCGATCGATTCAGTGTACATATATACTCCCTCCGTTTTAAAATATAAGATGTTTTAGCTTTGTGAAGAAAATGTATCTAAACTTGTTTTAGTGTCTAGATTATACGATGTCTTGGCTTGAAACCCGCTGTGCAGGTGCTGTCATGTATCGGCTCGTCTATGCAAACCCCACACAAACAAACACATGATCAAGCCATCCAGCAATACACGTAAGATGTATGCATTCAGCTGATCGATGTGAGGCACACAAATTACTTGTTGCTATAGCTCATTTGGACTTACAACCTTTGAAAGGTCATAACGTTTGAACAGTTTACAGAAATTGAAATCTGTTTGCATCATCGTAATGTGCATGACGCATTCTACTAAATGAGTAAAATATCACATATAAATTCCTATATAAATATTTGACCTGTGGTGGGACCCAAACATCATATATGAGGAATGTATTAATTCATATGCAGATTATGAATTTTCAGTAAAGAACTCGTCAAACAAATGCCCCCACACCAAGTCGAGTTTGAATGCGAAGCGAAACAAACTTGGGTTGGTGTGTAAAATTTTCACTTCTGAAAAGTTGGACGCAAGAACAAAATTGCTGCTGTCTGTTTTTGAAGCCATGTACATTGACACTGTACTGGTACAAAATACAATCAAACAAATGCCCCACACCAAGTCTGATTCGATAACGGAGCGAAACGGAGTAGACTTGGTGTAAAATTAACTTCGAGACAAACGCAACGCCAATTACATTGCCCGCACTGTTTTTTCTCTTTTAAACTCGGGACGTACTGGACTAGGACACGACGAGCAGATTTCCTTCCTACCTCCGACTGTGCTTTCTCAGAGCTGGGCACGTATAGGAACGGGACTCTCAGGCTGAGCCTATATATTTGAGGCTCCGGCCGTACGGGTACCCCCACCAGACAAAGTTCCTCCCACGACCCGTTGAGCTGCTTAGTCGACGACCGTCAAACGATGACTCGCGGCAACGAGAAAAACACATATATTTTCATTTATGAACGATGCCCCCCCCCCCCCCACCCCACCCCACCCCACACACACACCCACCAAGTCGCGTTAGAGAGCGAAGCACAACTGTCTCGACTTGGTGAGAATTACACGCCGAAGCTAAACAACGCAATATTTTGCTACGTCCTTGAGCGTGAACCTTCCTTGATGGTTCATGCGGGATCGTATGTGTGTGTAAGAGAGAGACCTTCTCCCGGCCTTGCGGCGATACCGGAAGAGTGGCCGTGATGCTTAGTTGGGTCATATAGCGAGCATGACGCTGAACAACTAAACATTCTTGTGTCGTTCTCAGTTTGCAGCTGACGCCTTGCCGCTCCCTGAAGATGTTTATCGATCAAGTCGGGACCACGTGCTGCGATGGTGCCAGCCGACGAGACAGAAGGGCTTCACCGTTTCACGCTAACCGCACTGGCGCGCTACACTGCTCCCATTATAGGGCATGGTATGACCATGTAGATGAGATATCGGAACGCCCATCGATAGCTCGCCTTGTCGTGCCCCCATGCCGCGCTGGGTGCTATACCAGCCGCGGAGTGGCGCAAATGGTGGCGAGAAGGCCACGCATGTGAACGCTCGAGGGTAGGATGTTGCCCCCAGTGTCGTTGTTGTAGAGGCGTGATGGCGAACATTCGAGGAGCGTCATGCCCCCTGAATTAGGGCGTGCCTCAATGTTGACGAAGGTTGGTGTCATGCCGAGATTCCATTGGCGATGTGGATATGGCCCTCGGCACTCCTTTCGAGGGCCAATGTCGTCTCACTTATAGGCGGCCGGATGGACACTTTGGGTGCCGTGACATCTGCACATGTTCTTGGCTATGGCTGCATAGAGATAGAGCAACAAAGCCACAAGAAAAGACAAATAGTAGGTGTTTGAAATAAAACGAGAGAAAAGGCAAAGAAGGTGTTTGTTTTATTTTTAAAATATTGGCTTTTCCGTTAGACACTAGCTATGAGTGTGACATCAGAAAAGGCTGCCAAAAGACTCAGTCGTTGGGAACCGTCGAAGAACCATGACGATCTTAAATCAACAACTTGACCTTGTGCGTGTATGTGTGTTGGTGAGTGTTTGAGGATGATGTGCTTGGGATGCGTCCGAGAGGCAGTGGAAAATCGTACCGTAGCCCATCGTGGCAATGAGTAGCCCCACAGCTCCGCCGGTGCCTCGAGAACCCGGAGACATGGGTGAGGTGAAATCCGGGTAGATGGTTGTGGGACAATGGCTGTAAAACTTTTTTATGCCTTTGTTGAGGGGTGATGAATGACTACCAACCGCCTTCTTTCCAGTGGTTCCCTTACTGCTCGGGATTTCTGGACTTGATTCTGGCGTTGATGGAAATTCTCCTCTTGTGAGGGCCGCTAGGACGTTTTTGTGATGTCCCATGATTGCATTGAGTTGTTTCCTCTTTGGAGGATTTCTTGGACTTTTCTTTTTTGTGATTACTGGTGTTTACCCCCTCTTCGGAGGATCGCTTGAAGATTGTTGATGTTTCCTCGAGGGAACCACCTTGAGAACTTGGATGGCATCCATCCACCTTGGTGGACTACAACCCTCAGGCATATTATGTGAGGTTTTTGGTGGCACGCCCCAGGCTGCAAGAGGCTACGCTCCAAGTACAAACTAGGTTGGGTTGGGCGGCCTTTCCTTGATCTTTCCCTAGAGTGTTCCCTGGGACGACGAGTCTCCGTGAACTCGAGACACATCCGGAAGAATGGGGGTATGGGACCTCATTACGCAGAAGTCACCCAAATAGTCTTCTCCACTACCTATCGGAGCATGAATGTGGTGTGTGTGATGTGTGTTGTGGGTGTATATGTCGTTCCAATTACCGCGAGTTTCGCTGTGCTTCCGCTAGACGAGTCATAAGGCAGCCAAACCATTAGTCACGAGCTAGGTGTGAACAGGAAAAGCCATTTTTTTGTTGTAGGACCTCGCGGTCCATAAAAGCAAAAAAGACATGAATAAGTCGACAATCATGCAATGGAAGGTGCACTGTAGACTTTGATAGGCGACCCAGAACTCCCCTTCGTGCGAAGCGAAAAGCCAAGCGTGACCCCCCAAAAATACAAAGGAGAGCGGAAGATGTTCACGCAAAGTATTTTTTTAAGTACCTACCGTTTATTGGGGACATTGGCCGGGATCCCTGGGGGATCGACCAGCTGATAAGCAACTCCGTCGTATGCCTGCTCTATGGCGTATGGTCCTTCCCACTTGGGCTCGAACTTACCCCTTGTTTTGTGAGTGACGGCAATGGGGCGTCGAAGCACGAGGACTAGCTCGCCTTTTTTGAAGACTCGCCTCTTGATGAGCTTGTCATAGGCTTCACCATGTTTTGGCGGTAGAGCTCTAGGTTTTGCAGTGTGTTGAGACGCTCTTCTTCAAGGGCGTCGAGCTCTTGGTACCGAAGGCGTATTTGCTCATCTTGCGTGAGCTCTTCATGGATAGCCACCCTTAGGGAGGGTAGCTGGATCTCCAATGGCAACACCGCCTTACTCCCATATACGAAGGAGTAAGGTGTTGCTTGTGTTTGGGTACGGACCGTGACGCGGTACGCCCAAAAGAATTCATAGAGACGGTCATGCCAGTCCCTTTGGTGCCTTGTTACCGTCTTCTTGAGAATCTTGCCGAGTGTCTTATTAAAGGCCTCGATTGCGCCATTAGCTTGTGGATAGTAGCCAGTGGAATAGTTCCACTTAATCTTGTACTTCTCCATGAATCTATACAGTTTTCCTGATTTGAAGGCCTTACCATTGTCGGAGGTGACCCGGTGTGTCATGCCGAAGCGGTATATGATATGCCGCTAGAGAAAGTTGATGACGTTGTATCTCTTCACTTCCTTCAGCAGGACGGCTTCCGCCCACTTGGAGAAGTAGTACGTCACCGCGAGGATAAAGCGATGCCCCCGTGATGAGGGCAGATCGATAGGGCCGATGACATCGATCCCCCAGGCGTCGAATGTCCAGGAGGGGATCGTCGGATGTAGGGGAGCGGGAGGTTGATGCTTGAAGTCGCCGTGGACCTGGCACCCATGGCATGTCTTGGCCACACGTAGGCAATCGGTCATGATGCCCGGCCAATAGTACCCAGCTAGCTGGGTACTATGGTACATCTTGGCTCCGCTTTGATGGCCGCCACAGACTCCATGGTGCACTTCCTACAGGATCCGCTCGGCTTCCCCTGGTTGACAAACTGATGGAGAACCTCTTGTCCATAAGACCGTTTGTACAAGACACCGGCCTTATACACGTAGAAGGGGAGTCGTCGTTGTAGCTGGCGCCTCTCGATGGAGTCATCGGGTAGATGACCGTGTTTGAAGTAGCCAAGGAATGGTTGTAGCCATTCGTCTTGCTCCACTGCGTTCATCGTGATGGTGTGGACTTCGTAGTCCTCTGGGATGAGCTCCAGAACTGCAGGAAGAAGCCACCGTTCTTCGACGACAAGTTTTGCCAACGCATCCGCTGGTGCATTTCTGCTCCGCGGGACATGCACCACTTCGACGTGGTTGAACTTGATCATGAGCCTCCGGGCCGCATTATAGTACGGCACCAGCTCTGGCTTACGAACCTCATAGATGTCGTTCACCTGCCGGACAGTGAGTTGGGAGTCTCCGTGGGCCCTTAAGGAGAGCACCTCCATGGAGAGCGCTAGTAGTAGGCCAAAATGAGTGCCTCATATTCGTCCTCATTGTTGGAGCATTATTCCATCATGAGAGAGAAGGAGTGATACATCACCCCTTCCCTGTGGTGTCTTGAACACCAACCCGGCACCCGCTCTTCTCCTCGGGGTAGCGTCAGGGTCGGTTTTGGTGCACGAGGCACCATCGAAGTAAAGCTCCCATGGTGCTTCAGGTTCGATGGCAAAGACCTCCTCGTCGGGAAGGTCGGTGATGAGAGGGGAGTCATCGAGGAGAGGGTGAGCTGCGAGGAACTCTGCCAGTGCCTGTACTTTAACCGCCTTCCGTGGCACAAAGGTAAGGTCGAACTCCATCATGAGTAGGGCCTATTTGCCAAGTCACCCGATAAGTGCGGGTTGACTTAGAACGTACCTTATGGGATCAGCTCGCGCGATGATCTGGATTTCGTGGTTTAGCATGTAGTGCCTTAGCCTCCTGAGCGCAAACATCAGGGCCAAGCACAACTTCTCGATTGCAGAGTAGTTATGCTCGGCGCCAACCAGGGTGCGACTCAAGTAGTAGCATGCCACCTCTTTTCCTTCGTCATTGTGTTGTGCGAGCAAGGCCCCCAATGAAGTAGGTAGGGCTGCGATATAGAGTATGAGTGGGCGCCCTTTTACAGGGGCATCCAAGACCCGATGGATTAAGCATGTACCTCTTAATATCATCAAATCCGCGTTGGCATCCCTCATCCCAAACGAACGGAGCTCCTTTCTTCACGAGGTGTGAGAAGGGTTGAATGCGTCCGAAGAGATTGGATATGATGCGCCGGATGTACGCCAACTTCCCCTATAAAGTCCTCAACTCCTTGAGGTTTGTGGGAATTGGCATATCGAGGATTTCCTTGATTTTCTTTGGTTCGACCTCGATGCCTCTATGGCAAACCACAAAGCCCAGGAAGAGCCCTGATTGTACAACGAATGCACACTTGAGTGGATTCATCTTGAGTTGGTGTCGACGTAGACGTTCGAAGACCCTACGAAGGTCCTCCTTGTGGTGCTGGCGGTTTTTGGTTTTGACCACCAAGTCATCGATGTAGCACTCCACCGTGTGGTGGAATAAGTCACCTAGAACACGTGTCATGGCGCGCTGGTAGGTGGCACCAGCGTTATTCAACCCAAAAGGCATGACGGTGTAGTAGAAGTTGCCTTTTAGGGTCCTGAATGCGGTGTTGATGGCATCGTCCGGGTCCATCTTGATTTGGTTGTACCTAGATGAGCCATCCATGAAGGACAGTGCGTCGTGGCCTGTGGTGGAGTCGACAATGATCTCTGTGATGGGGATGGGGAAATCGTCCTTGGGGCATGCTTGATTCAGGTCGCGGAAGTCTTGACAGACCCTCACTTGCCCGTTCTTATTCTCCACGGGTACAATGCTTGCGAGCCACCGAGTATACTGGGCCTCCTTGATGAAATCTGTAGCAATTAGCTTATCTACCTCTGCAATGACGCGCTTCTGAAACTCTGGCCGTAGGTGGCGATGTTTTTGCTTGACCGGCAAAAATTGCGGGTCAATGGCCAACTTGTGTGTGGCGACACTGGGGTCGAGACCCGGCATCTCCATGTAGTTCCAGGCAAAGCATTCCCGGTACTCCATCAGGAAGTTTCGATGGTCTTCTCATTCCTCTTCCGTCAGCGTTGCGCTGACAAAAGTGGGACACGGATCCTTCTTTGTTCCAAGGTTGATTTCGAAGAGCTCGTCAATGGTGGGCCGCCCTCCATCTTCGAGCTCTTGTGGCGCGAGAGTGGCCCTGAGCTCCTCATTGAGGTCATGTTGTTCCCCGTTAGAGGATTGTTCTTCGTGAAGGGGCTGGCGTGCGGTGTTCGCATTGTCTCCCGAAGTCATGGACGTGACATGGCATGTGGCTTGTTTAGCGACGTCATGCCCGTCGCCGGCTGAGTCGAGATCATGATAGTTGGAGTAGCCTAGCCCGTACTTAGGCTCAGCCTTTCCCTTCTGGTTGATTAGATCTTTTGATTTCCTCCACCACTCCTCGCAAATGGAGGGTGGTGGCAGCATCCTACTGTTTCGCCGGAGGGTGATTTCGGCACTCGCTAGGAGGCGAGCCATCCTAGAATCGACCTTCGTTGTTGAGAGCACCTTTTCCGTCTGGACACAAGGGTTAGGGAGTTCAAATATAGAGTCACAAAATTTTACTCGGGGGACCTTGTAGAATAAAGTTTCGATTTTAGACCCACACGAGCTAGGTATGGCACAAACTTCAAGTGGGGAAGTTACCGAAACATAGTGGGACGGAGGCTGCACGTCGTGAGCTCCCCGTAGTGCTTACTCGAGCACTCCTGGCTTCTTAGCTGCTCCATGGGATGGAGCAGGCTCCTTATTTTGAATTCCACGTGCTCAAAGTGTTAGCGGCGCATTGCTGCTGGTTTCTAGGAAGTTGCGGCCTTGAGCACCTATAGAGCTTACAAGTGTTAAGGGCTTGGCCTCTACATGTGACATTGTTGATGCAGAGGGGGTGAGGTGAGGTGATGGTGCCGGGGAAGACCTCATCATGGTTGGCATCGACGAAGGAAATCGTGCCTTCAACAGCAACGGGGTTGTTGGGGTGGGAGCTGAAGGGCATGTCCCCTGCGATGGAGGTCACCTATGGTCGCCGCCTTTGCGACTATGAGAAGTCGGGCCTCCCATACTGGCAGGTGAGAATGGCATGACAAGGCGCTTCCCTTCGACGGAGGGCGTGGCACCAGTCTTGAGCAGGACGTCGACTGCTCATGCGGCTCAACCTTGTTTCTGGTCACCATCATTGGTGGGGAATTAGTACTTCGCATCAGCATGATGCGACTCCTGCACGGTGTAAGGCGAGGCATTGTCGATGATGCGTTGTTGTGCGCCACTACCATCCAAGAACTTGAGGCATTGATTGAGGGTAGATGGCACCACGCGGTACTTGTGAATCCATGGCCTTCCTAGGAGGGCCGAGTATGAGGTGTTCGCCTTGATGACGAAGAACCGCACCTTGAAGCTAAAGGTGGACATTTGGATCTTCATCGTGATGGTGCCTAATGTGGGCTTGCCTTGGTTGTCGAAGCCGCATATCATCACGTCGGTAGGCTCCATGTCGTCCACCGTGAAACCAGCCCGTGTTAAGCTTTTAATAGGCAGAATTTTCACGACAGACCCTGGGTCGATGAGGACTCACCGCAGGTGGGCAGTCCCGATATTCCCTTCCACATAGAGTGGCCGGTTATGGTCTCCTTCTTCTAGGAGCATGTCTTCATCGTCGAAGGTGATCTCATTCACGAACAAGGGGTTCGAGAAGAGGCGATGTTTTGTGATGGCCACTTCGTAGAGCTCGGGCGCTTGAAGGGCATGGACGAGTGCTTGGCGTAGGTCCGGTATGAGCATGAGAGCATCGTAGACACTTAGTAGTGCCGGAATTCTCTTGAGGTGGGCGACTATGTTGTAGTCGATGTCATGAGGCTTGGTATTTTCCTTCTCTTGTCGATGTCATGAGGCATGGTATTTTCCTGCTGATGGCGCCTCTTTTGAGGTCGCCGTCTTGTCCCCCTCGCTAATTTCTCCTTTGGTGGTTCGGGAAGAACCTTGCCGCTTCGTAGGTTCATGTTGACCTCCTGGGGTTCGAGCTCCTTCGTGGAGCCCTCTGCATGGAGCGCCTCACGCTCAAGAGCAGCAAACATGTCATCTGACTCGGTGCTGCTAGTGTCGATGTAGTTGAGGATGATGTTGCAACTCTCAATGTTTGATGATTGAGAGGAGCTAGCTTGTTTCTCCTCTATCGGGGCCTGCCCTCGGCGGTGTGGCCAAAACTGCTCAAGAGTGGGCAATCTCCGTCCCTATCGAGGGAACAACTCGTATCCCTCTGACTTGGGGACGAACCTTGGTGGGGGACGACGCTGACTTGGGTCAAAGCGACGTGGAACGAGTAGGGAGGCATCCCTCGTCCATGCCCAATGAGGGGGCTATGGAGGGAAGCCTCTTGGTCGTGATCGTCGATGAACCATGCTCCATGGCTCCTCCTGATGTGCCGTGGGAGGTGCCTCCCCCTGCGGTGTTGCTGCCGAAGCCATGCCGAGGCTGGACAGTTGATGCTCTACTTGAGAAAGCGGGACCCAAGATGGTCCGCTTTCTTCGTGTTGTGTTAATGGTGGCGACGGATTCACTCTCACCACGTTCACCGCGCTGAAGTCGGGGTTGATGGCGTCGGCGTCCAGGTTGATCCTCTTCTCGTTAACGGCTCTTTGGAGCCATTCCTTGAAGGAGATGCAATCCTTGATTGTGTGGCCAACATACCTGTGATATGGACAATAGAGAGGATTGTCAACCATGTTTACCTGATCCGACCGCCTAGGATCTGGCAAGTTTAGCGCGTGGTGCTCCATGAGTTGGTTGAACAAGTCATGCACCAATTCTCGACGGAGATGTATTGCTTCTTGAGGAGCTCTTGCATGGATGGTCGCTGACTAGCACCCCCTTGGTCTCCCCTTGCGCCTAGCATGTGCACATTGTTGCATGGTGTGGAGGTGAATACTCTTGTGGCATTCGTCTCCGCCGTTGTCTTTGGCTTGCCCCCGTTGGTGGGCGGCTTGGCCGTTGCGCTGAACCTCCTGGCAGGATCATAGGCACTAGCATTCTTGTAGAGCTCCATGATTTGCGGGGACTTCTCGAACTCCAACTTTGTGGCTGCCACGGCCGAGCTAAGAGCGCTAAAATTTCGAGGCTCTCTCCTAGATACTTCTAGCGACCAGTGTTGTTGCATTCCATGGAAGCACATCTCAATGGCGTCCTCGAGGTGCATCTCTCTAGCGAGACACACGTAGCTATTGCTGAAGCGTACGATGTAGTCATCAATGGAATCTTTTCGTCGTTGACAAACTTGCGCTAGCTCGACGATGAAGAAGTGTTTCTTCATGGCAACGAAGTGCCTTTTGAAGACTTCCTTCATGGCAACCAGCTGCTGATGGATCCCACTGGTAAGCGACTATACCAGTGGAAAGCAGGGCCAGTCAATGACCCCGAGAATTGCCGAAGTAGAAGAGATGAGCTATTGGCTGTGTGACCACACCGCCTCGAAGTACGCCAAATGCTCCCTTGTGTTGTCGGTTCCATCAAATTTACGGAACTTCGACGGATGCCACCCAGATGGGAATGACACTAGATCATGCCATGATTCATAAGGCTTCTCGAGCTCACTCTTCCAGGAGCGACGAGCCTGCTCGATGGACATTCGCTTGAACTTCTTGTCCACCATGTCTTCAAGCATGTCGTGGTAGCCCTTGAGCACACTTGGACGTGTTTCCGCGTTGCGGAAGGCCAGAGGCATGACCAACCGGCAAGCGGTCGTGCCTGTGTCCCTCTGTTGGTGCCTATCGTTGGGCAGCATGTTTGCTGCAGTACCTCCTAGGAGCTCCTCCTATTGTGGGTCCGCCTGCCGTGGCATACCTGTGGCATCCCGCAAAAACCACTACTAGAAAATCGCGTTGTTTTTGTGCATTGCATCATCATGACCGCATGCTCATGTCATCATGCCACATTGCATTTGAGCATCGTCATCATCTTGCATTGCTTGCATAAAACTATTTTCGGAAAAACCTATTTTTGTTTTCTAAACGCCTCGTTTTTATTCAACCACAAACCCGGGTCTCCGGAATATTTTGATTTGTTTACCAGCGGTTTGCAAAAGCCCCATTTTAAAATAATCAAATATTTAATTATTTTTAGGGGCAGCCGAACCGGGCCGATCCGACCCAGTCGGCCACCCCAGTACAAAATCGGTCAACCCAAAAATCCCTTTTATACCCGGACCTAATCTACCCATCCCCCAACCACCTCACCCCAGCCACTCGCGGCTCGCCACATCCCCCTAGCCCTATCCCCACCCAACCAGACGCTGCCACCTCATCACCCCCACTCCCCACACCCCACCACCAGGACCCACCCACACCTGCCCAACCCACGCACACCACGCACGCACACGACCCACACCCTGAGCCTCCTCCCCAGCTCCCTCTCTCTCTCCCCGACCCCACCGGCCCCACCTGCCTCTCTCCCCTTCCCTCCCTTCTCCAACCTCTCTCCCCGACCGCGTCCTCACCCGCAACCCCGCCTGCCTTCCTCCTCTCTGCCTCGCTCGCCCCGAGCTCCACCCCGGGCCGGCCCGCGTCCTCGCCGTCGGCCTCCGCCGCCCGCGGCCTTCTCCTCGCCGGCCTCGAGCCACCCCTCGCGCCGGAACTCCCCTGCATCGCCGGCTCCGGCCGCCTCTCCGCTCCTCGCTCGCTTCCGCCTCCCTGGCCTCTCTCCCCGCCGGCGCCCTGCCACCCACATCCCCTTCAGCGTCGGGCACGCCCCGCCTCCTCCCCTCCGCAGGCCGTCGCGCCTCGCCACCTCGCCCTCCATCCTCCGCGCGCCCTCGACCCCCTCCCTCCGGCGATTCTCCAGCCGCCCGCGCTCGCCTCCGCTTTCCTCCTCGCCGCCGGCCGCCTTCCTCTGGCCGCGAGGTTCCTCCGTCGCCACCGTCCTGTGCCGCGTCGGCGTTCCCTCCCTGCCCGGCGTGGCCCTGTAGCAGCCGGCCTCGGCCTCCCGCGCGCCGCCGCTAGCCCTCCTCCAAGCCCCACCAACAGCCACCCTTCGCTGTGTATGTCCCCTGCAGGTTTTTGGCCGTCAGAGTTTGTTCATCGCATATGTGGTGCTTGTCACGTGGTTGTATTTGTTAATGGAGGAGTTAGAGTGGTGTGTGGATGTTGGCGATGTCGTGGTATTGCTCAAGACAGAAGCCGAGAGCTCCTTCAGGATCAAGACCCCGACAAGATCTATGATCGCCAAGGCTTTCTCGTCCACAAGACTAAAGGGGCGCGGACCCAAGATCGACACCGACTTAGAAGAATCTGATGAACCATCGGTGATGGACCCGAGTTCGTCACCAACGCCACAACCTTCGACAAGGAATCGACAAGATCGCCTAAGTTCTCCTTAGAGAACCCCGAGTACCCGAAGACCAAACTCCGAAGATCGATCCCGGCGCGCCCAGGTCGTCGACTCGGATACGCCAAGTACTTCGCCGCGGAACGCCAAGTTCTGCATCCCGAACGCCAAGACACCCGTCGAACCCCGAAGACCGAACCCCGTGGACCGACATGATCTTCTTCACATGTGCGACAAGTACTCCTTCCGGGATGCGATGCTCGAGAACACGAACGGTAAGGACACCAACGCAGAACGCCAAGCCCTTCTTCACGGAACGCCAAGATCTACTCCGTTATCCGAGAACGATCCCGCCGAGACCGAACCCCAGATCCGGACCCTGAGCCCGAACCCCGAACCCCCGGAACCAAGATCTGCCGAACCCTAATGTGTGACCCCTTTTCCCGAGCCCCTATTTTATAAATGCGAAATATAAAACTTGTTGCATATTAAATTGTCATACTCGCATGCATATTGTCGTGTGGTTGGGGGCCTTATGCCGATTCACCTCATAATTAAATATGGGGCCCATATACGGGCAAATCTAGTCGTATATTGGTCCCATTTAAATTTGTGCATCGAACCGGTACTCTCTATTGCCCTGTTAATACAACATTTAATTTGCGGGGTATCTAAACAACATGAACCGTTTAATTAATTGTCGGGACCCCCGGATCCGCTTAATATGGTCTAATCGCATCGCATCCTTTGCCATGTCATACATCATACATGCATCATGCCCGATCTTTTTCCATAGTATTAAATATTGCATCCGGTGTTTATTCTAGTGTTTTGCTTCTTCGCGGATAAGGCTGTTGAGTTGATGCGAGTGTCGACCTGATCTTCGGATGAACCTTCGACAATGTTTTCAGGCGAGCATCTCCCCCTTTCTACCTATCTTACTTTTATAGTATTTATTCCCTCCTGTTGATCTATTGCTATCTGTGTTGCGATGCTCTAGTTTCCGTACCCGTGATATCCCGTGCAGCCTTATATTGCCTTGTACACATCCTATTACCCGTTGTTTGGTAGATAGTTGGACTTGCGCGTCGTAGTCGCTTGCTCAAGTGCTGTTGCGTGTCGTCAAGTACCACAGTTGTTGGAGTATTGCCGCAGGTCTAATGTTGGAGATGATCATGGCTTTAATTATCGTTTATTTCAATTATTGCTTAACAACTAAAATTGAAGTAGGTAAGCAGAGGCACAGGTGGGCAATAGATGTTATTTGGTTGTTAACCGTCCACTTGTGTCCCGTAGGACCCCGAGTTCTTGACACCTGTTCCGAGATCGAGCGCGCTAACCACATGTGGGGAGATATGGGCCCCCCATCGATTTAGTACCTGATTTCAAAATACTGTACTGGGGGCCACAAGTAGTTTGGGGCTTTATTACTATTCTGTACTTATGCCATGCTTTACTGCTTTATTTAAATTGTGCGATGGATAGCACCTGTACTGTTTTGGAAGCGGAGTGTTTTCGCGGTATCGACAGGCCCAGTTTTGGGATCCCCTGTCGTTTACAGCCACTGTCGCAAACCCTGAGTCCGTCTCGGAGACCGGCCGACTTCGTTGCGGGTGTACTTAGTGGGGTGGCCCCCCGTGCTTGCTTTGGGTCTGGGAAACGTCATGACTTAGGCCCCGCCGACATACCGATGGGTGTATGTTAATTGATCTGGCAACAAGGGTCGAAGTGCGTGTGGATACTTTGGTGCACCCCTGCAGGGTTAAATCTTTTCGAGAAGCCGTGTCCGCGGTTATGGACGACTTGGAGCACAGTGCTTGATCATAGAAAACTATAACTAAAGTTTACTGTTATAAATTGACTTGTATCCGATATGACTAGTAATCAGCTCCACTACAACGGAATGGCTAAATATAAGTACCAACAACTGCTGGGTTTGGGATATCTCATGCTAATTGTATCTGACTAGTAAGTGTCGCAACTACAACGGAATGGTTAACTAAAACGGCCCACTGTTTATTTTATCAGGACGATTATCTACACCTGACTAGTAATTGCTGCAACGATAACGGAATAAGTAAAACTGCCAACTGTGTGAGTTCCTCGGTTAACTTCCTCGTTTGGTCTCGGGGGGGAATACCAGGATGGGATTGTTTGGTGTTAGTATCAGGTTGGTTCCGGATAGGTCTTTCTTATCCCTCTCTGATAGCCGACAGTTGTATCGAGTCTCTATAGGTTGTTTAGTGCATGCTGCGCTGCCGCTTCAGTCCACCATACCTATGTAGGCGAGGACCGCCGAATTCTAGTCTCGCCGTGTACTGGCCTCAGTACTGACGCTCCTCTTTTTCCTTTGCCCTTTGTCGGCACCCCTTTTGTTTAAGCAGGTTTTGAGATCGACGTCATTAGCAGGGTTACCCTTCCGGCTTGGCCTGGGCAGGGTTATGGACGCCATTGGTTATTCTTTAGGGCTCTTAGCCCCATTTGCATCTTGTCCGTAGTCGGACGCTCTAACATTTTTAAGGTGATTTGGATCTTTGTATATTATATCTGTATTCTTGACTCTTTGAGTCGCTGTTGTATATATATCTGTTCTGTGGGTCCCATTGAGGACTGTTGTGTAATGTTATTACTTCGTTTTCCACCCGCACGAAAGTGCCTGGTGGGCACCTTCGAATCGTTTCTATGCGGGTTTGGCGGGTTTCGCTAAAACTTGCATAGGGTCGATTCTGAGGGTGTTACAATACCCGGTGTTGTTGTGGTGTTGTTCATCATGAACTCGATAAACCTGTCAACGTTAGACGTTAGTTCCTCAATTGTGCGCCATTGTTGGCGCACCTGATCGGCTAAATTTTCATCATGTGATGCCGTCTGGCCGGGATTGTCGGAGGGGCTAGCTTGGGAGGCCTTCTGCCCCTCGTGATGAGCCGCTTTAGCGGCCCCTTCAGGGTCGTCACTAACACCATCCACCTCCATGCGTGCAGGCAAGGTGTTGAGGTCTTCGAGGTAACTCTCGTCATCCGAAGGGATAGACAGGTTAAGGACGGCGTAAGAAGGTGAGGTAGGGAGCCTCTCTAGAGATGAGGAAGAGGCGGCATAGAAAGCCTCCTCATCACTTTGAGATTCTTGCGGCTCTGGTGCTTCTGTGGCGGCTTTCGCCGCACTTTGAAGCGCTAGTGACCTTAGTCGCGTTGCAGCTCCTTGACGACTTGCGACTTGCTGCAGCTCGGCGTGATCCTGAGGTAGTCTGGACGCCATGTCGGTGTAGCGCACCGGGGATACATCCCAATCCCGCTTGGAGCCACCTATATGCTTATTTCCGTCTCCCTTTGTGACGGGAAGTCATGAGGCAGTCGACCTTGCCTCCTCTTCTGGTGTTGACATGTTATCCTTCGCCGCTGCATCGATGCCTTTGAACCATGAATGCACATGGCCTAGACTTGGGAGTAATGTGGTACGGAAATTGGCCCTGGGATTCAGCACGATCTCCTCATCCGATGGATATGTGAAGTCATGGGTGACATTTGGCGGTTGCCACCCGTCGTTGTCTTCGACGCCAGAGCGCACCGCTAGAGTGCCGCATGAGGCCGTGTTCTTGTCGGCTTCATTTTTGTTGTCCGACTTCTACGGGAATGTGGCCTCGATCTCTTGTTCCATCGTGTTAGGGGCAACAAGGGTAGGCTCTTCGTCGCCGACTATAGATGGCTCGGGGGCAATGTTTGATTGCGCTTCAATAGCCGTTGCCGGGCTTGTCGTGAGAATCATGTCGTTGTCGAGGGTGCCCCTATGTGCGCCTCGGGGGCCTTCTCGACGCCCTCCATGGGCGAGGCGTCCGTGTCCGATTCTTCTTGCGGCGTAGCAGTTGGAGCGACACTCTCTTGCCCGCTTCCTCGCCTAAGGATGATTAGGGGGTGCAGCGGTGGAGCTGTCGTGCCTCCTTATTCCGCGACACTAGGTTGTGCCTTGCGTGGTTTGGGGGTTAGGCGGATAAGAAGGTAGTTGTACCTTTCATGCCGCTCCAGGTCCGGGGGGATGCGGAATGCGATTCTGTCATTCTCTTGAACGACATCACCATCATCCCAAACACGTACTTGCGTGTGCCGAAGCACCAAGTCTTCGAGCTCTCGGTAGAGAACTTGCTGATTCCTCTGGCGCCTCTCGCGCTTACGTTGGTTTTTTGGTGAGAACATCGTGAGCCCTTTGCAGGGTTGGAGGCGTAGGGAGTAGAGGTGGCATACCTCTCCAAATTGGTGGAGCCGTAGGGTTGCTTGTTGCCCTCGCTCGCACTTGTTCCTCACGCCTTGGAGGCGGTGGCACAAGCGTAGGAGCAGGTTCCCGCGGAGGGCTTCGCGATCTCCATTGACGTGGTGCGTGGTTGTTTGGTGCGTTGTCTTGGCGTCGCGGCCACCTACTTCCATGTGGAGGTAATGTGTTATGCCCCCGGAAGTTAATGCGCTTTGGTGAATGGGGGCTCCATGGCGCCAAAGTTTGGCGCTCGTGCTGAGGGCGGTATGATGGAGCAAGGCGCCTGTTTCTGCTTGCCCCTTGTGCCGATGATTCAGCATGATTTCCTTTACCTTCGAGCCTCCTTTGGAGGTGACTCATTTGGTTTTGGAGTTGGCGGAGTTCTTGTCGTAGATCTTTCGCGCGGGGTGCAGGTGCCTCATTCCGACGTGTGGAGGAGGGGTTGTTGTTGTTGGAGGAGGGGTGTTGTCCATCGCCTGCCGACGTGTGGAGACATGGTGCCCACATACTAGGTGGGTGGAGGGAGCCATCTCTTAGGTTGAAGGAGGTGGTTTGGCCTGGTAAAATGGGCTGCTTGCGGGAGCGTCGCTTCCAAAATTCCTTCATGATTGCCCGTCGGACGAGCTCCTTGATTTTCGAGGGCTCGTTCGCCCATTGATCGGGGAACAAGTCATAAGGGGGATTCAGGGTGCTGCCGTACATGAAGAACTTGTGGGTGAGCTCCATTGCACCCAGAGACCAATCCTCCTCGGGGACAGCGCTCTGTGCAATGCGAGAGCTGATTTGTCGATGAAGGCGTTGCACCTTTTGGTACTTCCTTCTATGGTTGCGAAGGCGATGGGGGATATGCGACAAACGAGCGTTTGTCATTAGCTTACGTAGGTCGAAGGAGACGGCCTCGAGAGCCTCGAGTAACTCCACCTCCGTGCGCTGCGTGGTTGGTGTCGGGATTCCCGGCTCAGGACCCTGTGCTGGGGCGCGAACCGAAGAGGCGGTAGTCCGCCTGTTGGCGGCTTGCACCCATAGGCGTTGAGCCGCCTCTGTGTCGCCCTTAAACTCCGCTGTCACGGAGCTCTTTAAGAGTGAGCATGCCTCGAGCATGAGCTCGCGGCGCTCCCTCTTCGCCTTGGCCACCGCCCTCTTCTGCGCCTTCTTGGACTCCATGGATTGGAACTGGGCAGGATCCTGGGCCTAATGCATGTAGACCTTGTCACCATGCTTGAAGGTGACCATCGGTGGCAGCGATCCGAACTGAATTACCGTCGGGAATTCGTCATTGGCGATGTTGCCGAATCCATCAGGAAGATGCTTGCGATCAGCGGAGTTCCTCACTGTTGATCTTCATGCATCATGCAATACATGTGGGAGAACGGGCGAAGACCAAGCCGCGACCAATGCGCGGCAGAGATGGGAGGAGAACCAGGTCCCACCGGGCGTGCCAATTTGTTTGACACGGAAAATGCCGCTTTTCTAATGAGAGGAGGAAGAAAAGGGATCTCCCGTACGCCGGGGGAAAACATAAAATATGAGGGCATGTCAGTGTACAAGTAAACAAAAATAAAAGATAGGGAAAAGATACATATTAATCATCACGACTAATAGCCTAAACCCCGATGTGCACTCCGTGGTGGTCTGTTGGCGCGGCCAACAAGACAAGGCGATTGTGGTCTCCTGGTTCCCGGGGCCTCGGAAAGCTCCCGATTAATTACTCCCGCGGATAGAACCGCGGGACACCTCCGATTAAGCTGCTTGTTCGTCGTCTTCGGTCTTTGCTTCGCGTTCTCCATGCATGGTTGTGGTGATGTGTGTTGGTGACGGCAAGAGTCCGTGTACTAGCATGTACACGCGCCGTAGATAGCATGGCCTTTGCTCCGTCCATGCCCGCCTCGCCGTCTTGCCTCGTCGGTCTTGAGCGGTATTGAAGTAGTTGAAGTCGGGTAGCTTCCATGGTTGCGCTTGGCTTGGATCGTCGTCAATGGCCTTGTAGTTTCACCGGAAGTGCGAGGGGTACGCCCCGCGGGAGTAGAAGGGATTGATAAAGTTTATTTAGCGAGAGGGCGAACACGTAACGCTTCTGACGTGAGCATCCGACAGTCGTCAAGTGCACCGACGCTAACGGTGGAGACCTCGATGTCTCCCGTGTGGAAGAGATGATGGTCCTGCCTAATGGCAAGCGCGCGGCGCCGAGATAGTCCTCCTGCCTGTCTTCAACTGAACAATTACATAGTCAATATTTTATAGTCGGATGGCAGTTTTTTTCTTTGGAGAAATCCCCCGCTAATTACTCGTCTTCGCCAGGACCTGTTCCTTCAATAGGAAGGGGAGGATTTTACCGCTCTACCACTCTATGATTTCGTAGCAAATATGAAATGATGCCATAAGAAATAGAAAAGGACTACTAATCAATGTCTGGAACGATACCTTAAATTATTTCCTATTCCTGTGGGTCGAGTAAAAGATCGTGCATCTTTGGCAGCAAGATAATGGCCTACAGGGTCTATACCCAATGCCAACGATTATAGAAAATGAGTACAGAAGCTATGGCTCTCCGTTGAAGATAATTCTAGAAAAGACCCGGACATGCTTGTGCAACACGGGAGCTAGGGTGGTGTTCGTAGATAGAACATGCTTAGTTTATTATGTCAATTCGAAACTAGATAAACCATCATGGAACTCTACTTGCAATCAAGAACAATGGCTCTAGCCTAATCATGTGGGGAATGGCTTGATACCTACGTATTAACATAGGCTAAGCCAAAACTGCCACGTCTTCCTCGCCAACAATCCTCATTTATTCTTCGTCACTGGGGTCCTCTGGACCTGTAGAGCCGGGTTTGTGTCCTTTCTCATCTTCCTTAATTTCTCGAGAATTTGGAATGTAAGCTAAACCGTCTGGTGGATGTGGATATCTCACGTTCAGACCTACCTCGTAAATTGGTCTTTTTGACTTTGGCTTTCAATAACTTCTACGCCAGTGGAATGAACAAGAGCAACAAGAGCAGTCTACCGAGGACCCCTATGGTTTGCTTACATAGCTCTATGCCTGCGCTCACACTAAACTAAATAGAGTGCATTTTCCTCTCGCCAAAAATTCCATCCAAAAAAACCATATTTTGGCTGTGCTTCAACTATATCAACTGTACTTGAACTGTTAGATAATCATAGTCGATAATAACATCACAGCTCCCACCGCTATTGCAAAACCGTACATGAAACCTTAGCTTCATACGTCTCCTCTATGATCAGAAAAAAAGGACTGTTTCGGTATTATCCCTCTGGGCGTAGATAGAATTAGGTAAGATAAAAATAGATTGAAAAGTCCTAAATTTTAAGAAAAATGCTAGAATAAGAAAAAAAGTGCTTCCGGATTGATCTCATCCTGAGAATTGATCTTTGTTCAGTAATAACTTAATCGTGCAATAAAACACTCTTGCTTGGAAGGTATGGTAAAGGTAAACTGTTTCTCTTTTTATATAAAAAAGAGAGTGCTAAAGGAGTCATTCAGAAGTGAATGAAGGGGCGCAGAAAAAAGCTCATTTCTTTCGTTCAGGAATGGACACTGGACCAGAATGAAATATGGGAATATCGGGATTGGAAGATTTGTTATATTGAAATATATAAAACTCAACACGACTAGTGAATTCAAATTAGAGTCACTTGCGGATTTCTTCAAATTGTTGTAGTCTAGTATTGTGGTTTTGCAGTAAAGACCCCAACCTATAAATATTCATAGCCCGGCTCATACGGGCGGACAATATTCACCCAGAGCCCCGTTGCGACCGCAATGTTGTTCTTGAAGGACCTTACCTTAGAGCAAAAAAAGGGAATATAAGTTAGGAAGACTACTGACGTAGGGCGGCGGGTGAGCTCAACCAAACAAGCAACGGATTTTGGAGCGCGAAACTAAGGCGTTAGCGCATCCGTTTTCTTGCTCCATCGTTATTAGTTTCTATTCTCTCCCTGCAGAAACCTCGGTCCAATCAATTTGTTTGGAATTGGGGTTAGGACCGGTTAGAACTCCCATTTCCCGATCGGAGGTTTGAGCTGCTATGGCGAGCTTTTTTTCTGAATAGTGGGTATGGGGAACCCACCGTACCAACACGATTGGCTGGTGTTGCTGATACCGGACCCGTTATAACCCCGATTGGAAGGGCAGGCCAGTCTGAGGCTCTGGGGATGCGAGGCCTTTGAAAGTTAGTATCCCATATTCTATGACGGAGATAGAGCATTAATTGCAGTTTTCACCCCCACCTTAACGACCGAGGGATGAAATCTTTCGACGACTAGGGCCCGAGGCCGATTCCAGTGGATCACTATAGAATCTTCTAGAAGCAAGCCTGGTTCTCCGGGCACTATGGTAGGACGTGGATCGATCATGACGAGAATGGACTTCTCCGTCATGTAATGGTTTAGAAGAGTCACGGTCATGTTCCCCGCCGGGCTTTTTCCCTTACTGACTAGACGAAGGAGATATTCATTCCATTCAGGCAGGTGAGGAAGGGCGCGTCGACTTGACCATGTCTTCTCTCTTGGTCAGGTCGGAGGCTAAATTTCTCATTCAGTGGTGAGGTGTTCATAGAAAGCAAGACCTCGCCCAACGAGTGGCGGATTTGGTTTGGATGGGGTCTCGCTTGGACGCTGGGGAGATCTGGATAGAGTCTTTCTCGCTCAGTAAAGAAGAGTACGCGCGCTACCGGCATACGCAGTGGATCTTCGGGCAACCAACCTTTTTTCCAATTCTGATGAACAACTTGGAGGTATGGCTGAGTGGCTTAAGGCATTGGTTTGCTAAATCGGCATACAAGAAGATTGTATCATGGGTTCGAATCCCATTTCCTCCGGCACGGAAGTAGAACGGGCGGGCGAAATTACGTGAGAGAAAGAACCTCAGATTGATGGAGTCCGCCGTCGGACAGAATAGCACTGCTTAGTGACTAGGAGCGGAGCGCCCCTTTCTTGTTCTTGGTGGCGTCTATAGCAAAGAAGACCTTCCCGAACGAGGGCCATCCAGCCCCTGGCCGGCTCTCGGTTCTTGAGCAAGCTCCTCCACTGCAGGTAGGATGCTCATAGATGAAGAAAAGTTAGGCAAGTGGTTCTGGTAGCTCAGCTGGTTAGAGCAAAACAAGCAACGGATTTTGGAGCGCGAAACTAAGGTGTTAGCGCATCCGTTTTCTTGCTGGACTGCAAATCCTTTTTTTCTTGTTTCAGTGGGAAGAGCAAGGGGCATTGCCCTTGAAATACTTCAGTGGTTCGAATCCACATCTGAGCGTCTTTTTTTCGGTATGCCGCTCCGTGAGCAAGGAGCGCCGCGAGGAGAGCGAGAGAACGAAGTGGGCTTTCGTGATGTCGGAATTTGCACCTATTTGTATCTATTTAGTGATCAGTCCGCTAGTTTCTTTGATTCCACTCGGTGTTCCTTTTCCATTTTCTTCCAATAGTTCGACCTATCCAGAAAAATTGTCGGCCTACGAATGTGGTCCGATCCCTCCGGTGATGCCAGAAGTCGTTTCGATATACGATTTTATCCGGTTCCTATTTTATTTATTATCCCTGATCCGGAAGTCACCTTTTCTTTTTCTTGGGCAGTACCTCCTAACAAGATTGATCTGTTTGGATCTTGGTCCATGATGGCCTTTTTATTGATTTTGACGATTGGATCTCTCTATGAATGGAAAAGGGGTGCTTCGGATCGGGAGTAACCACTTTTTAAAGGGCAAAGGGGGGAAGGACATAGGAAAGAGGGATGCCTACAAAAAATCAATTGATTCGTCATGGTAGAGAAGAAAAACGGCGCACGGACCGTACTCGAGCTTCGGATCAATGTCCCCAGAAGCAAGGAGTATGCCTGCGTGTTTCGACGAGAACACCGAAAAAACCTAATTCAACTCTACGTAAGATAGCAAAAGTACGGTTGAGCAATCGACATGATATATTTGCTCACATTCCAGGCGAAGGTCATAATTCGCAGGAACATTCTATAGTCTTAGTCAGAGGAGGTAGAGTGAAAGATTCGCCAGGTGTGAAATCCCATCGTATTCGAGGAGTCAAGGATTTGCTGGGAATTCCGGATCATAGAATGGGAAGATCTAAATATGGTGCAGAAAGATCTAAATCAAAATGAATGGAAGATGCCTCACCTCTAACAAATTGGTATTCATCTCGATGGAAAATAAGACACAATGAATTTACGAGTAATTGAACACAATGAATTGACTCAATATTGAGTAATCAAATCATGCGTTTGTTAGATCATTTAGTGAGAAATAAAACGAGAATAAAGAGACCTCAATATCGACAACAATGACCTGGCAAGTGAAGTAAAGTAAAAGCAAAGTAGAGCCCGGTTGATGTCAAACGTTTTCAAATCTTACCCACCATATCCATTCATGCACGTTACTAGATGAAAAGTCCAAAAGAAAGCAATAATGGTTTTGATCTTTACAACCGTTTTAGCAACTTCTTCATGCCCCTACGAACGAAATATTTGGAGTTTGACAACTGGTTAACGCCGTTTGATACTCGAATGAATATATCGCCGGTAGATACTTGCTTTTCTAATGAGGTATACACTTTTGCATGTTAAGGGTTCCACTTCAAACCATCCAGATTTACACTTCAATTTCTCATTGTTGACACGGTTGACATTTGACTTCATTCAAACGGACACTTATGTATCTATCAAGGCGGGCGGGCACTTAACCAAACTCAGGTTGACACAAACTATACAAAAGTATTAATTAGGATGTACAGACAACCCGCAACTCCGAACAGAACCGACCCTGACTAGACCTTTTCCCAAGCAACTCCGAATACTGGAAAATCGGAATGAAATTCGATAAGAGCATGTTTCTCAATTTGTGATAACTACTTATTTATGAGTGAGAAATGCTTCATGCGAGCACCCTTGGCGGCCTGCTTTTGAGACAGGGAGGCCATGCTCGTATCTATGCTTTTCATCATTGGTCTGGTCTACTTGTACCCCACCCCACAAGGTACATCTTCGACTACCGTGCTTCTTATCTTTACGCTATACATTCAGTTCATTCAGTCCCAGAGACTTATCCTTCATAAAAAGGTAATCCACCCATATCGGACTTTTCTTCACCTGGCCTCGCGGATTCAATACCGAAAGACTTCTCTTCGCATACCGACCTGCTAATTCCGGGATTTGCTGTTCTCAATGACTGGTGGATGCCTCTTTTCTACCTTAGAAATCGTGTTTTTTTATGTACCTTCTCCCTCTCTACACTTTTTTTCCGCCTCGCCGCCTAGAAAGACCTGTAGAAGAAGGAAGAATTCAATCCGTATACTCCAAGCGCCGTAACTACCGCACTTTCCAAGCAACCCATAAATGAAGAAAGTGCAATTGAAACAATCAAGAACGGAAAAATAATTCGACTCCCTCGTCAATTGTTTGGATTGCTCCTCTACTCTAGTCGGCCTCTTCTATTTCGGGCAGTAGCTCAGCCCGTTCCGGGCCTTCCTTTACTGAATCTATTAGTAGTGGAACTTTTCAACATATGCCTTTATTTAGGCATTGGTTGTAGGTCTCTTCAAGGAATTTCTGCGCCCGATTCCTAATCAAGTGTTGGAAAAACGGGAATATGATGCTTTCTACTTACTTCAGCAGTAGGGTTGGCCTGAAGCCAGCCCATAGAATAGATACGGGCGTGTTCTACACAGGAGTTCTTGTAGAATATGTTCCAATCAAACCTCTTTCCCTTCGTCTCCGGTTTTCAATACGAACAAGTGTCATCCTCTTCTCCCATCGTTTGGATGGAATACCCATGTGGAGCTGACCTTCACTTTTCAGAGACAGGCGCAAGCCGAGAATTTGTAGCCTCCCCGGTTGACTTAACTTAAGGTCTTGCCATGACCCAATACGAGGATCAATATGTTTAGATGATAATCTGCGATTCTATCACAACGCGAAATAAGAAACAGAACGATGAAACAAACAAAGAAACGAAACAAATAACGAAACAAGTAGAAAAAGAAAACCATGGACAGAGAACAAAACAAACAAAGTGTGAAATGTCGCTGCGGCGAACCCAACGGACGATATAGATAAAAGAAACGACGTCAACACGAATGCGCGTAACCAAGAAGGAAATTCGTTCTTTTTTCTCATGTTCAGCTTATCATCCAAGAAAAGGAAATGAAGCTTTCGACGAGACACGGAAATACTGCGCGCAACGACGACCGGAGCAGCCCCCAATCAACCCGACGACCGCAAATGGGTCGGTCGATCCGGCGGCACGAACCAATTCATCTTAAGTAGTCCCTAGTAGGAAGGAGTAGGCCATTTCAGGATAGGAGCCAGCTTCTTTGCATCTGTAGACACCCCATGTTCACCAATGATGTATCCCAAATGGGCCAAAAGGTTTTGAGCAAAAGAACATTTAGATTTCTTCACCTTCAGCTGATGTTGGTTCCAAGGTATCAAACACCAGCTGAAAATGCTTAAGATGATATGACGGAGTAGCGCTGTATATAAAAATATCATCGACGAAGACCAAGACAAATTCGCGCAAGTATGGAGCCAGAATGCTGTTCATTGTACTCTGGAAGGTAGCAGGTGCGCCAGTAAGACCATACGGCATAACTTTGTACTCGAATTGGCCATGGTGAGTTTATTGAGACCGTTTCTATCGGAAAAGAAGAAGTTCCAAAAGGCCCCTTGGTACCCATTGTTAGAGATTAGGAGCTATGATCGAACCAACAGGAGTCTACAGTAGCGAGAGGGAACTGACACAAGCAGCATGACTTCCCCTTGTTCCGCCGTCTTCTTTACCTCCATGAATTTCGCTAGAGCAGTAAGCATTAACTCGTTTCTAAGGGTTCGGTGTCCCAAAACCGTTAGGATTTCAAAAGGCTGTAGCTCAAGTATGCATGGAATAGCACAGATAGCGGATAAAGAATAGTTTAGAGATGGAAAGCTCTATTGAATAAGCCTTGGTTTAAGAGAGGAGGCATCTGGATAGCTAGGGATAGGGGATTCCGGTCACTTGGTAAAGAAGGGTGGATAGCCGACATAGGGATGTAAGGGAGTTGTAGGATGCCAGAGAAAGCATTGAATAAGTGAAGAAGCACGAGGCAGACCTTTCTTCAGAGTAAGCAATGGTAGTTCGGATAGCAAAGCACCAACAAGCGGATAAGGCTAGGCATGTCAGTAATAGGCAGGAAAATAAAGGAATAACAAGAAAGCCATGATGCACGCGACTTGGTTGAAGAAAGATTTGGAAGATCTTCACTTCAATTCTTTTCTCTATGTTCTGAATTCGATGAGCCGAGGACAATGAAGCAATGGAAAGAACGATGACCTAGGAGGTAGTAGTAGTACGAAGCCGGAATAAGAAGCGAGGTGACAGTGGGTAGCCCTGCTTGAGTCCTCTTCTACATCTTGAGTACTTCCCACTCCAATGGATCTCGTTTTTAGAATAGCTTTGATCCGGCCATGTAGAGCACTCATAGAGGTCTGGCTTCACGTCAGTAATCTACCACACCCATGCTGGAATTCAGTAGAGTCCCACGAGTCAATCGACAAAAGCGAGAAACGAGGTTGTTCGACAAGGCTACGGTCTCACCTTTTCTTCCTAGCGGAGTTCAATACAAAAATAAAGGCGCTCCGCGTTGGGAATGGCGTACGTAGTACGGGTGGTATTTCAGGTATAACTGATCAGGGTTGTTCTGAAAGCAAGTCAATTGGTGCTTTGGAAAGTGAGTGCTAGAGGCTAGTCACTACTTGGTTTACAGAAGGGAAGGAAGAAAGAGATACCGAAGCAGATTCAGTATAGAAAAGAAGAAATTGATAGATCTGGATGATTCAAAGAATGATTCTTCCCTGGGTATTTCCCCGGTACCATTATGGAAATTGGAGCTTTTCAATTCCATTTTGGAGATTTAGGGTTTAAGATCGCTCGTAACGATTTTTTGCTTTTATGGCTGGCTGGGCAAGAAAAGGATTTGACTCTTGAAGATATCAACTCATACGCCTGCTCCATACATTCAAAAACATTTTTGGTACTTTCTATGAGAATGGATAAATAGAAATGGGTACATTCCTTTTTCTCTTTCCTGGCCAAACCACCCATAAAGAAGAGAGCTGTAAGAGCGGTAAAAGCAAGCTCGGTCTTAGGTTCACTACAGGCTGATGATAAAGAGAAGGCCTCGTCATTCACTCGTACGCGTACAAGCCAGGCTTCACCAGTTGCCAGCACTACAAGTTAACCCACAATGCATGGCCCACGCAATTAGATTTTCAGCTAACGAGCAAGCTAGCTCATGGATACACCATGCGCGCACGCGCCGGCACGCATGCTCGGTGTCGCCCGCACCAAAAACAGTTAGCGTGCTGTCCTGCACTGAAACTTAGCGGCAAGCCACGCCGGTGTCGACGGGAGGCCGCGAGCCGCGCCGGTATGGATGTGGGCGAGCTGCAATCCGTCGACGGTTCCGCTTGGCTAGGACACATGCCCCGTATCGGCGAGTGCCGAACCACGGGTGAAGTATCTGCCGGCAACTTAGCGAGTCAGCGATGCGACCGCGTCGGTGTCCAGAACGGAAGAGGGTGGCCATGGGCTGCGTCGGCAAGCCCTGACCCGTCCACGATGTCTTTATCTGCGGTACAGCTTGGCGACGCGCCTCTGAAGGCGCCGTGTAGGGCCGTCCTGACGGACGAAGGGGTCAGCATCGCCCGATGTGGGCATATACGGCGCCACGCCGACTCCTCGAAAAGAAACAGACTGTGTTAAGGCCGCCGCCGAGATGCAATCCGTCGACGGCGCCTCCGTCAATGGTGCCGTTAGGCTTGGTTTAGAGCCTCGCGTAGGCGAGCTCCGATAGACAATGCCCCCGTTTCAGCCGAGTCCGGCCACCCTTGATAGCGATGCTCGAGTCGAAGAAGAGATGAGGCCACCGCGCTATATGCAATAAGAGCAAGACAAAATATTAGCACCGACTCTCACCATCGGGGAAGATGACGCCGGCCATGGTCTCGTCGGTCTTCGCCGCAAGCCGGTCGACTCGCTACGCGGAACGTGTACATACGTCTCGGATCGTTCTCCTCCGGCCGCCTGCCTGAGGAGAGAACGATGCTCTTGGCGTCGCCTGAGATTAGATCTCAAGCTTAGCTGGAGCGTGCATCTCGTCTCCAAGGGTTCGTCCGCGTCTCCTTCTTTTTCCTCGATGTGTTCTGGCGCCTCTTTGCGGTTCACGACGGGTATATAGCGCCGTAGCCGCGTTCAACTCCTCCATCAGTTAGGATTTCAATTTATCTCTTTATTGCCGTGGACAACACGTATCTCAAATCCATCCAATCTGATCAATCGATCGATTCGGTGTACATATGTACACGTATAGGATATGGCTAGCTGAGTCCCCGGTGTATACGATGTCTCGGGTGAAACCCCATAAGCTGTGCAGGTGCTGTCATGTATCGGCTCGTCTATGCAAAGCCCACGCAAACAAACACATGATCAGGCCATCCAGCAATACACGTAACATGTATGCATTCAGCTGATCGATGTGAGGCACACAAATTACTTGCTATAGTTCATTTGGACTTACAACCTTTGAAAGGTCATAACGTTTGAACAGTTTATAGAAATTGAAATCTGTTTGCATCATCGTAATGTGCATGACGCATTCTACCAAATGAGTAAAATATCACATATAAATTCCTACATAAATATTTGACCTGTGGTGGGACCCAAACATCATATATGAGGAATGTATTAATTCATATCCAGATTATGAATTTTCAGTACAAAAACTCGTCAAACAAATGCCCGCACACCAAGTCGAGTTTGAATGCGAAGCGGATCAAACTTGGGTTGGTGTGTAAAATTTTCACTTCTGAAAAGTTGGACGCAAGAACAAAATTGCTGCTGTCCGTTTTTGAAGCCATGTACATTGACACTGTATTGGTACAAAATACCATCAAAGGGAAAGTTAGTATAATTATTTTTATAAAACAGAAAAAATAACAAAGTTGGTAAAAGCTTCACAAAACGATATACATATGTACATATTGATTGCATCTAAAAAACCGCCGAAGGCAAAATTCAGAATACATCATATGACTTGCTTATGACCGTGTGGCCTTAACCATGGAGCATCTTCATCAAGTAACATGATGTTTGGGTTATCCTTCACTACAAACGGCGGAATTTCATAAAACTTGTCATAATCTTCTAACATCTCTGTCTTGTCTTTCACTCCTATGATGTTTCTTTTCCCTGAAAGAACTATGTGGCGTTTTGGCTCATCGTTTAATGATGTATTCGTTTGCTTATATTTTCTTTTTCTTGGTTTGGTAGACATGTCCTTCACATAGAAAACCTGAGATACATCGTTGGCTAGTACGAATGGTTCGTCCATGTACGCAAGATTTTTGAGATCCACTGTTGTCATTCCGTATTTTTTGTCTACCTTAACCCCGCCCCCTGTTAGCTTGACCCATTTGCACCGAAATAAAGGGACCTTCAAAGCAGGTCCATAGTCAAGTTTCCATATCTCCTCTATGTAACCATAATATGTGTCCTTTGATCCATTGTTGTTTGTTGCATCAAAGCGGACACCACTGTTTTGGTTGGTGCTCTTTTTATCTTGGGCGATCGTGTAAAATGTATTCTCATTTATCTCGTACCCTTGGAAAGTCCATATAGTCGAAGATGGTGAGCTGGCCAACAAGTACAACTCATCACAAACAGTGTTGTTATTCATGAGATGTGTTTGCAACCAACCACCAAAAGTCTTCATGTGTTCATCTCTAATCAAGGAGTCAGGCTTTCCCGGGTCGTTTAAGCGTACAATATTCTTATATTCCTTTATATACGGAGCTGCCAAGTTGGAATTTTGCAGAACCATGTAGTGTGCTTGAGTGAAAGAATGTCCGTCCCTACATATTATTGATTTCCTTCCTAGTGTGCCATTTCCACTCAGTCTTCCCTCATGCCGTGATTGAGGAACACCAATCGACTTAGTCAGGAATAAAGTCAACACAAAACTCAATGACCTACTCTGTTCCATAGCCCTTCGAGATGCTTCCTTCTGGCCTAGCATGGTTATGAACATATTTCTTCAAGACTCCCATGAACCTCTCAAAGGGGAACATATTGTGTAGAAATACAGGACCCAAAATGGTAATTTTGTCAACTAGGTGTACCAGCAGATGCGTCATAATATTGAAGAAAGATGGTGGGAAACACCAGCTCAAAACTTACGAGACACTGGACCACATCATTTTGTAACCTCGGTAGAATTTTTGGATCGACTAACTTCTGAGAAATAGCATTGAGGAATGCACATAGCTTTATAATGGGCAGTCACATTTTCTGGTAGAATCCCCCTCAATGCAACCGAAAGCAATTGCATCATAAGCACATGGCAGTCATGGGACTTTAGGTTCTGGAATTTTTTCTCTGCCATATTTATTATTCCCTTTATATTCAACGAGAAGTCAAACGGGACCTTCATACTTCTTAGGACTTCAAAAAAAAATTCCCTCTCTTCTTAGGTAAGAGCATAGTTGGCAGCACTTAGACGTCCTTTATCTATCTTTATTGGATGCACGCCGTCTCGGTCTTTTAGACCTTGCTAGTCCTGCCGTGTTTCTGGCGTATCTTTTGTCTTTCCATACAAGTCCATAAAGTCTAACAGGTTCATGCAAAGATTCTTCTTCACGTGCATCATGTCGATTGCAGATCGGACCTCTAGAACTTTCCAATAGGATAGCTCCCAAAATATAAATTTCTTCTTCCACATGGGCACATGTCCGTCAGCGTCATTTGGAACAGATTGACCGCCAGGGTCCTTTCCAAAGATTACTTCTAGATCCTTGACCATACCAAATATATCATCACAAGTACGGCGGATAGGCTTCTTCCGGTGATCTGCCTCACCATTGAAATGCTTGCCTTTCTTTCTTGCGGGATGCCTGGCCGAAAGAAATCGACGATTCCCTAGGTACACATTCTTCCTACCTTTATCCAAACATATACTTTTAGTATCATCTAAACAATGTGTGCATGCATTGTATCCCTTGTTTGACTATCCTGAAAGATTACTAAGAGCAGGCCAATCATTGATGGTTACGGACAACAACGCCCGTAGGTCAAATGGCTCCTGTTTATGCTCATCCCACATACGAACACCTTCGTCGCGCCACAACTATAGTAGTTCTTCAACTAATGGCCTTAGATAGACATCAATGTCATTACCGGGTTGCTTCGGGCCTTGGATGAGCACTGGCATCATAATGAACTTCCGCTTCATGCACAATCAAGGAGGCAGGTTATATATACATAGAGTTACAGGCCATGTTCTATGACTGCAATTCTACTCTCTAAAAGGATTCATGCCATCTGTACTAGACCAAACCTTAAGTTCCTTGCGTCATCTGCAAAGCTCGGGTACTCTCTATCGATTTTTCTGCATTGTGACCCATCAGCGGGGTGTCTCAACATCGAGTCTTTCCTACGCTCTTCTTTGTGCCATCGCAACAACTTGGCATGCTCTTTGTTTTTAAACAAACGTTTCAACCTTGGTATTATAGGAGCATACCACATCACCTTTGCAGGAACCCTCTTCCTGGGGCGATGCTCGCCCTCAACATCACCAGGGTCATCTCATATGATCTTATAACGCAATGCGTTGCATACCGGGCATGCATCCAAATTCTTGTACTCCTCACCGTGATATAGTATGTAGTCATTAATGCATGCATGTATCTTCTGCACCTCTAGTCCTAGAGGGCAGACGACCTTCTTTGCCTCGTATGTACTGACAGGCAATTAGTTATCCTTTGAAAGCTTTTTCTTTCAAATTTTCAGTAGCTTCCCAAATCCCTTGTCAGATAAACCATTATCTGTTTTCCATTGCAGTAATTCCAGTGTGGTACCGAGCTTTGTGTTGCCATCTTTGCAATTTTGGTATAACAATTTTTTGTGATCCTCTAACATGCTCTCCAACTTCTTCTTCTCGTTTTCATTTTCGCATTCACTCCGTGCATCAAGAATGGCCTGAGGAAGATCATCAGCAGTCTCATCTAATGCCCGTTCTTCACCTTCTTCTTGTTCATTGTCTTCTAGTGCAGTACCACCATATTCAGGAAATATTGGATAGTTGTCATCGTTCTCTTCTTCTTCGTTGTCTTACATCATAACCCCACTTTCTCCATACTTTGTCCAACAAATATAGCCGGACATGAAACCTGATTGAATCAGATGGATGTGAATGGTTTTGGATGAAGAGTAATCCTTCTCATTCCGACAGACACGACACAGACAACACATAAAACCATTCCGCTTGTTTGCCTCAGCCAAATCGAGGAAAGAATGCACGCCTTTAATGAACGCGTCAGACATTCGGGGAGCGTCATACATCCATTCTCGGCTCATCTGCAGTATAATTAAAATTTTCTATCATATAAAAAGTTTGGATCATTTTTACTACAATTACTTTTACAAATCTAAAATTTTACATGCACTAATTTTTTATTTGGACAAAACTGCTAACATAAAAAATATTGACTATTTAATTATTGCTCTAGCAGTGAAAACCTTATTCAATTCTGAGATCCAAAACTCTTAAAATGCACATCTCAACTTTCAGTAAATTTTTGTATAATCAGAGATGAAAGATTGAAGTTCCTAACCATTTTAGAAGCTTGGATTGATAGATGATGCCACCAAACCTTGACAAAGCTTGGATTGAAAGTTGCCACCAAATTGAACAAAAAATGAAGATGAACTTGAGCTGTACCTTGGAGGAAATGACCTTGCTTTTGTGCAGGATCAAAGAGAAATATATAGTGGTAATATATTGTCCCGGGTGGTAAAAAGAACCCAGACTAGATATTGATCTCTAGTCCCTGGTAGTAACAAGAACCCAGACTAAATATAGCCATGGGTCCCACAAGTGCTTTAGTCCCGGCTTGTGTTACCACCCCGGACTAGAGGTTGCCCACATAGCGGGACTAGTCCTGTCGCGCAATCTAGCCGTTGCAAAGTTTACAGACCGGCTAACACTAGTCCCGGTTCAAGACTGGACCCGAACTAGAGGCTGGAGCAGCTCCAAACAAAAGATCGTTTTTTTACTAGTGAGTTGATCTTATGCAAAGTAACGTTTTACCGAACCTGCTACAATTATGGATACATGTAAGGGTTTGATTCAAGTCTACATGTAAAATGTGACACCATTATGGGTACAGATCCTAGTTCGGTCACGGCATGTGCCGTGTACACCGATGGGCGGTGGAGTACATTTCCGCAAACGCTTGTTTCTTGGTTAGTCCGCATTTCCTGTTTTGACAACGGACAAACGAGTTGGGCAGGTGATTGCGGGCCGCGGCCGGTAACTCACCAGTGTCGCCGTACGGTCGCGTCTTCGCATTATTAGTCGATGTATCCATCGAATCTGGCTTAAGTCGACGTTTAGCAGCTGCGCCGCCGTTTCTGTACCCGTGGTACACCTAACACGTCGTCCTTGGTGTGAAATAGTACTCGCACAGGCATCATATCAACCGGGAAATAAACGATTTTTTTGTAAAGACGAAAGAAACTAGTTAATGCATTCATATACATTTCGACTTAGTTTCCCCTAAGAAAAAAAAAGGAGATTTTGAGTAAGCTTGAAACAATAAACTATTTTCATATAGATTATTTTGGGTACCTTTTACAAAAAAACATTTACTCATATCGTCCAGTCTGGCTTATGTTTGACGTCGATGTCGTTGTGTTGTTTTGGTTCGATTTTGATATACTCACTATATAGCTGTAGGACACACACATACATCTAATAACCCCAAGGTTTAACTGGAGCGACCCCACGTCGCCCCTCCTAGGGCGATACGGGGAAACCCTAGCCACCGTCCACCTTGCGCCGCCCCTCCTCTTCCAACCCCATAATCGTGGTTGCCGGAGGATGCGGCTGGGCTAAGACTATGCCGTGGACGGCACCAGGCAGCGGGATTAGCTCCTCGCACAGTGGACGCAACACATGAAGATTTGGCAGATGGCAATGGGGATGCGATGGTGGCTTCGTTGGCTTCTGATCCCGGTGGCACGACAGCGAGTCTCCGCTCCCCCTCTTGCGCGGTGACATCACGTTGTGGCTCCTGGTGGAGTGGTTTGGCCAACAAGTGTGGCGGATTCCTCTTGACCGATCGTCTTCAGTCCTGGACATAGAGGTGTTGCTTCTTCTCCTCTGCTTCCGCCTCTCCCTGCGGCGACATTGGTCATCTCCGTCCTCTCCGTGGCAAGGCGTGGGATCTCTGATGTCGGGTCTAGAGCTCCAAATCTTCTAACAAGTTGTGGGCCAATGGGCCTGGGCATAGCATCGTCTCGTGATATGGAAGACGACGATATAGGTGGTGGCCTCGGCTGGTGTCCATGGTCGCCACATCGGGGGTTTGTGGGCCAGTGGAGGCATGTGTTGGCTCGTTCCGGTTGCGTGAGGTGGTGGTTCGGATGCTTCGTGTAAAAGTTTCCCATTTCGTGTCGGCCAGTGATGGTGACGTTGCTCTGGAGTCTTCCTCGACCTCTTGAACCACGAAGCAAGCTATTTGGGTGAAATCCTAGACGGGTATAGTTATGGCGTTGTTTTCCTCCTTTTGGGAGCCGCTTTGAAGATCTTGGTGGACTGGACACACACGATATTGTGGTTGCATGATGGCCAACTGGCAATGCATGTTCCGCATGGCGTCCTGTGTGGCGAGAACAATGTTGATGAGCGATGGATGATCGCAACAAGATCTTATTAGTCAGCCCCTTTCCAACGCTTGATGAGCTTCTTCGGCACGGGTTTTGTGCTTTTACTCTCCGGACCTCATAAGAGAAATCAGAGCTGCATGTCCATATGCCAGGAGTCATCAGCTTGGCATACACCAACGTGGGCTTCACAATGCCACTTATGCAAGGTCTTCGAGGAAATCAGTTGTTGTTGATTGATGATGATATACCGGAAGGCTACCTTGGCAAAGAGTTTCGCTTCGATGGTGCGTGTAGCCCCTGTGGGTAGACATGCCGACTGTGTGGACACTTGCGATGGTTGTGTTCCATGACCATCGATGAGGGTGTTTGTTACGGCCTTCTTCCGGTTTTCCGCTAATTAACAACTCTTTTCGTCTCAAAAAAATAACGAGTCTTTTGTCTTGTATAAAAAAAATACACATAGGTCCCACGACTGTGAAGTCGCCGGTGAGACATGAGCTTAGCCCATAATTGAGTGGTCAAATGGACAAAATAAGGACTGTTTTGGTAACATAAACACGTTGCAATGTTCAGCTCGCAAGAAAAATAAGAGAAAACACAGTGTTACAATCCATCCTGAGCCTGTTTGATACGGACAACACGGTGGAAAATTAGGAGAAAACGCAGTGTTACAGTGCATGCGCGTGCGCGCGGGTCCGGTGTGGTACTCACATTTGGTTCACGAGGAGCATGCGCGCGCGCGGGTGAGAGCTTGAGATCGTGATGGAGTTGCATGTCACTGGTAGCTAAAACCAACTAGCTAGGTTGAAGGCTCACATGCATGGAGTTGTTCCATCGATCACATGTTGCGTGCCAAAAGAAAATAACAGGAAGGAAACCCGTGATGGTATTCTCCTAGCTTGCACTAGTGGAAAAAGGGCCATCCGTTCGTGCCCCCTCAGAGCATTAGTCCCGGTTGCGCCACCAACCGGGACTAATACAGGCACGCGTTCCGGTTCGAGCGGGCACGGGGCCAGGAGGCATGCGTCCCGGTTGGTAAGGGGGAATATGTCCCGGTTGGAGCCACCAACCGGGACTAAAGGTTTGGCCACAGCCACGTGGCGTGGCACACACCTTTAGTCCCGGTTGCTGGCTCCAACTGGGACGTATTCTCCCGCCCTCTATAAATGCAACGCCCCAGTCCCCTCTGCCTTCACTCTATTTTTTCTCTTGGTGGAAGGTGTGAGGGGTGTGCTAGTTTTTTCTCTTCTATGCATGCATTGAAGGTGTTTGATGAAATGTTTGAGTGAATAATCCCGTTCAATTTCTCATAGAACAAAAATATAGAAGGTGTCCGAGACGCACTTGAGCTTTCTCCTCTTTATTTCCCTCGATCGAGGTTAGCAATCTTATCTTTTCTCTGTCATTGATACAATTCATGTGTCGATGTGAATTGGTTATTTCACTATTTATGATGTCCTGTTTTTTGATAAACGGTCGGGAATGGATGTACGGTGACCGGCGCGTAGCCGGGTATATGAAAGGCGTGGATAAATTTATCGATATGGCTACGGCAAACAAAGAGAATGGTTTTATACGTTGTCCATGTATTCAATGTCGGAACAACAAGGAGTCTTCCTCGAAAATCATTCGCTGCCACCTGATTATGAAAGGTTTCATGCCCAACTATAATTGCTGGACCAAGCACGGGGAAAGAGGGGTTATGATGGAAGATGGTGAAGAAGAAGATGATGATAACAACTATCATCATATGTTTCCTGAATACAGTGATACTGCAATGGAAGACAATGGAGAGGAAAGAGGTGAAGAACGGGCATCAGATGAGCTAGCTGATGAACTTGGTAGGGTCATTCCTGATGCAAAGCTAGACTGTGAAACAGAAAATGAGAAGTTGAAGTTAGAGGGCATGTTAGAAGATCACAAGAAATTGTTGTACCCAAATTGTGAAGATGGCAGCACAAAGCTCGGTACCACACTGGAATTGTTGCGATGGAAGACAGAGTGTCGTCTAACTGACTCCTCATTTGAAAAGATGCTGAAAATAATGAAGCCGAAGTTTCCAAAACATAACGAACTTCTCGAGAGTACCTACGAAGCAAAGAAGACTCTCTGTCCTCAGGGATTAGATGTGCAAAATATACATGCATGCATTAATGACTACATCCTCTACCGCGGTAAGGAGTATGAGAATTTAGATAAATGCCCGGTATGCAATGCGTTGCGGTATAAGATCAGACGAGATGACCCTGGTGATGTTGAGGGAGAGCCCCTCCGAAAGAGGGTTCCTGCTAAGGTTATGTGGTATGCTCCTAGAATACCAAGGTTGAAACGCATGTTCAGAAACAAAGAGCATGCCAGGTTGTTGCGATGGCACAAAGAAGACCGTAAGAAAGACGGGAAGTTGAGACACCCTGCTGATGGGTCACAATGGAGAAAAATCGAGAGAGAGACTTCCTAGACTTTGCAGGTGACGTAAGGAACTTATGGTTTGGTCTAAGTACGGATGGCATGAATCCTTTTGGGGAGCAGAGCTGCAGTCACAGCACCTGGCCCGTGACTCTATGTATCTACAACCTGCCTCCTTGGTTGTGCATGAAGCGTAAGTTTATTATGATGCCAGTGCTCATCCAAGGCCCGAAGCAACCGGGCAACGACATTGATGTGTACCTTAGGCCATTAGTTGAAGAACTCTTACAGTTGTGGGGCAAACCAGGTGTACGTGCGTGGGATGAGAACAAACATGAGCCATTTGATCTACGAGGGTTGTTATTCGTAACCATCAATGATTGGCCTGATCTTAGTAACCTTTCAGGACAGACAAACAAGGGATATAAGGCATGCACCCACTGTTTAGATAAGACTGAAGGTACATATTTGCATAAATGCTGCCGCGGCAACAAAATATGCCAAAATGAATTCTCTGCCGCGGCAGAGAAATGGGCCAAATCTCTGCCGCGGCAGAAGGTTATTAGTCCCGGTTCGTGTTATGAACCGGGACTAATTCTCCACCACCCCTTGCCCTCTTCTGCTGCCATGCGAGCACCCATTTGTCCCGGTTGGTGGGGCAACCGGGACTAAAGGTTAGGGCTTTAGTCCCGATTGCCCCGTCCCGGTTGGGCAACCGGGACTAAAGCCCCTTACCAACCGGGACCTATAGGGCTGTTTCCACTAGTGTTGGGATGCCACACATATTCCACCACGTCGCAATATTTGATGCACTGTACCAAACAGTTTTTCTCGAAATAGTGTTATGTAACGTATGAACATGTATCTGGGTCGGATACCATTTTCAATCTTACCCCGTACTCACTACAGGAATAGGAAGCTACGCCGATGGCCAATCGCTACGCCGACGGCCAAACATCGGCGTAGCCATCGTCCACGTCAGCCCCGCTAAGCAGCCGTCGGCGTAGAATTGCTCTCGACACAATGCGAAACCTTCGCGTGGTGTTATATTATGTGACATAGTTATAAGGAAAAATATCAAACTTGGTATATTGATTATGTCTCAAAAAATCTTCACAAAATGACCTATCTCATTCGAGGTTTTTTTGGCTTTCTGGTCAAATGAACAATGTTATAGCTAGAATCAAGGCATAGTCTGTGATAATGTCCCCATATTGTGCATACATGTGCATCATGAGATGGCGAACAATGTTGCAGGAGGAAGTTTTCCTTTTCGTTGCACCAAAAAGCCATTTTCCGAGCACAAAATCGGACAGTTTTGTGAAGCAACCACCAAATGGCTAATTCAAAATACTACCATCACATTTTACAAAAATACTAGACCACCTTATATGGACAATGTCCCAACAGGGGGATCTGAAACCTTTTCGTCTACCTCTGGTGAAAAAGATAAATAATTGTCGAATCGGCAGGAAGTGGATCAGATATGAACTACATGTACATTATCCGATGCTCATGTCTTTTTACAAAAATTATTTTTAGGTTCACAATATGCTATTTTATCAAAGATCCAATGCAAGTTTAGCAAGGCTCGGCCCCGAGCTAAGAATCTTCATGCCCGTCGCTCGACAAAGTTTGGTAATAGTTTAAAATTGGCATAAAAAATTAAAAAACGATCAAAACAATGTGAAACCTTCACGTGGTGTCATATTATGTAACATAGTTATAAGGAAAAAAATATCAAACTTGGTATATTGATTATGTCTCAAAAAAACCTTCACAAAATGACCTATCCCATTCGAGGTTTCTTGGTTTTCGGGTCAAATGACCAATGTTATGGCTAGAATCAAGGCATATTTTGTGATAATGTGCCCATATTGTGCATACGTGTGCATCATGGGATGACGAACATGTGTGGTTTTGGTAATTAATGACAATCTTTATGGACTAATGTGTGTATTAAATTATACTTGTAGGATTTGTCCATTGGCATCGCTTGGAGCATGTATTGGCCTCAAGGTCGATGAAATGCAAAGAAGATATGTTGGGCAAGCTCAATATGCGAGGTCGATGATGAGTAATTAAGAAAGGCGTTCCATCTTGAGAAGGGCAAGACCGTCTACATCGAGCTCAAGTGGAATGCTCAAGGCAAAGGTATAATCTTGATAGGTTTTCCCTTTTGCCGGTCTCACGTTGTGTGTGTGTGAGACCGGGTTTAGGATAGATAACCGTACTATCAAGAGGGGCTCTCATATGAGTAATTTGGTCACATCGTTCGAAGAGAGCTCAAACCTTTGCATACTTGCATCATCGTATTTGGTTGTTATTTGGTCTTATCCATGTGAGGATATAGATCTTGTGGTAATCTCCATAAGAAGCTGTTGTTCATCAAAATCGGATCATCTGTTTGTATCTTGTTGCGATTTTGATTTATGCGACTTTTCGGTTTCTCATCAAGTGAGGTATTTCACATTATTCTACTTGATACTTTCTCACTTGGTGATAATAAATATTTCTCACATGATTTTGATATAGGGATTTTTATTGGGAATCCCTTGCCGTCCTCTATCCAAAGCAATTTGAATCGGGTCAATCGGAGCTTCCAGTCAAAAATTATTGCCGTTTGAATATTTGCCTGTCAGTCTGTTTTCTGGGCCGATCGGTAGTACCGCCCGGACGGGCCGGTAGTACCGCCCGGGCCTAAAAACGGCCCGTTTTCTTTCTGCCTCGTTAGGTACCCAGATCCGGTACTACCGGTCGTCCTGGTAGTACCGCCCGGGTGGGCCGGTAGTACCCGCCGGCCCAGATTCTTTTTTCCAGATCCAGATTTAGATTCATCGGCCCAGTTTTTCTTCTTCTGCTGCGCCTGGACCCGTGCGTCTCGATTTCCGCACCCGTCTGGCGCTGCTGCTGCGCCGCTCGCCCGCCTGCGCGCACCTGCCTGCCCCGCGTCGACCCCGCTGCCGCCTGTTTCCCCGCTCGCGCGCACTCGCTTGCCGTTTCCCGCACTAGCGCTGCTCACACGCACTGGCCCCGCGCGCTGCTGCTACGCCGCCTGCTGCCGCGGGCCCGCGTTGCCCCCGTTGCCGCCCAACTCCCTGCCCCGTTGTGGCCCTGTTCGCTCCTGCCGACGCGCGCGCTACTTGCTGCGGTCCCACCTTGCTGCGCGCGCTGTTGGCCGGCCCCGCGCCCACGAGTGCTGACCCCCACGCGCTGGGTCCAGCGGCAGCCGCCGCTTGCGCGCACCCGCTTTGCAGCATGCTTTTTCCTAGCGTTGTGTTGTTTGGGTCCGGTAGTACCGGACCAATCCGGTACTACCGGACCGTTCTGGAAAATGCCCCAACGGGCAGATTCTGTCCATCTCTTTAAATAGCTTTGCCCCTTTGTCTTTTAGGGTTACTTATTTCTCCTCCTTTTGTCTAAGCTTTGCCCCCATTTGCCTTACTCTTTGAGCTTGATTTCTACTCACCCCTCCATTGATTCTTGCATATATTTGAGGGGTAGTTGGAGGAGATCTAGATCTACGTTTTGACCAATCCAAAACATCTCTTTGTGAGTGTATCTTTGGGGATCTAGATTTTGGGGGATTTTGTGTCTCTCTTTGATTCCTCCTCTCTTGTTCCCCCAATAGCTTTAGTAGCTTTGTTGGAACTTGAGAGTGAGGGATTTGAGCACCTTTGTGGTGTTCTTGCCATTTGCATTTGGTGCATCGGTTTGAGTTCTCCTCGGAGGATTTGGTTTGAGTTGCTCATTGGAGTTTGTCCCTCTTGGGTTCTTGGAACCCTAGACGGTTTTGTGTCCTTGGTGGCATTTGTTGAGGCCTTTTGTGGCGTTTGTTGGGAGCCTCCAATTAAGTTGTGGAGAAGTGCCCCAACCTTGTAAGAGGTTCCGGTTGCCACCGACAAGTGCACCGATAGTGGAAGCGTGGATCGATCCCGTTGGGGTGAGATTCACCGGAGAATAAGGAGGCCTTTTGTGGCATTGGTGGTTTGATACCACCCCCTCTCCAAACGAGACGTACTCCATGTTGGGAGGAACTCGGTAAAATATCGGTGTCCCCGCGTGCCTCGGTTATCTCTATACCCGAGCTCTTTACTTATGCACTTCACATTGTGATAGCTTTCGTGCTTGAAGTAATATATATCTTGCTATCACTTTGTTGCCTGTATTGCTTAGCATAAGTTGTTGGTGCACATAGGTGAACCATAGTTGTTCTAGGTTGTTCTTAACAAAGTAAACACTAGTTTTATTCTGCCTTTGTTGAGCCACTCTAAGAAAAGTTTTAATCGCCTATTCACCCCCCTCTAGGCGACATCCGTATCCTTTCAATTGGTATCAGATCCCGGTCTCTCATATTAGGCTTCACCTGACATGGTTATACCCTACGGGTACGTGATCTTAGCATACCTGGTCCAGCCCAAGGAAGGACCACGAAAGATGTACGCCGACCCATGAAGATTTTCGGGTGGCCAAGGCCCATGACGCCTTCGGATCCTTGGAGAGCAAGACTAGCGTAGATAGGAAATTCAAAGGGGTAAAACCCTAGAACTTGTAACCGACTAGGTCTATGCCCGGGACCTGCCTGAGTCTATATAAAGGCTAGGAGGGCACGACCTAGATATCTCTCTCATACTTTCGCATACACACCTCCACGCCAGATTGCATCTGCGCACCCCTGTAACCTTCGGTTCCGCCGTAATCAAGAGCAGACAAGCAGGAGTAGGGTTTTCCCTCCGGGGGCCTGAACCTGGGTAAACCTTGTGTCCCCGTGTTGCTTGTTTGCTAACAGTTCCACGATCTCCAGCATCCCCATCTTATCCAAAACCCAAGTCCATAACAATGGGCATTTATGAGATCAAACCTCGTCAATTGGCGCCGTCTGTGGGAACTAGGGACGCTGATTGTGTGATCGTGACGGTCCCAACCCGATCGATCTACAACTCTGCAGCGACGAAGAGTCATCTCCTCTTCGGCGCTTTCGACTTCACCGCCCACTCACCGACCACCATGAAGGACTTCGAGCCCGTAGGCGACGGACTCGAAATCCTGTTCGGGAGCTTCTGCTTCTAGGTGGGGCAAACTGGTACCCTCCGCTTCCCTGAGTGGGTGCCCCTACCATCAATCAGGCCCGCTTCGTGGACCCCACACCCCGTTCTATGCACAACATCATCAACAGATGATTCCTACGACAGCAGCAACTGCAACTCCGATATGTGCTATCTGCCGTCGGATGCAGGGACCTATGGTTCCGGATCTGAAAGCTGCGGTAGAAGCGGACCAATCTACGAGCGCTACCAATGCGCCGTAGTCATCCAGAGCGACGTGGATCAGCAAACACCCAACCCGCCGCCTAACCCGCCAGAACGAAACGGCGGGAATAGAAGAAGCCAGTCCCCCCCACCCGAAGGGGAAAACAAAGGTCACGTCATACGCCTTAGCAAAGAAGGATGGGCCCAGGCCCGCAATGCCGTGGCGGGCAACATAGTCCTGCCTGCAGACTCCCCTCGGGATCTGCTGATGGCCTACCACCTTCTCCTGATCGAGGAGCACAAGAAGCAGGTCAAGATGCAGGAGGTGCTTGACAAACACAAGCAAGCAGCCTTAGAGTCCAGCGCGCGACGAGCCGCGCTCTCCGCCATGGGCATCGGCTCAAGATCGAATGGCAACCAAGGCAACAAGCACCGCTCTCGGGTGGAGAACATGGACCCCAAGGAGCGCCGTGAGGTGACCCGAACCCTCCACACATCCTTCATGGAGATGGACGCCGACGGCAACGTCATCCCGAAAACGCCGCAGGCTGCGATCATGGCAGCCACTGCGTACCTCGCGGCCCACCCACCGCCGGAGGGGGACCCGAAGAGGGCCATGCACAAGTCCGCACTTACCGGACTCGGACTCATCGGAGCCGCGCTCCACCAGGAAGCTCCCACGGAGCCAAAGAAGAAAGCTCCGGTCAGGTTCGACCGCAGCCCCGCCCCTTCATCCGAAGAAGAGGAACATGACCTTCCTCGAAGGAAGAAGAGTTCGCGCCACCGCAACCGCGACTACGACGCCAGAGATGCACTCACACAGCGCAAAGTCGACAAAGCGCGAGCCAAGCGCGCATGCTCATCTGAATCCGAGATGGACGAAGACGAAGGAGAACCCTGCGGAGCCCGATGCTTCAGCAGATCCGTCTGGCGGACACGGATGCCGTGAAATTTCAAGCTTCCTTCGGATACTCCGAAGTTCGACGGCACTCAAGACCCAAAGGCTTGGCTCAGCGACTACTTATCATCTGTCAAACTGCACGGTGGAAACAAAGAGACTGCCATGCAATGCCTTCAGCTGCAGCTGACAGGCGCAGCCCGGATCTGGCTCAGTAGCCTATCTTCAGGGTCCATCCGAAGCTGGGATGAGCTAGCTTACAGCTTCATCCAAAACTTCAAGGGCACCAGCAAGAGGCCTGCCTCAATCGAAGAGTTGCGAGCCTGCACTCAATGAACTGGCGAATCCATTCGCTCGTACATACTACGCTGGTCCAACACAAAGAACTCCGCAGTGCACATCTCCGAAGAGAGGGCCATCGACGCCTTCAGGGATGGCGTCAAGCGCCAAGACTTCAAGGAGGAACTTGGGCGCGTCAAGCCCAAAACACTCGACAACCTCATGGACATCGCCAACAGGTGGGCTGACGGCGAAGATTCCATTCACCGAGCACAATCGGAAGAAGAAGACGACTACGGTCGACGGCGAGAGCGCCGTAGCAAGAGAAGATCGCGCGTCTACGACGATCGCGATGGACCCGACATGGTCGTGGCCGGCTACGCCGATCGCCGCAACGACGCCAACCGCAACAGCAGAGGATACCGCGGAGGAAACTTTCACGATGGGGGACGCCCAGCGCAGTCGTGGCAACGCCGCGACCGCGATAACGGACCCTCAGCATACGAAAAGCTCTCAGGTCCATGCACCATCCACTTCTACATCGACAAGCAGGATAGCAAAAAGAAGGCGAGCCACATGCTCAAGGACTACCGCGAGTTCCAGAAACTCAGCGAAAGCATGGTGCAGATGAGGCGGCAAGCCCCAATCCCTGCGTTTGGAGACGCACCCGCGCCGGGTGCAATAGCGCATGGAGCTCCTCCACCGCCACCTGTAGGAGGCCCGAACTAACCAGTCATACCAGCACAGAACAACGCTGGGAACGGGTATCCCCAGCCGAAAGGAGCACTGATGATCCAGAAGGGGCGCCCCACGAATAGGGTACAGAAGAAAATCACCCGACAGATCAACCTGGCCGTGGCAACTCCACCCGCCATCCCTGAGTACCTCAGCGGATCGGAGTCCTGCATCACGTTCAGTCGTTCGGATCACCCTTGCCAGATCCCTCGCCCAGGTCATGCTGCCCTGGTGCTGGAGGCGCAGATCGGAGGTTTCGAGATGAGTCGCGTCTTCATGGACGGCGGCAGCAGCATCAACCTGATGTTCGCAAGCACTCTAGCAGCAAAGTGGATCCCGCAGTGCAGCCTGGAACAGTCAGACACAACGTTCCACGACATCGTTCCAGGGAAGGGCATATTCCCCCTGGGCAAAATATGGCTCGACGTCATCTTCGGCAAGCCGGACAACTTCCGACTGGAACGGCTCGAATTCGAAGTGGTGGACTGGCCATCACAGTACCACGCCATCCTCGGGCGTGTAGCATTCGCAAGGTTCTTGGCTGTCCCACACTATGCATACCTGCTACTCAAGGTGCCAGGACCAAAGGGCGTCATCACAATCCACGGGAGCTTCACCCGATCAGACCAATGCGACAGAGATTTCAACAGAATCTCCCAGTCATTCGGCATGCAGGAGGAGCTCCTAAGGCTCCGCGAGGTGACGGACAATGGGGCACCCCCAGTCGCACGACAAAACACACCTGACATGTCTTTCGACTCCACCATCAACACAAAGAAGGTGCAAGTCCATCTGATGGATGCCTCCAAGACGGCGCTGATCGCCAACGACCTCAGCCCCGCATAGGAAGGCGCGCTCGTCGAATTCCTCCGTGAGCGCTGGGAAATCTTCGCGTGGTGTCCTGCGGACATGCCAGGAGTTCCCAGGGAATTCGCCGAGCACGCACTCAACGTCTTTCCAGACACCAAGCCCATCAAGCAGTCCATCCGGAGACTGTCCGAGCCACGGGCCGAAGCTATCGGCAAAGAAATCAACATACTACTCGCTGCAGACTTCATCAGGGAAATCAAAGAAAGCGAGTGGCTTGCAAATACAGTGATGGTCCCAAAGAAGGACACGGACATCCTGCGGATGTGCGTGGTTTTCACGTCGCTAAACAGACACTGCCCAAAGGACCACTTCCCTCTTCCTCGGATCGATCAGATCATCGATTCGATTGCAGGTTGCGAGAAACTCTCCTTCCTCGACGCCTACTCAGGCTACAACCAGATTCGACTCAAGGTCGAAGATCAGGAGAAAACGGCGTTTATCACACCGTTCGGAGTGTTCTGCTACAACACAATGCCCTTCGGGCTAAAGAACGCAGGTGCCACGTACCAGCGATGCATGCAGGCATGCCTCAAGGACCAGATCGGTCGCAACGTTCAAGTCTATGTCGACGACATAGTCATAAAAACCAGGGAAGCGAGGACACTTATCGACGATCTCCGCGAGACGTTCGACAACCTCGACCGCTACAGGATCAAACTCAACCCCGAAAAGTGCGCCTTCGGCGTCCCATCGGGTCAGCTGCTTAGGTACTTCATCTCTCAACGAGGGATCGAGGCGAACCCGAAGAAAATCAGAGCCATCATGGCAATGGAGAAGCCGAAAACCTCAAGGGTGTCCAGCAGCTCGCAGGACGAATAGCGGCGTTGAGCAGATTCATCAGCCGCATGGGCGAGAAGGCCCTGCCATTCTACCAGCTGCTACGCAAGGCAGATAAATTCGAGTGGACGCCCGAAGCCGACGATGCATTCGAAAGCCTCAAACAGCTACTCTCCACCTCGCCCGTCCTGGTCACGCCAAAGGAGCGCGAGCCTCTGCTGCTGTACATAGCAGCCACACACCATGTGGTCAGCACCGTGCTAGTGGTCGAATGACCCAAAGAAGGCAAGTCCCACGGGGTCCAACGCCCAATCTACTACCTCAGCGAGGTACTGACGCCAACAAAACAGAGGTACCCTCACTACCAGAAACTCGCCTACGGCGTGTTCATGACGGCTCGACGGCTGAGCCATTACTTCCAGGAGCACCAGGTGATGGTCTTCAACGAGGCACCCCTGAACAGCATCCTGAATAACCCAGAGGCCACAGGATGCGTGGCCCTGTGGGGCATCGAGCTGTCACCCCAGGACATCGTCTACGAGAAGTGACTCGCAATCAAATCTCAAGTCCTCCCGGACTTTCTTGTACATTGGATGGAGTTGCAGCTGCCAGACACCCCAGACATGTCGCAGTCTTGGACGATGCACTTCGACGGCTCCAAACGTGAAGCTGGAGCAGGGGCCGGGGTCATACTAACCTCCCCGCAGGGCGATCAGATGAAGTACGTCCTCCGGATGAAATTCCGAGCTTCCAACAATGAGGCCGAGTACGAAGCCCTCATCCACGACATGAGGATGGCAAAGATCTGCGGCGCAACGCGCCTAGTCATCTACGGTGACTCCAACCTCGTCGTCTAGCAGACGATGAACGAGTGCGACGCATACGCCGAAAACATGATCGCGTACCGCGCGCTCTACAACGCACTTGAAGGAGAATTCGACGACTGCGAGCTTCGGCACGTTGGAAGAGAAAGCAACGAGGAAGCCGACAGACTCACCAACATCGGCTCCACCTGCGCAAAGGTGCCACCGGGTGTGTTCCTCGAACAGATCTGCGTGCCATCCATCAAGCGGAAATTCCCCAAGGGATCACCCGAAGAAGCAGAACACTCGGGGGCTACGCTGCCCGAAGGACACGAAGGACCCGAGAAACTGGACAGAGAGGTCGCTATGGTCAACCTGATGCAGGTCATGGCAGTCGAAGAAACTTGGACTCGACCGTACCTCCAGTTCTTGATAAACGGAGAACTGCCTGACAGCCCGACAGATGCCCGGCGCATATCTCGTCGGTCAAAAGCCTTCACCATCATCAATGGCGAGCTGTACAAGCGCAGTATTACGGGTGTACTACACAGGTGCGTCACCATCGGTGACGGGAAAGCCATCCTCCAAGACAACCACGAGGGCATCTGCGGCTATCACGCAGGCAACCGTTCCCTTGTCGCCAAAGCTCTACGAGCCGGATTCTACTGGCCAACGGCCATGAGCGATGCAAAGGACATCGTCCGAAGATGCAACGGATGCCAACGGTTCGCTGATAAACCGCACGCACACGGGTCAGAGCTCAGACCCATACCTATAGCCTGGCCTTTTGCTCAATGGGGCCTCGACATGATCGACAAACTGCCAAAGTCCTCGAAAGGGGGGCACGTCTACCTCCTAGTCGCAGTCGTTAAATTCACCAAGTGGGTCGAAGCCATGTCGGTCACTAATCAAAAGGGCAAGACCGCCGTAAAATTCTTTGAGTCCATTGTCTACAGGTTCAGCATACCGCACAGCATCATCACCGACAATGGATCGAACTTTATCTCCAAGGAATTCCAGGACTTCTGCGAAGGCCTCGGGATCAACATCACGTACGCCTCAGTGGCACACCCGCAAACAAACGGGCAGGTGGAAAAGGCCAACGGCCTAATCGGCGCTGGCATCAAGAAGCGCCTCATGAGTCCACTCGAACGAAAAGCTGGAGCCTAGACGAAAGAGCTAGCATCTGTCCTGTGGAGCTTACGGACTACGCCAAATAGCTCCACAGGCTACACGCCGTTCTTCATGGTGCACGGAGCCGAGGCCGTGATACCAGCCGAAGTACGCCACTAGGCCCCCCGGGTCGTCGCTTACAGCGAAGCCAAATCCACGGCTGCACTCGAAGATGCCGTGGACACACTCGACGAAGCAAGAGACGTAGCAGCAGCTCGATCAGCGGTGTACCAGCAGAGTCTCCGCAACTACCACAGCCGACGGCTACACCCAAGGTCCTTCGTCGAAGGAGACCTCGTCTTGCGACTCAAGCAAGAGCGACCGAAGAAATTCGAGTCGCCATGGGAAGGACCCTACATTATCACCGAAGTCATCCCAGGTGGCGCCTATCGCCTCAAGCACGTGGAGTCTGGAGTCGCATACTCCAACCCATGGAACATCACACACTTGCGGCGATTCTACCCATAGTTACCTACCCCTTTACTTTCAATAAGGCTTTTCAGCCAAGGCTATTCAGCCGAACAATGTACTTCCTCCATTACGATATAAATAAAGCTAAGTGTCCCGCCCCAAAATCTCGTTCGCTACTTGCAACTTTACTTTATGCTACAAACGCACTCGGGGGCTCCCCCACCTCACGATTTCATCGACGAGGATCACACATGTACACCTGAGTAGCTGACAACGTCAGGCAAACAAAAATGACACGTACTCAAAAAAAGCACTGCGTGCTCACAATAAACAAACCTTTATAACAAACGGCACAACACGCCCAGTCGAAATATAAAAATTTGACATCTATCTCTTTTACAGGTACTACCTATTCTGAAGAATAACTTGAGCACGCTGCTCAAACAAATCTATGACCTATTCGGCATACTGCCTTACAGCCGCATAATGCGGACGCATATCCCACTCGCCACCATCCGGCCGAAGAGGTGGCCCAGCTGCTACAACAGACAGATCTACATCAGGTCGATGCAGCCTAACAAGGGACAACGCAGCCTTCACCCCTGCTATGAGCTGCTGCCTCACCAGTTCCTGAACGCGAGTCACGCTTCGAAATCTAGACAGAAGGCCGGACAAGGATGTTGGCACAGTATCCAGGGGAAACATCACATGCAGAACCGATGAGAGCGAAGTCTGCACTTGACGAAGCACCCGCGACACTTGGTGAACGCGATCCTGCACCGTCGCCAGAGCCATGGCACGGTCACGATCCATCCAGAAGATACCGCCAGCTTCCATGTCTTGTTGAGTCAAGCAATTGACCCGAACAGCGACACGCTCCTTCTCCTCCCTCGGAGCAAGGTTAGCACCTGCGACACTCGCACAAAATAAGACGCAAGGCCAGCAGGCGCATCCAAAAAACTGAGCTGCAGCTCGGAACAAAGAACAACTTACATTGAAGCTTCTCAGACAGCCGAAGCAGTTCCGCCATCAAGTACTCCTCTCTGGCTGCACCACGATCTGCCTTGGACTTCCAAACATCGGCGTGGCCACGCACCCCAAGCAACTCCTTCTCAAGACTACGAACACGGTCTCGAAGAAAAGCAAGTTGTGATGAGTCATCCAAAGATGGCCGATGCCGCGTGGCAGGCGAGGTGTCAATGGGATCAGCACCCGAAGGAACCTAGAGCAGCAGAAAAGAAAAGGACATAAACATTCAGACGGAGAAGAGCACAACTCAACAAAATTCATTAAGCATATAAAGACCACTACGTGGAACCATGATTTCTGTTCCTCAACATAATTACAAGCAAAAGAAGATTACAAACTATCCTACAGCTACAATGCCTAAGACGCGGCACCCTGAGTAGCCTCGGAGCCGGATTGCCTCACCTTGGCCTCCCCCTGTTGCCGCAGCGCATACTCGGACAGCAGATCAATGAGCTTTGGCCCATATCGCTTGCAGCGATCAGAATAGGTAGCAAAGGCTACCTCGGATCCATCCGCGGTTGTCGGCATCCGGGAGGTGATCTGGGGAAGGTCCAGCTCTGCTCCAGCCGCCAAGGCCATCGCCAGCCCGACGGACGTGCCGATGCCCTTCTGCTTGCGCTTGTACGCCGCAAGCGCTTCGGCCGACAAAGCCTCCGCCAGGGCGTCAACATCATCAAGGGCCGCACCCTTGGGGACAAGCTCCTTGTAGAAGCGTCCAAGGACCTCCTTCGCCTTGGCAAGGGAGTTGACGACGGTGCTGTAGCGATCTTCGACCGCTGCAGTAGCATCATCAAGAGCACTCCCGTGCTCCAGAGCGCCGCGGTCAAACTCGATGCCGGCGGCATCTGAGACAAAAAAGAGAAGGAATGAAGAAAGTAACACAGAAGAAGACAAGAAAACAAAAAGAAAGGAGCAAAAATAAGGTACTCACCTGAAACAGCCTTGGCAGCAGCCATGATCTTGCCCGCCACCTCTCTTTCACGCGCAGTCGCAGCCATGGCAAGCTGCTCCTTGCGGTCCGTAGCCTCCTGCTACAGACGCTGCTTAGCTTCGGCTGCCTTGGCCAGCTCCAGCTCAAGGCTCTCTTTCGCACCAGCGGCGTCCTCGGCCTTCTTCTCCGCTTGACCAAGGCTCTTTTTGAGAGCATCAATCTCACGGAGGGAAGTGTTATGCTCCTCTGCATTCAAAACATACAAGCGTCAGAAAAGCAAGACAATAATGCAAAAAGAAAGAAGCACCAAAGCATAAAGGTACCTTGAAGCTGTCGGAGGTTGACCTCCAGCACCAGGTGCTCCTGCACCAGTCGCTTGGCATCCTGTACAAAAGGCTGCAGGAAGAAGAACTACCAGTAAGGAAAAGGACTTGGGGGCTGCGCCCAACACGAAGGAACAAAAGCAAAATTCGCACACGAAAATGCTCGGGGGCTCCCCCCGAAGAGTCGAAGAAAGAACAAGACAAGAAAATTTTTCAGACGCTCGGGGGCTCCCCCCGTGGCAGGAAACAGAAGTACTTACATGCTCCGATGGCGACCCCGAAGGCCCGCTCGCAGCCTTCTGAGGCGCAACCACCTGAGTTTCCTGCGGAGAAGGGACCGGCGCAGCACCCTTAGAGGTAGCCACCATCTGAGGAGGAGGAGACGCAACCTTCGACTCTCCCATCATCTCCCGAGCACCATCGCTGGAGGAGTCGTGGGAGGAATGCCGGCACACGAAATAATTAGCACAAGCACAAAAGTCAACAGCAAAAAGACATCAATATAAAGGAAACTTACGAGTCCAGCGAGCTCAGGTCGAAGACAGGAGGAGTCTTTCGGACTCTCTTCTCCCCCTTCTTCTCTTCTTTCTTCTCTTCCTTCTTTTCTTCCTTCTTCCGCTTTGTTGGCGGGTGCGGCGCTACAGCCCGCACAGGAATGACAGGAAAAGGGGAGGAAGAGCCTCCATGCCCGTCACTGTGACGCTCAAGGCACAGAGGGTTCCTAGGAGTCGGAGGAGTCGAGGCATCCGAAGACTCGCTGGAGCTCCGCGATCGTTTGCGCGTGTGGTCCTCGCTCGACTCGTTGGCATCTTCCGCCGGAGATCGCGCCGACGGCAGCTCGGACATGGAATCCACCAAGTCATTGTCCGGAGCATTCGGATATACTTCGGGTAAAGGAGGCGACATACCCGGCACTTTGAAGCTCTGCACAAGAGAAGAACAATTTGTCAGCAAAAAAATACAAAACAATCCAATCGAAAAACAGCGCTACGCGCACAGATCTACACCTGTGGAACAGGAAGCGAATAAGAAAACAGAGGAGTCAGCGACTTCCCCGGGATTTTCTCTCCGGCCTTGAACTTCAGCAGCAAGCGAAGGGCCCTGTCAAGATCTCCCTCGGAGATTTTCTCAGCCGAAACCCTCGTCGGATCACGCCGGCCAGCATAAAGGAACATTGGGTGCACCCTAGCTTGGAGTGGCTGCACCCGACGCTCGAGGAAGGTGCGGATGATATCCACACCATTCACTTCCTTCTCCAGAATCAACTGGAGATCCTCCACCCGACGATATAGCGCCTCTATATCCGCACCTCGCCATCCAAGATCATGTTTTTCCAAGACCTTTTCGGCTCAATCTTCTGGGAGGGGTCAAAAGGAACAAGACCAAAATCTTGCCCAGGCACTACGGAGTCACGAATATAAAACCATCGCCTCCGCCAGTACTGGACAGATTCGGACATGGAAAAGGAAAAGAAAAGCAGATTGGGCTTGAGGGAGATGATGCAACGCCCAATGGGATAAACACCATCTGAACCAGATTGCCTCTTCATGGAATAAAGTTTCCGGAAGAGGCCAAAGTGCGGCTCGATGCCGAGCCAGCACTCGCAGAAAGTGATGAAACAAGCAATGTGAAGAAGAGAATTGGGCGAAAGATGATGCAACTGGATGCCATAGAGAAAGAGTAGCCCACGAAGGAAGTCGTGGACTAGGAAGGAAAACCCACGAATAACGAAGGCGAGAAACATAACCCGATACCCAGCAGGGGGACGGGGGATTACCTCGTTGCTAGGGAGTCTGACGGCCTCCCTATCCTGCAGGATCAAGCCCCGCTCGCGAAGCTTGCGGAGGTCACTCTCCCGCGTCTCTGATCGCCGCCAACCACCGTCGGCGACACGGGTAGCGGTGGCGCCTTTCTTTCCTCCGGCGGCGCTGGTACCAACCGCAGATGATGACTTCTTCGGTTTCCCCATTGCGCTACGGCGGCACCGGTGGTGAGAGCGCAGAAGGGAAGACGGAAATATGGAAGGATATTCCAGCGCGCAGCAAGAACTGCTAGAGCACAAGGAGGCAGTGAAAACAAGAATCGATGCGGTGAAAACAAACTGCAGCTTTCCCCAATGATTATAACGGCGAAGACGATGAACGACAACCGTCCATCAAGAAGTCCTAACGCCAACGGCAGATCTGGCCATACACGTGTCAGCATCACAACGAACCGTCGTTACCACGCCGTCCACTACGCGCGGAAATCGAGGCGATGCCGTAATTATCTCCACGCCGCGCGTGACCGGTCAATTCAAGGTCAGCAAGTGGGACCCACGTTCGTCCAGTCAAGTCATCTCTGGCGCTGCAGACGCTTGAGGTCATTGATCGTCAGCACTGACGTCATCAAAAGCTATACTAGCAACAACTACTATTTCTTCGGCTTCAAAGCTAAGAGTACTCACTCGAATCTATGATTCGACCAATTACTCGGGGGCTACTCCTATTAGGAGCGCTGGCCGCGCACCCGAAAGATGAATAAAAACGAACTAGTCCTACGTCGAGTCTACGACTCCACTACGGACTCGGGGGCTACTCCCATAGGGAGGATGGATTTAAGCATCCAAAAAATTTCGTGTCCTACGGACTTAACAATTGAACAATGTTTGAACTAAAGTCTCCGCTCGATTCTACGACTCGAACACACTCGGGGGCTACTCCCATAGGGAGCGCTAGTCGCGCACCCTATGAATTCTTCGACTGCGATCTTTCGGATCAGCATGCAAAAACTTTTCGGCAACTCTGCCCCAACAATGCACTGAGTGAGAAACGATCTCCTTGGCCACCCGAAACACCTCCGCGGTGATAAACATTCGGATGCTGTGTCTGCGACACAAAGATAAGACCTACAGATATCATCTGATGGCCTGGCAACGCACACGACTGCGCTCTACTAGTATAAACCCGTTCCAGCAGGCGCGATGAAAAATCCCGACGAACAAGTTGGGTACATCAGTTAAAATCACTGGAATTCCACTCCTGTAAGTCCTCCGCGGCCTGAGTCGAATTACGCCAACATATGTTCCGGGTTCGAGTTAAGGGACTCGAACCTGACGAAGGTCGTGTTGTTTCGTCCTAAGACAGTTAACAATGACCTGGCAAGTGAAGTAAAGTAAAAGCAAAGTAGAGCCCGGTTGATGTCAAACGTTTTCAAATCTTACCCACCATATCCATTCATGCACGTTACTAGATGAAAAGTCCAAAAGAAAGCAATAATGGTTTTGATCTTTACAACCGTTTTAGCAACTTCTTCATGCCCCTACGAACGAAATATTTGGAGTTTGACAACTGGTTAACGCCGTTTGATACTCGAATGAATATATCGCCGGTAGATACTTGCTTTTCTAATGAGGTATACACTTTTGCATGTTAAGGGTTCCACTTCAAACCATCCAGATTTACACTTCAATTTCTCATTGTTGACACGGTTGACATTTGACTTCATTCAAACGGACACTTATGTATCTATCAAGGCGGGCGGGCACTTAACCAAACTCAGGTTGACACAAACTATACAAAAGTATTAATTAGGATGTACAGACAACCCGCAACTCCGAACAGAACCGACCCTGACTAGACCTTTTCCCAAGCAACTCCGAATACTGGAAAATCGGAATGAAATTCGATAAGAGCATGTTTCTCAATTTGTGATAACTACTTATTTATGAGTGAGAAATGCTTCATGCGAGCACCCTTGGCGGCCTGCTTTTGAGACAGGGAGGCCATGCTCGTATCTATGCTTTTCATCATTGGTCTGGTCTACTTGTACCCCACCCCACAAGGTACATCTTCGACTACCGTGCTTCTTATCTTTACGCTATACATTCAGTTCATTCAGTCCCAGAGACTTATCCTTCATAAAAAGGTAATCCACCCATATCGGACTTTTCTTCACCTGGCCTCGCGGATTCAATACCGAAAGACTTCTCTTCGCATACCGACCTGCTAATTCCGGGATTTGCTGTTCTCAATGACTGGTGGATGCCTCTTTTCTACCTTAGAAATCGTGTTTTTTTATGTACCTTCTCCCTCTCTACACTTTTTTTCCGCCTCGCCGCCTAGAAAGACCTGTAGAAGAAGGAAGAATTCAATCCGTATACTCCAAGCGCCGTAACTACCGCACTTTCCAAGCAACCCATAAATGAAGAAAGTGCAATTGAAACAATCAAGAACGGAAAAATAATTCGACTCCCTCGTCAATTGTTTGGATTGCTCCTCTACTCTAGTCGGCCTCTTCTATTTCGGGCAGTAGCTCAGCCCGTTCCGGGCCTTCCTTTACTGAATCTATTAGTAGTGGAACTTTTCAACATATGCCTTTATTTAGGCATTGGTTGTAGGTCTCTTCAAGGAATTTCTGCGCCCGATTCCTAATCAAGTGTTGGAAAAACGGGAATATGATGCTTTCTACTTACTTCAGCAGTAGGGTTGGCCTGAAGCCAGCCCATAGAATAGATACGGGCGTGTTCTACACAGGAGTTCTTGTAGAATATGTTCCAATCAAACCTCTTTCCCTTCGTCTCCGGTTTTCAATACGAACAAGTGTCATCCTCTTCTCCCATCGTTTGGATGGAATACCCATGTGGAGCTGACCTTCACTTTTCAGAGACAGGCGCAAGCCGAGAATTTGTAGCCTCCCCGGTTGACTTAACTTAAGGTCTTGCCATGACCCAATACGAGGATCAATATGTTTAGATGATAATCTGCGATTCTATCACAACGCGAAATAAGAAACAGAACGATGAAACAAACAAAGAAACGAAACAAATAACGAAACAAGTAGAAAAAGAAAACCATGGACAGAGAACAAAACAAACAAAGTGTGAAATGTCGCTGCGGCGAACCCAACGGACGATATAGATAAAAGAAACGACGTCAACACGAATGCGCGTAACCAAGAAGGAAATTCGTTCTTTTTTCTCATGTTCAGCTTATCATCCAAGAAAAGGAAATGAAGCTTTCGACGAGACACGGAAATACTGCGCGCAACGACGACCGGAGCAGCCCCCAATCAACCCGACGACCGCAAATGGGTCGGTCGATCCGGCGGCACGAACCAATTCATCTTAAGTAGTCCCTAGTAGGAAGGAGTAGGCCATTTCAGGATAGGAGCCAGCTTCTTTGCATCTGTAGACACCCCATGTTCACCAATGATGTATCCCAAATGGGCCAAAAGGTTTTGAGCAAAAGAACATTTAGATTTCTTCACCTTCAGCTGATGTTGGTTCCAAGGTATCAAACACCAGCTGAAAATGCTTAAGATGATATGACGGAGTAGCGCTGTATATAAAAATATCATCGACGAAGACCAAGACAAATTCGCGCAAGTATGGAGCCAGAATGCTGTTCATTGTACTCTGGAAGGTAGCAGGTGCGCCAGTAAGACCATACGGCATAACTTTGTACTCGAATTGGCCATGGTGAGTTTATTGAGACCGTTTCTATCAGAAAAGAAGAAGTTCCAAAAGGCCCCTTGGTACCCATTGTTAGAGATTAGGAGCTATGATCGAACCAACAGGAGTCTACAGTAGCGAGAGGGAACTGACACAAGCAGCATGACTTCCCCTTGTTCCGCCGTCTTCTTTACCTCCATGAATTTCGCTAGAGCAGTAAGCATTAACTCGTTTCTAAGGGTTCGGTGTCCCAAAACCGTTAGGATTTCAAAAGGCTGTAGCTCAAGTATGCATGGAATAGCACAGATAGCGGATAAAGAATAGTTTAGAGATGGAAAGCTCTATTGAATAAGCCTTGGTTTAAGAGAGGAGGCATCTGGATAGCTAGGGATAGGGGATTCCGGTCACTTGGTAAAGAAGGGTGGATAGCCGACATAGGGATGTAAGGGAGTTGTAGGATGCCAGAGAAAGCATTGAATAAGTGAAGAAGCACGAGGCAGACCTTTCTTCAGAGTAAGCAATGGTAGTTCGGATAGCAAAGCACCAGCAAGCGGATAAGGCTAGGCATGTCAGTAATAGGCAGGAAAATAAAGGAATAACAAGAAAGCCATGATGCACGCGACTTGGTTGAAGAAAGATTTGGAAGATCTTCACTTCAATTCTTTTCTCTATGTTCTGAATTCGATGAGCCGAGGACAATGAAGCAATGGAAAGAACGATGACCTAGGAGGTAGTAGTAGTACGAAGCCGGAATAAGAAGCGAGGTGACAGTGGGTAGCCCTGCTTGAGTCCTCTTCTACATCTTGAGTACTTCCCACTCCAATGGATCTCGTTTTTAGAATAGCTTTGATCCGGCCATGTAGAGCACTCATAGAGGTCTGGCTTCACGTCAGTAATCTACCACACCCATGCTGGAATTCAGTAGAGTCCCACGAGTCAATCGACAAAAGCGAGAAACGAGGTTGTTCGACAAGGCTACGGTCTCACCTTTTCTTCCTAGCGGAGTTCAATACAAAAATAAAGGCGCTCCGCGTTGGGAATGGCGTACGTAGTACGGGTGGTATTTCAGGTATAACTGATCAGGGTTGTTCTGAAAGCAAGTCAATTGGTGCTTTGGAAAGTGAGTGCTAGAGGCTAGTCACTACTTGGTTTACAGAAGGGAAGGAAGAAAGAGATACCGAAGCAGATTCAGTATAGAAAAGAAGAAATTGATAGATCTGGATGATTCAAAGAATGATTCTTCCCTGGGTATTTCCCCGGTACCATTATGGAAATTGGAGCTTTTCAATTCCATTTTGGAGATTTAGGGTTTAAGATCGCTCGTAACGATTTTTTGCTTTTATGGCTGGCTGGGCAAGAAAAGGATTTGACTCTTGAAGATATCAACTCATACGCCTGCTCCATACATTCAAAAACATTTTTGGTACTTTCTATGAGAATGGATAAATAGAAATGGGTACATTCCTTTTTCTCTTTCCTGGCCAAACCACCCATAAAGAAGAGAGCTGTAAGAGCGGTAAAAGCAAGCTCGGTCTTAGGTTCACTACAGGCTGATGATAAAGAGAAGGCCTCGTCATTCACTCGTACGCGTACAAGCCAGGCTTCACCAGTTGCCAGCACTACAAGTTAACCCACAATGCATGGCCCACGCAATTAGATTTTCAGCTAACGAGCAAGCTAGCTCATGGATACACCATGCGCGCACGCGCCGGCACGCATGCTCGGTGTCGCCCGCACCAAAAACAGTTAGCGTGCTGTCCTGCACTGAAACTTAGCGGCAAGCCACGCCGGTGTCGACGGGAGGCCGCGAGCCGCGCCGGTATGGATGTGGGCGAGCTGCAATCCGTCGACGGTTCCGCTTGGCTAGGACACATGCCCCGTATCGGCGAGTGCCGAACCACGGGTGAAGTATCTGCCGGCAACTTAGCGAGTCAGCGATGCGACCGCGTCGGTGTCCAGAACGGAAGAGGGTGGCCATGGGCTGCGTCGGCAAGCCCTGACCCGTCCACGATGTCTTTATCTGCGGTACAGCTTGGCGACGCGCCTCTGAAGGCGCCGTGTAGGGCCGTCCTGACGGACGAAGGGGTCAGCATCGCCCGATGTGGGCATATACGGCGCCACGCCGACTCCTCGAAAAGAAACAGACTGTGTTAAGGCCGCCGCCGAGATGCAATCCGTCGACGGCGCCTCCGTCAATGGTGCCGTTAGGCTTGGTTTAGAGCCTCGCGTAGGCGAGCTCCGATAGACGATGCCCCCGTTTCAGCCGAGTCCGGCCACCCTTGATAGCGATGCTCGAGTCGAAGAAGAGATGAGGCCGCCGCGCTATATGCAATAAGAGCAAGACAAAATATTAGCACCGACTCTCACCATCGGGGAAGATGACGCCGGCCATGGTCTCGTCGGTCTTCGCCGCAAGCCGGTCGACTCGCTACGCGGAACGTGTACATACGTCTCGGATCGTTCTCCTCCGGCCGCCTGCCTGAGGAGAGAACGATGCTCTTGGCGTCGCCTGAGATTAGATCTCAAGCTTAGCTGGAGCGTGCATCTCGTCTCCAAGGGTTCGTCCGCGTCTCCTTCTTTTTCCTCGATGTGTTCTGGCGCCTCTTTGCGGTTCACGACGGGTATATAGCGCCGTAGCCGCGTTCAACTCCTCCATCAGTTAGGATTTCAATTTATCTCTTTATTGCCGTGGACAACACGTATCTCAAATCCATCCAATCTGATCAATCGATCGATTCGGTGTACATATGTACACGTATAGGATATGGCTAGCTGAGTCCCCGGTGTATACGATGTCTCGGGTGAAACCCCATAAGCTGTGCAGGTGCTGTCATGTATCGGCTCGTCTATGCAAAGCCCACGCAAACAAACACATGATCAGGCCATCCAGCAATACACGTAACATGTATGCATTCAGCTGATCGATGTGAGGCACACAAATTACTTGCTATAGTTCATTTGGACTTACAACCTTTGAAAGGTCATAACGTTTGAACAGTTTATAGAAATTGAAATCTGTTTGCATCATCGTAATGTGCATGACGCATTCTACCAAATGAGTAAAATATCACATATAAATTCCTACATAAATATTTGACCTGTGGTGGGACCCAAACATCATATATGAGGAATGTATTAATTCATATCCAGATTATGAATTTTCAGTACAAAAACTCGTCAAACAAATGCCCGCACACCAAGTCGAGTTTGAATGCGAAGCGGATCAAACTTGGGTTGGTGTGTAAAATTTTCACTTCTGAAAAGTTGGACGCAAGAACAAAATTGCTGCTGTCCGTTTTTGAAGCCATGTACATTGACACTGTATTGGTACAAAATACCATCAAAGGGAAAGTTAGTATAATTATTTTTATAAAACAGAAAAAATAACAAAGTTGGTAAAAGCTTCACAAAACGATATACATATGTACATATTGATTGCATCTAAAAAACCGCCGAAGGCAAAATTCAGAATACATCATATGACTTGCTTATGACCGTGTGGCCTTAACCATGGAGCATCTTCATCAAGTAACATGATGTTTGGGTTATCCTTCACTACAAACGGCGGAATTTCATAAAACTTGTCATAATCTTCTAACATCTCTGTCTTGTCTTTCACTCCTATGATGTTTCTTTTCCCTGAAAGAACTATGTGGCGTTTTGGCTCATCGTTTAATGATGTATTCGTTTGCTTATATTTTCTTTTTCTTGGTTTGGTAGACATGTCCTTCACATAGAAAACCTGAGATACATCGTTGGCTAGTACGAATGGTTCGTCCATGTACGCAAGATTTTTGAGATCCACTGTTGTCATTCCGTATTTTTTGTCTACCTTAACCCCGCCCCCTGTTAGCTTGACCCATTTGCACCGAAATAAAGGGACCTTCAAAGCAGGTCCATAGTCAAGTTTTCATATCTCCTCTATGTAACCATAATATGTGTCCTTTGATCCATTGTTGTTTGTTGCATCAAAGCGGACACCACTGTTTTGGTTGGTGCTCTTTTTATCTTGGGCGATCGTGTAAAATGTATTCTCATTTATCTCGTACCCTTGGAAAGTCCATATAGTCGAAGATGGTGAGCTGGCCAACAAGTACAACTCATCACAAACAGTGTTGTTATTCATGAGATGTGTTTGCAACCAACCACCAAAAGTCTTCATGTGTTCATCTCTAATCAAGGAGTCAGGCTTTCCCGGGTCGTTTAAGCGTACAATATTCTTATATTCCTTTATATACGGAGCTGCCAAGTTGGAATTTTGCAGAACCATGTAGTGTGCTTGAGTGAAAGAATGTCCGTCCCTACATATTATTGATTTCCTTCCTAGTGTGCCATTTCCACTCAGTCTTCCCTCATGCCGTGATTGAGGAACACCAATCGACTTAGTCAGGAATAAAGTCAACACAAAACTCAATGACCTACTCTGTTCCATAGCCCTTCGAGATGCTTCCTTCTGGCCTAGCATGGTTATGAACATATTTCTTCAAGACTCCCATGAACCTCTCAAAGGGGAACATATTGTGTAGAAATACAGGACCCAAAATGGTAATTTTGTCAACTAGGTGTACCAGCAGATGCGTCATAATATTGAAGAAAGATGGTGGGAAACACCAGCTCAAAACTTACGAGACACTGGACCACATCATTTTGTAACCTCGGTAGAATTTTTGGATCGACTAACTTCTGAGAAATAGCATTGAGGAATGCACATAGCTTTATAATGGGCAGTCACATTTTCTGGTAGAATCCCCCTCAATGCAACCGAAAGCAATTGCATCATAAGCACATGGCAGTCATGGGACTTTAGGTTCTGGAATTTTTTCTCTGCCATATTTATTATTCCCTTTATATTTAACGAGAAGTCAAACGGGACCTTCATACTTCTTAGGACTTCAAAAAAAAATTCCCTCTCTTCTTAGGTAAGAGCATAGTTGGCAGCACTTAGACGTCCTTTATCTATCTTTATTGGATGCACGCCGTCTCGGTCTTTTAGACCTTGCTAGTCCTGCCGTGTTTCTGGCGTATCTTTTGTCTTTCCATACAAGTCCATAAAGTCTAACAGGTTCATGCAAAGATTCTTCTTCACGTGCATCATGTCGATTGCAGATCGGACCTCTAGAACTTTCCAATAGGATAGCTCCCAAAATATAAATTTCTTCTTCCACATGGGCACATGTCCGTCAGCGTCATTTGGAACAGATTGACCGCCAGGGTCCTTTCCAAAGATTACTTCTAGATCCTTGACCATACCAAATATATCATCACAAGTACGGCGGATAGGCTTCTTCCGGTGATCTGCCTCACCATTGAAATGCTTGCCTTTCTTTCTTGCGGGATGCCTGGCCGAAAGAAATCGACGATTCCCTAGGTACACATTCTTCCTACCTTTATCCAAACATATACTTTTAGTATCATCTAAACAATGTGTGCATGCATTGTATCCCTTGTTTGACTATCCTGAAAGATTACTAAGAGCAGGCCAATCATTGATGGTTACGGACAACAACGCCCGTAGGTCAAATGGCTCCTGTTTATGCTCATCCCACATACGAACACCTTCGTCGCGCCACAACTATAGTAGTTCTTCAACTAATGGCCTTAGATAGACATCAATGTCATTACCGGGTTGCTTCGGGCCTTGGATGAGCACTGGCATCATAATGAACTTCCGCTTCATGCACAATCAAGGAGGCAGGTTATATATACATAGAGTTACAGGCCATGTTCTATGACTGCAATTCTACTCTCTAAAAGGATTCATGCCATCTGTACTAGACCAAACCTTAAGTTCCTTGCGTCATCTGCAAAGCTCGGGTACTCTCTATCGATTTTTCTGCATTGTGACCCATCAGCGGGGTGTCTCAACATCGAGTCTTTCCTACGCTCTTCTTTGTGCCATCGCAACAACTTGGCATGCTCTTTGTTTTTAAACAAACGTTTCAACCTTGGTATTATAGGAGCATACCACATCACCTTTGCAGGAACCCTCTTCCTGGGGCGATGCTCGCCCTCAACATCACCAGGGTCATCTCATATGATCTTATAACGCAATGCGTTGCATACCGGGCATGCATCCAAATTCTTGTACTCCTCACCGTGATATAGTATGTAGTCATTAATGCATGCATGTATCTTCTGCACCTCTAGTCCTAGAGGGCAGACGACCTTCTTTGCCTCGTATGTACTGACAGGCAATTAGTTATCCTTTGAAAGCTTTTTCTTTCAAATTTTCAGTAGCTTCCCAAATCCCTTGTCAGATAAACCATTATCTGTTTTCCATTGCAGTAATTCCAGTGTGGTACCGAGCTTTGTGTTGCCATCTTTGCAATTTTGGTATAACAATTTTTTGTGATCCTCTAACATGCTCTCCAACTTCTTCTTCTCGTTTTCATTTTCGCATTCACTCCGTGCATCAAGAATGGCCTGAGGAAGATCATCAGCAGTCTCATCTAATGCCCGTTCTTCACCTTCTTCTTGTTCATTGTCTTCTAGTGCAGTACCACCATATTCAGGAAATATTGGATAGTTGTCATCGTTCTCTTCTTCTTCGTTGTCTTACATCATAACCCCACTTTCTCCATACTTTGTCCAACAAATATAGCCGGACATGAAACCTGATTGAATCAGATGGATGTGAATGGTTTTGGATGAAGAGTAATCCTTCTCATTCCGACAGACACGACACAGACAACACATAAAACCATTCCGCTTGTTTGCCTCAGCCAAATCGAGGAAAGAATGCACGCCTTTAATGAACGCGTCAGACATTCGGGGAGCGTCATACATCCATTCTCGGCTCATCTGCAGTATAATTAAAATTTTCTATCATATAAAAAGTTTGGATCATTTTTACTACAATTACTTTTACAAATCTAAAATTTTACATGCACTAATTTTTTATTTGGACAAAACTGCTAACATAAAAAATATTGACTATTTAATTATTGCTCTAGCAGTGAAAACCTTATTCAATTCTGAGATCCAAAACTCTTAAAATGCACATCTCAACTTTCAGTAAATTTTTGTATAATCAGAGATGAAAGATTGAAGTTCCTAACCATTTTAGAAGCTTGGATTGATAGATGATGCCACCAAACCTTGACAAAGCTTGGATTGAAAGTTGCCACCAAATTGAACAAAAAATGAAGATGAACTTGAGCTGTACCTTGGAGGAAATGACCTTGCTTTTGTGCAGGATCAAAGAGAAATATATAGTGGTAATATATTGTCCCGGGTGGTAAAAAGAACCCAGACTAGATATTGATCTCTAGTCCCTGGTAGTAACAAGAACCCAGACTAAATATAGCCATGGGTCCCACAAGTGCTTTAGTCCCGGCTTGTGTTACCACCCCGGACTAGAGGTTGCCCACATAGCGGGACTAGTCCTGTCGCGCAATCTAGCCGTTGCAAAGTTTACAGACCGGCTAACACTAGTCCCGGTTCAAGACTGGACCCGAACTAGAGGCTGGAGCAGCTCCAAACAAAAGATCGTTTTTTTACTAGTGAGTTGATCTTATGCAAAGTAACGTTTTACCGAACCTGCTACAATTATGGATACATGTAAGGGTTTGATTCAAGTCTACATGTAAAATGTGACACCATTATGGGTACAGATCCTAGTTCGGTCACGGCATGTGCCGTGTACACCGATGGGCGGTGGAGTACATTTCCGCAAACGCTTGTTTCTTGGTTAGTCCGCATTTCCTGTTTTGACAACGGACAAACGAGTTGGGCAGGTGATTGCGGGCCGCGGCCGGTAACTCACCAGTGTCGCCGTACGGTCGCGTCTTCGCATTATTAGTCGATGTATCCATCGAATCTGGCTTAAGTCGACGTTTAGCAGCTGCGCCGCCGTTTCTGTACCCGTGGTACACCTAACACGTCGTCCTTGGTGTGAAATAGTACTCGCACAGGCATCATATCAACCGGGAAATAAACGATTTTTTTGTAAAGACGAAAGAAACTAGTTAATGCATTCATATACATTTCGACTTAGTTTCCCCTAAGAAAAAAAAAGGAGATTTTGAGTAAGCTTGAAACAATAAACTATTTTCATATAGATTATTTTGGGTACCTTTTACAAAAAAACATTTACTCATATCGTCCAGTCTGGCTTATGTTTGACGTCGATGTCGTTGTGTTGTTTTGGTTCGATTTTGATATACTCACTATATAGCTGTAGGACACACACATACATCTAATAACCCCAAGGTTTAACTGGAGCGACCCCACGTCGCCCCTCCTAGGGCGATACGGGGAAACCCTAGCCACCGTCCACCTTGCGCCGCCCCTCCTCTTCCAACCCCATAATCGTGGTTGCCGGAGGATGCGGCTGGGCTAAGACTATGCCGTGGACGGCACCAGGCAGCGGGATTAGCTCCTCGCACAGTGGACGCAACACATGAAGATTTGGCAGATGGCAATGGGGATGCGATGGTGGCTTCGTTGGCTTCTGATCCCGGTGGCACGACAGCGAGTCTCCGCTCCCCCTCTTGCGCGGTGACATCACGTTGTGGCTCCTGGTGGAGTGGTTTGGCCAACAAGTGTGGCGGATTCCTCTTGACCGATCGTCTTCAGTCCTGGACATAGAGGTGTTGCTTCTTCTCCTCTGCTTCCGCCTCTCCCTGCGGCGACATTGGTCATCTCCGTCCTCTCCGTGGCAAGGCGTGGGATCTCTGATGTCGGGTCTAGAGCTCCAAATCTTCTAACAAGTTGTGGGCCAATGGGCCTGGGCATAGCATCGTCTCGTGATATGGAAGACGACGATATAGGTGGTGGCCTCGGCTGGTGTCCATGGTCGCCACATCGGGGGTTTGTGGGCCAGTGGAGGCATGTGTTGGCTCGTTCCGGTTGCGTGAGGTGGTGGTTCGGATGCTTCGTGTAAAAGTTTCCCATTTCGTGTCGGCCAGTGATGGTGACGTTGCTCTGGAGTCTTCCTCGACCTCTTGAACCACGAAGCAAGCTATTTGGGTGAAATCCTAGACGGGTATAGTTATGGCGTTGTTTTCCTCCTTTTGGGAGCCGCTTTGAAGATCTTGGTGGACTGGACACACACGATATTGTGGTTGCATGATGGCCAACTGGCAATGCATGTTCCGCATGGCGTCCTGTGTGGCGAGAACAATGTTGATGAGCGATGGATGATCGCAACAAGATCTTATTAGTCAGCCCCTTTCCAACGCTTGATGAGCTTCTTCGGCACGGGTTTTGTGCTTTTACTCTCCGGACCTCATAAGAGAAATCAGAGCTGCATGTCCATATGCCAGGAGTCATCAGCTTGGCATACACCAACGTGGGCTTCACAATGCCACTTATGCAAGGTCTTCGAGGAAATCAGTTGTTGTTGATTGATGATGATATACCGGAAGGCTACCTTGGCAAAGAGTTTCGCTTCGATGGTGCGTGTAGCCCCTGTGGGTAAACATGCCGACTGTGTGGACACTTGCGATGGTTGTGTTCCATGACCATCGATGAGGGTGTTTGTTACGGCCTTCTTCCGGTTTTCCGCTAATTAACAACTCTTTTCGTCTCAAAAAAATAACGAGTCTTTTGTCTTGTATAAAAAAATACACATAGGTCCCACGACTGTGAAGTCGCCGGTGAGACATGAGCTTAGCCCATAATTGAGTGGTCAAATGGACAAAATAAGGACTGTTTTGGTAACATAAACACGTTGCAATGTTCAGCTCGCAAGAAAAATAAGAGAAAACACAGTGTTACAATCCATCCTGAGCCTGTTTGATACGGACAACACGGTGGAAAATTAGGAGAAAACGCAGTGTTACAGTGCATGCGCGTGCGCGCGGGTCCGGTGTGGTACTCACATTTGGTTCACGAGGAGCATGCGCGCGCGCGGGTGAGAGCTTGAGATCGTGATGGAGTTGCATGTCACTGGTAGCTAAAACCAACTAGCTAGGTTGAAGGCTCACATGCATGGAGTTGTTCCATCGATCACATGTTGCGTGCCAAAAGAAAATAACAGGAAGGAAACCCGTGATGGTATTCTCCTAGCTTGCACTAGTGGAAAAAGGGCCATCCGTTCGTGCCCCCTCAGAGCATTAGTCCCGGTTGCGCCACCAACCGGGACTAATACAGGCACGCGTTCCGGTTCGAGCGGGCACGGGGCCAGGAGGCATGCGTCCCGGTTGGTAAGGGGGAATATGTCCCGGTTGGAGCCACCAACCGGGACTAAAGGTTTGGCCACAGCCACGTGGCGTGGCACACACCTTTAGTCCCGGTTGCTGGCTCCAACTGGGACGTATTCTCCCGCCCTCTATAAATGCAACGCCCCAGTCCCCTCTGCCTTCACTCTATTTTTTCTCTTGGTGGAAGGTGTGAGGGGTGTGCTAGTTTTTTCTCTTCTATGCATGCATTGAAGGTGTTTGATGAAATGTTTGAGTGAATAATCCCGTTCAATTTCTCATAGAACAAAAATATAGAAGGTGTCCGAGACGCACTTGAGCTTTCTCCTCTTTATTTCCCTCGATCGAGGTTAGCAATCTTATCTTTTCTCTGTCATTGATACAATTCATGTGTCGATGTGAATTGGTTATTTCACTATTTATGATGTCCTGTTTTTTGATAAACGGTCGGGAATGGATGTACGGTGACCGGCGCGTAGCCGGGTATATGAAAGGCGTGGATAAATTTATCGATATGGCTACGGCAAACAAAGAGAATGGTTTTATACGTTGTCCATGTATTCAATGTCGGAACAACAAGGAGTCTTCCTCGAAAATCATTCGCTGCCACCTGATTATGAAAGGTTTCATGCCCAACTATAATTGCTGGACCAAGCACGGGGAAAGAGGGGTTATGATGGAAGATGGTGAAGAAGAAGATGATGATAACAACTATCATCATATGTTTCCTGAATACAGTGATACTGCAATGGAAGACAATGGAGAGGAAAGAGGTGAAGAACGGGCATCAGATGAGCTAGCTGATGAACTTGGTAGGGTCATTCCTGATGCAAAGCTAGACTGTGAAACAGAAAATGAGAAGTTGAAGTTAGAGGGCATGTTAGAAGATCACAAGAAATTGTTGTACCCAAATTGTGAAGATGGCAGCACAAAGCTCGGTACCACACTGGAATTGTTGCGATGGAAGGCAGAGTGTCGTCTAACTGACTCCTCATTTGAAAAGATGCTGAAAATAATGAAGCCGAAGTTTCCAAAACATAACGAACTTCTCGAGAGTACCTACGAAGCAAAGAAGACTCTCTGTCCTCAGGGATTAGATGTGCAAAATATACATGCATGCATTAATGACTACATCCTCTACCGCGGTAAGGAGTATGAGAATTTAGATAAATGCCCGGTATGCAATGCGTTGCGGTATAAGATCAGACGAGATGACCCTGGTGATGTTGAGGGAGAGCCCCTCCGAAAGAGGGTTCCTGCTAAGGTTATGTGGTATGCTCCTAGAATACCAAGGTTGAAACGCATGTTCAGAAACAAAGAGCATGCCAGGTTGTTGCGATGGCACAAAGAAGACCGTAAGAAAGACGGGAAGTTGAGACACCCTGCTGATGGGTCACAATGGAGAAAAATCGAGAGAGAGACTTCCTAGACTTTGCAGGTGACGTAAGGAACTTATGGTTTGGTCTAAGTACGGATGGCATGAATCCTTTTGGGGAGCAGAGCTGCAGTCACAGCACCTGGCCCGTGACTCTATGTATCTACAACCTGCCTCCTTGGTTGTGCATGAAGCGTAAGTTTATTATGATGCCAGTGCTCATCCAAGGCCCGAAGCAACTGGGCAACGACATTGATGTGTACCTTAGGCCATTAGTTGAAGAACTCTTACAGTTGTGGGGCAAACCAGGTGTACGTGCGTGGGATGAGAACAAACATGAGCCATTTGATCTACGAGGGTTGTTATTCGTAACCATCAATGATTGGCCTGATCTTAGTAACCTTTCAGGACAGACAAACAAGGGATATAAGGCATGCACCCACTGTTTAGATAAGACTGAAGGTACATATTTGCATAAATGCTGCCGCGGCAACAAAATATGCCAAAATGAATTCTCTGCCGCGGCAGAGAAATGGGCCAAATCTCTGCCGCGGCAGAAGGTTATTAGTCCCGGTTCGTGTTATGAACCGGGACTAATTCTCCACCACCCCTTGCCCTCTTCTGCTGCCATGCGAGCACCCATTTGTCCCGGTTGGTGGGGCAACCGGGACTAAAGGTTAGGGCTTTAGTCCCGATTGCCCCGTCCCGGTTGGGCAACCGGGACTAAAGCCCCTTACCAACCGGGACCTATAGGGCTGTTTCCACTAGTGTTGGGATGCCACACATATTCCACCACGTCGCAATATTTGATGCACTGTACCAAACAGTTTTTCTCGAAATAGTGTTATGTAACGTATGAACATGTATCTGGGTCGGATACCATTTTCAATCTTACCCCGTACTCACTACAGGAATAGGAAGCTACGCCGATGGCCAATCGCTACGCCGACGGCCAAACATCGGCGTAGCCATCGTCCACGTCAGCCCCGCTAAGCAGCCGTCGGCGTAGAATTGCTCTCGACACAATGCGAAACCTTCGCGTGGTGTTATATTATGTGACATAGTTATAAGGAAAAATATCAAACTTGGTATATTGATTATGTCTCAAAAAATCTTCACAAAATGACCTATCTCATTCGAGGTTTTTTTGGCTTTCTGGTCAAATGAACAATGTTATAGCTAGAATCAAGGCATAGTCTGTGATAATGTCCCCATATTGTGCATACATGTGCATCATGAGATGGCGAACAATGTTGCAGGAGGAAGTTTTCCTTTTCGTTGCACCAAAAAGCCATTTTCCGAGCACAAAATCGGACAGTTTTGTGAAGCAACCACCAAATGGCTAATTCAAAATACTACCATCACATTTTACAAAAATACTAGACCACCTTATATGGACAATGTCCCAACAGGGGGATCTGAAACCTTTTCGTCTACCTCTGGTGAAAAAGATAAATAATTGTCGAATCGGCAGGAAGTGGATCAGATATGAACTACATGTACATTATCCGATGCTCATGTCTTTTTACAAAAATTATTTTTAGGTTCACAATATGCTATTTTATCAAAGATCCAATGCAAGTTTAGCAAGGCTCGGCCCCGAGCTAAGAATCTTCATGCCCGTCGCTCGACAAAGTTTGGTAATAGTTTAAAATTGGCATAAAAAATTAAAAAACGATCAAAACAATGTGAAACCTTCACGTGGTGTCATATTATGTAACATAGTTATAAGGAAAAAAATATCAAACTTGGTATATTGATTATGTCTCAAAAAAACCTTCACAAAATGACCTATCCCATTCGAGGTTTCTTGGTTTTCGGGTCAAATGACCAATGTTATGGCTAGAATCAAGGCATATTTTGTGATAATGTGCCCATATTGTGCATACGTGTGCATCATGGAATGACGAACAATGTTGCAGGAGGAAGTTGAAAGAACATGTTGGGCCCCCATGTGTGGTTTTGGTAATTAATGACAATCTTTATGGACTAATGTGTGTATTAAATTATACTTGTAGGATTTGTCCATTGGCATCGCTTGGAGCATGTATTGGCCTCAAGGTCGATGAAATGCAAAGAAGATATGTTGGGCAAGCTCAATATGCGAGGTCGATGATGAGTAATTAAGAAAGGCGTTCCATCTTGAGAAGGGCAAGACCGTCTACATCGAGCTCAAGTGGAATGCTCAAGGCAAAGGTATAATCTTGATAGGTTTTCCCTTTTGCCGGTCTCACGTTGTGTGTGTGTGAGACCGGGTTTAGGATAGATAACCGTACTATCAAGAGGGGCTCTCATATGAGTAATTTGGTCACATCGTTCGAAGAGAGCTCAAACCTTTGCATACTTGCATCATCGTATTTGGTTGTTATTTGGTCTTATCCATGTGAGGATATAGATCTTGTGGTAATCTCCATAAGAAGCTGTTGTTCATCAAAATCGGATCATCTGTTTGTATCTTGTTGCGATTTTGATTTATGCGACTTTTCGGTTTCTCATCAAGTGAGGTATTTCACATTATTCTACTTGATACTTTCTCACTTGGTGATAATAAATATTTCTCACATGATTTTGATATAGGGATTTTTATTGGGAATCCCTTGCCGTCCTCTATCCAACGCAATTTGAATCGGGTCAATCGGAGCTTCCAGTCAAAAATTATTGCCGTTTGAATATTTGCCTGTCAGTCTGTTTTCTGGGCCGATCGGTAGTACCGCCCGGACGGGCCGGTAGTACCGCCCGGGCCTAAAAACGGCCCGTTTTCTTTCTGCCTCGTTAGGTACCCAGATCCGGTACTACCGGTCGTCCTGGTAGTACCGCCCGGGTGGGCCGGTAGTACCCGCCGGCCCAGATTCTTTTTTCCAGATCCAGATTTAGATTCATCGGCCCAGTTTTTCTTCTTCTGCTGCGCCTGGACCCGTGCGTCTCGATTTCCGCACCCGTCTGGCGCTGCTGCTGCGCCGCTCGCCCGCCTGCGCGCACCTGCCTGCCCCGCGTCGACCCCGCTGCCGCCTGTTTCCCCGCTCGCGCGCACTCGCTTGCCGTTTCCCGCACTAGCGCTGCTCACACGCACTGGCCCCGCGCGCTGCTGCTACGCCGCCTGCTGCCGCGGGCCCGCGTTGCCCCCGTTGCCGCCCAACTCCCTGCCCCGTTGTGGCCCTGTTCGCTCCTGCCGACGCGCGCGCTACTTGCTGCGGTCCCACCTTGCTGCGCGCGCTGTTGGCCGGCCCCGCGCCCACGAGTGCTGACCCCCACGCGCTGGGTCCAGCGGCAGCCGCCGCTTGCGCGCACCCGCTTTGCAGCATGCTTTTTCCTAGCGTTGTGTTGTTTGGGTCCGGTAGTACCGGACCAATCCGGTACTACCGGACCGTTCTGGAAAATGCCCCAACGGGCAGATTCTGTCCATCTCTTTAAATAGCTTTGCCCCTTTGTCTTTTAGGGTTACTTATTTCTCCTCCTTTTGTCTAAGCTTTGCCCCCATTTGCCTTACTCTTTGAGCTTGATTTCTACTCACCCCTCCATTGATTCTTGCATATATTTGAGGGGTAGTTGGAGGAGATCTAGATCTACGTTTTGACCAATCCAAAACATCTCTTTGTGAGTGTATCTTTGGGGATCTAGATTTTGGGGGATTTTGTGTCTCTCTTTGATTCCTCCTCTCTTGTTCCCCCAATAGCTTTAGTAGCTTTGTTGGAACTTGAGAGTGAGGGATTTGAGCACCTTTGTGGTGTTCTTGCCATTTGCATTTGGTGCATCGGTTTGAGTTCTCCTCGGAGGATTTGGTTTGAGTTGCTCATTGGAGTTTGTCCCTCTTGGGTTCTTGGAACCCTAGACGGTTTTGTGTCCTTGGTGGCATTTGTTGAGGCCTTTTGTGGCGTTTGTTGGGAGCCTCCAATTAAGTTGTGGAGAAGTGCCCCAACCTTGTAAGAGGTTCCGGTTGCCACCGACAAGTGCACCGATAGTGGAAGCGTGGATCGATCCCGTTGGGGTGAGATTCACCGGAGAATAAGGAGGCCTTTTGTGGCATTGGTGGTTTGATACCACCCCCTCTCCAAACGAGACGTACTCCATGTTGGGAGGAACTCGGTAAAATATCGGTGTCCCCGCGTGCCTCGGTTATCTCTATACCCGAGCTCTTTACTTATGCACTTCACATTGTGATAGCTTTCGTGCTTGAAGTAATATATATCTTGCTATCACTTTGTTGCCTGTATTGCTTAGCATAAGTTGTTGGTGCACATAGGTGAACCATAGTTGTTCTAGGTTGTTCTTAACAAAGTAAACACTAGTTTTATTCTGCCTTTGTTGAGCCACTCTAAGAAAAGTTTTAATCGCCTATTCACCCCCCTCTAGGCGACATCCGTATCCTTTCAATTGGTATCAGATCCCGGTCTCTCATATTAGGCTTCACCTGACATGGTTATACCCTACGGGTACGTGATCTTAGCATACCTGGTCCAGCCCAAGGAAGGACCACGAAAGATGTACGCCGACCCATGAAGATTTTCGGGTGGCCAAGGCCCATGACGCCTTCGGATCCTTGGAGAGCAAGACTAGCGTAGATAGGAAATTCAAAGGGGTAAAACCCTAGAACTTGTAACCGACTAGGTCTATGCCCGGGACCTGCCTGAGTCTATATAAAGGCTAGGAGGGCACGACCTAGATATCTCTCTCATACTTTCGCATACACACCTCCACGCCAGATTGCATCTGCGCACCCCTGTAACCTTCGGTTCCGCCGTAATCAAGAGCAGACAAGCAGGAGTAGGGTTTTCCCTCCGGGGGCCTGAACCTGGGTAAACCTTGTGTCCCCGTGTTGCTTGTTTGCTAACAGTTCCACGATCTCCAGCATCCCCATCTTATCCAAAACCCAAGTCCATAACAATGGGCATTTATGAGATCAAACCTCGTCAATTGGCGCCGTCTGTGGGAACTAGGGACGCTGATTGTGTGATCGTGACGGTCCCAACCCGATCGATCTACAACTCTGCAGCGACGAAGAGTCATCTCCTCTTCGGCGCTTTCGACTTCACCGCCCACTCACCGACCACCATGAAGGACTTCGAGCCCGTAGGCGACGGACTCGAAATCCTGTTCGGGAGCTTCTGCTTCTAGGTGGGGCAAACTGGTACCCTCCGCTTCCCTGAGTGGGTGCCCCTACCATCAATCAGGCCCGCTTCGTGGACCCCACACCCCGTTCTATGCACAACATCATCAACAGATGATTCCTACGACAGCAGCAACTGCAACTCCGATATGTGCTATCTGCCGTCGGATGCAGGGACCTATGGTTCCGGATCTGAAAGCTGCGGTAGAAGCGGACCAATCTACGAGCGCTACCAATGCGCCGTAGTCATCCAGAGCGACGTGGATCAGCAAACACCCAACCCGCCGCCTAACCCGCCAGAACGAAACGGCGGGAATAGAAGAAGCCAGTCCCCCCCACCCGAAGGGGAAAACAACGGTCACGTCATACGCCTTAGCAAAGAAGGATGGGCCCAGGCCCGCAATGCCGTGGCGGGCAACATAGTCCTGCCTGCAGACTCCCCTCGGGATCTGCTGATGGCCTACCACCTTCTCCTGATCGAGGAGCACAAGAAGCAGGTCAAGATGCAGGAGGTGCTTGACAAACACAAGCAAGCAGCCTTAGAGTCCAGCGCGCGACGAGCCGCGCTCTCCGCCATGGGCATCGGCTCAAGATCGAATGGCAACCAAGGCAACAAGCACCGCTCTCGGGTGGAGAACATGGACCCCAAGGAGCGCCGTGAGGTGACCCGAACCCTCCACACATCCTTCATGGAGATGGACGCCGACGGCAACGTCATCCCGAAAACGCCGCAGGCTGCGATCATGGCAGCCACTGCGTACCTCGCGGCCCACCCACCGCCGGAGGGGGACCCGAAGAGGGCCATGCACAAGTCCGCACTTACCGGACTCGGACTCATCGGAGCCGCGCTCCACCAGGAAGCTCCCACGGAGCCAAAGAAGAAAGCTCCGGTCAGGTTCGACCGCAGCCCCGCCCCTTCATCCGAAGAAGAGGAACATGACCTTCCTCGAAGGAAGAAGAGTTCGCGCCACCGCAACCGCGACTACGACGCCAGAGATGCACTCACACAGCGCAAAGTCGACAAAGCGCGAGCCAAGCGCGCATGCTCATCTGAATCCGAGATGGACGAAGACGAAGGAGAACCCTGCGGAGCCCGATGCTTCAGCAGATCCGTCTGGCGGACACGGATGCCGTGAAATTTCAAGCTTCCTTCGGATACTCCGAAGTTCGACGGCACTCAAGACCCAAAGGCTTGGCTCAGTGACTACTTATCATCTGTCAAACTGCACGGTGGAAACAAAGAGACTGCCATGCAATGCCTTCAGCTGCAGCTGACAGGCGCAGCCCGGATCTGGCTCAGTAGCCTATCTTCAGGGTCCATCCGAAGCTGGGATGAGCTAGCTTACAGCTTCATCCAAAACTTCAAGGGCACCAGCAAGAGGCCTGCCTCAATCGAAGAGTTGCGAGCCTGCACTCAATGAACTGGCGAATCCATTCGCTCGTACATACTACGCTGGTCCAACACAAAGAACTCCGCAGTGCACATCTCCGAAGAGAGGGCCATCGACGCCTTCAGGGATGGCGTCAAGCGCCAAGACTTCAAGGAGGAACTTGGGCGCGTCAAGCCCAAAACACTCGACAACCTCATGGACATCGCCAACAGGTGGGCTGACGGCGAAGATTCCATTCACCGAGCACAATCGGAAGAAGAAGACGACTACGGTCGACGGCGAGAGCGCCGTAGCAAGAGAAGATCGCGCGTCTACGACGATCGCGATGGACCCGACATGGTCGTGGCCGGCTACGCCGATCGCCGCAACGACGCCAACCGCAACAGCAGAGGATACCGCGGAGGAAACTTTCACGATGGGGGACGCCCAGCGCAGTCGTGGCAACGCCGCGACCGCGATAACGGACCCTCAGCATACGAAAAGCTCTCAGGTCCATGCACCATCCACTTCTACATCGACAAGCAGGATAGCAAAAAGAAGGCGAGCCACATGCTCAAGGACTACCGCGAGTTCCAGAAACTCAGCGAAAGCATGGTGCAGATGAGGCGGCAAGCCCCAATCCCTGCGTTTGGAGACGCACCCGCGCCGGGTGCAATAGCGCATGGAGCTCCTCCACCGCCACCTGTAGGAGGCCCGAACTAACCAGTCATACCAGCACAGAACAACGCTGGGAACGGGTATCCCCAGCCGAAAGGAGCACTGATGATCCAGAAGGGGCGCCCCACGAATAGGGTACAGAAGAAAATCACCCGACAGATCAACCTGGCCGTGGCAACTCCACCCGCCATACCTGAGTACCTCAGCGGATCGGAGTCCTGCATCACGTTCAGTCGTTCGGATCACCCTTGCCAGATCCCTCGCCCAGGTCATGCTGCCCTGGTGCTGGAGGCGCAGATCGGAGGTTTCGAGATGAGTCGCGTCTTCATGGACGGCGGCAGCAGCATCAACCTGATGTTCGCAAGCACTCTAGCAGCAAAGTGGATCCCGCAGTGCAGCCTGGAACAGTCAGACACAACGTTCCACGACATCGTTCCAGGGAAGGGCATATTCCCCCTGGGCAAAATATGGCTCGACGTCATCTTCGGCAAGCCGGACAACTTCCGACTGGAACGGCTCGAATTCGAAGTGGTGGACTGGCCATCACAGTACCACGCCATCCTCGGGCGTGTAGCATTCGCAAGGTTCTTGGCTGTCCCACACTATGCATACCTGCTACTCAAGGTGCCAGGACCAAAGGGCGTCATCACAATCCACGGGAGCTTCACCCGATCAGACCAATGCGACAGAGATTTCAACAGAATCTCCCAGTCATTCGGCATGCAGGAGGAGCTCCTAAGGCTCCGCGAGGTGACGGACAATGGGGCACCCCCAGTCGCACGACAAAACACACCTGACATGTCTTTCGACTCCACCATCAACACAAAGAAGGTGCAAGTCCATCTGATGGATGCCTCCAAGACGGCGCTGATCGCCAACGACCTCAGCCCCGCATAGGAAGGCGCGCTCGTCGAATTCCTCCGTGAGCGCTGGGAAATCTTCGCGTGGTGTCCTGCGGACATGCCAGGAGTTCCCAGGGAATTCGCCGAGCACGCACTCAACGTCTTTCCAGACACCAAGCCCATCAAGCAGTCCATCCGGAGACTGTCCGAGCCACGGGCCGAAGCTATCGGCAAAGAAATCAACATACTACTCGCTGCAGACTTCATCAGGGAAATCAAAGAAAGCGAGTGGCTTGCAAATACAGTGATGGTCCCAAAGAAGGACACGGACATCCTGCGGATGTGCGTGGTTTTCACGTCGCTAAACAGACACTGCCCAAAGGACCACTTCCCTCTTCCTCGGATCGATCAGATCATCGATTCGATTGCAGGTTGCGAGAAACTCTCCTTCCTCGACGCCTACTCAGGCTACAACCAGATTCGACTCAAGGTCGAAGATCAGGAGAAAACGGCGTTTATCACACCGTTCGGAGTGTTCTGCTACAACACAATGCCCTTCGGGCTAAAGAACGCAGGTGCCACGTACCAGCGATGCATGCAGGCATGCCTCAAGGACCAGATCGGTCGCAACGTTCAAGTCTATGTCGACGACATAGTCATAAAAACCAGGGAAGCGAGGACACTTATCGACGATCTCCGCGAGACGTTCGACAACCTCGACCGCTACAGGATCAAACTCAACCCCGAAAAGTGCGCCTTCGGCGTCCCATCGGGTCAGCTGCTTAGGTACTTCATCTCTCAACGAGGGATCGAGGCGAACCCGAAGAAAATCAGAGCCATCATGGCAATGGAGAAGCCGAAAACCTCAAGGGTGTCCAGCAGCTCGCAGGACGAATAGCGGCGTTGAGCAGATTCATCAGCCGCATGGGCGAGAAGGCCCTGCCATTCTACCAGCTGCTACGCAAGGCAGATAAATTCGAGTGGACGCCCGAAGCCGACGATGCATTCGAAAGCCTCAAACAGCTACTCTCCACCTCGCCCGTCCTGGTCACGCCAAAGGAGCGCGAGCCTCTGCTGCTGTACATAGCAGCCACACACCATGTGGTCAGCACCGTGCTAGTGGTCGAATGACCCAAAGAAGGCAAGTCCCACGGGGTCCAACGCCCAATCTACTACCTCAGCGAGGTACTGACGCCAACAAAACAGAGGTACCCTCACTACCAGAAACTCGCCTACGGCGTGTTCATGACGGCTCGACGGCTGAGCCATTACTTCCAGGAGCACCAGGTGATGGTCTTCAACGAGGCACCCCTGAACAGCATCCTGAATAACCCAGAGGCCACAGGATGCGTGGCCCTGTGGGGCATCGAGCTGTCACCCCAGGACATCGTCTACGAGAAGTGACTCGCAATCAAATCTCAAGTCCTCCCGGACTTTCTTGTACATTGGATGGAGTTGCAGCTGCCAGACACCCCAGACATGTCGCAGTCTTGGACGATGCACTTCGACGGCTCCAAACGTGAAGCTGGAGCAGGGGCCGGGGTCATACTAACCTCCCCGCAGGGCGATCAGATGAAGTACGTCCTCCGGATGAAATTCCGAGCTTCCAACAATGAGGCCGAGTACGAAGCCCTCATCCACGACATGAGGATGGCAAAGATCTGCGGCGCAACGCGCCTAGTCATCTACGGTGACTCCAACCTCGTCGTCTAGCAGACGATGAACGAGTGCGACGCATACGCCGAAAACATGATCGCGTACCGCGCGCTCTACAACGCACTTGAAGGAGAATTCGACGACTGCGAGCTTCGGCACGTTGGAAGAGAAAGCAACGAGGAAGCCGACAGACTCACCAACATCGGCTCCACCTGCGCAAAGGTGCCACCGGGTGTGTTCCTCGAACAGATCTGCGTGCCATCCATCAAGCGGAAATTCCCCAAGGGATCACCCGAAGAAGCAGAACACTCGGGGGCTACGCTGCCCGAAGGACACGAAGGACCCGAGAAACTGGACAGAGAGGTCGCTATGGTCAACCTGATGCAGGTCATGGCAGTCGAAGAAACTTGGACTCGACCGTACCTCCAGTTCTTGATAAACGGAGAACTGCCTGACAGCCCGACAGATGCCCGGCGCATATCTCGTCGGTCAAAAGCCTTCACCATCATCAATGGCGAGCTGTACAAGCGCAGTATTACGGGTGTACTACACAGGTGCGTCACCATCGGTGACGGGAAAGCCATCCTCCAAGACAACCACGAGGGCATCTGCGGCCATCACGCAGGCAACCGTTCCCTTGTCGCCAAAGCTCTACGAGCCGGATTCTACTGGCCAACGGCCATGAGCGATGCAAAGGACATCGTCCGAAGATGCAACGGATGCCAACGGTTCGCTGATAAACCGCACGCACACGGGTCAGAGCTCAGACCCATACCTATAGCCTGGCCTTTTGCTCAATGGGGCCTCGACATGATCGACAAACTGCCAAAGTCCTCGAAAGGGGGGCACGTCTACCTCCTAGTCGCAGTCGTTAAATTCACCAAGTGGGTCGAAGCCATGTCGGTCACTAATCAAAAGGGCAAGACCGCCGTAAAATTCTTTGAGTCCATTGTCCACAGGTTCAGCATACCGCACAGCATCATCACCGACAATGGATCGAACTTTATCTCCAAGGAATTCCAGGACTTCTGCGAAGGCCTCGGGATCAACATCACGTACGCCTCAGTGGCACACCCGCAAACAAACGGGCAGGTGGAAAAGGCCAACGGCCTAATCGGCGCTGGCATCAAGAAGCGCCTCATGAGTCCACTCGAACGAAAAGCTGGAGCCTAGACGAAAGAGCTAGCATCTGTCCTGTGGAGCTTACGGACTACGCCAAATAGCTCCACAGGCTACACGCCGTTCTTCATGGTGCACGGAGCCGAGGCCGTGATACCAGCCGAAGTACGCCACTAGGCCCCCCGGGTCGTCGCTTACAGCGAAGCCAAATCCACGGCTGCACTCGAAGATGCCGTGGACACACTCGACGAAGCAAGAGACGTAGCAGCAGCTCGATCAGCGGTGTACCAGCAGAGTCTCCGCAACTACCACAGCCGACGGCTACACCCAAGGTCCTTCGTCGAAGGAGACCTCGTCTTGCGACTCAAGCAAGAGCGACCGAAGAAATTCGAGTCGCCATGGGAAGGACCCTACATTATCACCGAAGTCATCCCAGGTGGCGCCTATCGCCTCAAGCACGTGGAGTCTGGAGTCGCATACTCCAACCCATGGAACATCACACACTTGCGGCGATTCTACCCATAGTTACCTACCCCTTTACTTTCAATAAGGCTTTTCAGCCAAGGCTATTCAGCCGAACAATGTACTTCCTCCATTACGATATAAATAAAGCTAAGTGTCCCGCCCCAAAATCTCGTTCGCTACTTGCAACTTTACTTTATGCTACAAACGCACTCGGGGGCTCCCCCACCTCACGATTTCATCGACGAGGATCACACATGTACACCTGAGTAGCTGACAACGTCAGGCAAACAAAAATGACACGTACTCAAAAAAAGCACTGCGTGCTCACAATAAACAAACCTTTATAACAAACGGCACAACACGCCCAGTCGAAATATAAAAATTTGACATCTATCTCTTTTACAGGTACTACCTATTCTGAAGAATAACTTGAGCACGCTGCTCAAACAAATCTATGACCTATTCGGCATACTGCCTTACAGCCGCATAATGCGGACGCATATCCCACTCGCCACCATCCGGCCGAAGAGGTGGCCCAGCTGCTACAACAGACAGATCTACATCAGGTCGATGCAGCCTAACAAGGGACAACGCAGCCTTCACCCCTGCTATGAGCTGCTGCCTCACCAGTTCCTGAACGCGAGTCACGCTTCGAAATCTAGACAGAAGGCCGGACAAGGATGTTGGCACAGTATCCAGGGGAAACATCACATGCAGAACCGATGAGAGCGAAGTCTGCACTTGACGAAGCACCCGCGACACTTGGTGAACGCGATCCTGCATCGTCGCCAGAGCCATGGCACGGTCACGATCCATCCAGAAGATACCGCCAGCTTCCATGTCTTGTTGAGTCAAGCAATTGACCCGAACAGCGACACGCTCCTTCTCCTCCCTCGGAGCAAGGTTAGCACCTGCGACACTCGCACAAAATAAGACGCAAGGCCAGCAGGCGCATCCGAAAAACTGAGCTGCAGCTCGGAACAAAGAACAACTTACATTGAAGCTTCTCAGACAGCCGAAGCAGTTCCGCCATCAAGTACTCCTCTCTGGCTGCACCACGATCTGCCTTGGACTTCCAAACATCGGCGTGGCCACGCACCCCAAGCAACTCCTTCTCAAGACTACGAACACGGTCTCGAAGAAAAGCAAGTTGTGATGAGTCATCCAAAGATGGCCGATGCCGCGTGGCAGGCGAGGTGTCAATGGGATCAGCACCCGAAGGAACCTAGAGCAGCAGAAAAGAAAAGGACATAAACATTCAGACGGAGAAGAGCACAACTCAACAAAATTCATTAAGCATATAAAGACCACTACGTGGAACCATGATTTCTGTTCCTCAACATAATTACAAGCAAAAGAATATTACAAACTATCCTACAGCTACAATGCCTAAGACGCGGCACCCTGAGTAGCCTCGGAGCCGGATTGCCTCACCTTGGCCTCCCCCTGTTGCCGCAGCGCATACTCAGACAGTAGATCAATGAGCTTTGGCCCATATCGCTTGCAGCGATCAGAATAGGTAGCAAAGGCTACCTCGGATCCATCCGCGGTTGTCGGCATCCGGGAGGTGATCTGGGGAAGGTCCAGCTCTGCTCCAGCCGCCAAGGCCATCGCCAGCCCGACGGACGTGCCGATGCCCTTCTGCTTGCGCTTGTACGCCGCAAGCGCTTCGGCCGACAAAGCCTCCGCCAGGGCGTCAACATCATCAAGGGCCGCACCCTTGGGGACAAGCTCCTTGTAGAAGCGTCCAAGGACCTCCTTCGCCTTGGCAAGGGAGTTGACGACGGTGCTGTAGCGATCTTCGACCGCTGGAGTAGCATCATCAAGAGCACTCCCGTGCTCCAGAGCGCCGCGGTCAAACTCGATGCCGGCGGCATCTGAGACAAAAAAGAGAAGGAATGAAGAAAGTAACACAGAAGAAGACAAGAAAACAAAAAGAAAGGAGCAAAAATAAGGTACTCACCTGAAACAGCCTTGGCAGCAGCCATGATCTTGCCCGCCACCTCTCTTTCACGCGCAGTCGCAGCCATGGCAAGCTGCTCCTTGCGGTCCGTAGCCTCCTGCTACAGACGCTGCTTAGCTTCGGCTGCCTTGGCCAGCTCCAGCTCAAGGCTCTCTTTCGCACCAGCGGCGTCCTCGGCCTTCTTCTCCGCTTGACCAAGGCTCTTTTTGAGAGCATCAATCTCACGGAGGGAAGTGTTATGCTCCTCTGCATTCAAAACATACAAGCGTCAGAAAAGCAAGACAATAATGCAAAAAGAAAGAAGCACCAAAGCATAAAGGTACCTTGAAGCTGTCGGAGGTTGACCTCCAGCACCAGGTGCTCCTGCACCAGTCGCTTGGCATCCTGTACAAAAGGCTGCAGGAAGAAGAACTACCAGTAAGGAAAAGGACTTGGGGGCTGCGCCCAACACGAAGGAACAAAAGCAAAATTCGCACACGAAAATGCTCGGGGGCTCCCCCCGAAGAGTCGAAGAAAGAACAAGACAAGAAAATTTTTCAGACGCTCGGGGGCTCCCCCCGTGGCAGGAAACAGAAGTACTTACATGCTCCGATGGCGACCCCGAAGGCCCGCTCGCAGCCTTCTGAGGCGCAACCACCTGAGTTTCCTGCGGAGAAGGGACCGGCGCAGCACCCTTAGAGGTAGCCACCATCTGAGGAGGAGGAGACGCAACCTTCGACTCTCCCATCATCTCCCGAGCACCATCGCTGGAGGAGTCGTGGGAGGAATGCCGGCACACGAAATAATTAGCACAAGCACAAAAGTCAACAGCAAAAAGACATCAATATAAAGGAAACTTACGAGTCCAGCGAGCTCAGGTCGAAGACAGGAGGAGTCTTTCGGACTCTCTTCTCCCCCTTCTTCTCTTCTTTCTTCTCTTCCTTCTTTTCTTCCTTCTTCCGCTTTGTTGGCGGGTGCGGCGCTACAGCCCGCACAGGAATGACAGGAAAAGGGGAGGAAGAGCCTCCATGCCCGTCACTGTGACGCTCAAGGCACAGAGGGTTCCTAGGAGTCGGAGGAGTCGAGGCATCCGAAGACTCGCTGGAGCTCCGCGATCGTTTGCGCGTGTGGTCCTCGCTCGACTCGTTGGCATCTTCCGCCGGAGATCGCGCCGACGGCAGCTCGGACATGGAATCCACCAAGTCATTGTCCGGAGCATTCGGATATACTTCGGGTAAAGGAGGCGACATACCCGGCACTTTGAAGCTCTGCACAAGAGAAGAACAATTTGTCAGCAAAAAAATACAAAACAATCCAATCGAAAAACAGCGCTACGCGCACAGATCTACACCTGTGGAACAGGAAGCGAATAAGAAAACAGAGGAGTCAGCGACTTCCCCGGGATTTTCTCTCCGGCCTTGAACTTCAGCAGCAAGCGAAGGGCCCTGTCAAGATCTCCCTCGGAGATTTTCTCAGCCGAAACCCTCGTCGGATCACGCCGGCCAGCATAAAGGAACATTGGGTGCACCCTAGCTTGGAGTGGCTGCACCCGACGCTCGAGGAAGGTGCGGATGATATCCACACCATTCACTTCCTTCTCCAGAATCAACTGGAGATCCTCCACCCGACGATATAGCGCCTCTATATCCGCACCTCGCCATCCAAGATCATGTTTTTCCAAGACCTTTTCGGCTCAATCTTCTGGGAGGGGTCAAAAGGAACAAGACCAAAATCTTGCCCAGGCACTACGGAGTCACGAATATAAAACCATCGCCTCCGCCAGTACTGGACAGATTCGGACATGGAAAAGGAAAAGAAAAGCAGATTGGGCTTGAGGGAGATGATGCAACGCCCAATGGGATAAACACCATCTGAACCAGATTGCCTCTTCATGGAATAAAGTTTCCGGAAGAGGCCAAAGTGCGGCTCGATGCCGAGCCAGCACTCGCAGAAAGTGATGAAACAAGCAATGTGAAGAAGAGAATTGGGCGAAAGATGATGCAACTGGATGCCATAGAGAAAGAGTAGCCCACGAAGGAAGTCGTGGACTAGGAAGGAAAACCCACGAATAACGAAGGCGAGAAACATAACCCGATACCCAGCAGGGGGACGGGGGATTACCTCGTTGCTAGGGAGTCTGACGGCCTCCCTATCCTGCAGGATCAAGCCCCGCTCGCGAAGCTTGCGGAGGTCACTCTCCCGCGTCTCTGATCGCCGCCAACCACCGTCGGCGACACGGGTAGCGGTGGCGCCTTTCTTTCCTCCGGCGGCGCTGGTACCAACCGCAGATGATGACTTCTTCGGTTTCCCCATTGCGCTACGGCGGCACCGGTGGTGAGAGCGCAGAAGGGAAGACGGAAATATGGAAGGATATTCCAGCGCGCAGCAAGAACTGCTAGAGCACAAGGAGGCAGTGAAAACAAGAATCGATGCGGTGAAAACAAACTGCAGCTTTCCCCAATGATTATAACGGCGAAGACGATGAACGACAACCGTCCATCAAGAAGTCCTAACGCCAACGGCAGATCTGGCCATACACGTGTCAGCATCACAACGAACCGTCGTTACCACGCCGTCCACTACGCGCGGAAATCGAGGCGATGCCGTAATTATCTCCACGCCGCGCGTGACCGGTCAATTCAAGGTCAGCAAGTGGGACCCACGTTCGTCCAGTCAAGTCATCTCTGGCGCTGCAGACGCTTGAGGTCATTGATCGTCAGCACTGACGTCATCAAAAGCTATACTAGCAACAACTACTATTTCTTCGGCTTCAAAGCTAAGAGTACTCACTCGAATCTATGATTCGACCAATTACTCGGGGGCTACTCCTATTAGGAGCGCTGGCCGCGCACCCGAAAGATGAATAAAAACGAACTAGTCCTACGTCGAGTCTACGACTCCACTACGGACTCGGGGGCTACTCCCATAGGGAGGATGGATTTAAGCATCCAAAAAATTTCGTGTCCTACGGACTTAACAATTGAACAATGTTTGAACTAAAGTCTCCGCTCGATTCTACGACTCGAACACACTCGGGGGCTACTCCCATAGGGAGCGCTAGTCGCGCACCCTATGAATTCTTCGACTGCGATCTTTCGGATCAGCATGCAAAAACTTTTCGGCAACTCTGCCCCAACAATGCACTGAGTGAGAAACGATCTCCTTGGCCACCCGAAACACCTCCGCGGTGATAAACATTCGGATGCTGTGTCTGCGACACAAAGATAAGACCTACAGATATCATCTGATGGCCTGGCAACGCACACGACTGCGCTCTACTAGTATAAACCCGTTCCAGCAGGCGCGATGAAAAATCCCGACGAACAAGTTGGGTACATCAGTTAAAATCACTGGAATTCCACTCCTGTAAGTCCTCCGCGGCCTGAGTCGAATTACGCCAACATATGTTCCGGGTTCGAGTTAAGGGACTCGAACCTGAGGAAGGTCGTGTTGTTTCGTCCTAAGACAGTTAACAATGACCTGGCAAGTGAAGTAAAGTAAAAGCAAAGTAGAGCCCGGTTGATGTCAAACGTTTTCAAATCTTACCCACCATATCCATTCATGCACGTTACTAGATGAAAAGTCCAAAAGAAAGCAATAATGGTTTTGATCTTTACAACCGTTTTAGCAACTTCTTCATGCCCCTACGAACGAAATATTTGGAGTTTGACAACTGGTTAACGCCGTTTGATACTCGAATGAATATATCGCCGGTAGATACTTGCTTTTCTAATGAGGTATACACTTTTGCATGTTAAGGGTTCCACTTCAAACCATCCAGATTTACACTTCAATTTCTCATTGTTGACACGGTTGACATTTGACTTCATTCAAACGGACACTTATGTATCTATCAAGGCGGGCGGGCACTTAACCAAACTCAGGTTGACACAAACTATACAAAAGTATTAATTAGGATGTACAGACAACCCGCAACTCCGAACAGAACCGACCCTGACTAGACCTTTTCCCAAGCAACTCCGAATACTGGAAAATCGGAATGAAATTCGATAAGAGCATGTTTCTCAATTTGTGATAACTACTTATTTATGAGTGAGAAATGCTTCATGCGAGCACCCTTGGCGGCCTGCTTTTGAGACAGGGAGGCCATGCTCGTATCTATGCTTTTCATCATTGGTCTGGTCTACTTGTACCCCACCCCACAAGGTACATCTTCGACTACCGTGCTTCTTATCTTTACGCTATACATTCAGTTCATTCAGTCCCAGAGACTTATCCTTCATAAAAAGGTAATCCACCCATATCGGACTTTTCTTCACCTGGCCTCGCGGATTCAATACCGAAAGACTTCTCTTCGCATACCGACCTGCTAATTCCGGGATTTGCTGTTCTCAATGACTGGTGGATGCCTCTTTTCTACCTTAGAAATCGTGTTTTTTTATGTACCTTCTCCCTCTCTACACTTTTTTTCCGCCTCGCCGCCTAGAAAGACCTGTAGAAGAAGGAAGAATTCAATCCGTATACTCCAAGCGCCGTAACTACCGCACTTTCCAAGCAACCCATAAATGAAGAAAGTGCAACCGAAACAATCAAGAACGGAAAAATAATTCGACTCCCTCGTCAATTGTTTGGATTGCTCCTCTACTCTAGTCGGCCTCTTCTATTTCGGGCAGTAGCTCAGCCCGTTCCGGGCCTTCCTTTACTGAATCTATTAGTAGTGGAACTTTTCAACATATGCCTTTATTTAGGCATTGGTTGTAGGTCTCTTCAAGGAATTTCTGCGCCCGATTCCTAATCAAGTGTTGGAAAAACGGGAATATGATGCTTTCTACTTACTTCAGCAGTAGGGTTGGCCTGAAGCCAGCCCATAGAATAGATACGGGCGTGTTCTACACAGGAGTTCTTGTAGAATATGTTCCAATCAAACCTCTTTCCCTTCGTCTCCGGTTTTCAATACGAACAAGTGTCATCCTCTTCTCCCATCGTTTGGATGGAATACCCATGTGGAGCTGACCTTCACTTTTCAGAGACAGGCGCAAGCCGAGAATTTGTAGCCTCCCCGGTTGACTTAACTTAAGGTCTTGCCATGACCCAATACGAGGATCAATATGTTTAGATGATAATCTGCGATTCTATCACAACGCGAAATAAGAAACAGAACGATGAAACAAACAAAGAAACGAAACAAATAACGAAACAAGTAGAAAAAGAAAACCATGGACAGAGAACAAAACAAACAAAGTGTGAAATGTCGCTGCGGCGAACCCAACGGACGATATAGATAAAAGAAACGACGTCAACACGAATGCGCGTAACCAAGAAGGAAATTCGTTCTTTTTTCTCATGTTCAGCTTATCATCCAAGAAAAGGAAATGAAGCTTTCGACGAGACACGGAAATACTGCGCGCAACGACGACCGGAGCAGCCCCCAATCAACCCGACGACCGCAAATGGGTCGGTCGATCCGGCGGCACGAACCAATTCATCTTAAGTAGTCCCTAGTAGGAAGGAGTAGGCCATTTCAGGATAGGAGCCAGCTTCTTTGCATCTGTAGACACCCCATGTTCACCAATGATGTATCCCAAATGGGCCAAAAGGTTTTGAGCAAAAGAACATTTAGATTTCTTCACCTTCAGCTGATGTTGGTTCCAAGGTATCAAACACCAGCTGAAAATGCTTAAGATGATATGACGGAGTAGCGCTGTATATAAAAATATCATCGACGAAGACCAAGACAAATTCGCGCAAGTATGGAGCCAGAATGCTGTTCATTGTACTCTGGAAGGTAGCAGGTGCGCCAGTAAGACCATACGGCATAACTTTGTACTCGAATTGGCCATGGTGAGTTTATTGAGACCGTTTCTATCGGAAAAGAAGAAGTTCCAAAAGGCCCCTTGGTACCCATTGTTAGAGATTAGGAGCTATGATCGAACCAACAGGAGTCTACAGTAGCGAGAGGGAACTGACACAAGCAGCATGACTTCCCCTTGTTCCGCCGTCTTCTTTACCTCCATGAATTTCGCTAGAGCAGTAAGCATTAACTCGTTTCTAAGGGTTCGGTGTCCCAAAACCGTTAGGATTTCAAAAGGCTGTAGCTCAAGTATGCATGGAATAGCACAGATAGCGGATAAAGAATAGTTTAGAGATGGAAAGCTCTATTGAATAAGCCTTGGTTTAAGAGAGGAGGCATCTGGATAGCTAGGGATAGGGGATTCCGGTCACTTGGTAAAGAAGGGTGGATAGCCGACATAGGGATGTAAGGGAGTTGTAGGATGCCAGAGAAAGCATTGAATAAGTGAAGAAGCACGAGGCAGACCTTTCTTCAGAGTAAGCAATGGTAGTTCGGATAGCAAAGCACCAGCAAGCGGATAAGGCTAGGCATGTCAGTAATAGGCAGGAAAATAAAGGAATAACAAGAAAGCCATGATGCACGCGACTTGGTTGAAGAAAGATTTGGAAGATCTTCACTTCAATTCTTTTCTCTATGTTCTGAATTCGATGAGCCGAGGACAATGAAGCAATGGAAAGAACGATGACCTAGGAGGTAGTAGTAGTACGAAGCCGGAATAAGAAGCGAGGTGACAGTGGGTAGCCCTGCTTGAGTCCTCTTCTACATCTTGAGTACTTCCCACTCCAATGGATCTCGTTTTTAGAATAGCTTTGATCCGGCCATGTAGAGCACTCATAGAGGTCTGGCTTCACGTCAGTAATCTACCACACCCATGCTGGAATTCAGTAGAGTCCCACGAGTCAATCGACAAAAGCGAGAAACGAGGTTGTTCGACAAGGCTACGGTCTCACCTTTTCTTCCTAGCGGAGTTCAATACAAAAATAAAGGCGCTCCGCGTTGGGAATGGCGTACGTAGTACGGGTGGTATTTCAGGTATAACTGATCAGGGTTGTTCTGAAAGCAAGTCAATTGGTGCTTTGGAAAGTGAGTGCTAGAGGCTAGTCACTACTTGGTTTACAGAAGGGAAGGAAGAAAGAGATACCGAAGCAGATTCAGTATAGAAAAGAAGAAATTGATAGATCTGGATGATTCAAAGAATGATTCTTCCCTGGGTATTTCCCCGGTACCATTATGGAAATTGGAGCTTTTCAATTCCATTTTGGAGATTTAGGGTTTAAGATCGCTCGTAACGATTTTTTGCTTTTATGGCTGGCTGGGCAAGAAAAGGATTTGACTCTTGAAGATATCAACTCATACGCCTGCTCCATACATTCAAAAACATTTTTGGTACTTTCTATGAGAATGGATAAATAGAAATGGGTACATTCCTTTTTCTCTTTCCTGGCCAAACCACCCATAAAGAAGAGAGCTGTAAGAGCGGTAAAAGCAAGCTCGGTCTTAGGTTCACTACAGGCTGATGATAAAGAGAAGGCCTCGTCATTCACTCGTACGCGTACAAGCCAGGCTTCACCAGTTGCCAGCACTACAAGTTAACCCACAATGCATGGCCCACGCAATTAGATTTTCAGCTAACGAGCAAGCTAGCTCATGGATACACCATGCGCGCACGCGCCGGCACGCATGCTCGGTGTCGCCCGCACCAAAAACAGTTAGCGTGCTGTCCTGCACTGAAACTTAGCGGCAAGCCACGCCGGTGTCGACGGGAGGCCGCGAGCCGCGCCGGTATGGATGTGGGCGAGCTGCAATCCGTCGACGGTTCCGCTTGGCTAGGACACATGCCCCGTATCGGCGAGTGCCGAACCACGGGTGAAGTATCTGCCGGCAACTTAGCGAGTCAGCGATGCGACCGCGTCGGTGTCCAGAACGGAAGAGGGTGGCCATGGGCTGCGTCGGCAAGCCCTGACCCGTCCACGATGTCTTTATCTGCGGTACAGCTTGGCGACGCGCCTCTGAAGGCGCCGTGTAGGGCCGTCCTGACGGACGAAGGGGTCAGCATCGCCCGATGTGGGCATATACGGCGCCACGCCGACTCCTCGAAAAGAAACAGACTGTGTTAAGGCCGCCGCCGAGATGCAATCCGTCGACGGCGCCTCCGTCAATGGTGCCGTTAGGCTTGGTTTAGAGCCTCGCGTAGGCGAGCTCCGATAGACGATGCCCCCGTTTCAGCCGAGTCCGGCCACCCTTGATAGCGATGCTCGAGTCGAAGAAGAGATGAGGCCGCCGCGCTATATGCAATAAGAGCAAGACAAAATATTAGCACCGACTCTCACCATCGGGGAAGATGACGCCGGCCATGGTCTCGTCGGTCTTCGCCGCAAGCCGGTCGACTCGCTACGCGCAACGTGTACATACGTCTCGGATCGTTCTCCTCCGGCCGCCTGCCTGAGGAGAGAACGATGCTCTTGGCGTCGCCTGAGATTAGATCTCAAGCTTAGCTGGAGCGTGCATCTCGTCTCCAAGGGTTCGTCCGCGTCTCCTTCTTTTTCCTCGATGTGTTCTGGCGCCTCTTTGCGGTTCACGACGGGTATATAGCGCCGTAGCCGCGTTCAACTCCTCCATCAGTTAGGATTTCAATTTATCTCTTTATTGCCGTGGACAACACGTATCTCAAATCCATCCAATCTGATCAATCGATCGATTCGGTGTACATATGTACACGTATAGGATATGGCTAGCTGAGTCCCCGGTGTATACGATGTCTCGGGTGAAACCCCATAAGCTGTGCAGGTGCTGTCATGTATCGGCTCGTCTATGCAAAGCCCACGCAAACAAACACATGATCAGGCCATCCAGCAATACACGTAACATGTATGCATTCAGCTGATCGATGTGAGGCACACAAATTACTTGCTATAGTTCATTTGGACTTACAACCTTTGAAAGGTCATAACGTTTGAACAGTTTATAGAAATTGAAATCTGTTTGCATCATCGTAATGTGCATGACGCATTCTACCAAATGAGTAAAATATCACATATAAATTCCTACATAAATATTTGACCTGTGGTGGGACCCAAACATCATATATGAGGAATGTATTAATTCATATCCAGATTATGAATTTTCAGTACAAAAACTCGTCAAACAAATGCCCGCACACCAAGTCGAGTTTGAATGCGAAGCGGATCAAACTTGGGTTGGTGTGTAAAATTTTCACTTCTGAAAAGTTGGACGCAAGAACAAAATTGCTGCTGTCCGTTTTTGAAGCCATGTACATTGACACTGTATTGGTACAAAATACCATCAAAGGGAAAGTTAGTATAATTATTTTTATAAAACAGAAAAAATAACAAAGTTGGTAAAAGCTTCACAAAACGATATACATATGTACATATTGATTGCATCTAAAAAACCGCCGAAGGCAAAATTCAGAATACATCATATGACTTGCTTATGACCGTGTGGCCTTAACCATGGAGCATCTTCATCAAGTAACATGATGTTTGGGTTATCCTTCACTACAAACGGCGGAATTTCATAAAACTTGTCATAATCTTCTAACATCTCTGTCTTGTCTTTCACTCCTATGATGTTTCTTTTCCCTGAAAGAACTATGTGGCGTTTTGGCTCATCGTTTAATGATGTATTCGTTTGCTTATATTTTCTTTTTCTTGGTTTGGTAGACATGTCCTTCACATAGAAAACCTGAGATACATCGTTGGCTAGTACGAATGGTTCGTCCATGTACGCAAGATTTTTGAGATCCACTGTTGTCATTCCGTATTTTTTGTCTACCTTAACCCCGCCCCCTGTTAGCTTGACCCATTTGCACCGAAATAAAGGGACCTTCAAAGCAGGTCCATAGTCAAGTTTCCATATCTCCTCTATGTAACCATAATATGTGTCCTTTGATCCATTGTTGTTTGTTGCATCAAAGCGGACACCACTGTTTTGGTTGGTGCTCTTTTTATCTTGGGCGATCGTGTAAAATGTATTCTCATTTATCTCGTACCCTTGGAAAGTCCATATAGTCGAAGATGGTGAGCTGGCCAACAAGTACAACTCATCACAAACAGTGTTGTTATTCATGAGATGTGTTTGCAACCAACCACCAAAAGTCTTCATGTGTTCATCTCTAATCAAGGAGTCAGGCTTTCCCGGGTCGTTTAAGCGTACAATATTCTTATATTCCTTTATATACGGAGCTGCCAAGTTGGAATTTTGCAGAACCATGTAGTGTGCTTGAGTGAAAGAATGTCCGTCCCTACATATTATTGATTTCCTTCCTAGTGTGCCATTTCCACTCAGTCTTCCCTCATGCCGTGATTGAGGAACACCAATCGACTTAGTCAGGAATAAAGTCAACACAAAACTCAATGACCTACTCTGTTCCATAGCCCTTCGAGATGCTTCCTTCTGGCCTAGCATGGTTATGAACATATTTCTTCAAGACTCCCATGAACCTCTCAAAGGGGAACATATTGTGTAGAAATACAGGACCCAAAATGGTAATTTTGTCAACTAGGTGTACCAGCAGATGCGTCATAATATTGAAGAAAGATGGTGGGAAACACCAGCTCAAAACTTACGAGACACTGGACCACATCATTTTGTAACCTCGGTAGAATTTTTGGATCGACTAACTTCTGAGAAATAGCATTGAGGAATGCACATAGCTTTATAATGGGCAGTCACATTTTCTGGTAGAATCCCCCTCAATGCAACCGAAAGCAATTGCATCATAAGCACATGGCAGTCATGGGACTTTAGGTTCTGGAATTTTTTCTCTGCCATATTTATTATTCCCTTTATATTCAACGAGAAGTCAAACGGGACCTTCATACTTCTTAGGACTTCAAAAAAAAATTCCCTCTCTTCTTAGGTAAGAGCATAGTTGGCAGCACTTAGACGTCCTTTATCTATCTTTATTGGATGCACGCCGTCTCGGTCTTTTAGACCTTGCTAGTCCTGCCGTGTTTCTGGCGTATCTTTTGTCTTTCCATACAAGTCCATAAAGTCTAACAGGTTCATGCAAAGATTCTTCTTCACGTGCATCATGTCGATTGCAGATCGGACCTCTAGAACTTTCCAATAGGATAGCTCCCAAAATATAAATTTCTTCTTCCACATGGGCACATGTCCGTCAGCGTCATTTGGAACAGATTGACCGCCAGGGTCCTTTCCAAAGATTACTTCTAGATCCTTGACCATACCAAATATATCATCACAAGTACGGCGGATAGGCTTCTTCCGGTGATCTGCCTCACCATTGAAATGCTTGCCTTTCTTTCTTGCGGGATGCCTGGCCGAAAGAAATCGACGATTCCCTAGGTACACATTCTTCCTACCTTTATCCAAACATATACTTTTAGTATCATCTAAACAATGTGTGCATGCATTGTATCCCTTGTTTGACTATCCTGAAAGATTACTAAGAGCAGGCCAATCATTGATGGTTACGGACAACAACGCCCGTAGGTCAAATGGCTCCTGTTTATGCTCATCCCACATACGAACACCTTCGTCGCGCCACAACTATAGTAGTTCTTCAACTAATGGCCTTAGATAGACATCAATGTCATTACCGGGTTGCTTCGGGCCTTGGATGAGCACTGGCATCATAATGAACTTCCGCTTCATGCACAATCAAGGAGGCAGGTTATATATACATAGAGTTACAGGCCATGTTCTATGACTGCAATTCTACTCTCTAAAAGGATTCATGCCATCTGTACTAGACCAAACCTTAAGTTCCTTGCGTCATCTGCAAAGCTCGGGTACTCTCTATCGATTTTTCTGCATTGTGACCCATCAGCGGGGTGTCTCAACATCGAGTCTTTCCTACGCTCTTCTTTGTGCCATCGCAACAACTTGGCATGCTCTTTGTTTTTAAACAAACGTTTCAACCTTGGTATTATAGGAGCATACCACATCACCTTTGCAGGAACCCTCTTCCTGGGGCGATGCTCGCCCTCAACATCACCAGGGTCATCTCATATGATCTTATAACGCAATGCGTTGCATACCGGGCATGCATCCAAATTCTTGTACTCCTCACCGTGATATAGTATGTAGTCATTAATGCATGCATGTATCTTCTGCACCTCTAGTCCTAGAGGGCAGACGACCTTCTTTGCCTCGTATGTACTGACAGGCAATTAGTTATCCTTTGAAAGCTTTTTCTTTCAAATTTTCAGTAGCTTCCCAAATCCCTTGTCAGATAAACCATTATCTGTTTTCCATTGCAGTAATTCCAGTGTGGTACCGAGCTTTGTGTTGCCATCTTTGCAATTTTGGTATAACAATTTTTTGTGATCCTCTAACATGCTCTCCAACTTCTTCTTCTCGTTTTCATTTTCGCATTCACTCCGTGCATCAAGAATGGCCTGAGGAAGATCATCAGCAGTCTCATCTAATGCCCGTTCTTCACCTTCTTCTTGTTCATTGTCTTCTAGTGCAGTACCACCATATTCAGGAAATATTGGATAGTTGTCATCGTTCTCTTCTTCTTCGTTGTCTTACATCATAACCCCACTTTCTCCATACTTTGTCCAACAAATATAGCCGGACATGAAACCTGATTGAATCAGATGGATGTGAATGGTTTTGGATGAAGAGTAATCCTTCTCATTCCGACAGACACGACACAGACAACACATAAAACCATTCCGCTTGTTTGCCTCAGCCAAATCGAGGAAAGAATGCACGCCTTTAATGAACGCGTCAGACATTCGGGGAGCGTCATACATCCATTCTCGGCTCATCTGCAGTATAATTAAAATTTTCTATCATATAAAAAGTTTGGATCATTTTTACTACAATTACTTTTACAAATCTAAAATTTTACATGCACTAATTTTTTATTTGGACAAAACTGCTAACATAAAAAATATTGACTATTTAATTATTGCTCTAGCAGTGAAAACCTTATTCAATTCTGAGATCCAAAACTCTTAAAATGCACATCTCAACTTTCAGTAAATTTTTGTATAATCAGAGATGAAAGATTGAAGTTCCTAACCATTTTAGAAGCTTGGATTGATAGATGATGCCACCAAACCTTGACAAAGCTTGGATTGAAAGTTGCCACCAAATTGAACAAAAAATGAAGATGAACTTGAGCTGTACCTTGGAGGAAATGACCTTGCTTTTGTGCAGGATCAAAGAGAAATATATAGTGGTAATATATTGTCCCGGGTGGTAAAAAGAACCCAGACTAGATATTGATCTCTAGTCCCTGGTAGTAACAAGAACCCAGACTAAATATAGCCATGGGTCCCACAAGTGCTTTAGTCCCGGCTTGTGTTACCACCCCGGACTAGAGGTTGCCCACATAGCGGGACTAGTCCTGTCGCGCAATCTAGCCGTTGCAAAGTTTACAGACCGGCTAACACTAGTCCCGGTTCAAGACTGGACCCGAACTAGAGGCTGGAGCAGCTCCAAACAAAAGATCGTTTTTTTACTAGTGAGTTGATCTTATGCAAAGTAACGTTTTACCGAACCTGCTACAATTATGGATACATGTAAGGGTTTGATTCAAGTCTACATGTAAAATGTGACACCATTATGGGTACAGATCCTAGTTCGGTCACGGCATGTGCCGTGTACACCGATGGGCGGTGGAGTACATTTCCGCAAACGCTTGTTTCTTGGTTAGTCCGCATTTCCTGTTTTGACAACGGACAAACGAGTTGGGCAGGTGATTGCGGGCCGCGGCCGGTAACTCACCAGTGTCGCCGTACGGTCGCGTCTTCGCATTATTAGTCGATGTATCCATCGAATCTGGCTTAAGTCGACGTTTAGCAGCTGCGCCGCCGTTTCTGTACCCGTGGTACACCTAACACGTCGTCCTTGGTGTGAAATAGTACTCGCACAGGCATCATATCAACCGGGAAATAAACGATTTTTTTGTAAAGACGAAAGAAACTAGTTAATGCATTCATATACATTTCGACTTAGTTTCCCCTAAGAAAAAAAAAGGAGATTTTGAGTAAGCTTGAAACAATAAACTATTTTCATATAGATTATTTTGGGTACCTTTTACAAAAAAACATTTACTCATATCGTCCAGTCTGGCTTATGTTTGACGTCGATGTCGTTGTGTTGTTTTGGTTCGATTTTGATATACTCACTATATAGCTGTAGGACACACACATACATCTAATAACCCCAAGGTTTAACTGGAGCGACCCCACGTCGCCCCTCCTAGGGCGATACGGGGAAACCCTAGCCACCGTCCACCTTGCGCCGCCCCTCCTCTTCCAACCCCATAATCGTGGTTGCCGGAGGATGCGGCTGGGCTAAGACTATGCCGTGGACGGCACCAGGCAGCGGGATTAGCTCCTCGCACAGTGGACGCAACACATGAAGATTTGGCAGATGGCAATGGGGATGCGATGGTGGCTTCGTTGGCTTCTGATCCCGGTGGCACGACAGCGAGTCTCCGCTCCCCCTCTTGCGCGGTGACATCACGTTGTGGCTCCTGGTGGAGTGGTTTGGCCAACAAGTGTGGCGGATTCCTCTTGACCGATCGTCTTCAGTCCTGGACATAGAGGTGTTGCTTCTTCTCCTCTGCTTCCGCCTCTCCCTGCGGCGACATTGGTCATCTCCGTCCTCTCCGTGGCAAGGCGTGGGATCTCTGATGTCGGGTCTAGAGCTCCAAATCTTCTAACAAGTTGTGGGCCAATGGGCCTGGGCATAGCATCGTCTCGTGATATGGAAGACGACGATATAGGTGGTGGCCTCGGCTGGTGTCCATGGTCGCCACATCGGGGGTTTGTGGGCCAGTGGAGGCATGTGTTGGCTCGTTCCGGTTGCGTGAGGTGGTGGTTCGGATGCTTCGTGTAAAAGTTTCCCATTTCGTGTCGGCCAGTGATGGTGACGTTGCTCTGGAGTCTTCCTCGACCTCTTGAACCACGAAGCAAGCTATTTGGGTGAAATCCTAGACGGGTATAGTTATGGCGTTGTTTTCCTCCTTTTGGGAGCCGCTTTGAAGATCTTGGTGGACTGGACACACACGATATTGTGGTTGCATGATGGCCAACTGGCAATGCATGTTCCGCATGGCGTCCTGTGTGGCGAGAACAATGTTGATGAGCGATGGATGATCGCAACAAGATCTTATTAGTCAGCCCCTTTCCAACGCTTGATGAGCTTCTTCGGCACGGGTTTTGTGCTTTTACTCTCCGGACCTCATAAGAGAAATCAGAGCTGCATGTCCATATGCCAGGAGTCATCAGCTTGGCATACACCAACGTGGGCTTCACAATGCCACTTATGCAAGGTCTTCGAGGAAATCAGTTGTTGTTGATTGATGATGATATACCGGAAGGCTACCTTGGCAAAGAGTTTCGCTTCGATGGTGCGTGTAGCCCCTGTGGGTAGACATGCCGACTGTGTGGACACTTGCGATGGTTGTGTTCCATGACCATCGATGAGGGTGTTTGTTACGGCCTTCTTCCGGTTTTCCGCTAATTAACAACTCTTTTCGTCTCAAAAAAATAACGAGTCTTTTGTCTTGTATAAAAAAATACACATAGGTCCCACGACTGTGAAGTCGCCGGTGAGACATGAGCTTAGCCCATAATTGAGTGGTCAAATGGACAAAATAAGGACTGTTTTGGTAACATAAACACGTTGCAATGTTCAGCTCGCAAGAAAAATAAGAGAAAACACAGTGTTACAATCCATCCTGAGCCTGTTTGATACGGACAACACGGTGGAAAATTAGGAGAAAACGCAGTGTTACAGTGCATGCGCGTGCGCGCGGGTCCGGTGTGGTACTCACATTTGGTTCACGAGGAGCATGCGCGCGCGCGGGTGAGAGCTTGAGATCGTGATGGAGTTGCATGTCACTGGTAGCTAAAACCAACTAGCTAGGTTGAAGGCTCACATGCATGGAGTTGTTCCATCGATCACATGTTGCGTGCCAAAAGAAAATAACAGGAAGGAAACCCGTGATGGTATTCTCCTAGCTTGCACTAGTGGAAAAAGGGCCATCCGTTCGTGCCCCCTCAGAGCATTAGTCCCGGTTGCGCCACCAACCGGGACTAATACAGGCACGCGTTCCGGTTCGAGCGGGCACGGGGCCAGGAGGCATGCGTCCCGGTTGGTAAGGGGGAATATGTCCCGGTTGGAGCCACCAACCGGGACTAAAGGTTTGGCCACAGCCACGTGGCGTGGCACACACCTTTAGTCCCGGTTGCTGGCTCCAACTGGGACGTATTCTCCCGCCCTCTATAAATGCAACGCCCCAGTCCCCTCTGCCTTCACTCTATTTTTTCTCTTGGTGGAAGGTGTGAGGGGTGTGCTAGTTTTTTCTCTTCTATGCATGCATTGAAGGTGTTTGATGAAATGTTTGAGTGAATAATCCCGTTCAATTTCTCATAGAACAAAAATATAGAAGGTGTCCGAGACGCACTTGAGCTTTCTCCTCTTTATTTCCCTCGATCGAGGTTAGCAATCTTATCTTTTCTCTGTCATTGATACAATTCATGTGTCGATGTGAATTGGTTATTTCACTATTTATGATGTCCTGTTTTTTGATAAACGGTCGGGAATGGATGTACGGTGACCGGCGCGTAGCCGGGTATATGAAAGGCGTGGATAAATTTATCGATATGGCTACGGCAAACAAAGAGAATGGTTTTATACGTTGTCCATGTATTCAATGTCGGAACAACAAGGAGTCTTCCTCGAAAATCATTCGCTGCCACCTGATTATGAAAGGTTTCATGCCCAACTATAATTGCTGGACCAAGCACGGGGAAAGAGGGGTTATGATGGAAGATGGTGAAGAAGAAGATGATGATAACAACTATCATCATATGTTTCCTGAATACAGTGATACTGCAATGGAAGACAATGGAGAGGAAAGAGGTGAAGAACGGGCATCAGATGAGCTAGCTGATGAACTTGGTAGGGTCATTCCTGATGCAAAGCTAGACTGTGAAACAGAAAATGAGAAGTTGAAGTTAGAGGGCATGTTAGAAGATCACAAGAAATTGTTGTACCCAAATTGTGAAGATGGCAGCACAAAGCTCGGTACCACACTGGAATTGTTGCGATGGAAGGCAGAGTGTCGTCTAACTGACTCCTCATTTGAAAAGATGCTGAAAATAATGAAGCCGAAGTTTCCAAAACATAACGAACTTCTCGAGAGTACCTACGAAGCAAAGAAGACTCTCTGTCCTCAGGGATTAGATGTGCAAAATATACATGCATGCATTAATGACTACATCCTCTACCGCGGTAAGGAGTATGAGAATTTAGATAAATGCCCGGTATGCAATGCGTTGCGGTATAAGATCAGACGAGATGACCCTGATGATGTTGAGGGAGAGCCCCTCCGAAAGAGGGTTCCTGCTAAGGTTATGTGGTATGCTCCTAGAATACCAAGGTTGAAACGCATGTTCAGAAACAAAGAGCATGCCAGGTTGTTGCGATGGCACAAAGAAGACCGTAAGAAAGACGGGAAGTTGAGACACCCTGCTGATGGGTCACAATGGAGAAAAATCGAGAGAGAGACTTCCTAGACTTTGCAGGTGACGTAAGGAACTTATGGTTTGGTCTAAGTACGGATGGCATGAATCCTTTTGGGGAGCAGAGCTGCAGTCACAGCACCTGGCCCGTGACTCTATGTATCTACAACCTGCCTCCTTGGTTGTGCATGAAGCGTAAGTTTATTATGATGCCAGTGCTCATCCAAGGCCCGAAGCAACCGGGCAACGACATTGATGTGTACCTTAGGCCATTAGTTGAAGAACTCTTACAGTTGTGGGGCAAACCAGGTGTACGTGCGTGGGATGAGAACAAACATGAGCCATTTGATCTACGAGGGTTGTTATTCATAACCATCAATGATTGGCCTGATCTTAGTAACCTTTCAGGACAGACAAACAAGGGATATAAGGCATGCACCCACTGTTTAGATAAGACTGAAGGTACATATTTGCATAAATGCTGCCGCGGCAACAAAATATGCCAAAATGAATTCTCTGCCGCGGCAGAGAAATGGGCCAAATCTCTGCCGCGGCAGAAGGTTATTAGTCCCGGTTCGTGTTATGAACCGGGACTAATTCTCCACCACCCCTTGCCCTCTTCTGCTGCCATGCGAGCACCCATTTGTCCCGGTTGGTGGGGCAACCGGGACTAAAGGTTAGGGCTTTAGTCCCGATTGCCCCGTCCCGGTTGGGCAACCGGGACTAAAGCCCCTTACCAACCGGGACCTATAGGGCTGTTTCCACTAGTGTTGGGATGCCACACATATTCCACCACGTCGCAATATTTGATGCACTGTACCAAACAGTTTTTCTCGAAATAGTGTTATGTAACGTATGAACATGTATCTGGGTCGGATACCATTTTCAATCTTACCCCGTACTCACTACAGGAATAGGAAGCTACGCCGATGGCCAATCGCTACGCCGACGGCCAAACATCGGCGTAGCCATCGTCCACGTCAGCCCCGCTAAGCAGCCGTCGGCGTAGAATTGCTCTCGACACAATGCGAAACCTTCGCGTGGTGTTATATTATGTGACATAGTTATAAGGAAAAATATCAAACTTGGTATATTGATTATGTCTCAAAAAATCTTCACAAAATGACCTATCTCATTCGAGGTTTTTTTGGCTTTCTGGTCAAATGAACAATGTTATAGCTAGAATCAAGGCATAGTCTGTGATAATGTCCCCATATTGTGCATACATGTGCATCATGAGATGGCGAACAATGTTGCAGGAGGAAGTTTTCCTTTTCGTTGCACCAAAAAGCCATTTTCCGAGCACAAAATCGGACAGTTTTGTGAAGCAACCACCAAATGGCTAATTCAAAATACTACCATCACATTTTACAAAAATACTAGACCACCTTATATGGACAATGTCCCAACAGGGGGATCTGAAACCTTTTCGTCTACCTCTGGTGAAAAAGATAAATAATTGTCGAATCGGCAGGAAGTGGATCAGATATGAACTACATGTACATTATCCGATGCTCATGTCTTTTTACAAAAATTATTTTTAGGTTCACAATATGCTATTTTATCAAAGATCCAATGCAAGTTTAGCAAGGCTCGGCCCCGAGCTAAGAATCTTCATGCCCGTCGCTCGACAAAGTTTGGTAATAGTTTAAAATTGGCATAAAAAATTAAAAAACGATCAAAACAATGTGAAACCTTCACGTGGTGTCATATTATGTAACATAGTTATAAGGAAAAAAATATCAAACTTGGTATATTGATTATGTCTCAAAAAAACCTTCACAAAATGACCTATCCCATTCGAGGTTTCTTGGTTTTCGGGTCAAATGACCAATGTTATGGCTAGAATCAAGGCATATTTTGTGATAATGTGCCCATATTGTGCATACGTGTGCATCATGGGATGACGAACAATGTTGCAGGAGGAAGTTGAAAGAACATGTTGGGCCCCCATGTGTGGTTTTGGTAATTAATGACAATCTTTATGGACTAATGTGTGTATTAAATTATACTTGTAGGATTTGTCCATTGGCATCGCTTGGAGCATGTATTGGCCTCAAGGTCGATGAAATGCAAAGAAGATATGTTGGGCAAGCTCAATATGCGAGGTCGATGATGAGTAATTAAGAAAGGCGTTCCATCTTGAGAAGGGCAAGACCGTCTACATCGAGCTCAAGTGGAATGCTCAAGGCAAAGGTATAATCTTGATAGGTTTTCCCTTTTGCCGGTCTCACGTTGTGTGTGTGTGAGACCGGGTTTAGGATAGATAACCGTACTATCAAGAGGGGCTCTCATATGAGTAATTTGGTCACATCGTTCGAAGAGAGCTCAAACCTTTGCATACTTGCATCATCGTATTTGGTTGTTATTTGGTCTTATCCATGTGAGGATATAGATCTTGTGGTAATCTCCATAAGAAGCTGTTGTTCATCAAAATCGGATCATCTGTTTGTATCTTGTTGCGATTTTGATTTATGCGACTTTTCGGTTTCTCATCAAGTGAGGTATTTCACATTATTCTACTTGATACTTTCTCACTTGGTGATAATAAATATTTCTCACATGATTTTGATATAGGGATTTTTATTGGGAATCCCTTGCCGTCCTCTATCCAACGCAATTTGAATCGGGTCAATCGGAGCTTCCAGTCAAAAATTATTGCCGTTTGAATATTTGCCTGTCAGTCTGTTTTCTGGGCCGATCGGTAGTACCGCCCGGACGGTCCGGTAGTACCGCCCGGGCCTAAAAACGGCCCGTTTTCTTTCTGCCTCGTTAGGTACCCAGATCCGGTACTACCGGTCGTCCTGGTAGTACCACCCGGGTGGGCCGGTAGTACCCGCCGGCCCAGATTCTTTTTTCCAGATCCAGATTTAGATTCATCGGCCCAGTTTTTCTTCTTCTGCTGCGCCTGGACCCGTGCGTCTCGATTTCCGCACCCGTCTGGCGCTGCTGCTGCGCCGCTCGCCCGCCTGCGCGCACCTGCCTGCCCCGCGTCGACCCCGCTGCCGCCTGTTTCCCCGCTCGCGCGCACTCGCTTGCCGTTTCCCGCACTAGCGCTGCTCACACGCACTGGCCCCGCGCGCTGCTGCTACGCCGCCTGCTGCCGCGGGCCCGCGTTGCCCCCGTTGCCGCCCAACTCCCTGCCCCGTTGTGGCCCTGTTCGCTCCTGCCGACGCGCGCGCTACTTGCTGCGGTCCCACCTTGCTGCGCGCGCTGTTGGCCGGCCCCGCGCCCACGAGTGCTGACCCCCACGCGCTGGGTCCAGCGGCAGCCGCCGCTTGCGCGCACCCGCTTTGCAGCATGCTTTTTCCTAGCGTTGTGTTGTTTGGGTCCGGTAGTACCGGACCAATCCGGTACTACCGGACCGTTCTGGAAAATGCCCCAACGGGCAGATTCTGTCCATCTCTTTAAATAGCTTTGCCCCTTTGTCTTTTAGGGTTACTTATTTCTCCTCCTTTTGTCTAAGCTTTGCCCCCATTTGCCTTACTCTTTGAGCTTGATTTCTACTCACCCCTCCATTGATTCTTGCATATATTTGAGGGGTAGTTGGAGGAGATCTAGATCTACGTTTTGACCAATCCAAAACATCTCTTTGTGAGTGTATCTTTGGGGATCTAGATTTTGGGGGATTTTGTGTCTCTCTTTGATTCCTCCTCTCTTGTTCCCCCAATAGCTTTAGTAGCTTTGTTGGAACTTGAGAGTGAGGGATTTGAGCACCTTTGTGGTGTTCTTGCCATTTGCATTTGGTGCATCGGTTTGAGTTCTCCTCGGAGGATTTGGTTTGAGTTGCTCATTGGAGTTTGTCCCTCTTGGGTTCTTGGAACCCTAGACGGTTTTGTGTCCTTGGTGGCATTTGTTGAGGCCTTTTGTGGCGTTTGTTGGGAGCCTCCAATTAAGTTGTGGAGAAGTGCCCCAACCTTGTAAGAGGTTCCGGTTGCCACCGACAAGTGCACCGATAGTGGAAGCGTGGATCGATCCCGTTGGGGTGAGATTCACCGGAGAATAAGGAGGCCTTTTGTGGCATTGGTGGTTTGATACCACCCCCTCTCCAAACGAGACGTACTCCATGTTGGGAGGAACTCGGTAAAATATCGGTGTCCCCGCGTGCCTCGGTTATCTCTATACCCGAGCTCTTTACTTATGCACTTCACATTGTGATAGCTTTCGTGCTTGAAGTAATATATATCTTGCTATCACTTTGTTGCCTGTATTGCTTAGCATAAGTTGTTGGTGCACATAGGTGAACCATAGTTGTTCTAGGTTGTTCTTAACAAAGTAAACACTAGTTTTATTCTGCCTTTGTTGAGCCACTCTAAGAAAAGTTTTAATCGCCTATTCACCCCCCTCTAGGCGACATCCGTATCCTTTCAATTGGTATCAGATCCCGGTCTCTCATATTAGGCTTCACCTGACATGGTTATACCCTACGGGTACGTGATCTTAGCATACCTGGTCCAGCCCAAGGAAGGACCACGAAAGATGTACGCCGACCCATGAAGATTTTCGGGTGGCCAAGGCCCATGACGCCTTCGGATCCTTGGAGAGCAAGACTAGCGTAGATAGGAAATTCAAAGGGGTAAAACCCTAGAACTTGTAACCGACTAGGTCTATGCCCGGGACCTGCCTGAGTCTATATAAAGGCTAGGAGGGCACGACCTAGATATCTCTCTCATACTTTCGCATACACACCTCCACGCCAGATTGCATCTGCGCACCCCTGTAACCTTCGGTTCCGCCGTAATCAAGAGCAGACAAGCAGGAGTAGGGTTTTCCCTCCGGGGGCCTGAACCTGGGTAAACCTTGTGTCCCCGTGTTGCTTGTTTGCTAACAGTTCCACGATCTCCAGCATCCCCATCTTATCCAAAACCCAAGTCCATAACAATGGGCATTTATGAGATCAAACCTCGTCAATTGGCGCCGTCTGTGGGAACTAGGGACGCTGATTGTGTGATCGTGACGGTCCCAACCCGATCGATCTACAACTCTGCAGCGACGAAGAGTCATCTCCTCTTCGGCGCTTTCGACTTCACCGCCCACTCACCGACCACCATGAAGGACTTCGAGCCCGTAGGCGACGGACTCGAAATCCTGTTCGGGAGCTTCTGCTTCTAGGTGGGGCAAACTGGTACCCTCCGCTTCCCTGAGTGGGTGCCCCTACCATCAATCAGGCCCGCTTCGTGGACCCCACACCCCGTTCTATGCACAACATCATCAACAGATGATTCCTACGACAGCAACAACTGCAACTCCGATATGTGCTATCTGCCGTCGGATGCAGGGACCTATGGTTCCGGATCTGAAAGCTGCGGTAGAAGCGGACCAATCTACGAGCGCTACCAATGCGCCGTAGTCATCCAGAGCGACGTGGATCAGCAAACACCCAACCCGCCGCCTAACCCGCCAGAACGAAACGGCGGGAATAGAAGAAGCCAGTCCCCCCCACCCGAAGGGGAAAACAACGGTCACGTCATACGCCTTAGCAAAGAAGGATGGGCCCAGGCCCGCAATGCCGTGGCGGGCAACATAGTCCTGCCTGCAGACTCCCCTCGGGATCTGCTGATGGCCTACCACCTTCTCCTGATCGAGGAGCACAAGAAGCAGGTCAAGATGCAGGAGGTGCTTGACAAACACAAGCAAGCAGCCTTAGAGTCCAGCGCGCGACGAGCCGCGCTCTCCGCCATGGGCATCGGCTCAAGATCGAATGGCAACCAAGGCAACAAGCACCGCTCTCGGGTGGAGAACATGGACCCCAAGGAGCGCCGTGAGGTGACCCGAACCCTCCACACATCCTTCATGGAGATGGACGCCGACGGCAACGTCATCCCGAAAACGCCGCAGGCTGCGATCATGGCAGCCACTGCGTACCTCGCGGCCCACCCACCGCCGGAGGGGGACCCGAAGAGGGCCATGCACAAGTCCGCACTTACCGGACTCGGACTCATCGGAGCCGCGCTCCACCAGGAAGCTCCCACGGAGCCAAAGAAGAAAGCTCCGGTCAGGTTCGACCGCAGCCCCGCCCCTTCATCCGAAGAAGAGGAACATGACCTTCCTCGAAGGAAGAAGAGTTCGCGCCACCGCAACCGCGACTACGACGCCAGAGATGCACTCACACAGCGCAAAGTCGACAAAGCGCGAGCCAAGCGCGCATGCTCATCTGAATCCGAGATGGACGAAGACGAAGGAGAACCCTGCGGAGCCCGATGCTTCAGCAGATCCGTCTGGCGGACACGGATGCCGTGAAATTTCAAGCTTCCTTCGGATACTCCGAAGTTCGACGGCACTCAAGACCCAAAGGCTTGGCTCAGCGACTACTTATCATCTGTCAAACTGCACGGTGGAAACAAAGAGACTGCCATGCAATGCCTTCAGCTGCAGCTGACAGGCGCAGCCCGGATCTGGCTCAGTAGCCTATCTTCAGGGTCCATCCGAAGCTGGGATGAGCTAGCTTACAGCTTCATCCAAAACTTCAAGGGCACCAGCAAGAGGCCTGCCTCAATCGAAGAGTTGCGAGCCTGCACTCAATGAACTGGCGAATCCATTCGCTCGTACATACTACGCTGGTCCAACACAAAGAACTCCGCAGTGCACATCTCCGAAGAGAGGGCCATCGACGCCTTCAGGGATGGCGTCAAGCGCCAAGACTTCAAGGAGGAACTTGGGCGCGTCAAGCCCAAAACACTCGACAACCTCATGGACATCGCCAACAGGTGGGCTGACGGCGAAGATTCCATTCACCGAGCACAATCGGAAGAAGAAGACGACTACGGTCGACGGCGAGAGCGCCGTAGCAAGAGAAGATCGCGCGTCTACGACGATCGCGATGGACCCGACATGGTCGTGGCCGGCTACGCCGATCGCCGCAACGACGCCAACCGCAACAGCAGAGGATACCGCGGAGGAAACTTTCACGATGGGGGACGCCCAGCGCAGTCGTGGCAACGCCGCGACCGCGATAACGGACCCTCAGCATACGAAAAGCTCTCAGGTCCATGCACCATCCACTTCTACATCGACAAGCAGGATAGCAAAAAGAAGGCGAGCCACATGCTCAAGGACTACCGCGAGTTCCAGAAACTCAGCGAAAGCATGGTGCAGATGAGGCGGCAAGCCCCAATCCCTGCGTTTGGAGACGCACCCGCGCCGGGTGCAATAGCGCATGGAGCTCCTCCACCGCCACCTGTAGGAGGCCCGAACTAACCAGTCATACCAGCACAGAAAAACGCTGGGAACGGGTATCCCCAGCCGAAAGGAGCACTGATGATCCAGAAGGGGCGCCCCACGAATAGGGTACAGAAGAAAATCACCCGACAGATCAACCTGGCCGTGGCAACTCCACCCGCCATCCCTGAGTACCTCAGCGGATCGGAGTCCTGCATCACGTTCAGTCGTTCGGATCACCCTTGCCAGATCCCTCGCCCAGGTCATGCTGCCCTGGTGCTGGAGGCGCAGATCGGAGGTTTCGAGATGAGTCGCGTCTTCATGGACGGCGGCAGCAGCATCAACCTGATGTTCGCAAGCACTCTAGCAGCAAAGTGGATCCCGCAGTGCAGCCTGGAACAGTCAGACACAACGTTCCACGACATCGTTCCAGGGAAGGGCATATTCCCCCTGGGCAAAATATGGCTCGACGTCATCTTCGGCAAGCCGGACAACTTCCGACTGGAACGGCTCGAATTCGAAGTGGTGGACTGGCCATCACAGTACCACGCCATCCTCGGGCGTGTAGCATTCGCAAGGTTCTTGGCTGTCCCACACTATGCATACCTGCTACTCAAGGTGCCAGGACCAAAGGGCGTCATCACAATCCACGGGAGCTTCACCCGATCAGACCAATGCGACAGAGATTTCAACAGAATCTCCCAGTCATTCGGCATGCAGGAGGAGCTCCTAAGGCTCCGCGAGGTGATGGACAATGGGGCACCCCCAGTCGCACGACAAAACACACCTGACATGTCTTTCGACTCCACCATCAACACAAAGAAGGTGCAAGTCCATCTGATGGATGCCTCCAAGACGGCGCTGATCGCCAACGACCTCAGCCCCGCATAGGAAGGCGCGCTCGTCGAATTCCTCCGTGAGCGCTGGGAAATCTTCGCGTGGTGTCCTGCGGACATGCCAGGAGTTCCCAGGGAATTCGCCGAGCACGCACTCAACGTCTTTCCAGACACCAAGCCCATCAAGCAGTCCATCCGGAGACTGTCCGAGCCACGGGCCGAAGCTATCGGCAAAGAAATCAACATACTACTCGCTGCAGACTTCATCAGGGAAATCAAAGAAAGCGAGTGGCTTGCAAATACAGTGATGGTCCCAAAGAAGGACACGGACATCCTGCGGATGTGCGTGGTTTTCACGTCGCTAAACAGACACTGCCCAAAGGACCACTTCCCTCTTCCTCGGATCGATCAGATCATCGATTCGATTGCAGGTTGCGAGAAACTCTCCTTCCTCGACGCCTACTCAGGCTACAACCAGATTCGACTCAAGGTCGAAGATCAGGAGAAAACGGCGTTTATCACACCGTTCGGAGTGTTCTGCTACAACACAATGCCCTTCGGGCTAAAGAACGCAGGTGCCACGTACCAGCGATGCATGCAGGCATGCCTCAAGGACCAGATCGGTCGCAACGTTCAAGTCTATGTCGACGACATAGTCATAAAAACCAGGGAAGCGAGGACACTTATCGACGATCTCCGCGAGACGTTCGACAACCTCGACCGCTACAGGATCAAACTCAACCCCGAAAAGTGCGCCTTCGGCGTCCCATCGGGTCAGCTGCTTAGGTACTTCATCTCTCAACGAGGGATCGAGGCGAACCCGAAGAAAATCAGAGCCATCATGGCAATGGAGAAGCCGAAAACCTCAAGGGTGTCCAGCAGCTCGCAGGACGAATAGCGGCGTTGAGCAGATTCATCAGCCGCATGGGCGAGAAGGCCCTGCCATTCTACCAGCTGCTACGCAAGGCAGATAAATTCGAGTGGACGCCCGAAGCCGACGATGCATTCGAAAGCCTCAAACAGCTACTCTCCACCTCGCCCGTCCTGGTCACGCCAAAGGAGCGCGAGCCTCTGCTGCTGTACATAGCAGCCACACACCATGTGGTCAGCACCGTGCTAGTGGTCGAATGACCCAAAGAAGGCAAGTCCCACGGGGTCCAACGCCCAATCTACTACCTCAGCGAGGTACTGACGCCAACAAAACAGAGGTACCCTCACTACCAGAAACTCGCCTACGGCGTGTTCATGACGGCTCGACGGCTGAGCCATTACTTCCAGGAGCACCAGGTGATGGTCTTCAACGAGGCACCCCTGAACAGCATCCTGAATAACCCAGAGGCCACAGGATGCGTGGCCCTGTGGGGCATCGAGCTGTCACCCCAGGACATCGTCTACGAGAAGTGACTCGCAATCAAATCTCAAGTCCTCCCGGACTTTCTTGTACATTGGATGGAGTTGCAGCTGCCAGACACCCCAGACATGTCGCAGTCTTGGACGATGCACTTCGACGGCTCCAAACGTGAAGCTGGAGCAGGGGCCGGGGTCATACTAACCTCCCCGCAGGGCGATCAGATGAAGTACGTCCTCCGGATGAAATTCCGAGCTTCCAACAATGAGGCCGAGTACGAAGCCCTCATCCACGACATGAGGATGGCAAAGATCTGCGGCGCAACGCGCCTAGTCATCTACGGTGACTCCAACCTCGTCGTCTAGCAGACGATGAACGAGTGCGACGCATACGCCGAAAACATGATCGCGTACCGCGCGCTCTACAACGCACTTGAAGGAGAATTCGACGACTGCGAGCTTCGGCACGTTGGAAGAGAAAGCAACGAGGAAGCCGACAGACTCACCAACATCGGCTCCACCTGCGCAAAGGTGCCACCGGGTGTGTTCCTCGAACAGATCTGCGTGCCATCCATCAAGCGGAAATTCCCCAAGGGATCACCCGAAGAAGCAGAACACTCGGGGGCTACGCTGCCCGAAGGACACGAAGGACCCGAGAAACTGGACAGAGAGGTCGCTATGGTCAACCTGATGCAGGTCATGGCAGTCGAAGAAACTTGGACTCGACCGTACCTCCAGTTCTTGATAAACGGAGAACTGCCTGACAGCCCGACAGATGCCCGGCGCATATCTCGTCGGTCAAAAGCCTTCACCATCATCAATGGCGAGCTGTACAAGCGCAGTATTACGGGTGTACTACACAGGTGCGTCACCATCGGTGACGGGAAAGCCATCCTCCAAGACAACCACGAGGGCATCTGCGGCCATCACGCAGGCAACCGTTCCCTTGTCGCCAAAGCTCTACGAGCCGGATTCTACTGGCCAACGGCCATGAGCGATGCAAAGGACATCGTCCGAAGATGCAACGGATGCCAACGGTTCGCTGATAAACCGCACGCACACGGGTCAGAGCTCAGACCCATACCTATAGCCTGGCCTTTTGCTCAATGGGGCCTCGACATGATCGACAAACTGCCAAAGTCCTCGAAAGGGGGGCACGTCTACCTCCTAGTCGCAGTCGTTAAATTCACCAAGTGGGTCGAAGCCATGTCGGTCACTAATCAAAAGGGCAAGACCGCCGTAAAATTCTTTGAGTCCATTGTCTACAGGTTCAGCATACCGCACAGCATCATCACCGACAATGGATCGAACTTTATCTCCAAGGAATTCCAGGACTTCTGTGAAGGCCTCGGGATCAACATCACGTACGCCTCAGTGGCACACGCGCAAACAAACGGGCAGGTGGAAAAGGCCAACGGCCTAATCGGCGCTGGCATCAAGAAGCGCCTCATGAGTCCACTCGAACGAAAAGCTGGAGCCTAGACGAAAGAGCTAGCATCTGTCCTGTGGAGCTTACGGACTACGCCAAATAGCTCCACAGGCTACACGCCGTTCTTCATGGTGCACGGAGCCGAGGCCGTGATACCAGCCGAAGTACGCCACTAGGCCCCCCGGGTCGTCGCTTACAGCGAAGCCAAATCCACGGCTGCACTCGAAGATGCCGTGGACACACTCGACGAAGCAAGAGACGTAGCAGCAGCTCGATCAGCGGTGTACCAGCAGAGTCTCCGCAACTACCACAGCCGACGGCTACACCCAAGGTCCTTCGTCGAAGGAGACCTCGTCTTGCGACTCAAGCAAGAGCGACCGAAGAAATTCGAGTCGCCATGGGAAGGACCCTACATTATCACCGAAGTCATCCCAGGTGGCGCCTATCGCCTCAAGCACGTGGAGTCTGGAGTCGCATACTCCAACCCATGGAACATCACACACTTGCGGCGATTCTACCCATAGTTACCTACCCCTTTACTTTCAATAAGGCTTTTCAGCCAAGGCTATTCAGCCGAACAATGTACTTCCTCCATTACGATATAAATAAAGCTAAGTGTCCCGCCCCAAAATCTCGTTCGCTACTTGCAACTTTACTTTATGCTACAAACGCACTCGGGGGCTCCCCCACCTCACGATTTCATCGACGAGGATCACACATGTACACCTGAGTAGCTGACAACGTCAGGCAAACAAAAATGACACGTACTCAAAAAAAGCACTGCGTGCTCACAATAAACAAACCTTTATAACAAACGGCACAACACGCCCAGTCGAAATATAAAAATTTGACATCTATCTCTTTTACAGGTACTACCTATTCTGAAGAATAACTTGAGCACGCTGCTCAAACAAATCTATGACCTATTCGGCATACTGCCTTACAGCCGCATAATGCGGACGCATATCCCACTCGCCACCATCCGGCCGAAGAGGTGGCCCAGCTGCTACAACAGACAGATCTACATCAGGTCGATGCAGCCTAACAAGGGACAACGCAGCCTTCACCCCTGCTATGAGCTGCTGCCTCACCAGTTCCTGAACGCGAGTCACGCTTCGAAATCTAGACAGAAGGCCGGACAAGGATGTTGGCACAGTATCCAGGGGAAACATCACATGCAGAACCGATGAGAGCGAAGTCTGCACTTGACGAAGCACCCGCGACACTTGGTGAACGCGATCCTGCACCGTCGCCAGAGCCATGGCACGGTCACGATCCATCCAGAAGATACCGCCAGCTTCCATGTCTTGTTGAGTCAAGCAATTGACCCGAACAGCGACACGCTCCTTCTCCTCCCTCGGAGCAAGGTTAGCACCTGCGACACTCGCACAAAATAAGACGCAAGGCCAGCAGGCGCATCCGAAAAACTGAGCTGCAGCTCGGAACAAAGAACAACTTACATTGAAGCTTCTCAGACAGCCGAAGCAGTTCCGCCATCAAGTACTCCTCTCTGGCTGCACCACGATCTGCCTTGGACTTCCAAACATCGGCGTGGCCACGCACCCCAAGCAACTCCTTCTCAAGACTACGAACACGGTCTCGAAGAAAAGCAAGTTGTGATGAGTCATCCAAAGATGGCCGATGCCGCGTGGCAGGCGAGGTGTCAATGGGATCAGCACCCGAAGGAACCTAGAGCAGCAGAAAAGAAAAGGACATAAACATTCAGACGGAGAAGAGCACAACTCAACAAAATTCATTAAGCATATAAAGACCACTACGTGGAACCATGATTTCTGTTCCTCAACATAATTACAAGCAAAAGAAGATTACAAACTATCCTACAGCTACAATGCCTAAGACGCGGCACCCTGAGTAGCCTCGGAGCCGGATTGCCTCACCTTGGCCTCCCCCTGTTGCCGCAGCGCATACTCGGACAGCAGATCAATGAGCTTTGGCCCATATCGCTTGCAGCGATCAGAATAGGTAGCAAAGGCTACCTCGGATCCATCCGCGGTTGTCGGCATCCGGGAGGTGATCTGGGGAAGGTCCAGCTCTGCTCCAGCCGCCAAGGCCATCGCCAGCCCGACGGACGTGTCGATGCCCTTCTGCTTGCGCTTGTACGCCGCAAGCGCTTCGGCCGACAAAGCCTCCGCCAGGGCGTCAACATCATCAAGGGCCGCACCCTTGGGGACAAGCTCCTTGTAGAAGCGTCCAAGGACCTCCTTCGCCTTGGCAAGGGAGTTGACGACGGTGCTGTAGCGATCTTCGACCGCTGCAGTAGCATCATCAAGAGCACTCCCGTGCTCCAGAGCGCCGCGGTCAAACTCGATGCCGGCGGCATCTGAGACAAAAAAGAGAAGGAATGAAGAAAGTAACACAGAAGAAGACAAGAAAACAAAAAGAAAGGAGCAAAAATAAGGTACTCACCTGAAACAGCCTTGGCAGCAGCCATGATCTTGCCCGCCACCTCTCTTTCACGCGCAGTCGCAGCCATGGCAAGCTGCTCCTTGCGGTCCGTAGCCTCCTGCTACAGACGCTGCTTAGCTTCGGCTGCCTTGGCCAGCTCCAGCTCAAGGCTCTCTTTCGCACCAGCGGCGTCCTCGGCCTTCTTCTCCGCTTGACCAAGGCTCTTTTTGAGAGCATCAATCTCACGGAGGGAAGTGTTATGCTCCTCTGCATTCAAAACATACAAGCGTCAGAAAAGCAAGACAATAATGCAAAAAGAAAGAAGCACCAAAGCATAAAGGTACCTTGAAGCTGTCGGAGGTTGACCTCCAGCACCAGGTGCTCCTGCACCAGTCGCTTGGCATCCTGTACAAAAGGCTGCAGGAAGAAGAACTACCAGTAAGGAAAAGGACTTGGGGGCTGCGCCCAACACGAAGGAACAAAAGCAAAATTCGCACACGAAAATGCTCGGGGGCTCCCCCCGAAGAGTCGAAGAAAGAACAAGACAAGAAAATTTTTCAGACGCTCGGGGGCTCCCCCCGTGGCAGGAAACAGAAGTACTTACATGCTCCGATGGCGACCCCGAAGGCCCGCTCGCAGCCTTCTGAGGCGCAACCACCTGAGTTTCCTGCGGAGAAGGGACCGGCGCAGCACCCTTAGAGGTAGCCACCATCTGAGGAGGAGGAGACGCAACCTTCGACTCTCCCATCATCTCCCGAGCACCATCGCTGGAGGAGTCGTGGGAGGAATGCCGGCACACGAAATAATTAGCACAAGCACAAAAGTCAACAGCAAAAAGACATCAATATAAAGGAAACTTACGAGTCCAGCGAGCTCAGGTCGAAGACAGGAGGAGTCTTTCGGACTCTCTTCTCCCCCTTCTTCTCTTCTTTCTTCTCTTCCTTCTTTTCTTCCTTCTTCCGCTTTGTTGGCGGGTGCGGCGCTACAGCCCGCACAGGAATGACAGGAAAAGGGGAGGAAGAGCCTCCATGCCCGTCACTGTGACGCTCAAGGCACAGAGGGTTCCTAGGAGTCGGAGGAGTCGAGGCATCCGAAGACTCGCTGGAGCTCCGCGATCGTTTGCGCGTGTGGTCCTCGCTCGACTCGTTGGCATCTTCCGCCGGAGATCGCGCCGACGGCAGCTCGGACATGGAATCCACCAAGTCATTGTCCGGAGCATTCGGATATACTTCGGGTAAAGGAGGCGACATACCCGGCACTTTGAAGCTCTGCACAAGAGAAGAACAATTTGTCAGCAAAAAAATACAAAACAATCCAATCGAAAAACAGCGCTACGCGCACAGATCTACACCTGTGGAACAGGAAGCGAATAAGAAAACAGAGGAGTCAGCGACTTCCCCGGGATTTTCTCTCCGGCCTTGAACTTCAGCAGCAAGCGAAGGGCCCTGTCAAGATCTCCCTCGGAGATTTTCTCAGCCGAAACCCTCGTCGGATCACGCCGGCCAGCATAAAGGAACATTGGGTGCACCCTAGCTTGGAGTGGCTGCACCCGACGCTCGAGGAAGGTGCGGATGATATCCACACCATTCACTTCCTTCTCCAGAATCAACTGGAGATCCTCCACCCGACGATATAGCGCCTCTATATCCGCACCTCGCCATCCAAGATCATGTTTTTCCAAGACCTTTTCGGCTCAATCTTCTGGGAGGGGTCAAAAGGAACAAGACCAAAATCTTGCCCAGGCACTACGGAGTCACGAATATAAAACCATCGCCTCCGCCAGTACTGGACAGATTCGGACATGGAAAAGGAAAAGAAAAGCAGATTGGGCTTGAGGGAGATGATGCAACGCCCAATGGGATAAACACCATCTGAACCAGATTGCCTCTTCATGGAATAAAGTTTCCGGAAGAGGCCAAAGTGCGGCTCGATGCCGAGCCAGCACTCGCAGAAAGTGATGAAACAAGCAATGTGAAGAAGAGAATTGGGCGAAAGATGATGCAACTGGATGCCATAGAGAAAGAGTAGCCCACGAAGGAAGTCGTGGACTAGGAAGGAAAACCCACGAATAACGAAGGCGAGAAACATAACCCGATACCCAGCAGGGGGACGGGGGATTACCTCGTTGCTAGGGAGTCTGACGGCCTCCCTATCCTGCAGGATCAAGCCCCGCTCGCGAAGCTTGCGGAGGTCACTCTCCCGCGTCTCTGATCGCCGCCAACCACCGTCGGCGACACGGGTAGCGGTGGCGCCTTTCTTTCCTCCGGCGGCGCTGGTACCAACCGCAGATGATGACTTCTTCGGTTTCCCCATTGCGCTACGGCGGCACCGGTGGTGAGAGCGCAGAAGGGAAGACGGAAATATGGAAGGATATTCCAGCGCGCAGCAAGAACTGCTAGAGCACAAGGAGGCAGTGAAAACAAGAATCGATGCGGTGAAAACAAACTGCATCTTTCCCCAATGATTATAACGGCGAAGACGATGAACGACAACCGTCCATCAAGAAGTCCTAACGCCAACGGCAGATCTGGCCATACACGTGTCAGCATCACAACGAACCGTCGTTACCACGCCGTCCACTACGCGCGGAAATCGAGGCGATGCCGTAATTATCTCCACGCCGCGCGTGACCGGTCAATTCAAGGTCAGCAAGTGGGACCCACGTTCGTCCAGTCAAGTCATCTCTGGCGCTGCAGACGCTTGAGGTCATTGATCGTCAGCACTGACGTCATCAAAAGCTATACTAGCAACAACTACTATTTCTTCGGCTTCAAAGCTAAGAGTACTCACTCGAATCTATGATTCGACCAATTACTCGGGGGCTACTCCTATTAGGAGCGCTGGCCGCGCACCCGAAAGATGAATAAAAACGAACTAGTCCTACGTCGAGTCTACGACTCCACTACGGACTCGGGGGCTACTCCCATAGGGAGGATGGATTTAAGCATCCAAAAAATTTCGTGTCCTACGGACTTAACAATTGAACAATGTTTGAACTAAAGTCTCCGCTCGATTCTACGACTCGAACACACTCGGGGGCTACTCCCATAGGGAGCGCTAGTCGCGCACCCTATGAATTCTTCGACTGCGATCTTTCGGATCAGCATGCAAAAACTTTTCGGCAACTCTGCCCCAACAATGCACTGAGTGAGAAACGATCTCCTTGGCCACCCGAAACACCTCCGCGGTGATAAACATTCGGATGCTGTGTCTGCGACACAAAGATAAGACCTACAGATATCATCTGATGGCCTGGCAACGCACACGACTGCGCTCTACTAGTATAAACCCGTTCCAGCAGGCGCGATGAAAAATCCCGACGAACAAGTTGGGTACATCAGTTAAAATCACTGGAATTCCACTCCTGTAAGTCCTCCGCGGCCTGAGTCGAATTACGCCAACATATGTTCCGGGTTCGAGTTAAGGGACTCGAACCTGAGGAAGGTCGTGTTGTTTCGTCCTAAGACAGTTAACTGACCCTGATCCGTCGGGTGAGTCAGGCACACGCATCAACAATCCCTACACACATACTGTTAATACATAGTTGCACCCGAAGGATTGAAGAGTCCTCAGCCGAATCTACGATTCGACTAATCACTCGGGGGCTACTGACATGGTTATACCCTACCGATACGTGATCTTAGCATACCTGGTCCAGCCCAAGTAAGGCCCATGACAGATGTACGCCCGCCCATGAAGATTTTCGGGTGGCCAAGGCCCATGACGCCTTCGGATCCTTGGAGAGCAAGACTAGCGTAGATAGGAAATTCAAAGGGGTAAAACCCTAGAACTTGTAACCGACTAGGTCTATGCCCGGGACCTGCCTGAGTCTATATAAAGGCTAGGAGGGCACGACCTATATCTCTCTCTCATACTTTCGCATACACACCTCCACGCCAGATTGCATCTGCGCACCCCTGTAACCTTCGGTTCCGCCGTAATCAAGAGCAGACAAGCAGGAGTAGGGTTTTCCCTCCGGGGGCCTGAACCTGGGTAAACCTTGTGTCCCCGTGTTGCTTGTTTGCTAACCGTTCCACGATCTCCAGCATCCCCATCTTCTCCAAAACCCAAGTCCATAACAATGGGCATTGATGAGATCAAACCTCGTCATCACCGCCTTGAGAGTAAAGATGTCGGCTAGAGGATTAGTGCACAATGACATGTTTATATTTGATGGCACAAATTATGATATATGGAAAATTCGCATGCTTAATTTATTTCGGGAAATTCACCCAATTATTGAGGGATATCTATATGTGGGTCTCTCTTCTCCTATGGATACCCAAAAGGAATCTTTAGAGGAGAAGTTGAACTCTCATATAGATGCTCTAGCTACTAAAATTCTTTTGCATGTTGGGAGCAATGTAGTTCTTTCTTCTATCATGCCTTATTCAAGCGCTCGTGACATATGGACCAAGCTTCAAGATAAATATAGCAAGTCCAACATTATTGAGGATGATTGTGTTGCTTCCAGTTCCGGTCGAGATGAGCTCTCATTGTCTACCACTTCACCAACATGTGATTTTTCACAAGGTAATGATATGGTGAGTGGTGATAGAAATTGCAATATGGATAGTGATATTACTATTTGTAATCCTTCATCCCTATCTAGTTGCAATGATCTATCTTTGGACCTTAACACTTCTAGCACTCAAAACTCCTTACATGCTTGTGTTAATAGTCCTTGCATATCATGTAGAAATTACTTGAATAAATCTCATGATGATATGCTCTTGTTGTCTTGTTGCCATGATAAAAATGCTTCTATTTCCTCTTGTGCTTGTGTTGATAACCATGTAGAGGAAAATGAAGATTCTATGGGCCAAGACAAGGTCTTGAAGAGAGCTACAAGTGCAATCTCATCATCACCTTCCTCCGGTTCTCACATATGCCTTATGGCTAAGGGAACAAAGGTAACCTCTTTGGATCCCATTGTATCTCATGATGATGATGATGAGGTTGAAAATGATAATGATGATTATAGAGGTAAGTATGATATTACCTCTATTAAGAAAATGGGAGAGGTTGTATTTGGCGCTCTCTTCAAAAATAAAATTGCTTCCTCCAACTTTCTTGAAATCTTGAATTATGCTATAGAAGGCAATGATATTATTGAGGAGCAAGAAAACTTAATTGATGAACAATTTGCGCATGAGCGAAATTATGCTAATGAAATTTCTCAACTAAATGACTCCCTTGAAGAAGAACAAACCACCAAAGAATCTCTTGAGGAGACTTTCACTCTAGAATTATCTAGAGTAAAAGAATACCATGATAGAGAACTTGTGGTGGCAAACTCGTTCAAGTTTAAAAATGATGAACTTGAAGTTGCTTATGCTAAATTTGTTGAGGATTTTAAGCTTCTTGATAATGGCTCTCGGGTTGGTAAGAGGGAGCTCATCAAACTCACCGAGTCGCATGAGCAACTTAAAGCTTCATATTCAAAAGAGCTTGCCAAGTTGCCCTCACCTCTCGCTAATAATGATGATGCTTGTGCTACTAACTCTATTTCTTGTGAATCATCTATTTTGGAGGAGAATGTTGAGCTAAAGTCTCAACTTGCGTTGCTAACTAGCAACTATGGGAAATTAGAAGAAAGTCATGTTAAGCTCTCAAGCTCGCATGAGGATCTTCTAGTCTCCCATGGTAGGCTAAAGTTAGCTCATGAGGCCATCGTGTCAAAGGTAACATCTAGTGGGCCTCATGTGGACATTAGCACTACATCTACTCCAATTGTTAGATTGCCATGTGCTAGTCCTTGTAGTTCATCCTCTCACAACCATAATATATCTCATGATGAATTACATTCCGTGCCTTGTTGCTCTAACAATGTAGCATCTACTTCCTCTAGTGTTTTTGTTGAAACTAACCATGTAGAGGAAATCAAAAGGCTTAAGGCTCAAGTCACTTCTTTGAAGAATGACTTGAAAAAGGGTCATCAAGGGAAGGTCACACTCAACAAAATCTTGAGTGTGCAAAAATCCCCCAATGACAAGAGTGGGCTTGGATTCAACTCCAATGTCAAGAACAAGTCCACTATCAAGTTGAAGCACAAGGACAACAAGAAGAATGGCCAAGATCAAGTCAAGAATCCGGCCAACATTGTTTGCTTCAAGTGCAAGGAAGAAGGGCACCATGTTAGATCTTGCCCATTGAAGAGAAAGCCTCTTAGTGTGAAGCAACAAGGGAAGCGGCCTCAAGCTCCACCTCAAGTCATTAATGGGCTTCTTCCTAAGAGGACTAGTCGAGCTCTTCCGCGAGTTGTGGCTTCACCTAAGAAGAAAGATGGCAAGAGTAGAACTTGCTACATATGCCGTGAGAAGGGGCACATTTCTTCCGCATGCACTATTGGTAACTCCTCATCCCATCCTATCTTGATTGATGATTCTTATTCTCTTTGTAAGGATGAGGTTGGCAATGTGTTTGCCAAATTTGTTGGTGCCCAACGTGGTGTCAAGAAAAGAACCATTTGGGTTGCCAAGCCTATTGTGACTAACTTCTTAGGACCCAACTTGGTTGGGACCAACAAGCTAAAACTTGATCAATAGGTAATTGTTGGAGAGCATTGGAGTCTTGGCTACATTATGAAGAATTGAGGGATCTTCATCAATTATTATTGCCAAGCCAAGACATTTGGATTATCATGATTATATTATATTCCCAATGTTCCTCCTTGCGGTAACATATTCTTAACTCATTACATTGAAAGTTACTCGCCCCTTGTGCATGTGTTGGTTTTGTATCTTCCATGCTTTTGTACATGTTGTGCTATCAACTTAATTATCTTGAGGGATCAAGCATATTCGTGTATGATTAGGTGGCACACCATATATGTGTGTTTCTTATGTTTGAGCCTTGTGTGGCGCCCCGCAAAAACCACTACTAGAAAATCGCGTTGTTTTTGTGCATTGCATCATCATGACCGCATGCTCATGTCATCATGCCACACTGCATTTGAGCATCGTCATCATCATGCATTTGTTTGTCTGGAACTATTTTCGAAACGGCTAGTTTTGTTTTCTAAATACCCCGTCTTTAATTCAAATCAAAACCCGGGTCTCCGGATTATTTTGTTTCGTCTACCAACGGATTTCAAACGCCCCGTTTTAAATAATAAAATACTTATTTTATTTTTAGGGGGCAGCCAGACCGGGCCGATCCGACCCAGTCGGCCACCCCAGTACAAAACCAACCCCCCTAAACCCTTTTCCTACCCAGTCCTATTCTACCCAGCCTCCCTCCACCTCACCCTGACCAATCCCCTCCCTCCACCTCACCTCTCCCTTTCCCTCCAGCCAACCACCATCTGCCACCTCATCCTTTCTCTCCCCACCCTGCCACCTCACCAACCCCCTCCCTCATTCCCACTCCCTCCCCCACGCGCACACGCAACCCCCACTCACCCGCTGCAACCACGGGCCCACTCCCCACCGCCTGCACCCTGGCCCCACCTCCTGCCCCACCCGACCGCGTCCTCCCCCTCCTGCCCCGCGTCTCTCTCTCCTCCCTTCTTCCCCGCTCGCTCCTCTCCCCTCTGCCGTATCTTCCGCCCTCGCCGTCTCTCCCCCAAGCTCCTCTGCCCCGCTGGCACTCCGGACCTCCCTTCCTCTCCGCCAGCGCTACAGCAGAGCTCCGCCGGCCGCCTCATGTCGTCTCCCTCTATCCCCTTTCCCGAGCGCCGCCGCTCCCGAGCAGGGCCCCGGCCCCGACGCCTCCTCAGCAAGCCCGATCCCACCACCTTCCGTCCCGCGCTGCTGGTCACTTCGGCTGGCCTCACCGTGGTCGCCCGTGCTTGGCCCTGTGGTGCTCTGCCTCCTAGGGCGCCGCAGCGCCGCCCCTTTCCGGCCGCCATCATCTGCCTTTGTCGGGCGCCTCTCCCCCTCCAGTTCCCGGCGTCTCGTCCTCGACAGAGCTGCGGACCACCCTGGCTCCCTGCCATCTCAAGCCCTGCCTCTGTGCCCTTCTGCAGTAGCAAGACGGCATCGATGTCCGTCTCCTCTGTAGCTTGTCTCGACTTGTCCCTGTGACCCGGGGGTGCCTTCTTTTGCTCCTGAGGTGCTCGCGTCCCCGACATTGCAATATTGGGGTACCAATGTGGTGTTGATGTTCTGATAGTGCGGTGATGATACGGACGACAAGTACTCCGACATGGAACCATAGGGTGATGCAGCCTAATCTCAAGATCTACGTCACGGGATAGGACTTGAAGATCGACCGCATGGAACACCAAGATCTCCTTCCCGGACCCGAATACGCATCGACGCCAAACCAAGTACATCGTCGACAACCGAAGTGGAATACCTTGATCTCCAACACGGGACGCAGAGCGCATCGACACGGACCCAAAGACCGAACCCGGGCATGCCAAATTCGTCGACCCAAAGGACACATATGCGACAAGTACTTCTTCCCGGATCTGATGCCCGAGGACCGGACGCCAAGGTCGCCTACACGGAACGCCAAGTTCTCCCCCTTGAACGCCATGACCGTCTACACGACCCGACGACCGCGGATGCGACAAGATCGTCTCTCGGACGCCAAGTTCTTCGACCCCGGAGACCGATTCATCGGGACGTCAAGACCTCCTTCCGAACCCAAGTTCTCCGTCGCGACACGACAAGTTCTCCATCATGTATCCGAAACTCGCCGTCCCCGTCAAACCCTGAGACCGAACCCCGAACCCCCTGAACCAAGATCTTCCGAACCCCGATGTGTGGACCTTTTCCCGAGCCCCTATTTTATAAATGCTTTATATAAAACTTGTTGCATATTAATTGTTCATCTCTCATGCATATCATGTGGGTTGGGGCATTATGCCGATTCACCTTATAATTAAATATGGGATCCATATGCGGGCAAATCTAGTCCAATATTGGTCCCATTTAAATTGGTGTAGCGAACCGATGCCATGTTCCGCCCTGTTAACCAACACTTAATTTGCGGGGTAGATAAATAACTCGAACCTATTAATTAATTGTCGGGACCCCGGTTCCGCTTAATAATGCCTAATTGCATTGCAGCTTTACCATGCCATGCATCATACATGCATCATGCCCGATCTTTTGCCGTAGTATTAAATAGTGCATCTGGTGTTTCTTCTAGTGTTTTGCTTCATCGCGGATAAGGCCGTTGAGTTGATGTGAGCTTCGCTCCGATCTTCGGATGAACCTTCGGCAATGTTTTCAGGCGAGCATCTCCCCCTTTCTACCTATCTTACTTTTATAGTATTTATTCCCTCCTGTTGATCTATTGCTATCTGTGTTGCGTTGCTCTAGTTTCCGTACCCGTGATTTCCTTGCAGCCTTATATTGCCTTGGACACATCCTATTACCTGTTGTTTGGTAGATAGCTGGACTTGCGCGTCGTAGTCGCTTGCTCAAGTGCTGTTGCGTGTCGTCCAGTACCACAGTTGTTGGAGTATTGCCGCATGTTTAATGTTGGAGATGATCATGGCTTTAATTATCGTTTAATTCAATTATCGTTTAATAACTAAAATTGAAGTAGGTAAATGCAGAGGCACAGGTGGGCAATAGATGTTATTTGGTTGTTAACCGTCCACTTGTGTCCCGTAGGACCCCAAGTACTTGATACCTGTTCCTTGAATATTCGCGCTATCCACATCCGGGAGGATTATGGGACCCCCCTGAGCTAGAGCTTGATTCATTCTTATTTCTTGGGGCCACAAACTAGTTTGAGGTTTTATTTACTATCCTGTACTTATGCCATGCTTCACTGCTTTATTTATGATTGTGCGAGGAGCACCTGTACTGTTTAGGATCGTGACCCGTTTTCGCGGTATCGACAAGCCCAGTCACACTTTCGGGTTCCCAGTCGTTTACAGCCGGCCCCACAAACCTTGAGTCCGCCTCGAAGTCAGCTAACTTTGTTGCGGGTATACTTAATGGGGTGGCCCCCTGAAATATTTCTGAATCTGGTGATTGCTTTGTCGTGAAGGCCTCGTTGGGTTTTGATTTGGTTTTTCCGAGGTTGATCGAGTGTGTGTTGCTATTTGTGCACCCCTGCAGGGTAAAACTTTCTGAAAGCTGTGTCCGCGGTTATGGACGACTTGGAGCACAGTATCTCGATCATAGACAACTATAACTGAAGTAGTGCTATAAATTTGACTTTATAATGACTAGTAATCAGCTTCACTATAATGGAATGGCTAAATAAAACTGCCAACAATTGCTTGTTTGGGTTGTCGCTTGCTACCATTGTATCTGACTAGTAAGTATTGCAACTATAACGGAATGGCTAAATAAAAGTACCAACAACTGCTGGGTTTGGGATATCTCATGCTATTTGTATCTGACTAGTAAGTGCTGCAACTACAACATAATGGTTAACTAAAAGTGCCCACTACTTATTATATCAGGATGACTATCTATACCTGACTAGTAATTGCTGCAACGATAACTGAATAAATAAAACTGCCAACTGTGTGAGTTCCTCGGTTGACTTCCTCGTTTGGTCTCGAGGGGGAAATACCAGGGTGGGTATGTTTGGTGGTAGTATCAGGTTGGTTCCGGATAGGTCTTTCTTACCTCTCTTTGGTAGCCGCTATTTGTATCGAGTCCCTATAGGTTGTTTAGTGCATGCCGCTGCAGTCCACCATACCTATGTAGGCGAGGACCGCCGAATTCTAGCCTCGCCGTGTACTGGCCTCAGTACTGACCGCTCTCTCTTTTTTCCTTTGCCCTTTGTCGGCACCTCTTTTGTTTAAGCAGGTTTTGAGATCGACGTCGTTAGCAGGGTTACCCTTCCGGCTTGGCCTGGGCAGGGTTATGGACGCCATTGGTTATTCTTCAGGGCTCTTAGCTCAATTTGCATCTTGTCCGTACTCGGACGCTATATCGTTTTAGAGGTGATTTGGATCTTTGTATTGTACATCTGTATTCTTGACTCTTTGAGTCGCCGTTGTATATATCTGTTCTGTGGGTCCCATCGTGGACTATTGTGTAATGATATTACTTCGTTTTCCACCCGCACGAAAGTGCCTGGTGGGCACCTTTGAATCGTTTCTATGCGGGTTTGGCGGGTTTCGCTAAGACTTGCATAGGGCCGATTCTGAGGGTGTTACAGAGTGGTATCAGAACTCAGCAGTTGCGATACCCCACAAGTCCAGCCGGTAGGATAACCTAGCTAACAGCCAAAGTAGAGTGTCAAAACTATTTTTGCAAAATCGGTTGGATAGTTCTGATTAGGTCTGATTTTACTCCTTACCCCTCTGTTGCTCTCCTCTCACCTCTGCGTGTTTTGAATCCGCTCTCTTCTCTCTCTTCGAGTCCAGGATTTCTCGTGGTTGGGTTCCATCGTACCTTCAGGGTTTCGCTTCCTCCTTTGGTAACGGTGTTGCTACATCTGGTCTTCATGCTATCCGAGGAATCCTTCGTCTGGTGGACTTCTCTTTGCTCCTTCTCGTGCCTTCCGGTGTTTTCCGACGCGACGACATCATCTACGCTAGATCCGATGCAGAGTCTGCATCACTCCTTTGTTTCTGAACCTCGTTTGTCAAGATCTTTAGTCTAAATTCCGAAAGTTGGTTGCATAATCCGTCTGTTCATGTACATAGTAATGCTTTGAGTGCGGGATGGAGTCGCGACCATACCACTACTCTTATCATTCGCTTTTGTACACTGAATGGTGGATCGATGCAACTCTTACTCCTTCCATGAAAGTTAGAGGTGGCCTTACCTTTAACTTCGTCCGTTGGTTATCCGGAGTGTTCTCTCGACGAATGGGATAAACAATCCTTTGTTGGTGGTGTCGCCATTTTCAAGCTGAGAAAGAACCCTTGTTAGTGGTGTCGCGAGGATCTACACGAAGCGCGAAGGATCAGATCGTCGGCCTTCTTCCCTGTACCATGAGGCGGATCTCGAGGGCGAGATCCATTGTTAGTGGTGTTGAATTGTGGCGCCCCGCAAAAACCACTACCAGAAAATCGCGTTGTTTTTGTGCATTGCATCATCATGACCGCATGCTCATGTCATCATGCCACACTGCATTTGAGCATCGTCATCATCATGCATTTGCTTGTCTGGAACTATTTTCGAAACGCCTAGTTTTGTTTTCTAAATACCCCGTCTTTAATTCAAATCAAAACCCGGGTCTCCGGATTATTTTGTTTTGTCTACCAACGGATTTCAAATGCCCCGTTTTAAATAATAAAATACTTATTTTATTTTTAGGGGGCAGCAGACCGGGCCGATCCGACCCAGTCGGCCACCCCAGTACAAAACCAGCCCCCCCTAAACCCTTTTCCTACCCAGTCCTATTCTACACAGCCTCCCTCCACCTCACCCTGACCAATCCCCTCCCTCCACCTCACCTCTCCCTTTCCCTCCAGCCAACCACCATTTGCCACCTCATCCTTTCTCTCCCCACCCTGCCACCTCACTAACCCCCTCCCTCATCCCCACTCCCTCCCCCACGCGCACACGCAACCCACACTCACCCGCTGCCACCACGGGCCCACTCCCCACCTCCTGCACCCTGGCCCCACCTCCTACCCCACCCGACCGCGTCCTCCCCCTCCTGCCCCGCGTCTCTCTCTCCTCCCTTCTTCCCCGCTCGCTCCTCTCCCCTCTGCCGTATCTTCCGCCCTCGCCGTCTCTCCCCCAAGCTCCTCTGCCCCACTAGCACTCCGGACCTCCCTTCCTCTCCGCCAGTGCTACAGCAGAGCTCCGCCGGCCGCCTCATGTCGTCTCCCTCTATCCCCTTTCCCGAGCGCCGCCGCTCCCGAGCAGGGCCCCGGCCCCGACGCCTCCTCAGCAAGCCCGACCCCACCACCTTCCGTCCCGCGCTGCTGGTCACTTCGGCTGGCCTCACCGTGGTCGCCCGTGCTTGGCCCTGTGGTGCTCTGCCTCCTAGGGCGCCGCAGTGCCGCCCCTTTCCGGCCGCCATCATCTGCCTTTGTCGGGCGCCTCTCCCCCTCCAGTTCCCGGCGTCTCGTCCTCGACAGAGCTGCGGACCTCCCTGGCTCCCTGCCATCTCAAGCCCTGCCTCCGTGCCCTTCTGCAGTAGCAAGACGGCATCGATGTCCGTCTCCTCTGTAGCTTGTCTCGACTTGTCCCTGTGACCCGGCGGTGCCTTCTTTTGCTCCTGAGGTGCTCGCGTCCCCGACATTGCAATATTGGGGTACCAATGTGGTGTTGATGTTCTGATAGTGCGGTGATGATACGGACGACAAGTACTCCGGCATGGAACCATAGGGTGATGCAGCCTAATCTCAAGATCTACGTCACGGGATAGGACTTGAAGATCGACCGCATGGAACACCAAGATCTCCTTCCCGGACCCGAAGACGCATCGACGCCAAACCAAGTACATCGTCGACAACCGAAGCGGAATACCTTGATCTCCAACACGGGACGCAGAGCGCATCGACACGGACCCAAAGACCGAACCCGGGCATGCCAAATTCGTCGACCCGAAGGACACAGATGCGACAAGTACTTCTTCCCGGATCTGATGCCCGAGGACCGGACGCCAAGGTCGCCTACACGGAATGCCAAGTTCTCCCCCTTGAACTCCATGACCGTCTACACGACCCGACGACCGCAGATGCGACAAGATCGTCTCTCGGACGCCAAGTTCTTCGACCCCGGAGACCGATTCATCGGGACGTCAAGACCTCCTTCCGAACCCAAGTTCTCCGTCGCGACACGACAAGTTCTCCATCATGTATCTGTTGGAATTATTCCCTAGAGGCAATAATAAAGATGTTATTATTATAATTCTTGTTCATGATAAAGTTTATATTCCATGCTAGAATTGTATTAAGCGGAAACTTTAATACTTGTGTGGTTTGTGAACAACACCGTGTCCCTAGTACGCCTCTATGGACTAGCTCATTGATCAATGATGGTTAAGGTTTCCTAACCATAGACATGATTTGTCAATTGATAATGAGATCATATCATTGGGAGAATGATATGATGGACACACCCAAACTAAGCGAAGCAATTAGATCGTGTCATCGTGTTCGTCTTTGCGAAGCTTTTCTTATGTCAAATATTGTATTCCTTAGACCATGAGATAATGCAACTCCCTGGTATCGGAAGAAAGCTTTGAGGTCATCAAACGTCATCCTATGAGAGGGTGATCATAAAGGTGTCTCTCAGGTGATCAGAAAGTATCTGTTGGGTTGTATGTATCGAGATGGAATTTGTCCCTCCCAAGTCGGAGAGACATACTTTGGGACCACTCGGTAATCGATATCAACACCGCTTGCAAGCATGTGGTTAAGGAGTTAATCCCAAAGTGATATCAGATTACGGAACGAGTAAAGTACTTGCTGTGAACGAGATTGAACTAGGTATGACGGTACCGACGATTGAATCTCGGGCAAGTAAAATATCGCGATACGAAGGGAATATATATATGGGATTGTTTGAATCCTGACATCGTGGTTCATCCGATATGATCATCGATGAATGTGTGGGAGTCAATATGGGTGCCCAGACCCCACTGTTGATTATTGATAGAAGATCATGTCTGCATATTCTCGAACCCGCAGGGTCACACACTTAACGTGTCTCGACGCTAGGATAGATTGGATAATTGGTTTATGAATTTTTTTTCGGAGTCTCGGATGGGATCCGGGATATCACGAGAGGTTCCGGAATGGTCCGGAGAATAAGATTCATATAAGGCAATGCAGTTTTTGGAGTTCGGAATTGTTCCGGGTTAATAGGTATTGTACCGGAAGCTTCTAGAACCTTCCGGAAGGGGACCAACGTGGCCCCACCTTCCGGGAGGGGGCATGGGCCTATGAGGGAGTGTCCTGGACGCATTGGGCCAGGGGCACAAGGCCCCATAGGGCCCAGCCGATCCTAGAGAGTTTAAATCGTTTAAACTAGAGATAGGGTTTCTAGAAGAGGGGAGAGTCCATGCCCCCCACTCCTTATCCTTTGGGCTTGGGGGAGGGGCTAGGGCTGCGCCCCCCCCTCTATATAAAGAGGGGTGGGGGCGCACCAACCCCCCACACCTCTCCTCCAAACCCTAGCCGCCTTGCTAGCTTTCCTCTCTCCCTCCCGACTGTTTGTAGGCGAAGCCCTGCAACAGAAATTCTCCACCATATACACCACGCCGTCGTGTTGTAGATCCAATCTATCTCTCCACCATACTTGCTGGTCCGAGGAAGGAGGAGACGTCGAGGTGCTGGACGTGTGCATATCACGGAGGCACCACCACTTGTGGTGCTAGATCAGATCGGATCGCGAGGAGGAGAAGCGAGTACGACTACATCACCCACGTTCCGACGAACGTTCCGCTGTGCGAATCTTCAAGGGTATGAAGATCTAATCCAATCTCTCTTGTTGATTGCATCTCCTAGATTAGATCTTGGCTTTCCCTCTGTTCGCATCCGTAGAAAATTTTGATTTACTATGCCGCGAAACCCTTCAGTGGTATCAGAGCTAGATCTATGCGTAGATGTGTTTCACGAGTAGAACGCAACATGGTTGTTGCGGGCGTTGATGTTTTCTGTTGCAAGCCTCTTGTTTGTGTTCTTCTTATGACGCGGGATAGTGAGATTGAAGCGGTCCAGGCCAACCTTACGCGACGTCGTTCGCGAGACCGGCTCCGCACTTGACGTGTGGCTTGTTCCACACATGCGGCTGGTGGATGTCAGTTTCTCTCACTATAGTTGTCATGGGATTAATACCGGAGTTTGGCAACCATAATATCACCGTTGTGGCTTTCCGTAGGTAAGAATCGTTCTTAGCATCTACTCCCATAAGCCACGTAAAACATGCAACAACAAAGTAGAGGCGTCTAACTTGTTTTTGCAGGGAGTGTTTTCTGTGATATGGTATGGCCCAAGATGTGATGTGTATATTGTATGCGATGATCATGTTTTGTAATGTTTCACGACTTGCATGTTGATGAGTACACAACCGGCAGGAGCCATATGGTTGTATTTATAATTGTGTATGACATGCGAGTCAACTTCTTATACGCCATGTAATAGATTTACTTTATCGCTAAGTAGTTAGCAATAGTTGTAGTTGCTATTCGTGGTGGAGGCAATCATGGTGGAGTGATGGAGATCATGCCGGAACGCACAAGATGGAGATCATTGCGCGAGGATTGGCTATACCATGTCACATAAAGTTATATGCATGTGATGTTTATCCCTTTATGTATCTTATTATGCTTAGATCGCGACGGTAGCATTATAAGATGATTCCTCACTTAAATATCAAGATAAAAACTGTGTTCTCCCCAAGTATGCACCGTTGTGAAAGTTCGTCGTGTCCAAGCATCACGTGATGATCGGGTGCTATAGACTCTATGCTCACATACAACGGGTGCAAGCCAGTTTTGCACACGCAGAAATACTTGGGTCTAGCTTGACGAGCCTAGCATGTACAGACATGGCCTCGGAACACAAGAACCGAAAGGTTAAGCATGAGTCATATGAATGATATGATCGACACTTTGTTGTCCACCATTGAAACCACATCTCTTCTCGTGATGATCGGATTAGGTGTGGTGAATTTGGATCGTGTTCACTAAACAACTTGAGGGATGTTGAATTTAGTGGGAGTTCATCTAGTAATTTGATTAAGTTGAACTATTTATCATGAACATAGTCTAAATTGTACTTGCCAATACTGTAGATCACATGGCCAAGTCCAACTTCAACTTCAACGTTTTTGCTGAGAAGGAAAAGCTTAGAAACAATGGGTCTAACTTCACCAATTGGTTCCGCAATCTAAGAATCATTCTATCTGGCGGACAAAAGGACTATGTCCTTGGTAAAGCATTTGGTGACCCCCCTGCTGCAACTGCGCCGGCTGATGAGAAAGCTGTCTATCAGTCGCGTAAAGAAGATTATGGTGTGATTAAGAGCACCATATTGTTTGCTATGGAACCGGAACTTCAAAATCGTTTTGAAGAGTATCCCGGGCCCTTTGAGATTCTCGAGGAGCTGAAAACCATGTTTCAGACTCAAGCCCGTTCTAAGAGATATGAGATCTCTGAGAAGTTCTGTAACTGCAAGATGGAGGAAGGGAGTTCCGTTAGTGAGCACGCCATAAAGATGTCGGGCTACACTCAACGCCTTGAGCAACTGGAATGCACGATTCCAGAGGAGCTCAAGATTGACAGGGTTCTGAAATCACTCCCTCCCAGCTACAAAAGTTTTGTAGTGACTCATAATCAGATTGGTTCCACTGATACGAGCACCGAGCTCTTCGCAAAGCTGAAGGCTGCGGAAGTGGACATCAAGAAGGATAATCATGTGTTGATGGTCAACAAGCCCTCCTTTAAGAAAGGTAAGGGAGCAAAGACGCCCTTCAAGAAGGGCGGCGGCAAGCGCAATGCCCCTGCTGAGAAGAAGCTCAGGTCTAGTCCCAAGCCGGACACTGAGTGCTTCTATTGCAAGGACAAGGGTCACTGGAAGCGTAACTGTCTGAAGTACTTAGCGGACAAGAAGGCTGGCACCATCAAAGGTATATTTGATATACATGTTATTGATGTTTTCCTTACTAGCCCTCATTGTAGTGCCTGGGTATTTGATACCGGTTCAGTTGCTAATATTTGTAACTCGAAACAGGAGCTACGGAATAGACGGCGGCTTGCGAGGGATTAGGTGACGATGCGCATTGGCAACGGATCAAGAGTTGATGTGATGGCCGTCGGCACGCTCTCCTTAGTTTTACCTTCAGGATTAGTTTTAAACCTTAATAAGTGTTATTATGTGCCTGCGTTGAGCATGAACATTATTTCTAGATCGTGTTTATTGCAAGACGGTTATTCATTTAAATCGGAGAATAATGGTTGTTCTATTTATATGAGTAACATCTTTTATGGTCATGCACCTCTTGTGAATGGTTTATTTCTTCTAAATCTCGAAAGGGATGAAACACACATCCATAACATTGAGGCTAAGAGATGCAAAGTGGATAGTGATAATACTACTTATTTGTGGCACTGTCGTCTAGGTCATATTGGTGTAAAGCGCATGAAGAAACTCCATTCTGATGGACTTTTGGAGTCTCTTGATTTTGAATCATTTGACACATGCGAACCATGCCTCATGGGCAAGATGATCAAAACCCCGTTCTCCGGTATGATGGAGCGAGCAACGGACTTGTTGGAAATCATACATACCGATGTATGCGGACCGATGAGTGTTTCGACGCGCGGTGGATATCGCTATTTCCTCACTTTTACTGATGACTTAAGTAGATATGGGTATATCTATTTAATGAAACATAAATCTGAAACTTTTGAAAAGTTCAAGGAATTTCAGAATGAAGTGGAGAACCATCGTAACAGAAAGATTAAGTTTCTACGATCCGATCGTGGAGGTGAATATTTGAGTTATGATTTTCTCACGCATCTTAAAGCAAGTGGAATCGTTTCACAACTCACGCCACCCGGAACACCACAACGCAATGGTGTGTCTGAACGCCGGAATCGAACCCTATTAGATATGGTCCGATCAATGATGTCTCTTACTGATTTGCCGTTATCATTTTGGGGTTATGCATTAGAAACCGCTGCATTCACTTTAAATAGGGCTCCATCTAAATCCATTGAGACGACACCGTATGAACTATGGTTTGGTGCTAAACCTAAGTTGTCGTTTCTTAAAGTTTGGGGATGCGAAGCTTACGTCAAGAAGTTGATGCCGGACAAGCTCGAACCCAAAGCGGAGAAATGCGTCTTCATAGGATACCCTAAGGAAACTATTGGGTATACCTTCTATCACAGAACCGAAGGCAAAGTGTTTGTCGCAAAGAACGGTTCCTTTCTTGAGAAGGAGTTTCTCTTGAAAGAAGTGAGTGGGAGGAAAGTAGAGCCAGACGAGGTTATTGAACCTTCTCTTGAATTGGAGAGTAGCGCAGCACCTGAAATTGTTCCAGTGCCGCCTGCACCAACAATAGAGGAAGCTAATGACAAGGATCATGAAGCTTCGGACGATGCTGCTACTAAACGTCGCATGTCGACAAGGTTGCGTGCCCCTCCTGAGTGGTATGGCAACCCTGTCTTGACTGTCTTGTTGGTAGAAGACAGTGAACCTACGAACTATGAGGAAGCGATGATGAGCCCAGACTCTGAGAAATGGCTGGAAGCCATGAAATCCGAATTGGGATCCATGAGAGAAAACCAAGTATGGACTTTGGTGGATCCTCCTAGCGACCGAAAGGCCGTTGAGTGCAAATGGATATTCAAGAAGAAAACGGACGCGGATGGTAATGTTACCGTCTATAAAGCACGGCTTGTCGCAAAAGGTTTTCGACAAGTTCAAGGTGTTGACTACGATGAGACTTTCTCTCCCGTAGCGATGTTTAAGTCCATTCGTATTTTATTAGCAATTGCTGCGTTTCATGATTATGAAATATGGCAGATGGATGTCAAGACTGCTTTCCTCAATGGGAACATTGATGAAGAGTTGTATATGATGCAACCCGAAGGTTTTGTCGATCCTAAGGATGCTGATAAAGTATGCAAACTTCAGAGTTCCATTTATGGACTGAAGCAAGCATCTCGGAGTTGGAATCTTCATTTTGATCAAGTGATCAAGAGCTTTGGATTTGTTCCAAATTGCTACGAAGCTTGTATCTACAAGAAAGTGAGTGGGAGCTCGGTGACGTTTCTGGTACTATATGTGGATGACATATTGATTATCGGAAATGACATCAACATGCTTAACGATGTGAAGAGTTATTTGAACAAGTGTTTTTCAATGAAAGACCTAGGTGAAGCTGCTTATATATTGGGCATCAAAATCTATAGAGATAGACAAAGACGCCTGATAGCCTTAAGCCAGAGTACATACCTAGACAAAGTTCTGAAAAGGTTCAGAATGGATAAGGCAAAGAAAGTTTCAGTGCCTATGTTGTCAGGTAAGATACTGAGCAAGGCTCAGTGTCCAGCTACGGTAAATGATAGGGAAGCTATGAGCAAAGTGCCTTATGCCTCGGCCATAGGTTCCATCATGTATGCCATGCTGTGTACTAGACCGGATGTGTCCAATGCTCTTAGTTTGACGAGCAGATATCAAAGTGATCCAGGAGTGGAACACTGGACAGCCGTGAAGAACATCCTAAAGTACCTAAATAGAACTAAAGAAATGTTCTTAGTCTATGGGGGTGATGAACAGCTTGTCGTAAAAGGTTACGTCGATGCTAGTTTCGACACCGACAAGGATGATTCCAAATCTCAGACAGGATACGTTTATATTTTGAATGGAGGAGCTGTGAGCTGGAGAAGCTGCAAGCAAAGCGTGATCGCGGGATCTACAGTGGAAGCGGAATACATGGCTGCTGCAGAAGCGTCAAGTGAAGGAGTTTGGATCAGAAACTTCATCACTGAGCTTGGCGTGGTTCCAAGTGCATTGGACCCACTGGAGATATTGTGTGACAACACTGGCGCCATAGCACTCGCTAAGGAACCAAGATATCATCCAAAGACCAAGCATATCAACCGCAAGTTTCATATAATCCGAGATTATATTGCAGATGGAGATCTGAAGATTAGCAAAGTACATACAGATCTGAATGTCGCAGATCCATTGACTAAACCTCTTCCACGTGTAAAACATGATCAACACCTCAGTGCCATGGGTGTGAGATTGTTGCCAGATGTAAACTAGATTATTGACTCTAGTGCAAGTGGGAGACTGTTGGAATTATGCCCTAGAGGCAATAATAAAGATGTTATTATTATAATTCTTGTTCATGATAAAGTTTATATTCCATGCTAGAATTGTATTAAGCGGAAACTTTAATACTTGTGTGGTTTGTGAACAACACCGTGTCCCTAGTACGCCTCTATGGACTAGCTCATTGATCAATGATGGTTAAGGTTTCCTAACCATAGACATGAGTTGTCAATTGATAATGAGATCATATCATTGGGAGAATGATATGATGGACACACCCAAACTAAGCGAAGCAATTAGATCGTGTCATCGTGTTCGTCTTTGCGAAGCTTTTCTTATGTCAAATATTGTATTCCTTAGACCATGAGATAATGCAACTCCCTGGTATCGGAAGAAAGCTTTGAGGTCATCAAACGCCATCCTATGAGAGGGTGATCATAAAGGTGTCTCTCAGGTGATCAGAAAGTATCTGTTGGGTTGTATGTATCGAGATGGAATTTGTCCCTCCCAAGTCGGAGAGATATACTTTGGGCCCACTCGGTAATCGATATCAACACCGCTTGCAAGCATGTGGTTAAGGAGTTAATCACAAAGTGATATCGTATTACGGAACGAGTAAAGTACTTGCTGGGAACGAGATTGAACTAGGTATGACGGTACCGACGATCGAATCTCGGGCAAGTAAAATATCGCGAGACGAAGGGAATATATATATATGGGATTGTTTGAATCCTGACATCGTGGTTCATCCGATATGATCATCGATGAATGTGTGGGAGTCAATATGGGTGCCCAGACCCCGCTGTTGATTATTGATAGAAGATCATGTCTGCATATTCTCGAACCCGCAGGGTCACACACTTAACGTGTCTCGACGCTAGGATAGATTGGATAATTGGTTTATGAATTTTTGTTCGGAGTCTCGGATGGGATCCGGGATATCACGAGAGGTTCCGGAATGGTCCGGAGAATAAGATTCATATAAGGCAATGCAGTTTTTGGAGTTCGGAATTGTTCCGGGTTAATCGGTATTGTATCGGAAGCTTCTAGAACCTTCCGGAAGGGGACCAACGTGGCCCCACCTTCCGGGAGGGGGCATGGCCTATGAGGGAGTGTCCTGGCCGCATTGGGCCAGGGGCACAAGGCCCCATAGGGCCCAGCCGATCCTAGAGAGTTTAAATCGTTTAAACTAGAGATAGGGTTTCTAGAAGAGGGGAGAGTCCATGCCCCCCACTCCTTATCCTTTGGGCTTGGGGGAGGGGCTAGGGCTGCGCCCCCCTCTATATAAAGAGGGGTGGGGGCGCACCAACCCCCCACACCTCTCCTCCAAACCCTAGCCGCCTTGCTAGCTTTCCTCTCTCCCTCCCGACTGTTTGTAGGCGAAGCCCTGCAGCAGAAATTCTCCACCATATACACCACGCCGTCGTGTTGTAGATCCAATCTATCTCTCCACCATACTTGCTGGTCCGAGGAAGGAGGAGACGTCGAGGTGCTGCACGTGTGCATCTCATGGAGGCACCGCGACTTGTGGTGCTAGATCGGATCGGATCGCGAGGAGGAGAAGCGAGTACGACTACATCACCCACGTTCCGACGAACGTTCCGCTGTGCGAATCTTCAAGGGTATGAAGATCTAATCCAATCTCTCTCGTTGATTGCATCTCCTAGATTAGATCTTGGCTTTCCCTCTGTTTGCATCCGTAGAAAATTTTGATTTACTATGCCGCGAAACCCTTCAGTATCCGAAACTCGCCGTCCCCGTCAAACCCTGAGACCAAACCCCGAACCCCCTGAACCAAGATCTTCCGAACCCCGATGTGTGGACCTTTTCCCGAGCCCCTATTTTATAAATGCTTTATATAAAAATTGTTGCATATTAATTGTTCATCTCGCATGCATATCATGTGGGTTGGGGCATTATGCCGATTCACCTTATAATTAAATATGGGATCCATATGCGGGCAAATCTAGTCCAATATTGGTCCCATTTAAATTGGTGTAGCGAACCGATGCCATGTTCCGCCCTGTTAACCAACACTTAATTTGCGGGGTAGATAAATAACTCGAACCTATTAATTAATTGTCGGGACCCCGGTTCCGCTTAATAATGCCTAATTGCATCGCAGCTTTACCATGCCATGCATCATACATGCATCATGCCCGATCTTTTGCCGTAGTATTAAATAGTGCATCCGGTGTTTCTTCTAGTGTTTTTCTTCTTCGCGGATAAGGCCGTTGAGTTGATGTGAGCTTCGCTCCGATCTTCGGATGAACCTTCGGCAATGTTTTTAGGCGACCATCTCCCCCTTTCTACCTATCTTACTTTTATAGTATTTATTCCCTCCTGTTGATCTATTGCTATCTGTGTTGCGTTGCTCTAGTTTCCGTACCCGTGATTTCCTTGCAGCCTTATATTGCCTTGGACACATCCTATTACCTGTTGTTTGGTAGATAGCTGGACTTGCGCGTCGTAGTCGCTTGCTCAAGTCCTATTGCGTGTCGTCCAGTACCACAGTTGTTGGAGTATTGCCGCATGTTTAATGTTGGAGATGATCATGGCTTTAATTATCGTTTAATTCAATTATCGTTTAATAACTAAAATTGAAGTAGGTAAATGCAGAGGCACAGGTGGGCAATAGATGTTATTTGGTTGTGAACCGTCCACTTGTGTCCCGTAGGACCCCGAGTACTTGATACCTGTTCCTTGAATATTCGCGCTATCCACATCCGGGAGGATTATGGGACCCCCCTGAGCCAGATCTTGATTCATTCTTATTTCTTGGGGCCACAAACTAGTTTGAGGTTTTATTTACTATCTTGTACTTATGCCATGCTTTACTGCTTTATTTACGATTGTGCGAGGAGCACCTGTACTGTTTAGGATCGTGACCCGTTTTCGCGGTATCAACAAGCCCAGTCACACTTTCGGGTTCCCAGTCGTTTACAGCCGGCCCCACAAACCTTGAGTCCGCCTCGAAGTCAGCTAACTTCGTTGCGGGTATACTTAATGGGGTGGCCCCCTGAAATATTTCTGAATCTGTTGATTGCTTTGTCGTGAAGGCCTCGTTGGGTTTTGATTTAGTTTTTCCGAGGTTGATCGAGTGTGTGTTGCTATTTGTGCACCCCTGCAGGGTAAAACTTTCTGAAAGCCGTGTCCGCGGTTATGGACGACTTGGAGCACAGTATCTCGATCATAGACAACTATAACTGAAGTAGTGCTATAAATTTGACTTTATAATGACTAGTAATCAGCTTCACTATAATGGAATGGCTAAATAAAACTGCCAACAATTGCTTGTTTGGGTTGTCGCTTGCTACCATTGTATCTGACTAGTAAGTATTGCAACTATAACGGAATGGCTAAATAAAAGTACCAACAACTGCTGGGTTTGGGATATCTCATGCTATTTGTATCTGACTAGTAAGTGCTGAAACTACAACAGAATGGTTAACTAAAAGTGCCCACTGCTTATTATATCAGGATGACTATCTATACCTGACTAGTAATTGTTGCAACGATAACTGAATAAATAAAACTGCCAACTGTGTGAGTTCCTCGGTTGACTTCCTCGTTTGGTCTCGAGGGGGAAATACCAGGGTGGGTATGTTTGGTGGTAGTATCAGGTTGGTTCCGGATAGGTCTTTCTTACCTCTCTCTGATAGCCGCTATTTGTATCGAGTCCCTATAGGTTGTTTAGTGCATGCCGCTGCAGTCCACCATACCTATGTAGGCGAGGACCGCCGAATTCTAGCCTCGCCGTGTACTGGCCTCAGTACTGACCGCTCTCTCTTTTTTCCTTTGCCCTTTGTCGGCACCTCTTTTGTTTAAGCAGGTTTTGAGATCGACGTCGTTAGCAGGGTTACCCTTCCGGCTTGGCCTGGGCAGGGTTATGGACGCCATTGGTTATTCTTCAGGGCTCTTAGCTCAATTTGCATCTTGTCCGTACTCGGACGCTATATCGTTTTAGAGGTGATTTGGATCTTTGTATTGTACATTTGTATTCTTGACTCTTTGAGTCGCCGTTGTATATATCTGTTCTGTGGGTCCCATCGTGGACTATTGTGTAATGATATTACTTCGTTTTCCACCCGCACGAAAGTGCCTGGTGGGCACCTTTGAATCGTTTCTATGCGGGTTTGGCGGGTTTCGCTAAGACTTGCATAGGGCCGATTCTGAGGGTGTTACACCTTGCTTGGTTATATTTGGTATCCTATTTGGCTCTTGTGAGAAATTAATGGATTATCCCATTTTGGGGGAGTGTTATGCTTGGGCATTCCGCAATCCTAAAATTGTGTGTACATGAGGAATACCACCTAGTACTTATATTGGATTCTTGTCTAGTCTCTATGTGGTATAATTCTCATGAGAAATTTAATTTTATAATGTCCATTAATTATCTCTATTTGTATCATTTTGCCTCATGTTGGTTTTATGGTAGTATCACATTATGGGGGAGTCATATGCTTAGTGCATATTACAATCCTAGAAAATGTGAATATTCGAGGTTGTGTCACTTAGAATTGATATTGATAATTATCTAGCACCTATGTGACACATTTGCTCATACAAGTTCCAATTTTCTTGAATGCCTTTATTGATCTTATTTTGGATCTTGTATATGAGAATGATTCTTGGTATGTGTTTCCTCATATTTAGATATATATATTCGCATGAAAACCATTTGCTTCAAGTTACTCTAATCACTAGTGATTGTGTGACTATTGGAAGCTACCAAGAATCTTCCTTGAAGTATCATGCTCAATATTGAGTTATATGCTTCTTGTTGTGACTATGATCTTGGATATCCATACAAGCTACCTTGGGAACATTATTCCCAATATTTCTTATCCTTGGACAATGAGTACTAAATTTATGGTATAATTTATTGATCATAGTCACTTTGGCCTTTGATTAATCGTATCCTATCTTTGGCCAAGTAAATGTTTTGTGTGCTCCCATTCCTTCCTTGCCTCTTATGAATCTTCTTATTTTTTTTGGTATTCTCGTGTGTTTTATTTAATGTAGGTAGTGGTGATGATCTCATTTGTGTGCATTTTGCATTCAAAAGAACAATTCCATATAATGTACTACTTATGGGTGAGCTCTCCTATATTATCTAGAACAATCCTCTTGTGCTTCCTTGTTTGATCCATGTCGGGTTTTATGTGCTCGGAAGTTTGATCTTTTCGTTTGGGTATTTTGTGCCATCATGAAAAGTTTGGAGAGTTTGGTTTACTTGTTGGAACCTTACTCTTTTTGTGAGTTGGTTTTGTCTCATTCCTTGTTTCACACTTTGACCATTTTAGAATGATATAAATCCTTGAGCATTTGTATTTTTATCTATCTTTTACTCTTTGGCTTTTGCCTTGTTCATTTTTTGAACTTGTGATCTTTCATGTGTTGAATTGGTTCTTTGATACAATTTGGACACCACTTGTCTTGTCACACTCTTTTTGTGTGCAATATTGTTTTTACTTGTTGTTTTTGTTCAAATTGTATCTCCTTTTTGGTTCTTGAAAGCTTTATGCATGCTTATTTACTATATGTTTGTATCATGGCATGCTTGCTTTCTTTGATCCAATATATAAGGGAAACTCCACCAATTCCCATCGGCTAAGTTGTGCATGAAATTCAATTTCATATCAATATGCACATAATTATGTGGAGTCTCTCCTATGTATTGTAGTTGCACTAACTACTTTGGACCCTATATGGTTGGGGACCATTTTGTACTTAAATGTGTTTTAGGTACATTGGAGATATATTGGACGTTTGTCTCTCAATTTTGAAGTGATGCTTAGAATAAAATTTGAGGCAATCTATAGGATGATCAACGAATTCATATCCTCTACATCCTACCAATTATATCTCGGTAACAAGTATCTCTTTCTCATGCTCACATATCGTGATTCCAACCGTTTGTCGGTTGCCTTCTAGCATGAATTAATGTATTTGTAATTGTTGTAGTTCTAGCCATGGTTTTAAGAGGACTTTCTATTATATATGTGTTTAAGTTGAGATTAGTGCATATAATTGGGACTATACAAAATCATGCATATGATCCTCCAATCCCAAATATGTCAATCTAGCAATTTTATTGCCTATCATTTCATCAACTTCTCTCATATGCAATAGTGAGATTTTTGCTAGTCTATTCTATCTTATGATACTTGTTGCCTTTCTCCATATATTCCAACTTTCTCCTTTTCCCTTGGTGATAGTTGTAATATATGTAGTGTCTTGGTGTTTGAAGTTCATTAATGTACAATAAGATATATTTGAGCCTTTGGCCATGCTTTGAAGCAAAAATCTTATTGATATATGTTATGACTTCATTTTAGCCTTTTTTTTGTGATTTATTGCATATCTTCTTTGTGTGTGGTTGTTTCTATATGGGAATATGTCTTTGTGATGTTTTCCACTTAGAGACATATACACATATGAGAAGATAATTTTAGTTCATTTTTAATCTTTGGAGTCCACCTTTCTATTCTTTTTGATTCTTCAGTGGCTTCCAAATTTATTTGTCTATGAGTGCTTGTTCCTCCTATTTGAATCTTTGGGCACTCATATTTGTTCTCTCATGCATTGTATTGTTAAATAAAGTTGGATGAGTGAGGATTCCATGATTATGCACCTCATTTCCAAATGCAATTATCATAATTGGTGCATTATCTTTGGGGAGCTCATCTAATTCATTTAATAATGCTCATTTGTATTCTTTCACATTTGTTGTGTTTTAAATGCTTATGGGGGAGCGAGGATTCCATATTTGTGCAATATGTATTCTAATCCATTTATGTTGAATAGTGCACAAATCTTGGGGAGCTTCTCTATTTATTATTTAAAGCACTCTTTTGCTCATATCATAATATCTTGTAGTTTCCATTTGGACTCATTTGTTGTTTTCAAATTGGTTTGTCGGATCTTGTGATTGCTTGCGTCATTTGTGATGTGTCGTTTTACTTCATTCCTTTGGCAATCTTCGGGTCCTCGATATAGTCCTACTCCCTCCCAGGTATTCATCATTGGATATGTGCGAAGGCACACCTTTGGAGGAAGTATTACTATATTTGCCTTCTAGAACTTGTCACCCATTTCGGCAATCGATGCCAATGGGGGAGAAGTTTTAGAGGGTTTAAGGGAAGTTGGTCGATGCATTGAGTTTGTTCTTGTGCATTTGCCTCTCATGATCTTGCATCTTTGTTGTTGCTAAGCATGTGGTATATATATAGGAAACTCCACCAATGATAATGATTGGCAATATATGCAATGAAATTCAAGTTCATCACACATGCATAGATTATGGGGGAGTTTGCTCTATATATGGTGGTGGTACCAATATCACATACTTTTGTAGTATTTGATATTGGTATTACCATTTTATTCATTAATATTCCTTATATAAACCCTCTTAAAGGGATTGTCATCAATTACCAAAATGGGGGAGATTGAAAGAACATGTTGGGCCCCCATGTGTGGTTTTGGTAATTAATGACAATCTTTATGGACTAATGTGTGTATTAAGTTATACTTGTAGGATTTGTCCATTGGCATCGCTTGGAGCATGTGTTGGCTTCAAGGTCGATGAAATGCAAAGAAGATATGTTGGGCAAGCTCAATATGTGAGGTCGATGATGAGGAATTAAGAAAGGCGTTCCATCTTGAGAAGGGCAATACCGTCTACATCGAGCTCAAGTGGAATGCTCAAGGCAAAGGTATAATCTTGATAGGTTTTCCCTTTTGCCGGTCTCACGTTGTGTGTGTGAGACCGGGTTTAGGATAGATAACCGTACTATCAAGAGGGGCTCTCATATGAGTAATTCGGTCACATCGTTCGAAGAGAGCTCAAACCTTTGCATACTTGCATCATCATCGTATTTGGTTGTTATTTGGTCTTATCCATGTGAGGATATAGAGCTTGTGGTAATCTCCATAACAAGCTCTTGTTCATCAAAATCGGATCATCCGTTTGTATCTTGTTGCGATTTTGATTTATGCGGCTTTTCGGTTTCTCACCAAGTGAGGTATTTCACATTATTCTACTTGATACTTTCTCACTTGGTGATAATAAATATTTCCACTTTTTATTGGAAATTTCGCGCCTCCAACAACAAGGCCGAATACGAGGTTGTCATCCATGGCATGCGGATGGCCAAGATCTACGACGCAACACACCTCGTCATCTACGGTGACTCGAACCTTGTCGTCCAGCAGACGATGAACGAGTGTGAAGCTCACAGCGCCAACATGATCGCGTACTGTGCGATCTACAACTCACTCGAAGGGGACTTCGATGGCCGCGAGCTTCGACACGTCGGAAGGGAAAGCAACAAAGAAACCGATAGGCTCGCCAACATCGGCTCCACCTGCGCATGGGTGCCACCAGGTGTATTCCACGAACAAATCTGCGTACCCTCTATCAAGAGAAAATTCCCCAAGGGATCAACCGAAGAAGCAGAGAACTTGGGGGCTGCGCCACCCGAAGGACATGAGGGACCCGAAAAGCTCAACACCAAGGCCGAGATGGTCAGCCTGATGCAGGTCATGGCGGTTGAAGATACATGGACACAGCCGCACCTTCGGTACCTGATAAACAAAGAACTGCCTGATGACCTGAAGGATGCCTGACACATATCTCGCCGGTCAAAAGCGTTCATCATAATCAACGGCGAGCTGTACAAATGCAGCATTTTGGGTGTGCTCCAATGGTGCATCACCATCGGCGACGGCAAAAGAATCCTCCAAGACATCCACGAGGGCATCTGTGGCCATCATGCAGGCAGTCGCACTCTCGTCGCCAAAGCTCTACGAGCTGGCTTCTACTGGCCAACAGCCATGAACGACGCCAAGGACATCGTCCAGAGATGCAGCGCCAAAGTGCGGCTCGTTACCAAGCTAGCACTCGCAAAGAGTGATAAAACAAGCGATATGAATAAGAGAATTGGGAGACATATGATGCAACTAAATCCCATAACAAAAAAGAAGCCCACGAAGGAATTCGTGAACAGGAAGGAAAAGACCGCGGATGACGAAGGCTAAAAACATCACCCGAAACCCTTCGGGTGGGCGGGGGATTACCTCATAGCCGGGGAGGATGGCGTCCTCCTTGTTCTGGGAGATCAACACAGCGTTGCGCAGCTTGCGCAGATCAGCATTGCGCATCTTCTTGCGCCTCCACCCGCCATCGGTGATGCCGGCAGCAGCAGCAAACTTCTTGCCGCCGGCAGCGGCGCTTGATCTGGCTCCGGTGGTGGTATTCTTCGGCTTCCCCATCACGTGGCGACGAGTGTGGCGGTGCGCACGGAGAAAAGCAGAGGGAAAGGTGCGAAGAAATTCCAGTGCGCAGTAGAGAAAATCAAAGCTCGCGAAAATGGAGGCAAGAACGATGAGCAAATGGCGAAGGGTAAAAGAAAACTACTGTTTACCTACGGTATAAAAGGAGAAAGAAGACACACACGAGCCGTTGATCCAAAAGCCCTAGCACGCACCCTCAATCCAACCCTACACCTGTCAGCACATCAGCGAACCGTCGCCAGCACGCCGCCCACTATGCATGGAAACTGAGTAGACACCATAATTTTCGTCACGTCTGCGCGTGACTAGTCAATTTCAAGTCAGGCGGTAGGACCCACGGTCATCCCGTCGCATCATCTCTGCCGCCGTAGATGGTTGAGATCACCAATCGTCAGCACTGACATCATCAAAGCCAAGCCAACAACGGCTCGAAATTTTCGACTGATCAATCAAGTACTTACTCGAATCTACGATTCGAGAAAATACTCGGGGGATACTCCTATTAGGAGAGCTGGCCGCGCACCTGAGAAAATACTAAGGTAACTGCATTTCACAACTATCTTCGAGTCCTACGTCGAGTCTGTGACTCCACTACGGCGTCGGGGGGTACTCCCATGGGGAGGATTTGTTAAGCATCCGAAAAAATGATGTCCTGCGGACCTAAGCTACAAACGACTGAACTAAAGTCTCTGCTCGAGTCTACGACTTGAACAAACACTCGGGGGCTACTCCCATAGGGAGTGCTGGCCGCGCACCCTATGAATTCTTCAACTGCAATTCTTCGGATCTAATACGACAAAATCTTTTTGGCAACATTGCCCAAACCAACGCTAAGTGAGAAGCAATCTCCTTGGCCAACCGAAACACCTCTGCGGTGTTAAATTTTCGGATGTTGTCTCTGCGACACAAAGATAAGTCCTACAGATATCATCTGATGACCTGATAACGCACCTGACTGCGCTCTGCTAGTAGACCATCGTGTTAGCAAACACGATGAAAATCCCGACGGACGCGTTGGGTACATCACTTGAAAACCACTGGGATTCGACTCCTATAAGACCCCAATGGCATGAGTCGAATTACGCCACCAATTGTTCCGAATTCGAGTCCGGGGACTCGAGTTTGATGAAGATCATGTTGTTTTGTCCTATGACAGTTAACTGGCCCTGATCCGTCGGGAGAGTCAGGCACACGCATCAACAATCCCTATTGACTAAACATTTCTCCTTGTAAAACAGGTTCAACTACATAGCACCCGAAAGATTAAAGAGTCTCCTGCTGAATCTACAATTCGACTGAACACTCGGGGGCTACTGACATGGTTATACCCCGCAGGTACATAACATTGGCATACCTGGTCCAGCCCAAGGAAGGCCCACGTCAAGACACGCGGCCCATGAAGACTTCGGGTGGCCCAAGCCCATGACGTTTTCGACTTCTTGGAGGACAAGTCAAGACTAGATAGAATTTCAAAGGGAACAAACCCTAATTTGTAACCGATTCGACCTGAGCCCGAGACCTGCCTATCTATTTAAAGATCAGGAGGGTATGGCGAGAAGGTCTCCCTCAACTCACCTCGTACGCACCTCACGCCAGATTGCATCTGCGTACCCCTGTAACCATCGGTTCTGCCGTAATCAAGAGCAGACAAGCAGGAGTAGGGTTTTCCCTCCGTGGGCCTGAACCTGGGTAAACCTCGTGTCCCGCGTTCCTTGTATGCTAACCGTTTCGTGATCTCCAGCATCCCCATCTTCTCCAAACCCCAAGTCCATAACAATGGGCATTGACGAGATCAAACCTCGTCAGCTAGGGCTCGAACCGAGACTCCGGGCGTGTGCAGGCGAAGACTCTAGGCAATGTCGGCGGAGACTCTGGTCCTGGGTTGGCTGCTTCTTCCGTCTCCTCTTCCAAGCCTTCGTCTTGTCGGGCTTGATGCTTCGGGCTTCCTCCTTTGCTTCCGTACTTGCTGATGCGAACCTATCATGGTCATAAGATAGAGTATGAACTAGTATACCATTTAATAGGGTAGAAAGTGGGATCTCATTGAGGTTAGGATTCACCTTTGGAGTCCGTGACGACTTGGAGTATATTGGAGACATTGATGTAGTAACAACCGTAGGTCAGGCTACATCAGCAGGTCTAGTGGGTTGTTTCTTTCGGGTTTATTTTTTGGACCAACCAGTTTGAACCAAACCGCTGAACTTTTTTACATTTTTTGGCTGGGAAAAATTAGATGTTGCATGTTTACTTACCACATGTAGTTGGAAGTACCGTAATATTTTTCAGATTTTTTTGAAGTTTGAACATATTAAGGCACAAAGTTCTGAAAAAGTGCCAAAACTACAAATGTCCTGGTGAAATGAGGACCAAAATTTCCAGTTTAATCACTACATGTAATTTGAATTAACGGAATATTTCATATTTTGAATTTTGAAAAATAATAATATTCACCAATTTCCAAAAGATAAAAAACACTACAGGAGAAGAGGGCTACGCCGGCGGCTATTTTTCGGGGCCGTCGGCGTAGGCCCCGACGCGGGCAGCCGAGTAAACTTGTCGTCGGCCTCGGTTTGCCGTCGGCGTAGGGCGGGATAGGCCGACGGCAGTCCTCAGCGCAGACCAGGCCATCGGCGTAATGATACCACCCTATTTTTCTAAAATACTAGGACACCTTATATGGACAATATCCCAACCGGGATATCTTAAACCATTTCTTCCATCCCTCATGAAAAAGTCAAATTCCCGCCGAATCGGTACGAAGTGGGTCAGATTTGAACTACAGTTACATAATCTGATGCTCATGATTTTTTGAAAAAATCAATTTTAGTTTCACAATATTCTATTTCATCTTAGATCCACAACAAGTTTAGCAAGGCTCAATCCCGAGCTAGGGATTTTTTAAAATCCTTAAATTTAAAAGGAAAATTTTGATATGATTTTTTGAAGACACTACTAAATGAATTTTATTTAAAAATATATTATGCATGGTTAAAAATATGATAGGGATTTCATGTTTGGATTCTTGTCATTTTTCTGATCGATTTGGACATATTATTTGTCAAATTCTGATTTATGGATTTAAATTTATGAATTATTCCATATTAAATAGAAAAGGCAAAAAACTTAATTTTAATGTTATTTTGAATTAAAGTTTACTATTACTTATTCATTTTTGTTTACTTAAATAATTATTTATAATTTAAAAAATAAAGGCGTGTGACACCATGGTCCAAGGGTTAGTAGGATTGATATGGTAGTATTATCAATAAGGTCTAATTTTTTTATCGGGAGCTCATTGAGAAGGAACATAAAAGTTAAGCATGCTAGAGCTAGAGTACTGTGAGGATGGGTGACCGATCGAAAAGTTTAATCATGAGTGCAATTTGACCGAAGATTAAATGTACTTAGAGTTTAAAAGGACGCTTCTAAGATTAATAATGAGTTAAACAATTAAAAAAAGACGCCCATAAGATTCCACTTCTACCCTGTAATTTAACTGTGGAGTAAGTATAATATGATTTTACCAAGGAAAAATAAGTGAAAACCAATTTTTTCTAGGATACGTCCCGGGAGACGTATCAAACACATAGAAGAAGAGGTCGACGGCCGATACAACACCAAAAGGCATCAACACCACACACACACAACATGATAAAACTCACAGGATACAACACCAAGCGGCACACCCCATGGCCTCCACCAAGACCCGACGATGAGACCTCGCCTTGCCAAGTACCCTACCAAGGTGAGGAGACGAGGCGCCAAGCAACAGGACCACGTCACGATACAAGTGAGACACCGTCGTAGCACGACCAAGACCACACGGATCGATGCACCTCCCCCTCATATGCCTAGAAGAGATCGGTGAGAGGTCGGAAGGATCCACCCGGACTTGAGGAAGATGCCGACTAGGAAGCGTCCACCATGACATACATTACGCCCCTAAAGCGCGCGCCCAGAGAAGCATCCAACAGCGGCAGCGCCTCGCCACCCCAAACTCCAAAACATCGGGCCCTTCCCGGGCAGCCTTGATGACGTCTCCAAGAAGATCACGACACCGTGGCGCCGCCGTCGCCTGGTCCGATGACCCGAACCTAGGGTTTCCTCGGCACCCGAGAAGAGGAAGACATGAAACCGGCCATGGCCGCGCCCCCAAGGAGGTAGCGACGCCCGCAGGCGTCGTCGCTGCCAGCAACAACTCAAGCTGAGCAGGGCTTTCACCCGGCCATGGATCGTGCCCCCGAATCCCGCCCAAAGGGCCGCATGGAGAAGGAGGGTAGGGACGCAAGACGCCAGCTTGAGTCGTCAACACAGGAAGGAGAGGAACACCGTCGGCCTCGAAGGATGGAGGCGCACCGGCCACCACTGGCACCACGGCTAGCCCGCAAGGGCTCGGAGGAGGAGGCCCCCCATGCTGGAAAGCCACCACTGCTGCGACGCCCGTGCCACCCTAGAGACGAGGCCGCAAGATCGCATCACCACATCTCCCCGAAGCCCCGGCCCGCACATGCCCAGATCGGGATCAACCATCATGGGCGACCACGGACGACGAGGGCACAACACACGCACCATAGCAGCCCCCTTGTGCCCTTCACACCATCGCCACGCGCACTCCCTGCGTCGCCGCACGCCACCACCCTGCCAATGCTAGCCGCCGCCTCCCCAGCCGCCACATCCCACGACGAGGCCCCGCGCCAAAAGAGGATCCCCCGCCCCCATCATCGGCGCGGGCTTTGCCTGGCCGCGTCCTTCGATAGAGGCGGAGAGGAGAGAGAGGGGGAGGACTGCCGGCCGCGCCTAGGGTTGGGGGTGGCTCCAGTGCCGCCCGAGCGGGGCGACACCTCCAGTGAAAACCAATTAGACTGGGAGGTGTAGAAATGACAATTCACTTATCTCACTTGTTCCACGTTAATATCCCTATTTCTATGTATTACTAATTCTCTATCAATCAACATGGAACAAAACTATTTGTGAGCTCACCCTTAGAGCATCTCCACTCGGGTTCCCAGGACGGTGTTCCCAGGCCTTTTTTTCATCTGGATGGCGATTTTTTGCCCAGTCGCGTTCCCAGGACGCCGATTTGGTCCGGATTTGGCCCAACTTTCATCCGGCGTTCCCAGGCCGATCCCGGGGCGCTGGGAACAGCGGACGAAGCGAAAATGCGGGTGGGCCAACCCTGTCGGCGAGACAACCCATTTCCCAGTACCACTCGCCTCTCCCGCGGCGAAGAGCTTTCCCCAGCCGCCCCTGTCGCCATGAATGTGTCGGCGAAGCTCCACCACGCCAAGCCGAAATCACGTCGGTAGATTGGTCGACCGACATCGCCTCACCCTCTACCCTCGGCCTAGGCCACCTTTCGCCGCCCGTCCTTCATCATAGCTCGGCTACGCTCCGAGCTCTGTCACCTCGCCTACCAAGTGTTCGGCGTTTTTCCCGTTCGGCCATGGACTCCGACACAAAGGAGGTTGCACTGTGATACTCGAGGCAGTTGCTACACATGATCTTTGGATCTGGCACTCCTTCTTTGGCATGGCAGGATCGAACAACGATATCAACTTCCTCAAATCCTCAAATGTCTTTGCTTAGCTTGTTGAGGGTCATGCTCCCCATGTGGACTTTGAGATCAACGGGCACCACTACAACAAGGGATACTATCTTGCAGATGACATCTATCCAAGATGGCAACATTTGTGAAGACTATCTCAAACTCAATACTCTCCAAGCATGCTCAGTTTGTCAAAGAACAAGAAGCTTGCAGGAAGGACGTGGAGTGTGCTCCGACAGATGTTTGTAGTAGTCCGGTTCCCTGCTATGACCTGGTCAAAAGATCAGATGTGGAAAGTGATGAATTTTTGTATGACCTTGCACAACATGATCATTGAGGATGAGAGGAAGGACCAAGTAAGTTTGGTCGAGCAGAACGAGCCATACTACAGATAGGAACCTCTTGCAGAGCCTGATCACCAGGTGCCGGCAACCCGGGCTGCCTTCATAGCCACGCGTCAGGAGATCCGAGACCCGATAATGCATTAACAGCTGCAGGATGATCTGGATGAGCACCTATGGATACGTAGAAGAAACATATAGATGTCGAACATGAACTGGTCGAACGAGACCAAAATATGTTGTATTTTTATTATATGCCGAACTATATTTAATTTCATATCGAACTGTGTTTAAATTCATGCCAAACAATATTGCGTATTTCTATTACAGCCGAACTATGCCGAAAAATGGTGCTAAATTTACAAAATGTGACTTTAACTAAACTCAGAAAGCTGCCCTAGCGTGCGGCAAGTGCTACATAAACTAGCTAGCACGCGCGAGCTCTGACATCCGTTACCCTCTCCAAATCCGACGGTCGTTTCACTTCACGTCCTCCTCTACGAGGTAGACCAAGATGGCACTGCTTGGAAACCTAGCTGCAAGCCCCGCGGCCACCGTCATCCGTCAGATGCGGCAGGCGCAGCGCGCCGACGGCCCCGCGTCCGTGCTGGCCATCGGAACGGCGAACCCACCGAACTGCGTGCGTCAGGACGAGTACGCGGACTACTACTTCCGCGCCACCAACACCGAGCACCTCACCAAGCTCAAGTCCAAGCTCAACAGAATCTGTAAGAGCGACATTTCTTAATATTTCTTCCATGCATGGTTGCCGACGTACGCCCGTGTGGTGTTCCAGGCGGCAGATCGGCCATCAAGAAGCGCTACTTCCACCACACCGAGGAGCTTCTGCGACGCCACCCGGAGTTCATCGACCGCACGCTGCCATCCCTAGACGCCCGGATGGACATCGTGGCCACCGCCGTTCCGGAGCTCGCGGCGGCGGCCGCGTGCAACGCCATCGCCGAGTGGGGGCGCCCGGCCTCCGACATCACCCACCTCGTCGTCAGCACCTACTCGGGCGCCCACATGCCCGGCGCCGACCTCCGCCTGGCCACCCTCCTCGGCCTCGACCCATCCGTGCGCCGCACCATGCTCTACCTCAACGGCTGCTCCAGCGGGTCCGCGGCGCTGCGTGTCGCCAAGGACATCGCCGAGAACAACCGCGGCGCCCGCGTCCTCGTCGCCTGCGCCGAGCTCACCCTCATCGTGTTCCGCGCGCCCGACGAGGCCCACGTCGACACCGTTATCGTGCAGGCCCTGTTCGGCGACGGCGCGGGCGCCGTGGTCGTCGGCGCCGAGCCCGACGGCTCCGTCGAGCGCCCGGTTTTCGAGATGGTGGCTGCCTCGCAGAGCGTGATACCTGAGAGTGACCTGACCGCGGCGGGACGGCTCCGCGAAGACGGGCTCGTCTTCAACCCTTCCTTCGAGATGCCGGCGCTGATCAGGGAAAACATTGAGCGGAGCATGGCCGACGCGCTTGGGCCGCTCGGCTTGAGCGGCAACTGGAACGACCTTTTCTGGGCGGTGCATCCTGGCGGGCGAGCGATCTTGGACAGCGTGGAGGCGGGGCTCCAGCTGCAGCCCGAGAAGCTGGCGGCTAGCCGGCATGTACTGAGCGAGTACGGGAACATGTCCGGACCTACGGTGATCTTTGTGCTGGACGAGATCCGGCGCCGCCGTGATGAGCAACGTCTGGGTGTATTGCTTGGGCTCGGACCGGGCGTCACGGTTGAGACCATGGTATTGCATGCCACTGCTAGGTGCTAGCTAAAGCCAACAAGCTAGCTACGGCTACTACGGTTGGTGCTAAGCTGGCTTACATGGAGTTGTTTCCGTTACATGAGAGCGTGGTCGCGCCAGGAGTTGCTCACTACATTTTGCGCAATTTACTCAATAAAATGATCTTTACTCTCCTCAATCAACAACTCTCCTTATCGTTTTTCACTTGAACGAATTTTGATATGTTCTAAGTTTGATGTGTCTGAAAAATAGCAAAACGCTTAACAAAATGACATCTGAGTACCCATATAGCAGTGACCTATGTGTTGACCGAAAAAAGTCTGACTGGCGCACTAATCTTAAAGCAAACTGGACGGCAAATGGGACTCCGGTGGGTAACGTTAACTGTAAAAAGAAGTTTTTGGTGGGTAACGCAACAATCCAGGGGTTCTCAATACCGACGGTCGCGCCGGCTGTTCTCGATCTGGTTCGGCCTAAGCCGAGGAGCCCGCGAACTGTTTAGCAATGGCTCGCTCGAAATGAGTGGACCCGGGACATCATGGGCACCCTCACTATGGATGCCATCACTCAGTTCCTGCACGTGTGGCCCATGATCCGGTCGTACGCCACCCGCCCGGAGATTGAAGACTCCTTCCACTGGAAGCTATCGCCGACGGAGCTTACTCCACGAGATCCACCAATATGGCCTACTTTTGCGGGCAGAACGGCTCTTCCTGCTACTGCCCAGGTGTGGAACTCGTTCGCGCCCCTCAAGTTCAAGTTCTTCGCCTGGCTAGACGTTCAGGGGCGGTGTTGGACAACGGATCGGATGCAGCGCCGTGGGATTCCCAACCAAGGGGAGTGCCCGTTGTGCATCCGATGTGCCGAGGACATTATGTTGGGGTTCCGGTGCAGAAAATAAAAAAATTCCTACACCGGATCGCGCTGACTACCCAAGATCTATCTATTATTACTAATGCAGTAACGACTGAAGGTTTCGGATACATACCCTGTCCAAAAGCGGTTAACATTTCGAGGGTACGTGGTTGAAGTAGTCGTGCTCGTAGCCGACCTGGTCATGAAGCTCCTCGCAAGTCACCTCTTGCTCCATCGTGTAGCAGTCCGGCTCACGACATCCAAGGTTCTCCAAGTGAGGCCCCTCGTGGTTTCGTACACATACGGTGTACGGTGACAACCTCCGGCTCCCCAATCCTTACGGGGGTGCGAAATTAGATCTCTGGCTTGGAAAGCGCAACGGCGTGCTGCAGGTCCGCCATCTCTTGCGCGAGCAGTCCTATCTTGGGACCATGCTAGCACAAGGAGAAAACTAGAGAGAGAGAGAGAGAGGAGAGAGAGAGGAAGCGCATAGAGGAGGGAGGAGGGCTCCCAACTCGTGGCCTTGGTGTTGTGTGTCCTCCTCCAAGGGAGAGGGCCTCTTTATATAAAGGTGGAGGGGGCATGCTTGCCCCTCCTCCAAGGCACCAAGCGACGGCCAAGGGAGGGAGGGAGCATCCCTAGGGCGCCCCAAACCCTAACCCTAGCCACCGGCCAAGGGAGGGACCATCCCTAGGCGCCCCCCAAACCCTAGGCGCATGGGCCTTGGCCCTTCCCTCTTGCGGTTTCTCTCATGGGCCCTTTTTTCAAGGAAGTTTGGCCCATTAGTGGAATACCCTTTCAAATTATATTTTAATATTATATTTAATTAATATGTAAATACATATTACAAAATCCGATTTGACCCAAAACACCTTTCAGTTCCCCTTTGATTTCCTCCGAACAACTTCGGAACTTTCCGGAACGATTCCGGTTCTCTCACGGAACCTTTTCTGGTTTCCTTTTTCTTTATCCGAACAACTTCGAATATCTCTCCGTGGAACAATTCTGGATTTCTCTTTATTTAATGTGATTCCAACTTCCAGATGATCTCTAGATCATCGTACCCTTAAGTGTATCTCCCCACTGCTCGGAAATGGCACGTACATGATCTTTATCAATGATCAACAGCAGGACCAAGATGCCCATATTGACCCATGTGCATTCCATGATGACGATGTCACTTGAAACGTAATCATCGAGTCTAATTCTCTTTTTTCTTCGATTCGACTTGTTCGAGATCTGACCATTTGTTATCTCATACCTCGTTCAAATCTCGTTACCGACAAGTACCGTTTCACTTGTTACCGCGATATATTACATCCCCATGACACAACATTATAGATGTAATTTCACCAAGTCGGCCTTACGTATCTTACCCGTCACAGGGTGAACAAATCCTAGTCTTCATCCGTAGGACTCAACCTATTCCTCCGGAATACCCAACTTCCACCTTTATAATCAGTATCTTACTAAGTGACGTTTAATGCAGTGAAAGCAGCGTTAGGAGACGGTGATTAATATGATCTAATGGCCTAAGGAGAAGGAGACTATGTTTCTGACTATTGCAACGATGAACCTCGTGACTTGATCATGTCGCAATCTTTGGATAATGTCCATCACATCTGTCGTGGGGATGGTCACGGCAGATGCTGCAATCGGCAGCGAGTTGTAGAACGAGGGGCAAGGGCGGCCAGCCATCTGCGGTGCGAGATGAGGGCGGAGACACAGGGTTTTACCCAGGTTCGGCCCCCCGGAGGGTAAAGACCTACTCCTGCTAGATTGTATTATGGAGGTGGTACAATGGGCGAGCTCGGCGGCTAGGCGGCGAGTCGCTTGGGTGTATGATGGAACGTATCTCTACACGCCCCGCAGGGAGGTTTATATAGGCTCACCTCCCCTAGGGTTTACATATCTCAACCGAATCAGTTAAGGCTTCGGTACTTGTTTAACCTAATCTGACTGGGCCTATCTACTCGCCTAGGCCTTCAGCTTCCAGTCGCTTGGAGCCACACCGGGCTTTGATCCAGTCGCCGTCTTGCAGGACCACTCGCCAGTTCTTAGGCCAGTCGAAAACGTCCTGCTGGGTATACCCCGGTAGGCACATCCCCATCAGTAGTCCCCGAGGCCGTCGTCGATTAGGAGTAGGTGGCTGCTGGCAGTCGGAGTATACGGCTTCAGAGTAGACATCCAGTCGAATCGTCGGCGGGCTCCTGTATAAAGGAGAAAACTAGTCATCCCGATCGCAGCTTTGGCGAGTCGAGTCGGCGAAACACTGTCATAGTGATCGGGTCGGCGAGCCGAGTGGCTGAAGTTGGACCGTTAAACGTGGTCAAACTAGCCGTTGGGGTAATCCAACGGTAACTTTTGGCGTAATCACCGCATAGTAACGGCTCCCTGATTTGGCGGGTAACAACAGCTATATAAGGGGAATGGCAGACGATCAGAGAACCATCTTCTCGCCATTTCCTCCGATTGCGCGCACTATCGCCTTCCTTCGCATCGCGATCCAGCCGACCCGAAATCCTCCGACCCCCCCCCCCCAAATCCTTCCGCCATGGCCCTCTCCACCGAACCTTGGGGTAGATCTAAGTGTACGAGGGCGCAACTGGCTTCCTTTGAGGAGGCCGGGATCCTACGCGCCGGCTGTTGGCGCATACCCGCGGCCGGAGAGGTGACCCCGAACCCGCGCGAGGGGGAGTTCATCTGCTTCACCAGCCACCTAGAACGGGGGCTAGGATTCCCCACATCCCAGTTCTTCCGGCGCTTCTGCGCCTACTACGGGATTCAACCATCGGACCTGGGTCCACACAGCATCGAGCAGCTCGCCATCTTCGTGGTGTTCTGTGAGTGCTACTTGGGCTACCGGCCCTACTTCCCTCTATGGCAAGATCTGTTCCACGGACGGATCAGCCGCGAGGAAGCGGGCGGCCCAATGCTTGCGGCGTGCGGCCTAACTTTCCAGCTGAAGTCGAAGGCTTCGTTCTTTGACTTGATGCTGCCCGCCAAGGCGGCGAGCGACTGGAAGAAATCTTGGTTCTATGTTGCCGAGGCGACCCCGGAGGACGATACGGTGATTCCACGATACTCCGCCAACCGGTCCGAACCGCGCCAACTTCAAGTCGGCAAGCTCCCCAGCGACCAGCGGATGGTCATGGACGAAATGCTTCAAACCATCCGTGGTCTGAAGAAGAAGGGCCTCCAGACGATCAACCTATACAAATGCTGGCTTGGGCGGCGGCTCGTCCCTCTGGCTCGGCGCGACCACTACATGTACCAGTACACGGGCCGGGAGGACTCGACGAAGTCCTGCCTCGCCGAGTGGAAGCTCGAGGACTACACCCTAGCACTGAAGAAGATCACCCAGGAGGTGTACCTGGACGCAAAGGCTGGGGTCGCCCCCTACACCGCGAAGCATGCAGCCCCAACGGTAAGTCACCTCGCACCATTCACAGTCGCAGTTTTTGCAGTCGCGGTCGTTCTAACTTCATTTTGTGTTCATTGTAGCTATTCCAAGTGGTGGAAGGATGGCTCCCGCCTTCAGACAACGAGAATTCGAGCTCGTCCGTCCAGGACATGGGAGAATCGCCTCCCGCCAAGGGCGATTCCAGGAGCGACGAGAGCAACGGCGACGACGAGTCCGAGGAGGAGGTCGCCCCGCTGGTCCGCAAGACCCGCGGGCAGCGTCAGCGTGAGCTTGAGGCGAGTAAAAGCCTCGAGCGTCACGATGACGATGATGAACTTCCGGAGACCACCTCGCGTCGCCAGGCCACTCCGTCGAAGAAGAATAAGAAGAAGAAGGAGAAGGAGGCAAAGGCTCCTCAGAAGAAGAAAACGAAGCCGATGAGGCCGGCCTCGCCACCGCACTCGGCGAGCAGCTTCGACGCCCCCAGCCCGGCCAAGGACGAGGCACCGCCAACGGCAGCCGCGCTGGACACGGCCGCTGTCGAGGTGCCACTGGCCTCGATACCTCCGCCGTTCGCCCCAGTTTCTGGGCTAGGGGCCGCTTCGGCCGCGGCGGCTTCACCTCGCAGGGAAGCCCTGCTGAAGATGTCCCAGAGGCTCCCATTGCAGCCTCGACCACGAAGAAGCCGTCCGTGTCTTGGGCACGCGACGTCCTGGAGATGGGCCCCGAACTGGAGAAGCCGGTCGGCATTCGCACGGGGCTACGCTTCATTCCGGTAGCCAAGTGAGTTCACTCATCTACTTTTGTCTTTCATAGCAGCTTGAATTATTTCGCTCACGCGATCGATTTACAGGACCGGAGCGAAGAAGATAGGCCACCCGACCGTGTCTAAGGTGCCACCCGTCGTCAGCGAGGAGGATCCTTACCGCAAGAGGAAGGCAGACGAAGTCGTCGTTCCTGCGGATGGCGCCAAGAAGGCCAAGGGCGACGATGTCGTCACGATCTCTGACGACACGGCGGTCGCGCCGAATGAACCCGCAATGGAGGCGGCCGTACCCACGAAGGAGGGTACTCCCTCGCCTGGGGTGACCGAGCCGGTCTCCTTTGGTGCCGGTGCCTCCATCGCCACGTTCCCGCGCTTCATGACCAAGGCGGCTGCAGCGAGTGGGACCTCGCCCTCGAGTCGTGCACCTGGGGTCGCCGACGCGGAGGTAGAGCAGCGTCGTGGGCACACGCCGGCTCTTCTCGCGTCCGTGGATGCGATACAACTTCACGGCATGCTTGGCACAGCCATCCAGGTATGTCCAGTCCCCGAGGATCAGGCCGGTGAGTTGCAGCGGTCTGATTCTTTTAGTGTCTGGTTGTTATTTTTCGCGTCCAATCCGCGAGTACGCACTCGCTGAATTTCAGCGGGTGGGCACTTAGGATTTGTTGATTGCCAGTCCCCGAGTGCGCACTCGCTGAATTTCAGCGGGTGGGCACTTAGGATTTCTTGATTGCCAGTCTCCGAGTGCACACTCGCTGATTTTTAGCGGGTGGGCACTTAGGATTTCTTGATTGCCAGTCCCCGAGTGCGCACTCGCTGAATTTCAGCGGGTGGGCACTTAGGATTTCGCTTTGGTTAATTGTTTGAATTGTGTGCAGGGTCTGCAACGTGAGTCAGCTGACCGATTGGCAGCGAAACACCGCGCGGAGAAGGAACTGGCCGCCGTCCAAGAGGCGAATAAGGGGCTTCAGGCAGTTGCCGCGAAGGAAGAAGAGGCTCGCCAGGGACTTGTCCCCGTGGGTGAGTTGGCAACGGCTCAATCGGCGTTGAGCTCGGCTGAGAAGCGGATCGCCGAGCTCGAGCGCGAGCTGAGGGAGGCGAAAGAGGAGACGAGTTCGGCGGATGGTCGAGCCAAGGCCGCCATTACGGCCGCCGCGAAAGAGCGTAAAGTTTCTGACGCCCTTGTTGCTGGGCTTCAGGACGACTATACTTCTCTTCAGAGCTTCATCACGGATCTCTCCCGCCCCTTGATTGGTTAGTTTGTCTGCCTTGCCTATTGCATGTGTCTTTTCGTAATATCCGATGTACTCATTGTTATCTTCTATCCGCAGGTCGCATCATTGATAGCACGGAAGAGGCGAGCTCGTTCGACGCGCAGCAATGTGTGGCCACGCTCGTTGACTCGGCGACATGCATCCGAGCCTACCTCCAGGAGATATCGCCCACGGAAGTAATTCCCAGCGACCTCGTCGAGGTGTGGAAGTACTTGAAGAAGGCGCCGTCGGTCGTTGAGTTCATGACGCGATCGGCGTTTCGGCGTGGAGAGGCGACGGTGCTTAGCCTTGGGCTTGCTCATTTTCCAGAAGATTTCGATCTGGACGATGTGACGAGTGGCTACCCATCGTCGACTGGCGAGGTGGAGATCTCTGAGGTGCTCCAGTTGACGGGTCGCGCCGTGGTGTACTCCGAGCGTGTGTGGGCGATGGGCGACCTCCTTCCTTACCAGGAAACGGTCGTCGCGCCCAACGACCCCGAGCCGCAGCACCGGGACTTCAAGGTCGAGCAGCCCTTTCGCGCGGCGATGGCGGGTGAGCTGACGACGTACCCGTCAAACCCGTACAGGCCGTTCATCCGCAATCGCAAGGGTGCTGGCGAGTCGTCGTCGAAGCCTGCGGAATAGAGTGGGTTGCCCTGGGGCATTAGTAGCAGATCTGCCATTTGGGCATATTTTGTATTCTGAGACAATTGCAACATGCTAGTAATGTGATATCATGTTTGTTTTGTGACTTGTCATGTGTTTTCCGATTGAGGTTTGAACGAGTCCCCGAGCGCGTCCGCCCTTTTGTGGGGTTTACCTCGTGTGTGATGTGTTTGTGGTTTTTGAATGTTTTGTTATTGTGGTCGACTCGCCCGGACTCGAAGAGCCAGTCACTAGGCGACTCCCTTGAGCGCTCTATACTTCACCGTTTTCCCTTGCGCGAACGAGGTCGGGTGGCCGAGTCCCCGAGCGTGGTACTTGGTTGTTCTAGGCGCGACTCGAGGGTGGGTGAGGACTTGGCGCGTTGGTTTGAGCGCATCACTCCTGCTTGGCCCGTTGGGTCAGTCGCATGGCGAGTCCTAGGCATGCTCTCATACTTGGCGTTTTCCCGAGCCGCTCGCGCTGAACTGGTCGTCAGTCCCCGAGCGTGGTACATAGCCGTTCGAGTCGCTATGTCGAGGATGCGGAGGATCATGGTCGCTGTGAGAAGCGAAGGCAGTTGTCTTGGCTCGTAGAGCCAGTCGGGCTAGGCGACTCCAATGGGGCTCCGGGTAGGCGTTTTTCGTGGACGATGCAAAACCTGAGGTGACTCAGTGCTTTTGCATCGCACTACTTGGCCGCGCCGATCGCTTTACCAAAGGTTGACTTCTGCGGTTAGCTTGACGCTGTTATTACGAGTGCGAGTGGCACAAGACACGGAGAGTAGGCGCAATTTGCGGTAACCAATTCTTTTTATTTCATAGCGACTGGAGAGTACATATGTGGCGTTCTAGGAATAGAACTTCCGTAGGAGGTTTACATTCCAAGGCCGCTTGACGTCGAGTTTGCCGTCCCCGCGGACGTCGATGAGGTAGTAAGCGTCGTTGCCGAGTACACGCCCGATGGCGAATGGTCCCTCCCATGGAGGGGAAAGCTTGTGCATGCCCTTCTTGTCCTGGATGAGGCGCAGCACCAGGTCGCCTTCTTGGAAGGTGCGAGTTTTCACCCGCCGGCTATGTTAGCGGCGGAGTCCTTATTTGTAGATGGTGGTGCGCGAGCGAGCTAGGTCGCGTGCCTCGTCGAGTTGATCGACTCCATCCTGTCGTGCGAGTTCGTTCGCAGCCTCCGTGTAGTGGACGACCCTCGGCGAGTCGTGCTCAAGGTCGGTGGGCATGACTGCCTCGGCGCCGTACACCATGAAGAAGGGGGTGAATCCTGTCGACCTGTTTACCGAGGTGCGGATGCCCCAGATGACGGAGGGTAGCTCCTCGACCCAGCACCCGGCGGTGCGCTCGAGTGGTACTTGGAGTCGCGGCTTCAGGCCGTGGAGGATGCTTTGATTGGCCCGTTCCGCCTGGCCGTTGGATTCCGGGTGGGCGACTGATGCGAGGTCGAGCCGGATGTGGTGTTCCTCGCAGAATTCGGCCATGGCTCCTTTGGCGAAGTTGGTGCCGTTGTCCGTGATGATGCTGTTTGGGAACCCGTAGCGATATATGAGCTCGCGTAGGAATTTAGTGGCGGTCTTCCCATCGCATTTCCGGACTGGCTTGGCCTCCACCCACTTTGTGAATTTGTCGATCGCGAACTGGCCATTCGCCGTATGGGGCATGGACACGGTGGGCGCCACTGTCGTGGGAATGGTCACGACAGATGCTACAATCGGCAGCGAGTAGTAGAACGAGGGGCAAGGGCGGCCAACCATCTGCGGTGCGAGATGAGGGCGGAGACACAGGGTTTTACCCAGGTTCGGCCCCCCGGAGGGTAAAGACCTACTCCTGCTAGTGGTACAATGGGCGAGCTCGGCGGCTAGGCGGCGAGTCGCTTGGGTGTATGATGGAACGTATCTCTACACGCCCCGCAGGGAGGTTTATATAGGCTCACCTCCCCTAGGGTTTACATATCTCAACCGAATCAGTTAAGGCTTCGGTACTTGTTTAACCTAATCCGTTTGGGCCTATCTACTCGCCTGGGACTTCAGCTTCCAGTCGCTTGGATCCACACTGGGCTTTGATCCAGTCGCCGTCTTACATGCCCACTCGCCAGTTCTTGGGCCAGTCAGAAACGTCCTGCTGGGTATACCCCTGTAGGCACATCGCCATCAACATCATTCACCAATGATATGACCTCGTTGTCAACTAGCACTATCACCCATGATCAGCAAACCTTGATCATCTATTTCCCAACGAACTAGTGTGAATAGAGGCTACTAGGGACTGTGATGACTGCAAGTACACGGATCGTTTGTAGCTAGTTTCGAAATAAAGATATCGATCCCACAGGGAGCATGAGTTTGAAGTCTAATTACTCTTGAATTAAATACTAAAATAGAAATGCTAAATAAAGTTCTAAGTAACAAGATAAAATGCGAGTGTTACATAAAAAGGTGCTTTTGGGATTTTGTATAAGAGAACAATAAGTAAAGTAAAACAAACTGGATACAGAAAATAAGTATCACATATGTAAAAGAGATGTGAAACTGCAATGGGAAAAGCATTCTCAGGGAGTAGCGGGCACACCTCTAGCATTTATAAAGGGTCTAAGGCAAAAATTATTATCATAAACATTCTCAACTATGTATGTGTGGGAGGAACTCTGTATTTAGACAAACAGACAGCAACCACTGCTCACATCATCCTCATAACCATAAAAGACAAGCAATCGACATTAATCGAATTACTGCGCTATTAAGTTACTTTACCACGTATGATGTATCCCATGGCATGGATAGTGTTCCGTGAGTTTCCTCGGTTCCCAAGTTGATATGTAAGGAGTGCCAACAAATTTATAGTCACTGTAAGTGCTAGCACACCTTTGTCTACCAACAAGTAGTTTCTCCATCAAGTCCCCACAAGAGGCAAATATTGAGAGGTCGACTTCTACCAACATAAAGATGAAGACAATCTAACACATGGTCACAGCGATAAATATCATAATAAACTTTATCTTATTTCAATATCAGGCCAGGGTTTATCCATCTCCCTAAGAACTAATGATCTACTCATACATGGAGGCAATAAACATCATGGCAAATACAATGGAATATATCATAGATGAATATTACTTGTATAAATCCACAACGAGCACAAAAATTAAAACAAGATCTAGACATGATATAGATGGGATGGATGGAGATGGTGGTGATGCAACGGTTGATGATGAAGATCGATTCCTTAGCCTCCTGGATCTACGTAGGGTGAAGATGGATCCTCGGTGGATGAGTTCCCCCTCCAGATCCATTCCAGAGGTAAGGTTTCGGCGATTTCTTGTCGTTCTTTATGTTGTCTCCCCGATCCAGTTGCACGGGGTGAAACTATCTGAGGAGGCAGTGGCGGCGCCAACTATACGGCGGGAACTATACGGCCGGATAAGTTGCTCCCGCCGTATAGTTGGTCGTTAAACCTTCTGCCTCCTTTGCTCGCTTCGGGTTTTCTTCTGGTAATATTGATATTTCCCAAATTATTGATTTACGTTGTTTTTGACTCCTTTTCGCTCCAATACAACTAGTCCAAGAATTGTTTCTATCGTGTCCATCATCTGTCCTGATCCTGGTGAAAATAAACATAAAAGATGCATGCGAACTCCATAAAATACCAAGATACTACCACTATAATGCAAAATAATAATATAAACATGATGCAAATATGCACTCATCAATTTCCCAAAGTTTAGACTCTTGCTCGTCCCAAGCAAGTTTAGCTTAATGGATGTGATCCTCATATTCCTGAAGCTGAGTTGATAAAATAAATGAGGTAGTTGCAGCATGTGTTTATCATATATGATACATTGGAATAAGTTACCTTACTCGAACCATCCGAATAATATTAGCAGGCTTCAACACCTTAGCATTTAACAGTTCACAAAAGATTACTCTCGATATGATGTAGAAGTATTTCGGTTTGACTGAATGAGTTAGCGAGGTAGTCCCAAGTGTTTTAGGATTAACATATTCACTTGGGATTCAAAATCTCAAGCGTTTCTTTGTCCTACTACAATATAATGGTATATGCCTATTTGTTCTTTGCACATTTTTTTTTCTTCTTTTTTATATATGCTCACACTTTTGTTTAAGTGCTATGCAAAGGAGCTAGCCATACATTCCACTTCATGTAGGAATTCAAAGTTTAACGATCTCAGTTACCAAATTCCAATTGTATATGAAGCATCTTCATAGCTTGAATATTCTACCTCGTCTTGTTCTTACTATAATTTGATAGCACTTTTAATTTTCTTTTTTTCAAGGTTTTCTTTCTCAACTCAACCGATTAGATAATTTTTCCTCTATAAATCAAACCATGAACTTACAACATATTGACCAAATTATCTTTGTATGTTCTATTAATACCAATGGTGTGGAAGACTCCTATTGCTATCATCAAGTGAAAGTAAAATTATACTCAAACCATTCATATATCTAATAATAAAAACACAAACTCAATAATGCTCCGTACATGATAATGAACTCGGAATTTCATAAAAGGGAGCGACTATTCCTGAAGGGAATTCTAATGATGCAAACTTTATTTCTAAGCTCGAACTAATGCAAAGCTAAAATAGTAATAAAAACTTATAAGATAGATTAGAAGGTCTTAAAGATCTCCCCAAGCTTGGAATCAAGCCAAGTGGGATCAAATAATCCCTCGCGATTATTTGATCCCGTGAGTATTGTAGATCATTGTGGCACCATGGCATGTAATACCGCGGTGCACGGCTTCTTGTTGGTATCCTCCAGGGCAGTGATGCGGCGGTATAACCTGCACAAATCAGATTGCAAAGTGTCCACTTTATCCGCGAGTTTAGTCACCAATGGGAGAAGATCATACTTCTTCTCTATCTCCTTGAGACGGTGACCGACTTCAATGCGATGGAGTAGATGCTGCTTCTGATATATCTCTAGTGCTCGCACGCGGTCCTTGGTCTTGGGGATTGATGTATCGAGGAAGTAGAAACTGTTCATCCACTCTTCTTGAGGCTTCACCCTCATACGAGCACCAATGGTAGGCTTCGAGAGTGGAATCGTCGCTTCCCTGCTAGCACCTGCACCAATATTAGGTAATTCCTTACGCTTGTGCGGCCTGGGGTCTGTGGTGATGAACTTGACCGTCTCCACACGCCCTTTTCCATGTGGCTTGTGACCTTATCTCTCTTGTTGAGCTCTCTTCATTGCCACCCAGTTGATCTCCGGGGATCATAGACATCATAGCTGATGCAGATGTCACTCCAATCTTCATTGGGATCGTTGTTGTAGAAGCTTGGCTTGACGTACTCCTTGTACCCCAGGCTAAACCTCTCCACCTCCTCGTTGTTCTCCTCCATGGATGGGATGCGAGAGCGGTCCCTGGGAGGAGCAATGAGCCCTAGGGATTTTCCATGTGCTGGGACGGGATAAAACATGGCTAGATTGGTTCCTGGTGATTATAATTAGAGAGAGACATAGTGGCAATATATATGGAAAATAGTGGGCTATCTAGGATGCTACATGTGCATACTAATCCAACCATTGAATATTCTATAGAGAGCATGAAGTTGAGCAGTAGGAGCACAAAATATCTAACGGAAAACATCACCCCCATTACATCAAGAGAATTTTTTGCATGCATTGTTCGTACATGCAAGTACACATGCAAGCTAGCACATGCATGCAAACTAGCAACAGCTCACGCATGCATGTGAGCTAGCAATACCAGTAGACCACTGAACTGGCTAAAATTTCAGCATGCATTCTAGCAATACATTCAGACCATTGAACCGGCCAAAATTTCAGCACGCATTCTAGCACTACATGTAGACCATTGAACAGACCATTTTTCAAGCATGTAAATTAGCACTACACATAGACCATTGAGTAGACCAATATTTAAGCAACCCAATCAAACAATCTCGCTAGCACACGACGGTTCATACAAGAATAGTACCAGTATATTAAAGGAGGCTGATAGGGAGAATGATCTGGAATCCCATCTACATATAAAGGAATGAGTTTTGCTTTTGTACCGAAATTTTTTAGCGGAAACAGACGTGGGAAGCACTCCCGCGCTAAAACGAAAGCCACACGCGGAAATATTGGCCGAAATTCGTGCAACCTAGAATGCATGATAACTTGCTTGATATGTTGGTCTACTCCCATGGTTGGTTTTATTGCAGAAATTTTTGCATGTTTTCATGCTAGGATTCATGCTAACGTGCACACATCCCCATCAACTAGTACAGCTAGTCAGGTCTAGTGCATGCAAGTACAACTAGCAACCGCGTGTAGTTTGTAGAAATTTTTGCAACAATATAGGATGGTTGATATGCTACAATACAGTATGGTCTCGCTATTCTACAAACGGCAAATAACACCGTTTGCATGCAAGATTTTGGCTCTCTCTCATCTTAGCAGCTAATGGTACTCCCAGTATCCAACGTCAATGCTTGCATGCATTGGTAGTATCCTAGATAGCAAATTCGCGTTGATATATATATATATATAACAAAAAAAGGATTGAAGATGCTGGAAGGTTTAACGACCAACTATACGGCGGGAATTAATTTTCCCGGCCGTATAGTTTGGTCGTATAGTTTCTGGACACCAAAAAATATTTCGTGAAGGGAATACAGTATGTTAAACGACCAAATAGGCAGGAGATTTTTCTTCGGCCATATAGTTGCACTCGTATAGTTAGTAAAACCACTCAAAAACTTTAGAAAAACAAGAGGAATTCAAAGGTAAAGATTTCAGGAGTATAAATTGTGAAGACAAACCACTTATTAGAGAAAGAAAGCTTACCTCGGGGATGACAAGCTCGTCCAACAACAAGAACTTCTTCTCTTTTGGAGGAATTGACCTTAGTTCATCTAATAATTCTCGTAAATTACCAGAACTAAAGTTCCTATCAATAAGATTGGTGTCTTGCTGGGCATATAGATAATGCATCCATTATCTTTATTTCTTGCCTCTATATAATCTGCAAATCAAATTCTTAAATTAAAAGGATCCAATGGATCAGTCTTGACTTATGCTTTTTCCTCTCAAGGATTTATTTTAAACCATCATGATCTGTATAAACTCTTACTTTTGCATCAACTATATAAGAATGAAATTTATCGCAAGAGAAAAATACAGCAAAAAGTTCCCTTTCTTCCTTAGAATAATTCTTTTGAGCGCTATTGAGAATTCTACTAGCATGATGTATAATATTAAATCTGCGACCTACATGTTGTCCCAGAGTTAATCCTACAACATCATCACTAGCTTCACATATTGATAGCTGTGAGATTCGATACATTTTTAATGGTTTTTCTTGATGGTTTTCGTCTGAATTTGATGATTTTCTATCTTTACCTAACGCTAATACTTCGGTAGTGAAGAAAACTTGGGTTTTAATGTGTGTTTCAGGTTCTGAACATTAACATAAGGTTTTAACAACAGAAATACAATATTCACGCGAAAACAAGCAAGTCTCTTTTTAGAAGCAGTCGAGGGAGGCAACCAGTAGCTTTAACAACCAACTATATGACGGAATTTTTTCTCCGGCCATATAGTTGCCACCGTCTTCATCTTGTCAAAAGGAACAACTTTCATGAACAGTCCAGACGTGAAAACATAACACATCAGCCACTATTCCATCTAGAAGGGAGAAAGAAGAGATCTGAAGAAGAAGGGGAAGACGTTCTTAATCTCGCTCCACGATCTTCGACCTCCTAGCCACCACACTCCCATAGCCATTACTTGTACTTGAGAGAGAGAGAGAGAGAGATCTTCACCTTGCAAGATTAGGGTTTGAGATTGTTTCTTCCTATCTTGAATTGTGTTGGATTGATTTTCTATTCTTATTATGGATCTCTATGGTAATATCGAGAAGAACTCCATTTATTTAATTATGTCGATGATTCTTTCTTATCTCATGTGTGAGTAAGTTCCTTTGGGCGTGGGAGATGTAAGCGATTGGTGATATGTGATGTGTCTATATATTTTCCATTAGTTTGTGATTGATTTTAATTACTATATTATGTGTGCTTGACTATCTGTGGGATCCCTAATGCTTGTTGTCTAATTAAGGGCCTAGACAACATGATACTTTGTTCTACATACATAAGAACTTGTTTGCTAGCAGACCGGCGACCCCCGAGTGACATGTGGATATCAATGGAAAACTAGTTGAACTCGAGGAGCACGAGGAGCCACTGTGCCTATTGTATGTCTGATCCAAGGAGCTTAATTTCTAAGCAACCTAAAGGATCTTAGTCGCCTAATGACTAACCATGGTTTTGGTAATAGACTAGTAGGATTATTGATGTTGGGATAAAATCTACCAAGAGGAGTTCCGGCTAATTATAGGTTGCTCGCCTACACACATACTTATAAGATTATAATTATTACACTTATCACTCATCCACTTGGAACAGTCACTATCACCATGAACTGTATCTCCCTGCGCCTACTTTGTCATCTGCAGAAAACAACAAACAATCGAATTGTTTTTTACTTTTATGTTTTTTATTTCTAAAGTTTACATTTTAATTTTATTTAAATACATTCATTTTAATCTAAATCTTGTTCTTATTTCAACACTTTCAGTCAATTCACTCGAAGACCTGTGACAACTTTGAGTGTGATAGAGACTTCATTCATAAACACTTACCTTTGGAATCCATGTGGGATTGATATCTTAACTTCGAAACTAGCTACAAACGATCTGTGCACTTGCAGTCATCAAGATATTTTTAGTGCTGTTGCCGGGGAGCTAAGCGCTAAGTGTTTGTCTTTTGACATTTCGGGTGTTACTACTACAATATGGTCTCCCTAGGACACAAAGGGTCTACACGCTCTGGTAGGACCTATCTACCAGATTATTTTGAGCGCATGCCTGTTCAAAGGCGCGATGAAATTATTAAAAAACTTTTTAGATCAAATAAGGTTGAAGTTTAAAACCTGAGTGATTTCATAGAAATCATGTCCATTCACATGACAACTCCCAAAAAACCCGAGAAGACTCTCGGAGAATACAGTGCTCCAAATTCTACTTATCTTAAACAACCCATAGAATTTCCTAACCCTCGAGTTAGAGAATATCGATTTGATGGTGAGATTATTAAAATTTTGTAGGAAAAAGCTTTTAGTTGAAGGAAAGATGAAGACCCATGAAGACATCTTAGAGAGTTCGATGATGTGATAACATCAATTGGACCAAAAAGTTTGCCTAGAGATTTCTCTCGTCTAAAATTATTTCGTTGGTCTCTTAAAGGTAAGGCCCTAAACTGGTTATATTCTCTTCCTCGTCATTACATTAATTGCTGGGAAAATTGCATTGTTAAATTCATAAATAAATTTAATCTTTTTAAAAAGGTAAGTGAAATTAGAAAGAATATAGGCAATTTCAGTCAAAACGTGGGACAAAACTACCCACAATCTTGGGATAGATTTTTTGGAATGATCAATAGTATTCCTAATCATGGCTATTACGAATCAACTGTTTGCCACTTATTTTACCACGGTCTTAATACTCAATGCAGAGAGTTGCTTGACTTATCAACAGGAGGATCGATAAATACTTTAACTACCAAATCCTATTTGGAATTTATGTCCACTAGGGCTAAGAATGATTCTCTTTATAATCCTGATTTTGGTACTAAGATGGAAAAAGGAATACTTCATATAACTCATGATCTTATGCCTGAAGTACGCAAAACAATAAAATAAAAAGGTATACCTTCTGAACTTGTTAAGGAAAACAAAGTAGATCTGTGACAGGTTTTTACTGAAGAAGGTGAAACTAGAAAAGTTTTTTCAAGAATTAAAACATCGATAGGCCAAATCTCATAATAACCCGCATAAGCAATTTCAAAGACATAAGAAGATTTTGGCAGAACTCATGGAAAATTATGATGAGATTTGCCAAGAAAGAAAATTATTTCACAAGTACCTTAGTATGATTGAAACCCAATGTGAACAAATAGCATCTAGTTATCAATTTTTTCTTAAAGATGATATAAATATTCCTGTTTCTACTAATATTGTTACAAGGAGAGGTGCAGTTGTTACAGGACCATTAGGAACACCAGAATATGAAGCTGAAAAATAGCGAAGGGAAAAAGCCTTGCTAAAAGCAAGCCGAGAATATGACACACTGGTGGATCCTCAAGATGAAACTGCTCAAGAAACACAAGGCCAAACGTTGAAGGAGCAAAATGATGCATAGGATGACCGCTATGACTCTGATGCATAGACTGTTGATCCAACAAAAGAAAAAGAGATAAATAATGAAGATGAAGTTGTTGTAATAGAAAAGAAGAAAAACGAGTAGCACCAACAAAAGAAAGCAACTAAAGAGCCTAATCCCCATAAAAGGTATAAGACAAGAATAAGAAAGGTGAGCAAAAAACTTCCATATCTAGGTTGCAAAAAGAAAGCACTGGATCAGGTAATCTATGATTCTTTCAAAAAGGCACTTGGTGATCTCCGTCTAGAAATTCCATTTGTGGATGCAATAAAAGTTCCTACCTATTATAAATTTCTCTATGATATTCTTAATATAAAGAAATAACTAAGACCATTGCCATGGTGACTAGTTGTCCTGCTAATGGGAAGTTATTGTCTAAATCGGGAGATCCCAGAATACCAACTATTTCATGCACAATTGGCAAAACTGATATTCACAATGCCTTGTGTGATTTAGGTGTAGGAGTTAGTGTAATGCCATATTCCATTTATAAAAGGTTAGGATTAGGGGAGTATTCCTCTACTTCTATCACTTTACAGATGGCTGACAAATCCACTAAACAACCCATTGGTATGATTGAGGATGTTCTACTTAAAATAGATGAGCATGTTATTCAAACTGATTTTATTATTCTTGAAATGCCAGAGGATGAAAAATTGTCTATAATACTTGGAAGACCTTTCCTTAGTACTGCAGGAGCTTCAGTTGATTGTGCTGAGGGAAAATAATCTTCACTGTTTATGATGGTGAAATCATCTGGTATTTTCCAAAGAAGCTAGAAGCATGAGAAAGGTATTTCCACCAGCAAAACGAGTTTAGGTGGTAAGTGCACTTGATAAAGGGAACCCAAGGTATGAATTCGAGAACAGAGAAGGGGTTGAAATATTCAACCATTCTTAATGAAATGCTTAATGGGAGTCAACCCATCACATTAAAAAAATAAGCTAAAGAATAAAATGTTTATCGCATTCCTACAACTTTTTCACAGACATTCTTGCGGAAGCGCGCCCGTAAAGATGCAGCTGTCAAAAAGTAGTAGAAAAATCGACTGAATAAGCATATATTAAATGTAAAAATTAAAGTTTGAGTTTTATCTGTAAGAAGTAGCCTAAACATATTGTTCTGATTAAAAAGAGCATATCTAAAAAATTTGGGCAAAAAGCATGTCCTGGAGAGTCTAACGACCAACTATACGGCGGGAATATTATTCTGGCCGTATGGTTATCGACCCCCGTTGTTCACAAATTGTATCTCGGGACACATAAGGTGTAACGACAAATTATATGGTTCAGCATAATTTTGTTTCTTCTTGGACTACTGTGAGAAGTTTACCGTATGAGTTATCTTTTGTTAAGCGTGGTTGGAGAGGGGGTAGGACTGAGAAAGTAGTCTATTTTCCTGCACCTGCTTTGTTTAATTTTGATAACAGGCAAGGATGGTCGCTCACGGAGGAGGAGTTTGACACTTACATGGCGGAGCTCTCCCATCAAGAGGAGAATATTGGAGAGGATGCCAGAGATGATTCGGTTCAGCCCTCCAACATGGGGGAGTCTTCATACCAGCAGCCCTCCTATGATTGGGGCGCGTCTTCTTCTTCATCGCAAGCACCTGACTATGATCATTCCTATGATGACCCGCCAGCTTGGGGTTACTACCCGCGCTATTGAGCCCCACTTAGGACAAAATCCTAAGCTTGGGGGGAGGTACACCGACATCACACTCATCTTTATATCATGTTTCGTCGGTTCTTTGTATATCCATGTTTCACTTTGTTTTTGGTTTTTGTTCTGCTTCCTCAAAACACAGAAATACCAAAAATATTTTTGTTGTTTCTCTTGGTTTGTCTCTTTGCTTTTTAGCTTTGGTTTGTCTCTTTGCTTTTTAGCTTTGGTTTTCCTTAAAGAAAAATCCAAAAAGATTTTGCTTTGTTTGTTTTTGCTTTGTTTGCTTGCTTTAAAAAAAATCTAAAACACCAAAAATATTTGTTCTTCTTCTTTGGTTTTGTGAAGTTCTTTGCAGGGTTCGGCAGTCCTCAGTGAAGTTTGGTTTCATGTTATTATTTAAGTCTCACAAGTGAAGGGCAATACTGAAGATTAAGACAACTTGAGGTGTGGTAAGAGGCTGGTAACGAACTCTATTTGTTTTCATTTTTGTACATATACTCATCATTGTGAGCATGCTTAGTCTGTTCATGTGAGGTGTATGTTATCTATGGATGCTTAGTAGTTCTTTGTTCTCTTATGATTAGCTCCAGCTTGCTAATAGTTTGTAGCATGTCATATGAATGTTTGCTTGCATTGTTCTATTCATAACTTGGTATGATATTGTGGTATCCTCCTCTGAATGTTTCATGTGAATCGACTTGGAACATGCTCACGCATGTATATGACTAAACAATAGTCAGTAAGCCTCGATGATTTATTTTGCCTCAGAGTTCTTCTATCATTTTCATGCCATAATTAGTCATGTTTTGTTGCAAGCATGAGTATGATAGTTATTGTTCTCTCGTTTGTCGCTCCCTCTCTATTGCTAGCCTTCACTTGCACTGAGTATGAGCTAAACTTGTGCATCCAACTCCCCAAAACCAATATTGCCAACAGTGTCCACCATACCTACCTATTAGCATCATTTGCTAATTATGTGCATATTCACTATGCCTTGTTTTCTTCCAAATAAAATGTTTGACTGTTTTGAGAAAGTTAGTTAGTAAAGCTCTCACGAACTTGATGGCACACTTTATTACTTGCACTTAATAATCCTGAACTATTGTGACTGTCCATGAAAGTTATATGCTTGCAAATTATAGGCTAGGAGTTAGCAGAACCGTGTTGTCACGGGGAACTCTTTCAACACTTATGGATACATATCCAGTTGATATCATGCTCTTTTGTCTATGGATGTCGTCGGTGTGTAATAAAAGGGGAGCTTGTATGTCCATGGAGTTATATATATGTGTTAGAGAAACGCCTGGACCGCTAGCCTAAGCCATGCCTAATCATGGTGGAAACATGCAGCATAACCATAATGAGCAATCTATGAAGCATCCTCAATGAAAACCTATGAAAATAGCAAATAAAAATATCATTGATATGCTCATTGTCTGCTTGCCTTGTCATTTTGATCACGGGATAGCTCCTGTATCATGTGCAAGGGGTACCTCATTGGCGGTTCTCTATGATATACATGTATTTACGATGACAAGAACTCACAGGTAACTAAAGTTGAGTAGCATGAGGATCGGCCCTCGTACTCAAGGGACATGAGATTTCCAGTTTATGGTCTATCAAGCATACAACTCATATTGGACCTCACTTTCACCTTAATCATCTAAAGATTCCTATCATAGGGGCAATGAGAGCTCAAAGCTAATGATTACCTTACTTTTAGCATTTGGAAGCCTTTCAAACTCTTCAAAACCTTTTCACTTCCTCGTTGAGTCACCACTTATTCTATGAGCACCTTCTTGAGAGCATAGTTGTCATTCTTAGTTTAATGTGCTTATTCCAAAACTTGGTTAATTATGTCATTACTTTAATGTTTGTATCTCTGATATCTTTACTTCTAGTCTTCACTTGAACTCTAGAGGTGCCTTGGCATTTATATTGCGCTCTACAAACAAAGACAAGCAAGATACCACTCTATCATACCTTCTTATGAGCATTGCAATGTTCCTTATGTTTATGTTTCATGCTACTTATTATTACTGAGTTGGTTTCTCTTCTTAGCTTGCAATGACTATTGAGTAGAGTTAGTTTCATGCTCTTTATTATGAATGATTTAAGTATCTACTCCTATGCTGAGAACGTGTACATCATATGAAGCAAATGTGTTCGTGAAAGTTATTTTATCGCACTCAATTTTCAACTGAATTGCTTGAGGACAAGTAATAAGCTAAGCTTGAGGGAGTTGATACGTCCAAAACATATCTACTTTCACGAACACTTTTGCTATTGTTTCTCCTCTAAACTTGTGTGATTTGGATACAACTAACACATACTGACGTTGTTTTCAGCAGAATTACCTTGGTGTCTAGTTTTTCTGCAGAAAATCAACTATCAGGAAAAATCCCAGAAAATATGCCAAAAATCCTATTTCACCAGAAGACTCACAGAGCTAGAGTATGATACGGAGGGAAGGCCTGAGGGTCCCACACCCCCCTGTCGCGCGGGTTTGACGTTTTTCCAAAAAGAGTTCCGCTGCGCCGCCACCACCAGAAACCGCGATTCGGAACCAGAAACTCCGTTCTGGCACCCTGCCGGGACGGGGAATTTGGAGAGGATCATCGCCATCATCATAAAAAATGCCTCTCCATCAACCATCCTTGTTTCTCCCATCCATTAGTGAGTAATCCCCCGCATTAGGCTATGGGGATGGTAGGGATTGGATGAGTTCTATCGTGTAATCAATAAGATTGTTAGGGCATGGTGCCTAGTATCTCTATTACTGCTATTTAACTTTGTTGCAACTTGTTGTGCTTAATGCTTGTCACTAGGGACCGAGTGCCATGATCTCAGATCTGAACTTATTATTGATTCATTATGATAGTATTGTTTGTGATCTTATCTGCAAGTTGTGTCCACATATCATTGTCCAGATCCAAATGCCCTTAAGTGACAGAAATTGGGACAACCTGAGGGGATGGCTGTGATGTGAGGATCACATGTGTTCATGGAGTGTTAATGCTTTGCTCCGGTGCTCTATTAAAAGGAGCACCTTAATTGCCAGTAGTTCCCTTGAGGCCCCCTGCAACGGGCTGGCAGGACAAAAGATGTTGTGCAAGTTCTCATTGCGAGCACGCATGACTATACATGGAGCACATGCCTATGATTGTTTAGTACTTGGATGCTTATTCTTATTTATCTGCAATTGCCCTAGATCTTGAAGTTACATGTTTAGAATTGTCCATGCAACGCCCGACCATCCATCCCTATGCCTACCGCGCTCATATCCTACTGTTTGTTACTGTTGCTCTTGTTTTGCTGCTGCTGTTGCTACTACCAAACTGTTGCTAGTGATAAACTTCTGTGAGCAAGAACTATTTCCAGGTGCAGCTGAACTAACAACTCAATTGTTAAGGCTTGCAATTATTCTTTGGCTCCCCTTGTGTCGAATCAATAAATTGGGTTATACTACCCTTGAAGACTGTTGCAATTCCCTATACTTGTGGGTCATCAGTGAGCCTCCCGACCGCTCCATGCTCTTAGTTTCGTCGCTCGCTTGCCGTAGCGCTTTGCCCGCGCGATCCCGAGCCGCCGCCGCAGTAGCTCGTCGGAGGTGGAGCTCCGGTGACCACAAAGGGGCGGTGCCACCGCCGTGAGGTTCGCCTGTTCGCGCTCTCTCTAGCGTGCCGAACCGCGCAAGCTGGGGTGGCCCGAGTAGCCGGCGGTGACCATCGCCTGTCATTTCCCGCCGTTGTGTCCAGCGTGGCGCCTGCGTGGCCCCAGGGTGGACCTGGCATGGACTAGGGCCCCCTCATTAGTTGGTGTGGGTAGAATTCCTGCGGTGTATAAAGATTTATGGTTAGGGTTTGATGACGCCAGGATGATGCAGTATTGTTTAATCCTTTTCAGAAATGTTTAAAAATAGCAGAAAATGATATAAATGTGTAAAATTCATAACTAATTCATATTTAATCAGATAAATATGAATAATATATCAAATTGTTCAGAAAATTGAGATCTATCTGTTTAAGCTATCATCATACATTGTCAAGCAACTTAAAACCCTAGTTTAGTTGGAGGAACATCGACACCCCTTATGTATATGTGGGTTCGACGATGTCCCTTCTCCAGGGCATTCCGAACGCTCTTAAATCGATGTTGCACTTAGGGTTACTATGTAGTCTCTAATCTGACATATCATACATATTTTTTGCGCATTGCATTATGCCATGTCTTGATTGTCGCATTTTTTTCAGGTATTGGTTCTTCGCGATAGGATCCGAGCTCGAGGATGAAGTCAATGACACCGAAGATCCATATATGTCTACTGAAGGACAAGGCAAGAGTAGCCACTCGCTATGATGCACATGATTCTAATATGGTCTTTTTTCAGTAGCTAGAGTTACCTATCTGCTGCATAGTTTCCCTTTTTAGCCTTATACTCATGTTCCACTGCTCCTAGCATAACTAGGTCTGGCATCTGAGCGTTGCTAGAGCTTTTGCGCTCGATAGCTTAGCGATGAGTAATAGTAACATCTGATACATTCAGATGATGATTTGAAGGTGCCAAAGAATCTAGAAATCTAGGAGATGGAGACATCATCGAAGGAGATAACTAATTATGCTAAAGCTTCTATGGGAGGCCACGTTTGGTGTGGTTTTTGCAGTCCCATGCTCGCCACCACTAGGAACTGAGTTCTTGCCTTTGGAACCGAGACGAGCATACAACCACATGGGGCCTAGACAACCCGTCGACTAACTAACCCATGAGTCACATAGTTCGATCTTTCCATTTGGCATACACATTGAAAACACTTTCGAAACAGGAGGTGATGGAGGTGCATCATAAAAGGTAGTGAAACGTGGCCACGGTTGCTTGGGGTCGATGGAGCCCCTGGTAAACCAACCTCGCCTCACATATTTAGGGACCAGCTTCGGGAGTTGACCCGTTACTGTGGAACCATCCCTAGGACGTGACTCATGGTCTCGGCGAAAGCAAGGTAAAGGTCATGGTCAACAACCCTCTATCGGCCTTCCTAGGAAGAGGGCTAATAATATTTCGCATTAAGAGTCGGTTGGTACGTGTGGGTAAAGTTGTACACCCCTATAGGGTTAAATCTTTTCGAAAAGCCGTGTTCATGGTTATGAACGCTTGGTGACCGAATTCTAAGATCATAGATAACATTAACCACTATAAAACTTGTTAATCCACGTGTGCTTAAGGATGCTTCCTCTCGGTCCAGGGATGATCTTAGATTGGAGGTTCTGATGAAGCTGGTGGAAATCGAGATATGCTGAACAAGATGAAGAAGTCGTTATCTTATCTCTTTTAAAAATATTTTGAGTAGACGAGCCTCTTCTCTCTCTTGTTTACAAATAAAGATCGCTCTATGCAAAAGTAATCCAGATAAAGCCTTTCTAGCCAGAGCATGTAGACTAGGTTATCTAAGTCTTGTGGAGTATATCCTCGTACTCAGGCTTGCACTAATGTTGTTTTTCTACAGATGATCTAGTTGCAACTAAAGGTGGCTTCTATGTTGACATCGACGAGTATTTGTGGGTCCCAGGTAGCAGTCTGAGGACTATGGGATGGACGTCGCTTATGTTTATGGCCTCTTAGGCCCTTTGCTAAGTTGTTGTGTAGAAAAACATATTTTGCTCATGTTGTTTGATGTAATGTTGGGTCTGTGACCTCTGGTTTGTAATAACTCTGATATCATACTCTATTAAGAGTTTAAACTTTTGTTGTTAAATCCCTGAGTTCTGTAATGTTACCGAATCATATTGTGATCTTCCGTGCTTGGAGTTGAGCTTATCTTGGAAGGTGATCTGAGGTTAGTTTAACCCTAAACCTGGGGGTGTTACAGGTTTTGGTATCAGAGCAGGACTGCCTGTAGGAAACCCTTTTATTGGTCGATGTTGAGTCTAGAAGTTGACAAAACTATTTCAAGGTTAAAATTATTCGCAGAAACTTTGACTAGGATTCTTTTTACTCCTTCTCTGGTGTGTTTCTAATCCTAAAGTTTTCTTACCCTATTTGGTTTGAAAAGGTTTTCATTCCTTATATCATATCTCAAAACTTTTAGGATCGTGGTTATGGGGTTGTTTTTCTTAAGTACTCAGTACCTGGTTGCTATCACTAGAGTTCCAAGATATCTCGGTTTTTCTTGGTGTATAACATCTTAGCACTCCATTGTCATGGTTTGTAAATCAGCTGGTTAGTGTATAACATCTTAGCACTCCTACTTGTAACCCTAGCCTTCCCAAATCTCGGGACGAGATTTATTTTAAAGGTGGTAGCCTGTCACATCCCAAGATTTTTCCAAATCTTGTAATGTGAAAAATAAATGAATAAAATAAAACTTTGTTGATTTTCAGGGTGAGAAGAAACTTTTTGAATCCAATTGGAAACTTTCAAAAACTATTTGGATCAAATAAAATCCTAAAGGGATAAAAAAAGTTAAATAAACAATAAAGATAAAAATATTTGAAATTACTATTTTGAATCTTTTAATAAAAAGATTTGGCTTTCAAATAAAAAGGAAGAAATTTAAATAAGGAATATTTTATCAGCCAAATTAAAATTGGCCAAGCCTTTGAAATAAAATATTTCTATTTGATAAAAATAGTAAAGTTTTATTTAAATAAAATAATAAGGATTTAATATCCAAGTTTATTAAAAATAAAGGTTTTACTATCTTAATTAACATCAAAACTTATTTATTTATTTTAAACAAGTTTTCCAAGTATCCTTTATTTCAAATAAAACCTACTGATTTGGTTTTGATAATATTTAGATTTCAAAATGGAGTTTTGAATAAATCAAAATATATTTGATTTAATAACAAAGGTCTATTTATTTAATTATAAATGGACCCTAAAAATAAAAATATTATTTTGTTTTTGAGACTTTGGTTTATGTTGTTAAACAGAACCAAACTCAATTGCAAAGTTTGGTGAAAGTTTGATGTGAATTGAATGTTTGATTTGTTGTTTGAATTTCAAAACAGAAAATAGAATTAGAAAAAGAAAAAGCATTTGGACAGGAAAAAAATAGAGTCAGACTCGACCCAACTAAACCTGGCCCAGAAGCCCAGTACCAGCCCAGCTGTTTCCCCCACGCGCGAATCGTTTTGCACTCTTTTCCACACCCGCGCAGACACTGACCAGTGGCCCCTCTTTTCCCTCTCACTTCCTCGCTGACAGCAAGGTCCCACCTCTCCTGTTCATCGTCTTCAACCCCCCAAACCGCGCCCTGCCGTTGCAAGCCAGTAACTCCGGCGATCAATTCGCGTTAACCACGACCATTACTCCCCCTGCGACCACGCGGTATTAAACGCCTCGCCCTCCTCTTCCTTTCCCCTCAGACTCCATGCACTGAACGCCACCAGGCTGCCCCTGATTTGGTTTACACCGCCACTGCTCCGACGAGCATCTCCAGTCAATTCCGGCGAACCACTGCCGCCCCTCACCTCCCCAACCACACGAGCTTACTCCACAGCCTCTGGCGCTTCAGCCTGTGCCTTCCGTTCAACCGCGGGCGCCCCAGAACATCGGCAACCACCTCGACTGAGCGCCGCCGCGTCTACGTCTTACTCTGGCGAAGTTTCCTGGTAAGAACCGACCACCCCGCGCCCTCTCCTTCACGCACGCAGCTTCGCCTTGATCTTGCGCATCTAACTGTGTCCTCGTTTTCCCTCGGGGCGAACCATAGCACCGCCCTCGACGACCACCAGACGAACCCGACGCCAGGAGCAACTCCGGCGAGCCATTAACCTCACCCCTATGCGCCCCTCATCGAACCAACAACACTTTGAGCTTCCCCACGCTACTGCGAACACGGTGAGCATACTCCCTTCCTTCCTCGCTTCCTGCATCGCCAGTTTCGCCGTCGTCTGACCGTCGCTGCCGCGCGCAACCGTCAAGCGCCGCCAGCATTTGGCCAAGCATCTGTGACCGTTAGATATAAATCCAAAGGATGCGATTAGATCACTTAACACTGAAGGGGTACGCAATCTGAGCCACGTGATCTGTTTAGATCCAACGCCCCGCAGAGGCCGATCCACCCGAACCGGTATCGACCAATAGTTGTGCGCCGCGTGGCACTAGATCTGTTTAAAAGAAATTTTGAATCTGATTTAGATGCAAATTTGTAAACCCTGTAACTTTTGATCCACACGTCCAAAATTTGCAAACTTTATATCAATGGAATCAATTGAACAAGCCCTAGCCAACCATGAAATTTGTTTAGTAAAAAGCCTCTGGTAAAATGTTTGTTTTTGCAGAAACATTTGTATGCTTGTTTAGGTTAGAAATATTATTCCAAAATGATTTTAAGGATGAAATCTTTGCAAATTGGTTTGTGGTGAACCTACTGACCTTAGGAACCAACTTGTGGATTTAAAAATGTATTTGGTGAAGATTAGGATGGATTAGTTGAATTAGCCCATTTCTAGCCAAATAAAAATATGGATTTTGTTATGAAAATGATTTTGGAGGAAAAACTTTGGGAAATTGTTTTAAATCAAACCTACTGACCCTAAACACCAAGTTTTTGGAATTAACAACTTATTTGGTGAACAACATAAAGTTGTTGCTTTGCTAAAAACCATTTTCACCACATGAAATAGTGGTTTGATTTAAAAATGATCTATAGATAAAACCCTTTTGCAAATGGTTTTACCACTTCGGAAAATGACCACTTTGAGCCTTACAATGTTTAGAGCCTAGTAGAAACCACCTTGGAAAATAAAACTATCTTTTGCATGCTTGCATGCATGACTTAGTTCCTATGATTTTATGTGTGATGTTTTGTTTGATTAGTTATTGGTTGGAATGCTAGTTGATATTGTGTTTGCTTGATTGATTGTAGTGAAGTTAGAAAAGTGTGAGACTAGAAAGATCAAGAAGTGAACCAACATTCCCTACCAAAAAGGCAAGTGACACTATCATCTAAAGTCCTACTATTTTCATTATACTTAGTGGATTTTGAAACATGCATGAAAAGAATTTCTATACTTATGCTATGCCAAATCCTAATAGGATACCTTATATATTCCTTAGTGAAAACAATGTAGTTGTAAAATGCTTAGCCATGCTATATATTTTGAGAAGAGATACATGTTATATAATAAAACAAGTACTCAATGAACCACCTGGGTGGACAAGGATACTCAAGTTTTGGACAAGGTGGCAACAAAAGGAACCATGTCTATGGCAATCTCTTTGTGTTGTGCACCAAAAGAAAACCACCCAGGGACTTAGAGATTGAACATGTTTCTCCAATTGTGGCTTTCGTGTACAGCCACATGCTACATATGGCTCTGGCTTAGTCAACTACATTGGGAAGACCCATGCATTGTATTCATGTACTGAAAATGAGGGAACTCGAAACCCTACATGGGTGCCTGAAGACAAGCTAGCAATGGTGTATGGGAGGACCCTCTGGAAAGACTTTGTCACATTCTCAATCTGCCAGTCCTCCATCTTGGTGAGTACTTATCCAGCGGCCACTGGTGGCAACAACATGAGAGTGTGTCATGTGGGTAAAGTGTACAACTTCTCCAGAAGATAAAAATCTAAGTACTTAGCCGTGTCCCCGGTTATGGACAATACTGAGCAACTAAAGCTTGAAGCTATGGGAAATCTCGACATTCCAATTTCAAAAAGAAAAACTTTAAAGTGACAACAAAAGACTTGAAGCACTTGGGGTTACCAAGGAGCTCAAGAGATTTGGACAAAAACTTGAAGCACTTGGGGATTTACCAAGGAGCTCAAGAGACTTAGATAAAAAACTTGAAGCACTTGGGGATTTACCAAGGTGCTCAAGAGGTTTTGATAAAAACTTGAAGCACTTGGGGTGTACCAAGGAATTCAAGAGATTTTGACAAAGACACTTGGGGATTTACCAAGGAGTTTGGAAAGATTTGACAAAAGAACAAAACCATTTTGAAAAGATAGGATAAATTATTGCTTTCTGCAAATGAGCCCAAAACCCTACGTAGCCAAATATGCATGTAATGATAGGATCCACCCATATTTCTACATAGTAGTGAAACTTGCCAATACAATTCAAATGTATTGACCCTTGTGGTTGTAACTTGTAATGTTGCAGGTTTGATTGATTTTAGTGAAGATTGATTGATTAGGATTACAAAGTCTACAACCAACATGTTTGCCTATGGCACTTTGAAGATGAAGGACCCTATGCTTATAGATATTCTGCTGCAATGTAATGTAATATCCAATGAGCTATGTAAGATGTAATAAAATTATGTTATTCCTGGTTATAAAGTTATATTATGACCTTTGTTTCTTGATATTACATCTTAACTGTGGATGCTAGCTATTGATCCAGGGACTAGCATTGTAAACACAGGGATCTCTACCTTATTAAAGGTTGGGACCTCTACAGATGGTATCAGAGCATTGTGTTGCCTGTAGGATTTGTAACCCTAGGATTGGACAAAGACCCTTAGAAAAATAGGAGTTGTATTTGTTCCAAAACTTATTTACAAACAATCTTGTAAACTCTTTCCTCAACCATTTTGGTTTCAACTCTACATCTTTTCTACTTCAACTTGATGGAAAAACCTACCCCATGACCAAAGACTTCACCATGTGCAAAGGACTTCTTCAACTCTAATGACTTCAACATCTTCAACTCTAATGACTCCAACTTCTTCAACTCTAATGACTTCAACATCTTCAACTCTAATGACTCCAACTTCTTCAACTCTAATGACTTCAACATCTTCAGCATATTCACCAAGGATTTCAATCTTGGATATCACTAAGGACAAGTGAGACAAGAAATCTTGATCAAGATTTGGAGACTAAGGAAAAACAACTTAGAAGGAGCCATCATCAACTTTGAAGTTTTTGTGACCAAGAATTCTTCCCAAGGAAACCATGACCTCATGCAAGAAGGAACCCACCAAGAAGGATGGAAAGATCACAAGTGAACCATATAGATGGACCACCATATTTTGTTTAGGACAAACCCACCAACTTATGTGGTGTAACAAAATTATTTTGTTGCCTAAGTATGTGCTTGAACTTTGTTGTTTGAGTGAAATGTTTGTTTGTGATTGTTTGCACACTACTTGTGTAAATTGTAATGTGTGTGATTAAAATTCTTTCCTTAGAAAATCTTTTGTATATTCTAATCTCCATTCAACCCAAACAGATGACTACTCCAAGAGACTCCAACATCAAGGTTGATGACCCCAACACCAACCAAGAGGACAACATGGAGGAACTCATAGCAACCCAAAACCAGTTGAACCAAATGACAGCTCAATTCATAGCCAACACCAGTGGGGAAGATCCAACACTACAAAAGTTTTTGGAAGACCAAGCCCAAATGTTGCATAAGGTGACAGATCAAATGCTCAACATGTAAAGCAACTTTTCCAAGGATGGCAAAGATGTTATTCTTAAAGGAACCAAAGCTTGCAATATTTGTGGAGACAAGGATCACACTTCCAAGGAGCATGGAGATCAATGCCCCAATTGTGAAGAGAAACATCCTGTTGGACAATGTCCCACCTCTCAAGCTACTTGCTACTTATGTGAAGGAAACAATCATGTCCCTATCCAATGCCCCATCTATTCCATAGTTGAACAAAGGAAACAAGGTGGAGTGCAACAAATGATAGCAAACTATCAAGAAGGATCCAAGTCTACCAAGAAGAATGAGGATAAAGGAAAAGCTCCACTTATACCTCCATGCAATACAACCCAATTCAAAGGACCAAAGAAGAGGCATATGAATTATCCAAAGAGCAATAGAAGGTCCAAGAAACATGTAGACATTACTACCTACAAGATAACATATGAACAACATGAACTAGATGCACTCCTAGCTTTGGAGAATCCCAAAAATTAAAAGAAGGACAAAATCCATGTGCAATGCCATAATTGTAAAGAAATGGGACACTATTCCACTGAATGTCCAGAGAAACAGAAGTATAAGGAGATTGGTCAAGTATGGTGCAACAACTGCAAAGAGCTAGGCCATTATGCAGCAACTTGTCCACAAGAGACACGTGAAGGACTCAAACTTATCAACTGTTTCAATTGCAAAGAACCAGGACATTATGCAAGCAATTGTCCAGAAAAGATGAAGAACAAGTTAAACAAGCCTATGAAGGATCTCAGCCTTGGCCCATGAGTCAAGTGTGGAAACAAAGGACACTATGCAGATGTTTGCCCAGAGAAGTTTTCCCCAAGATCCCAAGCAAGCCAATATGTAATTTAGTTTGAAATTATTTTAAGGGTGGTAGTACCCTAGATGCTTTTGAGCCTACTTGTAACCCTAGCCTTCCCAAATCTCGGGACGAGATTTATTTTAAGGGTGGTAGCCTGTCACATCCCAAGATTTTTCCAAATCTTGTAATGTGAAAAATAAATGAATAAAATAAAACTTTGTTGATTTTCAGGGTGAGAAGAAACTTTTTGAATCCAATTGAAAACTTTCAAAAACTATTTGGATCAAATAAAATCCTAAAGGGATAAAAAAAAGTTAAATAAACAATAAAGCTAAAAATATTTGAAATTACTATTTTGAATCTTTTAATAAAAAGATTTGGCTTTCAAATAAAAAGGAAGAAATTTAAATAAGGAATATTTTATAAGCCAAATTAAAATTGGCCAAGCCTTTGAAATAAAATATTTCTATTTGATAAAAATATAAAAGTTTTATTTAAATAAAATAATAAGGATTTAATATCCAAGTTTATTAAAAATAAAGGTTTTACTATCTTAATTAACATCAAAACTTATTTATTTATTTTAAACAAGTTTTCCAAGTATCCTTTATTTCAAATAAAACCTACTGATTTGGTTTTGATAATATTTAGATTTCAAAATGGAGTTTTGAATAAATCAAAATCTATTTGATTTAATAACAAAGGTCTATTTATTTAATTATAAATGGACCCTAAAAATAAAAATATTATTTTGTTTTTGAGAGTTTGGTTTATGTTGTTAAACAGAACCAAACTCAATTGCAAAGTTTGGTGAAAGTTTGATGTGAATTGAATGTTTGATTTGTTGTTTGAATTTCAAAACAGAAAATAGAATTAGAAAAAGAAAAAGCATTTGGACAGGAAAAAAATAGAGTTAGACTCGACCCAACTAAACCTGGCCCAGAAGCCCAGTACCAGCCCAGCTGTTTCCCCCACGCGCGAATCGTTTTGCACTCTTTTCCGCACCCGCGCAGACACTGACCAGTGGCCCCTCTTTTCCCTCTCACTTCCTCGCTGACAGCAAGGTCCCACCTCTCCTGTTCATCGTCTTCAACCCCCCAAACCGCACCCTGCCGTTGCAAGCCAGTAACACCGGCGATCAATTCGCGTTAACCACGACCATTACTCCCCCTGCGACCACGCGGTATTAAACGCCTCGCCCTCCTCTTCCTTTCCCCTCAGACTCCATGCACTGAACGCCACCAGGCTGCCCCTGATTTGGTTTACACCACCACTGCTCCGACGAGCATCTCCAGTCAATTCCGGCGAACCACTGCCGCCCCTCACCTCCCCAACCACACGAGCTTACTCCACAGCCTCTGGCGCTTCAGCCTGTGCCTTCCGTTCAAACGCGGGCGCCCCAGAACATCGGCAACCACCTCGACTGAGCGCCGCCGCGTCTACGTCTTACTCTGGCGAAGTTTCCTGGTAAGAACCGACCACCCCGCGCCCTCTCCTTCACGCACGCAGCTTCGCCTTGATCTTGCGCATCTAACCGTGTCCTCGTTTTCCCTCGGGGCGAACCATAGCACCGCCCTCGACGACCACCAGACGAACCCGACGCCAGGAGCAACTCCGGCGAGCCATTAACCTCACCCCTATGCGCCCCTCGTCGAACCAACAACACGTTGAGCTTCCCCACGCTACTGCGAACACGGTGAGCATACTCCCTTCCTTCCTCGCTTCCTGCATCGCCAGTTTCGCCGTCGTCTGACCGTCGCTGCCGCGCGCAACCGTCAAGCGCCGCCAGCCTTTGGCCAAGCATCTGTGACCGTTAGATATAAATCCAAAGGATGCGATTAGATCACTTAACACTGAAGGGGTACGCAATATGAGCCGCGTGATCTGTTTAGATCCAACGCCCCGCAGAGGCCGATCCACCCGAACCGGTATCGACCAATAGTTGTGCGCCGCGTGGCACTAGATCTGTTTAAAAGAAATTTTGAATCTGATTTAGATGCAAATTTGTAAACCCTGTAACTTTTGATCCACACGTCCAAAATTTGCAAACTTTATATCAATGGAATCAGTGGAACAAGCCCTAGCCAACCATGCAACTTTTTTAGTAAAAAGCCTCTGGTAAAATGTTTGTTTTTGCAGAAACATTTGTATGCTTGTTTAGGTTAGAAAAATTATTCCAAAATGATTTTAAGGATGAAATCTTTGCAAATTGGTTTGTGGTGAACCTACTGACCTTAGGAACCAACTTGTGGATTTAAAAATGTATTTGGTGAAGATTAGGATGGATTAGTTGAATTAGCCCATTTCTAGCCAAATAAAAATATGGATTTTGTTATGAAAATGATTTTGGAGGAAAAACTTTGGGAAATTGTTTTAAATCAAACCTACTGACCCTAAACACCAAGTTTTGGGAATTAACAACTTATTTGGTGAAGAACATAAAGTTGTTGCTTTGCTAAATACCATTTTCACCACATGAAATAGTGGTTTGATTTAAAAATGATCTATAGATAAAACCCTTTTGCAAATGGTTTTACCACTTTGGAAAATGACCACTTTGAGCCTTACAATGTTTAGAGCCTAGTAGAAACCACCTTGGAAAATAAAACTATCTTTTGCATGCTTGCATGCATGACTTAGTTCCTATGATTTTATGTGTGATGTTTTGTTTGATTAGTTATTGGTTGGAATGCTAGTTGATATTGTGTTTGCTTGATTGATTGTAGTGAAGTTAGAAAAGTGTGAGACTAGCAAGATCAAGAAGTGAACCAACATTCCCTACCAAAAAGGCAAGTGACACTATCATCTAAAGTCCTACTATTTTCATTATACTTAGTGGATTTTGAAACATGCATGAAAAGAATTTCTATACTTATGCTATGCCAAATCCTAATAGGATACCTTATATATTCCTTAGTGAAAACAATGTAGTTGTAAAATGCTTAGCCATGCTATATATTTTGAGAAGAGATACATGTTGAGATTTTTATGAAGTTGAGAAAAGGACTTATGTTTTATATAATAAAACAAGTACTCAATGAACCACCTGGGTGGACAAGGATACTCAAGTTTTGGACAAGGTGGCAACAAAAGGAACCATGTCTATGGCAATCTCTTTGTGTTGTGCACCAAAAGAAAACCACCCAGGGACTTAGAGATTGAACATGTTTCTCCAATTGTGGCTTTCGTGTACAGCCACATGCTACATATGGCTCTGGCTTAGTCAACTACATTGGGAAGACCCATGCATTGTCTTCATGTACTGAAAATGAGGGAACTCGAAACCCTACATGGGTGCCTGAAGACAAGCTAGCAATGGTGTATGGGAGGACCCTCTGGAAAGACTTCGTCACATTCTCAATCTGCCAGTACTCCATCTTGGTGAGTACTTATCCAGCGGCCACTGGTGGCAACAACATGAGAGTGTGTCATGTGGGTAAAGTGTACAACTTCTCCAGAAGATAAAAATCTAAGTACTTAGCCGTGTCCCCGGTTATGGACAATACTGAGCAACTAAAGCTTGAAGCTATGGGAAATATCGACATTCCAATTTCAAAAAGAAAAACTTTAAAGTGACAACAAAGACTTGAAGCACTTGGGGTTACCAAGGAGCTCAAGATATTTGGACAAAAACTTGAAGCACTTGGGGATTTACCAAGGAGCTCAAGAGACTTAGATAAAAAACTTGAAGCACTTGGGGATTTACCAAGGGGATCAAGAGGTTTTGATAAAAACTTGAAGCACTTGGGGTGTACCAAGGAATTCAAGAGATTTTGACAAAGACACTTGGGGATTTACCAAGGAGTTTGGAAAGATTTGACAAAATAACAAAACCATTTTGAAAAGATAGGATAAATTATTGCTTTCTGCAAATGAGCCCAAAACCCTACTTAGCCAAATATGCATGTAATGATAGGATCCACCCATATTTCTACATAGTAGTGAAACTTGCCAATACAATTCAAATGTATTGACCCTTGTGGCTGTAACTTGTAATGTTGCAGGTTTGATTGATTTTAGTGAAGATTGATTGGTTAGGATTACAAAGTCTACAACCAACATGTTTGCCTGTGGCACTTTGAAGATGAAGGACCCTATGCTTATAGATATTCTGCTGCAATGTAATGTAATAGCCAATGAGCTATGTAAGATGTAATAAAATTATGTTATTCCTGGTTATAAAGTTATATTATGACCTTTGTTTCTTGATATTACATCTTAACTGTGGATGCTAGCTATTGATCCAGGGACTAGCATTGTAAACACAGGGATCTCTACCTTATTAAAAGTTGGGACCTCTACAGAAACCAACCGTGATGACAACATGAGGCTCCTTGAAAGGATTAAGCGCAACACTGCTCAACGCCAGAACAACCAAGTTGGTATCAAGGACTTCACACGTCTTACTCCGCCAGTTTTCAGCTATTCCACTGAGCCACTTGATGCGGACTACTGGCTTCGCACCATGGAGCGCAAACTTTAGGTTGGTCATGTTGCTCAAGCTGATTGGGTGAATTTTGCTGCCTATCATCTAGAAGGAGAAGCTGGCTCCTGGTGGGAAAATTTCTTGGCAATACAAGTTGCCCAGCATGTTGTGACATGGCAAGAGTTCACTGAAGCCTTCCGATCTTATCGTATTCTGAAGGGTCTGATGGACCAGAAGAGGGAGGAGTTCCTCAAGCTGAAGCAGGGCACTATTTCCGTGTGTGATTACCAGCACAACTTCAATCGTCTTGCCTACTATGCTACTGAAGAGGTCTCCATTGATGCTAAGAAGCAATCTCTATTCCGCAAGGGACTGGATCCTGAGGTTCGCCGTGATATCCACCTCATGGACTTTGGTAACTTCCAAGGTCTTTTCAACAAGGCTATGAAGGCCGAGAGTGAAAAGGTGGAGTATGAAGAAACCCGTAAGCATCCTCATGAGGGGTACAACAAGGCTGGTTCAAGCAATAATAAGCGTCGAGTCTTCGTGCCTTACAGTGATGTGCCACATGCTCCTTATACTCCAAGTACTTCTGGATATGCTCCTCGTCCGAATGCTACTCCAAACAATTCTGGTGGGGAAAACTACCCTACTGCTAGTAATGCATCATGTGTTATCTGTTTCAACTATCTCCAGCCTGGTCACTATGCAAAGGAGTGTCCTCAAAAGAGTGCTGCTGAGAGAGCACAACCACCAAAGAAGAATGATAAACCTCAAGGTGATGGAAGAGGTCGTCTGAACCATGTCTCTACTGAGGAGGCTCAGGAAGATCCAAGAGTCATTATGGGTACGCTTCGTATCAATCAAATTCCAGCTAAAGTTTTGTTTGATTCTAGAGCATCACATTCATTACTATCACAAGCTTTTGTTCAAATGCATGGGATAAGTTTTGAGGGGTTATCGGTTCCTCTGTGGGTTCAATCTCCTGGTTCTAGTTGGCGTTCTACCCTGGTTAGTCATGGGAATCTAATTGAAGTTGCACTTCAACTTTTCCCCACCTCCTTGATTGCCCTCAAGTCAACCGACATTGACATCATTCTAGGCATGGACTGGTTGACCCGCGATCAAGCGATCCTTGACTGCACAACTAAGTCTGTGACTCTAACCAGTCCTGCTAGCATAACAGTCAAGTATTGGATCGTAGGGTCACTATTTGCTTCAGCTATTTCTATTCTAGGAGCAGAGTTGTATGCTCTTGAAGTTCTACTCCGTTTGATATTCAAGATGTTTCCTTGGTTTGTGAATTTCCGGATGTTTTTCCTCAGGAGTTGCCTAGCATGCCACCTGATCGAAGTGTGGAGTTTTTCATAGAGTTAGTTCATGGAACTGCTCCTGTTTCTAAAAGACCTTATCGTATGCCTCCTCGTGAGCTTGTGGAGTTGAAGAAACAATTAGAGGACTTAGAAGTAAAAGGATACATTCATCCCAGCACATCTTCTTAGGGATGTCCTACCATCTTTGTTAAGAAGCGAGATACCAATATACCACGTTTGGTTGTGGATTATCGCCTACTCAATGTTGTCACCATCAAGAATAAGTATCCTCTCCCTAGGATCAACAATCTCTTTGATCAGTTAAGTGGTGCCACCGTATTTTCCAAAATGGATTTGAGGTCAGGGTATCACCAGATAATGATCCGTAAGGAAGATATTAAAAAGACTGCTTTCACCACTCGTTATGGTCTTTACGAGTACACCGTCATGTCCTTTGGTCTTACCAATGCTCCAGCTACTTTTATGCTTCTTATGAACTATGTCTTTATGGAGTATCTTGAAAAGTTTGTTGTGGTCTACATTGACGATATTCTGGTATATTCCAAGATAGAAGAAGAGCATGTTGAAAATCTTTGTTTTGGTGCTGACAAAACTTCAAGAACATCGTCTCTATGCAAAGTTTTCCAAATGTGAGTTTTGGTTACAAGAGCTCATATTCCTTGGTCATGTTGTTTCCGCCAAAGGGGTTCTTTTTATCCTAGATAAGGTCCAAACTATCCTCGACTGGGAGTCTCCCAAATCCGTTAAGGATGTCTGAAGTTTTCTTAGGATGGCTAGTTATTACTGTCGATTCATAGAGAACTTCTCCAAGATTGCAAAGCCGATGACTGATTTTCTTAAGAAGGATAAGAAGTTTGAATGGTCTGATAAGGCTGAACAAAGCTTCCAGATGTTGAAAACCAAGTTAACCACTGCTTCGGTGCTGGTTCTCCCAGACACTAGCAAAGACTTTGTTGTCTTCTGCGTTGCTTATCACCAAGGTCTCGGATGTGTGTTAATGCAAGATGGGCATGTGGTGGCTTATGCTTCCCGACAGCTAAAACCACATGAGAATAACTACCCAACTCATGATCTTGATCTTGCAGCTATTGTTCATGCTCTTAAGCAATGGCGACATTACCTTCTTGGTAGTCGTTTCAGTTATACTCAGATCATCAGAGTCTGAAGTATCTTTTCACACAACCTGATCTGAATCTCAGGCAAAGAAGATGGTTAGAACTCATCAAGGACTATGATTTGGGTCTTAACTATCAACCTGGCAAAGCCAATGTCATTGCTGATGCGTTAAGTCATAAGTCTTACTGCAACAACTTGATGATCCAACAAGCTCAACCTTCTCTTCATGAGGAATTTGCTCGATTGAACCTTGAAGTAGTTCCTCGTGGATTCCTTTCTACCCTTGAAGTGAAATATTCTATAGAGGATGAAATTAAGCTTTCCTAGAAATATGACTCTGAAATTGCTGAGATAAAAAGGAACATTGCTAGCGGAGTTGCTAAATGTTTCTCAATTGATGGTCGAGGAGTAGTTTACTTTGGTAACCATCTGTTAGTGCCAAAGAGAACAAAGTTGAGGGATTTAATTCTCCTATAGGCTCATGAATCACCTATTTCTATCCACCCTGGAGGTACCAAGATGTATCGGGATCTTCGCCGAATATTCTGGTGGTCTGGTATGAAGAAAGATATCGCTCGTTTTTTGCAGAATGTGACGTTTGTCGTCACGTCAAGGCTGAGCACCAAAGACCCGCTAGTCTCCTGCAACCACATAGAATCCCTGAGTGGAAATGGGATGAAGTTGGTATGGATTTCATCACTGGTCTTCCTAAGACTCAAAAGGGAAATGATGCCATCTGGGTAATCATTGACTATCTGTCCAAGGTTGCTCACTTCCTACCTGTTCGCGAGAGCATCAATGCTAGTCAGTTAGCAGATTTATATGTCTCTCGAATAGTTGTCCTTCATGGGATTCTAAAGAAATCGTTTCTGGCCGAGGGAGTATGTTTACCTAGAGGTTCTGGACAAGTTTCCAACAAGCTATGGGAACTCATCTTTCCTTCAGTACATCTTATCATCCTAGCAGCTGTGGCCAGACCTAAAGGGTGAATCAAATCCTTGAAGACATGCTTAGAGCGTGTGTCATATATTTTGGCAAGAACTGGGAGAAATGCCTTCCTTTTGCTGAATTCTCCTACAACAACAGTTATCACTACAGTATAGACATGGCACCATTCCAGTTCTTATATGGAAGAACCTGTCATACTCCTTTGAACTGGTCAGAAACCGGCAAAAGAAAGTTCTTTGGTCCGGATATGATCCAGGAAGCAGAAGATCAAGTTCGTATCATTATAGATCGTTTGAAAACTGCTCAGTCTCGCTAGAAAAGCTATCATGATCGTCACCATCAACATGTTGAATATGAAGTTGGTGACTAAGCTTATCTTCGGGTCACTCCTTTAAAGGGTGTCCATCGTTTCGGCATCAAAGGGAAACTAGCTCCTCGCTATGTTGGTCCTTTTCGTGTTCTTTCTAGGCAAGGTAAACTCGCATATCAATTGGAGCTGCCTGCAAACTTCCCTGAGGTGCATGATGTCTTTCATGTCTCTCAACTCAAGCGTTGCTTCAAAGACACTCTCCGTGGTGTTGATCACCAAACTCTTGATCTCTATAAGATATGACTTATCATGAGTATCATGTTCGTATCCTTGATGAAACCGAGCGCAAGACTCATCGTCAAAACATCAAGTTCCTGAAAGTTCAGTGGTCTCATCACTCTAAGGATGAAGCAACCTGGGAATGAGAAGATCGTGTTTGATCCGAGTACCCTGCCTTCTTTTCTAAAACTTAGGAATCTTAGGACGATATTCTTGTAAGGGGGTAGAGCTGTCACAAACCAAGTTTTTAAAATATGTATTAGTACTTAAGCATTGCATGCATGTGTTTAAATCAATAAAGTTCATGCAAGTGAGCAAGTGTTTGAGCAATGCAAACTCTAAACCCTAGTTTTCCTTCCTCTCTTTGAAACATATTCAAAATGGTTTTTTTATTTTGAAAACCCAACATGTAAGGATCCCAAATTGGTTCAAGGGCCCCTGTATGTTTTATAAAGTATTTTCAAACCTCTGGTATTTTTCAAATGGTTCAAAACAGATTTGAAAATCAAATGCAAAAGAGAAAACACTAAACAGAAAAAGAAAAATATTTAGAAATAAAAAGAGCAACAACAGCCAGTGGGCCATGGCCCATCTCCCTCTCTTCTCCCTCTGTCGCCCATGCGTGCAGGTCAGTAGCCCAGCACGGCCCACCCGGGGCCCAGGAGCCGTCTTACCCCTTCGCCCTCTTTTCCCTTTCTTCCTCGTCGCTAGAAGGACGTCGCCGAGCGAAGTAGCTCGCTGTTGCCGGCGAGACTGTCCCTGCATCGTCTTGATGACCATCGCGAGGAGATTCGCGCTACTGATGTTGCTGGAGCCTATAAAACCCCTCACCGCCGCCCGGACGAACTCTAACCTTATCCCTTCCCCATTTCTCCCCCTCCGCCGAACCCTAGCTCGCTGGAGCTTCTGGTAGCTGTCGTTGTCCCTCATTGTTTCGAGATCAGAGGGGTGGCCGTCGTGGTCGACTCTGTCGATTGCCCTGGCCAGTGCTAGCTGAAGTCGTCTCCTTCGCCGTAATTGACACCTCCTACCCGATGCCGACCACCGTCTCCATCATCGATTCACGCCTCGCCTTTCCTCTCCGTCAAGCTTGTCACGCTCCCGGTGAGCCTCCCGACCGTAGTGTGCTCTTAGTTTTGTCGATCTCTTGCCGTAGCGCTTTGCCCGAGTCAGCCTAATCCGCCGCCGCAATAGCTCGTCGGAGGTGGAGCTTCGGTGACCAAAAAGGGGCAGCTCCACCTCCATGAGGTTCGCCTCTTCACGCTCTCTCTAGCGCGCCTAACCACGCAAACTGGGGTGGCCCGAGTCACTGGCGGTGACCATTGCCTGCCGTTCCCCGCCGTCGTGTCCAGCGTGGCGCCTGCGTGGCCACAGGGTGGACCCAGCATGGACTAGGGCCCGCTCGTCAGTGGCTGTGGGTAGAATTCCCTGCGGTCCAAAAAGATTTAGGGTTAGGGTTTGATGACGTCAGGGTTATGCAGTATTTGTTTAATCCTTTTCAGAAATGTTTAAAAATGGCAGAAAAATATATAAATTTGTAAAATTCATAACTAATTCATATTTAATCGGAAAAATATGAATAATATATCAAAATGTTCATCAAATTGAGAGCTATATGTCTAAGCTATCATCATACATTGTCAAGCAACTTAAAACCATAGTTTAGTTAGAGGAACATCGAAACCCCTTATGTATATGTGGGTTCGACGATGTGCCTTCGCCAGGGCATTTTGAACCCTCTTAAATTGATGTTGCACTTAGGGTTACTGTGTAGTCTCTAATATGACATATCATACATATTTTTTGCGCATTACATTATGCCATGTCTTGATTGTCTCCTTTCTTTCCGGTATTGGTTCTTCGCGATAAGATCTGAGCCCGAGGTTGAAGTCAATGACACCGAAGATCCATATTTGTATACTGAAGGACAAGGAAAACATATCCTCTCATTCTGAACCTATGTTTTACAAAGTATTTACTTTCTTGCTATGATGCACATGATTCCAATGTGGTCTTTTGTTAGTATCTAGAGTTATCTATCTGCTGCATAGTTTCCCTTTTGTAGCCTTATACTCCTGTTCTACTGCTCCTAGCATACCTAGGTCTGTCATCTAAGAGTTGCTAGAGCTTTTGCGCCCGACAGCTTAGCCATACTTAATATTAACATATAATACATTTGGATGATGATTTGAATGTGCCAAAGAATCTAGAAAGGTAGGAGATGGAGACATCATCGAAGGAGATAACTAATTATGCTAAGGCTTATATGGGACGCCACGTTGGGTGTGGTTTTTTCAGTCCCATACTCTCCACCACTAGGAACTGAGTTCTTTCCTTTGGAACTGAGATGAGCGTACAGCAACACGGGGCCTGGACAACCCCTCGACTAACTAACTTGCCTACTAGATTCCATGATTCACATAGTTCGGGCTTTCCATTTGGCATACGCATTGAAAATGCTTTCGAAAGAGGAGGTGACGGATGTGCGTCATAACAGGTAGGGAAGCGTGGTCGTGGTTGCATGGGGTCGATGGACCCCCTGGTAAACCAACCTCACCTCACATATTTAGGGACCGGCTCCGGGACTTGAACCGTTACGGTGGAACCGTCCCTAGGGCATGACTCATGGTCTCGGCGAAAGCAAGGTAAAGTTCATGGTCAACCACCCTCTGCCGGCCTTCCCAGGAAGAGGGCTAATAATATTTGGCATTAAGAGTCGGTTGGTACGTGTGGATAAAGCTGCACCCCTACAGGGTTAAATATTTTCGAAAAGCCTTGTTCACGGTTATGAACGCTTGGTGACCAAATTCTAAGATCATAGATAACATTAACCACTATAAAACTTGTTGATCCACGTGTGCTTAAGGATGCTTCCTCTGTGTCGAGGGGGTGATCCTAGATAGGAGGTTCTGATAAAGCTGGTGGAAATCGAGATTTGTTGAACAAGATGAAGAAGTCCTTATCTTATCTCTTTTAAAAAGATTTTGAGTAGACAAGCCACTTCTCTCTTTTTGTTTACAAATAAAGATCACTTTATGCAAAAGTAAATCCGCAGAAAGTCTTTCTAGCCAGAGCATGTAGAATCTAGGTTATCTTAGTCTTGCGGAGTACATCCTCGTACTCAGCCTTGCACCATTGTTCTTTTTCTATAGATGATCTAGTTGCGACTGAAGGTGGCATCTACACTGACATCAACGAGTATTTGGGGGTCCCAGGTAGCAGGCTGAGGACTATGGGATGGACATCGCTTCTGTTTATGGCCTCTTAGGCCCCTTGCTAAGTTGTTGGGTAGAACAACATATTTTGCTTTCGCTGTTTGATGTAATGTTGGGTCTGTGACCTCTGGTTTGTAATAACTCTAATATCGTACTCTGTTAAGAGTTTAAAATTATGATGTTGAGTCCCTGAGTTCTGTAATGTTACTGAATCATGTTGTGATCTTCCGTACTTGGAGTTGAGCTTATCTTGGATGGTGATCTGAGGTTAGTTTATCCCTAAACCCGGGGGTGTTACAAAAGTCATCAATTCGTTTGACCAAATAATGTATAAGGTTTTACTGGGGTTACCTAGAAGAGTAATGGTGATGTTCGGGATATGCTATATGGGTATCCTTATAGCATGTCTCTTATCCGGCTAACCCGGGTGGCCCATAGTCGGTAGCATGGCCTATGGCCTGCTGGGCGGCCCAGTTAGGTGGATCCAGAAGGGAGGCCCATGCCGGATAAAGGAAGGCTACGGTGGAGTCACCAGCGTACCCGGAGCCTTGGAGTGCAAGATACACAAGACTAGTAATAGATGGTGTAGGACTCTGTAACATGTCCGGCTAGGACTTTTCCCTGTAACCCTAGGACCTGGCGACTATATAAGTCGGGCCTATGGGAGCCTTTAGGGCATGATCATACATAACTTCACACAACCTCGCACAACGAACCTATCTCTGTAACTCGGCGTATTACCATTATAGTGATTTATAGCAGGAGTTGGATTCCGCCACCATCGTGGGATCTGAACCTGGGTAAGCTGTGTTACCTTGTACCCGTCAACCGTCCGCCTTACCCCACGTCTCTAAACACGCACTGTGAGGACCCCTCCATGGCGTACTCGTCGGCGATACCACGACAGTTGGCGCCCACCGTGGGGCAAGAGGCGCTTCAGGCTCTTCAGCGGGCGAGGACCAAGATCTTCACAGGAATCGGCGAAACCGTAGCCATCGGTCGCTTTCTCTTCTCCGTCAACGTTCCGATCGTCCCTCCTGACGAGTTCTGGATCCCGGCGAAGACGAACCCTACGCAGTGTTCGATCGTTCCTATCGGAGACATCCACCTCTTCATCGGCGAAACCGACTTGGGCACTAGTTCCCTGGGAGTCGGAAGAGCATCAAGACCCGCACGGACCACCTACAGGCAGGATACGTTCGCGGAAGGATCAATGTCGTATCTCTCCTCGGAGTTTGCCGGCAAAGATCGGAAAAATTCAAGGCCCACCCAAACCGCCCTTGTGAAGGATATAAAGGTGGAAGATCACTGCAAATCCGCCGGCTTCGTCCGTGCGTCTGGACAGCAGAGATCCAAGTTAGTCGGCGTGGTGACCATCTTTGATCTGGCGCGCTGCGTTCAGAGAGAGGGCGAAAACCCCCACGATTACCTGGCCAGGTGGCTCCGTATACAAGCCGATCTGGCCCACTACCCCAATGATGATGATATCTATCACTTTGTGGAAGGACTGGACCATGGCACGCTTCTCCGACATTCTCTAAGACGGCAACAGGCGTCAGGATGCCTTACCTTCAAAGGCATGGTGAACACCGTTAATAAATATGCGGAGGCCGAAGCGGCAGCTCAGACAGCGCTTGCGCTCATTGACGGAGCCCCTCCGATTCAGCCACCACCACCACAGCCTCCGGCCGCCATCGTCGCAGCAGCACCACCACCTCCAGTCATTGTCGAGGTCGTTGCACCTCCACCGCGCGTCATCGAGGAAGTCCTGGCACCCTCCGACTCTGTCATTGATGCGCTTTATGCAGATTTCAGTGCAGATTCAGAGGAGATAGACTTCAGTCCATAAGAGCTAGACTTCGCTATGCAGGAGATGGAGGAGGAGTACTCGCGCGACGAGCAAGCCAACAACGCCGTCACGTTCCGAGGGGTGTTCGTCACCATTGGGATGGCGATGGATGAAGATCAACCTGGACGAGCTCTGCCTATGGCGGTGGAAAAGGGGAAGGGGCCACTTATTGCTGCTGACGATGATCGCGCAAAAGTCATGCCTCCTCCGCCTAACCCAGTGCAGCAGCCGCAGGAACTCGGCACCGGCCCGAGCAACAATAACACCGCAAACTTGGCGCCTCCAGCATCTACGTCGGCAGCAGCCCAAGTTACTCCAGCTGAGTAAAGTGGTGTACGGTAATCTCCTCGTCGAGCCACTGACCGTTGCTCATATCCGGAACGTGACCCAGCTTGATGAGAAGCGCCAGCAGCTGCTGGAGGAAGCGCAAGCCATCACGGAGCAAGGCGCTCAACTAGATCGAGATATGATCAACGCACAGCAGTCCATAGAGAAAGCTAGAGCAATGGAGGCCGAGTACAAGACTTTGCTGCTGCTGCAGAAGGCTAAGAAAGCTCCGGCTCACGTCATCAACGATCCTGGCGTACGGCGCAACCTAGGATGGGCTCCCTCGAAGCCGGCACAGGCCAAACCATACATTGACAGTGAAGGCAAGAAGGTGATGCCCACCCCACTCCTAAACCTCGCCGTCGCCAAAACCCTTCTAGAGCAGGATAGATCGCCCGAGGCAGTGGAACAGGTCTATGACCTAGTGGCCAAGGCGGTGAAGCAGCAGGAAAAGGCCACCTCTCAGAGGCTTGAGTCTGACCCAGCGCTCTTCCAATCTAGCCAGTACAAGCCGCCAAGGAACAGATCTCCTCTTGATGTCGGATCCCAGACGGGTTCATCAGAACGAAGACGGAGGGATGCGCGCAACAGGAAGGATGCCATCCACATATCCTCCGACCACGGAGAAAAGGCCCGGCCTCGTCGCCCATCGCCACCACCCCGATATCCCCGGCATCGTGAAGATTACAAGACTCACCATCGTACGGATATGCCCCCACCAAAGCAGTGCGTCATTGTCATCCGCGACAACACGGAGCAGACCCGTCATGACGGAGAGCGCAACCAAGGACACAAGAGCAGGTCGCGCCATGACCCTCTGCGTCCGACAAGCAACCGTGACATACGTGAGGCGTCGCAGGAGGGTAACAGCAAGAAGGATAACCCACCGCCACATCCACCTCCGTCACCTCCAAGAAGTCACCATGGCGGAAGAGGCCTGCGTCGTTCACGCAGCCCATCCCCTGTTGACAAAAGAAGAACCCGGAGCCGTATGATGCACGTTCGCGGATCGACAAGATCCACGAGGCCCAGGAAGGACCATACCTGGGACCACGCTGCTTTGGACCTGCAATACGGTCCGCAACTTACCCCAAAGGTTTCCGGATTGACAAGACCACCAAACCCTATGACGGAACCGCCAAGCCAGCCACATGGTTGCAGGACTACGGCAACGCGGTGGAGATTGCCGGAGGCAACCCCAACGTCACCGTCAAGTACCTCCCGTTAATGTTGGCGGGCACGGCCCGTCAATGGATTGACGACTTGCCGGAAAAATCTATCTACAACTGGCTGGACATGCAAGAAGCGTTCACCAAGAACTTTGAGGGTACATACAAGCTTCCCTGCACCGTAGGCGATCTACAGCGGTGCGTGCAAGAGAAATACGAGACATCTCGCGCCTACCTCTCCCGCTGGCTGGATATGAAGAATTCCTGCGCAGGAGTGCACGCTCAGACCGCCATGGCCGCCTTCATCGATGGGTTGGAAAAGGGGCACGCTGCTGCGACATAAGCTGAAGCGCTTGCAGGACAATCACCAGCTTGACTTGAACCAGATGATTCAGTTGGCTAGTGAGTTCGCAGCTGTCGACGACGACGCTTGCGGATCCTTGCCGGCAACGGCCGTTCCAACTCAAGCTCGGAGGAACAGCAGTACAAAGCGGAAAACCGCTCCAGAAGAAAAGAAATCTACCGACATGGTCGCTATGACTTTTGCAGGACGAGGAGAAGGCAGACAATGTGGCCGAGGAAGGGGAGCTGGCCGTGGGCAGCAACGAGGAAGTGAAACCACCTCGGCGCCACTCCGCGTTCGCCAAACCTACGAGGAGTACCGTGATATGCCGTGCCTCGTACACCTTGACACCAACGACAAGGCCACCCATACCAATCGACATTGCAAGTTCGTCAATGACCTCAAGGAAGACCCGGAGTCCGGCTACAAGCGAAGTCGGAAGAACAGACCGCGAGGCAAGGGCAAAGGGAAGAAGAAGGAGGAGGAGTCCAAGGATTCAAGTGACATGGACGAAGACGTTGACCCCAAGCACGCCGCCAAGAGCGATGACAAGGGCAAGAACCCCTTCGCAAAGAAGGCTCCAGTCTACCACACTTTCCTTTGCACCCCCACCGTCCAACAACAGAAGACCTCTCTGAGGATCCTGATGGCCACTCTCCCTCTAGTCCCCCAGTACCTGCGCTGGTAGAAAGTTCCAATAATTTGGGACAGGACGGACCACCCAGACCTTGTGCCCACGGAGAACCAGTACGCCATGGTCATCAACCCCTTGATTGACGACGTGGAGTTCACCAAGTGTATGGTGGATAGTGGAAGTAGCATCAACATCATGTACATGGATACACTGCAGAAGATGAACTTGACGGAGGCAAACCTAAGGTGGACCAACACCGTCTTCCACGGCGTAGTTCCTGGTCAGGAGGCTCGGTCCCTTGGGTGCATTACACTTCAGGTTGCCTTTGGCAATGTTAATAATTACCGCCAAGAGCGCATGACCTTCGAGGTGGTCCCCTTCAAGAGCGTGTACCATGTCATATTCGGCCGCGACATATTCCACACGTTCATGGCCAAGCCATGCTTCATCTACAACAAACTCAAGATACCCGGACCAAACGGTGTTATCACCATATCCAGAAGCTTTACCAAGGCAAGGGACTGCGAGATCAACGAAGCAGCCGTTGCAGAAACTGTCCTCTACAGCGAAGAATTCAAAGAGATCCAGAGCAAGGTAAATGACTCAGAGATGCCCGCGTTGAAGAATCAGATCTCCGACTCCGCTCCTTCGTTCAAGGCCGCCATCGAAACCAAGCCGGTGTAACTTGTGGTAGGTGATGTCTCCAAGACTGTTGCCATTGGGACGAACCTGGATCCCAAATAGGAAAGCGCGCTCGTCGAGTTCCTCCGTGAGAATAGGGACATCTTTGCCTGGCAACCTGCCGACATGAAAGGTGTACCTAGGGAACTTGCCGAGCACAGCTTAAACATTGATCCAAAATGCAAACCAGTGAAACAACCTCTACGACACTTTGGAGATGAGAAGAGACGTGCCATTGGCAAAGAGATAGCTAGGTTACTTAAAGCTAGATTTATCCGACAAGTCCTTCACACCCAATGGGTGGCCAATCCTGTACTTGTCCCCAAAAAGGGAACCAATGAATTAAGAATGTGCGTTGATTACACTGGCTTGAACAAAGCATGTCCCAAAGATCCGTTTGCTTTGCCTCGCATTGACCAAGTCATTGACTCGACGGCTGGCTCGGAACTTTTGTGTTTTCTTGATGCATACTCAGGATACCACCAGATCCCCAAAAAGGGACGATATCGCGGTGATGTCTAAAAAGTCAAACGACTTAATATCCGACTTAAAAGAAACCTTTGATAAAATCCGGAAATACAACATGATGCTCAACCCTAAGAAGTGCGTCTTCGGGGTTCCAGGCGGCAAATTGTTGGGCTTCATCATTTCCCAACGTGGAATCGAGGTCAACCCGGAGAAAATCAAGGCCATCTTAAACATAAACCGTCCGACATGCCTAAAGGACATTCAATGACTAACAAGTTCTGTTGCAGCAGTTAGCCGGTTCGTCAGCCGACTTGGAGAGAAGGCTCTGCCGCTGTACAAGTTGCTGAAGAAGGCGGACAAATTCACGTGGACGGACGAAGCAGACGCAGCATTGAAGCAACTCAAGGAGACTCTTTCCTCAGCGCCCATCCTTGCAGCACCCGAGCCTGAAGAGCCCCTGTTAATTTACATGGCGGCAACCAACCGGGTTATCAGCATCGTCGTCGTGGTAGAGCGGAAGGAACCAGGCTATGAGCACGGAGTTCAAAGACCAGTTTACTACGTGAGCGAGGTCTTGACGGAGTCCAAGCAGCGTTACCCGCACTACCAAAAGATAGCTTATGGAGTATTCCTTGCTTCTCGGAAGCTGAGGCATTACTTTCAGGAGCACCCAATCACAGTGGTGAGCAAGACTCCACTGTCCGACATTATCAATAATAGTGACGCTATAGGAAGGGTCGCGAAGTGGGGCATTGAACTTGCCGCCTTCGAGATCACCTACAAGAGGCGCGACGCTATCAAGTCACAAGCCTTGGCGGATTTTGTTGCAGATTGGACGGAGATGCCAGACACTACTCCGTTGCCAGAACCAGCGTACTGGGTGATGCACTTTGACGGATCAAAGCTGCTCAATGGATCGGGGCTGGTGTATTGCTACAGTCACCAACAGGATACAAGCTACACTATGTTCTGCAGATCCACTTCGAGGCTACAAACAACATGGCGGAGTATGAAGCACTCATTCACGGACTACGTGTAGGAAAAGATATTGGCATCAAGTGCATAGTTTGCTGTGGAGATTCCGACTTGGTTGCCCAGCAAGTGGCTGGCACCTGGAATGCACGGAACCCTATGATGGCGGCATATCGAGACGAAGTGGACGAGATAGCCAAGAGCTTCTTAGGCTACGAAGTCAAGTATGTGCCTAGGGAACAAAACAAGGCGACCGATCTGCTGTCTAAGCTTGGATCAGGGCGCAAGCGAATTCCACCAGGAGTTTTCCTAGGGAACAAAACGAGGCGGCCGATCCGTGAAGGGATCCAACATCGACAACCCCGATAGAGTCGACTCTTTCGTCAACATGGTGACCAAGGGCCCTCTGGCTGGGACAAAACCGTTCATGGAGTATCTCGAACACGGAACTTTGCCCGATGACTAAGTCGAAAGACGACAAATAGTAAGGCGAGCAAAGGGTTATACCATAATAAATGGGCAACTCTATAAAAGGAGCACTACTGGTGTATACCTAAAGTGTGTTTCCCAGCTAGAAGGTATGGAAATCCTGCGCGAAATCCATCTCGGAGATTGCGGGAATCACGTCGCTCCTCGGTCATTGGTCGCGAAAGTCTTCCGGCAAGGATTCTACTGGTTGACCGCGAAGGCGGACGCCGACAAGCTGGTTGAGACATGCATGGGATGCCAGTATTATGCCCGACAACCACATGTTCCTGCTGAAGAATTGCGAACAATACCAATAACTTGGCCGTTTGCAGTCTGGGGGCTAGACATGGTGGGACCATTACAGACAGCACCTTGTGGGTTTACGCATCTGCTTGTAGCAGTTGACAAATTCACTACATGGATAGAAGCTAAACCCATTAGAAAGCTTGATGGGGCAACTGCCCTCAGGTTCATCCGGGATCTAGTGGTGAGATTTGGTCTCCCACACAGCATTATCACCGACAACGGCAGCAATTTATCACTCGGAGAAGTGGAGGCTTATTGCTGGGAGAAAGGCATCCAACTTGACCTTGCATCTGTGGCACACCCACAATCCAATGGTCAGGTTGAGCGAGCCAATGGATTAATTCTGCAGGGAATCAAGCCACGTCTTGAGGCGTCGCTACATAGAGCAGCTGGAGCCTGGGCAGAAGAATTGCCATCTGTGCTGTGGAGTTTACGAACTACACCCAACAGATCCACCGGCTACACCCCTTACTTCATGGTATATGGAGCAGAAGCCATCTTGCCTTCCGACATCCTCCACGATGCACCAAGAGTTGCCGCCTACGACGAGGATGACGCTGAAGAATCCAGACGCCTAAATGTGGACCTTCTCGAGGAGGAGCGCGTTTTGGCATGCCAAAGATCCGCCATCTACCAGCAGAAGCTGCGCAGCTACCATAGTCGCCGCGTTCGGCATCGCTCGTTTAAAGAGGGGGATTTGGTGCTCCGACTTAAGCAGAAGAAGTCACACAAATTATCCCCACCATGGGAAGGACCATTCATCATAAGCAAGGCGTTGCTCAATGGGTCTTACTACCTTGTTGACAATCGTGAACTAAAGGATAAACCCAACGAGGATCATAAGCGTAATCGACGTGACCCGGATGATGACTACCCGGAGCTTGATCGGCCATGGAACATAGCACAGCTACGTCCCTTTTACACTTAGCATTTTTTATCTAATTGTGTACCTCTTATATGATCAATGAAATAAAGCTCTTTGGTTCACTCATATTTCTGAGTCTTTTACCTCCTTTAGTTCATTTTTGGATCATGTAAAACCTTTATGCACAAGTATTGCGTTTGCACTTGTGAAAATTCCGCCTACGGGCATTAGCTTAAGTTTTCTGGTCTACACGTTCTTTCTTGTTTTTATGTGGATTCTGGAGTAGTGACTTTCGGCACTTATTGTCGGCGATTTTGTGCTCAGGTTATTGACGATGCCATTGGGCATCATCACCTAAGCGCATGGTTCCGACAACGAGTCTTCCGACTCATGAAAAGTCAAGCATAAGAACCAAAGTAATGGATAAGCCAGCACTTGCTAAAAATATATACATGCTGGAAATTCGTTCTTAAGTAGCAGGACATAACAACCATTGTTTTCCGCCTTAAGTTACATCACCAATTTTTTTTCCGCGCATGCACCAAAGGTAAAACAAATATTACAAAGTGTTTTTCATTCCTTGGGCGCAGGAGACTTGGAAGCAGCATCATCACCAGCCGGAGAATCACCCTCAACGTCGGCGCTATGATGAGACTCAGAGGAATCTTGGTTGACGCTGTCGATGGTGTTCATGGGCACGAAGACGTCGATGTCCACCAACTCGGCAACTCTGGTGTCATAACCCGCGAGTGATGACAAGATGGCTTCGTGATCAATCTCTTTGCCGTCATCGTCAAAGTCGTGGATACCAGAGGTCACCGTGTCGATGTCGGCACCTTCGTAGTGTGCCTTCACCATTGACAGCGCCATCCTTGCGCCATCCCGTGCACATGAAGCTTTCCAACTTGTGACACGCTTAGGGGCTCAGCGCAGAATCTCCGAATACTTCGTCACGGAGTCCGAGGCCTTGATGTATATCTGGAGGGACTTGGCAATCTCTTTGGCTTGGGTGATGGCGGTGTTGATAAAGTTGCCGGCAAGAACCATGCATTCCTTGTCCTAAGGAGGCGAGCGGGTTAAACCCATAGGAGCTGCAAATTCCAACAAGGAGCGCATGAGCTCAATAAATTCAAAGTATCCAGACTACAGAAATACAAGGCGGAGGAAACTTACTGAAGATGCTGGCCTTAGCCTGCCAGAGGGTGTCCTCCAGGGATTCTTTCTCTTGTTGGAGGAGCTTAAACGCCTCACTATGGCATTGGTTTTGCTCATCAGCAGCTTGCCTCTAATCTTTTAAGATCGCAAGCTCCTCCTTCAAGCGATTAATTTCCGCGGAGGCGAAGTCCTGCAGGGCCTTCATGGAATCTTCATTCATTTTCAGCATTTCCTTCCTCTCCTCCTTAAGGATCTTGTTCTCGCTGTCCAGATGCTGGATGTGCTTGGACTGCTCGACAGTGTCCTTGGCCTTGGCGACATGTTCTGCAAGTCGGAGAAAACAAAGTACACAGTGAGTACTCGGAGAATGTGGGCACAAACACAAAACGGAATGTGCAAAAAGAAAACAGACTCTTGTTTTTGATGATCTGTTCCTTCAAGATGGCAGTTTTACCCTTTTCGGCTTCAAGATCTGCGCGCATCTTCTGGTACTTGTCATTGTCCATGCCCCTTCGAGCATTCTCGTTCTGTGGAAAAAAGAAAAAAGGTAAACTGTTGTTTAGTCTGCTTGGAGCATCTAGTCGGAAATTTTCCACCTAGGCGCTCGGGGGCTACAACAAGAGTTTTATACTTAGCAATATGCTTAGCTTTTATTTAAGCATCTAGTCGGAGCTAATTCAGTTCTTGATTAGAATCTTGGGGGCTACAGTATAAAGTTTTTAACTCGAAAAATGCTTAGCTTTTCTGTAAGCAACTAGTCGGAACTAATTCAGTTACAACTAGAGGCTTGGGGCTACAGTATTGAAAATTATAAACACTGCGTATGCTACTCTTAAAGCATCTAGTCGGAATATTTTGTTCCATCTAAATGCTTGGGGGCTACAGTGATAGTTTTTTCTAACTTAGTCACTCTTAGAGCATATAGATGCAAAACCTATGGTTTTCCGTCTACATCCTTGGGGGCTACATTGGGATACTCATATGAAATACAAAAGGCAAAGTAAAACTTACAAGTGAAATGATCTTGAGGTTTGTAGCGCTCTCGACTAGTAGCTTGCCAAAGGAGATGCCATTTCCTTGCAAGATGTCCGCTTGTCGGAGGAGCTCCTCAAGACCACACGTCGAAGATGACGGTACTCCTCCAGGAACCAGAGTTGTGTTACTCGGCGTGAGCACCGGGTAAACTATCTTCGGAAACTCAAAGGGTTTCTAGGGAGCAAGGGCACCGCCTTCGGCATAAGTACTAGCTTCTACCACCGCCTTGCCGCCACTGATGGCATACTTAGCCGGAGCTTCAGCCATTTGTTGAGCGGTGCTCTCCTGCGTTTCCTGCTTGCCAACAACAGCGAGCTCGGTAGAGGCGCCAGAATCCACTTCCATGACGGAAGGACTTGGTGCCTCCTTAGCTTGTGAGCTTGTTGGGGCAGACGAGGGCTTGACGACAGGAGTAGCAGGGGCGATGGCGGGGGAGGCGTTGCGATGCAGCATATCCTTGATATTTCGAGAAGCCCCCAAAGTTTTGGAGGTCTTCTTGAGGCTGGTCGTGGCTTTCCTTCTGAAACGTGCAAATGCATAAGTACAGGAACAAGAAAAATAGATAGACAATGTCGGAGAATGAGAAGCTTACACTAGGGGGGTGCTTTGGCAAAAATCTCGGTGGCTTTTCTCTTTTCCGCCTCCAGCGCGGCGGTAGTCTTTTTGGAGGCTCCACCCTCCGTCTTCTTCTTCTTGCCTCCGTCGGCAGCGTCAGAGGTGGAGCTCTTCCGCTTTTGCGCCAACGGGACATCGTCGTCGGATACGACCGTGACTTCCTTCATCTTTGGATCATAGATTTGGGCAGCCAGGTTGCCCTCGTCTAGATTGCTAAGCTGTTAAGTGAGAAATCACCGTGTTAGATAAGATGGTATTGGCAAGACGGAAAAACTGGAGCATATGTCGTACACGGAAAATAAATACCTACCTGTGGGCACTTGCCGTCTACGAACATGTCGTAGGTGATGGTGAAGTCGCGCTTCTTATCCTTCACCATGACGATGTCCTTTAGGAGGAGCTTGACGGAGTCGCTCGAGAAGTTATCCACGGAGATCCTGAGGCTATCCCTTCGATCGCTCGTATACTCATGCATATACTTCACGCGGTGCTGCAGAGGTTGGATTCGCCTGATGAACCAGCACATGGCTAGGTCCAAGCCGGATAAACTCGTCTCTACGAACCATTCGATCCGCCTTATAGCGTGGGAAGCGTCGAGGTCGGAAGAAACAAAGGCTTGGGATCTCCATGTGGAAACTTCAGCGGCGGCTCCATCCGCAAAGTCCGGGTACGTCACTTCTCGGCCCGCCAGAGGAATGTCGGGGCCATAGAAGTACGTCCGCTGCCAATTTTTGCAGGACTCGTGGCCGAAAATGTTGGGGAATCGCCGGCCAGGTCGAATCTTGAAGCTTATGGTGCCGCAGCTCCTAAGCTCCTCCTTGCTATGTCCGGCTTCACGTTTGACGGTGAAGAAGTACACGAACAAGTCTAACCTAGGCCTTATCCCTAGATAACCCTCGCAAAGTGTCGCGAAGTTGCTAAGCACTAGGATGCTATTGGGGAGAGGTTATGGGGCTGGACCTTGTAGTGGTTTAAGACGGAGAGGAAGAAGTGGGAGATGGGCAGAGAAACGCCGCATACCAGCTGAGCCTTAAGGTACACCTTTTCTCCGACTTGTGGAGAAGGTGTCACCTCGCCGGCCGGCGCCGCCCGCCAGGCGAGCCCCTCCGTCGCGGGGAGGTAGCCTTCGGCGACCATCTCCTGGATGTGGCGGTCGGTGATGTCCGAGCCGCGCCAGTCGCCCTTATGCGAGTCTGGCTCTTCCTCCAGTGGCTCTAGAGCCGCCAGATTTTGGTCGCCGCCGGTGGACTCGATCACCGCCGATGCGGGGATGACCAAGCCCTCTGGGGGCACGACGACAGAGCTCGCCGGCTTCGCCGCGGCTTCGCTCGACGCCGCCATGGATGGGGATGTGCTGCTGCTCGCCATGGAGTGAAGGATGGATGCGATTGGTGCAGATGGAAGCTAGGGTTTTCTCAAGGTTTCTAGCGGAGAGCTCGAGGAGGCGCACGGCTGGAGGAAGACGATGATGCGAGGAGAATGAGGTAAAAAAGTGGAAAATGCCCCACGGTTACTATTTATCATCCTCGGCGTCAAGATTCGTGCAGCTTAATCGGATGGTTTCCGCGTAGACGACGTGTTCGCGAACGTGCGCGGAAATTTCGCCACGTCTCCAACCGTCGCCGCCAACGGTTCGTATCGCTCGCGCGGGAAAATCGGATATGATTGCGTTCTCTGCATGTGGAAGGGACAACAACGGCTACCAGAAGCTCCGGCGAGCTAGGGTTCGGCGGAGGGGGAAAACGTGGGGCTACCAGAACCCCACGTCTCTAAACACACACTGTGAGGACCCCTCCATGGCGTACTCGTCGGCAATACCACGACAGGTGATGCACTCAATGCGTTTTCAGGAGGCCGATCTTACAGTGCAATACGTAAGATAGTAAGCCGACATTTTGTATACCAGAAGCCCCAGTATCTCGGGAGTCAGAGATTCCGCCTGCTATAGGCTGAGTTAGTCAGCCTAACCACCCTAACTCGGTAGTCGATCCTTAGAAACACAGAGTCACCGAAGAAAGGGAAGCAGGGACACGGGTTGAGGGTGTAAACGTAGGCGAAAGTAAGTTGTATTAAAGTTGACGATTGTGTGCTTAATTGAATCATCCGCCATCCCTCACAACTTATATGTGACAGCTGGTCTTTCTGTACAAGTATAGGTGTCGTGGGAATGGCCATGGCAGATGTTGCAATCGACAGCGAGTAGTATAACATGGGGCAAGGACGGCCAGCCATCTGCGGTACGAGATGAGGGCGGGGACACAAGGGTTTACCCAGGTTTGTCCCCCCGTAGGGTAAAGACCTACTCCTGCTAGATTGTATTATGGAGAGAGTACAAGGGCGAGCTCGACGACTAGGCGGCGAGTCGCTGGGGTGTATGATGGAACGTATCCTCTATGCGTACCCTAGGGAGGTTTATATAGGCTCACCTCGCTAGGGTTTACAGATCTACAACCGAATTGGTTAAGGATTCAGAGGGTCTTTGACCTAATCCGACTGGGCCTAGCTACGCTTCTGGGCCTCCAGCTTCCAGTCGCCTGGGTCTTCGCCAAGTCTTGATCCAGTCGCCATCCTGCGGGCCCACTCGCTGGCAGCTTGGGCCAATAGGAAACATCCTACTGGGCATACCCCAGTAGGTATATCCCCATCAGTAGTCCCCGAGGCCGTCATTGATTCGTCACAGGTGTTTATTGGCAGTCGGAGTATGCGGGTCCAATTCGGACGCCCATTCGAATCGGCGGTGGACTCCTGAACAAAGGAAAGAACTAGTCATTTTGAGTCGCAATAACGGCGACTAATCAGATCGTAGCTTGGCGAACAGATCGGTGAATAATTAAGTCAATGTTGTAATGATCAGGTCGGCGAATCGTCAAATCGTTGAAGACAGCGAGTCGAGTGGATGAAGTTGGACTGTCATCTTGGTCAAACTAGCCGTTGGGTAATCCAACGGTAATATAGGCGTAATTACCGCGTGGTAACGGGTGAGGGTAAAACACTTCCCTCACTTCCTCTGATCTCGTGCTTTCTCAATCCTCCATTCCGCGCAGCGACCAGAGCGACTCAGAGCGATTTGCAGCCCCAGATCCCCCAATCGATGGCCCCTCCCGTGGAACCATGGGGCATATCCAAGTGTACGAAGGCGCTGCTGAGATCATTCGAGGAGGCAGGGATCCTTCCCGCGGCCGGAGAGGTGATCCCAGATCCGCGCGAAGGGGAGTTCATCTGCTTGACCAGCCATCTGGAGCGGGGGCTCGGGTTCCCCACCTCCCTCTTCTTCCGTCGCTTCTGCGCCTACTACGACATCCAACCGTTAGACCTGGGTCCGCATAGCATCGAGCAGCTCGCCATCTTCGTGGTGTTTTGCGAGTGTTACCTGGGATGTCCACCATACTTCCCCCTATGGCAAGATCTGTTCCATGGGAGGATCATCCGCGAAGAGGCAGGCGGCCCGATGTTAGATACGGGCGGCCTGACTTTCCAGCTGAAGTCGAAGGTGTCGTTCTTTGATCTGATGTTGCCCGCCAAAGCAGCGAACGAATGGAAGAAGAGCTGGTTCTACGTGACCGAGTCACCGTGGGACGACGAGGTGGCGCTTCCGAGGTACTCCGCCGACCGGACCAAGCCGCGTCGGCTCCAAGTCACCAAGCTTCCGTTGGACCAGCGGATGCTCATTGACGAGATGTTGCAGACCATCCGCAACCTGATGAAGAAGGGCCTCCAAACCATCAACCTCTACAACTAATGGCTCGGGCGATGGCTCGTGCCTCTGGCCAGCTGTGCCCACTATATGTACGAGTATACAGGCAATGACGACCCGACGAAGTCCTGTCATGCCGAGTGGAGACTCAATGACTAGACCCTGGCCCTGAAGAATATCACCCAGGCGGTGTATCTCGATACAAAGGCCGGGGTCACACCTTACACCGCGAAGCGCCAAGCTCCAACGGTGAGTTTTTATTTCCCATGCACTCGCAGTCGCAGTTTTGCATTCACGGTCGTGCTAATGTTGCTTGGTTGTTGCAGCTATTCCAAGTGGTGGAAGGTTGGCTTCCACCCGCAGATGACGAGAACTCGAACTCGTCCGCTGAAGACGAGAGCGAGTCATCGCCTGATAAGGGCGATGTCAGAAGTGACGGGGCGGCGGTGATGATGACGACGACGATGGTGATGAAGCCGTGGAGGTCCCTGCACCCACGGTCCGCAAGAACCGTGGGCAACATCAACGTGAACTCGAGGCCAGCAAAAGCCTCGAGGCCCATGACGACGAGGATGATGAGCTCCTCGAGCATACCTCACAGCTTGAAGCCACACCATCAAAGAAGAAGAAACCGCCGCCACCAAAGAAGAAGACGAAGCCGGCTAGGCTGGTGTCTCCACCTCGGTCCGCGAGTAGCTCCGATGCTACCAACACAGCCGAGGAAGCAGCGGCGCACGTGACCGCGGTGACTAGTGCGACCGTCGTGGAAGACGAAGCGCCGTTGGCATCACTACTGCCGCCGTTCGCCCCAGTCATCGGGCTGGTGGCCGCTCCAGCCACGGGGGCCTCACCGCGAGAGGAGCTCCCGCGGCGATCGCCACTAAACCTCCTGCTGCAGCCTCGTCCTTGAAGAAGCCATCGGTGTCTTGGGCACAGAGCGTGTTCGAGACGGGCCTCAGTCGGAAACTGGGGCCAAAATTGGAGAAGCTGGCCAGTATTCGTACTGGCCTATGATTTATCCCAGTCGCCAAGTGAGTATTCCTAAAACACTTCATTTGTCTGCTTGATTCATGTTCGACTGGCGAGTGTTATTGACGGAGTTGTTCCGCAGGACTGGAGTGAAGAAGATAGGTCACCCTTCGGTGGCCAAGGTTTCATCGGGCGTCGTGGAGACGCCAGTTGATCCCTCAAAGAAGAGGAAAGGCGATGAGGTTGAGGCTCCCGCTGAAGGCACCAAGAGAACAAAAGGTGGTGAAGTCGTTATGATCTCGGACGAGCCAGCGGTTGCCCCGAGCGAAACCCCGATTACGATGGATGTAGCTCTGAAGGCCATGGAGGACGCGGAGTCGCAGCGGGCAGGCCCCACGGCCTCGATTGACGCGACCGGGCCGCCTTCGGGTGGCGCGGGAGCCGCGGTGGCGACGTTCCCTCGCTTCGTAGCGAGGGCCACCACAGCGAGTGCCTCGGTGCATTCGAGCCAACTACCTTGGGCCACCGGTACGGAGGTCGATCAGCGTTGCGGGCATACTCCACTCGTGCTCTTATTAGTGGACGCAATGGAACTTCACGGCATGCTAGGTGCCGCCATCCAGGTATGTCCAGTCCCCGAGGATCGTGTAGGGGTTCGTAGCATGGAAAACAAAAAAATTCTACCGCATGCAAACAAACAAGCCAAGATCTATCTACTAGATTGTACCAGCGAGTCGATAGAGGAACTCACCCTAGAAGATTCCAAAGCGGTTAACGAGAGCAGATTCTCGTGGGTGATGTAGTCGTACTCTTGCCGATCTCAAGATCGCGTAGACGATCCTTCCGGCACTGCGTTCCGGCAGCGCTTCCGCGGTCGGTCACACGTCCATTACTCGATGAAGACCTTCCTCTCCCTTGTTCCAGCAGGCAGCGGAGGTTGTAGCAATCTCCTCGTGATTCCGGTAGCACGACGGCGTGGTACCGGAAGTAGAGGGGAGATCTCGCAGGGCTTCGCCTTAAGCCGGAGCGAGTATGGTGGAGCAAGAGAGGTGCCTTGGCGATCTAGGGTTTAGAAGCACCAAGGGGGGGAGCTTGGCCGGCGTCTAGGGCTTGGGGAAGCCCCAACTCGGCGAGTTGGAGGAACCCTAGGTGGCGGCTGCGACTTGGAGGAGGCCGGCGGCTAGGGCTAGGGTTTTTGGGTGTGAGGGGTAGGGGGCGCCCTACCCCTCCTTATATCGGTGGAGGGTGGCCGGTTGGGAGGAGGGAGTCCTCCCTCAACTTGGCCTCCTTGGCCGGCGGGTGGAGGGAGGGGAACTCCTCCCCAAGTAGGTTTCCTACTCTCCCTCCACCAAGCAAACTTGCCGTTTGACTTTTTCAAATTGGCGTTTGACTTTCAAACTAGGATTTGATTTCTCCCTTTATTTTGCCCAGCCAAGTGACCTAGTACATGATGCAACCATTCCATATTGTCATGACACATTCATGTACCCTTCCCCTCCGGAGTGCCGGACCTTCCAGACCCTTCTAGAACATTCCTGGTAAAAACACCGGAATCATTCCCCAACTCCGAAACAGGACTTTCCTTATATGAATCTTATTCTCCGGACCATTCCGGATCTCCTCGTGATATCCCGGATCCCATCCGAGACTCCGAACAACATTTGGTCTCTTACTCATCATTCCATAACTACTCGACAACATCGAATCCTTAAGTGTGTCTCCCTATGGTTCGTGAATTATACGGACATGATCGAGACACTTCTCCGATCAATAACCAATAGAGGAATCTGGAAATTCATATGGCTCCCACATATTTCTATGATTACTTTGCGATCGAATGAACCACTTACATACGATACCAATTTCCCTTTGTCTCACGATAGTTTACTTATCCGAGGTTTTGATCGTCGGTATCTCTGCATACCTAGTTCAACCTCGTTATCGATAAGTACTATTTTCTCGTTCCCGTGGTATGTGATCCCTTGTGAGGCAGTCACATGCTTTCAAGCTAATTGGATGACATTCCACCGAGAGGGCCCAGCAGAGTATATCTATCCGTCATATGGATGGACAAATCCCACTCTTGATCCATGTGCCTCAACCCATACTTTCCGAACACTCAAGGCCACCTTTATAGACACCCAGTTACGGTGTGGTGTTTGATGTCATCAAAGCATTCTTCCGGTGATGGTGATTAGCATGATCACATGGTTGAAGGAATTTGGTTACTATGTATCAGAAAGCTTATAGCAATTGAACTATTAAAATTACTTGATCTTTATGCTACGCTTATCTATAGGAGTATGTCCATCATACCATTCTCCTAATGATATGACCTTGTTATTAACAACATCTCAAATGTTCATGATCAAGAAACTATGATCATCTATTAATCAACAAGCTAGTATGATAAAGAGGCTTTACCAGGGACTCTAATTTAGTTTACAAACCACACAAGTATTAATGTTTCTGGTTAATACTAATATAGCAGGAATGCAAACATTTATCATAAACACAAAGATATAATAATAACTACATTTATTATTACCTCTAGGGCATATCTCCAACAGTCTCCCACTTGCACTAGAGTCAACTAATCTAGATTACATGGTAATATACCGAACAACCATGGCAGTTTGGTGTTGGTCATGTTTTGCCCTCGGGAGAGGTTTAGTCAACGGATCCTCCACATTCAGATCTGTGTGTACTTTGCAAATCTGTATGTCACCATCTTGGACATGTTCTCGAATAGCGTGAAAACATAGCTTGATGTGCTTCAGCTTCTTGTGGACCTTGGTTCTTGCGCATTGGCTATGGCGCCCATGTTATCATAGTAGATAGACATTGGGTCTAGCGCACTTGGAACCACACCAAGCTCTGTAATGAACTGCTTCATCCATATCGCTTCTTGTGAAGCCTCCGAAGCAGCTATGTATTCCGATTCAGTTGAAGATCTCGCCACAACGCTTTGCTTTGCACTCCTCCAGCTAACTTCTGCACCATTCAAAGTAAATACGTATCCAGATTGAGATTTAGAATCATCCGAATCGGTTTTCCAACTAGCATCGGTGTAACCATTAACAACGAGCTGTTCATCACCTCCATAAGAAAGAACCATATCCTTAGTTCTTCTCAAGTACTTAAGGATGTTTTTGACCGCTGTCCAATGATCCACTCCTGGATCACTTTGATATCTTCTAGTCAAACTAATAGCAAATGCAATTTCGGGTCTAGTACATAGCATGGCATACATTAGAGATCCTATGGCTGAGGCATAGGGAGTATTACTCATCCTTTCTCTATCTTCTGCCGTTGTAGGCCTTTGAGTTTTACTCAAGGTCGTATTGGGCAACATGGGCAAGAACCCTTTCTTGCTATCTTCCATTCCAAACCTCTTTAGAACTTTGTCCAAATATGTACTTTGTGACAATGATATTAGGAGTCTCAATCTATCTTTATAAATCTTTATGCCTAATATGTAAGCTGCTTCGCCAAGATCTTTCATTGAAAAACTATTATTCAAATATTCTTTGACACTATTAAGAAGGTCTACATCATTCCCAATCAACAATATGTCATCTACATATAGTATTAAGAATGCTACAGAGATCCCACTCACTTTCTTGTAAGTACAAGCTTCTCCATAAGTTTGTATAAAACCAAAGCTTTTGATTACCTTATCAAAATGTTGATTCCAACTTCGGATGCTTGCTTCAATCCATATATGGACCGTTGAAGTTTGCATACCTTGTTAGCATCTTTAGGATCGACAAAACCTTTGGGTTGCATCATATACAACTCTTCATCAATCTGCCATATCTCATAATCGTAATATGCAGCGATTGCTAACATAATCCTCACAGACTTTAGCTTCGCTACTGGTGAGAAAGTCTCATCATAGTCAACTCCTTGAATTTGTCGAAACCCCTTTGCGACAAGTCGAGCTTTATAGACAGTAACATTACCATCAGCATCTGTTTTCTTCTTGAAAATCCATTTGTTCTCGACAGCCTTCCGGCCATCCGGTAAGTCCACCAAAGTCCATACTTGGTTTTTGTACATGGATCCAATCTCGGATTTCATGGAATCTTGCCATTTATTGGAATCTGGGCTCATCATCGCTTCCTCATATGTCACAGGGTCATCGGTGTTGTCCACCAACATGACACTCATAACGGGATCATACCAATCAGGAGTGGTATGAGTTCTCGTCGACCTGCGAGGTTCTGTAGCAACTTCAACCGAAGTTTCATGATCATCATCATTAGCTTCCTCTCTTATTGGTGTAGGCGCCACAGGAATTACTTCCGGTGTTGCGCTACTCGCAAGTTCAAGAGAAGGTTCAACAACCTCGTCGAGTTCTACTTTCCTTCCAGTCACTTCTTTCGAGAGAAATTCCTTCTCTAGAAAGGATCCATTCTTAGCAACAAAGATTTTGCCCTCGGATCTATGATAGAAGGTATACCCAATAGTTTCCTTCAGGTATCCTATGAAGACGCATTTTTCCGCTTTGGGTTCAAGCTTGTCCGTCTGTAACTTCTTTACATAAGCTTCGCAACCCCAAACTTAAGGAACGACAATTTAGGTTTCTTCCCAAACCATAATTCATACGGTGTCGTTTCAACGGATTTAGATGGTGCCCTATTTAAAGTGAATGCGGCTGTTTCTAATGCATAACCCCAAAACGATAGCAGTAAATCTGTAAGTGACATCATAGAACGAACCATATCTAAGAGAGTTCGATTACGATGTTTGGACACACAATTACGCTGTGGTGTTCCCGGCGGTGTCAATTGTGAAAGTATTCCGCATTTCTTCAAATGCTCGCCAAACTCGTAACTTATATATTCACCTCCACGATCAGATCGTAGAAATTTAATCTTCATGTTACGTTGATTCTCTACCTCACTTTGAAATTCCTTAAACTTCTCGAAAGTTTCGGACTGATGTTTCATGAAATAGATATACCCATATCTACTCAATTCATCCGTGAAGGTAAGAACATAACGATAACCACCGCGCGATGCTACACTCATTGGGCCACACACATCGGTATGTATGATTTCCAACAAGTCCGTAGCTCGCTCCATCATCCCAGAAAATGGAGTCTTAGTCATTTTACCCATCAGACATGCTTCGCATCTTTCAAGTGATTCGAAATCAAGTGATTCAAGAAGTCCATCGGAATGGAGTTTCTTCATACGGTTCAATCCAATATGACCAAGACGACAGTGCCACATATAGGTCGAGTTATCGCCCAATTTCAAACGTTTAGCTTCAATGTTATTAATATGTGTATTTCCACAATCGAGATTCAATAAGAATAGACCATCTATCAAAGGTGCATGTGCATAAAACATATTACTCATATAAATAGAACAACCATTATTCTCGGACTTAAACAAGTAACCGTCTCGCAATAAACATGATCCAGATATAATGTTCATGCTCAACGCAGGCACCAAATAACAATTATTTAAGTATAAAACTAATCCCGATGGTAGATGAAGAGGTAGCGTGCCGACCGCGATCACATCAACCTTTTATCCATTTCCAACGCGCATCGTCACCTCGTTCTTCGCTAGCTTCCGTTTATTCTGCAGCACCTGTTTCGATTTACAAATATGAGCAACCGAACCAGTATCAAATACCCAGGCACTACTACGAGTACTAGTGAGATACACATCAATAACATGTATATCGGATAAACCTTTCTTCTTGATGTTGCCGTTCTTCAAATCCGCCAAGTACTTTGGGCAATTCCGCTTCCAGTGACCTTCTCCCTTGCAGTAAAAGCACTCAGTATCAGGCTTAGGCCCAGCCTTGGTCTTCTTCGTTGGTGCGGCAACTTTCTTACCACCCTTCTTGAAGTTTCCCTTTTGCTTAGACTTGCCTTTCTTGAATTTGGTGGTCTTATTGACCAAAAACACTTGGTGCTCTTTCTTGATCTCCACTTCTGTAGATTTCAACATGGAGAAGAGTTCTGGCAACGTCTGGTTCATGTTTTGCATATTGTAGTTCATCACAAAGTTCTTGTAACTTGGTGGTAGTGATTGGAGGACACGGTAAATCCCCAAAGAATAAGGAATCACTATACCCAAACTTTGGAGTTTGTTTGCGTGCCCAGACATTTTAAGCACATGCTCACTAACGGAGCTGCCCTCTTCCATCTTGCAGTTAAAGAACTTTTCAGAAGCCTCATAACTCTCAACTACCGCGTGAGCCTCAAATATCATTTGAGTTCATGGACAATATCATGTGGGTCTTGGTTCTCAAACCTTTTCCGAAGCTCCGATTCCAAACCATACAAGATAGCACACTGAACTGTGGAGTACTGATTCTTCCGAGTGATGTAAACATTCTTTACTTCATCGGTAGCAGTAGCTGCAGGTGGTTCACCTAGCGGTGCATCCAGCACATAGGTCAAATTACCATCATTGAGGACAATCCTCAAATTGCAGAACCAATCCGCGAAGTTGCTTCCATTGTTTTTCAATTTTTCTTTCTCTAGGAACGCATTAAAATTGATGGTAGGGGCCGCCATTGATCTACAACATATTTGCAATAGTTTAGACTAAGTTTATGACAAATTGAGTTCTAACTAATAGTTAAATTAATCTAGGTGAACTCCCACTCAAAACAATATCCCTCACATTGTTTTAGTGATCACACGAACCAAATCCACCACATCAAAACCGATCATCACGAGAGTTGATGTAGCTTCAATGGCGAACAATCAACATGTTCATCATATCTACTATATGACTCATGCTTTACCTTTCGGTGATCCGTGTTCCAAGACCATGTCTGCACATGCTAGGCTCGTCAAGATCAAACCTTAGCTTCCGCATGAGCAAATCTGGCTTTCTCACGTTGTATACACCCGCAGAATCTAACACACCCGATCATCACGTGGTGCTTCGAAACAACGAGCTTTAGGAACGGTGCTTATTAAGGATGAACACTTTAAAACTTGAAATTTGTGTGCTTGAGGGATCATCTTATAATGCTACCATCGTTAACTAAGCAATACAAGATGCATAAAGGATTAACTTCACATGAAATTCATAATATGTGATATGATATGACCTTGCTTCCGATCTCCATCTTCAAGAACGAACATGATCTCCATCATCACCGGTATGGCGTCAAGGTCAATGGCGCCGTTTCATGGTTGTCGTCATTCAGCTTCAACTATTACAACTACTTTGAATAGACACACGGGTCTTAACAGAATTTAAAGACAACCATATGGCTCCTGCCGGTTGCCAACTTACAATAAGGAACATTGCATACATCAAATATAATCACAATCATGGCCATATCACATCACAGCACACCCCTGCAAAACAAAGTTAGACGCCTCTAATTTTCTTTGCATATTTTACGTGGTTTAGGGATTACAATAAGTGTCGATCTAACTTACGAACAAGAACCACAACGTTTATGCTTGAACTATCAAGTGCCCGTTGTAAATTGGATCTATACTATGATGGGAGATATAGACACCTGCAAAGCCACTTATGCAATACAATTTGCATGTTAAGCGTGGAGCAAGTCTCATGAACGATGTCATGTAAGGTTAGCCCGGGCCGCTTCATCCCATCATACCTCAAGATGCAAAGTACACAAAAAGCAATTGATGATAAAAGCACCACCGCCCACAATGACCATTGTGTTCTACTCGTGCAACAGATCTACATATAAACCTGGCTCTGATACCACTATAGGGGTTCGTAGCATGGAAAACAAAAAAATTCTACCGCATGCAAACAAACAAGCCAAGATCTATCTACTAGATTGTAGCAGCGAGTCGATAGAGGAACTCACCCTCGAAGATTCCAAAGCGGTTACCGAGAGCAGATTCTCGTGGGTGATGTAGTCGTACTCTTGCCGATCTCAAGATCGCGTAGACGATCCTTCCGGCGCTGCGTTTCGGCAGTGCTTCCCTAGTCGATCACACGTTCGGTACTCGATGAAGACCTTACTCTCCCTTGTTCCAGCAGGCAGCGGAGGTTGTAGCATTATCCTCGTGATTCCGGCAGCACGACGGCGTGGTACCGGAAGTAGAGGGGAGATCTCGCAGGGCTTCGCCTTAAGCCAGAGCGAGTATGGTGGAGCAAGAGAGGTGCCTTGGCGATCTAGGGTTTAGAAGCACCAAGGGGGGAGCTTGGCCGGCGGCTAGGGCTTGGGGAAGCCCCAACTCGGCGAGTTGGAGGAACCCTAGGTGGCGACGGAGACTTGGAGGAGGCTGGCGGCTAGGGCTAGGGTTTTTGGGTGTGAGGGGTAGGGGGCGCCCTATCCCTCCTTATATAGGTGGAGGTGGCCGGTTGGGAGGAGGGAGTCCTACCCCAACTCGGCCTGCTTGGCCGGCGGGTGGAGGGAGTGGAACTCCTCCCCAAGTAGGTTTCCTACTCTCCCTCCACCAAGCAAACTTGCCGTTTGACTTTTTCAAATTGGCGTTTGACTTTCAAACTAGGATTTGATTTCTCCCTTTATTTTGCCCATCCAAGTGACCTATTACATGATGCAACCATTCCATATTGTCATGACACATTCATGTACCCTTCCCCTCCGGAGTGCCGGACCTTCCGGACCCTTCTAGAACATTCCTGGTGAAAACACCGGAATCATTCCCCAATTCCGAAACAGGACTTTCCTTATATAAATCTTATTCTCCGGACCATTCTGGATGTCCTCGTGATATCCCGGATCCCATCCGAGACTCCGAACAACATTCGGTATCTTACTCATCATTCCATAACTACTCAACAACATCGAATCCTTAAGTGTGTCTCCCTACGGTTCGTGAATTATGCGGACTTGATCGAGACACTTCTCCGATCAATAACCAATAGAGGAATCTGGAAATTCATATGGCTCCCACATATTTCTATGATTACTTTGCGATCGAATGAACCACTTACATACGATACCAATTTCCCTTTGTCTCACGATAGTTTACTTATCCGAGGTTTTGATTGTCGGTATCTCTGCATACCTAGTTCAACCTCGTTATCGATAAGTACTATTTTCTCGTTCCCGTGGTATGTGATCCCTTGTGAGCCAGTCACATGCTTTCAAGCTAATTGGATGACATTCCACCGAGAGGGCCCAGAGTATATCTATCCGTCATATGGATGGACAAATCCCACTCTTGATCCATGTGCCTCAACCCATACTTGATCTATTAAAATGACTTGATCTTTATGCTACGCTTATCTATAGGAGTATGTCCATCATACCATTCTCCTAATGATATGACCTTGTTATTAACAGCATCTCAAATGTTCATGATCAAGAAACTATGATCATCTATTAATCAACAAGCTAGTATGATAAAGAGGCTTTACCAGGGACTCTAATTTAGTTTACAAACCACACAAGTATTAATGTTTTTGGTTAATACTGTATAGCATGAATGCAAACATTTATCATAAACACAAAGATATAATAATAACTACATTTATTATTGCCTCTAGGGCATATCTCCAATAGATCGGGCCACTGAATTTCAGTGGTCGGATTCTTACTGTTTTCGCCATCCAGTCCTGGAGTGTCTAGTCGCTGAATTGAAGCGGCTAGGCACTTAGGAATTTTTGTTGGCCAGTCCCTGAGTGGCTAGTCGCTGAATTTCAGCGGCTATGCACTTAGGATGTTTTGTCGCCCAGTCCCCGAGTGTCTAGTCGCTGAATTTCAACATCTATGCACTAAGAAAGTTTTGTTGCCCAGTCCCCGAGTGGCTAGTCGCTGAATTTCAGCGGCTAGGCACTGAGGAAATTTTATTGCTGACGCTGTATTTGTTGCACAGGGCCTGCAGAGCGAGTCGGCCAAGCGGCTTGCTGCCAAGCATCGCGTGTATAAGGAGCTCCTCGCTGTTCAGACCGCGAACTAGCAGCTTCGAGCGACCGCGGGTGAGTATTTGTCGTGTTTTAGCTCTAGTCTCGAACTTGTCGAGTTTGTAACCTTTTTGTTGTGGAATCAGAGGATAGCACGGCCGCGGTGAAGGAGGCTCGCCAGGGCCTCGTGCCGGCGAGTGAGTTGACGGCTGCCCAGTCATCCTTGAGCGCCGCGGAGAAGCTAATCGCCGAACTCGAGCGTGAGCTCAAGGAGGTGAAGGCGGAAGCGAGCTCGTTGGATGGACGGGCCAAGGCGGCCGTTAGTTCTACTTCTGAGGAGCGAAAGGTGTCGGACGCGCTCGTCGCCGGGCTGCAGAATGACCTCTCAGGTCTTCAAAATTTCATCACGGAACTCTGTCGCCCGCTAATTGGTGAGTGTTCCTTCTACGAATTCCCAGGCGCGTGCCTCACATTGTTTTGCTAGTGCTTCCCTTACTATTTTCTTCTGTGCTGCAGGTCTGATCACTGATAACGCCGAAGAGGCGCAATCGTACGACGCGCGGCAATGCGTCACCACTCTGGTTGATTCTGCCGCGCTGTCAGCGACCTGCCTCCGGGCGTACCTTCAGGAGATCTCGCCCACGGAGGTGATCCCCAGCGACCTCGTCCAAGTTTGGCGCTATCTGGAGAAGGCTCCTGCAGTCGTGGAGTTCATGACGCGGTCGACCTTTCGTCGTGGAGCGGCGACTACGTTGAGCCTTGGGCTCGCGCATTTTCCCAACAACTTCGACCTTGATGATGTCATGAGTGGGTACCCTTCGTGGACGGGCTCAGTCGAGATTTCCGAGGTGCTGAAGCTGACGGAGCGAGCCGCGGTGTACTCTGACCATGTGTGGGCGATGGGCGACCTTATTTCTTGTCAGGAAACGGTCGTCGCCCCCAATGACCCCGAGCCGGCGCACCGCGACTTCAAGGTGGAGCAACCATTTCATGTGGCCATGGCGGGTGAGCTCACGATGTACCCGTCGAATCCTTAGGTTCCCTTTATCCGCAATCGCAAGGATAGTGGCGCCTCCTTGTCGAAGCCTGCGGAATAGAGTATTTGCCACTCGGTGTTAGCTTAAGATGAACATATAACTCTCCCTGTACGTGAACAAATTTTGCTGCTATGAAGGAATGTAGTGGTTTCTTTGCCATTGTGTTTGTGGTTTGGTTGTTTGTTGTGCGAGTCCCCGAGCGCGTCCGCCCTTTTTATGGGGTTGACCTCGTTTTTATATGTTGTGTGAACTATTAGTGAGTTAGGGTCGACTCTCCATGGCTCGGGGAGCCAGTCGCATGGCGACTCCAAGGGGTGCTCTTTACTTGGCCCTTTTCCCGGGCGCGAACGGGGTCGGGTCGCCGGGTCCCCAAGCGTGGTACTTGGCCATTCTAGTCGCATGCCCGAGGTAGGTGAGGACTAGGCGCGTCACTCCACCTAATCCGGAAGACCGGTCATGTGGCGAGTCCAGGGCGCGCTCTCCTAATTGGCGTTTTTCCCTAGCCGCTCTTCTGTGGGCTGGCGTCAGTCCCCGAGCGTGGTACTTTGCTGTTCGAGTCACTGCGCCAAGGACGTGGAGGACTAGGTCGCTGTAGGAAGAGAATGCAGTTGTCTTGGCTCAGGAAGCCAGTCGAGCGGGGCGACTCCAATGGGGCTCCGGGTTAGCTTTTTTCGTGGACGGTACGAGGCCTGAAGTTTTCAAGTTCCCTCGTACCGCACTACTTGGCCGTGCCGGTCGCGTTCCCAAAGGTTGACTTCTGCGAGTAGCATAACGTTGTTATTACGAGTGCGAGTGGCACAAGGTACGGAGAGTGGACACAATTTGTGCGAATCAATCTTCTTTATTTCATAGCGGGTATGAGGTACATGTCTGGAGTTCTAAGAGTAGAACTTCTGTAGGAGGTTTACATTCCATGGACCACTACTAGAGAAAATCTTATGCGAGGCGCACCTAAAAGAATATGCGAGGCTCATATCATATGCGCCTCGCATATGTTTCACAATGCGCCTCGTATATTTATAGTATATGCGCCTCCTATAGTGTCCTATATGCGCTTCCGGTAATATTTTCGAAATTCAAGTTTTATAGACCACTATAAATAATAATATACAGATATTAAAATATACAATATAGTCCAGAATACAGTATAAAGAGCACATAATTTTTCAGAAACTTGCGATTTGCCAAAGCATAATAGAACCAACATGAATACAATACATTACACATCAATCATGACATACAAGTTCATACATCAAGTGTTTGTGCTACAAGTTCACACCTCCGAGTACAAGTTCACAATCATATTACAACTCCAACGACGTAGCTCTACCTAGATGAAGTAGAACACATAACCTACCATGAAGAGCAACAAGGTGGTGATCACGAGGAAGTTCCTCCACTTCTTCCTTCCATGCCTCCTCCACTTCTCTTCCACCACCTCTCTACTCTCATAGCCTTGGTAATTGTTGCCCGAGAAGTTGTTCACTTGCTTCTGGCAGTCTTTCCACTCCTCGTACACACCTGGAACCCGACCGATGTACACGACATAACACTTCTTCGCCATCTCCTACACATAATAAAGATGATATTACTTATGTCAGTGGAAAGCAATAGCTAGCAATTCACAAGATAGAATCATGCATATATATGGGTCCAACAAAATGTAAGAAATCACGTTCTAATCATCGGCATTTCGAAGAAAGATCAAGAATGACTTGGATTAGTACCTCATACTTAGGTTGGGCACGGAAATAATAATGCTTGTTGTTCAATCTTGTGCGTCAAGTAGAATATATATGCCCAAATTAACGGTTTTACAGAGCGTGCATGGCAAGGCAGGGATCAGTACATATCAGCAGAGGTTCCATTCATCTATCCGCAAATAAACAGGCAAAGGATGCACCACAAAATATACAGAACTTAACAAATGTGTAGGAAAAAGAATCAGAAACCCCTTCACAATATTGTGTGCTACCAGGCAAGAGTAGGCAGAAAATATCTATCTACGCATAGCATTATTGGCAAACAGGGAACAATCGATCCCACGAGATAGTTCTAAAGAAAGAGCTCTTGATTACATAAACAAACAGCACTTAGGTGGTCTTGGTTTCCTAGCACTACTCCATGCCTGCAGCACGTTCCAAGGCTCAGCAGCGAAAAGGAACAAATTTGAAATTCCCTCTACAATTATGTGTGCAGTTCCAGGCAAGAGTAGACAAGACACAACAGAAAATATCTACTACTCATCAATGTATTACTATTAATTAACAAACCACTAAAGAATCGCTTCAAAGAGATATTTCTGAACAGAAAGCTCTGAACCATGTAAACAAACAAATAGCACCCTGTTCTCGGTATTCCGCACTAGCTCATCATGCCTGCAGCACCACATTGGAAGGCCCAACAACAAAGACGGGCGAAAGAAATGGTATACATATCCAGGCATCGCATCTCTTTCAGCAGCAACAGATCAAGAGTATGCATCGTCCATCCAGCAACAGAAAAAAGCACGCGCGAATAAACGCATATAGGGAAAGGAAGGGGATACGAAGCGAGACTAGACTAGACCAAGGAAGATATCGGAATCGGTGGGCGGTGGTGCTAGCTGCAAATAATCGCCCGAGACGTCCGATCATCGGAGGAGGATAATAGACCGAGCAAGCTTTGTAAGGGTTGGCGAGAAGGTATGAGCTTGTTCACTGCTTTATCAGAGGCCTGATTAACAAAGTATATGTTCAAATATGGTTGTTTATATTCTGAAATCAATGTTATAGGAAAAAGCGTTGAACAGCTTAAAGTTACTGAAGGAAAAACTGTAGCCATTGGCCAGAAGATGGATCTTGTGTTCTACACTTTGCAAATTGGCCTTTTCTACATGGACTTTGATCTTATCTCAAAATCCATTGACAAGGCAAAGAAGTAAGCCCCATTTTGTTTATAGAGTTCCATTCTGCCATTTGGAATACCAGGGTACTGGTATTTGACCACTTAATTACTAATTATAGGTTGTTTGAGGAGGGAGGTGACTGGGAGAGAAAGAACCGGTTGAAAGTGTATGAAGGCTTATACTGCATGGTAACCAGAAACTTCAAGAAAGGCACCAGCCTGTTTTTGGACTCAATCTCAACTTTCACAACTGATGCCAGGATTACGGGGGGTAAGGGAGAAGGGGGATTGGCGCTCACCTTGGGGTGCTGACGACGGAGGTGAGGTTGCAGGTCCTCCACGAGCGCAGCAACAGTCGGTCCTCCACGAGCGCAGCAGCAACAGCAGGTCCTCCACGAGGCGAGCAGCGGTGAGCTCCTCCTTCACGGGGACGGCGGCGTCGGGCTCCTCCTCCACGGGTCGTGCGGGTCGTGGGCGAGGTGTGATCCTCCTGTAGGTGGTCGCCGAAGTATCAGGGAGAGGGAAGTCGTCCTCCAGATCGAAGTAGTTTAACATTTTTTATAGGAAGGGAAAGAGGATCCTTGATTTTGACCAAATTTACTGATCAAAATCTGTGGTTAGACTGAAATGACACATCGGCCATACTTTTTCTGTGGATGTTCAGGAAGAAGAATACATCTTCTGAGCCAAGATGAGCACAAGTTGTATTGATCAAACAACTCCAGTAGCAGTGCTAAATTCAGTTAGTAGAACAGACCAGTTGTGAATTGCAAAAGATGAGAAATAATAAGATACCCAAGCATGAGTATGGTGTGGGCTTCCAGTCCTCGTGGAAGGCCTCCGGCGGCACTCCACCTCGACGAGGGCCATCTTGGGCTCCACCCTCTGCGTGAGCGCCCTCTCCTTGGCGTTCACCACCAGCCACTGCCGGTCCCACCGGAACCCTGCACGCAGCCGCCGGCATCCATCAGATCAGACTCAGAGCTCCACTCAAGAATCAAGAAGGGAGGAGGGAGGGGTGAGAAGAGTTGAGTGAAGCAGCTAGTGAGTACCGAAGGAGGTGACGGGGGCCTGCGGCACGGAGATGCCCCAGCAGGACTTGATGGGGTATATCAGGATCGACGCCACCGTCGCCGCCGGCTCTCCCGCCGGCTCCTCTCCCGCGCCTCCGCCGCCGCCGAGCAGGGAGGAGAGGAAGGACGCCGCCTTCTCCATCGACTCGACTGGCGCGCAGCAGCGTGAGACACGGACAGCGGGCGGAGGATGAAGACGAGACAGAAGAGTGGGTGCAAGTGACGCGGGCCTTATCCCGCAGCAGCAGCGCCGCCTACCGCAGTCGGCTTTGGCACGACGCAGTGCAGCGCCAGATTAACATATTTTTCCGGCGGCTGGAGGACGACTTCGATCTGGCGGCTGGAGGACGACTTCGATCTGGAGGACGACGATGGTTCGATCCAGAGAAAAGGGAAACGGTCCATGCGGGGTACCAGATATGCGAGGTGTATATTGTAGAATGCTCCTCGTATAATATTACGCGAGGCGCATTTGGGCCGAATGTGCCTCGTATAATATGCAATCATAGACAAATAGCGCACTGCGCTAATTTCTGTCAATAAACGTGTAGCAGCCTAGTGGTAACATGCCTTGTCCGATTCCAAACACTAGCCATCCAGGTTAGAATCCTGGGTTCACAAACTTTTTAGAATTTTTTTAAAGGCCATTTTTCATGTAAAAGCATTGTCCAAACACAATATAAACTATAAAATATACTGCAAATATTTTAAATATTCAAATATTGCTAAAACAACAAAAGTGAGTATTCTCAATGATACATAATATTCTCAATGCAATATTATTATAACACACACATAATGAAAATTAAGAATGTTTCGATACATAATAGTAGGCCACACACATACGACGGTTCTTGACAATGGTTGGAGCGCGCTAGCGTTTCTTGAAAATGGTCGTCTTCTTGCCCTTCTTTGTCGCGGTTGCATAGGTTAGGTCCGGAACGTCTTCACTACTTCTCTTGAATGGAAATCCTTTCTTAGGTAGGGTTGTGGTGTACGGTGTTTGGTTCCATGTGCAAAAAGCTGGAAAAAAGTGATGCCAGGTTATAGGAGGCGCATATTGCACAATATGTGCCTCCTATAATTCAAACTATAGGAGGCGCATATAGCAATATGCGCCTCGCCTATGCGGCCACCTATCTCCACCCGGGCCCGCAGGGGTTACTTGAGGCACATATGACTATGCACCTCGCATATTATCAAATATAGGAGGCGCATATAACCATATGTGCCTCGCATATTCGTGCACCTACCAACACGCGGGCCCACACAGATTATGCGAGGCGCATTCTGTCCATGCGCCTCGCCTATCTAATATATAGGAGGCACATATGACTGGAATGCGCCTCGCATAATATGGGGCTGCTAGATTTCGTCCGTACAGGGATTATAAAAGGCGCATTCTTATTATATACGCCTCACCTATTTTTATACTAGAGGCGCATGGAGAAGGAGTGTGCCTCGCCTATTTTATAGGAGGCGCATATGGTCTAAATGTTCCTCGCATAAGCATGTCTCCTATAGCCTTTTCTCTAGTAGTGGACGCTTGACGTTGAGTTTTCCGTTGCCTCGGACGTCGGTGAGGTAGTAGGCATCGTTGCCCAGGACTCGCCCGATGGAGAATGGTCCCTCCCAAGGGGGAGAGAGCTTGTGCATGCCTTCTTGTCCTGGATCAGACGCAGTACCAGGTCGCCTTCCTGGAAGGTGCGAGTCCGTACTCGCCGGCTGTGGTAGAGGCGAAGCCCTTGCTGGTAGATGGCGGTGCGGGAGCGAGCTAGATCGCGCGCTTCGTCGAGCTGGTCGACTCCGTCCTGGCGTGCGAGCTCATTGTTGGCCTCCGTGTAATTCACCACTCGTGGTGAATCGTGCTCGAGGTCGGTTGGCATGACGGCCTCGGCGCCGTACACCATGAAGAAGGGAGTGAATACTGTCGACCTGTTGACGGAGGTGCGGATTCCACAGATGACAGACGGGAGTTCTTCGACCAAGCACCCGGGAGATCGCTCAAGTGGAACTTGGAGTCGTGGCTTCAGGCCATGGAGGATGCTCTGGTTGGCACGTTTCGCTTGTCCATTGGACTCCGGGTGGGCGACTGAGGCGAGGTCGAGCCGTATATTGTGCTGCTCGCAGAATTCCGCCATGGCTCCTTTGGCGAAGTTTGTCCCGTTGTCCGTGATGATGCTGTGCGGGAATCCGTAGCGATAGATGAGCTCACGTAGGAATTTGGTGGTAGTCTTCCCGTCACACTTGTGGACTGGCTTGGCCTCCACCCATTTTGTGAACTTGTCGACTGCGACTAGGAGGTGGGTGAATCTAGAGGGGGTCTTCTTGAACGGTCCCACCATGTCCATGCCCCATACGGCGAATGGCCAGGTGATGGTTATGGTCTTGAGTGCCTAGCTCGGCACGTGGGTCTGGTTGGCGTACTTCTGGCACCCGACGCATCGTTGGATGATTTCGATCGCGTCAGCGTGTGCGGTGAGCCAGTATAAGCCATGTCGCATGGCCTTGGCGACCAAGGAGCGGGCGCCAACGTGGTGGCCGCAGTCGCCAGCGTGGATGTCTTGGAGGATCTTCCATCCTTCTGCGGGTTGGACACAGCGTTGGAACACGCCGGTCACGCTCCGCTTGTGGAGCTCGCCGTTGATGATGACGAAGGATTTGCAGCGGCGTGCTATCATACGGGCCTACTTTTCGTCAGCGGTTAGCATGCCTTCCTCCAGGTACGCGACATATGGCGCGGTCTAGTCGCTTGGCTCGACGATCAATGCGACCAGGGCTGCTTCTGGGTGCAGCGGAATCCCGACATCGATCTCCCTTGGGGGAGAGACAAAAGGCTTGGTGATGGTGTCGAGGAAGACGCCGGCAGGTGGTGCGAGTCGAGCCGAGCCGATGCGGGAGAGTGCGTCGGCCTCCTCGTTCTTCCTCACGTCAATCCACTCGACAGAGTAGCCTGCGAAGTGGCCTCCCAGCTGGTCCACTTCTTGGCGGTATGCCGCCATGGTGGGGGAGACTGTGTCGCAGGTGCCGGTGACTTGCCCGGCGACGAGGTCGGAGTCGCCGTAGCAGCGCGGGCGATTGATGTTCATCTCTTTGGCTACCCGCATGCCGTGGAGTAGCGCCTCGTACTCGGCCATGTTGTTGGTGCAGGGGGTGAAGTCGAGGTAGAGGACGTAGCGTAGCTTGTCGCCCTTCGGAGATGTGAGCATGATCTCTGCCCCTGCGCCATCTGCGTTCTTGGAGCCATCGAAGTGTAGGCTCCAATAATGGAGGTATGTCAGTTTCTCTAGCTGCTGGGCCTCCTCCCAGTCGGCGAGGAAATCTGCGAGAGCCTGCGACTTGATCGCCTTGCGCGGCTCGTACCTGATGTTGTGGACGCTGATCTCGACGCCCACTTGGCGACTCGCCCGGTCGCTTCACGGTTGCGGATGATGTCCTGCAACGGTGCTGAGGGGACGACCGTTATTGGGTGCTCCTGGAAGTAGTGCGGCAGTCGTCGCTTTGCTCTGAAGACCGCATATACCAATTTTTGGTACTGCGGGTAGCACTGGCGAGACTCGGTGAGGACTTCGCTGATGTAGTATACATGTCGCTGCACTGGGCGCTCCTTGCCCTGCTCTGGTTGTTCGACGACCATGCTGGCGCTGACGACGCGCTCGGAAGCCGCGACGTAGACGAGCATGGGCTCCTTATCGACTGGGGCGGCGAGTAGCGGTGCCGCGAGTAGCACCTCCTTGAGAGCATGCAACGTGTTGTCTGCCTCCTTGTCCCACTGGAAAGTGGGGTTCTTGCGCATTAGGTGGTAGAGGGGCATCGCCTTCTCGCCTAGCCGGGGGATGAAACGATTCAGAGCCGCGACTCGCCCGGACAGCTTCTGGACATCGTGTAGGCACTCGGGTCTGCCGAGTCGGGCGATCGTGTTGATCTTGGCGGGGTTCGCCTCGATTCCGCGCTTGGAGACGACGTACCCCAGCAGATGTCCAGTAGGTACGCCGAAGGTGCACTTCCCTGGGTTTAGCTTTATCTTGTACCTCCGCAAGTTGGCAAAGGTTTCCGCCAGGTCAGCGAATAGATTGTCCTGGCGAGTGGACTTTACTACCACGTCGTCGATGTAGACGTGGATATTACGACTGATTTGGCTCTCAAGGCACTCCTGCATACACCTCTGGTAGGTCGCCCCGGCGTTCTTGGGGCCGAAGGTCATGGCGGTGTAGGAGAATGCTCCAAATGGCGTGATGAACGCCATCTTCTCCTTGTCCTCGACTACAATTTTGATCTGGTTGTACCCAGAGTAGGCATCGAGGAAGCATAGCGACTCCGAGCCCACGGTTGAATCGATGATTTGATCGATCCGCGGGAGGACGAACTGCTCCTTCGGGCAGGCGCTGTTGAGGTTTGTGTAATCGATACACATTCTCCAGGTCCTTTTTTTCTTCTCGACCAGGGGACTGGGTTTTCCAGCCACTTGGAGTATTTGATTGGCCGGATGAAGCCTGCAGCGAGTAGACGCTGCACCTCCTTGGCGATTTCTCGGTGGCGCTCTTCATTGAAGGGCCGCAGCGACTGCTTGACAGGTCATGCTTTGGGGTCGGCATTGAGTTTGTGCTCCGCGAGTTCCGTCGGGACACCAGGCATGTCGGATGGCTTCCATGCGAAGATGTCGCGATTCTCACGTAGGAACTCGATGAGTGCGTCTTCCTATGCTGGGCTCATGCCCGTCCCAATCGTCACCGTTTGGCTGGAGTCGCCTGGGACCAGCTCGACAGTGCGAGTGTGCTTCATTGCCTCAAAGGCAGTGGAGCTGCCACCCTCCGAGTTGGGCTTCTTGAGTATGGTGGGGTCGTCATTGTTGACCCCGCTCACATACTTGGCGAGCTCCTCGGCGTGGTTGGCCTCTGCCGCGATGACAGCGTCAGCGAGTTCGGCGCCTTTGGCCTCGCATTCTGCGGCCATGTCAGGATCACCATGGACAGTGATGATGCTGCACGGCCCGGGGAGCTTCATCGCGTTGTACGTGTAGTGGGGCGCTGCCATGAATTTGGCGAATGCCTGGCACCCCAGGACGCAGTGGTAGGGGCTGTTGAACGGCACCTGCTCGAAAACAATCCGCTCGGTGTGAAAGTTTGCTGGTGTGCCGAAGGTGACTAGCAGCGTCACCTTGCCGATTGGGTACGCCTTCTGACCGGGGACGATGCCGTGGAAGGTGGTTTAGGTCGTCTCGATCATCGACCGCGGGAGCCGCAGACGCCTGAAAGTGTCCAGGTATAGAATGTTGATGGAGCTACCGCCGTCCATCAGCGTCTTGGGGAGCCAATAGTCGCCCACCTTGGGCTTGACCACCAAGGCGACTCGGCCCGGATATTAGATCCGTGGCGAGTGGTACTCGCGGCTCCAAGTGATTGGTTACTCGGACCAGTTAAGGATTGGGGGATGTCGATCTGGGACACCGCGTTGACGGCGACGGTGCGGGCGATGACCTTCTTCTCGCGCTTCGTGTTGAAGCCTGTGAAGGTGTGGAGCAAGCCGGCGACTCTGCCGAATTTCCGCCATTTGGCGGGTGGTTGTCGGGGTCTTCCCGTGCGCGTTGTGCCTTCTCAATCTCCTTTAGAGAGTGGTAGTCGGCGGTCGTGTGCGTGGCGGGCTTCCCTTCCCTGCTGTGAAACAGACAGGGTTGGTTGAGGAGAGCCGTGGGGTCAAACCTCGGCTTCACCTTGTAGTTGCCGCCATCGCGGCGCTGGCCTCCGTCGTGGCGGAAGCTCTTGGGTTCGCGCGGCACGTATCCGGTGTTGGCAACGAAGTCGACTCGCCCATCACCGCGGTGCTTGCCGGTGAGGCGAGTGTTGCTGTAGCGTAGCTCGGGTCGTCTCCCGTTGCCGTTGCCCCTTGTGCGGCGATTGCCTCCCGAATCGTCATCGGTTTCTTGGTTTGGGTCCTCTTCCGCGTACCTCTTGGCGATCTCAAGGAGGTCCGGTTGTTGTCGAGTGTTTTGTACACCCGCTTTAGCTTGGCGACCAGGGGCTCGTAGCGGCACGAGGTCTTGAAACAGTGGATCGCGGTGTCCGGGTGGATTCCGGCCGCGTTATACCACAGGTCTTGCCACCGTTGGACCCAGCTGCGGGTCGATTCGCGGAGTCCCTAGATGTATCTCTCCAAGTCCTCGATGGTGGTGGCACGGGTGTAGGAACCCTCGAAGTGCCTGACGAAGGCGTCGCGCATTTCCTCCCAGGAGTCAATGCTGTCCGCGGGGAGGGTGTTGATCCATTGCCTACACGCTCCATTCTTCATCAGGGGGAGGTAGCGAGCGGCGAGCAGGTCGATGTGGCCGGCGATTCCCATCGCCATGAGGTAGGTGTCGAGCCACACGGAACGGTCGTACGAGGGGTCGTACTTCTCGATTTCCTTTGGCGCCTTGAAGTTCGCCGGGTATCTTTCGCCTCAGATCATTGGTATGAAGCACTGGGGTCCGACTCGACTCAGTCACTACTAGGAAAACGGCTATAGGTAATCAGCACATCCGTGGCTCACATGGTTGAAGTGCCCCACGGCTAAAACAGGCGTGGCTCACCTGTGGGCAGTGCCCTACTAATAACTAGAACAACCGTGGCGCACATGACCATAGTGCGCCACAGATGTGTGTGGGCCAGGGCCCTGTTGGCCACACGCCAAACTTCTGTAGCGCACTACAGTCATGTGCGCCATGGTTGTTAGGGTCATCTGTGGCGCACGTGTGCATGGTGCGCTACGACTAAGCGCATGCCCACCTCTGCTCTGAAACGGCCACAAACTTCTGTGGCGCACTCCGCCTAGTGCGCCACAGGGACTAGGAGCATCTGTGGCGCACTCCGCCTAGTGCGCCACAGAAGTTTGTACTCCCTGTGGCGCACTGGGGCCGTGTGCGCCACGGATGTTTCGATTCTTTTAGGACAGCACTTTATGTGCACATGTGTGCCCACACATCCACCACCCACACTTCACTTTCCCCTTCTTCTTCCTCCTTAGATCTAGTCGGGATCTTCTCCTTCCCACCTCAATTTCTCCATACATTCACCATTTTTAGCATGTAAAACTTGCTTTGGATGTTACATAAGTAATAGAGGAGGTCTCCGGTCTCTCATCTATCCGTCTCCGGTCGACGCGCGCACCTCTCCTTTCCATCTTTCTCGCGATCGGTCTCTCATCTCGGTAAGTTGTCCATGTAAGGATGTGTTCATGTGTATATGGATGATGCATGCTCATGATGTGTGTATGTGTGGAGAGGATCGATGGTCATATGTGTGTGTATATGGAGAGTATCGATGATGCTCATGCATGTGTGTATGGAGAGGATAATGATATGTTCATGTGTGTATGGATCGGTTTCTCTCTCTCTTGTGTTTGTATGTGAACTAGTTGCCTTTTGTTTTGCCAAAATGTTGATTCATTTCCATTTTGGCAAGACTTTGGCATTTCGCAAAGGTACTAATTTTAGGATAGGTCATGCCGAAATTTTCTATCGACCATTGCATGCATGCATTCATTATGTGGTTCTAATAGACTTCAAAATTGTACCGTGTACATCGTGCAGGCAAAAATGGTCCGCATAATGAGCGAAGGAATTGTGGCTAGATTTTTGAAATGTGCGACAGCCGACATGATACGAAATAACAAGACAGATATAAGATGTCCGTGTAGAAGATGCAAACTCAACTGGGTGATCGACCCAGATTCCGGGAATCTGCAGGCGCACCTGCTCCGCCATGGTTTCATGGATGGATACACTCGTTGGATAAGCGATGGCGTAGATGATGGAGACGGTGAAGAAGGTGGCCAACATGACGATGATCGTCATCACGGCGAGAACGGGCGAGATGATGAAGAGTCTCCTGGAGATGGTGAAGGTACGGAAGCAGACCGGGATGATGATGATCTAGATGCCGGAGGAGCAGACGACGATGGAACAACGTCAGGCTGGGTGCGGGACCCTTATGTGCAAGAGCTGCTTCTCAAGCAGACGAGTAACGCCAGGGCTGCCGCTAGAGAGAAAGCCAAGCTTGCGCAACTTGAGAAAGACGCGGTTACTCCATTGTATGAAGGATGCAGGCCCGATGATACCCGGTTGAATGTAACGCTCAAGGCTATGGAGATGAAGGCAAAGCACAAATTGAGCGACGCAAGCTTCGACGATATGATGGCATTCTGGCACGATCGTCTCCCGGAGGGGAACACATGTCCAACTAGTATCGAGGATGCCAAGAAAATCGTCTGTCCTCTCGATCTACCGCACGTTAGATATCACGTATGCATCAACAATTGCATCATTTATCGGGGCGAGGACGCGGAGAAAACCACATGTCCGGTGTGCGGCGTGAGTCGATACAAGAAAGGGAAGAAAGCACCTCGAAAAGTGGTATGGTACTTTCCTATCACCCCTCGTCTGCAGCGCTATTTCGCGGACCCTAAGGAAGCGAAGCTCATGCGATGGCATGCGGAAAGGAAGAAGCCAGGAGATGATGATGACCCTGAAAAGGATGAGCTGCTGACGCACCCTTCAGATGCTAGCCAGTGGAAAGCATTGGACCTCGAATTCCCAGAATTCGGTGGAGATTCGAGGAACATCAGGCTTGGTGCGAGAACCGATGGACTCAATCCGTTCGGTAGCCAGAGCAGCACGCACAGCACTTGGCCTGTGTTTGTATGGATGTACAACCTCCCTCCATGGTTGTGCATGAAGAAGAAGTACATACAAATGAGTATGCTAATTCAAGGGCCGAAACAACCTGGTACCGACATCAATCTGTATCTCGGGCTGTTGAAAGAGGAGCTAGCCACGTTATGGGAATCTGGAGCCAATACTTACGACGCCGTCGCACAAGATTATTTCACTATGAGAGCCGCGTTGGTCACTACGGTGCAAGACTATCCAGGTTGCGGGTATATCTCGGGGCAGGTTATCCAAGGATTCTACGCATGCGTTAGGTGCATGGATAACACAAGCTATCTCCAACTAGAGAAAGATCCAGGGTCATCGAAAACCGTGTTCATGGCGCACCGGAGGTGGCTCGGCAAGAATGATCCATGGAGAAAACGTGGAGACCTGTTCGATGGCAAATCAGAGACCCGAGGAATCCCAGAGCGTAGGAGCAGCGAAGAAGTGGAAGAGTTGCTGAAAAACTGGAAAGATTGTCCTAAGCCTGGAAAGAAGCGAAAGAGGCAGCAACAAGACAAGCCGCTGATGAAGGTATGGAAAACAAGGTCTGTTTTCTGGGAGTTGCCATACTGGAAGTTTCTCCGCACGCCTCATAGCCTCGACATCATGCATATCACGAAAAACGTGTGCGAGAGTCTGGTCGCCACCATAATCAACATGCCAGATAGGACGAAAGATGGTCCGAAAGCAAGGCACGACCTGATATGCTTGGGTATCCGGAAGGAGCTTCACGGAGGACGCACTACTCCTGATGATCAGGAAGATGACGATGATCATGAGTCGGAGACGACACAAGGTCGTCGGAAGGGTAAAAAGTTCAAGAAGAACGAATATTACTGCCCTCCTTCTTGCTTCACTCTAAGCCAGGATGAGATCAAACAGTTTTTCAAGTGCCTTCTAGGAGTCAAATTTCCTTACGGCTACGCGGGCAAGATAAGCAGATACCTAGACGAGGCGAAGCAGAGGTTCAGTGGCATGAAGTCTCACGACTGTGCCGTGCTAATGACGCAGGTACTTCCGGTCGCACTAAGAGGGATAATGGACGAGCACGTCCGTGAAACGTTATTTGGCCTATGCAAGTTTTTCGACGTCATCTCTAGGAAGTCGATTGGCTTGAATCAGCTCGGAAGGCTATAGGAGGAGATCGTGGTGATACTATGTGAGCTTGAGGTCTACTTCCCACCCGCATTCTTCGACATTATGGTGCATCTGCTGGTCCATGTCGTGGAGGACATCGTACAACTCGGGCCGATGTTTCTCCGCAGCATGATGGCGTTCGAAAGGATGAACGGAACATCAAAGGATACGTTCGCAACAGGTCCCGTCCAGATGGAAGCATAGCCAAGGGCTTTCTGGCCGAAGAGTGCATCTCTTTCTGCACGAATTATCTAGACATCGAGAACCCTGTCGGTCTTCCCGTCAACAGACACCTTGGCAAGCTCGACGGATCTGGTCACCGAGAGGGTCGTCGCATACTGCATGCAGACTTCGATTTTCGACGCGCAGACTTTGATCGAGCAAACCTCGTCGCGCTACAGCATTTAGAACTGGTCGATCCTTGGGTACAGAAGCACAAAAGGTTAATCGAGAAGAAGTACAGTGACCGGGGCATACAGAGGACGCAGGGAGAAATAATCAAAGAGCACAACTCAGATTTCACGCGTTGGTTTAGGTAGACGCTCCTTGATAATCCCCCGCGCTCGCATTCTTCTGACACGGAAAAGATCATATTCACCTTGTCGCAGGGACCGATGCAAAACCTGGTGACCTATCAGGCGTATGATATCAACGGCTACACATTCTACACGGAGGAAAAGGACAACAAGTGTGATTATCAGAACTCAGGCGTAACGTCGGAATTCTACACCGATGACAACGTGAAGGAAAGATTCTACGGAAGAATCGAGGAGATCTGGGAGCTCGACTACTGTGGAGAAAAGGTGCCGATGTTCCGTGTCAGATGGGCAAAGAGCGTCGAAAGAGAAGACCGGTATTTCACAACCATGGTTATACCCGAAGCAGCCAAATCCAAGGCCGCCGGTGCAAACGTGGCCGCGAAAAATGAACCGTGGGTACTGGCTACCAAAGTGGACCAATGTTTTTTCATTACCGACCCGACAAAGCCTAGCCGTGTTGTCGTGAGGAGAGGAAAAAGGAACATCATCGGAATGGATGGAGTCGCCAATGAGCAAGACTTCGACCAGTACGGCGATCCAAAGATTGAAGATGACGACGACTACGATGCAGCAACATACATCACAAGAATAAAAAGGACAACCCTACCCAAAAAAGGTAGCCCGTTCGAAAGAAGAAACATTAAAGTGCCGGGGCTAAATTATTCAACCGCGACAAAGAAGGGAAAAAAGATTGTAAAACGCTAGCTCAAAAAATATTGTAAACGCGTGGTCGAAAAAGATTGTAATATTCATGGACAAATTATTATGAAATTTAGTTATACTTTGAATCATATTTGTAACACTTTTATGACATATATCACTACTTTTTGGCATTTTTGGAATATTTAAAAGTATTTTAAAAACAAAACAAAACTTGTATGGCATAAATCACCACTTTTGGACATTTTTTGGAACATTTAAAAGTATTTTTAAAATAAAAATAAAAAAGTGGAGCACCAGGATTCGAACCTGGGTGCTCATAGTTTAGAATAGAGCTAAGGGGCAGAACCAGTGGGCTATGACAGTACTAGTGCTAATAGAAGGGATGGCCGCCCTCTTATCTGGTAGTCCAACACACATAGGCGTAGCGCACCCTGGCCAAGTGCGCTACGGTTATCCGTAGCGCACTTGGCCAGGGTGCGCTACGCCTATGTGTGTTGGACGCTAGTCAACCGCTCCATCTCACAGACACCACACGCACACCGCGAAGCCGCGCCGCTGCATCTGACAGACACCACACGCACACAGATCGCCACCGCCACAGATCGCCACCGCCGCGCTGCACTGTGCTCTCGAGGAGGAGGAGGAGGCCCGCCACCACGCTGCGCTCTCGAGGAGGAGGAGGCCCACGCTTGTGGAGGAGGAGGCTCCGTGGAGGAGGAGGAGGCCCGCCGCTTGTGGAGGAGGAGGATCGCGCCGCCGCCCGTCGTCGTTCGCCCGTCGTCCGCCCGTCATAGGTAGCCCCTCCCCTGTCTCTCCCTCTCTCCCTCCCCTGTCTCTCCCTCTCTCCCTCTCTCCCTCTCTCCCCCTCTATCTCCCCGATGGGGGTCTGCCTCTGAACCAAGCCAGATTGCTAGATTGCTAGGCCAATCTGGGTAGGCTACTGGTAGGCTAAGCACAGCAGTCAATCGCCGGGATTGACGCGATTGACGCCGGTCCTAGGTTCACAGGTTGTTCTAGATTCGCTTTGTTCGTCGGATTCCAAGCCTACACGCAGATTAAAATTTTCAGATTTGTCTACATCTTCTAGTCTAGCTTATAATGGCATCTGTGTAGCATCTGCGGCCTATTTAGACAAACATGTTTGGTGTTTTGTAAAATTTTGGGATGCTAATCAGTAAGTTTTTTTCTGTTGAGATTTACTTAATGTTTCAGTGTTGTGCTCCAGGAGATACCATGTTGATCAAGTCAATAGGGTTTTGTAGTTAATCAATGTTGCCAATCTGGAATATAATGATGTTTAGTTAATTGTGATTTGTTTGTTTAGTTATCGTGTAGCTAGATGTCAATCTTGATTAGCATTTGAACTGCTTAGAAACATTGAATTGTTTCAGGCTTGTTCTGATTTGCCTACACGCAGATTAAAATTTTCAGATTTGTCTACATCTTCTAGTCTAGCTTATAATGGCATCTGTGTAGCATCTGCGGCCTATTTAAACAAACATGTTTGGTGTTTTGTAAAATTTTGGGATGCTAATCAGTAAGTTTTTTTCTGTTGAGATTTACTTAATGTTTCAGTGTTGTGCTCCAGGAGATACCATGTTGATCAAGTCAATAGGGTTTTGTAGTTAATCAATGTTGTCAATCTGGAATATAATGATGTTTAGTTAATTGTGATTTGTTTGTTTAGTTATCGTGTAGCTAGATGTCAATCTTGATTAGCATCTGAACTGCTTAGAAACATTGAATTGTTTCAGGCTTGTTCTGATTGACTTATACAATTTTCTTGCCAAGCTTGGACAGTAGCTCACTTTAGCATCTGAAAGTTCTGTGTTAATTTGGTTCTCCATGTTGTTGTTGTTGTTGTCCTTTCTCACTTGTGGACCTAATTTTATCTAGGATTCTAGTAATGTTCATATCTAGCTGTGCTCTGATTGCAGAAATAAATTGATAGTTAAACCAACTAGTGCTCAGTAATATAAACTTCTCCTATGTGCATCCATTGTTTCAGCTTTTATTTGACTAAGATAGCTTTTGTACATTTTTTACTTAATAGAATGGCCTGCAGTATTTTCTTATTAATAAAATTAGAATGGACTGGATGCTATCATATACTTGTTGTCATATTTGTTGTCATACTTGCTGTCATATACTTGCTGTCATACTTGTTGTCAATGACAGTTGATATAATCTGTGGTGATATAATTGTAGCACTTGAAATTGTGCTTGTGCTTGTATATGAAGAACTTTATTATGTGTGTATGCAGGTTCTTGTATGAAATGAGTCCCGATTTTTTCCGGAATGTTGATTAACTTCCGTTTCGGCAGAAATCGGGCACTCCTAGTTTAAGAAAATTAGCAAAGGTCATGCCGGATTTTTCCGTGCATTTAACCAATTATTTGTTTTTTATTAGTGCAAAGATGTGTGACAACGACGAGGCTGGATGTTCTAAGCGCATCAGCGCTGAAGGAGAACTCAGACCTCCGAATAAACAATTGACATTCTGGGAGGCGGCCCAGCGTCTAGAAGACGATGAAGAATACCATCCTTCGGAGAGCGAGGATGATGAGATGGAAGACGCGGAGGAAGAAGCCGAAGGAACGGCGAACGATGAAACCACTGATGGCGGCGAGGGCACAGGGAGTGGTAGCAACCCTCCTAAGAAGAAGAAGCCGAAGGACCGGCGCCTGAACACGGTCGGCACGGTCAGGGAGGAAATTACCGAAGTGAGCCCATCAGGGGTTCCTTTGGAGCCCGCCCTTGTCGTCAAAGGGTACGGTGGGCAAGTGGCGGCGATCACCCGGACAACCATCTCGATCAACACCGAGAATCTCCGGCATAAAGATAATGGCCACTTGCGCACACTCCTCTTCGAGAAGCTGCACGCCAGATACAAGTTCCCCGCTAAGTATCAGAACACAAATTATCATGGGAACGAAGTAAACAAATCCGCCCTCACAAAGATGAGCACCGCCCTGGCCAGCTGGAGAACCCGGATAAAGAAGAAGATCTATAAAGAAGGCAAAAGTCTCGAGGAGATCCAGAAGATTGACCCGCAGATCACCGAAGATCAGTTCCGGGAGTTCAAGGAGAGGTGTGAATCCGAAAGAGCCCTCGCCAATAGTAATCGGGGAAAGGTGCTGCAGGCGATGAATATAGGTCATCACTATCTCGGATCTGGTGGATACAGAACCGCGGAGGCCAAATGGAATAAGGAGGACGAAGAGTATAGATCCAAGGGGATAGAAAACCCCTTTGCTAAATTCGAACCCGGGCAGGTTCGAAACTTCATCAGGGCCCGTTACCATGTGGACCCAAAAACCAAACAACTCACCGCGGATCCTGCGGTGAAGGAATTCGAGGAAATTGTGGTAAGTATAATCTAATTACCGGTGATCAACACGATTGCAATCTAATCGATGATCTAAATGATTCACTGTTACTTCTTCTGTAGGAGGAGGAAATTGTTGCTAGTCATGGATCCCAGGGTTCCTCATCCCAGGGGTCAACGGCGGCCACCCGGTGGGATAACCCTTTTAACAGGGCGATGAACCGGGCCAAGAAAATAGAGCCGGTTACGAAGAAGCCGTCGTCGGCTGGCCGTCTGGCCGGCCTCGGGGGTAAGAATTGGGTGGATCATTTTGGTCCACCGCCGAGGATGCATGTGGCGCCGTCGGGAAGGAGCGAGGAGGAAAACAGAGAGGTTCAAGAACTTAAGGCACAAGTGGCACGGATCCCGCAGATCGTCCAAGACAACCTGGCAATCACCCTTACGTCCTTCCTGCCTACCTTGGTGGAGTCAATAGCGAACTGGAGTGCGGGTGGTCGAGTAGGGCCGTGCCCGATTCCAAGCATGGTCAGCAGCCACTCGAACAACGCAGCGCCGACGAATCAGGCGAACTACGTGTTCGTGACTCCGCCCGCTAGCACCGCGGCGCCGCAAGTGTTGGTGACTCCCCCTGCCATCACCGCGGCGCCGGAGTACATGTTGGTGCCCCCCCTGCCATCGTCGCGGCGGCACCGGAGCTCCAAGCACCCGTCGGTAGGGAGAATACACCGGCGGCCAGCACCGCGCCATCAAGCAGCCCTTCCGTCTCTTGCACGCCCGTCGCCGTATGCGGTGCGTCGACATTAGCCGATCTCGACGCCATCACGGTAAACAAATTGCTTTAATTACCGCCTTTCATGCCATCTATATATTACTCTTGTGGCATCTCGCTCTGACGACGCCGTACATGTTTTCCGCAGACGGATGTTCCTTGCACTCTCTTATGCTACGTGAACAACGAGCTGAGGGATGTTGCCAAGGGTACCATCGTTCAACCCTTGCAGCGCATGTTCCACTCAAAGCCGATGCCAGATAGCGTGCACAGGGTTAAAATTAGTCGGGTGCTAAGGGGCTGCGACGACCTGGAACCTCCCATTCAACCCCCAGGAGCGGATGAAGAAGAGTCGTCTGTCCTCAGAAGTTGCTTCGGCTTGTTCTTGCTATGGCCAAAGAGCATGATCCGTTTGGGAACGGCGGGGTCCATCACGCCACAGACAACAGCACCGCCTGTCGTGCCAGCGACAAGCGGTGGCAAGGCCCCCTTACCGCCCTCGCCGTCACCTCCACGCGGTGGGTCGGATGATCATGTTGATGATATGCACATGGCGCAGGATCCGGCCGAGGACTTCGAAGACTGGAATGATCACTTCTTCAGCACTCAGTTTGGCAACGAAGAAGACCTAGCTGGTGGCCCCACAGAGAAAGCCACTATCACCAAGCGTCTGTTTGGTTCTCAGGAGACGCCTCCAGCTTGCGCCTTTACAGAGCCAGCTGATACAACCAACCGGCCCTTTATTCTAAGCCCTGACACACTACATAGGGCGGCCGGTGCTCAGATTGCGGTGCCTGCCCGCTCTCCAAAAGGAAAAAAGCGCAGGAAAAGAAAATCTAGCAGCTCGAGCCAGCCGGTGGCGTCAACAACTGCGAATCCGATCAGGTTTCGGGACGGGCCACCAAGACCCGAGGGTATTATGTGGAGGATTCATGTGGCGGGTGAGCCCATGCTACCTAAGAATTTGCGGAAGCTCGCCAGTTCGGAACTGCAGAGTGTGCATGACGGCGTGCTGACGATAGAGAGACGCCTTCTATCGGAGAAAGATCCCTCGCACCCGGTATTCGTGGTTAAGGTGCCACCAGGCTTGGGCTTCGTCGACACTGCCCCCGCGGATCTGTTCTTCCTGCGGTTCGAGGACATCTTCAATATGTTCCACCTATACCCGCTGCACTATACCATGGTCCGTCTCTTTTCTCTCAGCCTGGCCACGCAGATCATTAGAGAGAACACACCGGGCATCGCTATAGTGGACCCCTACTACATGCGTGACGGCTGCTTGGGTTCCCCCGCCGAACGACGTATCGTGGCCTCGTACCTAAAAAGAATCCTCGTGGCGAACAAGACAAAGGAATACATTCTCGTGCCTTACTTTCCCGAGTAAGTCGTTATTCAGTCGCCACCGTCGATTGGCTTTATTAGATCATGATCATTCTTTTTTCAACACATTCCATTTGAATTTTTTGCACAGAGATGAACACTGCACGCTCATCTCCTTATCGCCGAAGCATTCCCACGCCACGTATTTCGACTCGGGGAGTCTAGAAAAGAAGAAAAACTACGACAAGATCAAGGAAGTTCTGGATGATGCTCTCACTGGCTTTGCCTCGACGGAAGGCACCAGCTTCGTGCGTAAGAAGGTCAAGTTCGGCAGGCACGTCTTCAACCACGTAACAGAGTTCCCCTGCGTGAAGCAGCCGGAAAACAGTAAGAAGGAAGCCTACTACGCACTCCATCACATGAGGGCGTTCCTACTTGACCAGCAGAATTCTACGCTGCCAGATCATCTCAAACAGTGGGCCGAAGCAAAGGCCAAGATCAATGATTCGGATATTAGACAAGAGATGTATCGCATCCAGCAGCAGTTTGGGGCAATCATCTTTCGTGATGTCATGACTTCGGGGGGGGTCTTCTACGGAGGAAATATCCCGAATAACCGTGACATAGAAGATCGCCTAGAGATGCAGGGTGACTATAGGAAGTTCATGACGAGGCAGGGCGTCCTCCCGTTCCCTAAGCCGAGCCAGAAGGCTTGATGTTGGCCTAGTTGTAGTTGCAAACTATAGATGACCTTTGTGTGTGTGTGGATGACAAGTGTACTTATCTTATTAGGTTTATGAATCACCGCTTACTTATTTTGCTTATTATTATTATATATCAATCAATGCTTGGTTTTTTTTCTTACTCTTTGGTTTTTTTGCTTACTCTTTGGTTCTCGGACGACAAGTGTGAGTTATTTTTGTCTTTTTCGAGAATATGCCGATGATTGAAATATCGTGGCACAATATATATGTGAATGTGCTATGACGGGATTGTCAGCCTTGTGATATGCACAAGTCCAGGAATTGTGCATCCTACTTGGCTGACAGTCCCGTCATAAGCAATTCCTGTGTCCAACGACCTAGCTAGTTATATATGAGGCATGCTTTTCGAGTTATTTTTGTCTTTTTCGAGAATATGCCGATGATTGAAATGTCGTGGCACAATATATATGTGAATGTGCTATGACGGGATTGTCAGCCTTGTGATATGCACAAGTCCAGGAATTGTGCATCCTACTTGGCTGACAGTCCCGTCATAAGCAATTCCTGTGTCCAACGACCTAGCTAGTTATATATGAGGCATGCTTTTCGAGTTATTTTTGTCTTTTCGAGAATATGCCGATGATTGAAATGTCGTGGCACAATATATATGTGAATGTGCTATGACGGGATTGTTAGCCTTGTGATATGCACAAGTCCAGGAATTGTGCATCCTACTTGGCTAACAGTCCCGTCATAAGCAATTCCTGTGTCCAACGACCTAGCTAGTTATATATGAGGCATGCTTTTCGAGTTATTTTTGTCTTTTTCGAGAATATGCCGATGATTGAAATGTCGTGGCACAATATATACGTGAATGTGCTATGACGGGATTGTTAGCCTTGTGATATGCACAAGTCCAGGAATTGTGCATCCTACTTGGCTAATAGTCCCGTCATAAGCAATTCCTATGTCCAACGACCTAGCTAGTTATATATGAGGCATGCTTTTTGAGTTTGCTCTTTTTGATTTAAGAGTACTTTCTATAAGTGTATCTTCATATGCGACTTTAATTATACATGTTTTTTCAATCACCGGTTAGTTATTATTGTCAACTTGTAGATGACGTGGTACGTCGTGTACAAGGGACGGGTTCCCGGAGTCTACGATGATTGGGAAGACTGCCGGAGACAGGTGCACCGTTTCAGCGGCAATAGCTACAAAGGGTACAACACTATGGCGGAGGCGGAAGATAGATACACGCGCTATCTAGCGGGAGTTAGGACAAGGAACCGGATGAAGACCTACACCTTCGTCGCGGCGGTGATCATGCTTATCTTCTTTGGTTATTTATCCCGCGTTTGTGTCTAGCTAGCTAGTTTAGATGTCTAGGCGAGCTTCCGAGCTCTAACTTGTTCGATCGACACATGTATTCGCATGTCACCAACTACTACTTTGTAACATGATCAAAACAATGTAACCTGGACTATGTATTCATGTATGAGACTTATCTATATGTATTTGTTTCAATCTTGTTTTTCATATCGAGTATTTATATATATAATTGTATATCTTGTATCTGTGTGTGTATATCTGCTATAATATTGTATATAATCTGTATTGCATATAATCTGGCTTGGAAATTAAAAAAAACAAAAAATACATCTGTGGCGCACATGTTCTACCTTCTGTGGCGCACTACGCCTAAAGCGCACCATGGATGTTTAGTGGCGCACTGGGTAGTGCGCCACAGAAGATCCAAGGGGTAGCGCACCACGCCAAACTTCTGTGGCGCACTAGGTGGTGTGCTACGCCTATCTCTACACAACCGTGGCGCACTAGGCAGTGCGCCACGGCTGAGAGATAGCCGTAGCGCAAGGCCCGTGGCGCACTACAGGTGCGCCACGGATGGGCCTTTTAGGTGCGCCACAGACGACCATTTTCCTAGTAGTGAGTGACCCCCTTGGTTCGCCGTCGCGGCGGTTGGTGAGGGTATGCCTCAAGATATCAGGCTGGCGTGCACGCCAGCTCTAGTTGTTGATGATGTGGGTGCGTGCGTCGACTGGCTGCCCGTTGGCGGCGACGAAGTTGTTCGCCGGTCGTGGGTCATTGGTGGAGAGTGCCGCGTGTGCGGGTCGATGTTGGAGCTACACGGGCTCGGGTGGTGGGCAGTTAAGGGTGTTCGCCACCATTGGGCGGCCGCTCGAGGCCGCTCTGCTGCCTGACGAACGCGAGTACATGCGACCCTGTAAGTTGGCACTCGCATTTTGTTGCTCGACTACCTTGGCGAGTAGATCCTTGGCGTACTGGATCTGCAGGGCGCCTTCCCGGGTTACGTTTATGTTGTCGACCGCTGGTCGGCTCACGACGACATTGTCCACTGGAGTGTAAAACAGGGGGAGGCCGTTTGCGTCTCGCTCCCGCGAGGAGACCACGATTCTTGGTTGGTCCCTGGGGGCGCGCAACTAGGTGGGGGTGGTGCACCGTTGGCCGTCGCGCCTAGTGGTGCCTAGGAGCTCCCTCCTGGCGGCGCGTTCTCGCAGATCGCGCGTTCGGCCGCACGAGCCGGGTTGTTTCCGTTGTCGAAGTTCAGGGCGCGTCCCTAAATGGTGGGGTTAAGGCGCGACCTTATGCAGAGTTGGTGGTAACACGAGAGTTTCTGAGCCGTCACCTTCTCGAGGTGAAATTTTTCGCGCTCGGCTTGTTCCTTGCGGACCGCTTCTTCCAGCTCAGGCGGAGTTCCTCGACCTCCGTTGCCGTTGCGTTTGGCGGGATCGGCGTGGAGAAGGGGTCTGGCGGGGGGTCGGCGCCATTCGCCATGTAGGCCGCGACGTGGCGACCAAATCCGTCATGGAGGTCGGCGGAGTTCTCCGACCCGGAGTCAAAGTCGAAGATCCCAAGGATGGAAGGGTCCTCGAAGTCTCCCACGTTGGAGACCTGGGTGATGGAGCCCGTGGGCGACGCGGTGACGATAGATCCCGCAGCCGACGTCGGGGTCACCGAGTCGGCATCGTCGTTGAGGGCCGCGTCGTCCGCGACCATGGTGGTTTCGGCCATGTTGCTGTGGGCCGAGTCGTACTCGGAGGCGAGGCGGTGAATAGTGCGGACCTGGCTCTCAGAGAGCTGGTCGCGTGGCGACGACTCACGGATGTGAGCCGGGTCCTCCGAGTTGATGGTGTTGGTGAAGCCGACGAAGAGGCTGATCGTGCCGACCGGCATGATCACGCTGTGCGTGATAGGGCATGCCGCCGGGACGTAGCTGCTCGGCAAGATCTGGAGGATCTCGCTGATCGCGATCATGCGGCTGGTGGCGACCATCTCGTTGATGGGTAGATTGGATCTCGCCGCAGAACACCGGCCTGACCGGCCAGGCCCCACGGTGGGCGCCACTATCGTGGGAATGGCCACGGCAGATGCTGCAATCGGCAGCGAGTAGTAGAACATGGGGCAAGGGCGGCCAACCATCTGCAGTGCGAGATGAGGGAGGAGACACAAGGGTTTACCCAAGTTCGGCCCCCCGGAGGGTAAAGACCTACTCCTGCTAGATTGTATTATGGAGAGAGTACAAGGACGAGCTCGACGACTAGGCGGCGAGTCGCTAGGGTGTATGATGGAACGTATCCTCTATGCATACCCTAGGGAGGTTTATATAGGCTCACCTCGCTAGGGTTTACAGATCTACAACCGAATTGGTTAAGGATTCGGAGGGTCTTTGACCTAATCCGACTGGGCCTAGCTACGCTTCTGGGCCTCCAGCTTCCAGTCGCCTGGGTCTTCGCCAAGTCTCGATCCAGTCGCCGTCCTGCGGGCCCACTCGCTGGCAGCTTGGGCCAATAGGAAACGTCTTGCTGGGCATACCCCAGTAGATATATCCCCATCAATAGGAGCCAGGATGCAAATAATATTTCAAACACATATGAATGGATAGGAATTAAAATGAATAAGAAATGGGAACTACTTCCCATGAAACTATTAGTGGTGCTCAATAAGATCATCAGGAAGTCAGACATGTGTGTGGCACTGTCAATCTACCGGTTGGTCTCAAGAAAGTTTGGATTTGGTCGGGGTTTCTTGTTGGATTCACACAGCTACCAACATTATTGTAGAACAACTCTAAGTCCAAGTCCCTTAAATCATTCATGATCTTATATTGTGGAAAATCGCACATGCTTTCATGATCATGTTGAGGGTTTGCTCGTCACAAAAACAAGCAGGGCCTCGAACAATAGCATAACTAGCTTGCAAAACAGGGAAAGATCTCTCAATGTCCTTTTAGCATACCTCTTGTTCCTTGGCAAAACCAGTTTGTTTCCTTGTTGATAGATTTTGAATGGTCTTCAAAAATATAGACGATGAAGAGTAAATCCCATCAACAAGATAGTATCCCATTGTGTAGGCATGTCTATTGATGGTGCAGTGTCGGTGCATCTCCGCTCACAAGCCTAGCAAAAAAATGAGACGTCCACAAGACATTGATATAATCGAGATAATTCGAAAGACCAAATAAGCAATGCTAAATTTACAAATCCTTTAATGCTATAGCTTCAAGAAATATGCGGGATCTGCTAGGGACCGTTTTCAACGTGGAAACCATAAAAAACAGTTACTGTAAGGGTTTGGCCATTTTAGGATTTAGGAATATGTTAGAGCTGCTCTTATGCAAAGTAAAGCTTTGCCAAACCTGCGACAATTATTGGTACATGTAAGGGTTTGATTCAAGTCTACATGTAAGGGTTTGATTCAAGTTTTGCCAAACCTCACTAGTGCAGAGCCCCCCCTTTAACTCCGGTTGGGAGGGCCCTCTAACAGCGGTTCCCCAACCGCTGTTGAGGGTTCGGTGTTAGAGGGGGGGCCCCTTTAACACCGGTTCTTATACGAACCGGTGTTAAAGGGTGGCGCACGTGGGGCTGCCGCAGGACTCAGGCCCCCCCTTTAACACCGGTTCGGGGCTGGAACCGGTGTTAAAGGTTCTTCTTCCGCGGCAGAGATTTAGGCCGTTTTCCTGCCGCGGCAGAACTCTGCCGCGGCAGGAAAACGGACTAAATCTCTGCCACGGTAGACTTCTGCCTCTGCCCTGTTCTGGGCGTATTTCTGCGGGAGGGGGGAGTGAGGGGGAATCGATCGGGAGCGGTATACACATAAATCGTCATCGGTACATACGAGTACATGAATAATTAAGCAGCTATTATTATACACAAACATCGTCATCGGCACATACATCGTCATTGGCACATACATCGTCATCGTTCATTTTGGTGGATATCTAAAGAGTTCTCCGCCAGGCGTGACGACCTCATCAAGTATGAACCCCGCCAATTCCTCTTGAATGGCTCGTATGCGTTCAAATGGTAGGAGTTGGTCCCACATCCGTTCGATCTGAATATATATGAAGAATGGGCCGTCAATATATATATAAGAATAAAACTCAACACAATTGATGGTAATAAAATAATGTTGTGGACTTTGTTTACTTACTCTAAGTTGTTCTAGTGCGGCTTGGCCCGTCTCACATATCGTGTTGCGAATGAACTCGCAAACATAGTACCCACATAAGTTATTGTCGTGTCCCTGATGCGCGCACTTTACAAGAATAGAGAGTTCAATCAAAATAATAATCAATAAAGCATGATATAATGGAATTGGAAGCTAGCTAGTATTACTTACATTTTGGTCTACAAATTTTAGTTCTTCTGACCATTCACCCACGGCCCTGCCCGTGAACCTTTTCCAAACCCTGTCCGGCAAAGAAAATGGATAAAGGAGTAATTAATTACTTGTTGTCACGAAAGTTGCCGATCTAGTGTGATAATATGATTGAAATTACCTCTGGAGCATCTCTCTAAAGTCTGCCCATATCTCTTTTTCTTCGTAACGAGTCCATGACAAGGACTTTTCCTGAGTCGGGTTGAATGACTAGCAGAATAAAGTGGAACCTACGCACGCATAACTCATCATCAGTTACACTTAACATCGAGTAAGCCGAAACAGAATGTGTACAAGAGAGAGGGTAACAGTACTCACGAGAAGTTGTAAGGCAATAGTATTTCCCTTTTGGTTTGTTGTCTCAGTAAAGACTTTATCAAGTAATCTTCTGTTTGCCCGGGTTTGGTTCTTACCACTTCTTCATGAACTCTATTTGGGTCAACGAACCCAATGTCAAAAGGGCCTCCTTTCATGCATTCCATAACCTTTTTCCTGCATAATAGTATATACATATATGGTGAGCATATATATATACATGCAATTAATGAAGTGAATGAGATGAGATAAAAATTACAGAAATAGTACTTACACACAATAAAGGCTGATGGCAGATTTGTCGAGTTCCTTCTTATTGAATAGAAAATGCAAGTCTTGAATGTTGAAGTCGATCGCGTCGTCTCCGCACAAGAAAATCTGATCTCTTATATGCGCCGTGATCCATTCTTCTTTTCTCGTCTTGCAGAAATCAGGGTACCACTTGTGCAATTTTCGCATCTTTGTTGGTAGATTCTTGAGCTCCTCTTTCTTGACTAGATTCTTCCCATACTTCCATGGCTGTATGGGGTTGGCATCGCATTTGGGCAAGTTGTCTCCCATGACGTTCAAGTATGCAATGTAAGTCATCCCCATCTCATTGGCCTTTCTTTGTAGCTCTGCCTCGTAATCATTTACGGGAGGAGCGTCCCGTGTGTCGAACATTTGGAGCGGGGAACATGATTGGTTTTCTTGCTCTCCGAGCATGGGAACTGTTTTCTGGGGTGCCTCACGACTACTACTTTCAGTCTCCCTACGGCGCCTTGCATCCGCCTTCAAAATCTGGCGCTCGTAGTCCGGCACAAGTGGGGTTTCAGGTTTCAAAAGATTTTTGTAAAACTTCTCCACCACCGCCGGATCTATTTTCTCCTTTGGCTCGGCCCGTCTAGGTGCAAAGAATTTCTTGACCTGTTCTTCCGAGATCCTATTGGTCTCCTCGTCGCTACGATTCCACGGTAAAACCGGCAATGGCTTGGCGGAAGGCTGCGGGACGTAGTTTTTTGAACTCTTTGGCGTACGGTTTCCTGCGGATTTCTTTGTGGCAGTGCTCTTCCACTTACGCTGAGGAGATGGCTAAAGCACCGGAGATGGCTGACGGGCCAGAGATGGCTGCCGCGCAGGAGATGGCTGAAGCGCCGGAGATGGCTGCCGCGCAGGAGATAGCTGAAGCGGCTCAGACTGCTGACGCTGCGAAGACGGCGGGGGTGCCAGTGACCTCCAATTTGGAAGCACAATGTGTTCCTTCTTCCAAAGAATGGTTGTTTTCACTGCAAATTTGAGTTGAGTTTCCCCTTCACCTGTAGCATGGTCAAGCTGTGCTTCCTCATAGTCCTTCACAACCTCATCCACCCCGACAATAGCATAGCCATCTGGAATCGGTCGGCAGTGGTAAGTTCCACCAGCTACAGGAGGTAAGGCATAGCCGACAGCCACCTTAATGGATAAGCCCATTAATATCACATGCAGCTCAGCGTGTTCGCTCTCCGTGATCTCATCCACGGGGTATCGAGGACCCGTCATTTCAAGCGTGGGCTGCACGTTCTCCGTGGAAGCCACACTGCTTTTCCGCGCATAGTCTGGGCCGCCGGCAGCTTCCAATGCAGGCTCTTCGTGCCGCTGAGATGGGCCGGTAGCTTGATGGCTCTGTTGTGCATTCACTTGCGCCTACAGCGCCGCAAGTGCATGTTCTATCTGTGTCATCCGCTCCGTACGCTCTTTTTCTTTTCTGCCGCGCCATCTGTAAGAGTCGCTCCATTCGGCAAACCCATCCTTCCACGTCATACCCCCTGTGCCTCGTGCATGTCCAGGGTGTTCTTTTTTACCGATGGCGCGTGTGAGCTGGTCATTCTCTCTGTCGGGATGGAAGGTCCTGGCGGATGTTTCCTCGTATGCCGTGATGAGTTCAGTGACGGGTTTGGCAAGGAGGGTTGGGAAGATACACAATCCTGTTTCTGGGTCCAACCTTGCCCCGATTCCGTAGAACCAAGTCTTTGCACGTAGGTCCCACCCATATGTCTGGGGTGTGATCCCTCTCTCGCGCAGGGCCTTCTCAGCTTCCTCCCACTTAGGCCTCTGAGATATGTAGCCACCTGACCCTGTCCTCTGGTGATATTCCTTCTTCAGGGCATTAAGCGTATTTTTTCTGACCTCTTTTTAGCTATAGCACTTTTTTATATGTCTCAAATTCGGGCCAATGAGGTCTTATCTTCGCATAATATGCGTCTTCGAAATTTGGAGTCTCGCCAGATTTGACAAATTTGTTCAATTTTGTCTTCCAGTTACGGAAAGCGTCAGCCATCTTCTTTAGAGTCCACTCTTTGACCTTTTCCTTTATAACCGGGTTGTTTTCATCCTCCTCTGGCGGAAGGGTGAAATTACCAACAACGAATTCCAAAGCGTTTCTTTGGATCTGTCATCGACAAAGGTACCGTCGCCCTTCTTTGGCTTATTCCAATTTTCGATTATGATTGGGACTTGGTCCCTAATAAGAACTCCAGCCTGACGTACAAATTTGTATGCGGCCTTCTTGGGCTCCATCGGCCTGCCATCAACACGGACTGCTTCGATCGTGAACTTTGCACGATCTTTCAACCGCTGGCTCGCGCCTCGCTTGCTCTTTTTCGTAGAAGAAGATGGTTGCTGGCTGGTCGATCCAGAGGGCTAAAAGAAGAAATAAGCGTTAATTAATACATGTAGAAGAAGATTGTTGGTGGAAGTCAGCAGAGGCTTAATCAATGCATATACCTCGCCGGACTTTGTAACAATTAAATTGCGTTCACCGGAGACTTCATCTTCTCCATGACTAGTACTTGAGCTGTCGTCATCATGTCCCTCCAAGTTCAGATATTCTGAGGTGTCCTCATCAATAGTGTTCTCCATTATTTCTTCTTCTTCAAGGTTTCTACTAAGTGGATCCATAGTTTCTAAAACAATAATATTATCTAGAGTAAGAGTGTAAACATTCAAGTGGACTTGGATTCATACACAAATATACATATTATTCATACAAAAATACACAAATAAATACACAAATGAGTCAGAGGTCCAATTTGTATACAAGTTTTAATCTATGCATGTAGTACAATTTATCGAGCAAACAAGTTTTAATCAGGATGAGTCAGCAATCACACACGTTGCACTCCTCGCAATCTATCGAGCAAACAATTTCATACAACATAAACAATAGCACATAGAGATCAAACAAATGCATGCATGGCAATTTAATAAGTCACAATGGATAGAGGACATTAATACGAACCAGTAGGCGTTGGATTCACCCTAATCAGAGTTACAAATCTTTTTCTTATGATTTAAATAGTGTTTAATGGGTTTTAAATCATTTAAATAGTTTCTGTTGTCTAAAAATCAAACTATAATCAGATATATAATCCCCACGGGGTTGTGATTCCAGGGACATATTATTTGTAATTTTCTGAACATTATTTATTTTCTTATGAATTTATTACTCTAAATAAGCCATTCTACCTTTTATTAAATTGCTGAAAACCTTATATTATTTGGCTTAACCATTTGCATATTGATGATCTACACACAATTGTGAATCCATAGGTATATTATTTGTGATTTTTGGACTAGGAGATATTTTACTATGAATTTATTAACCTAAAAGACCATTAAAACTAATTAAATTATTACAGTAAACACGTACTGTAAAAGTTAAATCCAACTTGATATTAATAATCTACTCAATTTTCTGAATTCATTGATATATAATTTTCTATTTTTGGATCTACGAATCTTTTTATATGATTTTTGCAAGATTATACAATTTTCTGCAATTTTTATCTTTTCTTCTATTTTTCAGGAGAGTCAACGTTGACTGGCGCTGTGTCATCGCTGACGTGGCAGACAGGTGGCGCTCACCGGTGGGGTGACGTTGGTCTCGTCGGGCGGCGTTGGTCTCGTCGGGCGGCGGTGCTCGTCGGACTGATGCGGCGGTCTCGTCGGGCGGCGGTGCTAGCGGCGGGCTCGTCGGGCGGCGGGCGGCGTCGGCGTTGAGGCGTGGCCTATGAGAGGCGGAGACGGGCGGCGTCAGCGGTGCTCCGGCGAGGCGCGGTCGGCGGTGCTCCGGCGAGGCGCGAGCGGCGTCGGCGGTGCTCCGGCGTTGACAGGCGGCATCGGCGGTGCTCCTGCACGGGGAAGAGGTGGTCAGGGCGATGCGGTCAAGTGCGGAAAAGAGAGGGTCGGGGGCGGCGGACCTCGAGCTCCGAGGGCGGCGGCGGCGAGACGCTCGCGGGCGGCGGTGGCGGCGCTTCTCTCTGCGCGCGGCCGGCGGTGTTCGATCGATCTGGCTCTGGGGGGAAGAAAGGAAGGGGAAGGTGAATTTAATACCCCCCCCTTTAACACCGGTTCGTGGCTGGAACCGGTGTTAAAGGGTGGGATTCCGTTTCCCGCGCGCATTTATTACCCCCCCTTTAACACCGGTTCCAGACAGGAACCGGTGTTAAAGGGGGGGGGGGGGTGGTGCGCGCGGGAAACGAAATAAATGCCCCCCCTTTAACACTGGTTCCTGTCTGGAACCGGTGTTAAAGGGGGGGCATTTATTTCATGCATTAAAGGGGCACTTTTAATTTAAAAAATATGATATGAATTTAGAAAATTCATATCTTTTTCATTTCAACTCAGAAAAATATGAATAATATATCATAATTTTCAGAAAAATAATATCTATCCATTCATGTAAATCATTTTATATTTACTTTACATGAAAAAAAATTCAAAATAATTAAGACACTTACATATAAATTTTGATTATTCAATTCAAACAAAAATAAATTGTTAAATCCTAAAACTTTGAACATAAGAAATATTAAGCATCTAAAAAATGATTTTTATTAGATCAAATCATATTTTAATGCCGCATCTTTTGTATTAACATTTTTGAATTGATTGGATATTTAAATGTCGCATCTTTTGTATACACTTGAATCTCACCAAGCCTCGCTCAACTTGCATTGTTTTTTGATAAAATAGCATATTGTGAACCTAAAAATGATTTTTGTAAAAAATCATGAGCATCATATCATGTACTTGTAGTTCATATCTGACCCACTTCCTGTCGATTCGGTAGGAATTTGTCTTTTTCACCAGAGGTGGACGGAAAGGTTTCAGATCCCCCTGTTGGTACATTGTGCATATAAGGTGGTCTAGTATTTTTGTAAAATGTGTTGGTGGTTTTTTGAATTAGCCATTTGGTGGTTGCTTCACAAAACCGTCCGTTTTTATGCTCGGAAAATGGAAAATGCCTTTTTGGTGCGATAAAAAGGAAAACTTTATCTTGCAACATTGTTTGCCATGCCATGATGCACATGTATGCACAATATGGCCATATTATCACAAACTATGCCTTGATTCTAGCCATAACATTGGTCATTTGACCCGAAAGCCAAGAAACCTCGAATGAGATAGGTCATTTTGTGAAGGGTTTTTCGTGACATAATCAATATACCAGATAAAGCCGAACTAATATCCAACTAATAGTAAGTTACATAAAGCCGAACTGGAGCTGAAAATTAAGATACATAAAAGAACTGAAAATTAAGATACATGGCTAGATTAAGTAACAATCGGCCGAACTTGTTTCGGAATGTTGGAGTGATTCAGTCATGCTCCTGCCTACACCTGTAATACTCGCCACTATAGTCGTCGTACTCGCCGCCGCCGTCATCGCTGTCGTCGTCGGGGTCGCCGTAATTGAACCTCTGGAGAGTATGCGTGGGCTGGACTTGAGGGTAGCGCGTGGGCTGGACTTGAGGGTAGCGCAGACGGGGGTTAGAGTCGGCGGCAGTGTCATAGGCCATGACGCTCTGGAGAGTCCGACCGCGCCACCATAGCCGACGGCCGGCCTCGTTGAAGTTAGGAGGAGGTGGGTCGTCCTCCTCGTGCCTGGCGAGCGCCCTCTCACGCCGATCCACGAAGAAGGCTTCCCAAGTAGGGAAATAGTCGGGATGCCATCTGGGATTCCTCCGCTGCTCCGGCGTGAGCTCGAAGTATTAGTGGTTCGTGATGGCCATCCGGCGCGCCACACCTAGAGGGACAGGAGGAACCGGCACGCCTCCGACGCTCAGCATCTAGCCGACGGGGACACAGTAGCCCGGCGGGCAGGGGTAGTTCGAGGTGCAAAGCGCCTCCGCCTCCCTGGGGGTTAGTGCTACGGTGGAAGCCATGGGAAAGAGTGATGAGGTTGCAGATATGAGTCTAGAGATGTGCAATGAAAATGGAGGCCAACCCCCTACATATATATATAGTGAACTAGCGGGAAGAACTGGAGGGAAGAACTGGCGGGAAGAAAAATGGCGGGAAGAAAAATGGCGGGAAGAAGAACTGGCGGGAAGAAAAATGGCGGGAAGAAAAATGGCGGGAAAAAATGGCGGGATGAACCTTTAGTCCCGGTTGGAGACACCAACCGGGACTAAAGATGAACCTTTAGTCCCGGTTGGAGACACCAACCGGGACAAAACACGAGTCAGCACTAATAATAGGGGTGAGTGTCGACATTATGTCGTGCGGCGTGTACCTTGTCCCGGATGGTGTCACCAACCGGGACTAAAGATGAACCTTTAGTCCCGGTTGGAGACACCATCCGGGACAAAACACGAGTCAGCACTAATAATAGGGGTGAGTGTCGACATTATGTCGTGCGGCGTGTACCTTGTCCCGGATGGTGTCACCAACCGGGACTAAAGATGAACCTTTAGTCCCGGTTGGAGACACCAACCGGGACAAAACACGAGTCAGCACTAATAATAGGGGTGAGTGTCGACATTATTTCGTAAGTGTCGACACTATGTCGAGCTGCTTGTACTATAAATAGGCATCCTTGTGAGTCCAGTCCTCCAGCCAGTTTGAGGCAGGGACACCAGGTGTATTGATCTAGTTAGAGAAGTTACAAAGCTGCAAGATGGTTTTTGAGAGCAGGGACACCACTACGGCCAGTTTCAGGGAGATGCCGACGGAGCCCAGTCCTCCGGCATCTCCGAGAAACTGGTCATAGAGGCACTCCCTAATATGTGAAATTAGTTAGCTCCCAGGTGTATTGATCTAGTTAGAGAAGTTACAAAGCTGCAAGATGGTTTTCGAGAGCAGGGACACCACTACGGCCAGTTTCAGGGAGATGCCGACGGAGCCTAGTCCTCCGGCATCTCCAAGAAACTGGTCATAGAGGCACTCCCTAATATGTGACCGCGCGCGTTTGGAGATCAGATCTTAATGGTAAGTATGAATCGGGACAACTTCTTCTCATAGTCCCGGTCCATCCACAAAACATGACTGACACTCAAGACATGTATTAATATTAAAAACATGAACTAGAGTTACATAATATGAGCATGAACTTCTTGGCATATGTCCTTCCTTATGATCGCTTCAGACGTAACCATGGAGCATCTTCTTTACTTAACGGAATGCTTGGGTCAGTTTTCACTGTGAAGGACGGAATTTCATCAAACTTATTATAATCTTCTAACATGTCCGTCTTGTCCTCGATTCCCACGATGTTTATTTTCCCTGAAAGAACTATGTGACGCTTTGGCTCATCATATGATGTATTCGTTTGCATATTTTTTCTTTTTTTGGTCTGGAGGACATGTCCTTCACATAGAAAACCTGAGCCACATCATTGGCTAGGACGAATGGTTCGTCTAAGTTCTTGTCTACCTTCATAAGATTGTTGAGATCCACCGTTGTTATTCCGTACTTCTTGTCTACCTCAACCCCTCCTCCTGTTAGCTTGACCCATTTGCATCGAAACAAGGGGACCTTAAAATTAGGTCCATAGTCAAGTTCCCATATCTCCTCTATGAACCCATAATACGTGGTCTTTTGCCCATTGTCTTCTGCTGCATCGAAGTGGACACCACTATTTTGGTTGGTGCTCTTTTTATCTTGGCCTATCATGTAAAATGTATTCCCATTTATCTCGTACCCTTGGAAAGTACATACAGTCGAAGATGGTGTCCTGGCCAACAAGTACAGCTGATCCCCAACAGTGGTGTTATTCGTGAGAAGTCTTTGCATCCAGCCGCCAAAACTCGCCATGTGTTCACTTATAATCCATTCATCAGACTGTCCCGGGTGTTTGAGGCGTATTAAATTCTTGTGTTCATTGATATACGGGGCAACCAAGATAGATCTTTGTAAAACCGTGTAGTGTGCTTGATTGAGAGAATGCCCGTCCCTACATATCATTGCTTTACATCCTAGGGTGCCTTTTCCACGCAGTCTTCCCTCATGTCGTGATTCTGGAACACCAATCACCTTAAGGTCAGGAATAAAATCAACACAGAACTCAATGACCTCCTCTGTTACATAGCCCTTGGAGATGCTTCCTTCTGGCCTAGCACGGTTATGAACATATTTCTTTAAGACTCCCATGTACCTCTCAAAGGGGAACATATTGTGTAGAAATACAGGACCGAGAATGGCAATCTCTTCTACTAGGTGAACCAGGAGATGCGTCATAATATTGAAGAAGGATGGCGGGAACACCAACTCAAAGCTGACAAGACATTGGGCCACATCTGTTTGTAACCCTGGTAGGCTTTCTGGATCGATTACCTTCTGAGATATTGCATTGAGGAATGCACATAGCTTCACAATGGGTACTCGAACATTTTCAGGTAGAAGCCCCCTCAATGCAATCGGAAGCAATTGTGTCATAATCACGTGGCAGTCATGAGACTTCAGGTTTTGGAATTTTTTCTCTGCCATATTTATTATTCCCTTTATATTCGACGAGAAGCTAGACGGGACCTTGATACTTCTCAGACATTCAAAAAAGATTTCCTTCTCTGCTTTGGTAAGAGCGTAGCTGGCAGGAGTTAAGTGGCATCGTTTACCCTTCTCGTTCTTAGGATGCATAGGCTCTTTAGGGGCCTTCAGACGTTGCTGGTCCTGCCGTGCTTCCGGTGTATCTTTTGTCTTCCCATACACTCCTAGAAAGCCTAGCAGGTTCACGCAAACATTCTTCGTCACGTGCATCACGTCGATTGAAGAGCGGACCTCTAAGACTTTCCAATAGGGTAGGTCCCAAAATATAGATTGCTTCTTCCACATGGGCGCGTGTCTGGCATCGTCATTCGGAACAGATAGACTGCCAGGACCTTTTCCAAAGATTACTTCTAGGTCCTTGACCATACCAAATACCTCCTCACCGGTACGGAGGACAGGCTTCCTCCGGGGTTCTGCCAGACGTTTGAAATGCTTGCCTTTCTTTCTTACTGGATGCAGGTTCGGAAGAAATCGGCGATACCCTAGGTACACAACCTTCTTACATTTATCCAAATATACACTTTCAGTATCATCTAAACAGTGTGTGCATGCATTGTATCCCTTGTTTGTCTGCCCTGAAATGTTACCAAGAGCAGGTCAATCATTGATGATTACGAAAAGCAATGCTCGTAGGTCAAATGGCTCTCCTTTGTGCTCATCCCACATACGTACACCTGGTTTGGCCCACAACTGTAAAAGTTCTTCAACTAATGGCCTTAGGTACACATCAATGTCGTTGCCGGGTTGCCTCGGGCCTTGGATGAGCACTGGCATCATAATGAACTTCCTCTTCATACACAACCAAGGAGGAAGGTTATAGATACATAGGGTCACAGGCCAGGTGCTGTGACTGCAGCTCTGCTCACCAAAAGGATTCATGCCGTCTGTACTTAGACCAAACCTTAAGTTCCTTGCGTCACGTGCGAAGTCCGGGTACTCTCGCTCGACTTTTCTCCACTGTGACCCATCAGCGGGGTGTCTCAACATCGCGTCTTTCTTACGGTCTTCCATGTGCCATCGCAACAACTTGGCGTGCTCTTTATTTCTGAAGAGACGTTTTAACCGTGGTATTATAGGAGCATACCACATAACCTTGGCGGGAACCTTCTTCCTAGGGGCCTCGCCCTCAACATCGCCAGGATCGTCTCGTCTGATCTTATACCGCAGTGCAGTGCATACCGGGCATGCATCCAAATTCCCGTACTTCTCACCGCGGTAGAGGATGCAGGCATGTATCTTCTGCACGTCTAATCCTAGAGGGCAGACAACCTTCTTTGCTTGGTATGTACTGTCGGGCAACTCATTATTTCTTGGAAGAAGATTCTTCATTTTTACCAACAACTTTGAAAATGCGCTGTCAGTCACACCATTCTCTGCCTTCCATTGCAGCAAATCCAGTGTGGCGCCTAGCTTTTTGTGGCCATCTTCGCAAGTTGGATACAACAATGTTTTGTGATCCTTTAACATCTGCTCCAGCTTCTCCTTCTCCTTTTCAGTTTCACATTCTTCCTTTGCATCAGTAATGGCCCGACCAAGATCGTCATCAGCGGGCCCATCTGCTCCCTCTTGATCTTCATTATCTACCTCCGTTGCATTATCATCATATTCAGGATACATATTATGATAGTTGTCATCATCCTCTTATTCTTCGTTGTCTTCCATCACAACCCCTTTTTCTCCGTGCTTGGTCCAACAATTATAGCTGGGCATGAAACCGGATCGAAGCAGGTGGGCGTGAATGGTTCTGGTATTTGAGTAGTCTTTCTTGTTCTGACAGTGAACACACGGACAGCACATAAAACCATTGTGACCACGGTTTGCATTAGCCACAACGATGAAATTTTGGAGGCCCGTAATGTACTCGAAAGTGCGGCGGTCACCGTACATCCATTGCCGATTCATCTGCATTAATATGTAGTATATATCAAAAAATAATAGGGAGATGACCATTTATATATATAGTACATCAATGACACATGAAACTATAGTTGCCAACCTCGACCGAGACGGAAAGAGCAACAAGAAAACTTATTTTGAGCTCTCGGGCATTTCACCGAACACCTCTTGTGCATATGAAAAAACACAAACTAGCACTCTTCACACCCTCTTGCTAGGCTCCAAAATGTGAAAGAATGGAAGAGTGGGGTGTGTGTGGGCTGGGGTGGTGTCTTATATAGCCCCCCTTTAATACCGGTTCGTGGCATGAACCCCCTTTAAAGGGGGGCTCCTTTTTTGGACGCTTGTACGGCTCCTTTTTTGCACGCTGGTCACGCTGGTGTTAAAGCCCTTTTTCGGGATCAACAAAAGACCTCGTTTTCACTAGTGCCTACTTCCTCCGTCACAGTTTGGAGGATGTTTTAAAAAGATTGTTGGGACCTAGGTGGGCGTTGATTGAGGCCAGATTTGTGCTAAAACATGTAAATTTGCTAGGAGAAAATACGCTCATTAATTATTCAATGCCCTATTAAACGTAATTATTTAATGGAAACGAGAAGTTTAGACGCATGCATTGGTGAAGTTGCATGCAATAATTAATTCCTTGACTGCATGGAGTAGTAAGTGATGAGGAAAAATGGAGCATTAATTCTATGATTAAGTCTAACACGTTTAAGAGGAGAAGAGTTTTAAAAACGCATGATTTTTATAAAACGTCATTTAAACCGTGACGAAAAAAGTATGTAAAATGTGGTACCATTATTGGTACAGATCCTAGTTCCGTCACGGCATGTGCCGTGTACACCGATGGGCGATGGAGTACGATCCGTAAACGCTTGTTTCTTGGTTAGTCTCGCATTTCCTGTTTTGGCAACGGACAAACGAGTTGGGCAGGTGATTGGGAGCTGCGGCCGGTAACTCACCAGCGTCGCCGTACGGTCGCGTCGTTCGCATTGTTAGTCGCTGTATCCATCGAATCTGGCTTAAGTTAATTATATAATGTCTCGGCTGCCGGATCAACGTTGAGCGGCTGCGCCGTATCTATGCCCGTGGTACATCTAACACGACATCCTTGTTGTGAAATAGTACTCGCACATGCATCGTGTCATCCTTGTAATAAACGATTTTTTGTAAAGACGAAAGAAACTAATTAATACATTCATATACATTTCGACTTAGTTTTCCCGAAGAAAAAAGAAGAAGATTTTGAGTTAGCTTGAAACAATAAACTATTTTCATATTGATTTTGAGTACCTTCTATGAAAAAAACATTTACTCATATTGTCCATTCTAGCTTACTTCAACGTCGATGTCGTTGTGTTGTTTTGGTTCGATTTTGATATACTATATACTTACTATATAGTTGTAGGGCACACACATACATCTAATAACCTGAAGGTTTATCTGGACCGACCCCACGTTGCCCCTCTTGGGTGACACGGGAAACCCTAGCTGCCAACCACCTCGTGTTGCCCCTCCTCTTCCACCCCATCACCGTGGTCGCCGGAGGATCCGGCTGGGCTAAGCCTGTGCCGTGGACGGCGCAGAGGGGGTTAGCTCCTTGCGTAGTGGCTGCACCTCATGAAGATTTAGCAGATAGCGATGGGGATGCGATGCCGGCTTCGTCGGCTTTTGCTTCTCCAGGTGGCATGGCGGCGAGTCTCTGCTCCCCCTATTGCATGGTGGCAACGCACTATGGCTCCTGGTGGAGTGGTTTGGCCAACAACTGTGGTGGCTTCCTCTCGACCGACTGGCTTCAGTCCCATACATAGAGGCTTTACTGCTTCTCCTCTGCTTCGGCCTCTCCTAGTGGCAACATTGGTCATCACCGGACTCTCCGTGTCAAGGCGTGGGCTCTCTAATGCCGGGTCTGGAGCTCCAAATCTTGTTGCAAGTTGTGGGACGACGGGCCTAGGCATAACATCGTTTGGTAATGGAAATACGACGATCTAGGTGGTGGCTCGGATGGTGTTTGCATGGTCGCCACGTCGGGGGTGTGTGGGCTAGTGGAGGCACGTGTTGCCTCGTTCCCGTTGTGTGAGGTGGTGGTCCAGAAGCTCTGTGCGAAAGTCCAGCGGCCGTGGCGCCGCTTTGGAGTCTTCGTCGACCTCTTCAACCACAGAGCAAGTTATTTGGGTGAAATTCTAGATGGGTATCGTTATGGCATTGTTTTACTCCTTTGGGGCATCACTTTGAAGATCTTGCTCCTAGCCGCGAGTCTTAGTGGGCTGGACACACACGACATTGCGGTTGGTTGATGGCTAGCCGGTAATGCTAGAGTTCCGCGTGGCGGCTTGTGTGGCGACAACAACGTTGATGAGCGATGGATGGCCACGACAAGATTTTATTTGTCGGCGCCTTTCCATCGTTGATGAGCTTCTTCGGCACTAGGTTTTGTGATTTCACTCTCTAGACCACATGAGCGAAATCAGAGCTGCATGTCCATATGCGAGGAGTCATCGGCTTGGCATAGGCCAATGTGGGCTTCACAATGCCTCTTATGCAAGGTCTTCGAGGAAAGCTGTTGATTTATGACGATGTACCGGAGGGATACCTTGGCAAAGAGAGTTTCGCTTCGATGGTGCGTGTAGCCCCTCTGGGTGGACATGCTGACTGTGTGGACACTTGCGACGGTTGTGTTCCATGACCATCGATGAGGGTGTTTGTTACGGCCTTCTTCCGGTTTTCCGCTAATTAACAACTCTTTTCGTCTTAGAAAATAACGAGTCTTTAGTTTTGTATAAAAAAAATACACATAGGTCCCACGACTGTGAAGTCGCCGGTGAGACATGAGCTTAGCCCATAATTGAGTGGTCAAATGGACAAAATAAGGACTGTTTTGGTAACATAAACACGATGCAATGTTCAGCTCGCAAGAAAAATAAGAGAAAACAGTGTTAGTCCATCATGCGCCTGTTTGATATGGACAACAAGGTGGAAAATTAGGAGAAAACGCAGTGTTACAGTGCATGCGCGTGCGGGTCCGGTGGTACTCACATTTGGTTCACGAGGAGCATGCGCGCGCGGGTGCGTCGCCACGTAGGTTATGGGTTTTGGTTGAGAGCTTGAGATCGTGATGGAGTTGCATGCCACTCGTAGCTAAAACCAACTAGGTTAAAGGCTCACATGGAGTTGTTCCATTAGATGTTGCGTGCCAAAAGAAAAGAACAGGAAGGAAACCCACTACTGGAAAAACCATCTTCGGTTCGATGAGAACAAGCCCAGCAATCCCGGCCTGGCACAGCCCGCGACTAGTGGGAGCACTAGTCCCGGGCCGTGAGGCCTCGAAACAGCCGTAGTGACTAGTTCTGGGCCGGACTAGGTCATTAGTCCCGGTCCGTAATACGGCCCGGGACTAATAACCTGAAGCAGGCCAGCTGGTCCTTTCGTGGACTATTAGTGTATCACGGCCCGGGACTAGTTGTCCACGACTATATAATCTGCCTCCTGTCCTGCTGGCCTAAAGCATATGGTGGCATTTTTCTCAAAGAAGCAAAAGAGTTCATGCCATTTTTTTCTCAAGATTTGTCAAGATTTAGTTTGCAACACCTAAATCCAAAGCTTTAAAAGGTTAGAACTTCATTCTTTCATCTCTTATTGCTACTTTAGCTCTATAATGCTCTAGAAGTATAGAGATATGGATCAAATGCATGCATGCTCTAGAAGTAGCTAGAAGGATTTTGATATATATGTGTAACAAATTTTGATTAGGCATATAGTTACTAAAAATTGAAATGTGTAATTTTAGAGTTTTAGAGCTTAGAATGGAATGAGGTTTTCACTGATAGAACAATAATAAAAAACTCCACATTTATCATGTTGATTGTTTTCTGCAATTCACAAATTGGTGCATGTAAATTTTTCAAAATTCAAAATTAATGCTCTAGAAGCTCTCAATATAACTTGTAATAATCTTATCATGTTGTGTAACGGTTTTTGATATACTTTTACTATAATGCAGATGGTCCGGGAATGGATGTACGGTACTGATCGACGGTCTGACGAGTTCATTAATGGCGTGCATGAATTCATCTGTGTTGCTGATGCAAACAAGCGCAATGGTTTTGTATTCTGTCCATGTAATGGATGTAGGAATCATAAGGATTACTCTGACTCAAAAACCCTTCACAGCCACCTGTTGAAGTCCGGCTTCATGCCCAGTTATAATTGTTGGACCAAGCACGGAGAGAGAGGGGTTATAATGGAAGACAATGAAGAAGAGGAGGAGGATGACAACTATCATGGTTTCCCTGAGTATGGAGATACTTCCATAGAGGATGCTGAAGGGGAGGATGAAGAAGAGACACATGATGAACCCGCTGATGATCTTGGTCGGACCATTGCCGATGCACGAAGAGATTGTGAAACTGGAAAGGATAGGGAGAAGTTTAATCACATGTTAGAGGATCACAAAAAGTTGTTGTACCCAAATTGCAAAAATGGTCTGAAAATGCTGGGCAGCACACTGGAATTGCTGCGATGGAAGGCTGAGTGTGCTATACCTGACTCCTCATTTGAAAAGTTGTTGAAAATGATGAAGAATATGCTTCCAAAAGATAATGTATTGCCCGCCAGTACGTACGAAGCAAAAAAGGTTGTCTGCCCTCTAGGTTTAGAGGTTCAGAAGATACATGCATGCCCTAATGACTGCATCCTCTACCGCGGTGAGGAGTATGAGAATTTGGATGCATGCCCGGTATGCACTTCACTTCGGTATAAGATTAGACGAGATGACCCTGGTGATGTTGAGGGCGAGTCCCCCCGGAAGAGGGTTCCTGCGAAGGTGATGTGGTATGCTCCTATAATACCACGGTTGAAACGCTTATTCATAAACAAAGAGCACACCAAGTTGTTGCGATGGCATAAAGAGGAACGTAAGTCAGACGGGATGTTGAGACACCCCGCTGATGGGTCGCAATGGAGAAAAATCGATAGAAAGTATCCGGACTTTGCAGATGACGCAAGGAGTTTAAGGTTTGGTCTAAGTAGAGATGGCATGAATCCCTTTGGGGAGCAGAGCTCCAGTCACAGCATCTGGCCCGTGACTCTATGCATCTATAACCTTCCTCCTTGGTTGTGCATGAAGCGGAAGTTTATTATGATGCCAGTGTTGATCCAAGGTCTGAAGCAACCCGGCAACGACATTGATGTGTACCTAAGGCCATTAGTGGAAGAACTTTTACAGTTGTGGCACGAACCCGGGATACGCGTGTGGGATGAGCACAGGCAGGAAGAATTTAACCTCCGAGCATTGATTTTCTTAACAATCAATGATTGGCCTGCTCTTAGTAACCTTTCAGGACAGTCAAACAAGGGATACAATGCATGCACACACTGTTTAGATGAGACTGAAAGTATATATTTGGAACATTGTAAGAAGAATGTATACAATGAGCATCGTCGATTTCTTTTGGCCAAGCATCCCTTAAGAAAGAAAGGCAAGCATTTCAAGGTCTGGCATGTCACCAGACGAAGCCTAAGGAGCGTACTGGTGCTGATATATTTGATATGGTCAAAGATTTGGATCAACTGGTAACCTTTGGAAAGGGTCCTGGAGGAATATCGGTTCCGAAGGACACTGAAGGACACGCACCCATGTGGAAGAAGAAATCTATATTTTGGGAGATACCATATTGGAAATTCTTAGAGGTCCGCTCTGCAATCGATGTGATGCAAGTGACGAAGAATTTTTGCGTGAACCTGCTAGGCTTCTTGGGCATGTATGGGAAGACAAAAGATACACCGGAAGCACGAAAGGACCATCAACGTATGAAAGACCCAGATGGCCTGCATCCAGAATGGTTTCAAGGTCATGCCAGCTACGCTCTTACCAAACAAGAGAAGGAGATATTTTTTGAATGCCTAAGCAGTATTAAGGTCCCGTCTGGCTTCTCGTCGAATATAAAGGGAATAATAAATATGGCAGAAAAAAGTTCCAAAACCTAAAGTCTCATGACTGCCACGTGATTATGATGCAAATGCTTCTGATTGCATTGAGGGGGCTTCTACCAGATAATGTTTGAGTACCCATTGTGAAGCTATGTGCATTTCTCAATGCAATCTCTCAGAAGATAATCAATCCTGAAGATCTACCACGGTTACAGAATGAGTTGCGGGGAGAATGAGTGGAAAGGGTACTCAGAACAGAGGAGGTCATTGAATTTTGTGTTGACTTCGTTCCTGACCTTAAGCCGATTGGTCTTCCTCAATCGCGGTATGCGGGGAGAATGAGTGGAAAGGGTACTCTAGGAAGGAAATCAATAATATGTAGGGACGGACATTCTTACACCGAAGCACATTACACCGTTCTACAGAATTCTATCTTGGCAGCACCATATATCGAGGAACACAAGAAAATCTTACGCTCCAACAACCCTGGAAAGCATGACTCTTGGATTAGAGATGAACACATGAAGAGTTTCGGCTGTTGGTTGCAACATCTCATCAAAAACAACACTCTTGGAGATCAGCTATACTTGTTGTCTAGGTCACCATCTTCGACTATATCGACTTTCCAAGGGTACGAGATAAATTGGTATACATTTTACACGATAGCCCAAGATAAAAAGAGCACCAACCAAAACAATGGTGTCTGCTTTGATGCAACAGACAACAATGGGTCAAAGACCACATATTATGGTTACATAGAGGAGATATGGGAACTTGACTATGGACCTACTTTTAAGGTCCCCTTGTTTAGGTGCAAATGGGTCAAGCTGACAGGAGGAGGGGTTGAGATAGACAAGAAATACGGAATGACATCGTTGGATCTCAACAATCTTGGGTACTTAAACGAACCATTCGTCCTAGACAATGATGTGGCTCAGGTTTTCTATGTGAAGGACATGTCTACCAAACCTAGAAAAAGAAAAAATAAGAAAAAGAATACATCAGACGATGAGCCACATAGTTCTTTCAGGAAAAAGAAACATCGTGGGAGTGGAGGACAAGACAGACATGTCAGAAGATTGTGATAAGTTTCATGAAATTCCGCCCTTCGCGGTGAAGGATGACCCAAGCATCATGTTAATGAATGAAGATGCTCCATGGATACGACGGGATCAAAAAGGAACACACGCGAAGAAATGATATGTAATAATTGTAACATTTTATGAGTGAAGATGCTCCATGTGTCCATTTTTATAGTGTTGTCTGCAAACAATCTTGAGTGTGTTAGTCCCGTTTTGTGGCTGTAGGGCCTTTAGCCCCGATTCATACTTACCATTAAGATCTGATCTCCAAACGCTTGAGGTCACATATTAGGGAGTGCCTCTATGACCAGTTTCTCGGAGATGCCGGAGGACTGGGATCCGGCGGCATCTCCCTGAAACTGGCCGTAGTGGTGTCCCTGCTCTTGAAAACCATCTTGCAGCTTGTAACTTCTCTAACTAGATCAATACGCCTGGGAGCTAACTAATTTCACATATTAGGGAGTGCCTCTATGACCAGTTTCTCGGAGATGACGGAGGACTGGGCTCCGGCGGCATCTCCCTGAAACTGGCCGTAGTGGTGTCCCTGCTCTCGAAAACCATCTTGGAGATGCCTCAAACTGGCTGGAGGACTGGACTCACAAGGATGCCTATTTATAGTACAAGCAGCTCGGCATAATGTCAACACTCAGGACATAATGTCGACACTCACCTCTATTATTAGTGCTGACTCATGTTTTGTCCCGGTTGGTGTCTCCAACCGGGACTAAAGGTTCATCTTTAGTCCCGGTTGGTGACACCATCCGGGACAAGGTACAAGACGCACGACATAATGTCGACACTCACCCGTATTATTAGTGTTGCCAGGCCTAGTCTGCCGCAATCCCTTCAGTCACGGTTGGTTTCTCCAACCGGGACTAAAGATGAACCCTCTCTTTATATAGGCATTTCCCTCTATTTATTAGGTAACACTCGAGACATTTATTAATATTAAAAACCGGGACAAACCGGGACTAGCTAACACTCAGGACTAAAGCCGCCCCCTTTAGTCATAATCATGCCTAGTCCTATAGTACGCAGCTTCAGGGTCTTCTTCGTCATTGTCATCATCACCTGCCACTCCGGGGATGCTCAGCCCATCCATGGCATATACCAGGGGCCATTCCAGCCTCGGATTCACGGCGGGCGGGGGAGGGGTCTCCTGGAAGACGATGCCGCTACCGCCGGGCCGGTGTGGGGCCTTTTTGTGGCTCTGTGGCGGGTGGACTCGTGGGCACCGCAGGCGAGGATGGTCTCCCCCGGCGATGTAGCGCATCACTCCGATGATAGTACGGTTCGCCCACCACAAACGACGGCTTCGTTGTGGTTCACCGGTGGCGGGCCATCACCCTCGTACCTAGCGAGCTCCCTTTCCCGCCTATTAGCGAAGAAGGCATTCCAGGTGTCGTAGTTGTCGGGATCCCACTAGGGATCCATCCGCTGCTCCGGCGTGAGCTCGTGGTAGAAGTGGTTTGTGATGGCCGTCTGGCTTGCGGAACCTTGAGGGACAGGAGGGACAGGAACCCCTCCAGCACTCAGCATCCAGCCGGCGGGCGGCCGGTAGCCCGGCAGACAAGGGTAGTTGGAGGCGCACAGCGCCTCGGTCTCCTCGAGGGTCAGAATGGCCCAGTAGGCGTTGTCCATTGTTCTAAGAGAGGAAGGTGTGGATGTGTGGATAGCCATGGCGCGATCGCCCTAAATATAGAGGGAAAGGGTGGAAAAACTTGGCGTGAAGCTTTGGGAAATGGCGGGAAATATCTTTAGTCCCGGTTAGTGACTACATCCGGGACTAAAAGTTCTCGTAGAAAGGAAAGGGCGGGAAAACTTGTGGGGAAGCGGTGGGAAATGGCGGGAAATATCTTTAGTCCTGGTTTGCGACTACAATCGGGAATAAATGAATATTATATTAAGATTCTTTATATTTTTATGATAATAATAGACATATTATTTGTTTTATTTGGATTATTACAATAAAAGATATGATTTTCCAAAGTTTTTATATTTGATTTGAATTAAAAAAAGAAAATTTACAAATGAAATAATTTATAAATGATGCAAACAGATAAATGGATATTATATTAAGATTCTTTATATTTTTCTGATAATAATAGACATATTATTTGTGTTATTTGGATTATTACAATAAAAGATATGATTTTCCAAAGTTTTTATATTTGATTTGAATTAAAAAAAGAAAATTTACAAATGAAATAATTCATAAATGATGCAAACAGATAAATGGATATTATATTAAGATTCTTTATATTTTTCTGATAATAATAGACATATTATTTGTTTTATTTGGATTATTACAATAAAAGATATGATTTTCCAAAGTTTTTATATTTGATTTGAATTAAAAAAAGAAAATTTACTAATGAAATAATTTATAAATGATGCAAACAGATAAATGGATATTGTATTAAGATTCTTTATATTTCTCTGATAATAATCGACATATTATTTGTGTTATTTGGATTATTACAATAAAAGATATGATTTTCCAAAGTTTTTATATTTGATTTGAATTAAAAAAAATTACAAATGAAATAATTTATAAATGATGCAAACAGATAAATGGATATTATATTAAGATTCTTTATATTTTTCTGATAATAATAGACATATTATTTGTTTTATTTGGATTATTACAATAAAAGATATGATTTTCCAAATTTTTTATATTAGTTTTGAATTAAAAAAAGAAAATTTACAGAAAAACAATTAGTCGCGGGTCGTGGATGGACCCGGGACTAAAGGGTGCCTGCGCGCGCAAAAACGAAGCGGCCGAAAAATACACAGTAGTCCCGGGTCGTGGCTTAACCCGTAACTAAAGGGGGGGGTCTTTAGTCGCGGGTTAAGCCACAGCCCGGGACTAGAGACCCTATAGTCGCGGGCGGTGGCTTAGCCCCGGACTAAAGGTCTGTCCCTTTATATTCTAGCGCCAGGGGAGGTGCTGCCCCAACACTTCGTATTTCTCGATGAAGATGAAGCACACACAGACGAAGACGAAAGCAGGGGAGGTGCTGTCCGATTCCGCCGCCGCTCCGCCGTGCGTACGTGCTCCGTCGTGCCACCGCCGCTCCACAGGTGAGATGGTTCTCCAGGGCATCATAGTGTCGCTCGGGGTGGCCGAGAACATCGACAACGACGACGGCGCCTGCGACGGTTAGGGTTCGGCCAAGGAAAGGAAACGAGAGAGGGAGCAAGCCTGGGGGGAATGAGAGGATAGGGGAGAGGGAGAGGTGTGCTCTCCAGGGTGGCGGCAGCGGATCGGCGACGGACGGCCGACGAGGGCGTCTCCACCGAGCAGCTTGGCCAGAGGAGGAATACGACAGGGGAAGGACGGCCGGCGAGGTATTGGGCCGAGGCTGGGCCGTGTTGGGCTGCTGGCTGCGCATGCGAGCGACAGGAAAGGAAGAGGGGAGCGATGGGCCGGCCTGGTTGGGGTCTGGCTACTGTTTTTCTTTTCCAAATTTTTTTCCTTTTCTGTTTTTCCTTTTCTCTTTGTATTTTTCAAATACAAATTAATATTAGGATTATTGTTTTACCACAAATAATATTAGGTTTTACCACAAGTAATATTAGGAAATGTTATAGTTTTTTCTATAGTTTATTTTATATTAGGGTTTTTTGTTTTAGTATTAGGATTATTGTTTTAATTAAAATATTAGAATTAGGATTATTGTTTTAGTGATTTTTTTGTTTGATTTATTAAGATTAGCATTAGGATTAGGATTAGGGTTATTTTTTTATTTTAGTTATTATGATTATTGTTTTAGCACAAATAATATTTGGATTATTATAATTAGGATTATATTGTTTTAGTTATTAGGATTATTGTTTTTTCTAACCTGTTTAACTCTCTTTTTGTTATAGATAATTAAGTCATGGATCCATCCGAAGATCCTGGTCGCATTGGTGATGGTTTTCTTTAGGGCATGATAAATGGTGAAATTCCTCTTAATATTACTACCGGCGCCGAAGATATTTTGCTCGAGGAAGAGATATCCTCATATCTGAATCCATCCGGTGATGGACTAGAGGAAAACCTAATGTACCAAGGGGAAGACCAGATGGACGAAGGGCAAACAAATAACAACAATAATGATGGCCCCTCGACAGGATCCAGCGAGGTACATATATATATATATATATATATAAAGTCTCGTGTTACCTCTATTCATTAACTGATCTAGATATATATTAATCACTCTCTCTTCTTCTTTTGGCCCACCGGATCGAAGCAATCGACAGCTCGAACGAAACGAGGGCCGAACAAAAAGTTGGATGGTAATCAGAGGTTCACCATCGAAGAAATAGATGATGATGGTGAACCAATTGCTCCAGAGAAGCACTGGAGGATGTTTATAAATCAATGCGGGGTGCTTGTTAGGTACAACCTGCCGATCACCATCCAAGAATGGAATAAGTCAAAGAAACCCGGTGAAGAATCCAACAGCTATGTCACCGATGATGCCAAAGATGACCTTTGGCAGAAGCTCATAGCGCATTTCATACTACCTCCAGAGTATGAGGAATTTGAGGTAGATGGTATTACCCCAAGGTCGGGTGGGCTTGAAAATAGAGCGAAAGTCAAGGAGTGGGCACTGAGCAAGATGGCTGAACTGTACCGGAACCACAAGAAAAGTTTATACGCGAAATATGTCGCGAAAAAGAAAACTCCAGACTTCACAGGAGTAAACGAGAAGTTGAGAGAACAGTGGCCCGATTTTGTACAGTATAAGCAATCTGATAAAGCAAAGGCAAAGTCGGAAAAGAGCGCGTTAAATGCTGCCAACAAGAAATACCATCATAAAATGCAGACAGGTGGCTACAAGAGTGCCATCCCTAAGTGGGAAACTATGGAGAAGAACATGAGGGCTAGAGGCGTCACTCCTGGTACAGATGGATGGCCCGAGAGGTCAAAGCACTGGTGGTACGGGCACGGGGGATCCTTGGACCCAGAAACATGGAAGACATTATTTCATGATAAAATTCTAAAACCCTCCCAAGACCTTATTCAAGCAATGAACGATGCTCAATTGGGATTGTTCCGTCCCGAGAGAGAGAACGACGAGCTGACACGCGCCCTAGGGAATCCTGAAAAGGGAGGACGAACACGAGGCAAAGGCGCCGGTGTCTCGTGGAAGAAAGGGTTTCCTCAGTACGATGCCAGTTACAGAAGCCATCAGAGAAAGAAGGACCGGGAGGCAGACCGGATCTCCAGGGTAGAGCAGGACCAGGCTGATCTGAAGAACCTCATGCATGAAATTAGCCAAAGGCCGCCGTCGTCAACTCACCCGCGATCTGATGATCCTGCATTGGATCTTAGCCAATGGAGAAGCAGCATGGCTTCCACGGAGGTCCGTGCTGATGATCAAGCACTGCTGGATGATGCGCCGGCTCCTCACTACCCCGTGGATGATGTCAGAGAGATGGCCCAATGTGAGCTACATCAGCCAATGAACAACCTGTCCTTCAAGGTGGCGATCGACACTGCTTTACCTTGTCTACCTGGAGCACTCTACCATTCACTTCCGATTCCACCAGGCTATGCTCGTGTCATGGTGGATGACATAGTGGAGGATTTTGCGTACCTAGAGATTGAAATCGCTATGCCTAAAGGCCTTATGAAACTAGGAGATGTCAAGCACAACATCATTCTATGGAATAAATAGTACATCAAGTTTCCAGGCTCGGCGCCAAGTCCACTGACTCCAAGGAATCCAAGTCCACCCCGCATCGAATATCGTCAACCTCCAAGTCCACCCCAACCCGATTATCGCCAACCTCTAAGTCCACCCCAACCCGATTATCGCCAACCTCCAAGTCCACCCCGCCCCGCTGACGATCGCCGCAGCAGGAGTACATCAACTCGATCTCCGCCTCCGCCTCCGTGCAATACTACTACCTCGTCGAAGAAACGAAAGTTCGATGGTCCCCCGCGCCCCACATCGAAGAAAGATCAAACGCCAAAGATAGTCGATATCCCGTTGGCTCTTCCAAAGAGACCTTATGACAAGACCAATGAGGAAACTAACGCGGATGTGGCTGCCCAAGTTAAGGCGCATTTTGCACCCAAAAATCCTGAGCCAAAGCCGGTATATAATGAAAAAACCAAAAAGTGGGCTAAGTCCTTTCTTAAGCAACCATCCCAGATATCGATGAATCTGGAATCAGACTATGACCGGGAGATTATTAAGCAAGCACAGAAGAAAAAAATCACAAGTGCAAAAAGCGGGAAGCAAGTTGCCCAGCTCGGAGCACACAAGAATCAATCGGTCGCCCCGCTCAAAGTCATTTCAGACCTCGACAAGGCCTTCAGAGCTGAAATGGAGATGGACATGCAAATAATGGACCCTAGAGCCCGTAATAATGCTGCACTTATGGGAATCACTGTATCGCAGGCCAAAGCACTTGCTAACGAAGAAAATATGTCTCTTGCACAATATTTAGGCTATGAAGATACGCCAGTGGGTCAGATAGTACGGCAGGATGTCCAAGGGGAGCCTCTAGTCAGTAATGAGGAGCTCGCACATCTATCCACACATATGCGAAATCTGCATGAATGGTACATGTCGCAAGCAGAAAAAAAGCATCAGAAAGATTGGTTTCCGGTGGACGTTAGAAAGGAGCATCACTTCAAACCATACTCGATACAAGTTCAAATGACCGAACTGTTTCAGTTATACAACCAGCGCGCCCTCGATAAATCTATCATTGGTTGCTACTGTCTGTAAGTTATTTATTTCTATAATTAAGTTTGTAGCTCAGCTCGTTCATTGCATTTAATATATTATCCTAACTATATATCCTTTTGTATGATGATATTATATTCCGCAGAATGAAGATGCTTGAATGCAAAAGAGCTAGAAGATACGACGTTGGGTTCATTTACCCATATATCATTAATGAATATACGTTAAAGAATCACCCAAAGACGTGGAGGAAGACCTGTGCAGGTTCTTAACTGAGCATAATTTTGTTAAGGAAATACTATTTCCTTACAACTTCAAGTGAGTGTTTATATCTTGTACACATTTTATGCTTACTGGATGAGCTATATATGCATGTATGCTTATGTAAATGTCCGCAGATTCCACTGGATCTTGCTAAACATTCGAGTTGACAACTCCCTAGTTGAAGTCCATGACTCATTAAGTTGGGACCAAGAGCAGGGGAGCGACATGAAAGCAATGCTCCATAAGTAATTTCAATCATTATCGCATTATATCGTCCTCTTTCATTCATTTCCTGATATTAAGTAACTAATAACTCCTTTGTTCATTTTCTTTGCCGAGCAAGTGTTGGACACGGTCCAGACATAAAATACCAGGTCCATTCAAAGAGGAGTTAACTTATAAAATGGTGAAGAGTTTACAGCAACCACCGGGAACTCATTTATGTGGATACTACGTCTACGAGTACATCCACGAGTTGACCAGAGAGCAGAAAGTTGACTCACATTATATTTATGATTTGCGGGAGAAACTAGAGCCAGACCAGCGCATAAGAGCAATTCAAGAGGAGCTGGCGAGATTTATGATGATAGAAGGCCTTGATGTACATGGAGAGCATTATGCGGATGACGTGGAACTCGATTTGCCTTAGTCATCTTCATGTAGCTGATATGATATATATATTCATCAATGACCATGTAATTTCAAAACATTTCTTCCTTTTGATATGATTGATTATATGTATGCTTGCAAGGGATCAATTAATTATATAAATGCATCGACGTGTAGTGTCTATGTAGTAGTGTATAATATGTATACTGAAATATATGTTTGAATTATAGTGAAACACAAAACAAAAAAGGAACGAACTGGCAAAAAAAAGGAAATACACAATCTCTGCCGCGGCAGAGAAATGTGTGTTTCTCTGCAGCGGCAGGAAACCTTTTAGTCCCGGGTGGTGTTACAGCCCGGGACTAGAGGGTTTCCGCCCCCCGCGGAGCTGAAACAGCCACGTGGCTGTTATCAGTCGCGGGCGTTGCGAGCCGGGACTATAGGGGGGGCCTCTAGTCCTGTTTTCGCAGTCCCGGGCCCAAAACCGGGACTAGAGCCCGTTGCGGCCCGGTACTACAGCCCTGTTTTCCACCAGTGACCCGTGATGGTATTCTCCTAGCTCGGGATTCCACCGTAGTTAAGTTGTCTAACCAGCATGCCACTAAAAAGGCCATCACGCAGTTTGCGTAAACAGGGATATAACTCGTAGAAAAATGATCTTTTCGTTTGGAGCTGCTCCAGCCTCTAGTCCCGGCCTTGTATGGAACCGTGACTAGTGACTAGTCCCGGTCTATAAACTTTGCAACGGCTAGATGGCGCCATAGGACTAGTCCTGATTCGTGGGGAACCTCTAGTCCCGGCTGGTAACACAAGTCGGGACTAGAGCTATTGTGGGACCCGTTGCTATATTTATTCTGGGTTCTTGTTACTGGATTCTTGTTACCATCCAAGACTATATATTACCACTATATATCCCTCCTTTGACCCCTGCACAAAAGCATGGCCATTTCCTCCAAGGTAGCTCAAGTTCATCCTCATTTTGTCCAATTTGGTGGCAACTTCCAATCCAAGCTTTGTCAAGACTTGGTGACATCATCTATCAATCCAAGCTTCTAAAATGGTTAGAAACTTCAATCTTTCATCTCTTATTGTTATAGTTTAGCTCAATGCTTTAGAAGTAGAGAGGGATTTCATGCTTAGAAGTGTAGAGGGAATTTTAGATGTGTAATTTTAAGCATAGTTTGATTATACAAAAAGTTACTGAAAGTTGAGATGTGCATTTTAAGAGTTTCGGATCTCAGAAATGAATAAAGTTTTCATTGCTAGAGCAATAATTAAATAGTCAACATTTTTTATGTTAATAGTTTTGTCCAATTCAAAAATTAGTGCATGTAAAATTTTAGGTTTGTAAAAGTAATTGTAGAAAAAATGATCCAAACTTTTTATATGATAGAAAATTTTAATTATACTACAGATGAGCCAAGAATGGATGTACGACGCTCCCCGAATGTCTGACGCGTTCATTAAAGGCGTGCATTCTTTCCTCGATTTGGCTGAGGCAAAAAAGCGGAATGGTTTTATATGTTGTCTGTGTCGTGTCTGTCGAAATGAGAAAGATTACTCTTCATCCAAAACCATTCACATCCACCTGATTCAATCAAGTTTCATGTCTGGCTATATTTGTTGGACAAAGCATGGAGAAAGCGGGGTTATGATGGAAGACAACGAAGAAGAACAAGAGAACGATGACAACTATCCAATGTTTCATGAATACGGTGGTACTGCACTAGAAGACAATAAACAAGAAAAAAAGTGAAGAACAGGCATTAGATGAGACTGCTGATGATCTTCATCAGGCCATTCTTGATGCACGGAGCGAATGCGAAAATGAAAACGAGAAGAAGAAGTTGGAGCGCATGTTAGAGGATTACAAAAAATTGTTATACCCAAATTACGAAGATGGCAACACAAATCTCGATACCACACTGGACTTACTGCAATGGAAAGCAGAGAATGGTTTATCTGACAAGGGATTTGAGAAGCTACTGAAAATTTGGAAGAAGAAGCTTCCAAAGGATAACGAATTGCCTGGCAGTACATACGAGGCAAAAAAGGTCGTCTGCCCTCTAGGACTAGAGGTGAAGAAGATACATGTATGCATTAATGATTGCTGATACGTCGAAAACGTATCTATAATTTTTGATGTTCCATGCTTGTTTAGTATCTACTTTGCTTTGCTTTGTCTTTCTTTGAGGTGTTTTTATATCTTTTCTGGAACTAACCTATTAACAAGTTGCCATAGTGCCAGTTGCCTGTTTTCTTCTGTTTTTGGTTCCAGAAAGGCAGAAAATCAATATTCTCGGAATTGGACGGGACAAAAGCCAAAGTCAATAACTTTCCGTGAGGTACACGGATCCATAAGGAGAGACGGAGGGGAGCCACGGGGTGGCCGCACCCCCCCCCCCAGGCGTGGCCAAGCCTAGCTCGCGCCTGGGCAGGGTGTGGGCCCCCCGGGCGCCCCCTGCCTCACCTCTTTGCCTATAAGAATCCCCTGATGCAGCAACCCTAAGTACCCGATCAATATTCCACGAAAGCCTCTATAGCCGCCGCCACCGTCGTTCCTAGATCGGGGGGATCTGAAGTTCTTCCCGGCACCCTACTGGAGGGGATATCATCCCGGAGGCCTTCTCTACGGTATGATGCGTGAGTAGTTCCACCTTGGACTATGGGTCCATGTAGTAGCTAGATGGTTGCATCTCCTCCTTGTGCTGTCATGTATAGATCTTGTGAGCTCCGCTCATGATCAAGATCTAATCTATTTGTAATCATGCATGTTGTGTTTGCGGAGATCCAATGGATATTGATATTATTATGTTGGATTGATTAATGGTTTTGTCTTTATGATTATATCATGTCTGTGTTGTTTTTGATCTTGCACGCTCTCCGTTGTTAGTAGCTATCTTGACCAAGTAGTTGCTACTGACTCCAAGAGGGGGTATTTATGCTCGATAGTGGGTTCATGCCTCTAGTTTCCAAGGGAAGTGACAGAAATCTCTTTGGTTGTAGATGTGTTATTTCTACTAGGAAGAAAACAACGGTCTCCTGTTCATGGAACATGTGGACTGTTTACCTTACACACTTTGCTTAAAGCAATTGTGTGTTGCTTGCAACTTAATACTGGAGGGGGTTCGGATGATAACCTGAAGGTGGACTTCTAGTCATAGATGTAGTTGTATTGCGGTCTATGTATCTTGTTGTATTTCCCAATCGAATCTCATAGGATCTTTTTGACTAGTATTGCATTGTTATGCCTTGCCGAGTTCCTGTCAATTGCCATGCTGTAATTTGTTTACCCTTCATGCCATGTTGTTTATCTAAGGAGAGCACCTCTAGTGAACTATGGACCCCGGTCCTATCTTTACAATTGATACATCATCCACTGTTACTTGTTTACTTGCTGCAAACCATTAACTTCCACACCATACATTTAATCCTTTGTTACAGCAAACCGGTGAGCTTGACAACCTCACTGATTCGTTGGGGCAAAGTCTTGAGTTTGTGTTGTGCAGGTCTCCGCGTTGCTAGCAACACCTGTGTGACGTTTCCTTCCTCCTACTGGTTCGATAACCTCGGTTTTTTACTGAGGGAAAACTTGTTGCTGTGCTGCTTCACACCTTGCTCTTGGGGTTCCCAACAGGCTCCACGTCAACCGTGCTAGCCATCATCAAGCTTATCTGGTGTCGTTGCTGGGGAGGCTAAGGACGTCTTCACAAGGGGAGTCCTTCACTTCCTTTCTATTTAATCTGTTTTTAGTTTTCTTAGTTTCTTTTGCTTGGTTTTGTTTGCCTCTTTTCAAAAAACCCAAAAAAATTAGTCTAGTTTGTTTTGCTTTCTTTATTCAAAAACACAAAAAAAATTAGTTCCTGCTCTAGCTGCTGCTGCTATTTTTGGCTTGCCCACCTTTGCCAAAATGAACTCTGCTAAGAACACCAAGTTGTGTGACTTCACTAGCACCAATAACAATGATTTACTTAGCACACTTATTGCTCCACCTGCTCCTGATGCTACCTTTTATGAAATTAAGCATGCTTTGCTGAATATTGTAATGAGAGAGCAATTTTCTGGTACTAGTTCTGATGATCCTGATGCTCATCTCAATAGCTTTGTTGAACTTTGTGAGATGTAGAAGTATAAGGATGTAGATGGAGACATTATTAAGCTCAAGATTTTTCCTTTCTCCTTGAGAGGAAAAGCTAAAGAATGGTTTCTTTCTTTGCCTAAAAATAGTATTGATTCTTGGACTAACTGCAAAGATGCTTTTATTGGAAAGTACTATCCTCCTGCTAAGATTATATCTATGAGAAGTGACATTATGAAATTTAAACAACTTGATAATGAACATGTTGCTCAAGCTTGGGAAAGAATGAAATCTTTGGTTAGGAATTGTCCCACTCATGGACTCACTGCTTGGTTCATTATCCAGACTTTTTATGCAGGTTTGAACTTCTCCTCATGAAACTTGTTGGATTCAGCTGTTGGAGGTACCTTTATGAGAATCACTTTGGGTGCGGCAACAAGACTCCTTGATAATATGATGGTTAACTACTCTGAATGGCACACTGAGAGAGCTCCACATGGTAAGAATGTAAATTCTGTTCAGGAAACTTCCTTTTTGAGTGATAAGATTGATGTTATTATGGATATGCTTGTTAATGGGAAAGCTCCTTTAGATCCTAATAGTGTTCCCTTAGCCTCTTTGGTTGCTCAAGAAGAGAAAGTTGATGTGAACTTCATTAGAAACAACAATTTCAACAACAATGCATATAGGAATAATTTTGGTGGTAACAACAATTATAGGCCTTATCCTCCTAATAATGGCAATTCCTATGGAAACTCTTACAACAATGCTAGAAGTGCCCCCTCTGAACTTGAAGTCATGCTCAAAGACTTTATTAGTAAGCAACCCACTTTCAATAAGGCTATAGAGGAAAAGCTTTTAAATGTTGAGAAAAATATATCCTCTTTGTCTGAAGCTCAGTCCTCCTTGATTAATAAAATGGCTGCTAAACCTGCAACCATGGATACCTTTGCTACTGCTCATTCCATACAAGTTACTATTGATGAAAATGTTAGCCTGTTAGCTCAACTTCATGCTAGGTGGGAAAGGGAAGCTGAAATTGATAGAAACAATAGTGTGTGCACCATCAGCACTAAACCACAAGTAGTCCATGTTCCTCCTCCTACTATGCCTAAGCCTATTGAGCCTACTACTAGTGATGCTAAGTTTGATTTTCATATTGATGGTTGCAATATTTCTGAACTGGTTATGTTCCTACAAAATCTTGCTAGAAGTCCTGATGCTAGTGATATGCATGTTGCTTTCACGAAACACATTACAGATGCTCTTGTTAAGATTAAGGAAGAGAAGTTAAAACACAAAGCTTCTACTCCAAAGAAATTAGAAGATAGTTTGGAACCCATTATTAATATTAAAGTGAATGACTTTGATCTCAAAGCTTCATGTGATCTTGGTTCTAGTGTCTCTATTATGCCTAGGAAGATTTATGAAATGCTTAATTTGCCACCTTTGGAAGATTGTTATTTGGATGTCCCACTTAATGATAATGCTAAGAAGAAACTCTTGGGGAGTATTAATGATGTTATCATTATGGTTAACAATGCTTATGTCCCTGTGGATTTCTATATTCTGGATGTTGAATACAATTCTTCTTGTCCTATTACTTTGGAAAGACCTTTTCTTAGAACAGTTGGTGCCATCATTGATATGAAAGAAGGCACCATTAAATATCATTTTCCCTTCAAGAAAGGTATTGAACACTTCCCTATGAGGAGAGATAAGTTGCTTATTTCTCCTCCTTTGAAATCAAGGTTTGATGTTAATGCTTCCTCATTTGAAAAAAATTGATTCTTCTTGCTTCTTGTGCCTAACTGAAATGCCACTACTAGGAAAACGGCTATAGGTAATCAGCACATCCGTGGATCACATGGTTGAAGTGCCCCACGGCTAAAACAGTCGTGGCTCACCTGTGGGCAGTGCCCTACTAGTAACTAGAACAACCGTGGCGCACATGACTATAGTGCGCCACAGATATGTGTGGGCCAGGGCCCTGTTGGCCGCACGCCAAACATCTGTAGCGCACTATAGTCATGTGCGCCACGGTTGTTAGTGTCAACCGTGGCGCACATGGGGGGTGCGCTACGCCCCCCCCTCAGCTGTGAAACGGCCACAAACATCTGTGGCGCACTCTGCCTAGTGCGCCACAGGGAGTAGGAACATCTGTGGCGCACATGGCATAGTGCGCCACAGATGTTTCTACTCCCTGTGGCGCACTAGGGCCGTGTGCGCCACGGATGTGTCGATTTTTTTAGGACAGCACTTTATGTGCACATGTGTGACCACATCCACCACCCCACACTTCACTTTCCCCTTCTTCTTCCTCCTTAGATCTAGTCGGGATCTTATCCTTCCCACCTCAATTTCTCCACCCATTCACCTTTTTTAGCATGTAAAACTTGCTTTGGATGTTACATAAGTAATAGAGGAAGGTCTCCGGTCTCTCATTCCTTCTCCAGTCGATGCGCGCACCTCTCCTTTCAATCTTTCTCGCAATCGGTCTCTCATCTCGGTAAGTTGTCCATGTAAGGATGTGTTCATGTGTATATGGATGATGTGCTCATATGTATGTAGATGATCGATGCTCATGATGTGTGTATGGATAGGATCGATGGTCATATATGTGTGTGTATATGGAGAGTATCGATGATGCTCATGCATGTGTGTATGGAGAGGATAATGATATGTTCATGTGTGTATGGATCGGTCTCTCTCTCTCTCTTGTGTTTGTATGTGAACAAGTTGCCATTTGTTTTGCCAAAATGTTGATTCATTTCCATTTTGGCAAGACTTTGGCATTTCGCAAAGGTCCTAATTTTAGGATAGGTCATGCCGAAATTTTCTATCGACCATTGCATGCATGCATTCATTATGTGGTTCTAATAGACTTCAAAATTGTATAGTGTACACCATGCAGGCAAAAATGGTCCGCATAATGAGCGAAGGCATTGTGGCTAGATTTTTGAAATGTGCGACGGCCGACATGATACGAAATAACAAGACAGATATAAGATGTCCGTGTAGAAGATGCAAACTCAACTGGGTGATCGACCCAGATTCCGGGAATCTGCAGGTGCACCTGCTCCGCCATGGTTTCATGGATGGATACACTCGTTGGATAAGCGATGACGTAGACGATGGAGACGGTGAAGGTGGCCAACATGACGATGATCATCATCACGGCGAGAACGGGCGAGATGATGAAGAGTCTCCTGGAGATGGTGAAGGTGCGGAAGCAGACCGGGATGATGATGATCTAGATGCCGGAGGAGCACACGACGATGGAACAACAGCAGGCTGGGTGCAGGACCCTTATGTGCAAGAGCTGCTTCTCAAGCAGACGAGTAATGCCAGGGCTGCCCCTAGAGAGAAAGCCAAGCTTGCGCAACTTGAGAAAGACGCGGTTACTCCATTGTATGAAGGATGCAGGCCCGATGATACCCGGTTGAATGTAACGCTCAAGGCTATGGAGATGAAGGCAAAACACAAATTGAGCGACGCAAGCTTCGACGATATGATGGCATTCTGGCACGATCGTCTCCCGGAGGGGAACACATGTCCAACTAGTATCGAGGATGCCAAGAAAATCGTCTGTCCTCTCGATCTACCGCACGTTAGATATCACGTATGCATCAACGATTGCATCATTTATCGGGGCGAGGAAGCGGAGAAAACCACATGTCCGGTGTGCGGCGTGAGTCGGTACAAGAAAGGGAAGAAAGCACCTCGAAAAGTGGTATGGTACTTTCCTATCACTCCTCGTCTGCGGCGCTATTTTGCGGACCCTAAGGAAGCAAACCTCATGCGATGGCATGTGGAAAGGAAGAAGCCAGGAGATGATGATGACCCCGAAAAGGATGAGCTGCTGACGCACCCTTCAGATGCTAGCCAGTGGAAAGCATTGGACCTCGAATTCCCAGAATTCGGTGGAGATTCGAGGAACATCAGGCTTGGTGCGAGCACTGATGGACTCAATCCGTTCGGTAGCCAGAGCAGCACGCACAACACTTGGCCCGTGTTTGTATGGATGTACAACCTCCCTCCATGGTTGTGCATGAAGAAGAAGTACATACAAATGAGTATGCTAATTCAAGGGCCGAAACAACCTGGTACCGACATCAATCTGTATCTCGGGCTGTTGAAAGAGGAGCTAGCCACGTTATGGGAATCTGGAGCCAATACTTACGACGCCGTCGCACAAGATTATTTCACTATTAGAGCCGCGTTGGTCACTACGGTGCAAGACTATCCAGGTTGCGGGTATATCTCGGGGCAGGTTATCCAAGGATTCTGCGCATGCGTTAGGTGCATGGATAACACAAGCTATCTCCAACTAGAGAAAGATCCAGGGTCATCGAAAACCGTGTTCATGGCGCACCGGAGGTGGCTCGGCAAGAATGATCCATGGAGAAAACATGGAGAACTGTTCGATGGCAAATCAGAGACCCGAGGAATCCCAGAGCGTAGGAGCAGCGAAGAAGTGGAAGAGTTGCTGAAAAACTGGAAAGATTGTCCTAAGCCTGGAAAGAAGCGAAAGAGGCATCAACAAGACAAGCCGCTGATGAAGGTATGGAAAACAAGGTCTGTTTTCTGGGAGTTGCCATACTGGAAGTTTCTCCGCACGCCTCATAGCCTCGACATCATGCATATCACGAAAAACGTGTGCGAGAGTCTGGTCGCCACCATAATCAACATGCCAGATAGGATGAAAGATGGTCCGAAAGCAAGGCACGACCTGATATGCTTGGGTATCCGGAAGGAGCTTCACGGAGGACGCACTACTCCTGATGATCAGGAAGATGACGATGATCATGAGTCGGAGACGACACAAGGTCGTCGGAAGGGTAAAAAGTTCAAGAAGAACGAATATTACTGCCCTCCTTCTTGCTTCACTCTAAGCCAGGATGAGATCAAACAGTTTTTCAAGTGCCTTCTAGGAGTCAAATTTCCTTACGGCTACGCGGGCAAGATAAGCAGATACCTAGACGAGGCGAAGCAGAGGTTCAGTGGCATGAAGTCTCATGACTGTGCCGTGCTAATGAAGCAGGTACTTTCGGTCACACTAAGAGGGATAATGGAAGAGCACGTCCGTGAAACGTTATTTGGCCTATGCAAGTTTTTCGACGTCATCTCTAGGAAGTCGATTGGCGTGAATCAGCTCGGGAGGATACAGGAGGAGATCCTGGTGATACTATGTGAGATTGAGGTCTACTTCCCACCCGCGTTCTTCGACATTATGGTGCATCTGCTGGTCCATGTCGTGGAGGACATCATACAACTCGGGCCGATGTTCCTCCGCAGCATGATGGCGTTCGAAAGGATGAACGGACACATCAAAGGATACGTTCGCAACAGGTCCCGTCCAGATGGAAGCATAGCCAAGGGCTTTTTGGCCGAAGAGTGCATCTCTTTCTGCACGAATTATCTAGACATCGAGAACCATGTCGGTCTTCCCGTCAATAGGCACCTTGGCAAGCTCGAGGGATCTGGTCACCAAGAGGGTCGTCGCATACTACATGCAGACTTCGATTTTTGACGCGCAGACTTTGATCGAGCAAACCTTGTCGCGCTACAGCATTTAGAACTGATCAATCCTTGGGTACAGAAGCACAAAAGGTTAATCGAGAAGAAGTACAGTGACCGAGGCATACAGAGGACGTAGGGAGAAATAATCAAAGAGCATAACTCAGATTTCACGCGTTGGTTTAGGCAGACGCTCCTTGATAATCCCCCGCGATCGCATTCTTCTGACACGGAAAAGATCATATTCACCTTGTCGCAGGGACCGATGCAAAACCTGGTGACCTATCAGGCGTATGATATCAACGGCTACACATTCTACACGGAGGAAAAGGACAACAAGTGTGATTATCACAACTCAGGCGTAACGTCGGAATTCTACACCGATGACAACGTGAAGGAAAGATTCTACGGAAGAATCGAGGAGATCTGGGAGCTCGACTACTGTGGAGAAAAGGTGTCGATGTTCCGTGTCAGATGGGCAAAGAGCGTCGAAAGAGAAGACCGGTATTTCACAACCATGGTTATACCCGAAGCAGCCAAATCCAAGGCCACCGGTGCAAACATGGCCGCAAAAAATGAACCGTGGGTACTGGCTACCAAAGTGGACCAATGGTTTTTCATTACCGACCCGACAAAGCCTAGCCGTGTTGTCGTGAGGAGAGGAAAAAGAAACATCATCGGAATGGATGGAGTCGCCAACGAGCAAGACTTCGACCAGTACGGCGATCCAAAGATTGAAGATGACGACGACTACAATGCAGCAACATACATCACAAGAAGAAAAAGGACAACCCTACCCAAAAAAGGTAGCCTGTTCGAAAGAAGAAACATTAAAGTGCCGGGGCTAAATTATTCAACCGCGACAAAGAAGGGAAAAAAGATTGTAAAACGCTAGCTCAAAAAATATTGTAAAATGCGTGGTCGAAAAAGATTGTAATATTCATGGACAAATTATTATGAAATTTAGTTATACTTTGAATCATATTTGTAACACTTTTATGACATATATCACTACTTTTGGGCATTTTTGGAATATTTACAAGTATTTTAAAACAAAACAAAACTTGTATGGCATATATCACCACTTTTAGGCATTTTTTAGAACATTTAAAAGTATTTTTAAAATAAAAATAAAAAAGGAGCACCAGGATTCGAACCTGGGTGCTCATAGTTTAGAATAGAGCTAAGGGGCAGAACCAGTGGGCTATGACAGTACTAGTGTTAATTAGTGGGGTGGCCGCCCTCTTATCTGGTAGTCCAACACACATAGGCGTAGCGCACCCTGGCCAAGTGCACTACGGTTGCGCTACGCCTATGTGTGTTGGACTAGTCAACCGCGCGTGCCACGTCCGCCTCTCTCTCATCCCCGCATCTCACAGACACCGCCACCGCCGCACTGCGCTCTCGATCCGCCACCTCCGCCCTGCGCTCTCGATCCGCCACCTCCGCGCTGCGCTCTCGAGGAGGAGGAGGCCCGCGCCGCTGCCGATCCGTGGAGGAGGAGGAGGCCCGCGCCGCGCCGCTTGTGGAGGAGGAGGAGGATCTCGCGCCGCTCGAGGAGGTGGAGGCCGCCGTCGTCCGCCCGTCAGAGGTGAGCGTCGCCCCTCCCCTGTCTCTCCCTCTCTCCCTCTCTCTCCCTCTCTCTCCCTCTGTCCCTCTCTCTCCCTCTGTATGGTGGCCTCGGACACGCCGGAGTTCTTGAGAAGCTTGCTGGTGAAGTATTTTTATGATTGTGTGGCATGTCCTTCTGCTTGTCGACATTCTTTATGAACATGGAAACTCTCAGGCTGTGTGGAATTTAACTTCTCGGTCAGATATCCATAGGTTCACCGGAGCATACGAAATAGACTTAAGTGAAATTGGAATTGGTTGGACAGGTCAAATAGGCTATAGAGTTCCAACGATCACCTTTTGAACACCAACTTCAGTAGATACGACTATATCATGATTTCCTTTCTTGTATTCACCAAAGGCAGCAGATTCAGGTTAATCAGTGGAGCAGCAACATCAGGAAAAGCTATGGCAAGTAGAAAACGAAACATCACTGACCCTTCTAGAGCTAAGAAAAGGAAAACTGTTAAAGAGCAACCATAGTTACAGGAGGATGTGGATACATGCATGGTTAACAGCTGGATTTGTATGTTTTGTACAGCATTGCTCTCAAGTGTCCAGATTGTCACTAAACAATGCTAATATTTTCCTGATTTTCATTGAATATAAATTCCCAATTCCCCAATGTATACCACTATACTGCAGTACTAGTACTAAACAGAGTTCAGAAACAGAGCGTGTGGTATGAACTCTGAAGTGATAAAACAATCTGCAATATACTAGACTTAGAAGTTGAGAAAAACCATTGTTTCCTTTATTTGAGTGAACCTAACAGATTCAAAAACTGCAATGGTTTGGAGGACGTAGTGTACTCTCGTGATTCAGAAATAAGAACTTGAAAGCTTAGACTGCACAAAAGAGTGAAAGGACATATGAGATATACACCCATGCTAATTTATTTTTCCTAATATTACCAACACTAAATCAGCATGACAGAGTGAAAGGATGTCATCTAAGTTAGCACCAAGCAATTGGTAAATTTACTTCTAGCAAACTTGTATTACTCTCTTGCATATCTCCATCAGGATATGTTCTCAGTATAACTAACTAACAGCAAAAAGAAATTAGAATCAATGACAAGAATAAGTTATTTTCTATGTTTAGGTCATTTCCATCATATGAGCACAACTGAATGCTATTTTCTTTTTTCAAGAGACCTAGCAGGCTTTAGTTGACAGAAACATGTATCCTTGGGTTTTAGTTGCTGCCGTGTATGCTCATATGTGTTATTTTCTTTTTTCAAGAGACCTAGCAGGCTTTAGTTATTTTCTTTCCATCATATGCTTGGTGCCTGGTGAATCCAGATGATAACTGTAAATGCCCATTGCTTGATGTGGCTGGGCATGTTGATGCATTCTTAACCAATGTGTTTTCTACCTAGATGTTTATGTGCTGGCTGTGTTGGCCAAATTATCCTATGTGACCAGATTATGTGCTGGCTGTGTTGGCCATTTATTGTGTGCTGGTTGTGCTGGCTATGATGGCCATTTATTGTGTGCTAGCTATGTTGGCCATATATATGCAGGTTCTTGTATGAAATGAGTCCCAATTTTTGCCGGAATGTGGATTAACTTCCGTTTCGGCAGAAATCGGGCACTTCTAGTTTAAGAAAATTAGCAAAGGTCATGCCGGATTTTTCCGTGCATTTAACGATTTTTTTTTATTAGTGCAAAGATGTGTGACAACGACGAGGCTGGATGTTCTAAGCGCATCAGCGCTGAAGGAGAACTCAGACCTCCGAATAAACAATTGACATTCTGGGAGGCAGCCCAGCGGCTAGAAGACGATGAAGAATACCATCCTTCGGAGAGCGAGGATGATGAGATGGAAGACGCGGAGGAAGAAGCCGAAGGAACGGCGGACGATGAAACCACTGATGGCGGCGAGGACACAGGGAGTGGTAGCAACCCTCCTAAGAATAAGAAGAAGAAGAAGAATAAGAAGCCGAAGGACTGGCGCCCGAACACGGTCGGCACGGTTAGGGAGGAAATTACCGAAGTGAGCGCATCAGGGGTTCCTTTGGAGCCCGCCCTTGTCGTCAAAGGTTACAGTGGGCAAGTGGCGGCGATCACCCGGACAACCATCTCGATCAACACCGAGAATCTCCAGCATAAAGATAATGGCCACTTGCGCACACTCCTCTTCGAGAAGCTGCACGCAAGATACAAGTTCCCCGCTAAGTATCAGAACACAAATTATCATGGGAACGAAGTAAACAAATCCGCCCTCACAAAGATGAGCACCGCCCTGGCCAGCTGGAGAACCCGGAGAAAGAAGAGGATCTATAAAGAAGGCAAAAGTCTCGAGGAGATCCAGAGATTGACCCGCAGATCACCGAAGATCAGTTCCGGGAGTTCAAGGAGAGGTGTGGATCCGAAAGAGCCCTGGCCAATAGTAATCGGGGAAAGGTGCTGCAGGCGATGAATATAGGTCATCACCATCTCGGATCTGGTGGATACAGAACCGTGGAGGCCAAATGGAATAAGGAGGACGAAGAGTATAGATCCAAGGGGATAGAAAACCCCTTTGCTAAATTCGAACCCGGGCAGGTTCGAAACTTCATCAGGGCCCGTTACCATGTGGACCCCAAAACCAAACAACTCACCGCGGATCCTGCGGTGAAGGAATTCGAGGAAATTGTGGTAAGTATAATCTAATTACCGCGGATCAACTCGATTGCAATCTAATCAATGATCTAAATGATTCACTGTTACTTCTTCTGCAGGAGGAGGAAATTGTTGCTAGTCATGGATCCCAGGGTTCCTCATCCCAGGGGTCGACGGCGGCCACCCGGTGGGATAACCCTTTTAACAGGGCGATGAACCGGGCCAAGAAAATAGAGCCGGTTACGAAGAAGTCGTCGTCGGCTGGCCGTCTGGCCGGTCTCGGGGGTAAGAACTGGATGGATCATTTTGGTCCACCGCCGAGGACACATGTGGCGCCGTCGGGAAGGAGCGAGGAGGAAAACCGCGAGGTTCAAGAACTTAAGGCACAAGTGGTGCGGATCCCACAGATCGTCCAAGACAACCTGGCAATCACCCTCACGTCCTTCCTGCCTACCTTGGTGGAGTCAATAGCGAACTGCTGTGCGGGTGGTCGAGTAGGGCCGTGCCCGATTCCAAGCATGGTCAGCAGCCACTCGAACAACGCGGCGCCGGCGAATCAGGCGAACTACGTGTTCGTGACTCTGCCCGCTAGCACCGCGGCGCCGCAAGTGTTGGTGACTCCCCCTGCCATCACCGCGGCACCGGAGTACATGTTGGTGCCCCCCTGCCATTGTCACGGCGGCACCGGAGCTCCAAGCACCCGTCGGTAGGGAGAATACACCAGCGGCTAGCACCGCGCCATCAAGCAGCCCTTCCATCTCTTGCACGCCCGTCGGCGTATGTGGTGCGTCGACATTAGCCGATATCGACGCCATCACGGTAAACAAATTGCTTTAATTACCACCTTTCATGCCATCTATTACTCTTATGGCATCTCTGACGACGCCGTACATGTTTTCCGCAGACGGATGTTCCTTGCACTCTCTTATGCTACGTGAACAACGAGCTGAGGGATGTTGCCAAGGGTACCATCGTTCAACCCTTGCAGCGCACGTTCCACTCAAGGCCGATGTCAGATAACGTGCACAGGGTTAAAATTAGTCGGGTGCTAAGGGGCTGCGACGACCTGGAACCTCCCATTTAACCCCCAGGAGTGGATGAAGAAGAGCCGTTTGTCCTCAGAACTTGCTTCGGCTTATTCTTGCTATGGCCAAAGAGCATGATCCGTTTGGGGACGGCGGGGGCCATCACGCCACAGACAATAGCACTGCCTATCGTGCCAGCGACAAGCGGTGGCAAGGCCCCCTTACCGCCCTCGCCGTCACCTCCACGCGGTGGGTCGGATGATCATGTTGATGATATGCACATGGCGCAGGATCCGGCCGAGGACGACGAAGACTGGAATGATCACTTCTTCATGTTGGAGATATGCCCTAGAGGCAATAATAAATATAGTTATTATTATATCTTTGTGTTTATGATGAATATTTACATTCATGCTATAATAGTATTAACAAGGAAACATTAATACTTGTGTGATTTGTAAACCTAAATTGAAGTCCCTAGTAAAGCCTCTATACATCACTAGCTTGTTGGTTAATAAATGATTGTGGTTTCCCTATCATGAACATTGAAGATGTTATTAACAACAAGATCATATCGTTAGGAGAATGATATGGTGGACATACTCCTATAGATAAGCGTAGCATAAAGATCAAGTCATTTTAATAGTTCAATTGCTATATGCTTTCTGATACATAGTAACCTAATTCCTTCGACCCTGAGATCATGCATATCACCTTTACCGGATGGATGCTTTGATGACATCAAACACCACACTGTAACTGGGTGGCTATAAAGGTGGCATTGAGTGTTCGGAAAGTATTGGTTGAGACACATGGATCAAGAGTGGGATTTGTCCATCCATATGACGGATAGATATACTCTGGGCCCTCTCGGTGAAATGTCATCCAATTAGCTTGCAAGCATGTGACTGGCTCACAAGGGATCACATATCACGGGACGAGAAAAGAGTACTTATCGGTAACGAGGTTGAACTAGGTATGCAAAGATACCGACGATCATAACCTCGGATAAGTAAACTATCATGAGACAAAGGGAAATTGGTATCGTATGTAAGTGGTTCATTCGATCGCAAAGTAATCATAGAAATATGTGGGAGCCATATGAATTTCCAAATTCCTCTATTGGTTATTGTTCGGAGAAGTGTCTCGATCATGTCTGCATAATTCATGAACCGTAGGGAGACACACTTAAGGATTCGACGTTGTTTGAGTAGTTATGGAATGATGAGAAAGAGACCGAATGTTGTTCGGGGTCTCGAATGGGATTCGGGATATCACGAGGAGATCCGGAATGGTCCGGAGAATAAGATTCATATAAGGAAAGTCTTGTTTCGGAGTTGGAGAATGGTTCCGGTGTTTTCATCGGGAATGTTCTAGAAGGTTCCGGAATGTCCGGCACTCCGGAGGGGAAGGGTACATGAATGTGTTATATCAAGTTGATATGATTGCATCATGTACTAGGTGTCATCGCTGAACAAAATAAAGGGTTTAATCAAATCCTAGTTTGAAAAAGTCAAACGCCAATTTGAAAGTCAAACGGCTATTTTGGGAAGTGGAGAGGGAGGTGGAAACCGAGTTGGGGAGGAGTTCCTCCCCTCCACCGCCGGCCCACCTTCAAGCCGAGTTGGGGAGGGACTGCCCTCCCCTTGGCCGCGCCTCCCACCTATAAAGGGAGGGGCAGGGCTGCCCCTCCTAGCACACAAGTTCCCTACCTCTAAACCCTAGCCCCAAGCCGCCGCTCTCCATAGCCGCCGCCAGCCCAAGGGCACTCGCCGCCGCCTAGGTCAAACCCTAGCCGCCGGCCTAGCCCCCTCCTCGGCGTGTCTAAACCCTAGATCGTCGAGGGACTCTCTCATACTCCACCATACTCGCTCCGGCTTAAGGCGAAGCCCTGCGAGATCTCCCCTCTACTTCCGGTACCACGCTGTTGTGCTGCCGGAATCGCGAGGAGAGTGCTACAACCTCCGCTGCCTGCTGGAACAAGGGAGAGGAAGGTCTTCGTCGAGTACCGAACGTGTGACCGACTGCGGGAGCGCTGCCGGAACGCAGCGCCGGAAGGACCGTCTACGCGATCTTGAGATCGGGAAGAGTACGACTACATCACCCACGAGAATCCGCTCTCGTTAAACACTTTGGAATCTTCGAGGGTGAGTTATTCCATCAACTCGTTGCTACAATCTAGTAGATAGATCTTGGCTTGTTTGTTTGTATGCGATAGAAATTTTTTGTTTTGCATGCTACAAAACCCTACAGTGGTATCAGAGACGTGTCTATATGTAGATCTGTTGCACGAGTAGAACACAATGGTCATTGTGGGCGTTGATGCTTTTATTGTCGATTGCTTCTTGTGTACTTTGCATCTTGCGGGATGTTGGGATGAAGCGGCCCAGGCTAACCTTACATGACATCGTTCATAAGACTTGCTCCACGCTTGACATGCAACTTGTATTGCATAAGTGGCTTTGCGGGTGCCTGTTTCTCCTAGCATAGTTAAGATCCAATTTACAACGGGTGATTAACAATACTAGTATCAATGTTGTGGTTCATGTTCGTAAGTTAGAACGACACTTATTGAAATCCCCAAACCACGTAAATCATGCAAAGAAATTAGAGGCGTCTAACTTTTTTTTGCAGGGGTGTGCAGTGATGTGATATGGCCATGATTGTGATTATATTTGATGTATGCAATGTTCCTTATTGTAAGTTGGCAACCGGCAGGAGCCATATGGTTGTCTTTAATTTATGTTAAGACCCGCGTGTCTATTCAAAGTAGTTGTAATAGTTGAAGCCAGTGGACGACAACCATGGAGAAGCGTCACTGACCTTGATGCAATGCCGGTGATGATGGAGATCATGTTCGTGCTTGAAGATGGAGATCGGAAGCACAAAGAAGAAAGGTCATATCATATCACATAATATGAATTGCATGTGATGTTAATCCTTTATGCATCTTGTATTGCTTAGTAGACGACGGTAGCATTATAAGATGATCCCTCATGCACATGAATTTCAAGTCATAAAGTGTTCACCCTTAGTTAGCACCGTTGCTAAAGCTTGTTGTTTCGAAGCACCACGTGATTATCGGGTGTGTTAGATTCCGCAAGTGTATACAACATGAGCAAGCCAGATTTGCTCATGCGGAAACTAAGGTTTGATCTTGACGAGCCTAGCATGTACAGACATGGTCTCGGAACACGGATCACCGAAAGGTAAAGCATGAATCATATAGTAGATATGATGAACATGTCGATTGTTCGCCATTGAAACTATATCAACTCTCGTGATGATCGGTGTTGATGTGGTGGATTTGGTTCATGTGATCACTAAAACAATGTGAGGGATATTGTTTTGAGTGGGAGTTCACCTAGATTAATTTAACTATTAATTAGAACTCAATTTGTCATAAACTTAGTCTAAACTATTGCAAATATGTTGTAGATCAATGGCGGCCCCTACCATCAATTTTAATGCGTTCCTAGAGAAAGAAAAGTTGAAAAACAATGGAAGCAACTTCGCGGATTGGTTCCGCAATTTGAGGATTGTCCTCACAGCTGGTAATTTGACCTATGTGCTGGATGCACCGCTGGGTGACCCGCCTGCAGCTGATGCTGCCGACGAAGTAAAGAATGTTTACCTTGCTCGGAAGACTCATTACTCCACAGTTCAGTGTGCTATCTTGTATGGTTTAGAATCGGAGCTTCAGAAAAGGTTTGAGAATTCAGACCCACATGATATTGTCCGTGATCTCAAATTGATTTTTGAGACTCACGCGGCGATTGAGAGCTATGAGGCTTCTGAAAAGTTCTTTAACTGCAAGATGGAAGAGGGCAGCTCCGTCAGTGAGCATGTGCTTAAGATGTTTGGGCACGCAAACAAACTCCAAAGCTTGGGTATAGTGATTCCTAATGCTTTGGGGATTTACCCTGTCCTCCAATCACTACCACCAAGTTACAAGAACTTTGTGATGAACTACAATATGCAAAACATGAACAAGCAGTTGCCAGAACTGTTTGTTATGTTGAAATCTGCAGAAGTGGAGATCAAGAAAGAGCACCAAGTGTTGATGGTCAATAAGACCACCAAATTCAAGAAAGGCAAGTCTAAGCAAAAGGGACACTTCAAGAAGGGTGGTAAGAAAGTTAGCGCGCCAACGAAGAAGACCAGGGCTGGACCTAAGCCTGATACTGAGTGCTTTTACTGCAAGGGAGAAGGTTACTGGAAGCGGAATTGCCCAAAGTACTTGGCGGATTTGAAGAACGGCAACATCAAGAAGAAAGGTATATCTGATATACATGTTATTGATGTGTATCTCACTAGTACTCGTAGTAGTGCCTGGGTATTTGATACTGGTTCGGTTGCTCATATTTGTAACTCGAAACAGGTGCTGCAGAATAAACGGAAGCTAGCGAAGAACGAGGTGACGATGCGCGTGGGAAACGGATCAAAGGTTGATGTGATCGCGATCGGCACGCTACCCCTTCATCTACCATCAGGATTAGTTTTATACTTAAATAATTGTTATTTGGTGCCTGAGTTAAGCATGAACATTATATCGGGATCTTGTTTATTGCGAGACGGTTACTTGTTTAAGTCCGAGAATAATGGTTGTTCGATTTATATGAGTAATATGTTTTATGCACATGCACCTTTGATAGATGGTCTATTCTTATTGAATCTCGATAGTGGAAATACACATATTAATAACATTGAGGCTAAACGTTTGAAATCGGGCGATAACTCGACCTATATGTGGCACTGTCGTCTTGGTCACATTGGAGTGAAGCGTATGAAGAAACTCCATTCCGATGGACTTCTTGAATCACTTGATTTCTAATCACTTGAAAGATGCGAAGCATGTCTGATGGGTAAAATGACTAAGACTCCATTTTCTGGTATGATGGAGCGAGCTACGGACTTATTGGAAATCATACATAGCGATGTGTGTGGTCCAATGAGTGTAGCAACGCGCGGTGGTTATCGTTATGTTCTTACCTTCACGGATGACTTGAGTAGATATGGGTATATCTATTTCATGAAACATAAGTCCGAAACTTTCGAGAAGTTTAAGGAATTTCAAAGTGAGGTAGATAATCAACGTAACAAGAAGATTAAATTTCTACGTTCTGATCATGGAGGTGAATATCTAAGTTACGAGTTTGGCGAGCATTTGAAGAAATGCGGAATACTTTCACAATTGACACCGCCGGGAACACCACAGCGTAATGGTGTGTCCGAACGTCGTAATCAAACTCTCTTAGATATGGTTCGTTCTATGATGTCACTTACAGATTTACTGCTATCATTTTGGGGTTATGCATTAGAAACAGCCGCATTCACTTTAAATAGGGCACCATCTAAATCCGTTGAAACGACACCGTATGAATTATGGTTTGGGAAGAAACCTAAATTGTCGTTCCTTAAAGTTTGGGGTTGCGAAGCCTATGTAAAGAAGTTACAACCGGACAAGCTTGAACCCAAAGCGGAAAAATGCGTCTTCATAGGATACCCGAAGGAAACTATTGGGTATACCTTCTATCATAGATCCGAAGGCAAAATCTTCGTTGCCAAGAATGGATCCTTTCTAGAGTAGGAATTTCTCTCGAAAAAAGTGACTGGAAGGAAAGTAGAACTCGACGAGGTTGTTGAACCTTCTCTCGAACTTGCGAGTAGCGCAGCACCGGAAGAAGTTCCTGTGGTGCCTGCACCAATAAGAGAGGAAGCTAATGATGATGATCATGAAACTTCGGTTGTAGTTGCTACAGAGCCTCGCAGGTCAACGAGAACTCGTACCACTCCAGATTGGTATGATCCCGTTATGAGTGTCATGTTGGTGGACAACACCGATGACCCTGCGACATATGAGGAAGCGATGATGAGCCCAGATTCCAACAAATGGCAAGAAGCCATGAAATCCGAGATTGGATCCGTGTATGAAAACCAAGTATGGACTTTGGTGGACTTACCGGATGGCCGGAAGGCTGTCGAGAACAAATGGATTTTCAAGAAGAAAACAGATGCTGATGGTAATGTTACTGTCTATAAAGCTCGACTTGTCGCAAAGGGGTTTCGACAAATTCAAGGAGTTGACTACGATGAGACTTTCTCACCTGTAGCGAAGCTAAAGTCTGTGAGGATTATGTTAGCAATCGCTGCATATTATGATTATGAGATATGGCAGATGGATGTCAAAACAGCATTCCTCAATGGAGACATTGATGAAGAGTTGTATATGATGCAACCCAAAGGTTTTGTCGATCCTAAAGATGCTAACAAGGTATGCAAACTTCAACGGTCCATCTATGGATTGAAGCAAGCATCCCGAAGTTGGAATCAACGTTTTGATAAGGTGATCAAAAGTTTTGGTTTTATACAAACTTATGGAGAAGCTTGTATTTACAATAACGTGAGTGGGAGCTCTGTAGCATTCTTAATACTATATGTAGATGACATATTGTTGATTGGGAATGATGTAGACCTTCTTAATAGTGTTAAGGAATATTGAATAATAGTTTTTCAATGAAGGATCTTGGCGAAGCAGCTTACATATTAGGCATAAAGATTTATAGAGATAGATCAAGGCGCCAAATATCATTGTCACAAAGTACATATTTGGACAAAGTTCTAAAGAGGTTTGGAATGGAAGATAGCAAGAAAGGGTTCTTGCCCATGTTGCCCAATACGACCTTGAGTAAAACTCAAAGTCCGACATCGGCAGAAGATAGAGAAAGGATGAGTAAGACTCCCTATGCCTCAGCCATAGGATCTCTAATGTATGCCATGCTATGTACTAGACCCGACATTGCATATGCTGTTAGTTTAACTAGCAGATATCAAAGTGATCTAGGAGTGGATCATTGGACAGTGGTCAAAAACATCCTTAAGTACTTGAGAAGAACTAAGGATATGGTTCTTTCTTATGGAGGTGATGAACAGCTCGTTGTTAATGGTTACACCGATGCTAGTTGGAACACTGATCCGGATGATTCTAAATCACAATCTGGATACGTATTTATTTTGAATGGTGCAGCAGTTAGCTGGAGGAGTGCAAGGCAAAGCGTTGTGGCGAGATCTTCAACTGAATCGGAATACATGGCTGCTTCGGAGGCTTCACAAGAAGCGGTATGGATGAAAGAGTTCATTATAGAGCTGGGTGTGGTTCCTAGTGCGCTGGACCCAATGTCTATCTACTGTGATAACATGGGCGCCATAGCCAATGCGCAAGAACCAAGGTCACACAAAAAACTGAAGCACATCAAGCTACGTTTTCACGCTATTCGAGAACATGTCCAAGATGGGGACATAAATATTTGCAAAGTACACACAGATCTGAATGTGGCGGATCCGTTGACTAAACCTCTCCCGAGGGCAAAACATGACCAGCACCAAACTGCCATGGGTGTTCGGTATATTACCATGTAATCTAGATTAGATGACTCTAGTGCAAGTGGGAGACTGTTGGAGATATGCCCTAGAGGCAATAATAAATATAGTTATTATTATATCTTTGTGTTTATGATAAATATGTACATTCATGCTATAATAGTATTAACAAGGAAACATTAATACTTGTGTGATTTGTAAACTTAAATTGAAGTCCCTAGTAAAGCCTCTATACATCACTAGCTTGTTGGTTAATAAATGATTGTGGTTTCCCAATCATGAACATTGAGATGTTATCAACAACAAGATCATATCGTTAGGAGAATGATATGGTGGACATACTCCTATAGATAAGCGTAGCATAAAGATCAAGTCATTTTAATAGTTCAATTGCTATATGCTTTCTGATACATAGTAACCTAATTCCTTCGACCATGAGATCATGCATATCACCTTTACCTGATGGATGCTTTGATGACATCAAACACCACACCGTAACTGGGTGGCTATAAAGGTGGCATTGAGTGTTCGGAAAGTATGGGTTGAGGCACATGGATCAAGAGTGGGATTTGTCCATCCATATGACGGATAGATATACTCTGGGCCCTCTCGGTGAAATGTCATCCAATTATCTTGCAAGCATATGACTGGATCACAAGGGATCACATATCACGGGAACGAGAAAAGAGTACTTATCGGTAACGAGGTTGAACTAGGTATGCAAAGATACTGACGATCATAACCTCGGATAAGTAAACTATCGTGAGACAAAGGGAAATTGGTATCGTATGTAAGTGGTTCATTCGATCGCAAAGTAATCGTAGAAATATGTGGGAGCCATATGAATTTCTAGATTCCTCTATTGGTTATTGTTCGGAGAAGTGTCTCGATCATGTCCGCATAATTCACGAACCGTAGGGAGACACACTTAAGGATTCGACGTTGTTTGAGTAGTTATGGAATGATGAGAAAGAGACTGAATGTTGTTCGGAGTCTCGAATGGGATTCGGGATATCACGAGGAGATCCGGAATGCTCCGGAGAATAGGATTCATATAAGGAAAGTCTTGTTTCAGAGTTGGAGAATGGTTCCGGTGTTTTCATCAGGAATGTTCTAGAAGGTTCCGGAATGTCTGGCACTCCGGAGGGAAGGGTACATGAATGTGTTATATCAAGTTGATATGATTGCATCATGTACTAGGTGTCATCGCTGAACAAAATAAAGGGTTTAATCAAATCCTAGTTTGAAAAAGTCAAACGCCAATTTGAAAGTCAAACGGCTATTTTGGGAAGTGGACAGGGAGGTGGAAACTGAGTTGGGGAGGAGTTCCTCCCCTCCACCGCCGGCCCACCTCCAAGACGAGTTGGGGAGGGACTACCCTCCCCTTGGCCGCGCCTCCCACCTATAAAGGGAGGGGCAGGGCTGCCCCTCCTAGCACACAAGTTCCCTACCCCTAAACCCTAGCCCCAAGCCGCCGCCCTCCATAGTCGCCGCCGGCCCTAGGGCCGGCACTCGCCGCCGCCGCCTAGGTCAAACCCTAGCCGCCGGCCTAGCCCCCTCCTCGGCGTGTCTAAACCCTAGATCGTCGAGGGACTCTCTCATACTCCACCATACTCTCTCCGGCTTAAGGCGAAGCCCTGCGAGATCTCCCATCTACTTCCGGTACCACGCCGTTGTGCTGCCGGAATCGCGAGGAGAGTGCTACAACCTCTGCTGCCTGCTGGAACAAGGGAGAGGAAGGTCTTCGTCGAGTACCGAACGTGTGACCGACTGCGGGAGCGCTGCCGGAATGCAGCGCCGGAAGGGTCGTCTACGCGACCTTGAGATCGGGAAGAGTACGACTACATCACCCACGAGAATCCGCTCTCGTTAAACACTTTGGAATCTTCGAGGGTGAGTTATTCCATTGACTCGTTGCTACAATCTAGTAGATAGATCTTGGCTTGTTTGTTTGTATGCAATAGAAAATTTCTGTTTTCCATGCTACGAAACCCTACACTTCAGCACTCGGTTTGGCAACGAAGAAGACCTAGCTGGTGGCCCCATAGAGAAAGCCACTATCACCAAGCGTCTGTTTGGTTCTCAGGAGACGCCTCCAGCTTGCGTCTTTACAAAGCCACCAGCTGATACAACCAACCGGCCCTTTATTCTAAGCCCTGACACACTACATAGGGCGGCCGGTGCTCAGATTGCGGTGCCTGCCCGCTCTCCAAAAGGAAAAAAGGGCAGGAAAAGAAAATCTAGCAGCTTGAGCCAGCCGGTGGCGTCAACAACTGCGAATCCGATCAGGTTTCGGGACGGGCCACCAAGACCCGAGGGTATTATGTGGAGGATTCATGTGGCGGGTGAGCCCATGCTACCTAAGAATTTGCGGAAGCTCGCCAGTTCGGAACTGCAGAGTGTGCATGATGGCGTGCTGACGATAGAGAGATGCCTTCTATCGGAGAAAGATCCCTCGCACCCGGTATTCGTGGTTAAGGTGCCACCAGGCTTGGGCTTCGTCGACAATGCCCCTGCGGATCTGTTCTTCCTGCGGTTCGACGACATCTTCAATATGTTCCACCTATACCCGCTGCACTATACCATGGTCCGTCTGTTTTCTCTCAGCCTGGCCATGCAGATCATTAGAGAGAACACACCGGGCATCGCTATAGTGGACCCCTACTACATGCGTGACGGCTGCTTGGGTTCCCCTGCCGAACGACGTATCATGGCCTCGTACCTAAAAAGAATCCTCGTGGCGAACAAGACAAAGGAATACATTCTCATGCCTTACTTTCCCGAGTAAGTCGTTATTCACTCGCCACCGTCGATTGGCTTTATTAGATCATCATCATTCTTTTTCCAACACATTCCATTTGAATTTTTTGCGCAGAGATGAACACTGCACGCTCATCTCCTTATCGCCTAAGCATTCCCACGCCACGTATTTCGACTCGGGGAGTCTAGAAAAGAAGAAAAACCATTACAAGATCGAGGAAGTTCTGGATGATGCTCTCACTGGCTTTGCCTCGACGGAAGGCACCACCTTCGTGCGTACGAAGGTCAAGTTCGACAGGCACGTCTTCAACCACATTACGGAGTTCCCCTGCGTGAAGCAGCCGGAAAACAGTAAGAAGGAAGCCTACTACGCACTCCATCACATGAGGGCGTTCCTACTTGACCAGCAGAATTCTACGCTGCCAGATCATCTCAAACAGTGGGCCGAAGCAAAGGCCAAGATCAATGATTCGGATATTAGACAAGAGATGTATCGCATCCAGCAGCAGTTTGGGGCAATCATCTTTCGTGATGTCATGACTTCGGGGGGGGGGGTCTTCTACGGAGGAAATATCCCGAATAACCGTGACATAGAAGATCGCCTAGAGATGCAGGGTGACTATAGGAAGTTCATGACGAGACAAGACGTCCTCCCGTTACCTAAGCCGAGCCAGAAGGCTTGATGTTGGCCTAGTTGTAGTTACAAACTATAGATGACCTTTGTGTGTGTGTGGACAAGTGTACTTATCTTATTAGGTTTATGAATCATCGCTTACTTATTTTGCTTATTATTATTATATATCAATCAATGCTTGGTTTTTTTGCTTACTCTTTGGTCCTTTGCTCAATTTGGTCCTTCTTTTTTTCCTTACTCTTTTTTCGAGAATAAAGCCGATGATTGAAATGTCGTGGCACATTATATATGTGAATGTGCTACGATGGGATTGTGAGCCTTGTGATATGCACAAGTCCAGGTCTTGTGCATCCTACTTGGCTCACCGTTCCATCGTAGCATATTCCTGTGTCCAACGACCTATGTATATATATGAGGCATTCTTTTCGAGTTATTTTTGTCTTTTTCGAGAATAATAATGCCGATGATTGAAATGTCGTGGCACACTATATATGTGAATGTGCTACGATGGGATTGTGAGCCTTGTGATATGCACAAGTCCAGGTCTTGTGCATCCTACTTGGCTCACCGTTCCATCATAGCATATTCCTGTGTCCAACGACCTATGTATATATATGAGGCATTCTTTTCGAGTTATTTTTGTCCTTTTCGAGAATAATGCCGATGATTGAAATGTCGTGGCACACTATATATATGTGAATGTGCTATGATGGGATTGTGAGCCTTGTGATATGCACAAGTCCAGGTCTTATGCATCCTACTTGGCTCACGGTTCCATCATAGCATATTCCTGTGTCCAACGACCTATGTATATATATGAGGCATTCTTTTCGAGTTATTTTTGTCTTTTTCGAGAATATGCCGATGATTGAAATGTCGTGGCACAATATATATGTGAATGTGCTATGACGAGATAGTTAGCCTTGTGATATGCACAAGTCCAGGAATTGTGCATCCTACTTGGCTAACTGTTCCGTCATAGCATATTCCTGTGTCCAACGACCTAGCTAGTTATATATGAGGCATTCTTTTCGAGCTACTTTGGTCTTTTTCGAGAATAATGCCGATGATTGAAATGTCGTGGCACACTATATATGTGAATGTGCTACGATGGGATTGTACGCCTTGTGCTATGCACAAGTCCAGGTGTTGTGCATCCTACTTGGCGTACGGTTCCATCGTAGCATATTCCTGTGTCCAATGACCTATGTATATATATGAGGAATGCTTTTTGAGTTACTTTGGTCTTTTTCGAGAATAATGCCGATGATTGAAATATCGTGGCACATTATATGTGAATGTGCTGTGATGGGATTGTTCGCCTTGTGCTATGCACAGGTCCAGGTGTTGTGCATCCTACTTGGCGAACAGTTCCATCGTAGCATATTCCTGTGTCGAACAACCTAGTTATATATGAGGCATGCTTTTTGAGTTTGGTCTTTTTGATTTAGGAGTACTTTCTATAAGTGTATCTTCATATGCGAATTTAATTATATATGTTTTTTTTCAATCACCGGTTAATTATTATTGTCAACTTATAGATGCCGTGGTACGTCGTGTACAAGGGACGGGTTCCCGGAGTCTACGATGATTGGGAAGACTGCCGGAGACAGGTGCACCATTTCAGCGGCAATAGCTACAAAGGGTACAACACTATGGCGGAGGCGGAAGCTAGATACACGCGCTATCTAGCGGGAGTTAGGACAAGGAACCGGATGAAGACCTACACCTTCATCGCGGCGGTGATCATGCTTATCTTCTTTGGTTATTTATCCCGCATTTGTGTCTAGCTAGTTTAGATGTCTAGGCGAGCTTCCGAGATCTAACTTGTTCGATCGACACATGTATTCGCATGTCACCAACTACTACTTTGTAACTTGATCGAAACAATGTAACTTAGACTATGTATTCATGTATGAGACTTATCTATATGTATTTGTTTCAATCTTGTTTTTCATATTGTGTATTTATATATATAATTGTATATCTTGTATCTGTGTGTGTATATCTGCTGTAATATTGTATATAATCTGGCTCGAAAATTAAAAAAAACAAAAAATACATCTGTGGCGCACATGGTCTACCTTCTGTGGCGCACTACACCTAAAGCGCACTATGGAAGCTTAGTGGCGCACTAGGTAGTGCGCCACAGAAGATCCTAGGGGTAGCGCACCTGCCCAAACATCTGTGGCGCACTAGCAGGTGCGCTACGCCTGTCTCTACACAACCATGGCGCACTAGGCAGTGCGCCACGGCTAAGAGATAGCCGTACCGCAAGGCCCGTGGCGCACTGCTAGTGCGCCACAGATGATGTTTCCAGGTGCGCCACTAAAGGCCATTTTCCTAGTAGTGGGCGTTAAAGAAAAGTACATGTTGGGAGATAACCCAAGAGTTTCCTTGAGTCTTGGAAGTTGCTAATTCAGTAATGACCTCTCCTTATCCTTTTTGTTTGCTTTTTGTGCCAAAAATGACCTCTAATGAGAGGGAAGTAAGATTTGGGGAGTTGCTGTCCCGAAACATATTTCTGTCCTCCACCAAAAAACGTGAGGAGTCTCTGTGACTCGGATTGAGCTCAAAATTTAGTAATGAATCCCTCAGTATGTTAGCTAACTTTCGTTAGTTCAACACTTTTTGATTTGAGCAACAGAAGATGTTCGAAAAAATCGTTTTATACATGCTGGTCTGTTTTGACAGATTTCTGCCATTATTTGCATTTGCTTCTTATTGATTCCTTTTTGAGTTCTCTTTTGGGGAATTGAGCTGTTTGAAGTATTTACTACAGTAGTTTGTGTTTTTAGTGAAAAGTCTTGCTGTTCCAAAGCTTTGCTAGAGGTCTAATATCTTTTCAATACACTAATGTTGCTAATGAAGATTGTATGAAGGAAAAATTCCAGGTGTATAGAGAGAATGATGTAATGAGATGAAGAATGGACAAAAGCTCAAGATTGGGGATGCCACCATGGTGTCACCCCAAGAAATATTCAAGAGGTACAAGCGTCAAAGCTTGGGGATGCCCAAGGCATCGCCTTCTTCATCAATAAAAAGCTCAGGTCTCTCTAGACACTTCGTTTTTATTATTTCATGCATAGTTGTGTTGTTCTTGGAGCATCTTAGTTTTCGTTTCCTTTGCTTAGGTTTTTTAGTTTGCTTGAATAAAGTAGTTTGGACCCCCCGTTCTCGATGTGTTGTTTTGCAAATAAGTTGTTTGGTGTTGGAAAGGAGTAGTAAGTTCTTGCTTGTAAGTGCAAGAGGAGCTTGCATTGACTGTGACTTAGACTTTAGCATGACATGCTAGGTGTTGTTTTGACTTTATGCTTAGTGATTATTGCTGTAGCATGTCTTGTTCCAAACAATTGGGATTGCTAAGTGTGCCTTGAAGAAATTATGTGTTGTTTTAGCATGCAATAGCATAGTATTGTGGTATTCTCCTTTCATGCTTTGCTTGGGTTGACTTGGCACATGCTCACACCATGTTATGACTATGACAAGTCCCCATAGCCTCTATGATCATTTAGTCCTTGACTTGTAGTACCACTCTATTCTTTGATTAGTAATGCTTTGTTGCTCTACATGATTATGGCCATTATGCTCTCTTAGTTGGTTGCTCCCAGTCTTTTGCTAGCCTCCACTTGTATGATGTAACACCCTCAGAATTGACCCTGTGCAAGTTTCAGCGATTCCCGCCAAACCCGCATAGAAACGATTCAAAGGTGCCCACCAGGCACTTTCGTACGGGTGGAAATCGAAGTAATAACATTACACAACAGTCCTCGATGGGACCCACAGAACAGATATATACAACGGCGACTCAAAGAGTCAAGAATACAGATATACAGTACAAAGATCCAAATCACCTTGAAAATGATACAGCGTCCGAGTACGGACAAGATGCAAATGGGGCTAAGAGCCCTGAAGAATAACCAGTGGCGTCCATAACCCTGCCCAGGCCATGCCGGAAGGGTAACCCTGCTAACGACGTCGATCTCAAAACCTACTTAACAAAAGGGGTGCCGACAAAGGGCAAAGGGAAAAGAGGAGCGTCAGTACTGAGGCCAGTACACGGCGAGACTAGAATTCGGCGGTCCTCGCCTACATAGGTGTGGTGGACTGAGCGGCAGCGGCAGCATGCACTAAACAACCTATAGAGACTCGATACAACTGTCGGCTATCAGAGAGGGGTAAGAAAGACCTATTCGGATCCAACCTGATTCTAACACCAAACAAACCCATCCTGGTGTTTCCCCCTCGTGACCAAACGAGGAAGTCAACCGAGGAACTCACACCGTTGGCAGTTTTATTTATTCAGTTATCGTTGCAGCAATTACTAGTCAGGTATAGATAATCATCCTGATAAAATAAGCAGTGGGCCGTTTTAGTTAACCATTCCGTTGTAGTTACAACACTTACTAGTCAAATACAATTATCATGAGATAACCCAAAACCCAGCAGTTGTTGGTACTTTTATTTAGCCATTCCGTTGTCGTTGCAATACTTACTAGTCAGGTACAATGGTCGCAAGCGACAACCCAAACAAGCAATTGTTGGCAGTTTTATTTAGCCATTCCATTATAGTGAAGCTTATTACTATTCATTATAAAGGCAAATTTATAGCACTACTTTAGTTATAGTTGTCTATGATCGAGATATTGTGCTCCAAGTCGTCCATAACCGCGGACACGGCTTTCAGAAAGTTTTACCCTGCAGGGGTGCACAAATAGCAACACACACTCGATCAACCTCGGAAAAACCAAATCAAAACCCAACGAGGCTTTCACGACAAAGCAATCACAGGATTCAGAAATATTTCAGGGGGCCACCCCATTGAGTACACCCGCAACGAAGCTAGCTGACTCCGAGACGGACTCAAGGTTTGCGTCAATGGCTGTAAACGACCGGGAACCCAAAACTGGGCTTGTCGATACCGCGAAAACACTCCGCTTTCCTAAACAGTACAGTGTGCTATCCATCGCACAATCGTAATAAAGCAGTAAAGCATGGCATAAGTACAGGATAGTAAATAAAACCTCAAACTAGTTTGTGGCCCCAAGAAATAAGAATGAATCAAGCTCTGGCTCAGGGGGGTCCCATAATTCCCCGTATGTGGATAGCGCGAATATTCAAGGAACAGGTATCAAGTACTCGGGGTCCTACGGGACACAAGTGGATGGTTAACAACCAAATAACATCTATTGCCCACCTGTGCCTCTGCTTACCAACTTCAATTTTAGTTGTTAAACAGTAATTAAAGTGAACGATAAATAAAGCCAAGACCATCTCCAACTTTAAACATGCGACTAAGCTCCAACAACTGTGGTACTTGACGACACGCAACAGCACTTGAGCAAGCGACTACGACGCGCAGGTCCAACTATCTACCAAACAACGGTAATAGGAGGTGTCCAAGGCAATATAAGGCTGCAAGGGATATCACGGATACGAAAGCTAGAGCAACGCAACACAGATAGCAATAGATCAACAGGAGGGAATAAATACTATAAAAGTAAAATAGGTAGAAAGGGGGGAGATGCTCGCCTGAAAACATTGCCGATGGTCCAACCGAAGATCGGGGCGAAGCTCACATCAACTCAACGGCCTTATCCGTGAAGAAGCAAAACACTAGAATAAACACCGGATGCAATATTTAATATTACGGCAAAAGATCGGGCATGATGCATGTATGATGTATGACATGGCAAGCATGCGATGCAATTAGGTCATATTAAGCGAAACCGGGGTCCCGACAATTAATTATATTGTTCATGTTGTTTAGATGCCCCCAATTTAAGTGTTGTCTTAACTTGGCAAAAGATCGCACCGGTTCGCTACACAAATTTAAATGAGGCCAATATAAGACTAGATTTGCCCGCATATGGGCCCCATATTTAATTTTATGGTGAATCGGCATAATGCCCCCAAACCACACAAAAATGCATGCGAGTATGACAATTTAATATGCATCAATTTGTTATTACATTGTTAAAATAGGGCTCGAGAAAAAGGTCACACATTAGGGTTCGGCGATCTTGGTCCGGGGATTGGGGGTCGGTCTCAGGGTTCGGATCTGGGGTTCGGCCTCGGCGGGTTCGTTCTCTGATAACGGAGGTAGATCTTGGCGCATCCGTGGTCTTCGGGTCATGTCGACGGTCATGGCGTATCGAACTACTCGCGTCCTCGGTAGATCTTGTTGACTCCACTCCGAAGACCTTGTCGTTCTGCAGCGGAGATCATGGGGTCATCGGGGTCCGGGTCTTGGTCGGGTCGCCGGTAGTTCTTGGTGTCCAGGGATGCTCCGGGTCCGGGGTTCGCCGCTCCGTGAGGTGGATCTTGTCGATTCGGCGTGGGCGGCATCAGGGTTCCGCGGGCTTATGTTCCGGCAGAAGTACATGTCGCACCATGTTGGAGGCCTAGGGCACCGTTCGTCCGCGCCGTTGGCACCCGGAAGATCTTGTCGATGTCGCGGAAGGACACACCATTAATCGAGACAGAGCATGGACCCGGCATGGCACACGCGCGACCAAGAGGCCGACGTCAGCGAGCAGGAGGGTGGCCATGGCGCTGGCGACCTTGCAGGGGCGACAAGCTCGACGAGGTCCAGGGCTCGCGGAGGACGCGCATGGGACATGGGCAGAGGCGGTGGCGTCCATGGCAGGGCGAGACCGGTCGGAGGGCGCTCGAGCGGAGGCGGGCTCCGGAGGCGCTGCGGCTGCCGGTGGAGGCGAGGGGGTCGGGCGGAGGGGAGGCACAGAGGCGGGGCGGAGCTCGGCCGGTGCGGGGCGCGGCCGACGGCGGCGGTGGAGCCCGAGGGAGGCGGCGGCCGGAGGGAGGAAGGGCGCGGCTGTTGGAGATATGCCCAAGAGGCAATAATAAAGTGGTTATTATCATATCTTCACACTTATGATAAATGTTTACATACCATGCTATAATTGTATTAACCGGAAACATTAATACTTGTGTGATTTGTAAACTAAAATAAGAGTCCCTAGTAAAGCCTCTTGTTAAAATAGCTTGTTGGTTAATATATGATCATGGTTTCCTGATCATGAACATAGAGATGTTATTAACAACAGGATCATATCATTAGGAGAATGATGTGATGGACATACTCCTATAGATAAGCGTAGCATAAAGATCAAGTCATTTAAATAGTTCAATTGCTATATGCTTTCTGATACATAGTAACCTAATTCCTTCGACCATGAGATCATGCATATCACCTTTACCGGATGGATGCTTTGATGACATCAAACACCACACCGTAACTAGGTGGTTATAAAGGTGGCATTGAGTGTTCGGAAAGTATTGGTTGAGACACATGGATCAAGAGTGGGATTTGTCCATCCACATGACGGATAGATATACTCTGGGCCCTCTCGGTGAAATGTCATCCAATTAGCTTGCAAGCATGTGACTGGCTCACAAGGGATCACATATCACGGGAACGAGAAAAGAGTACTTATCGGTAACGAGGTTGAACTAGGTATGCAGAGATACCGACGATCATAACCTCGGATAAGTAAACTATCGTGAGACAAAGGGAAATTGGTATCGTATGTAAGTGGTTCATTCGATCGCAAAGTAATCGTAGAAATATGTGGGAGCCATATGAATTTCCAGATTCCTCTACTGGTTATTGTTCGGAGAAGTGTCTCGATCATGTCCGCATAATTCACGAACCGTAGGGAGACACACTTAAGGATTCGACGTTGTTTTGAGTAGTTATGGTATTATGAGAAAGAGACCGAATGTTGTTCGGAGTCTCGGATGGGATCCGGGATATCACGAGGTGATCCGGAATGGTCCGGAGAATAAGATTCATATAAGGAAAGTCCCATTTCGGAGTTCGGGAATGATTCCGGTGTTTTCATCGGGAATGTTCTAGAAGGGTCCGGATTGTCCGGCACTCCGGGGGGGGAGGGTACATGAGTGTGTCATTGAATGATTGCATCATGTACTAAGTGTTCTTGCTGTTCCAAAAACATGAAAGTCAAATTGCCAGTTTGAAAGTCAAACGGCTAAAACAGGAAACTGTGGAAAACAGGAAACTGTGGGAAACTGGAAACTGTGGGAAACAAGCAAGAGGAGGTTGAAACCAACTTGGAGGAGGAGTTCCTCTCCTCCTTGGCTGGCGCCCAGCCCTAGGCCGAGTTGGGGAGGGACTCCCTCTCTCCCTGGCGCGCCTAGCCCCTCCATCTATAAAAGGAGGGGCAGGGCTCCCCTCCTAGATACACAACTTTCTACCTCTAATCTCCGGTTTAGAGCCGTTCTGGTTTAGAGCTTCTAATTGCTTTAGCCTGCGGTTTAGAGCCTTCTAATTGGTTTAGAGCCTTCTAATTGGTGTGTCTAATTACTAGACCACTAATAGCCTCTCTCATAAGCTCCACCATACTCGCTCCGGCTTAAGGCGAAGCCCTGCGGGATCTCCCCTCTACTTCCGGTACCACGCCGTTGTGCTGCCAGAATCGCGAGGAGAGTGCTACAACCTCCGCTGCCTGCTGGAACAAGGGAGAGGAAGGTCTTCATCGAGTACCGAACGTGTGACCGACTACGGGAGCGCTGCCGGAACGCAGCGCCGGAAGGATCGTCTACGCGATCTTGAGATCGGAAAGAGTACGACTACATCACCCACGAGAATCTGCTCTCGTTAACCGCTTTGGAATCTTCGAGGGTGAGTTCCTCTATCGACTCATTGCTATAATCTAGTAGATAGATCTTGGCTTGTTTGTTTGTATGCGATAGAAAATTTTTGTTTTCCATGCTACGAACCCCTACAGTGGTATCAGAGCCGTGTCTATATGTAGATCTGTTGCACGAGTAGAACACAATGGTCATTGTGGGCGTTGATGCTTTTATTGTCGATTGCTTCTTGTGTACTTTGTATCTTGCGGTATGTTGGGATGAAGCGGCCCGGGCTAACCTTACATGACATCGTTCATGAGACTTGCTCCACGCTTGACATGCAACTTGTATTGCATAAGTGGCTTTGCGGGTGCCTGTTTCTCCTAGCATAGTTAAGATCCAATTTACAACGGGTGATTAACAATACTAGTATCAATGTTGTGGTTCTTGTTCGTAAGTTAGAACTACATTTATTGAAAGCCCCAAACCACGTAAAATATGCAAAGAAAGTAGAGGCGTCTAACTTTGTTTTGCAGGGGTGTGCAGTGATGTGATATGGCCATGATTGTGATTATATATGATGTATGCAATGTTCCTTATTGTAAGTTGGCAACCGGCAGGAGCCGTATGGTTGTCTTTAATTTCTGTTAAGACCCGCGTGTCTATTCAAAGTAGTTGTAATAGTTGAAGCCGGTGGACGACAACCATGGAGAGGCGTCATTGACCTTGATGCAATGTCGGTGATGATGGAGATCATGTTCGTGCTAGAAGATGGAGATCGGAAGCACAAAGAAGAAAGGCCATATCATATCACATATTATGAATTGCATGTGATGTTAATCCTTTATGCATCTTGTATTGCTTAGTAGACGACGGTAGCATTATAAGATGATCCCTCATGCACATGAATTTCAAGTCATAAAGTGTTCACCCTTAGTTAGCACCGTTGCTAAAGCTTGTTGTTTCAAAGCACCACGTGATGATCGGGTGTGTTAGATTCTGCAAGTGTATACAACGTGAGCAAGCCAGATTTGCTCATGCAGAAACTAAGGTTTGATCTTGACGAGCCTAGCATGTACAGACATGGTCTCGGAACACGGATTACCGAAAGGTAGAGCATGAGTCATATAGTAGATATGATGAACATGTTGATTGTTCGCCAATGAAACTATATCAATTCTCGTGATGATCGGTTTTGATGTGGTGGATTTGGTTCGTGTGATCACTAAAACAATGTGAGGGATATTGTTTTGAGTGGGAGTTCACCTAGATTAATTTAATTATTAATTAGAACTCAATTTATCATAAACTAAATCAAAGTGACATTGCATAGTTGTTGTAGTCATTGGCATCCGTTTACCACCTTGCGCTTAGTTATAATTGAGATGATAGAACTATAGAATTCTGGTTAGTTACTTTACGAACTGGTATCGTATTGTTTTGAAGTGTTAATCTAAAGTTTAAAAGTCCTATTGCAAACTTTCAGTAAGTTCCGGTTACTCCATGAAGTTTAATAATTAGTATTAAATCAAGAGTAACAATTCCAAGTGTTAGTATCATGTTTGTTTCCATGATTCTTGATATTCAAAGGATTGTCTTAATATCAAGGTTATCTAGGATCTGAAAGAGTTGTTTCAGAAACCATGATGTGTGGAAGATATTGTGATATCTGAAACGAAGTTTTGGTTGCAACATGATAGAGTATAATATGGCTAAAGTCATGTTCTCATATTTGATGAGAATTTGCAAAAAGGTTGGAGACACTTGTTGTCCTAATCCTCCAAAAGGTTTTGGATAGCAACATTATACTCGTAATTCATCGTTATAAGCTAAAGGTAGTTTGATCATGGACGATTCCATGATAAGGATGAATATTTGATGTAGGTAAAATGTTTACTACACCAAGAGATTACTAAATAATGGAATTTGAAAGAACACCAAACATTTGATGATGGTGATCTACTTCAAAGTGCAAGTCCAAAGACATTGGTATTTAACTATACATGTTTTGGAATATGTGTCATATGTATGACTCCACTATTGATGTTGATAGATTCTTTCAAACAGAAAAGGAAATACTGAAAGAGAATCTCATAAATATATGGCAGAAAAGAAAAGACTAGAATTGTTCAGTTTAAGTATATAGATGATATACATGTTATGGCTATATTCTTTGCTTATTAAACAATGTGGTTCTCAAGTATTTGATACTGAATTTGTTGGTGTGAATCGTCATACGAAACAACACAATTTATGAACTACAATGGCCTAAGTAACTAGCAAAAGAATATGTGATGATGTTCATTGAGAACAAATAAAGGGTTATTGTGTTACTCGTTAAACATCAAGGCTTATCTTCAAGATTTGTTTTATCAGGTATTATGAGAACAAAAGGGTTGTTCAAATAATTGCCGTAATCCATAAAATATGGATGATTCACAAATCTCGTTGGAGAAATCACATCCATAAAACTAGTGCTAAAAATGTCAAAAGACAAATTGATTGAAATATCACTTAGGAAGTGATATCACCGTTTAAATTATATTGGAAAGAAAACATGAAGAAACTCCATGTGGATGGAATTTTGGAGTCTTTTGATTTTTGATCAAATGACGCTTTCCTAGAGATAATTGAAACTTCGTTCATAGGCCAAAAGGGAACGAAAGACTAGCTTATTGGAATTTGTACATATTGTTGTACGAAGTCCATTATGTGTAGTCAAGAGCGGCGAATTTCAACTTCATATGCCTTCTCCGAAAATTTGAGTGAATATATGAATATTTACTTAATAAGGATGAAGTGTGAAATATTTGAAAAGTTCAAAGATTTTCAAGATGAAGTGCAAAATCATTGTAACAAGAATATAAACAGTTTATGATAAAGATCATAAAGGAAGATATTTGAGTTACAAAGTTTAGCATAATACCCAAGATTTATGGAATCGTTCCGTGGATTTGCATTTCCCGAAACACCATAAGAGTATGGAGGATTCGAGATATTTAATTAAACCTTGTTTGACATGGTAAGATCAAAGGTATAATTCATAAAACTGCCATTATATTTTAAATATTAAAAGCTTTAGAGATTACCGTTTTTCCACTGAAAAGAGCTTCATCATAATCCGTTGAAATGACACCATATGTTATGGTTTGGGATAAAACCCAAGTTGTCCTTTCTTAAACATTGGTATGCTATGCATAAGAAAGATGTGTGCAACCAAAGTCGGATGAACCTGTCTTTGTATGTTATTTCGAATAACTGTTAAGTAATCCTCCATAACATTGGAGACAAAAGTGTTTGTCACTTAAAACGTCAAGTTTCTTTTAGAAGGAATTTTTCGTGAAAAGTTAAGTGGGAGGACAATAGAACTTTGATAAGGTTAAAAGAACCTTAGCTATATGTGCAGAGTTGCGCAGCACCGAAAAGTGTTCCGGAGGTAGCTACAATGCTCATGGCTCATGTGCCTCAAAGGTTGTGGTCACGGAGATCTAAGTTCCTATTGAAACAAGTAGATCGGGTAAACAATCAAATACCAAGATTTGAGGGTTGAATCATTATTTGAGAATAATGAACCGACTACATACAAAGAAGCGATGATGGGCCCTGACTCCGTAAAATGGTTTGAAGCCATAAAATCCGTGATAGTTCCATACACGAGAAATCAAGTTTTGAACTTGAAGGACCCTCGAGAAAGGAGTAAGACCTTACAGTTGTGTCTGGATCTATAAAGTAATAGACATGGATGTTTTACATCTATGAAATAGTCGACATGTTGGGAAAGAGTTCACAACAATGTTCAAAGGTTGACTATGACAAGATTTGATCTTTCATAGTGATATTTAGTCTAGACAGATTAATGTAGCAACCACTACATATAATTTGTTATATGGTAGTTGAATAAACAAAACAAGTTCTTCTAATAGAATTGTTACCTAGGACGTGTGCATGACACGGTCCATAGGGTTTTGTTAATTCAAAAGGATGCTAAAAGTATATGCAAACTTCAATGGTTAAAGTGAGCATCGCGGAGTTGGAATCTTCACTGTGATGAAACTGTTAAAGGAGTTTAAAAGTTCATCAGAGACGATGGAGATGCTTGCATTTGCAAGAAATTAAGTGGGAGCGCTAAGACATGTTTCTAATACATTATGTGGAAGACATATTGTTGATTGGAAATAATGTATCTTTTATTAACACATATTAAGAATTTCATCCCGATGAAAGACTTAGGCAAAACCCAAATATTTGGCATCAATAGACGCTAATATGGTTGTGCCAGAAGTACATAGACAAGATATTGAATGAGTTCAATATAGAAACTACAAGAGAGGTTCTTGTCGCACAGAAAGGATTGAATGAGTTCAATGTTGATGATATATTCAAGTGTATTGACATTTGGTAAAGTGAAACAAATAATCAAGTATAGATTGATACTTGATGTATGAAATCACAAAGAGTATTTATATCAATCATACTGTGATATGTACAAATCCAGATATATCCTATGCTCTAAATGTTGTGAGCATATACCAGAATGATTCATAAGTTGATCATTGGACAATAGTAAGGATATTCTTATGATCTTTTGGAAGAACTAAGAGTATAATATTTGTAGAAGTGACAAATAGATGGTTAGTTCATTGTAAAAGTACTACATTGATACTAGTTTTGTCACAAAGTACAAATTAAGTTTATCTCAATCTAAACTAAAGGTGGCACAATATAATGGAAAGTGAGTTCCATAATGGATTTGGATGATTTCCAAAGTTAAGACATTGTGACAGATACTACAACAAAAGGCTAAGTATATGACTGCTATTTTAGCAGCAAAAGAGGGCATTTGTGTCAAGTAGTTTGTTATCAAACTAGGTGTAGTTCACAGTGGGATAATACTATGAAGATATATTGTGCGACAATATTATCAACATGTTTTAACCCCAAAGAGCTAAAGGTCACACCGAAAGACCAAATTTATACAAAGCCATCTCATTAAAGAATGAGTGATGCGTAGAGACGCAAAGACATGCAATTACACACGGACCTGGAAGTGTCAGATCCGGAGATCAGTTGACCACTAGCAATCGTGTACATACAACACCGGAAAGCCATAGGTGTTGAATGCACAAAGGTTTGAAACTAGATTATTGACTCTAGTGCAAGTGGGAGACTGTTGGAGATATGCCCAAGAGGCAATAATAAAGTGGTTATTATCATATCTTCACACTTATGATAAATGTTTACATACCATGCTATAATTGTATTAACCGGAAACATTAATACTTGTGTGATTTGTAAACTAAAATAAGAGTCCCTAGTAAAGCCTCTTGTTAAAATAGCTTGTTGGTTAATATATGATCATGGTTTCCTGATCATGAACATAGAGATGTTATTAACAACAGGATCATATCATTAGGAGAATGATGTGATGGAGATACTCCTATAGATAAGCGTAGCATAAAGATCAAGTCATTTAAATAGTTCAATTGCTATATGCTTTCTGATACATAGTAACCTAATTCCTTCGACCATGAGATCATGCATATCACCTTTACCGGATGGATGCTTTGATGACATCAAACACCACACCGTAACTGGGTGGTTATAAAGGTGGCATTGAGTGTTCGGAAAGTATTGGTTGAGACACATGGATCAAGAGTGGGATTTGTCCATCCACATGACGGATAGATATACTCTGGGCCCTCTCGGTGAAATGTCATCCAATTAGCTTGCAAGAATGTGACTGGCTCACAAGGGATCACATATCACGGGAACGAGAAAAGAGTACTTATCGGTAACGAGGTTGAACTAGGTATGCAGAGATACCGACGATCATAACCTCGGATAAGTAAACTATCGTGAGACAAAGGGAAATTGGTATCGTATGTAAGTGGTTCATTCGATCGCAAAGTAATCGTAGAAATATGTGGGAGCCATATGAATTTCCAGATTCCTCTATTGGTTATTGTTCGGAGAAGTGTCTCGATCATGTCCGCATAATTCACGAACCGTAGGGAGACACACTTAAGGATTCGACGTTGTTTTGAGTAGTTATGGTATTATGAGAAAGAGACCGAATGTTGTTCGGAGTCTCGGATGGGATCCGGGATATCACGAGGTGATCCGGAATGGTCCGGAGAATAAGATTCATATAAGGAAAGTCCCATTTCGGAGTTCGGGAATGATTCCGGTGTTTTCATCGGGAATGTTCTAGAAGGGTCCGGATTGTCCGGCACTCCGGGGGGGGGGAGGGTACATGAGTGTGTCATTGAATGATTGCATCATGTACTAAGTGTTCTTGCTGTTCCAAAAACATGAAAGTCAAATTGCCAGTTTGAAAGTCAAACGGCTAAAACAGGAAACTGTGGAAAACAGGAAACTGTGGGAAACAGGAAACTGTGGGAAACAAGCAAGAGGAGGTTGAAACCAACTTGGAGGAGGAGTTCCTCTCCTCCTTGGCCGGCGCCCAGCCCTAGGCCGAGTTGGGGAGGGACTCCCTCCCTCCCTGGCGCGCCTAGCCCCTCCATCTATAAAAGGAGGGGCAGGGCTCCCCTCCTAGATACACAACTTTCTACCTCTAATCTCCGGTTTAGAGCCGTTCTGGTTTAGAGCTTCTAATTGCTTTAGCCTGCGGTTTAGAGCCTTCTAATTGGTTTAGAGCCTTCTAATTGGTGTGTCTAATTACTAGACCACTAATAGCCTCTCTCATAAGCTCCACCATACTCGCTCCGGCTTAAGGCGAAGCCCTGCGGGATCTCCCCTCTACTTCCGGTACCACGCCGTTGTGCTGCCGGAATCGCGAGGAGAGTGCTACAACCTCCGCTGCCTGCTGGAACAAGGGAGAGGAAGGTCTTCATCGAGTACCGAACGTGTGACCGACTACGGGAGCGCTGCCGGAACGCAGCGCCGGAAGGATCGTCTACGCGATCTTGAGATCGGAAAGAGTACGACTACATCACCCACGAGAATCTGCTCTCGTTAACCGCTTTGGAATCTTCGAGGGTGAGTTCCTCTATCGACTCGTTGCTACAATCTAGTAGATAGATCTTGGCTTGTTTGTTTGTATGCGATAGAAAATTTTTGTTTTCCATGCTACGAACCCCTACAGCGGCGACGGGGAGCCCGGGGCCCTCTGGTGGCGGTGGCGGCTCGTGGGCCGGAGGGGAGGAGGTGGGGGAGGTGCGGGCCGGCGGGGTGGAGGAGAGCGGCCGGAGGAGGCCGGCGCGGGCGGCGCACGGGAGGAGGGCGGCGCCGGAGGGGAGGGGAAAAGGGGCGGGGAGCGGTGGTTGGGGCGGGGACCGGAGGAGGAGGAGAGGGAGGGCGCGGGCCGATGGAGAGGGCGAGCTCGAGGGTAGGGCATGGCGGCGAGGGAGAGAGGGTGGGGAGGGAAGCCGGCGAGCGGTGGCCTGAGAAGGGGAGGGAGGAGCGGTGGCCGGAGGGAAGGGAGAAGGAGAGAGGCGGGGCGGTTGCGGGAGCGTGGGGGAGAGAGGATCTCGTGGGGGAGGGAGCGCGTCGGTGGGGGTGGGTGTGGGACTGACAGGTGGGGGTCTGGGGGCGAGGGGTGGGGCCAGATGGGGTCCGAGGCGTGGGGACGCGCGGGTAGGAGGGGAGATGGCGTGTGGGCCAGGCGCGGGTAGGGCCCAGGGACAGGGAGAGGGAGAGAGAGAGGGGTAGATGGGGCTGGGGTGAGAGAAGGAGTGGAGGGAAAAGAAGAGGATTGGTGAGGTGGCGGGGTGGGTAGGGATTGGGGCCAGGGGTGAGGTGGCGAGCTAGGATAGGTGGGTAGGATAGTTTCGGGTAGGAAAAGGATTTAGAGTTTGGGTGGACCGTTTGTAGGTAGTCTGGACCGATTGGGCCTCTGGCCTGACCGGTCGGACTGCCTCTCCGGACAAAAGATTTATAATGCTTTAACTTTATTTGTAAAACATTTTTGTAAATACTTTTTAGACAAATAAAAGATCTGACCAGACCGATGTTTTAATTTGAGATAAGGACGGGGTTATTTAGAAAACAAACTAGGCGTTTCGAATTGGTTTCAGACAAACAATGCATGATGATGACGATGCAATGCAGAAAAACAACGCGATTTTCTAGTAGTGGTTTTTGCGGGATGCCACATATGAGTAAGTTCTACTCATGCTTCCAACTCCCAAGAAACCAAGTTATTCCAAAGTGTCCACTATAAATTCCTATGCATGGTGTGTTACATCATTCCAAGTATATTCTTGTTTTCATCTATCTTCCAATTAAAAAGTATTTTATTATGTGAAAACTTAGTGATTAAATCCCTCACAAACTTGATGGCACACTTTATATTATTTTCCCCTAATAAACTTGAACCATTGTGTCATCTATATTGTATATGCTTGCACTTATACGTTGGAATTAGCAGAACCATGCTGTCATGGGGAACATTTTCAACATTGCACTTGTACTTTGTACTCAGTTGATATCATGCTCTTTTGTTTATGGATGTCACCGGTGTGAAATAAATAGAAAGCTTGTAAGTACATGGAGTAAGTATTTTGTGTTAGAGAAACGCCTGGGCCGCTAGCCTAAGCCATGCCTAATCATGGTGGAAACTTGCAGCATCACCATAGTGAGCTATCTATGAAGCATCCTCAATAAAAAGATACGCATATAGTAAATAGAAAGATCGCCAAGATGCTCATTGCATGCTTGCCTTGTCATTTTGGTTATGGGATAGCTCCTGTACCATGTGCAAGGGGTACCCCGTTGGCGGTCCTCTATGATATGCAAATACTTACAATGACAAGAACTTACAGGTGACTGAAGTTGAGTAGCATGAGGTGTGTCCCTCGTATTCAAGGGACTTGAGATTGCCAACTTATACTTTGTCAAGCATATACTCCATAGTTAGTTCACTTTAACCTTAATCACTTCAAGATGCTTATGATAGGGGCAATGAGGGCTGAAAGCTAACAAGTACCATAATTTTTGGAAGCTCTTTTTGAAATTTGAAATCCCTTCTTCCTTTACAAAAGGCCTTTCTTCCACCATTATTGAGTCTCCACCTTCTACCTTTAGGCACCATTAAGAGAGCATAGTTGCCATTCTGTGTGCAGTGTCCCAAAGCTTATTGATTGATGCATATTGTGATATTACTTGTTCTTGTGCTATTTGTTTCTAGTCACCCTTGTGAACTTTGAAGTGTCCTATGCATCTATTTGCTACTCTATGATGGACAAGCTGATTGCCACTATGCTATGTTTTCTGTATGTGAAACAAACAAACATTTTTCAATGCATGATATTCATGATCTTTGTTTGTAGCCTTTCATGTTGCATGCATAGTTACTATGTCCTATTGTTAGAACTCCATCTTTCATGCACATGTTTAGAGTTATTTTATCCCAGATTTCAATGCTTGCAAATGGATTGATCTTTATTGTGAAGGTGCATGTCACCTCAAAAAATATTCTTTTTATCACTTACCAACTCGAGGCGGAGCAGGAGTTAAGCTTGGGGATGCTTGATACGTCGGAAACGTATCTATAATTTTTGATGTTCCATGCTTGTTTAGTATCTACTTTGCGTTGCTTTGTCTTTCTTTGTGGTGTTTTTATATCTTTTATGTAACTAACCTATTAACAAGTTACCACAGTGCCAGTTGCATGTTTTCTTCTGTTTCTGGTTCCAGAAAGGCAGAAAATCAATATTCTCGGAATTGGACGGTACGAAAGCCAAAGTCAATAACTTTCCGTGAGGGACACGAATCTAGAAGGAGAGACGGAGGGGAGCCATGGGGTGGCCGCACCCCCCAGGCGCGGCCAAGCCTGGCCCGCGCCTGGGCAGGGTGTGGGCCCCCCGGGCGCCCCCCTTCCTCGCCTCTTCGCCTATAAGAAGCCTCCGATGCAGAAACCCTAAGTACCCGATCAATATTCCACAAAACTCTCTGTAGCCGCCACCATTTCCCTAGATCGGGGGGATCTGAAGTTCTTCCCGGCACGCTGCCGGAGGGGAGATCATCCTGGAGGCCTTCTCTCCGGTATGATGTGTCAGTAGTTCCACCTTGGAATATGGGTCCATGTAGTAGCTAGATGGTTGTATCTCCTCCTTGTGCTTTCATGTATAGATCCTGTGAGCTTCGTTCATGATCAAGATCTAATCTATTTGTAATCATGCATGTTGTGTTTGCGGGGATCCGATGGATATTGAGATTATTATGTTGGATTGATTAATGGTTTTGTCTTTATAGATCTTGGTCAAGTAGTTGCTAGTGACTCCAAGAGGGGGTATTTATGCTCGATAGTGGGTTCATGCCTCTAGTTTCCAAGGGAAGTGACAGAAATCTCTTCGGTTGTAGATGTGTTGTTTCTACTAAGAAGAAAACAACGGTCTCTTGTTCATGGAACATGTGGACTGTTTACCTTACACACTTTGCTTAAAGCAGTTGTTTGTTTCTTGCAAATTAATATTGGAGGGGGTTCGGATGATAACCTGAAGGTGGACTTCTAGGTATAGATGTAGTTGGATGGCAGTCTATGTATCTTGTTGTATTTCCCAATCGAATCTCATAGGATCTTTGTATTGCATTGTTATGCCTTGCTCAGTTCCTGTCAATTGCCATGCTGTAATTTGTTTACCCTTCATGCCATGTTGTTTATCTAAGGAGAGCACCTCTAGTGAACTATGGACCCTGGTCCAATCTTTACCATTGATATATCTTCCACTGTTACTTGTTTACTTGTTGCAAACCATTACCTTCCACACCATACGTTTAATCCTTTGTTACAGCAAACCAGTGAGCTTGACAACCTCACTGATTCGTTGGGGCAAAGTCTTGAGTTTGTGTTGTGCAGGTCTCCATGTTGCTAGCAACACCTGTGTGACGTTTCCTTCCTCCTACTGGTTCAATAACCTCGGTTTCTTACTGAGGGAAAACTTGTTGTTGTCCTGCTTCACAGCTTGCTCTTGGGGTTCCCAACAGGCTCCACGTCATTCGTGCTAGCCATCATCAAATACATACTATATCACGGTGAGGAGTACGAGAATTTGGATGCATGCCCAGTATGCGGCGCATTGCATTATAAGATCAGACGAGATGACCCTAGTGATGTTGAGGGCGAGAAGCACCCTAGGAAGAGGGTTCCTGCAAAGGTGATGTGGCATGCTCCTATAATACCACGGTTGAAATGTTTGTTTAGAAACAAAGAGCATGCCAAGTTGTTGCGATGGCACAAAGAAGAGCGCGGGAAAGACTCGATGTTGAGACACCCCGCTGATGGGTCGCAATGGAGAAAAATCGATAGAGAGTACCCGAGCTTTGTAGATGACGCAAGGAACTTAAGGTTTGGTCTAAGTACAGATGGCATAAATCCTTTTGGAGAGCAGAGTTGCAGTCATAGCACCTGGCCTATAACTCTATGTATATATAACCTGCCTCCTTGGTTGTGCATGAAGCGGAAGTTCATTATGATGCAAGTGCTCATCCAAGGCCCAAAGTCAGCCCACTCCGCCGCCGCGTCAGCCCACTCTGTCGCCTGTGTGTCAGACGAAGAAGGTTCTCTCTCAGTCAACTAGTAATAATACTACTCAGAAGAAAGCCAAAGGTAAAAAGGTGAAGAAAATCTCGCTGTCTCCTCCGAAGTTACCTTACGAGATGACTGATGAGGAAATCAAAGTGATCAGCGATGCCCAAGTGAAATCCTTCTTTGCACCCAAAGTTCCCGAGCCAAAGCAAATATTTGATCCGAAAGACAAAAAGTGGGCTAAGGGTTTTCTCGAGCAACCATCGCAATATGAGATAAATAAGGCTGATGACTACAAACGCTGTCTGATGAGAATTCGTAGGAAGAATCCAGGAAATACTATTGTAAGCAGCGGGAAAAGATATGTTGCGCAGCTTGGAATGCAGGCATACAAATTTATCGCCCCGCTCAAGGTGTTATCCAATATTGATCATAGGAATATTATAGCAATGGAATTTGCCAAAGGTTCTAGTATTACAGTTGATCAAGCGCTAGGCGGGCATATCCCCAAACAAGACGAAGTTGCATGGAGATATGAATACGGGAAGACTCTAGTCAGACTTAATGAGGTCGACCTTCTACCAACTCAAACGTGAAGACTACATGAGTGGTACGAGAAAGTCTCTACATGCGATGAAGAAGATCGATTGTCAGCGCTGCTTGTGAGAATTACAAGTGAGCATTTTAATGGTGAAGACTAGTTGAAAATTTATTTTGAGGAATTCTATATGTTATTCAAACAAGATTCCCTCAACTTGAGTCTCCTCACTACCTATTGTCTGTAAGTGGTTCATTTATTTCTATGGTAAAGTCTCTAACTCAGCTCTTTCATTGCATGTAATTATCTTCACTATGCTATTATGCAGAATGAAGATCGATGAATGTGATCGAAAGAAAATCTTTGACACTGGGTTCATCGAACCACACCGGTTAATCAAGCATTTCTAAAGGAATACCCCCAAGGACAGGGGGCGTAACTTGCTAAGGGTCTTATTGAGGCAACATTACAAACGAAGAATATAGTTTTCCTACAACTACAAGTAAGAGTGTTACTTCCTTGTACACATTCGCTTGATTCTGCTAAGTGTAATTGATGAGTTACTAACGTATATAAACATGCACAGCTATCACTGGATTCTTCTAATAATTGAAGTTGATGCTAGAAGAGTTGAAATCAAGGACTTACTAATGAGAGATGAGCAGAGTACGCATTCATTAAAGATATGCTCCACAGATAATTTTAGTCATTACCGCACTATATCGGTCTCTTTAGTTCATATATATCCTGAGTTATCAAGTAACTAATAACTCATCTATTCTTTATTTTTTGCTGGGCAGGGTTTGGAAAGCTTTCACCAATGCTACAGTTGGTGAATTTAAAGATGAGCTTAGTTTTTATCGTGTAAAAGTAAGTAGTACGAGATAGATCCATGCAACTCTTCAATTCTAGATTCCATACCATTATATCATGCTTGATTATTTTGATTGAATTATATTCTCGTAAAGTGCGAAAGGCAGCCACCAGGGACTAACTTGTGCGGATACTTCGTGTGCGAGTACATTCGCTCCAAGGTGTGACACCCCCGGGATCAAGGCTAAAGAAATCTCAGACCTCCGTCTGACATAAGCTTAACCTTGAGCTCGAGAATATCCGGTGAAGAATTGGTAACACAAAAGTGACCCTACGACACAAAAAATTATTACAGTAAGCTCATAACTGAGCAGAGAACCAAATTATTACAAGTAGAGAACACTGACCACAAACATCAAACAACGGAAGACAAATTATGATTTTAAGTATAGCAAACTTAACAAATGGACTAAGAAGCCTGAAGCATAACGATGACGTCCTAGCCCATAGATTCCAGGCTGCCGGCCGGGAACCCCAAGTTACTTGTCGATGTCGATGTAGTACCAAACTGATCTTCAGGGGAACACTTACTCTACCAAAAGTATCAACAAAGAAAGGGTGAGCATAGGGCGTACTCCGCAAGACTTATGGCTGGTGGAGTTGTTTTGCATAAACCCACTTTTGTTTATAAAACCAGAGAGAGAATAAGCTCGTCTATTCAGAGTATTTTAAAAGGGGATAAGAGAGCGACATCTCTAAAGTATTGATCATCATCTTTTGATATCCACCAAATTATCATCTGAAACCTAACTAGGATCACCCCCTCGTACCCATGAGGAAGCATCCTTAAGCACACATTGATCTGCCAAGTTTTACGATTAGGTTATAGTTCTCTATGATCGTAGAATCTGGTCACCAAGCATTCATAACCGTGAACACGGATTTTCGAAAAGATTTAACCCTGCAGGGGTGTACAACTTTACCCACACGTACCAACCGACTCTTAATGCCAGTACATTAGCCCTCTTCCTTGGAAGGCCGGCAGAGGGTGGTTGGCCACGACCTTTACCTTGGTTTCGCCGAGACCATGAGTCACGCAATAAGTATGGTTCCACCATAACGGGTAAAATCCCGAAGCCGTTACTTAAAGATGTGAAGTGAGGTTGTTTTACCAGGGGCTCCGTCCACCCCAATAAACCCGGTCCGCGCTTCCCTACTTGTTATGAATGCACCTTCACCCGCCAAATCTTTCAAAAAGTTTTCTATGCATATGTCAAATGGAACACCGAACTATGTGACTCATGGAATCTACTAGGCAAGTTAATCAGGCGAGAGGTACCCAAGCCCCGTGTGGTTGTACGCTCATCTCGGTTCCAAAGGAAAGAACTTAGGTCCTAGTGGTGGCGAGCATGGGACTAGAAAAACCACATCCCACTGTGGCCTCCCATACAAGACTTAGCGTGTTTAATCTCATATCACTTATCTCATCTCATCACGATCTTCTGCCGTACTAGATTCTCTGCATCTGATACATCATCTGGATGGACCAGACTCGACAGCTATGCATGGCTAAGCAGGAAATAGATATAACCTCTAGCGATGCACATAAGCCAAACCTAGTTATGCTAGGAGTAGTGGATCAGGTAATATAAGCTCAAAGGGAGTAATGCAACAGATAGGATAATCTATCTATCGACAAAAGACCACAATAGAATCATATGCATCATGGCAGGAATTGAAATGATTTCGAAATCATAGGACTATATCATGGTGGGGTTATGCTTGCCTTTGCCCATTGATAACCAATAAGCTGATCTTCGGGAGCCTTGTACTTGACTTGGTTACAGTTGGTCAAGTATTGTTTATCGATCTTCGATGGTGTTTTCCTCGGGCTTCGATCTTGATCTTGATATCGTATTCTACCGAAGAAGAACCAAACACCGGAAAGAGAGGGAAACAATCAACACATGGCATCGATGCAATGCTCAAGCAAGGATGATGATATGACAAGTTCAATTGTATTGAATGTAACCCTAAAGCATGCTCGACAACTTAATCGGGGTTCTGAGGGGTGCAAACCCTAACTCGGGGAAAACTCCGGATGTATATGAGAGGGGTTGGTTTGTTCTTCTAATTAAACTTGTCATTTAAGTTTATTAACAATGCATGATTATTGCTCTAATAGATAATTCTCATTTTTCTGAACATTTTGATATATTATTTGTATTTTTCTGATTTAAAATGAATTGGTTATGATTTTTCTCAATTTAAATCCATTTTAAATCATTTTAGGAAATTATAAAATATTTTTGGATTATATTAAATATTTATACACTTGGTCCCACATGTCATATATTTAATCATTTCAGGAATTAATTTCCAAAAAGAATAAAATCCTGACAGACTAGGCCCATAGGGGTTATTTATATGTCTAGAAATGATTTTCAATAAACAAATAAACTAAAAGAAAAAGGAAAACTGCGTCATGCTGACGTCATCATCACCATTGCTCTCAGGTGATGCTTCGATCTGGCGACTGCGAGCGCGAGAGGAAGAGGGGTTGGGTTTGCTCGAAAGAGGAGGCCGAGGCGGACCGAGTAGTGGTGGCGCCGCCCAGATTTGGTCTCCGGAGCGTCGCCGGCGACCATGTACTGCGGCGGTTGGCGGAGGCGCACGGCGAGGCGGTGAACCAGAGAGAGTGGTGACGAGGTTTAATATCGCCAATGCCCATTGTTATGAGCTTGGGTTTTGGAGAAGATGGGGGTGCTGGAGATCGCGGAACGGTTAGCAGACAAGCAACCAGGGGACACGAGATTTACCCAGGTTCAGGCCCCTGGAGGGAAAACCCTACTCTTGTTTGTCTGCTCTTGATTACGGCGGAACCGAAAGTTACAGGGGTGCGCAGATGTAATCTGGCGTGGAGGTGTGTATTTGGTGAGGTGAGATTCGTCCTCCTCGTCATGCCCTCCTAGCCTTTATGTAGAGACAGGCAGGTCCCAGGCACAAATCGAGTCGGTTACAAGTTTAGGGTTTGCCCCTTTGAATATTCTATCTGTTCTAGTCTTGCTCTCCAAGGATCCGAAGATTTCATGGGCTTGGGCCACCCGAAAATCTTCATGGGCCGCGTGTACTATTGTGAGCCTTCCTTGGGCTGGACCAGGTATGCTGATGTTGTGTACCCGTAGGGTATAACCATGTCAAGTGGGGGCAAGGGAGAAGATCCAGGAGAACGGCGAGCTCACCACGAACACGATGGAGTGGTCGGGGAAGCGAGATGAGGTCGGGAAACGGCAAATCAACGCAGACGACTGCGATGGCCGGCGGAACATCGGGCTCGATTCCGGCGAGCAGAGGGCTTCCCCGGTTGCGTGCTTGGGTAGGAAGAACGAGGACATTGAGGCGAACCTCCTGCGAGGGTCGGCGAGGCTCGGGGTGGCCGGATATGGCGAGGCTCGATGGAGCCCGAGGGGCTAGGGTTTCGATTTGGGGAACCTGGGGGAGGAAGAGGAAAAAAATGGCATGGCTAGGGTTCTCGGCGGCGTCGACGGGGCCTTATAGGAATCCGGGGGCGGCGACACGAATCCTGGCGCGGCGGACATCGCAACGCCGGCGAGCGGCGAAGGCGCGGGCACGCAGGTGCTTGCGAGCGAGGAAGACGACGGAAAGATCGTCGAAGGGGTACCGGGCTGGTAGCGGGCCGCGACAAAGTTTGCTGGCTGTGCGGGTGAGCGGCAGGAAGAGAAGAGGGAAGGTGGGCCGGCCTGGATTAGCTAGGATTCCTTTTTTTCTGGAACTGTTTTTCTATTTCTGTTTTTTTCTTTTCTCTTTGTATTTTTCACATTCAAATCTGTTTTGTTCATTTTGAAACTACCAGAGGTTTATAAAATTATAGGAAATACTGAGGGGCCCTTTTAGTCCAATTGGGCTCCAAACATTTTGGATTTTTTTCAAGTATTTTCAAAATTACTTTGAAGGGATTTCAAAGAGAGGGGAGATTAGGGTTTTAGGGTTTCACTTTAATTTCTTTGCATGCATTTTTAAGAGATGATGCTAATGATGCACAAAACAAACCCTAATATAGATTATCTAAAACTGGGGTGTTACAGAAGGTTAGTGAGCGGGACGGAGGGACATTTGTAGAAGTACGTGATATTCATATTGATCATGCATAACTTGTCATTCATAATATTATTTATAACTATTGATATTCATATTGATCTCCTTCTTTTATATATAGTTGGAAAGATTGCGGGGGAATCTCCAACCATGGGAGCGCCTGGTAGCAATTCAAGAGAAATTGGCAGGATTTATTGTTGACAATGTCATACACCCAGAAAGAAAATACCATACTTCGGGACTCCCGTGATTTAATGATCTCCGTATAATCGAATAGACGGGGTGTGATCTCCATGTAATCAAATTGTATATATATTAATGTGGGATTATATCTATATAATCATGACAATGTTGTGTGTAATGGGTTCTTTCGTTGCATTTCACTTTACGCCAAACGCAACCCCTCCTCTGCCTATCCTCCTGCCACCACAGAACCCCCAATTCGGCTACCGCCGCAGAAATCGACCCCAAATTTCTACCGCGACAGAAACCCTAATTGGCTGTCGTGGCAGAAACCCCCATCGGCTGCCGTGGCAGAAAACAGCCCCAAAATGCTGTCGCGGCAACGAATAATTAGTCCTAGTTCGTGTTACGAACCGGGACTAGAAATTCTCCACCCCAGCTCCCCTGCGCGGCCACGTGTAGAGACTCTAGTTCCGATCCGTAACTGACCCGGGACTAGAGGCTGGGACCTCTAGTCCCGATTCCATAGTCCCGGTTGCTGAACCGGGACTAGAGGTCCTCTAGGACAGGGACTAAAGCCCCGTTCTCCGCTAGTGTAAATGCCACACATGTTCAAACAGTTTTTCTCGAAATAGTGTTATGTAACGTACGAACATGTATCAGGGCGGATAGCGCAAGCTGCTTCCTGTAGTGCCTCACAGAGTTGGATAAAACTATTACCTTGCTGTAGTAGATATATCTGAAGCCGTCGTATTAAGATCCAAAGGACTAGCTAGCACACCAAAATTTCAACCATCGCAAATAATGACGGCCATATGAATTATTTGGTTGCACCTTCTGTTGGCTGCAAATTGCAACGAACAAATCAGTCGAGAAGAAAGATCGCTCCGTGTCAAAAAAAAAGAGGAATCGCTTTAGCCATTGTTTTAAGAGAATGAATGGATGGCCTCTCCCTCCTGTGTGAACTAAGTAAGGGTCACTTCAGCGGTTCAAACATGAACCACATGTTCTATACCGTTTTACACGACCGCGCACATCGTACTGCCACTGGTGGAAACGGGGCTATTGGTCCCGGTTGTTACGGGGCTTTAGTCCTGGTTTCCCAACCGGGACGGGGCAATCGGGACTAAAGCCCTAACCTTTAGTCCCGGTTGCCCCACCAACCGGGACAAAAGGGTGCACACGTGGCAGCGGCAGAGGGCGAGGGCGGCAGAACCGGGACTAATAACCTTCTGCCGCGGCAGAGATTTGGCCCATTTCTCTGCCGCGGCAGAGAATTCATTTTGGCACATTTTGTTGCCGCGGCAACATTTTCGCCACTTTTTGTGCCGCGGCAAAGAATTCATTTAGTTTGTTTTATTGTTTATTTAGTGTTTTGCACTTATCAATGAAGGAACCTTATATTACACAAGATCATCATAATAATATTACATTCAATACACGGATCGAGTTCATGCACTACATACAAAAGTTGCTATTCGATGCTACCGGCGAATTCCTTCAAAGTTGCTATTTTTACAATCCCTATTGTCTATACACAGCCGAATAGTATTCCCCTTTTGGGTTTAGGACTTCTGCATCCAAGAATCCCGCCAATTCCTCTTGAATTGCTCGTACGCGATCCTTTGGCAGAAGACCGTCCCATAGACGTTCAATCTGATTTAGAAAAGGAGTCAGTCTATATGAATGAAACTAAACACAATTTGTTTGTAATTAAAAACTATAGAAATTGTTTACGTACGTGAAGTTGCTCTAAATTTCTGCCCTTCTTATCGCACGTCTGCCGGATGAACTCGCAAACATAGTATCCATATAGATTGTTACCTGGTCCCTGCGTCAGGCACTTTACGAGAACAGAGTTCAATCAAAATAATAATCAAGCATGATAATAACTGTATCAAAACTAGAATCAAAGAGATGCGCGGATATATCTAGTGGTGCTTACATTTAGTGGTTGAAATGTAAGCTCCTCTTTCCAAACACCCCTAGCCTTGTTGGTGAACCATTTCCAAGCGCTGCCCGGCGAAGAAAACGAATAAAAGAAGTTATTAATTACTTGATATCATAAAATTCACGAACATTGCCGATATAGTGTCGTAATGATTAGAATTACCGCTGGAGAAGCATCTGCATGTCCTTCCACGTCTCAAGGGGTTTATGTTTCGAGTCCATGACTAGTACACGCCCTTTGTCAAGTTGAATGATTAACAGAATATAGTGGAAGCTGCAAATGCATAACTAATCAATTATATACTTAACATCGAGTAAGCGAAATAGAAAGTGTATACAAGACAATAACACTCACTCGAAGTTGTAAGGAAAAAGTATTTCCCTTCTGGTTTCTTGAAACCTTAACGCGTGTACTATATTATCCTCCGTATCCTGGGGGCTTATTTTGAGATTAGCTTCATGAACCCAATATGGGTCAATGAAGCCAATGTCATAGATTTGTCGTCTGCTGCATTCGAGAATCTTCATTCTGCATATTACAGTATGATTATATACATGCAATAAACAAAGTGAGATAGCTGGAGACTAAATTAATTACAGAATTAGTACTTACAGACAATAGGCACTGATGATCGATTTGTCCAAGGCGTCTTGATTGAATAATTGAAATAGTTCAGCAAATTCAATGGATATCATGTCATTCTTTTCTTTCCCATGATGCTTTTTTGTAACCCTCAGCACTATCCAGTTAGCCCCGACCTTTGTGGCATGCATGTACCAGTTATGCAATCTTCGCATTTTTGTTGGAAGATTGTTTACCTCCTCAGGTTTGACAAGAGGTTTGCCGTACTGGTATTTGTATGCTACTTCACTCACGGGGAAGAACTCTAACTAGGATAAGTACTGGGCAATACTCATACCTTGAGCAGCGGCAGCTTTCCGTATTGTCCAACTACCTCTAGATCATACTGATCTTCGGCCCTATATTTGCTCGACCCCACATTGGTTTGGGAAATCACCTTGAGAGGGGCGCAAGTCTGTTTTGCTTGTTCTCCGAGCTGGGCAACAGATTTCTCGCTTGCATCAGTACTGCTCTTCGAGGCTTTTTGTGCCGCATGTGACTTGAGAATAGAACGCTCATAGTCTGATGACAGCTTTGGCTCGGGTTGATGAAGAGTCTTTAGCATTTTCAACACTTTGGCTTTTTCTTCTTTGGTGCTGGGGAACTCTGGCTCTTTCGGCCACCTCAGCTTAGCGAAAAACGCTGTCGTTTCCGCATCAACAATCGTCGCAGTCTCCTCTTCAGTACAGTCATAAGCTCTCTTGGGAGGAACCTTTGGTACTTTTGGAAGAGGCTCTTGTTTACGTTTCGGCGATCGCTTACCACGACGCACATTAGCGGTACGCTTACGCTTTTTATCCTGAGGCGCCGGTGATGGCTCCCGCGGCGATGGCTGCGCCGGAGATTGGTGAGGCGACGAAGACGGCTGTCGCGGCGGCGACGACCTCGCTGGAGACGGGTGAGGTGGCGGCGAAGATGGCCTTGGCGTGTGATTTCGAAGCACGATACATTCCTTCGGCCATAGAATGGTGATGTTTTTTGCGTCTCCCAGTACAGTCACATCCCCTTCACCTGCAGGGTAGTGAAGATCCAAAACTTCAAAGGTGGGCATGATTTCATCCACCCCGACAACAGCGTAGCCCTCTGGAACCGGACGACAGTGGTAAGTTGGTGTGGGTCCAATTGGTAAGGCATAGCCGACCGCCACCTTCATTGATATGTTCACAACTTTGACATGTAGCTCGCAGTGTGTCATCTCTGTGATATCATCCACTGGGTAGCCAACAGGCGCCATCGTCGGTGCACCATCGTCATCGCCATTGTCATCACCCGGGACCTCGGTGGAAGCCACACTGCTTTTTCGATTATTCGATAGGCCGGTAGCATTGAATGCAGTGTGCTGCTGAGATGGGCCGGTAGTACTTTGCTCTTTAAGTGCGTTAATTTCATCAGTTGTTGCTTTAATCGTTCTTCAATTAAACGCATTTGCTCTTTCTGACTATCTGCTTCAACTTCCGCCCTGTCCTTTCTCCTCTGACGGCTTCTATCAGGATATTTCTTCCTCTCTTCGGGAAACCCAGTCCTCCATGGTTGGGAGCCTCTTTTGCCTCGTGTTCGTCCATCATGTTCCTTATTTCCAAGGGCGAGTGTGAGCTCATCATTCTCTATATCGGGAATGAAGTCCCCATCTTTAACAGCCTTTACTGCTTTTCTCATCCTCTTGATTGGCAAGGGGTCTTCTTTATGTCATATGTTATATATACACCTCCCTTCCGAGTCCAACGTGCCCCCATGCCCATAAAACCAATTCCTTGCACGTTCTACCCAATCGTTTGTCTCTGGGGTGATCTTTTTATCACGCAGTTCATTCTCAAGTTTCTCCCACTTAGGAATGCCAGCACTGTAGCCACCTTGCCCCATAGTATGGTGATACTTCTTGTTAGCAGCATTCAGCTTATTCGTTGCAGACATTTTCTTAGATTTTTCTGATTTCTTGTATTCCACAAACTCAGCGCAGAATGGTTTTATCTTCTGAAACTGAATATTCTTGAAATCGGGAGTCTTCTTTTTCACGACATAGTCAAGGTGCAATCTTTTCTTCCAGTTGGTGAAACACTGGTCCATCTTCTTCAAAGCCCACTCCCTGACCTTAGCCTCCATGGCTCTCCCATGTTGTAAGGCGTCCTCAACTAGATCCTCCGCATTTGGATCCAGCTCTATCTTCGGTAGTTTGAAATTAACCATGAGCCTCTTCCACAGTAAATCTTTGGCGTGGTTAGGGACAAATAAACATGTTCCCTCTTCATCCGCATTAGCAGGCCTATTCCAATTTCTAATGGTGATCGGGATTAAGTCCCTAACGATTACTCCGCATTGTGCCACAAATTTGGTTGCGACAACTTCGGGAGCCGTCGGTTTGCCGTCTTCAGCGACATCTTCGATCCTGAACCTCTCATGGTCTTGCAACTTTTTGGTTGGGCCTCGTCTGCTCTTTTCAGTAGATTCCTTCGAACGGGAGGGCTAAAAGAAGAAAGATCGTCGTTACTATTTCTATATAGATAGCAGATGATTAATTAATGAATTGATTATATTACATGCACCTCGCCAGAGCGGTCGTCTTCTCGATTACACAAGGCATCGCCTTCTCCCTCGCGGAAGGCAACACCTTCAACCTCAAACAAGTCGTCTATTCCGGTAAAAAGAGGATCACCCTCACCGGAGTTGTTCAGAAACGTTGATACGTCTAAATTTTCTTCCCCACGGATCACACCTTGGATTAACTCTTCCTTTTCTTCGTCTCTGACGTGTGGGTCCATATTTTCTGCATAGGTGGAAAAACGAATAAGTCAAAGCGGCTAAAGGAGAAAGTTAGGTACGGTGTTGAGAGATATAAACCCTAATTCAGAGAAACCCTAATATATACATACACAATAATAAAAATGAAGAGAAACCCTAAACCTAGCTACAAAAAGGAAACCGTGTAGTAGATAGGTAACTGTAGCTAAAATCAACTAAAATCAATATTCCGGAGTTCCGAGTGGTGTAAAACCTAGTTCGGAGAAACCTCGGATGCATATGAGAGGGGAACATGAGTAGGGATGTCAAACGGCGCTCCAGCGGCGCCACATATCGCCATATAATCTTATCATAGGCTTATTTTCTTTCGGATTAATTTCTACAATCATAAATCTATAACTAACAGCAAATAAGTGGCACTAAACGGGATGCCGTTTACATCCCTAAACATGAGTATAAGGCTACAAAAGGGAAACTATCCAGCAGATAGGTAACACTAGATACTAACAAAATACCATATCTCGCAATGGTTTTGACCGCGCGACCCCTTCGCCCATGTCTCTCCCACGCGTGAGCAAACATGGGAACTCCCATCGGCGCCGCCTCCTCCCCCCTCTCCTCACCTTCCCTGAGCAAACAGAGCTTCTGCCTCTCTCTTGCCACAATACACCCGCCCCACGCGTCCCTGCACGCCTCCCATGTCCTGCGGAACCGGCCACCGACATCCCCTTTTCCCGAGCCTTACAAACCCGACATGAGGGAGTATAAATCTATCATTGAGTAAATGTGATACTCCTATAGAAAACGAGGATAGTCTGATGATAAGGATGCGATTAGGGATGGCAATGGGGCCGCGAAACCCACAAACCCGATGGATACCCGCCTTAAATGGGGAGGGTTTGGTAAAAAGTTAGACCCTCCAAGTTTAATGGGGCGGGTATGGGGGTGGCAAACCCATACCCGCAGACCCGCAGACTCGCTCTAAGCCTTAATCCTATCCCTAATAATCATATGACTAACCACACGTCCACGCGGGCCATGCACGCAGACAATACACATCACATGCACACACTGGAATATGGAGTCCTGAAGATAGGACACGCACGCACGCGTCCATTTTCACCAAACCCATCCTACTATCCCATTGTTTTCTTCCCGCATGCGTCAGCATCGCTCCCGTCTCATGCGCTGGTGGGTACCCGCCGGGGCCCCGAACCCGGCCGGGTCACGGGTATGGTAAGAAATGAAACCCGACAACTTAAATGGGGCGGGTATGGGGGGACCGGACCCGGCCCCAAACCCGACGGGTGACATCCCTAGATGCGGTGATGCACAACCTTTTTTTTCAAACAGGGGCAAAAGCTTTACCTGGGCCGAGGCCCATCTCTTCTCTTCCCTGCCTGCACGCGCGCAGCACCTAGCAGCAGCCGCCGCCCACCACCCGAAGCCCACCAGCAGCACCTAGCAGCAGCCGCCGCCGCCCACCAGCAGCAGCAGAGGGCGGAGGAGGACAGAGGCAGGGAGGGGCGTACCTCTTCTGGAGGCGATGACGCGCGGCGGTGGGGGAAGGGCGCGGGCGGCGCGGTCGTCGGGGAAGGGCGCGGGGGGCGCGGTCGTCGGGAAAGGAGACGCGGGCGGCGGTGGAGGCCGGAGCGCGGGGCGGTGGTGGCCGGAGCGCGCGGCGGTTGCGGCCAGAGGCGGAGGAAGGGCGGCGCGGTCGTCGGGGAAGGGCGCGGGCAGCCTGGGCGTCGTCGATGAAACAGAGAAGCAGAGAAGAGTGAGATGGAGAAGAAGAGAAGTTATAAAGGGGAGGGGGTATACGTCCCGGTTGGTGGCTCCAACCGGAACTAAAGGGGCATACGTCCCGGTTGGAGCCACCAACCGGGACCTATACGCAGGGGGTCTTTAGTCCCGGTTGGTGGCTCCAACCGGGACATATTCCCCTGTTTTCAAATTTTTTCAGGTATTTTCTCTCTGTTCCCGCCTTATTTTTTATTTTGGGGTTTAAATTTGTATTTTTTTTAATGATAATTAATTTGGAATTTAGAAAAACTTTAAACATAAAAAGTGTTTGGATTTTAATAAATAATTCAAAACCATTTTCTGTTTTAAAAAATAATTAACCATTTAAAATATGAACCATTTAAAATTAAAAATGAATTAACTTATATTTTTTTAATATCAATTTGGAATTTAGAAAAACTTTAAACATAAAAAGTGTATGGATTTGAATAAATAATCCAAAACCATTTTCTTTTTTTAAAAAATAATTAATGTAACCATTTAAAATTAAAAATGAATTAACTTATATTTTTTGAATATTAATTTGGAATTTAGAAAAACTTTAAACATAAAAAGTGTTTGGATTTGAATAAATAATTCAAAACCATTTTCTGTTTTAAAAAATAATTAATGTAACCATTTAAAATATGAACCATTTAAAATTAAAAATGAATTAACTTATATTTTTTTAATATCAATTTGGAATTTAGAAAAACTTTAAACATAAAAAGTGTATGGATTTGAATAAATAATCCAAAACCATTTTATATTTTTAAAAAATAATTATTGTAACCATTTAAAATTAAAAACGAATTAACTTATATTTTTTGAATATTAATTTGGAATTTACAAAAACTTTAAAACATAAAAAGTGTTTGGATTTGAATAAATAATTCAAAACCATTTTCTGTTTTAAAAAATAATTAATGTGACCATTTAAAATATGAACCATTTACAATTAAAAATGAATTAACTTATATTTTTTTAATATCAATTTGGAATTTAGAAAAACTTCAAACATAAAAAGTGTTTGGATTTGAATAAGTAATTAATAATGGGCGGAAAGAAAATTTGATTAGGATAGAACTGGAATTAAAGTACATAACGCAACTAACACAAAGTTACATAGAAGAACTGAAAATTAAGATACATGGCCAGATTAAGCCACAATCGGCCGAACTTGTTTTGCAATGTTGGAATAATTCAGTCATGCTCCTGCCTACACCTGTAATACTCGCCACTGTAGTCATCGTACTCGCCGCGACCGTCGTCGCTATCGTCGTCGGGGTCGTCGTAGTTGAACCTTGAAGGTTCAGTACGAGTGGGCTGGACTTGAGGGTAGCGCAGGCGGGGGCTAGAGTCGGCGGCCGTGTCATAGGCCATGATGCTCTGGAGAGTCCGGCCGCGCCACCACAGCCGACGGCCGGCCTCGTTGAAGTTCGAAGGAGGTGGGCCCACCTCCTCGTGCCTGGCGAGTGCCCTCTCATGCCGATCCACGAAGAAGGCTTCCCAAGTCGGGAAATAGTCAGGATGCCATCTGGGATCCTCCGCTGCTCCGGCGTGAGCTCGAAGTAGTAGTGGTTCGTGATGGCCATCCGACGCGCCACACCTAGAGGGACAGGAGGAACCGGCACGCCTCCGGCGCTCAGCATCCATCCGACGGGGACACAGTAGCCCGGCGGGCAGGGGTAGTTCGAGGCGCAAAGCGCCTCCGCCTCCCTGGGAGTTAGTGCTACGATGGAAGCCATGGGAAAGAGTGATGAGGTTGCAGATATGAGTCTAGAGATGTGCAATGACAATGGAGGCCAACCCTACATATATATATATAGAGAGAGAGAAGAACTGGCGGGAAGAACTGGAGGGAAGAACTGGCGGGAAAAAATGGGGGAAGAAAAATGGCGGGAAAAATGGTGTGTCGACATTATGTCGTGCGACGTGTACCTTGTCCGGATGGTGTCACCAACCGGGACTAAAGATGGAAAATTGCGTGTCCACATACATGCATAATATGGGCACAACATCACAAACTATGCCGTGATACAGCACATAACATCGGTCATTTGGACCGAAAGCCATGAAACCTCGAACATGATAGGTCATTTTGTGAAGGTTTTTTCGAAACATGATCAATATACCAAGTCTGGTATTTTTTCCTTTCAACTATGTAACATAATATAACACCACGCGAAGGATTTTCATTGTTCAGATTTTTTTGAATTTATTATGCCCGTTTTGAATTATCTGAATTTCTAACTATGGTCGAACCGGTGTGCATGAAGATAGGTGACAAGCATCGTTAGAACTTGCATTGGATCTCTCAAGAAACCACATATTGCGAGTCTAAAAATGATTTTTTCAAAAAATCACGGGCGATAGATCATGTACCTGTAGTACAAAGCGGACCCACTTCCTACCGATTCGGCAGACATTTGTCCTTTTTACCCGGGATGGACGAAAAGGTTTGAGATGTACCGGTTGGGAGATAGTCCATGTAAGGTGGTCTAGTATTTTAGGAAAATGGGAAGGTAGCATTCTGAAACGGCGTTTTGGTGGTTACTTCACAAAACGACCCTTTTTTGCGCTCGGAAAATGGAAAAGGGCTTTTCCGTGCGACAAAAAGAAAAACTTCCTCCTGCAACATTGTTCTCCATACCAATGTCCACGCACATGCATAATATGGGCACAACATCACAAACTATGCCGTGATTCAGCACATAACATCGGTCATTTGGACCGAAAGCCATGAAACCTCGAACATGATAGGTCATTTTGTGAAGGTTTTTTAGAAACATGATCAATATACAAAGTCTGGTATTTTTCCTTTCAACTATGTCACATAATATGACACCACACGAAGGATTTTCATTGTTTGGATTTTTTTTGAATTTATTATGCCCGTTTTGAATTATCTGAATTTCTAACTATGGTCGAACCGGTGTGCATGAAGATAGGGGACGAGCATCGTTAGAACTTGCATTGGATCTCCGAAGAAACCACATATTGCGAGTCTAAAAATGATTTTTTCAAAAAATCATGGGCGATAGATCATGTTCCTGTAGTACAAACCGGACCCACTTCCTACCGATTCGGCAGACATTTGTCCTTTTTACCCGGGATGGACGAAAAGGTTTGAGATATACCGGTTGGGAGATAGTCCATGTAAGGTGGTCTAGTATTTTAGTAAAATGGGACGGTAGCATTCTGAAACGGCATTTTAGTGGTTACTTCACAAAACGACCCGTTTTTTGCGCTCGGAAAATGGAAAAGGGCTTTTCCGTGCGACAAAAAGGAAAAACTTTCTACTACAACATTGTTCTCCATACCAATGTCCACACACATGCATAATATGGGCACAACATCACAAACTATGCCGTGATTCAGCACATAACATCGGTCATTTGGACCGAAAGCCATGAAACCTCGAACATGATAGGTCATTTTGTGAAGGTTTTTTCGAAACATGATCAATATACCAAGTCTGGTATTTTTCCTTTCAACTATGTAACATAATATGACACCACGCGAAGGATTTTCATTGTTCAGATTTTTTTTGAATTTATTATGCCCGTTTTGAATTATCTGAATTTCTAACTATGGTCGAACCGGTGTGCATGAACATAGGGGACGAGCATCGTTGGAACTTGCATTGGATCTCTGAAGAAACCACATATTGCGAGTCTAAAAATTATTTTTTTCAAAAAATCACGGGCGATAGATCATGTACCTGTAGTACAAACCGGACCCACTTCCTTCCGATTCGGCAGACATTTGTCCTTTTTACCCGTGATGGACGATTTCGGCAGGCTGGGCCAGGCAGCACTAATGATAGGGGTGAGTGTCGACATTATGTCGTGCGGCGTGTACCTTGTCCCGGATGGTGTCACCAACCGGGACTAAAGATCAACCTGTAGTCCCGATTGGAGACACCAACCGGGACAAAACACGAGTCAGCACTAATAATAGGGGTGAGTGTCGACATTATTTCGTAAGTGTCGACACTATGCCGAGTTGCTTGTACTATAAATAGGCATCCTTGCGAGTCCAGTCCTCCAGCCGGTTTGAGGCATCTCCAAGATGGTTTTCAAGAGCAGGGACACCACTGCGGCCAGTTTCAGGGAGATGCCGACGGAGCCCAGTCCTTCGGCATCTCCGAGAAACTGGTCATAGAGGCACTCCCTAATATGTGAAATCAGTTAGCTCCGAGGTGTATTGATCTAGTTTGAGAAGTTACAAGCTGCAAGATGGTTTTCGAGAGCAGGGACACCACTGCGGCCATTTTCAGGGAGATGTAGACGGAGCCCAGTCCTCCGGCATCTCCGAGAAACTGGTCATAGAGGCACTCCCTAATATGTGAAATTAGTTAGCTCCAAGGCGTATTGATCTAGTTAGAGAAGTTACAAGCTGCAAGATGGTTTTCGAGAGCAGGGACACCACTACGACCAGTTTCAGGGAGATGCCGCCGGATCCCAGTCCTCCGGCATCTCCAAGAAACTGGTCATAGAGGCACTCCCTAATATGTGGCTGCGCGCGTTTGGAGATAAGATCTTAATGGTAAGTACGAATCGGGACAACTTCTTCATAGTCCCGGTCCAGCCACAAAACGGGACTAACACTCAAGACATTTATTGATATTAAAAACTGAGACTACAAAACTGGGACTAAAGGCCACAAACCGCGAAATATATCCTTCGGTCAAGCCACAAACCGCGAAAGACATGAACTAGAGTTACATAATATGAGCATGAACTTCTTGGCATATGTCCTTCCTTATGATCGCTTCAGACGTAACCATGGAGCATCTTCTTTACTTAACGGAATGCTTGGGTCAGTTTTCACTATGAAGGACGGAATTTCATCAAACTTATTATAATCTTTTGACATGTCTGTCTTGTCCTCGATTCCCATGATGTTTCCTTTCCCTGAAAGAACTATGCGACGCTTTGGCTCATCATATGATGTATTCGTTTGCATATTTTTTTCTTTTTTTCGGTCTGGAGGACATGTCCTTCACATAGAAAACCTGAGACACATCATTGGCTAGGACGAATGGTTCATCTCTATAAACAAGATTGTTGAGATCCACTGTTGTCATTCCGTACAACTGGTCTATCTTTACCCCTTCCCCATTTAGGTTGACCCATTTGCAGCGAAACAAAGGGACCTTAAAAGTGACTCCATAGTCTAGTTCCCATATCTCCTCTATGTAACCATAATATGTGTCCTTTTGTCCATTCTCGTCTATTGCATCAAAGCGGACACCACTATTTTGGTTGGTGCTCTTTTTATCTTGGGCGATCATGAAGAATGTATTCCCATTTATTTCGTACCCTTGGAAATTCAATACAGTAGAAGATGGTGACGCGGCCAACAAGTATAGCTGATCTCCAACAGTGGTGTCATTCAAGAGATGTGTCCGCATCCAACCACCGAAAGACTTCATGTGTTCATCTGTAATCCATGATTCAGGCTTCCCCGGGTTTTTGGAGCATACAATATTCTTGTGTTCCTCGATATACAGAGCTGCCAAGGTGGAATTATGTAGAACTGTGTAGTGTGCTTTAGTGAAAGAATCCCCGTCCCTACATATCATTGCTTTCTTTCCCAGCGTGCCTTTTCCACTTAGTCTTCCCTCATGCCGCGAGTCAGAAACACCAATCGGCTTAAGTTCAGGAATAAAGTCAACACAAAACTCAATGACCTCCTCTGTTCCATATCCCTTGGAGATGCTTCCTTCTGGTCTAGCACGGTTATGAACATATTTCTTTAAGACTCCCATGAACCTCTCAAAGGGGAACATATTGTGCAGAAATACCGGACCAAGAATGGCAATCTCTTCCACTAGATGAACCAGGAGATGCGTCATAATATTGAAGAAGGATGGTGGGAACACCAATTCAAAACTAACAAGACATTGTACCACATCCTTCTGTAACCTTGGCAGAATATCTGGATTGATTACCTTCTGAGATATTGCATTGAGGAATGCACACAGCTTCACAATGGGTACTCGAACATTTTCCGGTAGAAGCCCCCTCAATGCAATCAGAAGCAACTGCGTCATAATCACGTGACAGTCATGAGACTTCAGGTTTTGGAACTTTTTCTCTGCCATATTTATTATCCCCTTTATATTAGATGAGAAGCCCGACGGCACCTTGATACTGTAAAGGACTTCAAAAAAGATTTCCTTCTCTGCTTTGGTAAGAGCATAGCTGGCACGACTTAAGTGACGCCCTTTATCCGTCTTGTTATGTGTATGCATGTTCTTTGGGTCTTTCATAATTTGTTGGTCCTCCCGTGCTTCAGGTGTATCTTTTGTCTTCCCATACACGCCTAGGAATCCTAGCAGGTTCACGCAGAGATTCTTCGTCACGTGCATCACGTCGATGGAAGAGCGGACACGCAGGACTTTCCAATATGGCAGCTCCCAAAATATAGATTTCTTCTTCCACATGGGTGCGTGTCCTGTAGCAACGTCGTTCTGAACTGATTGACCGCCGGGACCCTTTCCAAAGATTATTTCTGTGTCCTTGACCATACCAAATACATCATCACCAGCAGGGAGTTCAGGCTTCTTCCGGTGATCTGCCTCACCTTTGAAATGCTTGCCTTTCTTTCTTACGGGATGATTGGTCGGAAGAAATCGTCGATTCGCCAGGTACACAACCTTCTTGCATTTATACAAATATGTACCTTCAGTATTATCTAAACAGTAGGTGCATGCCTTATATCCCTTGTTTGTCTGTCCTGAAAGGTTATTAAGAGCAGGCCAATCATTGATGGTTACGAATAACAACCCTCGTAGATCAAATGGCTCCTGTTTGTTCTCATCCCACGCACGTACACCTGGTTTGCCCCACAACTGTAAGAGTTCTTCAACTAATGGCCTAAGGTACACATCAATGTCGTTGCCCGGTTGCTTCGGGCCTTGGATGAGCACTGGCATCATAATGAACTTACGCTTCATGCACAACCAAGGAGGCAGGTTGTAGATACATAGAGTCACGGGCCAGGTGCTGTGACTGCAGCTCTGCTCCCCAAAAGGATTCATGCCATCCGTACTTAGACCAAACCATAAGTTCCTTGCGTCACCTGCAAAGTCTGGGAAGTCTCTCTCGATTTTTCTCCACTGTGACCCATCAGCAGGGTGTCTCAACTTCCCGTCTTTCTTACGGTCTTCTTTGTGCCATCGCAACAACCTGGCATGCTCTTTGTTTCTGAACATGCGTTTCAACCTTGGTATTATAGGAGCATACCACATAACCTTAGCAGGAACCCTCTTCCGGAGGGGCTCTCCCTCAATATCACCAGGGTCATCTCGTCTGATCTTATACCGCAACGCATTGCATACCAGGCATTTATCTAAATTCTCATACTCCTTACCGCGGTAGAGGATGCAGTCATTAATGCATGCATGTATCTTTTGCACATCTAATCCCAGAGGACAGAGAGTCTTCTTTGCTTCGTAGGTACTCTCGGGAAGTTCGTTATGTTTTGGAAACTTCGGCTTCATTATTTTCAGCATCTTTTCAAATGAGGAGTCAGTTAGACCACACTCTGCCTTCCATCGCACCAATTCCAGTGTGGTACCGAGCTTTGTGATGCCATCTTCACAATTTGGGTACAACAATTTCTTGTGATCTTCTAACATGCCCTCTAACTTCAACTTCTCATTTTCTGTTTCACAGTCTCTCTTTGCATCAGAAATGACCCTACCAAGTTCATCAGCCGGCTCATGTGATGCCCGTTCTTCACCTCTTTCCTCTCCATTGTCTTCCATTGCAGTATCACTGTATTCAGGAAACATATGATGATAGTTGTTATCATCATCTTCTTCTTCACCATCTTCCATCATAACCCCTCTTTCCCCGTGCTTGGTCCAGCAATTATAGTTGGACATGAAACCTTTCATAATCAGGTGGCCGCGAATGATTTTCGAGGAAGAGTACTCCTTGTTGTTCCAACATTGAACACATGGACAACGTATAAATCCATTCTCTTTGTTTGCCGTAGCCACATCGATAAATTTATCCACGCCTTTCATATACCCGGCTACGCGCCGGTCACCGTACATCCATTTCCGACCGTTCATCTGCATCATATAAGTAAGTTTATCAAAAAACAGGACATCATAAATAGTGAAATAACCAATTCACATCGACACATGAATTGTATCAATGACCTAGAAAAGATAAGATTGCGAACCTCGATCGAGGGAAATAAAGAGGAGAAAGCTCAAGTGCGTCTCGGACACCTTCTATATTTTTGTTCTATGAGAAATTTAACGGTATTATTCACTCAAACATTTCATCAAACACCTTCTATGCATGCATACAAGAGAAAAAACTAGCACACCCCTCACACCTTCCACCATTCGAAAAAACAGAGTGGAGGCAGAGGGGGCTGGGGCGTTGCATTTATAGAGGGCGGGAGAATACGTCCCAGTTGGAGCCAGCAACCGGGACTAAAGGTGCGTGCCACGCCACGTGGCTGTGGCCAAACCTTTAGTCCCGGTTGGTGGCTCCAACCGGGACGTATTCCCCCTTACCAACCGGGACGCATGCCCCCTGGCCCCGTGCCCACTCGAACCGGGACGCGTGCCAGCATTAGTCCTGGTTGGTGGCGCAACTGGGACTAATGCTCTGAGGGGTCGCGAATGGATGGCCCTTTTTCCACTAGTGTGCAAGACTTTATTCCTTCCGGTAACGATAATTATGACAATCATACGGTTAACCAGTCTAACTAACACTTAGTTTTATCAGCATGGTCCAGTCAAAGGTACTTGCACGAGCAAAAAAAATCGCAGCAACTAAATAATGTATAGTCCCAGAAATGTAGTGTACTGAAATTGGGATTTGAACATGAACGATATTTTCAAATAGCAAAATAACTATTGATTAGGTGGAACTTCCACCTTTTTTACTCATGTCTGGCCTGCTGCTGGCAGACTGTGTAGGAGCTTCTGTCGTTGAATAAAAGACCTAAGTTTCCATGCAAAAAGAAAAACCTTTAGTACTTTCCATGTGATTCTTGTGTCTTGGCTTGATCATACGGGTACACTCATGTGGGGTCCCACTAGTCGGTCCCTAGATAGAAAATACCAGTGCATTTCTTGATATGGGGAGCGGCATTTGGGAAACTTCCAGAGTGCTAAGAAATGTTATAAAACCATATGCATCGTCTCATAGAAACAAAGAGAAAATTTCAGCAAACCTCAAATATTGAATCTAGGTGTAGAACCATAGAAAGGGATTAGTGGAATATGTTGCATGTATCATTGAGCCTCATGAGCTTGTATATATAGGCGTACATGGATCATCATAGAGTACAAGTCAAGTTAGGCTAGAGTCCTAACTATCTCAAACTACCATAACAACCGTATACATATAATACTCTAACAACCTCTCGCAGTCGTAGAGGTAGCGTCATGAACAACTGAAACATCACGGATGGTTAGGTTAGAGATAAACCCAAGTAGAATCCAGTAGGCTGACATCCTCCCGCAGTCTAAGCAGGAACATCGTGGACGGTGTCGCGTCGCGGTAGCTTGGACTATAGAGGAAGCTGATGATGCTCAAGCGAGGTGATAGCCTTTGTGTCGATATCGAGGAAAGCGAGAGCGTGAGGCGGTGCTAAGGTCGGGGTAGCCGTTGCGAGGGGTCGCTGTGGTCAATGTCGTGCTCGGGGATGCCAATGTCGAGGTAGCCGCACGTGAAGCCGAATGCGCATAGTGCGCGAGGAGGATGAAGGAGACGCGTCGAGGGTCCGTGGACCCTTGCCGAGGGTTCGTGGAGGCATGCCAAGGATCCACGAAGGCTTGTTGAGGGTCGATGTAGTCTGAGCCGTCGAGGATGAGGTGCATCCATAGTTTTGCCAGAACTAGGCGCACGTCGGGGACGTTCGCACACTACAGTTTTGCCAGAACCGAGTATGCAAAGAAGAACTCGTCGGTGCGGTCGAGCCAGTTGTAGAGGAGGGAGGCGATGCCGAAGAAGACCATGTCAAAACCGATGAAGACGAGGCGTCGATCCGAACTTGCCAGACTTAGGAATGCATCGGGAACGAAGGCACTCCCGGTGTTGCCAGTACCAGGCGTGCGAGGGGCAGGGACCATCATGAACTTTTCGCCATGTCAGAGAGACTAGCAGAGGAGGCCTCTAGAGCGGTTGCGAGGCGCAGAGCGGCGAAGGGAGAGATGTCGATGATGTCCATGGTTGTCGAAGTATAGGAGCAGGTGGTGCAGTCGGAGATGAGGCGATGACGCTGACGACAAAGTTGTAGTGGACAAAGAGGTAGAGGGCGGCGAAACCCGCGGCGACCCGGAGTAGTCATGCTCGACGCCTGGAGAGGCGTGGCGATGGTACTCGATGTAGGAAAAGAAGAACTCGGCGGCATGGCGAAGACATGCACAGACGGCGATGATCCGCTTCGTTGGAGATGGCGTGGTGGAAACCAAGGACGTCGATGCGCGGGGACGGCGAAGTAGACTGCATGCAGCGACGTTGCGACCCGAGGGGCGTCATAGCTGCAGGGCGCAAGTCAGTGCAGTGGCTGGGAGACCACTAGCGACAAACACGCCAAGGAAGGTGTAACACCCTCAGAATCGGACCTATGCAAGTTTTAGCGAAATCCTCCAAAACCCGCATAGAAACGATTCAAAGGTGCCCACCAGGCACTTTCGTGCGGGTGGAAAACGAAGTAATAACATTACACAACAGTCCTCGATGGGACCCACAGAACAGATATATACAACACGACTCCATGAGTCAAGAATACAGATATACGGTACAAAGATCCAAATCACCTTAAAAATGATACAGCGTCCGACTACGGACAAGATGCAAATGGGGCTAAGAGCCCTGAAGAATAACCAATGGCGTCCATAACCCTGCCCAGGCCAAGCCGGAAGGGTAACCCTGCTAACGACGTCGATCTCAAAACCTGTTTAAACAAAAGGGGTGCCGACAAAGGGCAAAGAAAAAAGAGGAGCGTCAGTACTGAGGCCAGTACACGGCGAGACTAGAATTCGGCGGTCCTCGCCTACATAGGTATGGTGGACTGAAGCGGCAGCGGCAGCATGCACTAGAAAACCTATAGAGACTCGATACAACTCTCGGTTATCAGAGAGGGATAAGAATGACCTACTCGGATCCAACCTGAAGCTAACATCAAGCAAACCCATCCTGGCGTTTCCCCCTCGAGACCAAACGTGGAAGTTAACCGAGGAACTCACACCGTTGGCAGTTTTATTTATTCAGTTATCGTTGCAGCAATTACTAGTCAAGTATAGATAATCATCCTGATAAAGTAAGCAGTGGGCCATGTTAGTTAATCATTCCGTTGTAGTGGCAACACTTACTAGTCAGATACAATTAGCATGAGATATCCCCAAAAACCCAGCAGTTGTTGGTACTTTTATTTAGCCATTCCGTTGTAGTTGCAATACTTACTAGTCAGATACAATGGTCGCAAGCGACAACTCGAACAAGCAATTGTGGGCAGTTTTATGTAGCCATTCCATTATAGTGAAGCTGATTACTAGTCATTATAAAGTCAAATTTATAGCACTACTTTAGTTATAGTTGTCTATGATCGAGATACTGTGCTCCAAGTCGTCCATAACCGCGGACACGGCTTTCAGAAAGTTTTACCCGGCCGGGGTGCACCAATAGCAACACACACTCGATCAACCTCGGAAAAACCAAATCAAACCCAACGAGGCTTTCACGACAAAGCAATCACAGGATTCAGAAATATTTCAGGGGGCCACCCCTTAAAGTAGACCCGCAACGAAGCCGGCCGGCTCCGAGACGGACTCAAGGTTGTGGGGACGGCTGTGAATGACTGGGAACCCAAAACTGGGCTTGTCGACACCGCGGAATCGTGCCACTATCCTAAACAGTACAGTGTGCTCCTCGCACAATCGTAAATAAAGCAGTAAAGCATGGCATAAGTACAGGATCGTAAATAAAACCTCAAACTAGTTTGTGGCCCCAAGAAATAAGGATGAATCAAGCTCTGGCTAAGGGGGGTCCCATAAGCCTCCCGGATGTGGATAGCGCGATAAATCAAGGAACAGGTATCAAGCACTCGGGGTCCTACGGGACACAAGTGGACGGTTAACAACCAAATAACATCTATTGTCCACCTGTGCCTCTGCTTACCTACTTCAATTTTAGTTGTTAAACAATAATGAAAGTGAGCAATAAATAAAGTCATAACCGTCTCCAACATTAAACATGCGGCAATGCTCCAACAACGGTGGTACTTGACGACACGCAACAGCACTTAAGCAAGCGACTACGACGCGCAAGCCCAGCTATCTACCAGACAACAGGTAATAGGAAGTGTCCAAGGCAATATAAGGCTGCAAGGGATTTCACGGGTACGAAAACTAGAGCATCGCAACACAGATAGCAATAGATCAACAGGAGGGAATAAATACTATAAAAGTAAGATAGGTAGAAAGGGGGGAGATGCTCGCCTGAAAACATTGTCGAAGGTTCAACCGAAGATCGGGTCGACACTCGCATCAACTCAACGGCCCAATCCGCGAAGAAGCAAAACACTAGAATAAACACCGGATGCAATATTTAATACAACGGCAGAAGATCGGCATGATGCATGTATGATGTATGCCATGGCAAAGATGCGATGCAAATAGATCATATTAAGCGGAACCGGGGTCCCGACAATTAGTTAGATGGTTCCAGTTGTTTATCTACCCCGCAAATTAAATGTGGTTTTATCATGGCAAAAGATAGCACCGGTTCGCTACACAAATTTAAATGAGGCCAATATGAGACTAGATTTGCCCGCATATGGGCCCCATATTTAATTAGAGGTGAATCGGCATAAGGCCCCCAAACCACATGACAAGATGCATGCAAGTATGACAATTTTATATGCAACATTTAATATCATTTTAATATAGGGTTCGAGAAAAGGGTCACACATTAGGGGGTCTTGACGAACTTGGGGTTCCGGGGGGTTCGGGATTCGGGGTCCGGTCTCAGGGTTCGGACTCGGCGGGATCGTTCTCGGATAACTGAGGTAGATCTTGGCGTATTCGGGTTCTCGGCGAGCTCGGCGTCCGGGAAGGAGAACTTGTCGTCCAGGGTCTCGGTGTCCGGGGTGAAGTACTCGGCACACTTTGGTTCCACGTCGACGGCCTTGGTTTCCTCGATGGAGAACTCGGTGTGTCCGTGTCGGGGTTCTTGTCGGGGTCCTCGGCTTCGGGCGCCGGGCGTCAGTAGATCTTGGCGATTCCATGAAGGAGGCCTTGGTGCTTCAGTCCTGTGTCGATCTCCGGGTACCGTGGTTTCTCGTTGTGGTTGGCGCACTTGGTCTAAAGTCGGGGTTTCTCCCAAAGATCTTGGGGTTCCCTCTTGGTTCTGCCGATGCCGATCTTGTCGTTGGACTCGGGCGTTTTGGGAACATCGCACAAACACACAAAGCACACGTGGGCCAGAGGCGCGGACGCGCGGTTCGTCTGCGAGCAGGGCCGGTGGTGCCTGGAGAGGAACTTGGTCGGCGAGCTCAGATGGGGCAGCGCAGGGCGGGGCCAGGTTGACGGGAGGACGGGGACGGCCGGCGAGCTCCTCTGGCTCCGGACGGAGGCGGCACGACTGAGGCCGGCGGCGCTCGGGCGATGGAGGAGGCGTCCAGGGGCGCTGGGGCATGCGGGGATGAGCGACGCGGACGCGGTTGGCCCTCGAGGACGAGCCCGAGGTGGACGGGCCCGCGTGGCGGCGGTGGACGACGGGCCGGCTCTAGGCGGCGAAGGCCGGAGCTCGGTGGAGGGCCGAGCGGCGACTTGGGATGTGGCCGAGGAGTAGCGGTGCGGGGGTCGGGGTAGGCAGAGGCCGGCGGAAGGAGGGGGCCGAGGGAGGCGGTCCGGCGACGCTCGCGTGGGAAGGGCGGAGCCGGCCGGAGACGAGGCGGAGGCAGAGGGCGGCCGCGGCGGGCGGAGGGAGCGCCAAGGGGCGGAGCTCGGGCCGGCGGTGGTCGCAGAGCCGCGGGCGAGGAGGAGCTGAGGCGGGAGGCGCCGGAGGCGGTGTTGACGGCGACTCCTGGCGGCGCGGCGAGGTCGGAAGGGCGGCGGCCGCATCGGGGCGAGGTGGGGAGAGGCGACGAGCAGAGGCTGCGGGGTGGAGGCGGCTTGGAGAGGAGGGGGCGCGGAGGCCGACGCGGGGAGCGGTGGAGGCCGGCGGAGGGTTGGAGCGGGGTCACGCGCCGGCGGCGAGAGGAGGAGGGAGCGGCCGCGGGGAGCTCCGGCGAGGAGGGAGGAGGCAGGCGGGTGGAGGCGTCGGTGGGAGGAAGGAGGAAGAAGGGGGGCGCGGGCGCACCGCGTGGGGGACGCGGGGAGCGGGACCCGCGGGAAGAGTAGGCCAGGGGGGGAAGGAGAGGGGGAGTGGCGGGGCCCAGGGGTCTGCGGGTCAGGTGGTCAGCGGCAGGCGGGGCCTAGGGTGGGGAAGCGCGTGGGACCCGCGGTGGGCCGCGCGTGCTGGGGGAGGTTTGACCAGGGGAGGAGGAAGGGAGGGAGGCAGGCTGGTGCGGGCCCAGGTGGTCAGAGGGAGAGGGTAGGAAAGTGGTGGGTGAGAGAGGGAGATGGGGGGGGAAGGTGGCAGCGGGTTGGGGTGATGTGGCAGCTGGGGGTTGGCTGGAGAGGAGGGAAGGGTGAGGTGGCAAGAGCCGATTGGAGGGAGTGATGTGGCTGGGGGTGGGTAGATTAGGTTGGGGTAAGAAAAGATTTGGGGTGGGGTCTAAGCTGGACCGATTTTTATTCTGGGGGTGGTCGTTCGGGTCGAATCGGCCCGTTCGACTGCCCCACTAAAATAATTAAATAATTTTATTTGTTTAAAACAAGGCTTCTGCAAACCGATAGCAGACAAAACAAAATAATCCGGAGACCCGGGGTTTGCGTTTGAATAAAGACGGGGCGTTTTAGAAAACAAATTAGGTTTTTCCGAAATTAGTTTTATGCAAGAAAATGCAAGATGATGGCGATGCTCAAATGCAATTGTGGCATGATGACATGAGCATGCGGTCATGATGATGCAATGCACAAAATCAACGCAATTTTCTAGTAGTGGTTTTGCGGGATGCCACAATTCGACACCACTAACAATGGATCTCGCCCTCGAGATCCGCCTCATGGTACCGGAAAGAAGGTCGGCGATCCGCGTCTTCTTGCTTCGTGTAGATCTTCGCGACACCACTAACAAGAGGTCGTTGTCCGTGATCGTCGAGGGAAACACTCCGGAAACAAAAGGTCGAAGGTAGAGGTATCCACGAATAAGGCCACCTCTAACTCCGATGCAGAAAGGGAACCGATGCATTCTCATCCACTTCAATGTACAAAAGCGAATAGAAGGGGTAGTCGGCATGGGGGCCAATCCATCACGCACCCAAACTATTACTCTGCACAATCGGTAGAAAAGAGTGCAACCATTCTCGGAATCAGACTGAAGATCTCGACAATCGAGGTTCGGAAGCAAAGGGGTGATGCAGACTCTGCAAAGATCTGGCGTAGATGATGTCGTCGCGTCGGAAAACACCGGAAGGCACGAACAAGGAACAAAGAATGGTACCGCAGTAGACGGATTCCTCAGGCAGCATGAACATCGGATGGTAGAACACCGTTAACAGAGGAGGAAGCGAAACCCTGAAGGTACGACGGAAAACCCCACCACGAGAATTCCTGGACTCGAAGAAAAGGTGAGAGAGCAGGTTCAAAACACGTCGAGATAAGAGGAGAATAGCAGAGGGGTAAGGAGTAAAATCAGACCTAATCAAAACTATCCAACCGATTTTCAAAAATAGTTTTGACACTCTACTTCGGCCGTTAGCTAGGTTATCCTACAGGCTGGACTTGTGGGGTATCGCAACTGCTGAGCTCTGATACCACTCTGTAACACCCTCAGGATCGGACCTATGCAAGTTTTAGCAAAATCCGCCAAAACCCGCATAGAAACGATTCAAAGGTGCCCACCAGGCACTTTCGTGCGGGTGGAAAACGAAGTAATAACATTACACAACAGTCCTCGATGGGACCCACAGAACAGATATATACAACACGACTCCATGAGTCAAGAATACATATATACGGTACAAAGATCCAAATCACCTTAAAAATGATACAGCGTCCGACTACGGACAAGATGCAAATGGGGCTAAGAGCCCTGAAGAATAACCAATGGCGTCCATAACCCTGCCCAGGCCAAGCCGGAAGGGTAACCCTGCTAACGACGTCGATCTCAAAACCTGTTTAAACAAAAGGGGTGTCGACAAAGGGCAAAGGAAAAAGAGGAGCGTCAGTACTGAGGCCAGTACACGGCGAGACTAGAATTCGGCGGTCCTCGCCTACATAGGTATGGTGGACTGAAGCGGCAGCGGCAGCATGCACTAGAAAACCTATAGAGACTCGATACAACTGTCGGTTATCAGAGAGGGATAAGAATGACCTACTCGGATCCAACCTGAAGCTAACATCAAGCAAACCCATCCTGGCGTTTCCCCCTCGAGACCAAACGTGGAAGTCAACCGAGGAACTCACACCGTTGGCAGTTTTATTTATTCAGTTATCGTTGCAGCAATTACTAGTCAAGTATAGATAATCATCCTGATAAAGTAAGCAGTGGGCCATGTTAGTTAATCATTCCGTTGTAGTGGCAACACTTACTAGTCAGATACAATTAGCATGAGATATCCCCAAAAACCCAGCAGTTGTTGGTACTTTTATTTAGCCATTCCGTTGTAGTTGCAATACTTACTAGTCAGATACAATGGTCGCAAGCGACAACTCGAACAAGCAATTGTGGGCAGTTTTATGTAGCCATTCCATTATAGTGAAGCTGATTACTAGTCATTATAAAGTCAAATTTATAGCACTACTTTAGTTATAGTTGTCTATGATCGAGATACTGTGCTCCAAGTCGTCCATAACCGCGGACACGGCTTTCAGAAAGTTTTACCCGGCCGGGGTGCACCAATAGCAACACACACTCGATCAACCTCGGAAAAACCAAATCAAACCCAACGAGGCTTTCACGACAAAGCAATCACAGGATTCAGAAATATTTCAGGGGGCCACCCCTTAAAGTAGACCCGCAACGAAGCCGGCCGGCTCCGAGACGGACTCAAGGTTGTGGGGACGGCTGTGAATGACTGGGAACCCAAAACTGGGCTTGTCGACACCGCGGAATCGTGCCACTATCCTAAACAGTACAGTGTGCTCCTCGCACAATCGTAAATAAAGCAGTAAAGCATGGCATAAGTACAGGATCGTAAATAAAACCTCAAACTAGTTTGTGGCCCCAAGAAATAAGGATGAATCAAGCTCTGGCTAAGGGGGGTCCCATAAGCCTCCCGGATGTGGATAGCGCGATAAATCAAGGAACAGGTATCAAGCACTTGGGGTCCTACGGGACACAAGTGGACGGTTAACAACCAAATAACATCTATTGTCCACCTGTGCCTCTGCTTACCTACTTCAATTTTAGTTGTTAAACAATAATGAAAGTGAGCAATAAATAAAGCCATAACCGTCTCCAACATTAAACATGCGGCAATGCTCCAACAACGGTGGTACTTGACGACACGCAACAACACTTAAGCAAGCGACTACGACGCGCAAGCCCAGCTATCTACCAGACAACAGGTAATAGGAAGTGTCCACGGCAATATAAGGCTGCAAGGGATTTCACGGTTACGAAAACTAGAGCATCGCAACACAGATAGCAATAGATCAACAGGAGGGAATAAATACTATAAAAGTAAGATAGGTAGAAAGGGGGGAGATGCTTGCCTGAAAACATTGTCGAAGGTTCAACCGAAGATCGGGTCGACACTCGCATCAACTCAACGGCCCAATCCGCGAAGAAGCAAAACACTAGAATAAACACCGGATGCAATATTTAATACAACGGCAGAAGATCGGCATGATGCATGTATGATGTATGCCATGGCAAAGATGCGATGCAAATAGATCATATTAAGCGGAACCGGGGTCCCGACAATTAGTTAGATGGTTCCAGTTGTTTATCTACCCCGCAAATTAAATGTGGTTTTAGCATGGCAAAAGATAGCACCGGTTCGCTACACAAATTTAAATGAGGCCAATATGAGACTAGATTTGCCCGCATATGGGCCCCATATTTAATTAGAGGTGAATCGGCATAAGGCCCCCAAACCACATGACAAGATGCATGCAAGTATGACAATTTTATATGCAACATTTAATATCATTTTAATATAGGGTTCGAGAAAAGGGTCACACATTAGGGGGTCTCGACGAACTTGGGGTTCCGGGGGGTTCGGGATTCGGGGTCCGGTCTCAGGGTTCAGACTCGGCGGGATCGTTCTCGGATAACTGAGGTAGATCTTGGCGTATTCGGGTTCTCGGCGAGCTCGGCGTCCGGGAAGGAGAACTTGTCGTCCAGGGTCTCGGTGTCCGGGGTGAAGTACTCGGCGCCCTTTGGTTCCACGTCGACGGCCTTGGTTTCCTCGATGGAGAACTCGGTGTGTCCGTGTCGGGGTTCTTGTCGGGGTCCTCGGCTTCGGTCGCCGGGCGTCAGTAGATCTTGGCGATTCCATGAAGGAGGCCTTGGTGCTTCAGTCCTGTGTCGATCTCCGGGTACCGTGGTTTCTCGTTGTGGTTGGCGCACTTGGTCTAAAGTCGGGGTTTCTCCCAAAGATCTTGGGGTTCCCTCTTGGTTCTGCCGATGCCGATCTTGTCGTTGGACTCGGGCGTTTTGGGAACATCGCACAAACACACAAAGCACACGTGGGCCAGAGGCGCGGACGCGCGGTTCGTCTGCGAGCAGGGCCGGTGGTGCCTGGAGAGGAACTTGGTCGGCGAGCTCAGATGGGGCAGCGCAAGGCGGGGCCAGGTTGACGGGAGGACGGGGACGGCCGGCGAGCTCCTCTGGCTCCGGACGGAGGCGGCACGACTGAGGCCGGCGGCGCTCGGGCGATGGAGGAGGCGTCCAGGGGCGCTGGGGCATGCGGGGACGAGCGACGCGAACGCGGTTGGCCCTCGAGGACGAGCCCGAGGTGGACGGGCCCGCGCGGCGGCGGTGGACGACGGGCCGGCTCCGGGCGGCGGAGGCCGGAGCTCGGTGGAGGGCCGAGCGGCGACTTGGGATGTGGCCGAGGAGTAGCGGTGCGGGGGTCGGGGTAGGCAGAGGCCGGCGGAAGGAGGGGGCCGAGGGAGGCGGTCCGGCGATGCTCGCGGGGGAAGGGCGGAGCCGGCCGGAGACGAGGCGGAGGCGGAGGGCGGCCGCGGCGGGCGGAGGGAGCGCCGAGGGGCGGAGCTCGGGCCGGCGGTGGTCGCAGAGCCGCGGGCGAGGAGGAGCTGAGGCGGGAGGCGCCGGAGGCGGTGTTGACGGCGACGCCTGGCGGCGCGGCGAGGTCGGAAGGGCGGCGGCCGCATTGGGGCGAGGTGGGGAGAGGCGACGAGCAGAGGCTGCGGGGTGGAGGCGGCTTGGAGAGGAGGGGGCGCGGAGGCCGACGCGAGGAGCGGTGGAGGCCGGCGGAGGGTTGGAGCGGGGTCGCGCGCCGGCGGAGAGAGGAGGAGGGAGCGGCCAAGGGGAGCTCCAGCGAGGAGGGAGGAGGCAGGCGGGTGGAGGCGTCGGTGGGAGGAAGGAGGAAGAAGGGGGGCGCGGGCGCACCGCGTGGGGGACGCGGGGAGCGGGACCCGCGGGAAGAGTGGGCCAGGGGGGGAAGGAGAGGGGGAGTGGCGGGGCCCAGGGGTCTGCGGGTCAGGTGGTCAGCGGCAGGCGGGGCCTAGGGTGGGGAAGCGCGTGGGACCCGCGGTGGGCCGCGCGTGCTGGGGGAGTGGGGGGCTGGGGGAGGTTTGACCAGGGGAGGAGGAAGGGAGGGAGGCAGGCTGGTGCGGGCCCAGGTGGTCAGAGGGAGAGGGTAGGAAAGTGGTGGGTGAGAGAGGGAGATGGGGGGGGAAAGGTGGCAGCGGGTTGGGGTGATGTGGCAGCTGGGGGTTAGCTGGAGAGGAGGGAAGGGTGAGGTGGCAAGAGCCGATTGGAGGGAGTGATGTGGCTGGGGGTGGGTAGATTAGGTTGGGGTAAGAAAAGATTTGGGGTGGGGTCTAAGCTGGACCGATTTTTATTCTGGGGGTGGTCGTTCGGGTCGAATCGGCCCGTTCGACTGCCCCACTAAAATAATTAAATAATTTTATTTGTTTAAAACAAGGCTTCTGCAAACCGATAGCAGACAAAACAAAATAATCCGGAGACCCGGGGTTTGCGTTTGAATAAAGACGGGGCGTTTTAGAAAACAAATTAGGTTTTTCCGAAATTAGTTTTATGCAAGCAAATGCAAGATGATGGCGATGCTCAAATGCAATTGTGGCATGATGACATGAGCATGCGGTCATGATGATGCAATGCACAAAATCAACGCGATTTTCTAGTAGTGGTTTTGCGGGATGCCACAGAAGGCGCGTTGGAAGATGGTAGCGTGGACCAAAGGCGGTGGCTCTGCGGCCCGAAGGGGTGACGCAACGATAGCCCGTAGCTCGATCGGTGCTAGGCGCATGCTCGGGGACGTGCTTGGCATAGACATGCGCGATATCGGTTGATCAGACCGTCGGTGCGCCGTATGCGCCATGGCGTGGAAGACGCATAGATCGGAGTCAATGGCGACATTGTCGGTGAAGTCCTAGACGATGACGACGAAGACGATCCGCAGGGGGCGGCTGCGGCAGCCTTCCAAGGAAGGCGCAGTAGCCGTCTGCGGTGCGTGGTAGCCTGCCGTGAGGCCGCGACAGCCTACCGAGGCAGGCATGGCAGTGGAGAGGGTAGGCGCATTTGCGCGGTGTAGATCATTGATGCCGATGGTCGGAGTAGAGGCATGAGTGGACGCCGGCGATGGGTGACTCAGTCTGATCTAAGATCGGTAAACCAAAAAAGAAAACCGATCAAGAGATCGGAAAAATAACTTACAGGGTAGCCGATCACGGATCGGCGGACGAACCCTGCATATGGGTTGCGCAGCCTCCGACGTAGATCATGGAGATTGACCTCCCCGGGGGCAGCGCGGCGGAAGCATGTTGGTCGGCTAGCGCGGCGCCATAGGATAGGGCAACGCAAGGTTAGGGAGAGGCGGCGATGGCGCTAGGGTTTTGGCGGCGGCGGCTCTAGGGGTTGGATCGAATTTAGGGCAGATACCATGTAGAACGATAGTGAGGGATTGGTAGAATATGTTGGATGTATTATTGAGCCTCATGAAGGAGTATATATAGGCGTATAGGAAATCATTTTGGAGTACAAGTCAAGTTAAGTTAGAGTTTTAACTATCTTAAACTACCATAGCAACCATATACGTATAATACTCTAACACTAGGCTTGCACCGAATCACAATTCACAAGCCAAGGATTTTTTTCTTCTTCTAAAAAACAATGAATTTGAGTAAGTCTTTATAAATAATCCAAATGAGGTGTTCTAGCGATTTGACAATAATGATTCAGACTATCCAGTTCCACTAGTCAGGTCTAATGGGTTGTTTCTTTCGGGTTTATCTTGTGGACCAATCAGTTTGAACCAAACCGTTTAACTTTACTTTTTTGGCTAGAAAGAATTAGATGAAAACTTGCATGTTTGCTTACCACATGTAGTTGGAAGTACCGTCATCTTTTTCATAATTTTTTGAAGTTTGAACATATTAAGGCCAAAAGTTCTGTAAAAGTGCCAAAACTTCAAATGGATTGGTGAAATGAGCTCCAAAAATTTCCAGTTTAATCACCACCTGTAGTTTGAAATAACAGAATATTTCATTTTTCAAAAGTAATAATATTCGAACAAATTTTGGCCAAAAGTTAAAAAAAAGGTAAAATATTTCAAAACAAGTTTGTCCGGTTCACAGGAGAGAACCTAGAGAGAACCACCTCGATCCTATGTGATTTGGAACCGGGGTTGTTGTTTGGTGAGACCGTCGCCCTGTTTTGTGAAATTTGCTCATGAACAAACACTACTAGAAAAATCATCTTCCGTTCGATCACTGGAAGCCCGGCAGTCCCGGCCCGTCACGAACCGCGACTAGTGCTAGCACTAGTCCCGGTCCGTGAGGCCCCCAACGGCTAGAAAAGGACATACTCATTAGTCCCGGGCCGGACTAGAGTATTAGTCCCGGCCTGTAATACGGCCCGGGACTAATAACCTGCAGCATATGGTGGCCATTTTTCGTGGACTATTAGTCCCGGGTCGTATCACGGCCCGGGACTAATTGTCCATTACTATATATACAGCTCACTGGCCAACTGCCCTAAAGCATATGGTGGCCATTTTTCTCAAATAAAGCAAGAGAGTTCATGCCATTTTTTTTCTCAAGATTTGTCAAGATTTAGTTTGCAACATCTAAATCCAAAGCTTTAAAAGGTTAGAACTTCATTCTTTCATCTCTTATTGCTACTTTAGATATATATAATGCTCTAGAAGTATAGAGATATGGATCAAATGCATGCATGTTCTAGAAGTAGCTAGAAGGATTTTGATATATATGTGTAACAAATTTTGATTAGGCACATAGTTACTGAAAATTGAAATGTGTAATTTTAGAGTTTCAGAGCTTAGAATGGAATGAGGTTTTCACTGATGGAACAATAATAAAAAACTCCACATTTATCATGTTGATTGTTTTCTCCAATTCACAAATTGGTGCATGTAAATTTTTCAAAATTCAAAATTAGTGCTCTAGAAGCTCTCAATATAACTTGTAATAATTTTATCATGTTGTTTAATGGTTTTTGACATATTTTTACTATAATGCAAATGGTCCGGGAATGGATGTACGGTACTGACCGACGCTCTGGCGAGTTCATTAATGGCATGCATGAATTCATCCGTGTTGCTGATGCAAACAAGCACAATGGTTTTGTATTCTGTCCATGTAATGGATGTAGGAATCAGAAGGATTACTCTGACTCAAAAACCCTTCACAGCCACCTGTTGAAGTCCGGCTTCATGCCCAGTTATAATTGTTGGACCAAGCACGGAGAGAGAGGGGTTATAATGGAAGACAATGAAGAAGAGGAGGAGGATGACAACTATCATGGTTTCCCTGAGTACGGAGATACTTCCATGGGGGATGCTGAAGGGGAGGATGAAGAAGAGACACATGATGAACCCGCTGATGATCTTGGTCGGACCATTGCCGATGCACGAAGAGATTGTGAAACTGAAAAGGATAGGGAGAAGTTCAATCACATGCTAGAGGATCACAAAAAGTTGTTGTACCCAAATTGAGAAAATGGTCTGAAAAAGCTGGGCAGCACACTGGAATTGCTGCGATGGAAGGCTGAGTGTGCTATACCTAACTCCTCATTTGAAAAGTTGCTGAAAATGATGAAGAATATGCTTCCAAAAGATAATGTATTGCCCGCCAGTACATACGAAGCAAAAAAGGTTGTCTGCCCTCTAGGTTTAGAGGTTCAGAAGATACATGCATGCCCTAATTACTGCATCCTCTACCGCGGTGAGGAGTATGAGAATTTAGATGCATGCCCGGTATGCACTTCACTTCGGTATAAGATTAGACGAGATGACCCTGGTGACGTTGAGGGAGAGCCCCCCGGAAGAGGGTTCCTGCGCAGGTGATGTGGTATGCTCCTATAATACCACGGTTGAAACTCTTATTCAGAAACAAAGAGCACGCCAAGTTGTTGCGATGGCATAAAGAGGAACGTAAGTCAGACGAGATGTTGAGACACCCCGCTGATGGGTCGCAATGGAGAAAAATCAATAGAAAGTACCCGGACTTTGCAGATGACGCAAGTAGTTTAAGGTTTGGTCTAAGTACAGATGGCATGAATCCCTTTGGGGAGCAGAGCTCCAGTCACAGCACCTGGCCCGTGACTCTATACATCTATAACCTTCCTCCTTGGTTGTGCATGAAGCGGAAGTTCATTATGATGCCAGTCTTGATCCAAGGTAGCTCATATGATATATATAATCATCAATGACCATGTAATTTGCCTTAGTCATCTCCATGTAGCTCATATGATATATATAATCATCAATGACCATGAATTTTCAAAACATTTCTTCCTTTTGATATGATTGATTATATGTATGCTTGCAAGGGATCGATCTTATATAAATGCATCGACGTGTAGTGTGTATGTAGTAGCGTATAATATGTCTACTGAAATATATGTTTGTTAAGTTATAGTGAAACACAAAACGAAAAAGGAACAAAATGACAAAAAAAATGAAATACACAATCTCTGCCGCGGCAGAAAACCTTTTAGTCCCGGGTGGTGTTACAGCCCGGAACTAGAGGGTTCCGCCCCCCGTGGCGCTGAAACAGCCATGTGGTTGTTATCAGTCACGGGCCTTTGCCAGCCGGGACTAGAGGGGGCCTCTAGTCCCGTTTTCGCAGTCCCGGGCCCAAAACCGGGACTAGAGCCCGTTGCGGCCCGGGACTAGAGCCCCTTTTTCCACCAGTGAAAATACCAGGCTTGTGACGTATGTACCGGACCGCGCCTCATCAAGCGGCAATAAAGCATCCGACTCTTGAACCTCAAAGGCCAGACCAATTCATTTCCCTCACGTCTCTTAGCACACCGCGTACTTGAGCCATGGGTGTGGCGGTGGCCGGGAGGAAGCTCGCCGCGCTGCCGGCCAGGGCCGGCTCTAACCCATGGCAGGGTTGTGCCATGGCCAATGGCCCAGGCCAGAGGGGGGCCTAAAATTTTTTAGTGTTACAAGAGTCTAGGTATGTTTCGTTGGGATTTGGGAACCAAAACGGAACGACGCGACGCCCGCTCCGCTCGCCCTAGAAGAAAATCAAAGGAACCGAAACGACGTGGCCATGCAGGGCCCTCTCACGCGGCACGTCGCGGCCCCCCTGCTGCCCTCGCACAGTCGCACTCGCATGCGGCACGCGTCGTCGCGGCCCCCCTGCTGCCCTCGCCCCTCCCAGTCTCGCACTCGCACGTGCACGCGGCGCCCCCCTCCCCCTGGCTGCCACCTGCGGCCTGCCCTGCTGCTCGCCTGGCGCTGCTCTGCCGCTGACCCGCTGTGCCGCACCGCCGTCATGCCCACTGCCCAGCGACCAGCGCCCTAGCCTAGCCCTATGACGGTACGCCCTAGTTTCTACTTTCTACTGCCTGCCTCTATAACTGTAAGTTTACATCTAATCCCTGATTTAATCCTTTGAATTGATCTCTTGATTCGGGTTATAATTTTTAGATTATAATTTGATATAAATTTCATCGCATTAATCTTTGATAGGTGTTACGATGGGGAAGCAATTGTTGGGTGCTGCGAAAAAGAAGAAAAGAAAGAGAGAGAATGAGCTTATTGATTCACAAAGAGGTGCTTTAAATAAGTTTTTTCTAACAAAAAGTAGTGTTGATGTCAACAATAATAATCAAAGGCAAGAATCTGATCTCGGAGAAAATGATGAGAATAATTTAAATGCAAACTTTGAGGCCAGTGAACAATCCTCGGAAAACGGTAATAACTAACTAGCGTCAATTTTTCCAATTGTAAATAAATAACTAATTACAATCTTTTGTTTGTCATGCAGATGTTAATGTTAATAAGGACAATATAGCGGAAGAACAAGATGCTTCTATGTTACAAGACAGATTGAATGGCTTGGCTACGTGTTGTATTGAGAAGGATATATTGGACAACATTAATCTTGATATATAGTGTCCTCGATGATTTTGCATCTAGAAATGCACGAAGAAGCTTTTTACGAAGCACTGAAGCTTAATTGTCGATGAACTAATTGGAGGCCGGGTGTTTTTGAGGTATTCACTAACATGACATACTTGTTATATTTTTCTATTATTTTTGTTTTTTTCTATCTAAATATCACAATGCTTTAGTGCTTGACAATTATTTATAGACATCTCGACTATGAGCGTGTGGTTATATGCTTTTAAATATTTTGCATGTTAAATTGACACACATATCATCTATATATCTAGTTATACGTACACATATATATATATTGTCTTTAGGGGGCCGATTATCGACTTCGTCCAAGGGCCTCAAAAAATATAGAGCCGGCCCTGCTGCCGGCGCCGTCCGCCTCGGCTTCGCCTGGTCCGGCTTCTTCGACGCCCGGGCGGTTCGCGCCGGCGCCTACTCCGGCACGCACGGTGCGCCCCCAGCCATCCCCTCATCGATCGCGATCTCCTCGGCCTAATCGATAATACGTGTGTGTCTGCAGTGACTGATGTGCACGGCCGCACCGTCGGGACGTGGACGCTCCTGTCGTGCACCCTCTGCTTCATGTGCGCCTTCAACCTCGAGAACAGGCCGCTCTGCGCCGCCACCTTCCTGTCGTTCGTCTACGCCTATGGCCACTTCGTGGTGGAGTACCTGGTGTACCGTACCATCACCGCAGCCAGCCTCGGCACCCTCGGCTTCTTCGCAGGTAATGAATAATAGTCTTGTCCCGATGATCGATTACTCACGCCAGAACTTGTTCAGCTGTTACTTACCGCCTCGATCGTCAGTTGACGGAATCTTGCGCCATTGCCGCAGCCCAATAAACCTCGCTGCAAATCCCCTCTTTTTTACATGTGCAATACCTCTTATTACTGTGCCTTTGAGGCTATGCTTGATTTGTAAGTGTGCATCATATGTACGAAATCAGAAAATAAATAAAAAATGGTTCCAGTTTAAGACAAATTTAATTTTAGTCGTTTTGTGAATACCACTACTCCCTTCAATCCAGCGACAATTAATATAAATCAAAGTAAGTATTAAAAGTAGTTTTTAATGCAACGAGCGATATGAGTCTGTATCGTTAGCCCATGAACCAGAATCTCCCATAATAGTTCTAGCCAAAGCCCCAAGAAACATGCCCATGTCGCATCTCGATGAACACCTTTCCTGACCGATAGTTGTACGCGCGCGCTTCTTTCGTACTCGTGCCAAAAACGCAGCCGGATGCCCAAGGTCCAGCAGCCCAAACCCAAGCTCGATCCATGACCCTACGACTCCACCTTTTCCCTCAAAACATGACGGCCAATGGTTGCAGCGTCGACTTGGTCACCAAGAGGTCACTACTAGGAAAACGATTATAGGTAATCCACATATCCGTGGCACACGTGTTAGTGATGTTCCATGGGTAAAATAGACGTGGCGCACTGCCTACAGGTGTCCTACGGCTAACTACAGTAAACGTGGCGCACATGGGGATGGTGCGCCACGGCTATGTGTGGACCAGGGCACAGGTGGCCGCAACACACATACCCGTAGCGCACTATCAACGTGCGTTACGGATGTGAAACTTAGCCTAATACACCTTGACCTAGTGTGTTACGGCTATGTGTGCTGCAGCAGCTAGGTCAACTTACCTACGGCTAAGTGGCCTACACCAACTCCACCCCCGGTGGATCGTCTTTTTAGCTTTGCAAAAAATAAAAGAAAATGAAAAACATATCAAAAAATAAAATTCTTTCATATTTAGGTAGATAATGTGGTCTAGTTTCTAGAAAAATTAACAAACATGAATTTTGACTTTCTCTAAAAAAAAGTCATGTCACGGTAAAACGGTCATAACTTTTACATACGATGTCGAAAAAAAACGTATAATATATCAAAATGACCAGAACGAGATTCCAGATCCTTGCGCTCCTTCGCCTTTAGGTCGTTTAGCGATTTTTTAGAATCTCAAAATTCGAAAAGAGTAAAAAGTTATGGCAAAAACAAGATTTTTTGCTGCTGAAAAAAAATTGAGGCAACTTACCCGTAGCGCACCACCACCTAGTGCGCCACGAGTAAGTTGGGCGAGATTCAAAATTCGAATCACCACCCCGCCCACCTACCTCCCTTTCTCCCTCTCTTTCTCCCTCTCTTCCTTCCTCTCTTCTTCTCTTCCTCTTTTCTTCCTCCCTCTCTTCTTATCTTCCTTCCTTCCTCTTCTCTTCCTTCCTCCCTCTCTTCTTCTCTTCTCCTTCTCTTCCTCTTCTCTTCCTCCCTCTTCTCCTCCTCCGACCAAGGACGACCACGGGTAACCAGCTCCTTCGGCAGTCATCATCGCCTCCTTCGACCACACGTCCTCCAGCCACCGCCACCACCTCCTCCGACCATACCTCCGTCCACCACCAACTGCACCTCCGACCGCACCTCCGGCCATCTCCTCCGACCACACCTCCTCCTACTGCCTCGACGCCGATGAGGACTAGCACGGCCACGGCCTCCCGCACATCCCTACGGTGGTAGGTCGTGGCCACAGCCACTGCTCCGCGAGGCGACGCGATGGCGGCGATTTCTGGACCCAATTGCTTTTGCAATTCAAAACGAAGGTGTTGTTTGTATTTTTTTTTGTTTTTTGAAAAACACATCCGTGGCGCACCTGTACCCCTACCCGTGGCGCACCTAGTGCACTATGCCTATCCTCATATAACAGTAGCGCACCAGGGTAGTGCGCTACGGGCACTTTTTAGCCGCAGCGTACGCCTAGTGCCGCACCACTAGTGCGCCACAGATGGGCTTTTTAGGTGCGCCACGAACAACCCTTTTCCTAGTAGTGGGTGGCGGAGGATGCCATGTTTGCCGTGATGGCGATGACGACCAAGCGACAGCAACGGCAGTGACCTAGTGGCAGCTACGGGGGAGGGGGATCGATCGGGAGAGGTATACACATACATCGTTGATACATACATACATCAATAATTAAGCAACTATTATTATACACAAACATCGTCATTGTGGTATTCTCCGTACACGTTCAAGCATCAATTACAAGGCAAACACATTCAAGCATATATACAATATATATAACATCTCCGTAAACGTTCATTTTTGATATCTAAAAAGTTTTCCGCCAGGCGTGATGACCTCATCAAGTATGAACCCCGCCAATTCCTCTTGAATGGCTCGTATGCGGTCAAATGGTAGGAGTTTGTCCCGCATCCGTTCGATCTAAACATATATGAAGAATGAGGTCAATATATATATAAGAATGACACTCAACACACCTGATGGTAATAAAATAATGCTATGTACTTCGTTTACGTACTCCAAGTTATTCTAGTGCGGCTTAGCCCGTCACACATATCGTGTTGCGAATGAACTCGTAAACGTAGTATCCACATAAGTCATTTCCGGCTCCCTGCTGTGCGCACTTTACGAGAATAGAGAGTTTAATCAAAATAATAATCAATAAAGCATGATATAATGGAATTGGAAGCAAAATCAAAGAGATACGCAGACCTAGCTGGCTAGTATTACTTATATTTTGATCTATAAATTTTAGTTCTTCTGACCATTCACCCACGGTCTTGCCCGTGAACCTTTTCCAAACCCTGTCCGGCAAAGAAAATGGATAAAGGAGTAATTAATTACTTGTTGTCACGAAAGTTGCCGATCTAGTGCGATAATATGATTGAAATTACCTCTAAAGCATCTCTTTAAAGTCTGCACATAGCTCTTGGTCTTTTCGTGCCGAGTCCATGACAAATACTTTTCCTGCGTCAACTTGAATGACTAGCAGAATAAGGTGGAACCTACGCACGCATAACACATCATTAGTTATACTTAACATCGAGTAAGCCGAAACAAAATGTGTACAAGAGAGGGTAACACTCACGAGAAGTTGTAAGGCAATAGTATTTCCTTTTTAGTTTGTTGTCTCAGTAAAGACCTTAGCAAGAAATCGTCTGTTTGCCCGGGTTTGTGTTTTACCACTTGTTCATGAACTCTATTTTGGTCAACGAACCCAATGTCAAAAGGGTCTCCTTTCATGCATTCCATAACCTTTTTCCTGCATAATAGTATACACATATATGGTGAGCATATATATACATGCAATTAATGAATTGAATGAGCTGAGATAGAAATTACAGAAATAGTACTTACACACAATAAAGGCTGATGGCAGCTTTGTCGAGTTCCTTCTGATTGAATAAAAATGCAAGTCTTGAATGTTGAAGGTGATCTCGTCGTCTGCGCATAAGAAAATCTGATCTCTTATATGCGTCGTGATCCATTCTTCCTTTCTCGTCTTGTAGAAATCAAGGTACCACTTATGCAATCTTTGCATCTTTGTTGGTAGATTCTTGAGCTCCTCTTTCTTGACGAGATTCTTCCCGTACTTCCATGGCTGTATGGGGTTGACATCGCCTTTGGGAAATTGGTCTCCCATGATGTTCAAGTATGCAATGTAAGTCATCCCCATCTCATTGGACTTTATTTGTAGCTCTTGCTCATAATCATTTACAAGAGGAGCTATCTGTGTATCGAACACTTGGAGCGGGGCGCACGATTGGTTTTCCTGCTCTCCGAGCTGGGGAGCTGTTTTCCGGGGTTCATGAATACTACTTTCAGACTTCCTCCTCCTTGCATCCCCCTTTATAATATGGCGTTCGTAGTCCGCCACAAGTGGGGGTTCAGGTTTCAAAAGATTATTGTAAAACTTCTCCACCACCATCGGATCTAGTTTCTCCTTTGGCTCGGCCCGTTTAGGTGCAAATAATTTCTTAACCTCTTCTTCCGAGATCCTCTTGTTCACCTCGTCGCTGCGATTCCACGATAATACCGGCAATGGCTTGGCAGAAGGCTACGGGACATAGTTTCTTGAACTCTTCGGCATACGGTTTCCTGCAGATTTCTTCGTGGCAGTGCTAGTGCTCTTCGTGGCAGTGCTCTTCCGCTTACGTTGACGCGCAGGAGATGGCTGGCGCGCCGGAGACGGCTGACGCGGCGGAGACGGCAGGGGAGTATTCTGATGACCGGAGACGGCTGAGGCGGCTCAGATTGCTGACGCTGCGGAGACGGCGGGGGTGCTAGTGGCCTCCAATTTGGAAGCATGATGTGTTCCTTCTTCCAAAGAATGGTTGTTTTCACTGCTAATTTGAGTTGAGTTTCCCCTTCACCTGTAGCATGGTCAAGCTGTGCTTCCTCATATTCCTTCACAACCTCATCCACTCCGACAATAGCATAGCCATCTGGAATCGGTCAGGAGTGGTAAGTTCCACCAGCTACAGGAGGTAAAGCATAGCCGACCGCCACCTTAATGGATAGACCATTAATCTCACATGTATCTCAGCGTGTTCGCTCTCCGTGATCTCATCCACGGGGTATCGAGGACCTGCCATTTTAACCGTGGGCTGCACGGTCTCCGTGGAAGCCACGCTGCTTTTCCGCGCAGGGTCTGGGCCGCCGGCAGCTTCCAATGCAGGCTCTTCGTGCCGCTAAGATGGGCCGGTCGATTGCTGGCTATTTTGTGTGTTCACTTGCGCATGCAACTCCCTAAGTGCCTGTTCTATCTGTGTCATCCGGTTTGTACGCTCTTTTTCTTTTCTGCTGCGCCATCTGTAAGAGTCGCCCCACGCGGCAAACCCATCCTTCGACGTCATACCCCATGTGCCTCGTGCTAGTCCAGGGTGTTCTTTCTTACCGATGGCGCATGTAAGAGGGTCATTATCTCTGTCGGGATGGAAGGTCCTGACGGCTGTTTCCTCGAATGCCGTGATGAGTTCATTGACGGCTTTGTCAAGAATTGCTGGGAAGATACAATCCCGTTTCTGGGTCCAACTTTGCCCCGATTCCGTAGAACCAAGTCTTTGCACGTAGCTCCCACCCATCTATCCGGGGTGTGATCCCTATATCACGCAGGGCCTTCTCAGCTTCCTCCCACTTAGGCCTCTGAGATATGTAGCCACCTGACCCCGTCCTCTGGTGATATTTCTTCTTCTGGGCATTTAGCATATTGGTTTCTGACCTCTTTGTAACTATAGCACCTTACTTGTACGTCACAAATTTGGGCCAGTGAGGTCTTATCTTCGCATAATATGCATCTTCAAAATCTGGAGTCTCCCTAGCTTTGACAAATTTGTTCAATTTTGTCTTCCAGTTGCTGAAAGATTCAGCCATCTTCTTTAGAGTCCACTCTTTGAAATTTTCCTTTACAACTGGTTTATTTTCATCCTCCTCTCGCGGTAGGTTGAAATTTAACAACAGCGAAGTCCAATGCATTTCTTTGGATCTTTCATCGACAAAGATACCGTTGCCCTTCTTTGGCTTATTCCAATATTCAATTATGATTGGGATTTGGTCCCTAACAAGAACTCCAGCCTGACGTATAAATTTGTCTGCGGCCTTTTTGGGCTCCATCGGCCTGCCATCAACACGGACTGCTTCGATCGTGAACTTTGCACGATCTTTTAACTGATGGCTCGCACCTCGCTTGCTCTTTTTCGTAGAAGAAGATTGTTGCTGGCTGGTCGATCCGTAGGGCTAAAATAAGAAAGAAGCGTTAATTAATACATGTAAATATATACAAATCATTTGGTGCAAGTCAGCAGAGGCTTAATCCATGCATATACCTCGACGGACTTTGTAATCACTAAAGTGTGTTCACCGGAGTCGTCATCTTCTCCATGACTACTTGAGCTATCATCATGTCCCTCCAAGTTCAGATATTGTGAGGTGTCCTCGTGGATCATGTTCTCCATTATTTCTTCCTCTTCAAGGTTTCTACTGAGTGGATCCATAGTTTCTAAAACAATAATATTATCTAGAGTAAGAGAGTAAACATTCAAGTTGACTTGGATTCATAATAAATATTATAGATCAAACTCATTAGGATAAAATTACACAAATATATATATTATTTATAAAAAAATACACAAATAAATACACAAAAATACACAGATGAAATTAAAACCCTAAACATGCTTGATCATTTTAAACGAGGTTCGAGGGGTGCAAACCCTAAATCGGAGAAACCCCGAATGCATATGAGAAGGTCTATTATGTTCTTCTAATTAAACTTGTCATGTAAGTTGATTACCAATGCATGATTATAGCTTAAATAGATAGTTCTCATTTTTCTGAACATTTTGATATATTATTTGTATTTTTCTGACTTATAAATAATTAGTTATTGAATTTACAAGATTTAAACATTTTCTAGAATTATTAAACCACTTATTACCTCAGCCCGACATCAGCACACCCTAACGCTAACCCTTTTCTCACCAAATTAGGGGCTAGCCACAGTGGCTGACGCGTGGGATCGGGGCCATGTCACAGCCACACAGGCGCCACGCGGGCTCGCCGGAGGATGCTACAGACGGCGGCGGCTGGCGGCGCAGGAGAGCGACCTAGGGCGCGCGAGCAAGCGCGTTCGACTCAGCGCGATGCGGCCTAACTCAAATGGGCGGCGGCGCTACCTAGGGGTCACCGGAGCAACGTCAACGACGACGGCCAGCGGCGGCGCTTGCAGAGCAGCGAGGCGACGACGACTTTGAGCGAGAGGGAGCGAGCGGAGGGGCGGGTGAGCACCGTGGGCTCACTGTGGGTCTACCAGAGGGGTCCACGAGGCCGGGCAGGGTCGGAAACGACGACGATGGCGACGGTGGTGGTCGTCGGGCTAGGAGAAGAAGCGGTGCTGGGGGTCGATTGCGGATGCCCCGCGTCGATTCCTTGGACGCGGAAGAACAGCACGATGAGGTGGCGGCGACAGCGTGGGTGGGCGGGACGGCGATGGCGGCGTGGGTGGGCGCGGCGGTGACGGATCCTCTCTCTATGATCCTCTGTGCTCCTCGATCTGGCTGGGGGAAGAGGAAGAGGAGGTGCACGCTTTATACCCCTCCCCCCTTTAACACCGTTTCGTGGCTGGAACCGGTGTTAAAGGGGGGGATTCGTTTCGCGCATGCACCCCCCTTTAACACCGGTTCCAGCCACGAACCGGTGTTAAAGGAGGGGGGCTGGGGAATTCGTTTTGCGTGCGCACCCCAGAAAATTCATATCTTTTTCATTTCAACTCAGAAAAATATGAATAATATATCATAATTTTCAGAAAAATAAGATCTATACATTCATATAAAAACATTTTATAGTTACTATAGATGAAAATTTTCAACATGATTAAAACACTTACATATGAATTTTGATTATTCAATTAAGACAAAAATAAAATAGTCAAACCCTAAAACTTTGAACTTAAGAAATATTAAGCATCTGAAAAGAAATATAAACCTATTTTTAGAAAATGAAAAATAATTAGAGCAAATCATATTTTATTTTCTAACATTTTTGAATTGTTTGGATATTTAAATTTAGCATCTTTTGTATACTTTGGAATCTGACAAAACTTTCAACATGAAAAGTGTTTGCATTTGAATAATTAATTCTAAAATATTTTTTATTTTCAAAACATAAAATTCTAACTATTCAAACTAGTAACAAATGGGAAAGGGCGGGCAGAATGCGCGGGAGGAAAAAGGGCGGGAAGAAAAGGGCATGAAATAATGGGTGGGAAGAAAATTTTATTACGATAGAACTGGAATTAAAGTACATAACGCAACTAACACTAAGTTACACAAAGCACGACTGAAAATTAAGATACATAGAAGAACTGAAAAATAAGATACATGGCCAGATTAAGTCACAATCGGCCGAACTTGTTTTGGAATGTTAGAGTGATTCAGTCATGCTCCTGCCTACACCTGTAATACTCGCCACTATAGTCGTCGTACTCACCGCGGCCATTGTCGTTGTCGTCATCGGGGTCGCCGTAGTTGAACCTTGAAGGCTGAGTACGCGTGGACTGGACTTGAGGGTAGCGCAGGTGGGGGTTAGAGTCGGCGGCCGTGTCATAGGCCATGACGCTCTGGAGAGTCCTGTCGCGCCACCACAACCGACGGCTGGCCTCGTCGAAGTTCGGAGGAGGTGGGTCGTCCTCCTCATGCCTGGCGAGCGCCCTCTCATGCTGACCCCGAAGAAGGCTTCCCAAGTCGGGAAATAGTCGGGATGCCAGTTGGGATTCCTCCGCTGCTCCGGCGTGAGCTCGAAGTAGTAGTGCTTCGTGATGTCCATCCGACGCGCCACACCTAGAGGGACAGGAGGAACCGGCATGCCTCCAACGCTCAGCATCCAGTCGACGGGGACGCAGTAGCCCGGCGGGCAGGGGTAGTTCAAGGCGCAAAGCACCTCCGCCGCCTTGGGGGTTAGTGGTATGGTGGAAGCCATGAGAAAGAGTGATGAGGTTGCAGATACGAGTCTAGAGATGTGCAATGACAATGGAGGCCAATCCTACATATATATAGTGAGAAATGGTGGGAAGAAAACTGGCGGGAAGAAATGGCGGGAAGACAGGGGCGTGAATTTTTTACCAACCGGGACTAAAGGTGCTTATTTTTTGTAATAAAGATTAAAAAATGCATTTCTTTAGAAACAAGTGTTAACGGAAGAAATATGACATTGATTTCCATGTTGAGATACATATGTGTGCCAAAAAATGGCTCATTTAATACATATAGTCAATCTTATGATCGCGTCGGCCGTAACCATGGAGTATCAGCACCGTTTAACAAGATGGTTTGGTCAGTCTTCACTTTGAAGGGCGGAATTTCATCAAACTTATTATAATGTTCTGACATGTCTGTCTTGTCCTCCACTCCCACGATGTTTCTTTTCCCTGAAAGAACTATGTGACGCTTTGGCTCATCGTGTGATGTATCTGTTTGCTTATTTTTTTCTTTTTTTTTGGTTTGGTAGACATGTCCTTCACATAGAAAACCTGAGCCACATCATTGGCTAAGACGAATGGTTCGTCTAAGTACCCAAGATTATTGAGATCCACTGTTGTTATTCCGTACATCTTGTCTACCTCGAGCCCTCCTCCTGCCAGCTTGACTCATTTGCACCGAAACATGGGGACCTTAAAATTAGGTCCATAGTCAAGTTCCCATATCTCCTCTATGAACCCATAATACGTGGTCTTTTGCCCATTGTCTTCTGCTACATTGAAGCGGACACCATTATTTTGGTTGGTGCTCTTTTTATCTTGGCCTATCGTGTAAAATGTATTCTCATTTATCTCGTACCCTTAGAAAGTACATACAGTCCAAGATGGTTTCCTGGCTAACAAGTACAACTGATCTCCAACAGTGGTGTTATTCGTGAGAAGTCTTTGTAGCCAGCCGCCAAAACTCGCCATGTGTTCACTTCTAATCCATTCATTAGACTGCCCCGGGTGTTTGAGGCGTATAAAATTCTTGTGTTCATTGATATACGGGGCAACCAAGATAGATATTTGTAAAACCGTGTAGTGTGCTTGATTGAGAGAATTCCCGTCCCTAGATATCATTGCTTTACATCCTAGGGTGCCTTTTCCACGCAGTCTCTCCTCATGTCGTGATTGTGGAACACCAATCGCCTTAAGGTCAGGAATAAAGTCAACATAGAACATAATGACCTCCTCTGTTACATAGCCCTTGGAGATGCTTCCTTCTGGCCTAGCACGGTTATGAACATATTTCTTTAAGACTCCCATGTACCTCTCCAAGGGGAACATATTGCGTACAAATACAGGATCGAGAATGGCAATCTCTTCTACTAGGTGAACCAGGAGATGCATCATAATATTGAAGAAGGATGGTGGGAACACCAACTCGAAGCTGACAAGTTATTGGGCCACATCTGTCTGTAACCCTAGTAGGCTTTTTGGATCAATTACCTTCTGAGATATTGCATTGAGGAATGCACAAAGCTTCACAATGGGTACTCGAACATTTTCAGGTAGAAGCCCCCTCAATGCAATCGGAAGCAATTGCGTCATAATAACGTGGCAGTCATGAGACTTCAGGTTTTGAAATTTTTCTCTGCCATATTTATTATTCCCTTTATATTCGACGAGAAGCCAGACGGGACCTTGATACTGCTCAAGCATTCAAAAAAGATTTCCTTCTCTGCTTTGGTAAGAGCGTAGCTAGAAGGAGTAAAGTGGCGCCCTTTACCCTTCTCGTTCTCAGGATGCATAGGCTTTTCAGGTTCTTTCATATGTTGTTGGTCCTGCCGTGCTTCCGGTGTATCTTTTGTCTTCCCATACACTCCTAGGAAGCCTAGCAGGTTCACGCAAAGATTCTTTGTCACGTGCATCACGTCGATTGAAGAGCGGACCTCTAGGACTTTCTAATAGGGTAGGTCCCAAAATATAGATTGCTTCTTCCACATGGGCGCGTGTCCGGCATCGTCATTCATAACATATTGACTGCCAGGACCTTTTCCAAAGATTACTTCTAGGTCCTTAACCATACCAAATACCTCCTCACCAGTACGGAGGACATGCTTCCTCCGGGGTTCTGTCAGACGTTTGAAATGCTTGCCTTTCTTTCTTACGGGATGCAGGTTCAGAAGCAATCAACGATGCCCTAGATACACAACCTTCTTATATTTATCCAAATATACACTTTCAATCTCATATAAACAGTGCGTGCATGCTTTGAATCCCTTGTTTGTCTGCCTTGAAATGTTACTAAGAGCGGGCCAATCATTGATGGTTACGAAAAGCAACGCTCGTAGGTCAAATGGCTCCCCTTTGTGCTCATCCCACATACGTACACCTGGTTTGGCTCACAGCTGTAAACGTTCTTCAACTAATGGCCTTAGGTACACATCAATGTCGTTGCCGGGTTTCCTTGGGCCTTAGATGAGCACTGACATCATAATGAACTTCCGCTTCATGCACAACCAAGGAGGAAGGTTATAGATACATAGAGTCACATGCCAGGTGTTGTGACTGCAGCTCTGCTCCCTAAAAGGATTCATGCCATCTGTACTTAGACCAAACCTTAAGTTCATTGCGTCACGTGCGAAGTCCGGGTACTCTCGCTCGACTTTTCCCCACTGTGACCCATTAGCGGGGTGTCTCAACATTGCGTCTTTCTTACGGTCTTCCATGTGCCATCGCAACAACTTGGTATGCTCTTTGTTTCTGAAGAGACATTTTAACCGTGGTATTATAGGAGCATACCATATAACCTTGGCAGGAACCTTCTTCGTAGTGGCCTCGCCCTTAACATCGCCAGGGTCGTCTCGTTTGATCTTATACCGCAGTGTAGTGCATACCGGGCATGTATCCAAATTCTCGTACTTCTCACCGTGGTAGAGGATGTAGTCATTAATGCATACATGTATCTTTTGCACGTCTAATCCTAAAGGTAAGACAACCTTCTTTCCTTGGTATGTACTATCGGGCAATTCATTATTTCTTGGAAGCAGATTCTTCATTTTTACCAACAACTTTGAAAATGCGCTGTCAGTCACACCGTTCTCTGCCTTTCATTGCAGCAAATCCAGTTTGGTACCTAGCTTTTTGTGGCCATCTTCGCAAGTTGGGTACAACAATGTTTTGTGATCCTTTAACATCTGCTCCAGCTTCTCCTTCTCCTTTTCAGTTTCACATTCTTCCTTTGCATCAGTAATGGCCCAACCAAGATCGTCATCAGCGGGCCCATCTGCTGCCTCTTGATATTCATCTGCCCCCATTGTAGTATCATCGTATTCGGGATACATATTATGATAGTTGTCATAATCCTCTTCTTCTTCATTGTATTCCATCATAACCCCTCTTTCTCCGTGCTTGGTCCAACAATTATAGCTGGGCATGAAACCGGACCGAAGAAGGTGGGCGTGAATTGTTTTGGTATTTGAATAGTCTTTCTTGTTCTGACAGTCAACACATGGACAACACATAAAACCATTATGACCATGGTTTGCCTTAGCCACAACGATGAAATTTTGGAGGCCCGTAATGTACTCGGAAGTGCGTCGGTCACCGTACATCCATTGCTGGTTCATCTGCATTATATAATTAATTACGTATATCAAAAATCATTACCACTTTTACAGTACATCAATGACAGATGAAAGGATAAAGTTGCCGACCTCGATCGAGGAGGAAAGAGCAACGAGAAAACTTAATTCGAGCTCTCAGGGATTTCACCGAACACCTCTTGTGCATAGAAAGAAAACACAAACTAGCACACCTCTCACCCTCTTTGCTAAGCTCCAAAATGAGAGAGTGAAAAAAATTTGAGAGAGGGGTGGGCTACGGTGTATTATATAGAGGGGGGGGGGGTGCTGCGTGGCCCGGTGGGGCAGGCCCTTTAACACCGGTTCGTGGCTCGAACCGGTGTTAAAGGTGGTGGGCCTTTTTTGCTTTCTAGATCACGCTGGTACGGGCGCCTCTTACAGGTTCGTAGGAGAACCGGTGTTAAAGGCCAATTTGGACCTCAACTAAAGGCCTAATTTCCATCAGTGTTAACAATGCTAACAAATTAATACACATTATATATTTGTTAATATGACAATATAATAAGAAATATTATAAATAACTACAATATTTTAATATAATTATATGGAAATACATATGTGTTTACACTCATGGCTGCGTGATCTATCTCAACCACCCGTGTCTTTGAGATTCTAAAAATCAGGACCTGAGTAGAATTTTTGCATTTTGCCAGACTATTTTCCAAAATAAAATCTTGAATTGGACATGTGAATGTCATTTCCCTATCCACACCTACTTGTCGGCCCTCTCTCTGGTGTCTGTTAGCATTAAGCACGATCTGACGCTAGTACGGCAACTTGTGTGTATGTATACGAGTAGTGTTCAGGTAGGTATTGTAAACCGGGTAGGATTAGTTTCTCCTAGTCGGTAACTCATAGCAGTCTGGACAGCTATATATACGTGTACAAATCCCTTGTAATCAAGACGTGAGATCAGAAATAAAGAAAAGCAAGGAAGGAGGTGCGATATGCACCTCTAGCAATCCAATCTATTTTCATCGTGTGTCCAAGCAATTATATACGTGAAGCTAGCTAGCAAGATCCATCGATCCTTGCTACTAGCTAGTACGTATGTGCGTCTCGCCGGATTGTTTTGAGACAAGCTTCGCTAGTTGTCGCACGTTCGTGTTTTGCCGGAAAGCACTCGGCTGATTGCGTCGTGTGTATCGGGACTAGTTCTAACAATTTGTATCAGAGCCTGACGTTCGTCCGTGATTTTCTGAAAGTACTAGAAGATCATGGCGATGGTGAAGGTTGGTGATAGCTCGGCATCGACACCGGTGGTGGAGACGGTGGGGGCGGCTTTGTATCCGCGCCTCGATCGCAAGGACTACGGGCTTTGGGCCATCAACATGGAGGTGGCCATGGAAGCTCAGGAGATATGGGAGGCCGTCGATCAAGGAGGCGACGAGTACATCAAGGCAGGCGCGAAGTACCGGAAGGATCGCCAGGCGTTAACGGCGCTCTATTCCGTCGTGCCAAAGAATGTGTTGCAACACCTCGCCGGAAAGAAATCGGCGAAGGATGCATGGGAGACGATCAAGATCTTACACCAAGGTCATGCCCGCGTGAAGGAAGCGCATCTTCAAAGTTTGACAAAAAGCTATGAAGATATGAAGATGGAGGAAAGGGAAACGGTTGATCAGTTTGCCGCCCGTTTCATCACCCTCATCAATGCAATCAGGGGATATGGCGAGAAATTGGATGAGGTCAAGAACGTCAGAAGATTCTTGCGTGCCGCTCCGGCGCTCTATATGCAAATTGTCACATCGATCGAACAATGTCTCGACCTGAATACATTGACGGTTGAGGATCTCGTCGGAAGGTTCAAGGCCCATGACGAGAGAATTCGGCTTAGCTTCGGAGATCTGGACCAGAGTGAGCACTTGATGCTCACAAAGCATCAGTTGGAGACTCTTTCAAAAGAAACGCAAGGAGGATCCACGAGCGGTGGTAACCGGAAGGAGAAGCAGCGCCCAGCGAAAAGTACATCGCAGGGCAGGAGGACGATGACGAAGCACCGCCACGGAGGAAGTTTGACATAAAGAAAGTAAGGTGTCATAACTGCGGCAAGCTTGGTCACTTCAAGTCTGATTGCCGAGAACCACCGAAGGAAAGGGCTCTTATGGCCCAGGAAGGAGATGATGGACCAATGATGCTGATGCTCGAGGAGTGTGAGCATATGGAGAAGGAGGAGTTAGCTCCTCCGGCGCCGACTATGGAGATTGTGACGCTCGTGGAAGAGAAGGTTTACCTTCATGACAAGCAGGGGATGAAGACGGGTGGCAACGCCTGGTGCCTCAACACGGGTGCAAGCAATCACATGACCGACGGCATGGCCCATTTCTCTAAGTTAGGTCTCTCGGTGGGAGGCACCGTTTGTTTCGGTGACGGGGCGACGGTCAGCATTGCAGGGCGAGGCAATGTCTTGCTTGAGTTGCACAGCGGTCATAAGATACTCACTAGTGTGTACTATGTTCCCAAGTTGAAAAGAAATATTATTAGTCTTGGTCAGCTCACGGAGCGTGGATGCAAGATTGTGCTGTAGGATAAGTATCTATGGGGATATGACCGTCAAAATAAGCTTATGATAAAGGTGGAGAGATTGAAGAACAGACTCTACTACATTGACTTGGATCGAGAGGATCCAATATGCGATGGAATTCTCGTCGGGGAGAAATGGAGTGCCCCATCCCCACATGAATCCACGTATGTCACGCAAGACATAATTTGCGAGGAAGAAAAATCGGGCAAGCCAGAAGGAAGCTCAGAAAGCAGCAGGCCACCAAGGCCAGAAGGTGGCAGACTGAAAGAAAAAGTTCTGCCATAAGAATCTCCATGTGAGGAGCTTGGGGAAGAAAGGAATCCAAAAGAGCTACAAGAAACTAGTCCAGAAAACAACAGGCTGGGTGAGAGCAACCCATATACTGCTCAAACCGGACTAGAAGAAAGGAGTGATGCAGCTGAATCGGGCGGAGGTGTGCCAGTTAGGCTGGAAGGAGACACTCCAGCGACAAGACATATATTTTATATGTGTATGGAGCTACTTAATCTAGCTATACGTGAGCTAGCTTGTATGTCGGTATGTCCAAAAGAATCGGCCAGAACCACGTCTAACACACAAGGAGCTAGGCATCTTTGCTAACAGGCTAAGCGCTGTGAAGCCAACATGCCCAGCAGGAGATTGTCCACGTGAGGAGCTCAAGCTAAAGGAATGCTTAGAAGAGCAAGGATCATGTGGCATGGTGCAAAGAAACTCACCAGCCAGAGGTGCTTGGCCTGGCAGTCCAACGTGGAAGTGGGAAAGGCTAGTAGGCCACGCACTGAAAACGTTGCCAGGATTTGGAAGTTTGGCAACTTCAGCACTTAGGGTTGCATCGCAACCTGAAAATCCAGTACGTGCATCTACGATGCCAACACATGGAGGTTTAGAAACTAAACATATCAGCGCTATGGCGGGCGCAGAAGAGTACGTCATACTTGCTCCGAAAGCATTGGAGGTGAGACGACTACGACCGACGACCACATTTCGGATGGTACATACACTAGTAGAAAACAGGCTAATAATCATTCGTGCCTCCTAACAGCATTAGTCCCAGTTTCGCCACGAACCCGGGACTAATGCTGGCACGCGTCCCGGTTCGAGCGGGCACGGGGGCCGGAGGCATGCGTCCCGGTTCGTAGGGGGCATGCGTCCCGGTTTGTAACACAAACTGGGACTAAAGGTTGGGCGCCAACCACGTGGCCTGGCACACACCTTTAGTCCCGGTTTGTGTTACAAACCGGGACGTATGATCCCGCCCTCTATAAATACGACGCCCCAGCCCTCTGCCTCCCCTCTGTTTTTTCTTGGTGGAAGGTGTGAGAGGTGTGCTAGTTTATTTTTTTCCTATGCATGCATTCAAGGTGTTTGATGAAATGTTTGAGCGAATGATCTCGTTCAATTTCTCATAAAACAAAAATATAGAAGGTGTCCGAGACGCACTTGAGCTTTCTCCTCTTTATTTCCCTCGATCGAGGTTAGCAATCTTATCTTTTCTCTGTAATTGATACAATGCATGTGTCGATGTGAATTGGTCATTTCACTATTTATGATGTCCTGTTTTTGATAAACTTACTTATATGATGCAGATAAACGGTCGGGAATGGATGTACGGTGACCGGCGTGTACCTGGGTATATGAAAGGCGTGGATAAATTTATCGATGTGGCTACGACAAACAAAGAGAATGGTTTTATACGTTGTCCATGTGTTCAATGTCGGAACAACAAGGAGTACTCTTCCTCGAAAATCATTCGCGGCCACCTGATTATGAAAGGTTTTATGCCCAACTATAATTGTTGGACCAAGCACGGGGAAAGAGGGGTTATGATGGAAGACGGTGAAGAAGAAGATGATGATAACAACTATCATCATATGTTTCCTGAATACAGTGATACTGCAATGGAAGACAATGAAGAGGAAGGAGGTGAAGAACGGGCATCAGATGAGCCCGCTGATGAACTTGGTAGGGTCATTTCTGATGCAAAGCGAGACTGTGAAACAGAAAATGAGAAGTTGAAGTTAGAGGGCATGTTACAAGATCACAAGAAATTGTTGTACCCAAATTGTGAAGATGGCAGCACAAAGCTCGGTACCACACTGGAATTGCTGCGATGGAAGGTAGAGTATGGTCTAACTGACTCCTCATTTGAAAAGATGCTGAAAATAATGAAGCCGAAGTTTTGAAAACATAGCGAACTTCCCGAGAGTACCTACGAAGCAAAGAAGACTCTCTGTCCTCTAGGATTAGATGTGCAAAAGATACATGCATGCATTAATGACTGCATCCTCTATCGCGGTAAGGAGTATGAGAATTTAGATAAGTGCCCGGTATGCAATGCATTGCGGTATAAGATCAGATGAGATGACCCTGCTGATGTTGAGGGAGAGCCCCTCCGGAATAGGGTTCCTGCTAAGGTTATGTGGTATGCTCCTATAATACCAAGGTTGAAACGCATGTTCAGAAACAAAGAGCATGCCAGGTTGTTGCGATGGCATAAAGAAGACCGTAAGAAAGACGGGAAGTTGAGACACCCTGCTGATGGGTCACAGTGGAGAAAAATCAAGAGAGACTTCCCGGACTTTGCAGGTGACGCAATGAACTTATGGTTTGGTCTAAGTACGAATGGCATCAATCCTTTTGGGGAGCAGAGCTGCAGTCACAGCACCTAGCCCGTGACTCTATGTATCTACAACCTTCCTCCTTGGTTGTGCATGAAGCGTAAGTTCATTATGATGCCAGTGCTCATCCAAGGCCCGAAGCAACCGGGCAACAACATTGATGTGTACCTTAGGCCATTAGTTGAAGAACTCTTACAGCTGTGGGGAAAACCAGGTGTACATGCGTGGATGAGAACAAACAGGAGCCATTTGACCTACGAGGGTTGCCTTTTGTAACCATCAATGATTGGCCTGCTCTTAGTAACCTTTCAGGACAGACAAACAAGGGATATAAGGCATGCACGCACTGTTTAGATAAGACTGAAGGTACATATTTGCATAAATGCAAGAAGGTTGTGTACCTGGCGAATCGACGATTTCTTCCAACCAATCATCCCGTAAGAAAGAAAGGCAAGCATTTCAAAGGTGAGGCAGATCACCGGAAGAAGCCTGAACTCCCTGCTGGTGATGATGTATTTGGTATGGTCAAGGACATAGAAGTAATCTTTGGAAAGGGTCCCGGCGGTTAATCAGTTCCGAACGACGTCTCTACAGGACACGCACCCATGTGGAAGAAGAAATCTATATTTTGGGAGCTGCCATATTGGAAAGTCCTACGTGTCCGCTCTTCAATCGACGTGATGCACGTGACGAAGAATATTTGCGTGAACCTACTAGGATTCCTAGGCGTGTATGGGAAGACAAAAGATACACCAGAAGCATGGGAGGACCAACAAATTATGAAAGACCCAAAGAACATGCATACACAGAACAAGACAGATAAAGGGCGTCACTTAAGTCGTGCTAGCTATGCTCTTACCAAAGCAGAGAAGGAAATCTTTTTTGAAGTCCTTTACAGTATCAAGGTGCCGTCTGGCTTCTCATCTAATATAAACGGGATAATAAATATGGCAGAGAAAAAGTTCCAAAACCTGAAGTCTCAAGACTGTCACGTGATTATGACGTAGTTGCTTCCGATTGCATTGAGGGGGCTTCTAGCGGAAAATGTTCGAGTACCCATTGTGAAGCTGTGTGCATTCCTCAATGCAATATCTCAGAAGGTAATCAATCTAGATATTCTGCCAAGGTTACAGAAGGATGTGGTACAATGTCTTGTTAGTTTTGAGTTGGTGTTCCCACCATCCTTCTTCAATATTATGAATCATCTCCTGGTTCACCTTGTGGAAGAGATTGCCATTCTCGGTCCGGTATTTCTGCACAATATGTTCCCCTTTGAGAGGTTCATGGGAGTCTTAAATAAATATGTTCATAACCGTGCTAGACCAGAAGGAAGCATCTCCAAGGGATATGGAACAGTGGAGGTCATTGAGTTTTGTGTTAAATTTATTCCTGACCTTAAGCCGATTGGTGTTTCTGACTCACGGCATGAGGGAAGACTAAGTGGACAAGGCACGCTGGGAAAGAAATCAATGATATGTAGGGACGGAGATTCTTTCACTAAAGCACACTACACAGTTCTACATAATTCCACCTTGGCAGCTCCGTATATCGAGGAACACAAGAATATTGTACGCTCCAAAAACCCAGGGAAGCCTGAATCATGGATTACAGATGAACACATGAAGCCTTTCGGTGGTTGGATGCGGACACATCTCTTGAATGACACCACTGTTGGAGATCAGCTATACTTGTTGGCCGCGTCACCATCTTCTACTATATTGAATTTCCAAGGGTACGAAATAAATGGGAATACATTCTACACGATCGCCCAAGATAAAAAGAGCACCAACCAAAATAGAGGTGTCCGCTTTGATGCAACAGACGAGAATGGACAAAAGGACACATACTATGGTTACATAGAGGAGATATGGGAACTAGACTATGGAGTCTCTTTTAAGGTCCCTTTGTTTCGCTGCAAATGAGTCAACCTGAATAGGGAAGGGGTAAAGATAGACCAGTTGTACGGAATGACAACAGTGAATCTCAACAATCTTGGTTATAGAGATGAACCATTTGTCCTAGCCAATGATGTGTTTCAGGTTTTCTATGTGAAGGACATGTCCTCTAGACCGAAAAAATAAAAAATATGCAAACGAATACATCATATGATGAGCCAAAGCGTCACATAGTTCTTTCAGGGAAAAGAAACATCGTGGAAATCGAGGACAAGACAGACATGTCAGAAGATTATAATAAGTTTGATGAAATTCCGCCCTTCAGAGTGAAAACTGACCCAAGGATTCCATTAAGTAAAGAAGATGCTCCATGGTTACGTCTGAAGCGATCATAAGGAAGGACATATGCCAAGAAGTTCATGCTCATATTGTGTAACTCTAGTTCATGTCTGGCCAGGATATCTTATGATGTTTACAATTTTCCAAGTTTAATAAATGTATTAAGTGTTAGTCCCGGTTTATGGCTTGACCGGGACTATATATAGGGGGGCCTTTAGTCCCGGTTTTGTAGTCTCAGTTTTTAATATTAATAAATGTCTTGAGTGTTAGTCCCGTTTTGTGGCTAGACCGGGACTAAAGGGGGCCTTTAGTCCTGATTCATAGAACGACTTTCCCGAACTATGAAGAAGTTGTCCCGATTCGTACTTACCATTAAGATCTGATCTCCAAACGCGCATGGTCACATATTAGGGAGTGCCTCTATGACCAGTTTCTTGGAGATGCCGAAGGACTGGGATCCGGCGACATCTCCCTGAAACTGGTCATAGTGGTGTCCCTGCTCTCGCACACCATCTTGCATCTTGTAACTTCTCTAACTAGATCAATACACCTGGGAGCTAACTAATTTCACACATTAGGGAGTGCCTCTATGACCAGTTTCTTGGAGATGCCGGAGGACTGGGATCCGGCGGCATCTCCCTGAAACTGGTCGTAGTGGTGTCCCTGCTCTCGAAAACAATATTGGAGATGCCTTAATCTGGCTAGAGGACTGCACTCACAAGGATGCCTATTTATAGTACAAGCAGCTCGGCATAGTGTCGACACTTACGACATAATGTCGACACTCACCCCTATTATTAGTGCTGACTCGTGTTTTGTCCCGGTTGGTGTCTCCAATCGGGACTAAAGGTTTATCTTTAGTCCCGGTTGGTTACACCATCCGTGACAAGGTACACTCCGCACGACATAATGTCGACACTCACCCCTATCATTAGTGCTGCCTGGCCCAGCCTGCCGAAATCCCTCCAACCGGGACTAAAGATGAACCTTTAGTATATTGAAAATCCGAACAATTAAAATCCTTCGCGTGGTGTCATATTATGTGACATAGTTGAAAGGAAAAATACCAGACTTGGTATATTGATCATGTCTCAAAAAAACCTTCAAAAAATGACCTATCATGTTTGAGGTTTCATGGCTTTTGGTCCAAATGACCGATGTTATGTGCTGAATCACGGCATAGTTTGTGATGCTGTGCCCATATTATGCATGCATATGTACATTGGTATGGAGAACAATGTTGCAGGAGGAAGTTTTCCTTTTCGTCGCACGGAAAAGCCCTTTTCCATTTTCCGAGCGCAAAAAACAGGTCGTTTTGTGAAGTTACCACCAAAATGCTGTTTCGGAATGCTACCGTCCCATTTTTCTAAAATACCAGACCACCTTACATGGACTATCTCCCAACCGGGACATCTCAAACCTTTTCGTCCATCCTAGGTAAAAAGGACAAATGTCTGCCGAATCGGTAGGAAGTGGGTCCGGTTTGTACTACAGGTACATGATCTAACGCCCGTGATTTTTTTAAAAAAATCATTTTTAGACTCGCAATATGTGGTTTCTTCAGAGATCCAATGCAATTTCTAACGATGCTCGTCCCCTATCTTCATGCACGCCGGTTCGACCATAGTTAGAAATTCAAAAAATTCAAAACGGGCATCAGAAATTCAAAAAAAATCCGAACAATGAAAATCCTTCGCGTGGTGTCATATTATGTGACATAGTTGAAAGGAAAAATACCAGACTTGGTATATTGATCATGTCTCGAAAAAACCTTCACAAAATGACCTATCATGTTCGAGGTTTCATGGCTTTCGGTCCAAATGACCGATGTTATGTGCTGAATCACGGCATAGTTTGTGATGCTGTGCCCATATTATGCATGCATGTGGAAATTTGTATGGAGAACAATGTTGCAGGTGGAAGTTTTCTTTTTCGTCGCACGGAAAAACCCTTTTCCATTTTCTGAGCGCAACGGGTCGTTTTGTGAAGTAACCACCAAAATGCTGGTTCAGAATGCTACCGTCCCATTTTTTTAAAATACTAGACCACCTTACATGGACTATCTCCCAACCGGGACATCTCAAACCTTTTCGTCCATCCCGGGTAAAAAGGACAAATGTCTGCCGAATCGGTAGGAAGTGGGTCCGGTTTGTACTACAGGTACATGATCTAACGCCCGTGAATTTTTGAAAAAATAATTTTTAGACTCGCAATATGTGGTTTCTTCAGAGATCCAATGCAAGTTCTAAATGAGCCATTTTTCTTCCCGCCATTTTTCTTCCCGCTATTTTTTCCCGCCAGTTCTTCCCGCCATTTCTTCCCTCCAGTTCTTCCCTCCAGTTATCTTCCCGCCATTTCTCACTATATATATGTAGGGTTCGCCTCCATTGTCATTGCACATCTCTAGACTCATATCTGCAACCTCATCACTCTTTCCCATGACTTTCACCGTAACACTAACCCCCAGGGAGGCGGAGGCGCTTTGCGCCTCGAACTACCCCTGCCCGTTGAGCTACTGTGTCCCCGTCGGCTGGATGCTGAGCGCCGGAGGCGTGCCAGTTCCTCCTGTCCCTCTAGGTGTGGCGCGTTGAATGGCCATCACGAACCGCTACTACTTCGAGCTCACGCCGGAGCAGCGGAGGAATCCCAGATGGAATCCCGACTATTTCCCGACTTGGGAAGCCTTCTTCGTGGATCGGCGTGAGAGGGGGCTCGCCAGGAACGACGAGTACAGCCCACCTCCTCCTAACTTAAACGAGGCCGTCCGTCGGTTGTGGTGGCGCGGCCGGACTCTCTAGAGTGTCATGGCCTACGACACGGCCGCCGAATCTAACCCCCGCCTGCGCTACCCTCAAGTCCAGCCCACTCGTACTCAGCCTTCAAGGTTCAACTACGGCGACCCCGACGACGATAGCGACGACGGCCGCGGCGAGTACGACGACTAATGTGGCGTGTATTACAGGTGTAGGCAGGAGCATGACTAAATCACTCCAACATTACCAAACAAGTTCGGCCGATTGTGGCTTAATCTGGCCATGTATCTTAATTTTCAGTTCTTCTATGTAACTTAGTGTTAGTTGTGTTATGTACTTTAATTCCAGTTCTATCCTAATAAAATTTTCTTCCCGCCCATTATTTCTCGTCCTTTTTTTCCCGCCCATTAATATATAAAAATATAAGTTAATTCAAATCCAAATTAAAAACAGAAAATGATTTTGAATTAGTTATTCAAATCCAAACACTTTTTATGTTTAAAGTTTTTCTAAATTCCAAATTAATATTCAAAAAATATAAGTTAATTCATTTTTAATTTTTAATGGTTCATAGTTTAAATGGTTACATTAATTATTTTTAAAAACTGAAGATGGTTTTGAATTATTTATTCAAATTCAAACACTTTTTATGTTTAAAGTTTTCTAAATTCCAAATTAATATTCAAAAAATATAACTTAATTCATTTTTAATTTTTAATGGTTACATTAATTATTTTTAAAAATAGAAAAATGGTTTTGAATTAGTTATTCAAATCCAAACACTTTTTATGTTTAAAGTTTTTCTAAATTCCAAATTAATATTCAAAAAATATAAGTTAATTCTTTTTTAATTTTAAATGGTTACATTAATTATTTTTTAAAAACAGAAAATGGTTTTGAATTAGTTATTCAAATCCAAACACTTTTTATGTTTAATTTTTTTCTAAATTCCAAATTAATATTCAAAAAATATAAGTTAATTCATTTTTAATGTTAAATGGTTCATAGTTTAAATGGTTAAATTAATTATTTTTAAAAACAGAAAATGGTTTTGAATTAGTTATTCAAATTCAAACACTTTTTATGTTTAAAGTTTTTCTAAATTCCAAAGTAATTATCATTTAAAAAACATTACAAATTTAAATCCCAAAAAAAAAATAAGGCGGGAAGAGAGAGAAAATTCCTGAATTTTTTTTGAAAACAGGGTCATACATCCCGGTTGGAGCCACCAACCGGGAAAAAAGACCCCTGCGCGCGCCCCTTGGGCTGATGAAAAAAGGTGGAGTATACGTCCCGGTTGGTGGCTCCAACCGGGACGTATGACCCTTTAGTCCCGGTTGTTGGCATCAACCGGGATGTATTCGCCCTCCCCTTTATACACGACGCCCCTTCTCCTTCTCCTTCTTCCTCGTTCCTCTTCACTCACCCGCAACAGATCGCCGCCGCCGCGAGGAAAAGCGCTCGGACGCCGTCAGGCTGCCCAACCACCGCCCCGCTATCGGCCTCCACGCGCTGCCCCGCCGTCGGACTCCACGCGTTGCCCCGCTGTCGCGCCTCCATGGGCTCCTCGCCGGCGTTCCGAGCCTCGCCGACTCCGGCCACTGCCTCCACCGCTGATTCTGACCACCCCAAACCCCGCCGTCAAGTTTTTCGAGCTCCTGGTGAGTTTCTGAAGCTCAAGGCGAGCTCCGTTTGCCTGCTTGCTTGCTGTAGCCGCCGCGCGTCGTGTCCCAGCAAGCTCCGCCGCTCGCCGCCATCGTGACCACTGTTCCGATGACCACAAGTGGGCGGCGCTGCCACCACTGGGTCCGCCTCGATCTCCTCTTTCCAACTAGCCTACCCACTAGCCCGCGCGTGCAGCAAATCGACGGATTCGAGCCCAACCCGAGGATCCCCGTTGCTAATGTCATGCTGACATCAGCATGAGGCAATATATCCTCTTTTCTTTTTATTAAAATCATTCCTCTAATTCTTTTCTGGAAATAATAATAATAACCCATGGGCCTAGACATCAGTGACTGTGAGTAGCCTAGATCGAGGGAGAAATGTTTCCCAGCCTGTGGTGACGTCATCCTGAGGTCATAAATGTTTTAAAATTGATTAAATAAATTCTAGAAAATGATTTAATATTGTAAAATCAATAACTTATTATTTATAAGTCAGAAAAATATGTATAATATACCAAAATGTTTAGAAAAATGAAACCTACCTCTTTAATCTATAATCGTACATTGTTAAGCAACTTAAATGACAACTTTGATTAGAATAACATAGTAACCCCTCACAGGTGATTCCGGAGTTTCCCCGAGTTAGGGTTTGCGCCCCTCAGAACCCCGTTTAATTTGTCGAGCATGCTTTAGGGTTACTTTTCATACAAATTAACTTGTCATATCACCATCCTTGTTTGATCATTGCATCGATGCCATGTGTTGATTGTTCCCCTCTCTTTCCGGCGTTCGGTTCTTCGCGGTAGAATACGAGATCGAGATCAAAGACCGAGGTCAACACCATAGAAGATCAAAGATTTCTTGATAGCCATCGTATTGTAGATGCTTATCCATGATATTAGTTGGCATAGACCCCAGTTGAATCAATGTTTCACCTAGGGTTAGCCGGTGTGTCCTCGCCAGGGCATCCCGAACCCGAGGGTTGATTGCTTGCCGCCTTTCTTTCCGGTATTGGTTCTTCGCGATAGGATCCGAGCCCGATGGTTTCTCCGAATTAGGGTTTCTGATATTGTAAATTCATTTTTATTATTTGTGTATGTATATACTAGGGTTTCTCCGAATTAGGGTTTATATCTCTCAACACCGTGCCTAACATTCTCCCTTAGCCGCTTTGACTTATCCGTTTTTCCACCTATGCAGAAAATATGGACCCACACGACAGAGAAGAAGAAAAGGAAGAGTTGAACCAAGGTGTGATCCGCGGGGAAGAAAATTTAGATGTATCGACGTTTCTGAACAACTCCGGTGAGGGTGATCCTCTTTTTGCTGGAAGAGACGACTTATTTGAGGTTAAAGGTGATGCCTTCCGCGAGGGAGAAGGCGATGCCTTGTGTGATCGAGAAGACGACCGCTCCGGCGAGGTGCATGTAATATAATTAATTCATTAATTAATCATCTGCTATCTATATAGAAACAATAACGATGATCTTTCTTCTTTTAGCCCTCCAGATCAAAGAAATCTTCTGAAAAGAGTGGAAGAGGCCCAACCAAAAAGTTGGAAGACCATGAGAGGTTCAGGATCGAAGATATTGGTGAAGACGGCAAACCGATTGCTCCCGAAGTTGTCGCAAACAAATTTGTGGCACAATGCGGAGTAATCGTTAGGGACTTCATCCCGATCACCATTTGAAATTGGAATAGGCCTCCTGATGCGGAAGAAGAGAGAACGTCTTTATTTCTCCCTACCGTGGCCAAAGATTTACTGTGGAAGAGGCTCATGGTTAATTTCAAACTATCGAAGATAGAGCTGGATCCAAATGCGGTGGATCCAGTTGAGGACACCTTAGAACATGTGCGAGCCATGGAGGCTAAGGTCAGGGAGTGGGCTATGAAGAAGATGGCCCAGTGTTTCACCAACTGGAAGAAAAGATTGCACCTTGACTATGTCATGAAAGAGAAGACTCCGAATTTCAAGATGATTCAGTTTCAGACGATAGAACCATTCTGGGCTGAGTTTGTGAATTACAAGACATCAGAAAAAGCTAAGAAAATGTCTGCAACGAATAAGCTGAATGCTTCTAACAAGAAGTATCACCATACTATGGGGCAAGGTGGCTACAGGGCTGTCATTCCTAAGTGGGAGAAACTTGAGAATGAGCTGCATGCTAAAAAGATCATCCTAGAGACAGACGATTGGATCGAACATGCAAGGAATTGGTTTTACGGGCAAGGGGGCACGTTGGACTCGAAAGGGATGTGTATATATAACATACGACATAAAGAAGACCCCTTGCCAATCGAGAAGATGAGAAAAGCAGTAAAGGCTGTTAAAGATGGGAACTTCATTCCCGATAGAGAGAATGATGAGCTCACACTCGCCCTTGGAAATAAGGAACATGATGGACGAACACGAGGCACAAGCGGCTCCAAACCATGGAGGATTGGGTTTCCCGAAGAGAGGAAGAAATATCCTGATAGAAGCCGTCAGAGGAGAAAGGACAAGGCGGAAGTTGAAGCAGATATACAGAAAGAGCGAATGCGTCTAATTGAAGAACGAATAAAGCAACAACAAGATGAAATTAATGCACTTAAAGAGCAAACTACTACTGACGCATCTCAACAGCACATGGTGGTAGAACCTGCATTCAATGCTACCGGCCTATCGAATAATCGAAAAAGCAGTGTGGCTTCCACCAAGGTCCCGGGTGATGACAATGACGATGACGATGGTGCACCGACGATGGCTCCTGTTGGCTACCAGTGGATGATATCACACAGATGACACACTGCGAGCTACATGTCAAAGTTGTGAACATATCAATAAAGGTGGCGGTCGGCTATGCCTTACCAATTGGACCCACACCAACTTACCACTGTCGTCCGGTTCCACAGGGCTACGCTGTTGTCGGGGTGGATGAAATCATGCCCACCTTTGAAGTTTTGGATCTTGACTACCCTGCAGGTGAAGGGGATGTGACTGTACTGGGAGACGCAACAAACGTCACCATTCTATGGCCAAAGGAATGTATCGTGCTTCGAAATCACACGCCAAGGCCATCTTCGCCGCCGCCTCACCCGTCTCCAGCGAGGTCGTCGCCGCCACGGCAGCCATCTTCGTCGCCTCACCCGGCTTCGTCGCCTCACAAATCTCCGACGCAGCCATCGCCGCGGAAGCCATCGCCGGCGCCTCAGGATAAAAAGCGTAAGCGTACCACTGCTACTCTGCGTTGTGGTAAGCGATCGCTGAAACATAAACAAGAGCCTCGTCCAAAAGTACCAAAGGTTCCTCCCAAGAGAGCTTATGAATGTACTGAAGAGGAGACTATGGCTATCATTGATGCGGAAACGACAGCGTTTTTCGCTAAGCTGAGGCAGCCGAAAGAGCCAGAGTTCCCCAGCACCAAAGAAGAAAAAGCCAGAGTGTTCAAAATGCTAAAGACTCTTCATCAACCCGAGCCAAAGCTGTCATCAGACTATGAGCGTTCAATTCTCAAGTCACATGCAGCACAACAAGCCTCGAAGAGCACTACTGATGCAAGCGAGAAATCTGTTGCCCAGCTCAGAGAACAAGCAAAACAGTTTTGCGCCCCTCTCAAGGTGATTTCCCATACCAATGTGGGGTCGAGCAAATATGCGGCCGAAGAGTAGTATGATCCAGAGGTAGTTGCACAATACGGAGAAGCTGCCGCTGCTCAAGGTATGAGTATTGCCCAGTACTTATCCCAGTTAGAGTACTTCCCCATGAGTGAAGTAGCATACAAATACCAGTACGGCAAAACTCTCATCAAACCTGAGGAGGTAAATAATCTTCCAACAAAAATGCGAAGATTGCATAACTGGTACATTCATGCCACAAAGGCTGGGCGAACTGGATAGTGCTAAGGGTTACAAAAAAGCATTATGGGAAAGAAATAGATGACATGATATCCATTGAATTTGATGAACTATTTCAATTATTCAATGAAGATGCCTTGGACAAATAGATCATCAGTGCCTATTATCTGTAAGTACTAATTCTGTAATTAATTTAGTCTTTAGGTATCTCACCTCGTTTATTGCATGTATATAATCATACTATAATATGCAGAATGAAGATTCTCGAATGCAGCAGAGGACAAATCTATGACACTGGGTTCATTGACCCATATTGGGTTCATCAAGCTAATCTCAAAACAAACCCCCAGGATATGGAGGATAATATCATACACGCGTTAAGGTTTCAAGAAACAAGAAGGGAAATACTATTTCCTTACAACTTCGAGTGAGTGTTATTGTCTTGTATACACTTTCTATTTCGCTTACTCGATGTTAAGTATATAATTGATTAGTTATGCATGCGCAACTTCCACTATATTCTGTTAATCATTCAACTTGACAAAGGGCGTGTACTAGTCATAGACTCGAAACATAAACCCCTTGAGCAGTGGAAGGACATGCAGATGCTTCTCCAGCGGCAATTCTAATCACTACGACACTATATCGGCAACATTCGTGAATTTTATGATATCAAGTAATTAATAACTTCTTTTATTCGTTTTCTTTGCCGGGCAGTGCTTGGAAACGGTTCACCAACAAGGCTAGGGGTGTTTGGAAAGAGGAGCTTACATTTCAACCACTAGATATAAGCACCACTAGCTATATCCGCGCATCTCTTTGATTCTAGTTTTGATACCGTTATTATCATGCTTGATTATTTTTTTGATTGAACTCTGTTCTCGTAAAGTGCCTGACGCAGGGACCAGGGAACAATTTATGTGGATACTATGTTTGCGAGTTCATCCGTCAGACGTGCTGTGAGAAGGGCAAAAATTTATTGCAACTCCACGTACGTAAACAATTTCTATAGTTTTTAATTACCATCAAATTGTGTTTAGTTTCATTCATATAGGCTGACTCCTTTTTTAAATCAGATCGAACGTCTACGGAACAGTCTTCTGCCAAGGATCGCGTACGAGAAATTCAGGAGGAATTGGCGGGATTCTTGGATGCAGAAGTCCTAAACCCAAAAGGGGAATACTATTCGGGTGTGTATAAACAATAGGGATTGTACAAAGAGCTTATATTGTATGTACTGCATGAACTCGATCCGTGTATCGAATGTAATATGTTCGACACTTGGATCTATATTGTCATGATGATCTTGTGTAATATAATGGTTCCTTCATTGATGAGTGCAAAACACTAAATAAACAATAAAACAACATAAATGAATTCTCTGCCGCGGCACAAAAAGTGGCCAAAATGCTGCCGCGGCAACCAAAGTTGCCAAAATGAATTCTCTGCCGCGCCAGAGAAAAGTGTCAAATCTCTGCCGCGACAGATGGTTATTTGTCCCGATTCGTGTTACGAAGCGCGACGGTTGCTCCCCCCTCGCCCTCTGCCGTGGCCACGTGTACTCCCTTTTGTCCCGGTTGGTGGGGCAACCGAGACTAAAGGTTGGGGCTTTAGTCCCGATTGCCCCGTCCCGGTTAGGGAACCGGGACTAAAGCCCCTTACCAACCGGGACACATGAGGCTGTTTCCACTAGTGATAATCCGGTGATGATGAAGCACAAAAAGCAATATGTGTTCATCAAGGAACTGGTGAAGGTTGAAGAAGACGTCGACAAAGAAGGTGATCAACGTCAAGCCATGGAGAAGCCGGCGAAAGCAAAGACGGTGACATGGATACTAAGAGGGGCGACAAAAGCAGTATCGTCAAGGACGACCGAGACGGCGAAAGCAATGCCGAGGATAAGACCTACACAAAGCAAGTCGCGTATTTGGGACCCAGGTCGAAGTGAAGCGGTCGTGCTTAGGGGATGATTGTTAGCATTAAGCACGATCCGACGCTAGTACGACAACTTGTGTGTACGTATACGAGTAGTGTTCAGGTAGGTATTGTAAACCGGTAGGATTAGTCTCTCCTAGTCGGTAACTCATAGCAGTCTGGGCAGCTATATATACGTGTACAAACCCCTTGTAATCAAGACGTGAGATCAGAAATAAAAAAAGCAAGAAAGGAGGTGCGATATGCACCTCTAGCAATCCAATCTATTTTCATCGTGTGTGTCCAAGCGGTTATATACGTGAAGCTAGCTAGCAAGATCCAGTTGAGGACACCTTAGAACATGTGCGAGCCATGGAGGCTAAGGTCAGGGAGTGGGCTATGAAGAAGATGGCCTAGTGTTTCACCAACTGGAAAAAAATATTGCACCTTGACTATGTCGTGAAATAGAAGACTCCGAATTTCAAGAAGATTTAGTTTCAGAAGATAGAACCATTCTGGGCTGAGTTTGTGAATTACAAGACATCAGAAAAATCTAAGAAAATGTCTGCAACGAATAAGCTGAATGCTTCTAACAAGAAGTATCACCATACTATGGGGCAAAGTGGCTACAGGGCTGGCATTCCTAAGTGGGAGAAACTTGAGAATGAACTGCGTGCTAAAAAGATCATCCCAGAGACAGACGATTGGATCGAACGTGCAAGGAATTGGTTTTACAGGCATGGGGGCACGTTGGACTCGAAAGGGATGTGTATATATAACATACGACATAAAGAAGACCCCTTGCCAATCGAGAAGATGAGAAAAGCAGTAAAGGCTGTTAAAGATGGGGACTTCATTCCCGATAGAGAGAATGATGAGCTCACACTCGCCCTTGGAAATAAGGAACATGATGGACGAACACGAGGCACAAGCGGCTCCAAACCATGGAGGATTGGGTTTCCCGAAGAGAGGAAGAAATATCCTGATAGAAGCCGTCAGAGGAGAAATGACAAGGCGGAAGTTGAAGCAGATATTCAGAAAGAGCGAATGCGTCTAATTGAAGAACGAATAAATCAACAACAAGATGAAATTAACGCACTTAAAGAGCAAACTACTACCGACGCATCTCAACAGCACATGGTGGTAGAACCTGCATTCGATGCTACCGGCCTATCGAATAATCGAAAAAGCAGTGTAGCTTCCACCGAGGTCCCGGGTGATGACAATGACAATGACGATGGTGCACCGACGATGGCTCCTGTTGGCTACCAGTGGATGATATCACACAGATGACACACTGCGAGCTACATGTCAAAGTTGTGAACATATCAATGAAGGTGGCGGTCGGCTATGCCTTACCAATTGGACGCACACCAACTTACCACTGTCGTCCAGTTCCACAGGGCTGCACTGTTGTCGGGGTGGATGAAATCATGCCCACCTTTGAAGTTTTGGATCTTGACTACCCTGCAGGTGAAGGGGATGTGACTGTACTGGGAGACGCAACAAACGTCACCATTCTATGTCCAAAGGAATGTATCGTGCTTCGAAATCACATGCCAAGGCCATCTTCGCCGCCGCCTCACCCGTCTCCAGTGAGGTCATCGCCGCCACGGCAGCCGTCTTCGTCGCCTCACCCGGCTTTGTCGCCTAACCCGTCTCCGTCGCCTCACAAATCTCCGGCGCAGCCATCGCCGCGGCAGCCATCGCCGGCGCCTCAGGATAAAAAGCGTAAGCGTACCACCGCTACTCTGCGTCGTGGTAAGCGATCGCCAAAACGTAAACAAGAGCCTCATCCAAAAGTACCAAAGGTTCCTCCCAAGAGAGCTTATGACTGTACTGAAGAGGAGACTACGGCTATGGTTGATGCGGAAACGACAGCGTTTTTCGCTAAGCTGAGGCGGCCGAAAGAGCCAGAGTTCCCCAGCACCAAAGAAGAAAAAGCCAGAGTGTTCAAAATGCTAAAGACTCTTCATCAACCCGAGCCAAAGCTGTCATGAGACTATGAGCGTTCTATTCTCAAGTCACATGTAGCACAACAAGCCTCGAAGAGCACTACTGATGCAAGCAAGAAATCTGTTGCCCAGCTCGGAGAACAAGCAAAACCGTCTTGCACCCCTCTCAAGGTGATTTCCCATACCAATGTGGGGTCGAGCAAATATGCGGCCGAAGAGCAGTATGATCCAGAGGTAGTTGCACAATACGAAGAAGCTGCCGCTGCTCAAGGTATGAGTATTGCCCAGTACTTACCCCAGTTAGAGTACTTCCCCGTGAGTGCAGTAGCATACAAATACCAGTACGGCAAACCTCTCGTCAAACCTGAGGAGGTAAATAATCTTCCAACAAAAATGCGAAGATTGCATAACTGGTACACGCATGCCACAAAGGCTGGGGCGAACTGGATAGTGCTGAGGGTTACAAAAAGCATTATGGGAAAGGAATAGATGACATGATATCCATTGAATTTGATGAACTATTTCAATTATTCAATCAAGATGACTTGGACAAATAGATCATCAGTGCCTATTATCTGTGAGTACTAATTCTGTAATTAATTTAGTCTCTAGCTATCTCACCTCGTTTATTGCATGTATATAATTATACTATAATATGCAGAATGAAGATTCTCGAATGCAGTAGAGGACAAATCTATGACACTTGGTTCATTGACCCATATTGGGTTCATCAAGCTAATCTCAAAACAAACCCCCAGGATAAGGAGGATAATATCGTACAGGCGTTAAGGTTTCAAGAAACCAGAAGAGAAATACTATTTCATTACAACTTCGAATGAGTGTTATTGTCTTGTATACACTTTCTATTTCGCTTACTCGATGTTAAGTATATAATTTATTAGTTATGCATGCGCAGCTTCCACTATATTCTGTTAATCATTCAACTTGATAAAGGGCGTGTACTAGTCATGGACTCGAAACATAAACCCCTTGAGCAGTGGAAGGACATGCAGATGCTTCTCCAGCGGTAATTCTAATCATTACGACACTATATCGGCAACGTTCGTGAATTTTATGATATCAAGTAATTCATAACTTTTTTTATTCGTTTTCTTCGCCGGGCAGCGTTTGGAAACGGTTCACCAACAAGGCTAGGGGTGTTTGGAAAGAGGAGCTTACATTTCAACCACTAGATATAAGCACCACTAGCTATATCCGCGCATCTCTTTGATTCTAGTTTTGATACCTATTATCATGCTTGATTATTTTTTTGATTGAACTCTGTTCTCGTAAAGTGCCTGGCGCAGGGACCAGGGAACAATTTATGTGGATACTATGTTTGCGAGTTCATCCGTCAGACGTGCTGTGAGAAGGGCAAAAATTTAGAGTAACCCCATGTATGTAAACAATTTCTATAGTTTTTAATTATCATCAAATTGTGTTTAGTTTCATTCATATAGGCTGAATCCTTTTTTAAATCAGATCGAACGTCTACAGAACGGTCTTCTGCCAAAGGATCGCGTACGAGCAATTCAGGAGGAATTGGCGGGATTCTTGGATGCAGAAGTCTTAAAACCAAAAGGGGAATACTATTCGGGTGTGTATAAATAATAGGGATTCTACAAAGAGCTTATATTGTATGTAGTGCATGAACTCGATCCGTGTATCGAATGTAATATGTTCGACACTTGGATCTATATTGTCATGATGTTCTTGTATAATATAATGGTTCCTTCATTGATGAGTGCAAAACGCTAAATAAACAATAAAACAACATAAATGAATTATCTGCCGCGGCACAAAAAGTGGCCAAAATGCTGCCGCGGCAACAAAAGTTGCCAAAATGAATTCTCTGCCGCGGCAGATGGTTATTTGTCCCGGTTCCTGTTACGAAGCGGGACGGTTGCTCCCCCCTCTCCCTCGCCCTCTGCCGCGGCCACGTGTATTCCCTTTTGTCCCGGTTGGTGGGGCAACCGGGACTAAAGGTTGGGGCTTTAGTCCCGATTGCCCCGTCCCGGTTGGGGAACCGGGACTAAAGCCCCTTACCAATCGGGACACATGAGGCTGTTTCCACTAGTGATAATCCGGTGATGATGAAGCACGAAAAACAATATGTGTTCATCAAGGAACTGGTGAAGACTAAAGAAGACGTCGACAAAGAAGGTGATCAACGTCAAGCCATGGAGAAGCTGGCAAAAGTAAAGACGGTGACATGGATGCTAAGAGGGGCGACAAAAGCAATACCGTCAAGGACGACCGAGACGGCGAAAGCAATGCCGATGATAACACCTACGCAAAGCAAGTCGCGTATTTGGGACTCAGGTCGAAGTGAAGCGGTCATGCTTAGGGGATGATTGTTAGCATTAAGCACGATCCGACGCTAGTACGACAACTTGTGTGTACGTATACGAGTAGTGTTCAGATAGGTATTGTAAACCGATAGGATTAGTCTCTCCTAGTCGGTAACTCATAGCAGCCTGGGCAGCTATATATACGTGTACAAACCCCTTGTAATGAAGACGTGAGATCAGAAATAAAAAAAAGCAAGAAAGGAGGTGCGATATGCACCTCTAGCAATCCAATCTATTTTCATCGTGTGTGTCCAAGCGGTTATACACGTGAAGCTAGCTAGGAAGATCCATCGATACTTGCTACTAGCTAGTACGTATGTGTGTCTCACCGGATTGTTTTGAGTCAAGCTTCGCTAGTTGTCGCACGTCCGTGTTTTATTGGAAAGCACTCGCTGATTGCGTCGCACTACAGGAATGAAAAGCTACGCCGACGGCCGGTCGCTACGCCGACGGCCAAACGTCGGGGCCGTCAGCGTAGCCATCGTCCAGGCCAGCCCCGCCAAGCAGCCGTCGGCGTAAAATTGCCCTCGGCATATTCTATGCTACGCCGACGGCTGCCCTCGGCGTAGCTATTTTTTATTTTATCTCATTAAACTTTGAAAAATCATAACTAAATCATTCTAATTCAGAAAAATACAAATAATATATCAAAATTTGCAGAAAAATAAGACCTATCTATTTACACTCAAATATTACACATTTATAAATAAAAATTAAGTAAAACATAAAACATTATATATAGTTTAAAACGAGCATAAAAAATTTAAAAACGATCAAAACAATGCGAAACCTTCGCGTGGTGTCATATTATGTGACATAGTTAGAAGAAAAAATATCAAACTTGATATATTGATTATGTCTCAAAAAAACCTTCACAAAATGACCTATCTCATTCGAAGTTTCTTGGCTTTCGGGTCAAATGACCAATGTATGGCTAGAATCAAGGAATATTTTGTGATAATGTGCCCATATTATGTATACACATGCATGGGATGGCGAACAATGTTGCAGGAGGAAGTTTTCCTTTTCGTAGCACCAAAAAGTCATTTTCTATTTTCCGAGCATAAAAAACGGACGGTTTTGTGAAGCAACCACCAAATGGCTAATTCAAAATACTACCACCACATTTTACCAAAATACTATACCACATTATATGGACAATGTCCTAACAGGGGGATCCAAAACCTTTCCGTCCACCTTTCGTGAAAAAGACAAATTCCTGCCGTATCGGTAGGAAGTGGGTCAGATATGAACTACAGGTACATGATCTGATGCTCATGTTTTTTTACAAAAATCATTTTTAGGTTCACAATATGCTATTTTATCAAAGATCTAATGAAAGTTTAGTGAGGCTCGGCCCCAAGCTAAGAATCTTTATGTCCGTCGTTCGACAAAGTTTGACGATAGTTTAAAACGGGCATAAAAAATTCAAAAACGATCGAAACAATGCGAAACCTTCGCGTGATGTCATATTATGTGACATAGTTATAAGAAAAAATATCAAACTTGATATATTGATTATGTCTCAAAAAACCTTCACAAAATGACCTATCTCATTCGAGGTTTCTTGGCTTTCGGGTCAAATGACCAATGTTATGGCCAGAATCAAGGCATAGTTTGTGATAATGTGCCCATATTATGCATACACATGCATCATGAGATGGCGAACAATGTTGTAGGAGGAAGGTTTCCTTTTCGTCGCACTAAAAAGCCATTTTCTATTTTCCGAGCATAAAAAACGGACGGTTTTGTGAAGCAACCACGAAATGTCTAATTCAAAATACTACCACCACATTTTACAAAAATACTATACCACCTTATATGGACAATGTCCTAACAGGGGGATCCGAAACCTTTCCGTCCACCTTTGGTGAAAAAGACAAATTTCTGCGAAACGGTAGGATGTGGGTCAGGTATGAACTACAGGTATATGATCCGATGCTCATGTTTTTTTACAAAATTCATTTTTAGGTTCACAATATGCTATTTTATCAAAGATCCATTGAAAGTTTAGCGAGGCTCGGCCCCGAGCTAAGAATCTTTATATCCGCCGTTCGACAAAGTTTGACAAGAGTTTAAAACGGGCATAAAAAATTCAAAAACGATCGAAACAATGCGAAACCTTCGCGTGGTGTCATATTATGTGACATAGTTATAAGGAAAAATAGCAAACTTGATATATTGATTATGTCTCAAAAAAACCTTCACAAAATGACCTATCTCATTCGAGGTTTCTTGGCTTTCGGGTCAAATGACTAATGTTATGGCTAGAATCAAGGCATAGTTTGTGATAATGTGCCCATATTATGCCTACACATGCATCATGGGATGACGAACAATGTTGCAGGATGAAGTTTTCCTTTTCGTCGCACCAAAAAGCCATTTTCTATTTTCCGAGCATAAAAAACGGACGGTTTTGTGAAGCAACCACCAAATGGCTAATTCAAAATACTACCACCACATTTTATAAAAATACTATACCACCTTATATGGACAATGTCCCAACAGGGGGATCCGAAACCTTTCCGTCCACCTTTGGTGAAAAAGACAAATTCCTGCCGAATCGGTAGGAAGTGGGTCAGATATGAACTACATGTACATGATCCGATGCTCATGTTTTTTTACAAAATTCATTTTTAGGTTCACAATATGCTATTTTATCAAAGATCCAATGCAAGTTTTCCTTTTCATCGCACCAAAAGGCATTTTTCATTATCCGAGCGCAAAAAGGAGATTTCTAAAGCAACCACTAAATAGCTAATTCAAAAACGAAGGGTTTGTGATTAGTTGATATGGATACCATATTTGGATTCCTCTCATTTTTCTGATCAATTTAGACATATTATTTGTTGAATTTCGATTTACAGATTTAAAGATATTAATTATTCTATATTAAATAGAAAAATACAAAAAAAATAAAATTATTATATTTTTATTTGAATTCAATAATATTTTTACTTATTCATTAATATTTACTTAAATAATTGTTTGTAATTTCAAAAAATACAAACATGTGACATGATGATATAAGAGTTAATAGGATTGATATCATAGTATTGACACCAATGTAAGAATTATTTTGCGGAAACGGATTCTGAAGGAACGAGAAAGTTAAGCGTGCTGAAGCTGGAGTAGTATTAGGATGGGTGACTTGCTGGGAAGTTTGACTAAGACTGAAATTTAATCAAATATTAAGTATAATTTGTATTAAAAATGTTCAAAGTATGAGATAAACAAGTGAAACAATTCAAAGAATAAAAAAATTGAGAAAAAAAATTATTTTTTTTTCAAAAAAAAATGTTTTTGCAACCGGCCGACAGTCTATGCCGACGGCCGCTACACCGAAGGCAAAGCCCTTGGCGTATCATACGCCGACGGCATTTCGATACGCCGACGGCTTGAGTGTGCTCCGCCGAGTGAGATCTTTGCCGAGGAGGCTACGCTGAGGGCAGTCCTCGGCGTACCATACGCCAAGGGTATTTTGGCCTACGCCGACGGTCTTTTGCGCTCGGCGTAGCACGTGCGTCCCGTAGTGTCGTGCGTATGGGGACTAGTTCTAACAGTGTCTCCCTCTCCGCTCCCAAACTGCGCGAGGCCCTCTCTCATGTCTCTTCTCGTTCCATCTCCGTGGCAAGTTCGCAACTAGGGGAGCCACTCTGCTGCCCTGTTTCCCTCGCCTCAGCAACGCATGGCCAAGGCCCCTGGCAGTTTCTGTCTCACGTGCTCGAGAACGTCTGCCGCCGTTGACAAACACCCGAGCTCAGAGGCCTGCCGGTGGTGGTCGTTGATCATGGCCGATATCTGACCATAGCCTGGTTGGGGTAGGCATCCTGCAACCTGCCGCTCGCGGGTGGAAGTAGTCGTTGCCCCGAGACGGAGCCGAGCGCCGCTTCGAGCACGCCACGCCTCTTCCACTAAGCCCTCATGAGACCCTGAAACTGAAAGTGTGGTCGAGGCGAGAGTTATCGTTTTGCCGTGCTGCAGCTGCTAGAAAGCGGCCGACCTGACCACATCGGCGGCGGGAGAAGCATGGGGACGAAGAGTTGTAGACGTTTTTTCCCCTGAACATCGTAGAGAAGAAGTGATGTAGCCGTTTGCATGCACTCTACACGTTCTCTCTCTCTCCTATAGGTTGCATATGCGGCGTCTCTCCGTGCTTTTCTCATTGACTTTGTTATCTTCTTACATAAACACCATGGCCGCCTCCTTCCTTCGATCTCCAACCTACGATCCACTTTAGGAAGGCCATGGCTCGTCTAACGACGGCGCAGTCGAATGACCCACATGCCAGCGAGCAGGGCCGGCTCTAACCCATGGCAGGGTTGTGCCATGGCCAAGGGCCCAGGCCAGAGGGGGGCCTAAAATTTTTTAGTGTTACAAGAGTCTAGGTATTTTTCGTTGGGATTTGGGAACCAAAACGGAACGACGCGACGCCCGCTCCGCTCGCCCTGGAAGAAAATCAAAGAAACCGAAACGATGTGGCCATGCAGGGCCCTCGCACGCGGCACGTCGCGCCCCCCCCCCCCCCCCCCCCCCGCTGCCCTCGCACAGTCGCACTCGCACGCGGCACGCGTCGTCGTGGCCCCCCTGCTGCCCTCGCCCCTCGTAGTCTCGCACTCGCACGCGCACGCGGCGCCCCCCTCCCCCTGGCTGCCACCTGCGGCCTGCCCTGCTGCTCGCCTGGCGCTGCTCTGTCGCTGACCCGCTGTGCCGCACCGCCGTCATGCCCACTGCCCAACGGCCAGCGCCCTAGCCTAGCCCTACGACGCTACGCCCTAGTTTCTACTTTCTACTGCCTGCCTCTATAACTGTAAGTTTACATCTAATAATCCCTGATTTAATCCTTCGAATTGATCTCTTGATTCGGGTTATAATTTTTAGATTACAATTTGATATAAATTTCATCGCATTAATCTTTGATAGGTGTTACGATGGGGAAGCAATTGTCGGGTGCTGCGAAAAAGAAGAAAAGAAAGAGAGAGAATGAGCTTATTGATTCACAAAGAGGTGCTTTAAATAAGTTTTTTCTAACAAAAAGTAGTGTTGATGTCAACAATAATAATCAAAGGCAAGAATCTGATCTCGGAGAAAATGATGAGAATAATTTAAATGCAAACTTTGAGGCCAGTGAACAAACCTCGAAAAACGGTAAATAACTAACTAGCGTCAATTTTTCCAATTGTAAATAAATAACTAATTACAATCTTTTGTTTGTCATGCAGATGTTAATGTTAATAAGAACAATATAGTGGAAGAACAAGATGCTCCTATGTTACAAGACAGATTGACTGACTTGGCTACATGTTGTATTGAGAAGGATATATTGGACAACATTAATCTTGATAGTGTCCTCGATGATTTTGCATCTAGAAATGCACGAAGAAGCTTTTTACGAAGCACTGAAGCTTAATTGTCGATGAACTAATTGGAGGCTGGGTGTTTTTGAGGTATTCACTAGCATGACATACTTGTTATATTTTTCTATCATTTTTATTTTTTTCTATCTAAATATCACAATGCATTAGTGCTTGACAATTATTTATAGACATCTCGACTATGAACATGTGGTTATATGCTTTTAAATATTTTGCAAGTTAAATTGGCACATATATCATCTATATATCTAGTTATACGTACATATATATATTGTCTTTAGGGGGCCGATTATCGACTTCGCCCAAGCGCCCCAAAAAATATAGAGCCGGCCCTGCCAGCGAGCCGTACGTTCCGGATACCTACGCTGACTCAGACATCGCTGCTCTTGCCGGCGAGTCGTACGCAGATGATGGCGTGCGTGAATCTGCTGTCGACGGCGTGCGGAGGCGACGCCATGGATGGTGCGCGCAACATGCCCTCCAAGTCTGGCACGGAGTCCGTGATAGTGTTCGCTCACGATTTCTAGCAATGCGTGCTCGACAGCGTGGGCGACGGCGTGCCCGTGAAGGAGAAGGCGACGGATGGCGTGCGCGTCAAGGGCATCGCGTGTTCCATGGCCTCCAACGGCAAGAGAGTCCGGGAATCGATGTCGCGCTTCATGGTCTCCATGGCGTGCATCACGCGCTGTTCATCTTCGGTGAGCTCTGACACGCGCGAGAGAGAGCCCATCTCCTCTAGGACCGAGGGAGTAGGATTGCTACAACATTGTTTCCCTGCCGAACCAGGTGCGTAGCGACCAGACATAGGTCATGTATAGCTTTATGGGCGTGAACAGTATATTCGATTAGGCCAAAAAAGGCTAGTCTGGACCGGTCCAAAGTACAAAGCGATGGGACGAATTTTCATAAGGGTCATGCTGAGCGTCCCCGGGGGATCCGGGTTTCCGATCCCCCGCCTCCGTTGGTCGACACGATGTCCATCCTGGCTCCACTCAACACATGTCAAGAAAAACCACGGCCCGTGTCTAGTTTCTCTTTGACTTAGTACCACATCGACGACAAAGATTTCCCTTCGTGTGCCGCTTCTCGGCTTCTCGCAAGCAGGTCCACGTACGTGGTCTTTGCCGGCGAGTAAGCTTTGCCTCTATCTTGAGCACCAAACGGAGCTTCATAGCAAGTATCATCGTTGATAGCACCACTGTCATCCTCGTGTAGCAACGCCCCCAAAGTTGGCACCAACCGCGAACACCCAAGGTAGCAAAATCCAGAGACCAAAGTAGCAAATCCGACCACTCAATATAGCAAAAATATCCAAGGTAGCAAAATCCAGACGCCAAAGTAGCAAATCCGACCACCCAATGTAGCAAAAGCCAGACGCCAAAGTAGCAAAATTCACACACCAAATAGCAAACCTGACCATCCAATGAAGCAAAAATCACCGGCCGAGGTAGCAAAGACGACCGCCTAAGGTAGCAAAATTGACTGCCTAAGATAGCAAGACAATCGCCCAAGGTAGTAAAAGCCAGAGACCAAAGTAGCAAATCCGACCACCCAATATAGCAATAAAAATCCAAGGTAGCAAAATCCAGACGCCAAAGTAGCAAATCCGACCACCCAATGTAGCAAAAGACAGACGCCAAAGTAGCAAAATTCAGACACCAAATAGCAAACCTGACCATCCAATGAAGCAAAAATCAACGGCCGAGGTAGCAAAGACGACCGCCCAAGGTAGCAAAATTGACCGCCTAAGATAGCAAGACAATCGCCCAAGGTAGCAAATGCGACCGCCCAAGGTAGCAACGCTTGGGATGGCTGGTAGCAATGGCCGGAACCGTCGGCAGCAACAACATCTATGGAGCTCAAGGGGCACATATATGGAGTCCGAAGAGGAAAGCTCACGAAGGTGGAGGGCGGCAAATCACGTGGGGGATTGCTGGCGGGCTGCAGGCCAAGGCGCAACGAGCTTACAGAGGTGGGGACGTGCAGTCGAGGTGAGCGAGCGGGCGCCATGGACGTGGTCGCGGAGACGAGGGCCGGCGGCAGGTCAAACCCATGAAGATGGAGGCTGATTGAACTGGAAGAGGTACCCCATGGGACGTACGGGGCGATGTGACGGTGGTAGGCTGCGGCGGCCGTGTACTCATGCTATGGAGTTTCTGTTAGAGAAGATGGGGATGAGTCTAAGAGACGTGCTATTTCGGATAAGAATAGGCAAAGGAGGAGCTGGGCCCACCCACGACAGCTGCCCATTGCGCGGAAGCGAAGGCACATCACTGGTAGAAAACGCCCCATGCGTCCCGGTTGGTAAGGGCCATTAGTCCCGGTTGCCCAACCGGGACGGGGCAATCGGGACTAAAGCTCTAACCTTTAGTCCCGGTTGCCCCACCAACCGGGACAAATAGGGGCACACATGGCGGCATCAGAGCGCGAGGGGGGGTGGAGCATTAGTCCCGGTAACCGGGACTAATAACCTGCTGCCACGGTAGAGATTTGGCCCATTTCTCTGCAGCGGCAGAGAATTCATTTTGGCACATTTTGTTGCCACGGCAGCATTTTCGCCACTTTTTGTGCCGCGGCAGAGAATTCATTTAGGTTGTTTTATTGTTTATTTAGTTTTTTGCACTTATCAACGAAGGAACCTTATATTACACAAGATCATCATGACAATATTACATTCAATACACGGATCGAGTTCATGCACTACATACAAAAGTTGCTATTCGATGCTACCGGCCAATTCCTTCAAAGTTGCTATTTTTACAATCCCTATTGTCTATACACAGCAGAATAGTATTCCCCTTTCGGGTCTAGGACTTCTGCATCCAAAAATCCCGCCAATTCCTCCTGAATTGCTCGTATGCGATCCGTTGGCAGAAGACCGTCCCGTAGACGTTCGATCTGATTTAAAAAAGGAGTCAGCCTATATGAATGAAACTAAACACAATTTGTTTGAAATTAGAAACTATAGAAATTGTTTACGTACGTGGAGTTGCTCTAAATTTCTGCCCTTCTCATCGCACGTCTGCCGGATGAACTCGCAAACATAGTATCCACAGAGATTGTTACCTGGTCCCTGCATCAGGCACTTTACGAGAACAGAGTTCAATCAAAATAATAATCAAGCATGATAATAACTGTATCAAAACTAGAATCAAAGAGATGCGCGGATATAGCTAGTGGTGCTTACATCTAGTGCTTCAAATGTAAGCTCCTCTTTCCAAACACCCCTAGCCTTTTTGGTGAACCATTTCCAAGCACTGCCCGGCGAAGAAAACGAATAAAATAAGTTATTAAGTACTTGATATCATAAAATTCACGAACGTTGCCGATATAGTGTCGTAATGATTAGAATTACCGCTGGAGAAGTATCTGCATGTCCTTCCACGTCTCAAGGGGTTTATGTTTCGAGTCCATGACTAGTACACGCCCTTTGTCAAGTTGAATGATTAACAGAATATAGTGGTACCTGCGAATGCAGAACTAATAAATTATATACTTAACATCGAGTAAGCGAAATAGAAAGTGTATACAAGACAATATCACTCACTGGAAGTTGTAAGGAAATAGTATTTCCCTTTTGGTTTCTTGAAACCTTAACGCGTGTACTATATTATCCTCCGTATCCTGGGGGCTTATTTTGAGATTAGCTTCATGAATCCAATATGGGTCAATGAAGCCAATGTCATAGATTTGTCCTCTGCTGCATTCGAGAATCTTCATTCTGCATATTACAGTATGATTATATACATGCAATAAACAAAATAATATAGCTAGAGACTAAATTAATTACAGAATTAGTACTTACAGACAATAGGCACTGATGATCGATTTGTCCAAGGCGTCTTGATTGAATAATTGAAATAGTTCATCAAATTCAATGGATATCATGTCATCCCTTTCTTTTCCATGATGCTTTTTTGCAACCCTCAGCACTATCCAGTTAGCCCCGGCGGACGTGGCATGCATGTACCAGTTATGTAATCTTCGCATTTTTGTTGAAAGATTGTTTACCTCCTCAGGTTTGACGAGAGGTTTGCCGTACTGGTATTTGTATGCTACTTCACTCACGGGGAAGAACTCTAACTGGGATAAGTACTGGCAATACTCATACCTTGAGCAGCGGCAGCTTCTCCGTATTGTGCAACTACCTCTGGATCATACTGCTCTTCGGCCCCATATTTGCTCGACCCCACATTGGTTTGAGAAATCACCTTGAGAGGGGAGCAAGTCTGTTTTGTTTGTTCTCCGAGCTGGGCAACAGATTTCCCGCTTGCATCAGTACTGCTCTTCGAGGCTTTTTGTGCCGCATGTGACTTGAGAATAGAACGGTCATAGTCTGATGACAGCTTTGGCTCAGGTTGATGAAGATTCTTTAGCATTTTAAACACTTTGGCCTTTTCTTCTTTGGTGCTGGGGAACTCTGGCTCTTTCGGCCGCCTCAGCTTAGCGAAAAACGCTGTCGTTTCCGCATCAACGATCGCCACAGTCTCCTCTTCAGTACAGTCATAAGCTCTCTTGGGAGGAACCTTTGGTACTTTTGGAAGAGGCTCTTGTTTACGTTTCGGCGATCGCTTACGACGCACAGTAGCGGTACGCTTACGCTTTTTATCCTGAGGCGCCGGCGATGGCTGCACCGGAGATTGGTGAGGCGACGTGTAACACCCTCAGAATCGGCCCTATGCAAGTTTCAGCGCTTCCCGCCAAACCCGCATAGAAACGATTCAAAGGTGCCCACCAGACACTTGCGTGCGGGTGGAAAACGAAGTAATAACATTACACAACAGTCCTCGATGGGACCCACAGAACAGATATATACAACAGCGACTCAAAGAGTCAAGATTACGGATATACAATACAAAGATCCAAATCACCTTGAAAACGATACAGCGTCCGAGTACGGACAAGATGCAAATTGAGCTAAGAGCCCTGAAGAATAACCAATGGCGTCCATAACCCTGCCCAGGCCAAGCCGGAAGGGTAACCCTGCTAACGACGTCGATCTCAAAACCTGCTTAAACAAAAGGGGTGCCGACAAAGGCAAAGGAAAAAGAGGGAGCGGTCAGTACTGAGGCCAGTACACGGCGAGGCTAGACTGAGCGGCAGCGCAGCATGCACTAAACAACCTATAGAGACTCGATACAACTGTCGGCTATCAGAGAGGGACAAGAAAGACCTATTCGGAACCAACCTGATGCTACCATCAAACAAACCCATCCTGGTGTTTCCCCCTCGAGACCAAACGAGGAAGTCAACCGAGGAACTCACACAGTTGGCAGTTTTATTTATTCAGTTATCGTTGCAGCAATTACTAGTCAGGTATAGATAGTCATCCTGATATAATAGACAGTGGGCACTTTTAGTTAACCATTCCATTGTAGTTGCACTCTTACTAGTCAGATACAATTAGCATGAGATATCCCAAACCCAGCAGTTGTTGGTACTTTTATTTAGCCATTCCGTTGTAGTTTCAATACTTACTAGTCAGGTACAATGGTAGCAAGCGACAACCCAAACAAGCAATTGTTGGCAATTTTATTTAGCCATTCCATTATAGTGAAGCTGATTACTAGTCATTATAAAGTCAAATTTATAGCACTACTTTAGTTATAGTTGTCTATGATCGAGATACTGTGCTCCAAGTCGTCCATAACCGCGGACACGGCTTTCAGAAAGTTTTACCCTGCAGGGGTGCACAAATAGCAACACACACTCGATCAACCTCGGAAAAACCAAATCAAAACCCAACGAGGCTTTCACGACAAAGCAATCACAAGATTCAGAAATATTTCAGGGGGCCACCCCATTAAGTATACTCGCAACGAAGTTAGCTGACTTCGATACGGACTCAAGGTTTGCGTCAGTGGCTGTAAACGACTGGGAACCAGAAAATGTGACTGGGCTTGTCGATACCGCGAAAACACTCCGCTTCCCTAAACAGTACAGGTGCAGTACCTCGCACAATTTAAATAAAGCAGTAAAGCATGGCATAAGTACAGGATAGTAAATAAAACCTCAAACTAGTTTGTGGCCCCAAGAAATAAGAATGAATCAAGCTCTGGCTCAGGGGGGTCCCATAATCCTCCCGGATGTGGATAGCGCGAATATTCAAGGAACAGGTATCAAGTACTCGGGGTCCTACGGGACACAAGTGGACGGTTAACAACCAAATAACATCTATTGCACACCTGTGCCTCTGCATTTACCTACTTCAATTTTAGTTATTAAACAGTAATTAAAGTCTTGATCATCTCCAACAATAAACACACGGCAATACTCCAACAACTGTGGAACTTGATGACACGCAACAGCACTTGAGAAGCGACTACGACGCGCAGGTCCAACTATCTACCAAACAACAGGTAATAGGAGGTGTCCAAGGCAATATAAGGCTGCACGGGATATCACGGGTACGGAAACTAGAGCATCGCAACACAGATAGCAATAGATCAACAGGAGGGAATAAATACTAGAAAAGTAAGATAGGTAGAAAGGGGGAGATGCTTGCCTGAAAACATTGCCGAAGGTTCAGCCGAAGATCGGGTCGACACTCGCATCCACTCAACGGCCTAATCCGTGAAGAAGCAAAACACTAGCACAAACACCGGATGCACTATTTAATTCTACAGCAGAAGATCGGGCATGATGCATGTATGATGTATGACATGGCAAAGATGCGATGCAACTAGGTCATATTAAGCGGAACCGGGGTTCCGATAATTATTTACTAGGTTCATGTTGTTTAGATACCCCACATTTTAAATGTTGTCTTAACATGGCAAAAGATAGCACCGGTTCGATGCACAAATTTAAATGGAACCAATATGAGACTAGATTTGCCCGCATATGGACTCCATATTTAATTATAGGTGAATCGTCGAAACACCCCCAAACACCCACAGTATGTATGCAAGCATGACAATTTAATTATGCAACAAGATAGATAGTTGGCAATTTATAAAATAGGGGCTCGGAAAAGGTAACACATCTGGGTTCGGGAGATCTTGGGGTTCCGGGGTTCGGGGTTCGGTCTCAGGGTTCAGGGTTCGATGGGATCGGTCTTCGAAGGTCGGATACAAGATGAAGAGCTTGGCGTTCCAGGAAGAAGGACTTGGCGTTCTGTGTCGGTGTCTTTACCGTCCGGGTTCTCGAGCATCGCATCCGGGAAGGAGTACTTGTCGCACATGTGGTCTTCGGATCCGGGGTCTCAGTCATGGCGTCCCATTGTAGATCTTGTTGATGGTCCAGCAAAAGCCACCGGGTTCGGTCTTGGTTCCATTGTCGATGGCGATCTTGGCGGAACACTTCGCGTGGTGAAGATCTTGAGGTTCCGACTTCGGTTGACCTTGTCGACGGGACGATCTTGTTCAGGGTTTTCAAACCCCGGGAACGAGGCCCTAGCATCCGCGACGAGCTGTCTTGGGATTCAGCATAGACAGTTCATCGGAATTGTCTAGGTCGATGTTGGTCTTGTGGATGTGGCGCTTAGCATCGATCAAACTTGGCAAAGACACAACTCCGGGAGGTGGTGATGGTCTGAGTGGCGCTACAACGTCTAGCACGGGACACCGACAGGGTATGCCAATCAATCCTCGTCTAGTTGTAGTGTCCACCAAAACACACATGGAACACATCAGAAGGCAGAAACAGACGTCATGGGCGAGCAGGGGCTCGCAGCGTCCCAGAGACGAGGAGGAGCACGGCCAACTGGGGCCTGCTGGTGGTGGCGGTCGGCGCGGATGCGGCCCAGGCGAGGCGGTGTCCCGGCGGAGCTCGGGCTCGGGCGGCGCTCGAGGTTGGAGGCAGGGCCGGGCTCGCGCAGCCAGGAGGAGCTCGGCTTAGCGGCGAAGCCGGCCTGCGGGCGAGGACGCAAGGGAGGGCGGCGGACGTCGTGGTCGCTCGCGGATGACGCACGGCGAGGTCGATGCAGGCCGGGCTGTAGCGGGGCAGAGGGCGCGGGGCGACGGGCGGAGGAGGGGGCTAGCTGCTGCGGTGCTTGCGGCCTGAGGCGACGGCGAAGAGGCGGCGGCTGGGGGTCGCCGGCGATCCGGTGCGGCAGAGGGAGGGAGAACCGGCAGCGGACGCGCGCGCCAGGGCTCGCAGGCGGAGGCGGGGAGGAGGGCCACGAGGAAGGGCGAGCTTGGCGGCGGTCTGAGGAGCTCGAGGGGGGGGGGGGGGGGGCGACGGGGGGAGGAGGCGCGAGGCGAGGGGCTCGCTGCCGGGCTCGCTGCAGAGAGGGGGGAGGCGGCGGCAGAGGAGGGCGATGGGGAGAGGGAAGTCGCAAGGAAGGAGGTGGGTTCGGCCGCTGGGTTCACGGGGTAGGGCCGGGGTCTGGGCCAGGCTGGGGGGTTAGAGGTAGGTGGGGTCGGTCGTGGGGTAGGTCCAGGCAGGGAGCGGGGTGGTGCGTCTGTGTGCGTGGCGTGTGTGTTGGTGGCTGGGAGGATTGGGGTGGGGTTGGTGAGGTGGCGGCACAGGATAGGATAGGGGGAAGGGGGTGGTGAGGTGGCGGCAGGCTATTGGGTGGGGTGAGGTGGAGGCAGAGGGGGTAGAATAGGATTGGGTAGGAAAAGGGTTTTAGGACAGGCTGGTTTCGTACTGGGGGTGTCCAACTAGGTCGGATCGGCCCGGTACGGCTGCCCCCTAAAAAAATAATTAAACTTTTTATTTAATTTAAAATAAACTTTTGTAAATAGTTTTTAGACAAATAAAAGACCCGGAAAAGCCCGGCGCTTTAACTTGAAATAGAGACGGGGAATATTTAGAAAACCAAACTAGGCTTTTAGAAAATATGTTTCGACAAACCAATGCATGATGAAATGACGATGCTCAAATGCAATGTGGCATGATGACATGAGCATGCGGTCATGACGATGCAATGCACAAAAACAACGCGATTTTCTAGTAGTGGTTTTGCGGGATGCCACAATTCGACACCACTAACAATGGATCTCGCCCTCGAGATCCGCCTCATGGTACCGGAGAGAAGGTCGGTGATCTGAATCTTCTCGCGTCGTGTAGATCCTCGCGACAACACTAACAAGGGTTCTTTCTCAGCTGGAAAAAGGCGACACCACCAACAAGGATTGTTCCCCATTCGTCGAGAGTACACTCCGGAGAAACAAAGATGAAGGTATAGGTCTCAAAAGGGTAAAGCCACCTCTAACTTCCACGGAAGGAGTGTAACTGCAATGATTCACCATTCAATGTGCAAGAGCGAATGATAAGAGTAGTCGGATGGTGATCAGTCCATCGCGCACCCAAAGCATTACTCTGCACATGAATAGGAAATTATGCAACCAACTCTCAGAATTCAGATTGTAGATCTCGACAAGCGAGGTTCGGAAACAAAGGAGTGATGCAGACTCTGCATCGGATCTGGCGTAGATGATGTCGTCGCGTCGGAAAAACACCGTAAGGCACGAGGAGGAGCAAAGAGAACTCCACCAGACGAAGGATTCCTCGGATAGCATGAAGACCAGATGTAGCAACACCGTTACCAAAAGAGGAAGTCAAACCTTGAAGGTACGAAGAAAACCCAACCACGAGAATTCCTGGACTCGAAGAAAGAGAAGGGAGCGGATTCAAAACGCGTAGAGGTAAGAGGAGAATAGCAGAGGGGTAAGGAGTAAAATTAGACCTAATCAGAACTATCCAACCGATTTTGCAAAAATAGTTTTGACACTCTACTTCGGCCGTTAGCTAGGTTATCCTACAGGCTGGACTTGTGGGGTATCGCAACTGCTGAGCTCTGATACAACTCTGTAACACCCTCAGAATCGGCCCTATGCAAGTTTTAGCGCTTCCCGCCAAACCCGCATAGAAACGATTCAAAGGTGCCCACCAGGCACTTGCGTGCGGGTGGAAAACGAAGTAATAACATTACACAACAGTCCTCGATGGGACCCATAGAACAGATATATACAACAGCGACTCAAAGAGTCAAGATTACGGATATACAATACAAAGATCCAAATCACCTTGAAAACGATACAGCGTCCGAGTACGGACAAGATGCAAATTGAGCTAAGAGCCCTGAAGAATAACCAATGGCGTCCATAACCCTGCCCAGGCCAAGCCGGAAGGGTAACCCTGCTAACGACGTCGATCTCAAAACCTGCTTAAACAAAAGGGGTGCCGACAAAGGCAAATGAAAAAGAGAGAGCGGTCAGTACTGAGGCCAGTACACGGCGAGGCTAGAATTCGGCGGTCCTCGCCTACATAGGTATGGTGGACTGAGAGGCAGCGCAGCATGCACTAAACAACCTATAGAGACTCGATACAACTGTCGGCTATCAGAGAGGGACAAGAAAGACCTATTCGGAACCAACCTGATGCTACCATCAAACAAACCCATCCTGGTGTTTCCCCCTCGAGACCAAACGATGAAGTCAACCGAGGAACTCACACAGTTGGCAGTTTTATTTATTCAGTTATCGTTGCAGCAATTACTAGTCAGGTATAGATAGTCATCCTGATATAATAGACAGTGAGCACTTTTAGTTAACCATTCCATTGTAGTTGCACTCTTACTAGTCAGATACAATTAGCATGAGATATCCCAAACCCAGCAGTTATTGGTACTTTTATTTAGCCATTCCGTTGTAGTTTCAATACTTACTAGTCAGGTACAATGGTAGCAAGCGACAACCCAAACAAGCAATTGTTGGCAATTTTATTTAGCCATTCCATTATAGTGAAGCTGATTACTAGTCATTATAAAGTCAAATTTATAGGACTACTTTAGTTATAGTTTTCTATGATCGAGATACTGTGCTCCAAGTCGTCCATAACCGCGGACACGGCTTTCAGAAAGTTTTACCCTGCAGGGGTGCACAAATAGCAACACACACTCGATCAACCTCGGAAAAACCAAATCAAAACCCAACGAGGCTTTCACGACAAAGCAATCACAAGATTCAGAAATATTTCAGGGGGCCACCCCATTAAGTATACTCGCAACAAAGTTAGCTGACTTCGAGACGGACTCAAGGTTTGCGTCAGTGGCTGTAAACGACTGGGAACCAGAAAATGTGACTGGGCTTGTCGATACCGCGAAAACACTCCGCTTCCCTAAACAGTACAGGTGCAGTACCTCGCACAATTTAAATAAAGCAGTAAAGCATGGCATAAGTACAAGATAGTAAATAAAACCTCAAACTAGTTTGTGGCCCCAAGAAATAAGAATGAATCAAGCTCTGGCTCAGGGGGGTCCCATAATCCTCCCGGATGTGGATAGCACGAATATTCAAGGAACAGGTATCAAATACTCGGGGTCCTACGGGACACAAGTGTACGGTTAACAACCAAATAACATCTATTGCACACCTGTGCCTCTGCATTTACCTACTTCAATTTTAGTTATTAAACAATAATTAAAGTCTTGATCATCTCCAACAATAAACACACGGCAATACTCCAACAACTGTGGAACTTGATGACACGCAACAACACTTGAGCAAGCGACTACGACGCGCAGGTCCAACTATCTACCAAACAACAGGTAATAGGAGGTGTCCAAGGCAATATAAGGCTGCACGGGATATCACGGGTACGGAAACTAGAGCATCGCAACACAGATAGCAATAGATCAACAGGAGGGAATAAATACTAGAAAAGTAAGATAGTTAGAAAGGGGGAGATGCTCGCCTGAAAACATTGCCGAAGGTTCAGCCGAAGATCGGGTCGACACTCGCATCCACTCAACGGCCTAATCCGTGAAGAAGCAAAACACTAGCACAAACACCGGATGCACTATTTAATTCTACGGCAGAAGATCGGGCATGATGCATGTATGATGTATGACATGGCAAAGATGCGATGCAACTAGGTCATATTAAGCGGAACCGGGGTTCCGATAATTATTTACTAGGTTCATGTTGTTTAGATACCCCACATTTTAAATGTTGTCTTAACATGGCAAAAGATAGCACCGGTTCGATGCACAAATTTAAATGGAACCAATATGAGATTAGATTTGCCCGCATATGGACTCCATATTTAATTATAGGTGAATCGTCGAAACACCCCCAAACACCCACAGTATGTATGCAAGCATGACAATTTAATTATGCAACAAGATAGATAGTTGGCAATTTATAAAATAGGGGCTCGGAAAAGGTCACAGATCTGGGTTCGGGAGATCTTGGGGTTCCGGGGTTCGGGGTTCGGTCTCAGGGTTCAGGGTTCGACGGGATCGGTCTTCGAAGGTCGGATACAAGATGAAGAGCTTGGTGTTCCGGGAAGAAGGACTTGGCGTTCTGCGTCGGTGTCTTTACCGTCCAGGTTCTCGAGCATCGCATCCGGGAAGGAGTACTTGTCGCACATGTGGTCTTCGGATCCGGGGTCTCAGTCATGGCGTCCCATTGTAGATCTTGTTGATGGTCCAGCAAAAGCCACCGGGTTCGGTCTTGGTTCCATTGTCGATGGCGATCTTGGCGGAACACTTCGCGTGGTGAAGATCTTGAGGTTCCGACTTCGGTTGACCTTGTCGACGGGACGATCTTGGTTCAGGGTTTTCAAACCCCGAGAACGAGGCCCTAGCATCCGCGACGAGCTGTCTTGGGATTCAGCGTAGACAGTTCATCGGAATTGTCTAGGTCAATGTTGGTCTTGTGGATGTGGCGCTTAGCATCGATCAAACTTGGCAAAGACACAACTCCGGGAGGTGGTGATGGTCTGAGTGGCGCTACAACGTCTAGCACGGGACACCGACAGGGTATGCCAATCAATCCTCGGCTAGTTGTAGTGTCCACAAAAACACACATGGAACACATCAGAAGGCAGAAACAGACGTCATGGGCGAGCAGGGGCTCGCAGCGTCCCAGAGACGAGGAGGAGCGCGGCCAAGTGGGGCCTGCTGGTGGCGGCGGTCGGCGCGGATGCGGCCCAGGCGAGGCGGTGTCCCGGCGGAGCTCGGGCTCGGGCGGCGCTCGAGGTTGGAGGCAGGGCCGGGCTCGCGCAGCCAGGAGGAGCTCGGCTCAGCGGCGAAGCCGGCCTGCGGGCGAGGACGCAAGGGAGGGCGGCGGACGTCGTGGTCGCTTGCGGATGACGCACGGCGAGGTCGATGCAGGCCGGGCTGTAGCGGGGCAGAGGGCGCGGGGCGACGGGCGGAGGAGGGGGCCAGCTGCTGCGGTGCTTGCGGCCTAAGGCGACGGCGAAGAGGCGGCGGCTGGGGGTCGCCGGCGATCCGGTGCGGCAGAGGGAGGGAGAACCGGCAGCGGACGCGCGCGCGCCAGGGCTCGCAGGCGGAGGCGGGGAGGAGGGCCACGAGGAAGGGCGAGCTTGGCGGCGGCCTGAGGAGCTCGAGGGGGGGCGACGGGGGGAGGAGGCGCGAGGCGAGGGGCTCGCTGCCGGGCTCGCTGCAGAGAGGGGGAGGCGGCGGCAGAGGAGGGCGATGGGGAGAGGGAGGTCGCGAGGAAGGAGGTGGGTTCGGCCGCTGGGTTCACGGGGTGGGGCCGGGGTCTGGGCCAGGCTAGGGGTTAGAGGTAGGTGGGTTCGGTCGTGGGGTAGGTCCAGGCAGGGAGCGGGGTGGTGCGTCTGTGTGCGTGGCGTGTGTGTTGGTGGCTGGGGGGATTGGGGTGGGGTTGGTGAGGTGGCGGCACAGGATAGGATAGGGGGAAGGGGGTGGTGAGGTGGCGGCAGGCTATTGGGTGGGGTGAGGTGGAGGCAGAGGGGGTAGAATAGGATTGGGTAGGAAAAGGGTTTTAGGACATGCTGGTTTTGTACTGGGGGTGGCCAACTGGGTCGGATCGGCCCGGTACGGCTGCCCCCTAATAAAATAATTAAACTTTTTATTTAATTTAAAATAAACTTTTGTAAATAGTTTTTAGACAAATAAAAGACCCGGAAAAGCCCGGCGCTTTAACTTGAAATAGAGACGGGGAATATTTAGAAAACCAAACTAGGCTTTTATAAAATATGTTTCGACAAACCAATGCATGATGACATGACGATGCTCAAATGCAATGTGGCATGATGACATGAGCATGCGGTCATGACGATGCAATGCACAAAAACAATGCGATTTTCTAGTAGTGGTTTTGTGGGATGCCACACGACGGAGCCCGGTGAGGCGATGAAGACGGCTGCCGCGGCGGCGACGACCTCGCTGGAGACGGGTGAGGCAGCGGCGAAGATGGCCTTGGCGTGTGATTTTGAGGCACGATACATTCCTTCGGCCATAGAATGGTGACGTTTTTTGCGTCACCCAGCACAGTCACATCCCCTTCACCAGCAGGGTAGTGAAGATCCAAAACCTCAAAGGTGGGCATGATTTCATCCACGCCGACAATAGCGTAGCCCTCTGGAACCGGACGACAGTGGTAAGTTGGTGTGGGTCCAATTGGTAAGGCATAGCCGACCGCCACCTTCATTGATATGTTAACAACTTTGACATGTAGCTCGCAGTGTGTCATCTCTGTGATATCATCCACTGGGTAGCCAACAGGAGCCATCGTCGGTGCATTATCGTCATCGCCATTGTCATCACCCGGGACCTCGGTGGAAGCCACACTGCTTTTTCGATTATTCGATAGGCCGGTAGCATCGAATGCAGTGTGCTGCTGAGATGGGCCGGTAGTACTTTGCTCTTTAAGTGCGTTAATTTCATCTTGTTGTTGCTTTAATCATTCTTCAATTAAACGCATTCGCTCTTTCTGACTTTCTGCTTCAACTGCCGCCCTGTCCTTACTCCTCTGACGGCTTCTATCAGGATATTTCTTCCTCTCTTCGGGAAACCCAGTCCTCCATGATTGGGAGCCTATTGTGCCTCGTGTTCGTCCATCATGTTCCTTATTTCCAAGGGCGAGTGTGAGCTCATCATTCTCTCTCTCGGGAATGAAGTCCCCATCTTTAACAGCCTTTACTGCTTTTCTGATCCTCTCGATTGGCAAGGGGTCTTCTTTATGTCGTATGTTATATATACACCTCCCTTCCGAGTCCAACGTGCCCCCATGCCCGTAAAACCAATTCCTTGCACGTTCTACCCAATCGTCTGTCTCTGGGGTGATCTTTTTATCACGCAGTTCCTGCTCAAGTTTCTCCCACTTAGGAATGCCAGCCCTGTAGCCACCTTGCCCCATAGTATGGTGATACTTCTTGTTAGCAGCATTCAGCTTATTCGTTTCAGACATTTTCTTAGCTTTTTCTGATTTCTTGTATTCCACAAACTCAGCGCAGAATGGTTTTATCTTCTCAAACTGAATATTCTTGAAATCGGGAGTCTTCTTTTTCACGACATAGTCAAGGTGCAATCTTTTCTTCCAGTTGGTGAAACACTGGGCCATCTTCTTCAAAGCCCACTCCCTGACCTTAGCCTCCATGGCTCTCCCATGTTGTAAGGCGTCCTCAACTGGATCCTCCGCATTTGGATCCAGCTCTATCTTCGGTAGTTTTAAATTAACCATGAGCCTCTTCCACAGTAAATTTTTGGCGTGGTTAGGGACAAATAAACATGTTCCCTCTTCATCCGCATTAGCAGGCCTATTCCAATTTCTAATGGTGATCGGGATTAAGTCCCTAACGATTACTCCGCATTGTGCCACAAATTTGGTTGTGACAACTTCGGGAGCCGTCGGTTTGCCCTCTTCAGCGACATCTTCGATCCTGAACCTCTCATGGTCTTGCAACTTTTTGGTTGGGCCTCGTCCGCTCTTTTCAGTAGATTCCTTCGATCCGGAGGGCTAAAATAAGAAAGATCGTCGTTACTATTTCTATATAGATAGCAGATGATTAATTAATGAATTGATTTATATTACATGCACCTCGCCGGAGCGGTCGTCTTCTCGATTACACAAGGCATCGCCTTCTCCCTCGCGGAAGGCAACACCTTCAACCTCAAACAAGTTGTCTACTCCGGTAAAAAGAGGATCACCCTCACCGGAGTTGTTCAGAAACGTTGATACGTCTAAATTATCTTCCCCACGGATCACACCTTGGATCAACTCTTCCTTTTCTTCGTCTCTTACGTGTGGGTCCATATTTTATGCATAGGTGGAAAAACGAATAAGTCAAAGCGGCTAAAGGAGAAAGTTAAGTACGGTGTTGAGAGATATAAACCCTAATTCAGAGAAACCCTAATATATACATACACAATAATAAAAATGAAGAGAAAGGGAAACCGTGTAGTAGATAGGCACAACGTCGAACCCACATGCACCTAAGTTGCTTGACAATGTGAATCGGGTCTGGGGCTACCCACAGTGACTGACCAGTGGGGCCGAAGACCAATAATACCAAAGTAATTAATAAACCTAATAATACCTAACTAATAATAAACCTAATAATCAAAACACCGAAACGAAAGGGAAACAATCAACACATGGCATCGATGCAATGCTCAAGCAAGTATGATGATATGACAAGTTAATTTGCATTGGAATGTAACCCTAAGACATGCTCGACGATTTAATCAGGGTTCCGAGGGGTGAAAACCCTAACTCGGGGAAACTCCGGAACATATGAGAGGGGTGCATTTGTTCTTCTAATTATACTTGTCATTTAAGTTGTTTAACAATGCATGATTATAGGTTAAATAGATAGGTTTCATTTTTCTGAACAATTTGATATATTATTTGTATTTTTCTGACTTATAAACAATAAGTTATTGATTTTACAATATTAAATCATTTTCTGGAATTAAAAACAAAAAGGCAAATAGTTTTTACACTGGGGCGACCCCTAGCCAGTGAGACTGACAGATGGGCCCTAGTGCCAACTCAGCCTCCACGCAAGCAAGCAGGCCCCACCGAACCCTGGTTATTTTTCACGAGTTCACAGTCTACCCACTAGGGCTGGCCGGTGGGCCAGGGCCATGGCCACCTCAGCGCCCGCTCGGCTCGCCGGTGAGCACTGTGCGGTGGCCGGCGACGTTGCTAGAGGGCTCGGGAGGGGGCGTGCGTGGGTTTGTTCGAAAGAGGGCGTCGAGGCGAACCTAACTAGTAGGGCACCGCCTGGATTTGGTCACCGGAATAGGGCACGCGACGACATGCAGCGGCGGCGGATGGCGGCGGACGGCGCGGGAGAAGGACAGAGCCCTAGGGGAGGAAAGAAGGGGTCCCAGAGAGTTACAAGCTCACCCTCGACGCGTGTGTAGCCTTGGCGGGGACGGAGGAGATCGGCAGCAACGGTGATGGCAAGGCAGAGCTCGTCGGTGATGGGGAAGACGCGGTCGATTCTAGTCGCGCGGCTTCGATTCCTTTGGCGAGGAGGATAAGCACAGCGAGGTAGCGCGTGGAGGCCGACGGCGAGACGATGGTTGGGCAGCCTGACGGCGTCCGAGCGGTTGTCCCCGCGGCGGCGGCGATCTCTATTGCGGGTGAGTGAGAAAGAGGAACGGGGAAGAAGGACAAGGGGCATGGTTAACTAGTAGGGGACCTTTAGTCCCGGTTGGTGGCTCCAACCGGGACTAAAGGGTTATACGTCCCGGTTGGAGCCACCAACCGGGACGTATAGTCCAATATTTTCAGCAGACCAAGGGTTGGCGCGCAGGGGGACTTTAGTCCCGGTTGGTGGCTCCAACCGGGACATATTCCCCTGATTTCAAATTTTTTCAGGTATTTTCTCTCTGTTCCCGCCTTATTTTTTATTAATTTGTATTGTTTTTTAAATGATAATTAATTTGGAATTTAGAAAAACTTTAAACATAAAAAGTGTTTGGATTTGAATAAATAATTCAAAACCATTTTCTGTTTTAAAAAATAATTAATGTAACCATTTAAAATATGACCCATTTACAATTAAAAATGAATTAACTTATATTTTTTTAATATCAATTTGGAATTTAGAAAAACTTTAAACATAAGAAGTGTATGGATTTGAATAAATAATCCAAAACCATTTTCTATTTTTAAAAAATAATTAATGTAACCTTTTAAAATGAATTAACTTATATTTTTGAATATTAATTTGGAATTTAGAAAAACTTTAAACATAAAAAGTGTTTGGATTTGAATAAATAATTCAAAACCATTTTCTGTTTTAAAAAACAATTAATGTAACCATTTAAAATATGAACCATTTACAATTAAAAATGAATTAACTTATATTTTTTTAATATCAATTTGGAATTTAGAAAAACTTTAAACATAAGAAGTGTATGGATTTGAATAAATAATCCAAAACCATTTTCTATTTCTAAAAAATAATTAATGTAACCTTTTAAAATGAATTAACTTATATTTTTGAATATTAATTTGGAATTTAGAAAAACTTTAAACATAAGAAGTGTATGGATTTGAATAAATAATCCAAAACCATTTTCTATTTCTAAAAAATAATTAATGTAACCTTTTAAAATGAATTAACTTATATTTTTGAATATTAATTTGGAATTTAGAAAAACTTTAAACATAAGAAGTGTATGGATTTGAATAAATAATCCAAAACCATTTTCTATTTTTAAAAAATAATTAATGTAACCTTTTAAAATGAAGATAGGGGACGAGCATCGTTAGAACTTGCATTGGATCTCTGAAGAAATCACATATTGCGAGTCTAAAAATGATTTTTTCAAAAAATCACGGGCGATAGATCATGTACCTGTAGTACAAACCGGAGCCACTTCCTACCGATTCGGCAGACATTTGTCCTTTTTACCCGGGATGGACGAAAAGGTTTGAGATGTACCGGTTGGGAGATAGTCCATGTAAGGTGGTCTAGTATTTTAGGAAAATGGGATGGTAGCATTCTGAAACGGCATTTTGGTGGTTACTTCACAAAACGACCCGTTTATTGCGCTCGGAAAATGGAAAAGGGCTTTTCCGTGCGACAAAAAGGAAAACTTCCTCCTGCAACATTGTTCTCCATACGAATGTCCACACACATGCATAATATGGGCACAACATCACAAACTATGCCGTGATTCAGCACATAACATCGGTCATTTGGACCGAAAGCCATGAAACCTCGAACATGATAGGTCATTTTGTGAAGGTTTTTTCGAAACATGATCAATATACCAAGTCTGGTATTTTTCCTTTCAACTATGTAACAAAATATGACACCACGCGAAGGATTTTCATTGTTCGGATTTTTTTTGAATTTATTATGCCTGTTTTGAATTATCTGAATTTCTAACTATGGTCGAACCGGTGTGCATGAAGATAGGGGACGAGCATCGTTAGAACTTGCATTGGATCTCTGAAGAAACCACATATTGCGAGTCTAAAAATGATTTTTTCAAAAAATCACGGGCGATAGATCATGTACCTGTAGTACAAACCGGACCCACTTCCTACCGATTCGGCAGACATTTGTCCTTTTTACCCGGGATGGACGAAAAGGTTTGAGATGTACCGGTTGGGATATAGTCCATGTAAGGTGGTCTAGTATTTTAGGAAAATAGGACGGTAGCATTCTGAAACGGCATTTTGGTGGTTACTTCACAAAACGACCCGTTTTTTGCGCTCGGAAAATGGAAAAGGGCTTTTCCGTGCGACAAAAAGGAAAACTTCCTCCTGCAACATTGTTCTCCATACCAATGTACACACACATGCATAATATGGGCACAACATCACAAACTATGCCGTGATTCAGCACATAACATCGGTCATTTGGACCGAAAAAGCCATGAAACCTCGAACATGATAGGTCATTTTGTGAAGGTTTTTTCGAAACATGATCATTGTTCGGCACACATTTAGTCCCGGATGTAGTCACAAACCGGGACTAAAAATATTTTCCGCCATTTCCCACCTCTTCCCGCCAAGTTTTCCTGCCCTTTCCTTTCTACTAGATCTTTTAGTCCCGGATGTAGTCACTAACCGGGACTAAAGATATTTCCCGCCATTTCCCAAAGCTTCACGCCAAGTTTTCCCGCCCTTTCCCTCTATATTTAGGGTGATCGTGTCATGGCTATCCACACATCCACACCTTCCTCTCTTAGAACAATGGACAACGCCTACTGGGCCATTCTGACCCTCGAGGAGACCGAGGCGCTGTGCGCCTCCAACTACCCTTGTCCGCCGGGCTACCGGCCGCCCGCCGGCTGGATGCTGAGCGCAGGAGGGGTTCCTGTCCCTCCTGTCCCTCAAGGTTCCGCACGCCAGGCGGCCATCACAAACCACTTCTATCACGATATCACGCCGGAGCAGCGGATGGATCCCCAGTGGGATCCCGACAACTACGACACCTGGAATGCCTTCTTCGCTAATAGGCGGGAAAGGGAGCTCGCCAGGTACGAGGGTGATGGCCCGCCACCGGTGAACCACAACGAAGACGGCCGTCGTCTGTGGTGGGCGAACCGTACTATCATCGAAGTGATGCGCTACATCGCCGGGGGAGACCATCCTTGCCTACGGTGCCCACGAGTCCACCCGCCACAGGCCCCACACTGTCCCGGCGGTAGCGGCATCGTCTTCCAGGAGACCCCTCTCCCACCCGCCGTGAATCCGAGGCTGGAATGGCCCCTGGTATATGCCATGGATGGGCTGAGGATCCCCGGAGTGGCAGGTGACGATGACGATGATGATGACGACGACGATGAAGTCCCTGAAGCTGCGTACTATAGGACTAGGCATGATTATGACTAAAGGGGGCGGCTTTAGTCCTGAGTGTTAGCTAGTCCCGGTTTGTCCCGGTTTTTAATATTAATAAATGTCTTGAGTGTTACCTAATAAATAGAGGGAAATGCCTATATAAAGAGAGGGTTCATATTTAGTCCCGGTTGGAGAAACCAACCGCGACTGAAGGGATTGCGGCAGAGTGGGCCAGGCAACACTAATAATAGGGGTGAGTGTCGACATTATGTCGTGCGGCTTGTACCTTGTCCCGGATGGTGTCACCAACCGGGACTAAAGATGAACCTTTAGTCCCGGTTGGAGACACCAACCAGGACTAAAGATGAGTCAGCACTAATAATAGGGGTGAGTGTCGACATTATGTCGTGAGTGTCGACATTATGCCGAGCTGCTTGTACTATAAATATGCATCCTTGTGAGTCCAGTCCTCCAGCCAGCTTGAGGCATCTCCAAGATGGTTTTAGAGAGCAGGGACACCACTACGGCCAGTTTCAGGGAGATGCCGACGGAGCCCAGTCCTCCGGCATCTCCGAGAAACTGGTCATAGAGGCACTCCCTAATATGTGAAATTAGTTAGCTCCGAGGAGTATTGATCTAGTTAGTGAAGTTACAAGCTGCAAGATGGTTTTCGAGAGCAGGGACACCACTGCGGCCAGTTTCAGGGAGATGCCGACGGAGCCCAGTCCTCCGGCATCTCCGAGAAACTGGTCATAGAGGCACTCCCTAATATGTGAAATTAGTTAGCTCTGAGGCGTATTGATCTACTTAGTGAAGTTACAAGCTGCAAGATGGTTTTCGAGAGCAGGGACACCACTGCGGCCAGTTTCAGGGAGATGCCGACGGAGCCCAGTCCTCCGGCATCTCCGAGAAACTGGTCATAGAGGCACTCCCTAATATGTGAAATTAGTTAGCTCCGAGGCGTATTAATCTAGTTAGTGAAGTTACAAGCTGCAAGACATTTATTAATATTAAAAACTGAGACTACAAAACCGGGACTAAAGGCCACAAACCGCGAAAGATATCCTTCAGTCAAGCCACAAACCGCGAAAGACATGAACTAGAGTTACATAATATGAGCATGAACTTCTTGGCATATGTCATTCCTTATGACCGCTTCAGACGTAACCATGGAGCATCTTCTTTACTTAACGGAATGCTTGGGTCAGTTTTCACTGTGAAGGGCGAAATTTCATCAAACTTATTATAATCTTCTGACATGTCTGTCTTGTCCTCGATTCCCATGATGTTTCTTTTCCCTGAAAGAACTATGTGACGCTTTGGCTCATCATATGATGTATTCGTTTGCATATTTTTTCTTTTTTTCGGTCTGGAGGACATGTCCTTCACATAGAAAACCTGAGACACATCATTGGCTAGGACGAATGGTTCATCTCTATAACCAAGATTGTTGAGATCCACTGTTGTCATTCCGTACAACTGGTCTATCTTTACCCCTTCCCCATTCAGGTTGACCCATTTGCAGCGAAACAAAGGGACCTTAAAAGAGACTCCATAATCTAGTTCCCATATCTCCTCTATGTAACCATAATATGTGTCCTTTTGTCCATTCTCGTCTATTGCATCAAAGCGGACACCACTATTTTGGTTGGTGCTCTTTTTATCTTGGGCGATCGTGTAGAATGTATTCCCATTTATTTCGTACCCTTGGAAATTCAATACAGTAGAAGATGGTGACGCGGCCAACAAGTATAGCTGATCTCCAACAGTGGTGTCATTCAAGAGATGTGTCCGCATCCAACCACCAAAAGACTTCATGTGTTCATCTGTAATCCATGATTCAGGTTTCCCCGGGTTTTTGGAGCGTACAATATTCTTGTGTTCCTCGATATACGGAGCTACCAAGGTGGAATTATGTAGAACTGTGTAGTGTGCTTTAGTGAAAGAATCCCTGTCCCTACATATCATTGCTTTCTTTCCCAGCATGCCTTTTCCACTTAGTCTTCCCTCATGCCGCGAGTCAGAAACACCAATCGGCTTAAGGTTAGGAATAAAGTCAACACAAAACTCAATGACCTCCTCTGTTCCATATCCCTTGGAGATGCTTCCTTTTGGTCTAGCACGGTTATGAACATATTTCTTTAAGACTCCCATGAACCTCTCAAAGGGGAACATATTGTGCAGAAATACCGGACCGAGAATGGCAATCTCTTCCACTAGATGAACCAGGAGATGCGTCATAATATTGAAGAAGGATGGTGGGAACACCAATTCAAAACTAACAAGACATTGTACCACATCCTTCTGTAACCTTGGAAGAATATCTGGATTGATTACCTTCTGAGATATTGCATTGAGGAATGCACACAGCTTCACAATGGGTACTCGAACATTTTCCGGTAGAAGCCCCCTCAATGCAATCGGAAGCAACTGCGTCATAATCACGTGACAGTCATGAGACTTCAGGTTTTGGAACTTTTTCTCTGCCATATTTATTATCCCCTTTATATTAGATGAGAAGCCCGACGGCACCTTGATACTGTAAAGGACTTCAAAAAAGATTTCCTTCTCTGCTTTGGTAAGAGCATAGCTGGCACGACTTAAGTGACGCCCTTTATCCGTCTTCTTATCTGTATGCATGTTCTTTGGGTCTTTCATAATTTGTTGGTCCTCCCGTGCTTCAGGTGTATCTTTTGTCTTCCCATACACGCCTAGGAATCCTAGGAGGTTCACGCAGAGATTCTTCGTCACGTGCATCACGTCGATTGAAGAGCGGACACGCAGGACTTTCCAATATGGCATCTCCCAAAATATAGATTTCTTCTTCCACATGGGTGCGTGTCCTGTAGCGACGTCGTTCGGAACTGATTGACCGCCGGGACCCTTTCCAAAGATTACTTCTATGTCCTTGACCATACCAAATACATCATCACCAGCAGGGAGTTCAGGCTTCTTCCGGTGATCTGCCTCACCTTTGAAATGCTTGCCTTTCTTTCTTACGGGATGATTGGTCGGAAGAAATCGTCGATTCTCCAGGTACACAACCTTCTTGCATTTATGCAAATATGTACCTTCGGTCTTATCTAAACAGTGGGTGCATGCCTTATGTCCTTTGTTTGTCTGTCCTGAAAGGTTACTAAGAGCAGGCCAATCATTGATGGTTATAACAACCCTCGTAGATTAAATGGCTCCTATTTGTTCTCATCCCACGCACGTACACCTGGTTTGCCCCAAAACTATAAGAGTTCTTCAACTAATGGCCTAAGGTACACATCAATGTCGTTGCCCGATTGCTTCGGGCCTTGGATGAGCACTGGCATCATAATGAACTTACGCTTCATGCACAACCAAGGAGGCAGGTTGTAGATACATAGAGTCACGGGCCAGGTGCTGTGACTGCAGCTCTGCTCCCCAAAAGGATTCATGCCATCCGTACTTAGACCAAACCATAAGTTCCTTGCGTCACCTGCAAAGTCTGGGAAGTCTCTCTCGATTTTTCTCCACTGTGACCCATCAGCAGGGTGTCTCAACTTCCCGTCTTTCTTACGGTCTTCTTTGTGCCATCGCAACAACCTGGCATGCTCTTTGTTTCTGAACATGCGTTTCAACCTTGGTATTATAGGAGCATACCACATAACCTTAGCAAGAACCCTCTTCCGGAGGGGCTCTCCCTCAACATCACCAGGGTCATCTCGTCTGATCTTATACCACAACGCGTTGCATACCGGGCATTTATCTAAATTCTCATACTCCTTACCGCGGTAGAGGATGCAGTCATTAATGCATGCATGTATCTTTTGTACATCTAATCCCAGAGGACAGAGAGTCTTCTTTGCTTCGTAGGTACTCTCGGGAAGTTTGTTATGTTTTGGAAACTTCGGCTTCATTATTTTCAGCATCTTTTCAAATGAGGAGTCAGTTAGACCACACTCTGCCTTCCATCGCAACAATTCCAGTGTGGTACCGAGCTTTGTGCTGCCATCTTCACAATTTGGGTACAACAATTTCTTGTGATCTTCTAACATGCCCTCTAACTTCAACTTCTCATTTTCTATTTCACAGTCTCGCTTTGCATCAGAAATGACCCTACCAAGTTCATCAGCCGGCTCATCTGATGCTCGTTCTTCACCTCTTTCCTCTCCATTGTCTTCCATTGCAGTATCACTGTATTCAGGAAACATATGATGATAGTTGTTATCATCATCTTCTTCTTCACCATCTTCCATCATAACCCCTCTTTCCCTGTGCTTGGTCCAGCAATTATAGTTGGGCATGAAACCTTTCATAATCAGGTGGCCGCGAATGATTTTCGAGGAAGATTACTCCTTGTTGTTCCGACATTGAACACATGGACAACGTATAAATCCATTCTCTTTGTTTGCCGTAGCCACATCGATAAATTTATCCACGCCTTTGATATACCCGGCTACCCGCCGGTCACCGTACATCCATTCCCGACCGTTCATCTGCATCATATAAGTAAGTTTATCAAAAAACAGGACATCATAAATAGTGAAATAACCAATTCACACCGACACATGAATTGTATCAATGACCTAGAAAAGATAAGATTGCGAACCTCGATCGAGGGAAATAAAGAGGAGAAAGCTCAAGTGCGTCTCGGACACCTTCTATATTTTTGTTCTATGAGAAATTCAACGGGATTATTCACTCAAACATTTCAACAAACACCTTCAATGCATGCATGAGAAAAAACTAGCACACCCCCTCACACCTTCCACCATTCGAAAAAACAGAGTGGAGGCAGAGGGGGCTGGGGCGTTGCATTTATAGAGGGCAGGGGTCTTTAGTCCCGGTTGGAGCCAGCAACCGGGACTAAAGGTGCGTGCCACGCCACGTGGCTATCGCCAAACCTTTAGTCCCGGTTGGTGGCTCCAACCGGGACGCATGCCCCCTTACCAACCGGGACGCATGCCCCCTGGCCCCGTGCCCGCTCCAACCGGGACGCGTGCCAGCATTAGTCCCGGTTGGTGGCGCAACCGGAACTAATGCTCCGAGGGGTCGCGAACGGATAGCCCTTTTTCCTCTAGTGCATGTCGCGTGCAGAAACCGGGGGACGCATCACGTGCATTCCCCCGGATGATACCAATCGTTTTTCTTTTCATAAGTGTGAGGGAGGGGAATCTGAAAAAACGCGACATAGATCTCAAACTGTAACCAGTGGACATAATAGGCCACATACCCACGTGTACAAATACAAAATCCATTCTCATAATTATATTGGATCCAAATATTATAATTGTTTAATGAAATTTTAAACAACAATCAAATGTAAAATACTACTCCAAACAAAAAAAAGGCATTACACCTGTGAATCAAAGGACTCCCTGAAACAAAAGATAGTATTTAAAAACATAGTTAGAAAATCTAGAGGTATTACTAATATGTATTCACTTTGATTTTTTTACACGTATGTCCACAAATAAGAATCAGGTAGGTCAAGTACAAAAATAGGAGGAGTATCCAAAGATTGCATCTAGCAAGTTGACACGTTTGAGGGCCACAATCTTGTAAAAAAGCCAGACAAGGCTATTGCATAGCCCAATCTAAGTGCCCCTATGAAAGTACATGTAGCCCTTAAGTTTGTTTTGGTAACTAATGATAATTCCTATGGACTAATGGTTCCCACTACTAGGAAATAGGTCGTTTGTGGTGCACCTGTAAATAGCATCTGTGGCGCACCAAGTGTGCGCCACGAGCCTCAGGCTACGGCTATCTTCTAGCCGTGGCGCACTGCCTGGTGCGCCACGGTTGTGTCGAGGTAGGCGTAGCGCACCTGCTAGTGCGCCACGGCTATGTGGGCAGGTGCGCTACGCTTTGGATCTTCTGTGGCGTACGTTGCAGTGCGCCACTAAGCTGCCCTGGGGCGCTTTAGATGTAGTGCGTCACAAAAGCTAGGTCATGTGCGCCACGGGTGTTTCTTTTAATTTAGAGCCATATGATATACAATACAGATTATATACAATATTACAGGCAGATATACACACACAGATACAAGATATACAATTATATATATATAAATACATAATTTGCAAAACAAGATTGAAACAAATACATATAGATAAGTCTCATACATGAATACATAGTATAAGTTATATTGTTTTGATCAAGTTATAAAGTAGTTGGTGACATGCGAATACATGTGTCTCGAACAAGTTAGAGCTCGGAAGCTCGCCTAGACATCTAAACTAGCTAGACACAAACGTGGGATAAACAACCAAACACGATAAGCATGATCCCCGCGACGAAGGTGTAGGTCTTCATCCGGTTCCTCGTCCTAACTCCCGCTAGATTGCGCGTGTATCTAGCTTCCGCCTCCTCCATAGTGTTGTACCCTTTGTAGCTATTGCCGCTAAAATGGTGCACCTGTCTCCGGCAGTCTTCCCAATCATCGTAGACTCCGGGAACCCGTCCCTTGTACACGACGTACCACGTCATCTACATGTTGACAATAATAATTAACCGGTGATTAAAAAAAACATGTATAATTAAAATCGCATATGAAGACACACTTATAGTAAGTACTCCTAAATCGAAAAGACCAAACTCAAAAAACATGCCTCATATATAACTAGGTTGTTCGACACATGAATATGCTACGATGGAACCGTCCGCCAAGTAGGATGCACAACACCTGAACCTGTCCATAGCACAAGGCGGACAATCCCATCGCATCACATTCACATATATAGTGTGCCATGACATTTCAATCATCGGCATTCTCGAAAAATACCAAAGTAACTAAAAAATCATGCCTCATATATAACTAGGTTGTTGGACATAGGAATATGCTATCGATGGAACTGTACGCCAAATAGGATGCGCAACACCTAGACTTGTGCATAGCACGGGGCGTACAATACCATCGCAGCACATTCACATATATAGTGTGCCACAACATTTCAATAATCCACATTATTCTCGAAAAAGACCAAAGTAACTCGAAAAGAATGCCTCATATATATATACATAGGTCGTTGGACACAGGAATATGCTACGATGGAACTGTGAGCCAAGTAGGATGCACAAGACATGGACTTGTGCATATCACAAGGCTCACAATCCCGTCGTAGCACATTCACATATATATTGTGCCACGACATTTCAATCATTGGCATTATTCTCGAAAAAGACCAAAGTAAATCAAAAAGAATGCCTCATATATATACATAGCTCGTTGGACACAGGAATATGCTACGATGGAACTGTAAGCCAAGTAGGATGCACAAGACATGGACTTGTGCATATCACAAGGATCACAATCCCGTCGTAGCACATTCACATATATAGTGTTCCACAACATTTCAATCATCGGCATTATTCTTGAAAAAAGACTAATAAAGTAAGGAAAAAAGAAGTAAGCGATGATTCATAAACCTAATAAGATAAGTAGTAGCATGTACACTTGTCCACACACACACAAAGGTCATCTATAGTTTGGAACTACAACTAGGCCAACATCAAGCCTTCTGGCTCGGCTTAGGGAACGGGAGGATGCCTTGTCTCGTCATGAACTTTCTATAGTCACCCTGCATCTCTAGGAGATCTTATATGTCACGGTTATTCGGGATATTTCCTCCGTAGAAGACCCCCCCCCCCGAAGTCATGACATCACGAAAGATGATTGCCCTAAACTGCTGCTGGATGCGATACATCTCTTGTCTAATATCTGAATCAGTGATCTTGGCCTTTGCTTCGGGCCACTGTTTGAGATAATCTGGCAGCATAGAATTCTGCTGGTCTAGTAGGAACACCCTCATGTGATGGAGTGCGTAGTAGGCTTCCTTCTTACTGTTTTTCGGCTGCTTCACACAGGGGAACTCTGTTACGTGGTTGAAGACATGCCTGCCGAACTTGACCTTCGTACGCACGAAGGTGGTGCCTTCCATCGAGGCATAGCCAGTGAGAGCATCATCCAGAACTTCCTTGATTTGTCTTAGTGTTTCTTCTTTTCTAGACTACCCGAGTCGAAATACGTGGCGTGGGAATGCTTCAGCGATAAGGAGATGAGCGTGCAGTGTTCATATCTACGCAAAAAATTCAAATGGAATGTGTTGGAAAAATAATGATGATAATCTAATAAAGCCAATCGACGGTGGCGAGTGAATAACGACTTACTCGGGAAAGTAAGGCACGAGAATGTATTCCTTTGTCTTGTTCGCCACGAAGATTCTTTTTAGGTACGAGGCCACGATATGTCGTTCAGCGGGGGAACCCAAGAAGCCGTCACGCATGTAGTAGGGGTCCACTATAGCGATGCCCGTTGTGTTCTCTCTAATGATCTGCATGGCCATGCTGAGAGAAAACAGGCGGACCATGGTATAGTGCAGCGGGTATAGGTGGAACATATTGAAGATGTCGTCAAACTGCAGGAAGAACAGATCCGCAGGGGCATTGTCAATGAATCCCAAGCCTGGTGGCACCTTAACCACGAATACCGGGTGCGAGGGATCTTTCTCCGCCAGAAGGCATCTCTCTATCGTCAGCACGCCGTCATGCACACTCTGCAGTTCTGAACTAGCGAGCCTCCACAAATTCTTAGGTAGCATAGGCTCACCCGCCACATGAATCCTCCACATAATACCCTCGGGTCTTGGTGGCCTGTCCTGAAACCTGATCGGATTCGCAGTTGACGCCACCGGCTGGCTCGAGCTGCTAGATTTTCTTTTCCTGCCCTTTTTTCCTTTTGGAGAGCGGGCAGGCACCGCAATCTGAGCACCAGCCGCCCTATGTAGTGTGTCAGGGCTTAGAATAAAGGGCCGGTTGGTTGTATCATCTGGCTCTGTAAAGGCGCAAGATGGACGCGTCCCATGAGAACCAAACAGACGCTTGGTGATAGTGGCTTTCTCTATGGGGCCACCAGCTAGGTCTTCGTTGCTAAACCGAGTGTTGAAGAAGTGATCATTCTAGTCTTCGTCGTCCTCGTCCGGATCCTGCGCCATGTGCATATCATCAACATGACCATCCAACCCACCGCATGGAGGTGACGGCGAGGGCGGTAAGGGGGCCTTGCCACCGCTTGTCGCTGGCACGATGGGCGGTGCTTTTGTCTGTGGCGTGATGGCCCCCGCCATCCCCAAACGGATCATGCTCTTTGGCCATTGCAAGAATAAGCCGAAGAAACTTCTGAGGACAGCCGGCTCTTCTTCATCCGCTCCTGGGGGTTAAATGGGAGGTTCCAGGTTGTCGCAGCCCCTTAGCACCTGACTAATTTTATCCCTATGCACGCTATCTGGCATCGGCCTTGAGTGGAACGTGCGCTGCAAGGGTTGAACGATAGTACCCTTGGCAACATCCCTTAGCTCGTTGTTCACATAGCATAAGAGAGTGCAAGGAACATCCGTCTGTGAAAAACATGTACGGCGTCGTTAGAGATCCCATCAGAGTAATAGATGGCGTGAAAGGCGGTAAAGCAATTTGTTTACCGTGATGGCGTCGAGATCGGCTAATGTCGAGGCACCACATACAGCGACGGGCGTGCAAGAGACGGAGGGGCTGCTTGATGGCGCGGTGCTGGCCGCCGGTGTATTCTCCCTACCGGGTGCTTGGACCTCCGGTGCCGCCGCGACGATGGCAGGGGGGCCACCAACATGTCTGGCGCCGTGGTGATGGCATGGGGAGTCACCAACACTTGCGGCGCCGTGGTGCTAGCGGGCGGAGTCACGAACACGTAGTTTGCATGATTCGTCGATGTCGCGTTGTTCGAGTGGCTGCTGACCATGCTTGGAATCGGGCACGGCCCTACTCGACCACCCGCACTCCAGTTCTCTATTGACTCCACCAAGGTAGGCATGATGGACGTGAGGGTGATGCCAGGTTGTCTTGGACTATCTGTGGGATCCGCGCCAATTGTTCCTTAAGTTCTTGAACCTCACGGTTTTCCTCGTCGCTCCTTCCCGACGGTGCCACACGCGTCCTCGGCGGTGGACTAAAATGATCCACCCAATTCTTACCCCCGAGGCCGGCCAGACTGTAAGATCCCTCCTTTGTAAAGGAAAAGGATCCCTGTGATTGCAATGCTAGTCCCTGGATCATTGCTAGCATCCATAGTTTAAGATGAAGTACATAGATACAAAGGTCATTTATTACATCCATTCCAGAGATAAAACATAGTCTTTTACAACTCAAGGCCTTAGGCCCAATACATGAGTTTTGGAATAAGTAAATAAACATAAGTCTTCATCTTCATGTGCCACAGGCAAGCATGTTGAGTGTAGACTCATGACACCTAATCATCATCGGAGTAACCTGCAACATCACAAGTTACAGCCACAGTGGGTCAATACTTTGGAATAGTATTGGCAAGTGATACCTTAGTAAATTTTAAGTGGACTATATTACTATATGCATTTTGGATGAGTGTAGCTTGGCTTGCTTTGCTCAAAATAGGTTTTTCCTATAAGTTGAAATCACTAAGTTTTTCTTTGTCAAAAACATTTCCCAAGAAACCACCAATAGACATTGGGGTCCTTCACCCTTGTTCACCCACAAGTTTTACTTAGAAGTTGGAGTGATGAGATTCTTGATAGCTTCCATGTCTTGATGCTCAAATTGTCCATTGCCATGGACTTGGCTAAGTACTTAGATTTTCCATCTGCAGAGGTTGTGCACTTTCCCCACCAGACTTGGTTTCCCAAGACAGGACCTTTCAGAAGCCTTTCCTTAGCCAAATGGACGCGCTCCAACCTATCATTCCCACTACCACCAACTGTCCAAAAGGCTAAGTTCTAGCAACCTATATGATCAAGGCAGAGCCCATATTGCCAAGTGGTTGCACTATAAGCTTCTCAACACTTGGCCTCCAAATCCCTTTGTGCCTGGGTGGCATACCACAAGTGTGATACACAAGGTAAACCATGTCCATGGGCCTTGTGTAACCACTCAACCAAAAATCACCATTCAAGTCCCATTCCACCCAGGAGGTTCATTGACTTAGTTGTTTTATTAAGAAAAACATAAGTCCAAAAGACTTAGAAATATTTTCATCATAGCATGTATATACTTTACCAACCCTTGTTTGCTACTAGCTAGGCTAACAATGGCATAGTAACTTAACTTAGGAAATTCCCTAGCAATTCTACAATTCTACCACTACTTAGGATTTCCCAACATAGCATTTGGCAAAAGTAACATGCAAGACTTAGAAAAATATTTCTAATGCTTATACAAAATATAGGGATGGAAATATTCATGAAGTACCACTTGCCTTGGTAATGGGGAGAGTAGCACTCTTCACAATCACAGTCACTAGCAAAATCTACAAAAATTTGTAGCACAAAATTACACACAATTCATATACAAACAAAAATATGAATGCATGCATGCAAGAAAATGCTAAGTGATGATTTTTGAAAACTCCACCAAGCAAGTGCATGATACAGAAACAAAACTAAGTCAAAAACTTGTTAACTAAACTTATTTATCACTAAAACAATTTACTAAACCAATTCTATACTCAAAATAGTCCTAAACAAGTTTCTGCAAAAAAAGTCATTTTAACAAAAACTTTTAGTTAAACACATTGCAGATTCAGAAAGGGCTTGTCTCCCTGATTCCAAGGGTATAAAATTTGCAAAAATATAACGTGGGAATCAAAAGTTATAGCCATTTGAAATTTGGATCTAAATCTGATTTGAATTCTGTTTTTGATTTAAACTCTAGCCACGCGTCTTAATCCTATTGGCTGATAGCGATTCGTTCAGGATCACCCTCCCGCGCTGTTGGATCTAATTAAAACCCACGGCTCAGATCTGCCCATAACGGTTCGCTAACTTATCTAATTCCACACGTTGGATCCAGATCTGACGGCTACAGATCAACTAACCAAACTCGAGCGGCGCTAGCGGCGGCGACTGGCGGCAGCGCGTCTGACAGCGGCGGCGCTAGCGTTCTAGGTCGCGCGGGAGTGGGGGAAGTGGCTTACCAGAACCGCGGTGGCGTGCTGAAGCTCAACGTGGCGCTGGTTTGCGAAGGGGCGCGCGGGTACGGTCTCAGGGGCTCGTCGGAGTTGAGGGCGGCGTCTGTCGCTTCTAGTCGTGGTTCTTGCCGAGGTTTGGCGTCGCCCTAGCACGAACCAGAGGGGTGATACGATGCACAAGACGCAGGCGATCAATCTCGTATGAAAGAGGGGGCAAGGGGCGCTCGGGTTTTACCTCAATTGGTCGCTGGAGTCAAGCGGCGGCGCAGGTGGTTGCGGTCGTGAATGGAAACGACGTCCTGGGTCACGAGCAGGCAAAAGAAAAGTATCAGGGGGTGCGCAAGATCAAGCTGAGCATCATCGTTTGAACCAGAGAGAGGGGGGGCGGTCGAGGCTCACCGGAATCGGTCGCCGGAGTCGTCGGTACAGCGGGGCTTCGAGAGCAAATGCGCGCAGCCTGGTGGCAGAGTGAGCGAGGAGAGTGGGGGGGAAATGCTCGTGGGGAAGAGGGGTTTAAATAGGCCCAAGCGCGACAGGAAACGCCTGCGGCATTAAGGCCAATTACGCCGCGCCATTACCGGCTTCACTGCAGCGGCGATGTGGTCTGCGGGCGCGATTTGGGGAAGACGAGGGCGACGTGGAGAGGGCCCGCTCGTCAGCGAAACGCGCGAAGGGGAGGTGGGGTCTGGTCGTTAGTGACTGTCTGGGTGCGCTGGCGCGTGCGAGAGAGAAAGAAATGGCCCGGGTGGGCTAGCTGGGCCTGTTCTGATGCTGGGCCAGATTGGTGGCGCCTGGCCCTTTTCTTTTGTTTCACTCCTTTTCTTTTTCTGTTTCGATTTTCTGAATTGGTTTTCAAATGAATTCAAGTTCCATTTGAATTCAAAACTTCTTGGGATTTTTGCAGTGAGAAGTAGTCTCAAATATAGGTATAATATCATGTGGTTGCTTTGCAAAGGCTTGGTCAAGCTTGGAGAACAAAATACCAGAGGCTTGCATCTGATTTGCAAAAGTTTGAAAAAGGGTTTTTGAAACTATTCCCAATTTGTAAAACTTGGGAATATGCAAACTTTGAAATCAAGCTAGGTTTGAAATCAATCAAACAATCAAATGGGGATGGCCATTTGATTTAAGTTTGTTCACATAAAATTATAGCACTATGTGCTTCTGTTTTTCTGAAATGAGTTTGAAATTGATCTCAAATCTATATGCATGCTTGAATGATATGCAAACTTTGAAATTATGATTTTAGGGATGTTACAAATCTAACCCCCTTAAGGTGAATCTTGCCCTCGAGATTCGGATTGGCTAGCAAATAGGTGAGGGTGGTCTTTCCGAAGATCATCTTCTCTTTCCATGTTGCTTCCTCTTCGGAATGATGATTCCATTGTACTTTGCAAAACTTGATAGTCTTTGTCCTTGTGACTCTTTCTGCAGTCTCAAGAATCTTGATAGGCTTCTCCTCATAAGTGAGATCACTTTCTAGTTGAACTTCTTCCAAAGGATGGTATCCTTCAAAGAAGTTTCTTCCATTCCTGGGTGACATTTCTTAAGTTGACTCACATGAAACACATTATGGACTGCTGACAAAGATTCTGGTAGTTCAATTTCATAAGCAACTTCTCCTTTATGACTCAGAATCTTGAATGGCCCAACATATCTTGGTGCCAACTTTCCTTTGACTCCGAATCTTTTCACTCCACGGAGTGGTGATACTCTAAGATAGGCTCTATCACCAACTTCGTAGGTGACTTCTCTACGCTTAGGATCAGCGTAGCTTTTCTGTCGGGACTGTGCTATCTTTAACCTGTCCTTAACCAACTTGACCTTCTCTTCGGCTTCTTTGATAAGTTCTGGCCCGAATAAACTTCTTTCTCCCACACCATTCCATAACAACGGGGTGGTACACTTTCTTCCGTAGAGAAACTCAAATGGTGCCATCTCAATGCTGGCTTGATAGCTGTTGTTATAAGAAAATTCTGCGTAAGGCAGACTTTCATCCCAACTGGCTCCATAGTCTAGGGCACATGCCCTCAACATGTCTTCCAAAATTTGATTTGTCCTTTCTGTTTGTCCATCGGTTTGAGGATGAAAAGCAGTGCTGAATTCCAACCTCGTTCCCAATGACTCATGTAGTTGTCTCCAAAAGTGGGAAGTGAATTGAGTTCCCCTATCAGACACAATACTCTTAGGCACACCATGAAGGCATACAATTCTACTCATGTAGATTTTGGCTAACTTGGCACTAGTATAAGTTATCTTCACGGGTATGAAATGAGCCACTTTAGTTAGGCGATCCACTACTACCCATATGGAATCATATCCCGATCTGGTCCTTGGTAATCCGGTAATGAAATCCATACCAATCTTGTCCCATTTCCAATCAGGGATTGGTAGTGGTTGAAGCAAACCTGCTGGTTTCTGATGCTCCGCCTTTACTCTACTACACACATCACACAAAGCAATATGTTCGGCGATGTCTCTCTTGAGATTGTTCCACCAAAACCTTTCTTTCATGTCCATGTACATTTTGGTGTTACCCGGGTGAATAGAATACGGAGAGTTGTGCGGTTCTTGCAAAATCAGTTTCCGTAACTCCGGATCTTCTGGAACACAGATACGTTTCCCATGCCATAATGTACCCTGTTCGTCTTCATGGAAATATTTAGCTCTCCCTTGGCCAATATTTTCCTTAATCCTTTCAATTTCCTTATCGGTCTTCTGAGCTTCTCGGATCTTGTCCAACAAAGTGGGTTGAACATCCAAAGACATGAGATGTCCTTCAGGCACAATCTCCAATCTGAGTTCTCTGAATTGAGTACACAAATCATCTGGCAATTCTCCTTTGGTAAGGCCATTTACAAATACCTTACGACTTAGAGCATCTGCTACAACGTTTGCTTTACTGGGGTGGTATTGCAAACTTAAGTCATAATCCTTGATAAGCTCTAACCATCTTCTTTGTCTCATATTGATTTCCTTTTGGGTGAAGATATACTTCAAACTTTTGTGATCGGTGAACACTTCACAACGCTTTCCCAAAAGGTAATGTCTCCATGTTTTTAGTGCATGGACAACAGAGGCTAACTCTAAATCATGAGTAGGGTAGTTTACTTCATGAGTTTTGAGTTGTCTCGAGGCATAGGCCACAACTTTACCGTCTTGCATAAGTACGGCACCCAAACCTTGATGAGATGCATCACAATATACTTGGAAATCCTTTTCCAAATCTGGCAGGCATAGAACTGGTGCTGTTACAAGTCTCTTCTTCAACTCCTGAAAGCTGACTTCACAACCTTCAGACCAAGCAAACTTCTTGTCTTTCTTTAACAATTCAGTCATTGGCTTAGCAACTTTTGAGGAATTCTCGATGAACCTTCTGTAGTAACCTGCTAAGCCAAGGAAACTGCGAACTTCTTTCACGTTCTTGGGAGATTCCCATTCAGTCACGGCTGAAACCTTAGCAGGATCAACTGCTACACCATCCTTTGTCATAACATGACCAAGAAAACCAACTTCTTCTAACCAGAACTCACACTTGCTGAATTTGGCATAAAGTTTATGCTCTCTCAACTTCTCAAGTATCAAACGCAAGTGCCCTTCATGCTCTTCTTTGCTCTTGGAGTAGACTAAGATGTCATCGATGAAAACGACAACAAACTTGTCATGGAATTCCATGAACACCTTGTTCATCATATTCATGAAGTATGCGGGAGCATTGGTTAAGCCAAAAGGCATTACGGTGTACTCATACAATCCATACCTTGTGGTGAATGCTATTTTAGGTATGTCTTGCTCTCTTATCTTGAGTTGAAAATAGCCTGACCGGAGATCAATTTTTGAGAACACACAGGCTCCTTCAAGCTGATCAAACAAGTCATTGATTCTTGGCAAAGGATATTTGTTCTTGATAGTTACCTCATTGAGTGAACGGTAATCTATGCATAACCTTTGGCTTCTATCCTTCTTCTCCACGAACAAAACTGGGGCTCCCCAAGATGAAGAACTTGGTTGAATAAATCCTTTCTGCAACTATTCTCCTAGTTGCTTCTTGAGCTCTTTTAGTTCATCAACTGACATTTTGTATGGTCTCTTTGCTATTGGTCCAGAACCTGGTACCAAATCTATCAGAAACTCCACATCTCTATCTGGTGGCATTCCTGGCAATTCTTCCGGAAATACATCCGGATACTCACACACGATTGGCACACTGTCCATGCTAACCCCCTTAAGAGAATTAAGCTTACTTCCTTTGGATTCAAAGTTTGACTTGAATTTAATTCTTTTTCTTTTCGGGGTTGTGAGAGCAACAGTACGATTAGCACAATCTAGCACTCCTTCATACTTAGCCATCCAATCCATTCCCAATATTACGTCCAGTCCTTGGGAATCTAGGATTATCAGACTCACTGGGAACTTATGTTTTCCAAACTCTATTACTAGATCCCGGCATCCAAGACTTACTATCATATCTCCACCCGGAGAACTAACTTTTATTGGACACCCAATGTTTTCAGTTGGAAACCCATTTCTATCAACAAATGCCTTTGATATGAATGAATGTGATGCACCAGTATCAAAGAGTACAAATGCTGGAATGGAATTGAGTCTGAACTTACCGGCAACAGCGTCAGGCTCCTCATAGACCTCCTCCACACTGATGTGGTTCACCTGTCCTTTCTGTAAAGGATTGGGCTTGATAGGTCCTTCAACTTTCTTTTCGGGGCACTCATTTGCATAGTGTCCCATCTTCTTGCATTTGAAGCATTCAACCTGACTGATGTCCCTTTTAGCAGGCTGACTTCCACTTCCACTAACATTCCCACTGTGGTGGCTCTTATGTCCACTCTTGTGGTTCTTGTATTTTTCATTGTCATGACTGCGGTGATGCTTGTTGTCATGACGGTTGTGGTTGTGGTGCTTGTTGAATTTCCCATGCTTATGGGATCCTGAGCTTCCACTGTCATCATAGTGAGATCGTTTGTGAGACGATCCCGAGCTGTGCTTGTCGGAGTGCTTTCTCTTTCTACTCTCGACTTGCTTCATTTTGTTCTCCAATATAGCAGCCTTGTCACAGAGCGACTGATAAGTGGGAACATATGCCACAGCCAGCTGCAGATTCAGTTCATCATTTAAGCCTTCCAGAAATTTTTCCTTTCTTTTGGCATCTGTGTCAACCTCATCCGGTGCATAACGCGCCAGATTGTTGAACTCTTCTATGTATTCAGCCACGCTGCAGTGGCGCTGCTTCAGATTGTGGAACTCTTTCTTTTTCAGGCTCATTATTCCTGACGAGATATGAGCAGTGCGAAAGCCATCTTCAAAAATAGCCCAAGTCACCTCATCTATAGGAGTGGTGATTTGGAAGTTATCGTCCCACCATCTGGCGGCTGGCCCTTCCAGCAGATGTGCTGCAAATCTGACCTTTTCAGCGTCCGTGCAGCCCACGGTCACTAAGTCCTTGTTTACAGAACGTAGCCAATCATTGGCCACCATGGGATCAGTCGTCCCTGAGAACTTAGCTGGACTCAAACGCAGAAATCTGGTGAGCATATCAAAGCCCGGAGGGTTGTTGTTGTTATTGTTGTTATTGTTGTTGTTATTGGGGTTGTTGTTGTTTTGGTTCTGAATGAATGTTGTCATCATCTGCATGAGCTGTGTTTGAGCATTCATCATTTGCTGAATTTCTGGAGTAATGTTGTTGGGGTTGGGGTTTGCGCGACGGGGAGGCATCTGTGGTTTTTTTCAAATAGATATATGAATGAGATACCCATAGATGTTTTTTATGCACATTACATCACAGAAGCAAACACAAGCATGCAACAGAAGATAAAAGTTCAACAACCAAATAACAAGTTCTCATAGTAAAACACACAAGTGGCAAGCCATCCACATGTCGGATGGTCCAATAACAAGTTCACAAATAAAAAGTACGGTAATAAAAGATAAACGAGTAGTCAAGTCTACTCATTAGCATCAATCTCCTCCTCGACAAAGGTAAGACCGGCGTTCTCCATCGCGGTCTTGTTCTCCTCAATAGTAGTAGTCAAGGACTCAATCTTGGCCTTGAGAGCCCTCTTCTGGGAACGAAGCCTCTCAATCACCATCTGCTGCTGCTCTAGCTCGAAGTCCTTGGACTTCAGTTCTTCAGTCATGTCCCGGATCTTCTTGTTCCTATCCTGGATGCATTTCTCCCGACTCTTGAACTTCCGGTCCTGGGTCTCGAACTTCGCCTCCATTTTCTTGACTAACTCGTCCAGCTGCGTGAAGAGCTTGTCCTTCTCGCAAAGCTGCACCTGGAGCTCCTCATTACTGAGCATGACATTGGTCCTGTCCGTGTCCACGTGCCTAATGAGAGACTCTAGGTCCTGGAGATAGAGACGTATCGGCTCTGCTGCGTCCCTCGAGTCGTCCTCGAAGTCGATGGACTCTCCATACTCATCACGTCTTCCGAAGACGTGGAAGTGGGTGCCTCTAACCTGTCGGGAGTGACAGCCTAGTAGACGTCCTATCAAGTCCTGCATGACTACCTCCATGCCTCTCTCCCTGTCATCGTGCATAAGCTTGAAGACGATGGCCTCCGTAGTAGGCTCTGTCTGGCGTCCGGGCTGGTTCACCTTGAAGCCCCAGAGGTCCTTCCTCTCGAACTTGGTGAGTGGATGCACCATGATGGTGGGAAGAGGGAGATTGAGCAAAGTGGTAAGCTCAACGATACGAGGACCAAAGCGGGTAACCTGGAACTCCTCAACAGTGCTGATGGTAATAGGCATCTATTTATAAGATAGAAAAGTTAGAACAACACTATTTAAGATAAAACAAAGAAAAACAACACATATACATCCTTGGAACACAAAATCACACAAGTCATGCATACATGAATCCATTACATCAACCAAGGTCCAAACTTATTTAAGGTATATTTTTGGAAAATAAGGTGATAGGTGGTGGTCCAACTAACGAAGTACGCTTACAATCCTATCTCACTGGATCTGTTGGCTAACACAATGTTCCTAGAAGCAATCAGCCTATATTGCTCACATGATTCCATCACTAAGTCTATAATGTCTCCTCTTAAGGTTTGGTTGGTGGCTTCCAACTCTTGGGTATGTTCCTTCTCTTTCTCTAAGTCTCTTTGGAGGTTGAGCATTCTGCACTTGACTCTAGCACTTAGTTCTTTGATAGTCCTCCAAGCTGCTTCTCTTGCTGACTCAAAGAATGTGGTGTGCATCACAGTGTTGGTGTACATGTAGAATCCTCTTTCTTTGTGGTTGTCTTCCTTGTTTTTGTACAAGTGAAGTTGAACCCACCAGTATTCCACTCCTTCATCCATCACTGGAAAGCCCTTGTACACAGCTGCACCATGTGCTTCCATTGCCACCATGAGGTCCTTGAGAATTTTGGGAAACTCAGTTTCACACTCCAAGGTCATGGTCATGAGTGGTCCTTTCTTCACGGCTTCGTTGGTGGAGTTCATCTACAAATATAGAGGAGAATGAGAAGATTAGAAAAGTTTACGAGAAGAATAGACATGTGTAGAAGTAGTTGAATTTTTTTTCCTTAGTGGTTTCCAATCCTAGGGTCATAATCCTACAGGCAACACAGTGCTCTGATACCATCTGTAAGATCCCTCCTTTGTAAAGGAAAAGGATCCCTGTGATTGCAATGCTAGTCCCTGGATCATTGCTAGCATCCACAGTTTAAGATGAAGTACACAGATACAAAGGTCATTTATTACATCCATTCCAGAGATAAAACATAGTCTTTTACAACTCAAGGCCTCAGGCCCAATACATGAGTTTTGGAATAAGTAAATAAACATATGTCTTCATCTTCATGTGCCACAGGCAAGCATGTTGAGTGTAGACTCATGACACCTAATCATCATCGGAGTAACCTGCAACATCACAAGTTACAGCCACAGTGAGTCAATACTTTGGAATAGTATTGGCAAGTGATACCTTAGTAAATTTTAAGTGGACTATATTACTATATGCATTTTGGATGAGTGTAGCTTGGCTTGCTTTGCTCAAAATAGGTTTTTCCTATAAGTTGAAATCACTAAGTTTTTCTTTGTCAAAAACATTTCCCAAGAAACCACCAATAGACATTGGGGTCCTTCACCCTTGTTCACCCACAAGTTTTACTTAGAAGTTGGAGTGATGAGATTCTTGATAGCTTCCATGTCTTGATGCTCAAATTGTCCATTGCTATGGACTTGGCTAAGTACTTAGATTTTCCATCTGCAGAGGTTGTGCACTTTCCCCACCAGACTTGGTTTCCCAAGACAGGACCTTTCAGAAGCCTTTCCTTAGCCAAATGGACGCGCTCCAACCTATCATTCCCACTACCACCAACTGTCCAAAAGGCTAAGTTCTAGCAACCTATATGATCAAGGCAGAGCCCATATTGCCAAGTGGTTGCACTATAAGCTTCTCAACACTTGGCCTCCAAATCCCTTTGTGCCTGGGTGGCATACCACAAGTGTGATACACAAGGTAAACCATGTCCATGGGCCTTGTGTAACCACTCAACCAAAAACCACCATTCAAGTCCCATTCCACCCAGGAGGTTCATTGACTTAGTTGTTTTATTAAGAAAAACATAAGTCCAAAAGACTTAGAAATATTTTCATCATAGCATGTATATACTTTACCAACCCTTGTTTGCTACTAGCTAGGATAAGCATGGCATAGTAACTTAACTTAGGAAATTCCCTAGCAATTCTACAATTCTACCACTACTTAGGATTTCCCAACATAGCATTTGGCAAAAGTAACATGCAAGACTTAGCAAAATATTTCTAATGCTTATACAAAATATAGGGATGGAAATATTCATGAAGTACCACTTGCCTTGGTAATGGGGAGAGTAGCACTCTTCACAATCACAGTCACTAGCAAAATCTACAAAAATTTGTAGCACAAAATTACACACAATTCATATACAAACAAAAATATGAATGCATGCATGCAAGAAAATGCTAAGTGATGATTTTTGAAAACTCCACCAAGCAAGTGCATGATACAGAAACAAAACCAAGTCAAAAACTTGTTAACTAAACTTATTTAGCACTAAAACAATTTACTAAACCAATTCTATATTCAAAATAGTACTAAACAAGTTTCTGCAAAAAAAGTCATTTTAACAGAAACTTTTTGTTAAACACATTGTAGATTCAGAAAGGGCTTGTCTCCCTGATTCCAACGGTATAAAATTTGCAAAAATCTAACGTGGGAATCTAAAGTTATAGCCATTTGAAATTTGGATCTAAATCTGATTTGAATTCTATTTTTGATTTAAACTCTAGCGACGCGTCTTAATCCTATTGGCTGATACCGATTCATTCAGGATCACCCTCCCGCGCCGTTGGATCTAATTAAAACCCACGGCTCAGATCTGCCCATAACGGTTCGCTAACTTATCTAATTCCACGCGTTGGATCCAGACCTGACGGCTACAGATCAACTAACCAAACTCGAGCGGCGCTAGCGGCGACGACTGGCGGCGGCGCGTCTGACAGCGGCGGCGCTAGCGTTCTAGGTCGCGCGGGAGTGGGGGAAGTGGCTTACTAGAACCGTGGTGGCGTGCTGAAGCTCAACGTGGCGCTGGTTTGCGAAGGGGCGCGCGGGTACGGTCTCAGGGGCTCGTCGGAGTTGCGGGCGGCGTCTGTCGCTTGCAGTCGTGGTTCTTGCCGAGGTTTGGCGTTGCCCTAGCACGAACCAGAGGGGTCAGACGATGCACAAGACGCAGGCGATCAATCTCGTATGAAAGAAGGGGCAAGGGGCGCTCGGGTTTTACCTCAATTGGTCGCCGGAGTCAAGCGGCGGCGCAGGTGGTTGCGGTCGTGAATGGAAACGACGTCCTGGGTCACGAGCAGGCAAAAGAAAAGTATCAGGGGTGCGCAAGATCAAGCTGAGAATCATCGTTTGAACCAGAGAGAGGGGGGCGGTCGAGGCTCACCGGAATCGGTCGCCGGAGTCGTCGGTACAGCGGGGCTTCGAGAGAAAATGCGCGCAGCCTGGTGGCGGAGTGAGCGAGGAGAGTGGGGGGAATTCTCGCAGGGCAGAGGGGTTTAAATAGGCCCAAGCGCGACAGGAAACGCCTGCGGCATTAAGGCCAATTACGCCGCGCCATTACCGGCTTCACTGCAGCGGCGACGTGGTCTGCGGGCGCGATTTGGGGAAGACGAGGGCGACGTGGAGAGGGCCCGCTCGTCAGCGAAACGCGCGAAGGGGAGGTGGGTCTGGTCGTCAGTGACTGTCTGGGTGCGCTGGCGCGTGCGAGAGAGAAAGAAATGGCCCGGGTGGGCTAGCTGGGCCTGTTCTGATGCTGGGCCAGATTGGTGGCGCCTGGCCCTTTTCTTTTGTTTCACTCCTTTTCTTTTTATGTTTCGATTTTCTGAATTGGTTTTCAAATGAATTCAACTTCCATTTGAATTCAAAACTTCTTGGGATTTTTGCAGTGAGCAGTAGTCTTAAATATAGGCATAAGATCATGTGGTTGCTTTGCAAAGGCTTGGTCAAGCTTGGAGAACAAAATACCAGAGGCTTGCATCTGATTTGCAAAAGTTTGAAAAAGGGTTTTTGAAACTATTCCCAATTTGTAAAACTTGGGAATATGCAAACTTTGAAATCAAGCTAGGTTTGAAATCAATCAAACAATCAAATGGGGATGGCCATTTGATTTAAGTTTGTTCACATAAAATCATAGCACTATGTGCTTCTGTTTTTCTGAAATGAGTTTGAAATTGATCTCAAATCTATATGCATGCATGAATGATATGCAAACTTTGAAATTATGATTTTAGGGATGTTACACAGACGGCCAGCCAATGACGGCTTCTTCGTAACCGGCTCTATTTTCTTGGCCCGGTTCATCGCCCTGTTAAAAGGGTTATGCCACCGGGTGGCCTCCGTCGACACCTGGGATGAGGAACCCTGGGATCCATGACTAGCAACAATTTCCTCCTCCTGCAGAAGAAGTAACAGTGAATCGTTTAGAAACTAGACTTCATCGATTAGAATGCAATCAAGTTGATCCGCGTTAATTAGATTACTTACCACAATTTCCTCGAATTCCTTCCCCGCAGGATCCGCGGTGAGTTGTTTGGTTTTTAGGTCCACATGGTAACGGGCCCTGATGAAGTTTCGAATCTGCCCGGGTTCAAATTTTGCAAAGGTGTTTTCTATCCCCTTAGATCTATACTTTTCGTCCTCCTTATTCCATTTGGCCTCCGCGGTTCTGTATCCACCAGATCCGAGATGGTGATGACCTATATTCATCGCCTGCAGCACCTTTCCCCGATTACTATTGGCCAGGGCTCTTTCGGATTCACACCTCTCCTTGAACTCCCGGAACTGATCTTCGGTGATCTGCGTGTCAATCTTCTGGATCTCCTCGAGACTTTTGCCTACTTTATAGATCTTCTTCTTTATCCGGGTTCTCCAGCTGGCCAGGGCGGTGCTCATCTTTGTGAGGGCGGATTTGTTCACTTCGTTCCCATGATAATTTGTGTTTTGATACTCAGCGGGGAACTTGTATCTTGCGTGCAGCTTCTCGAAGAGGAGTGTGTGCAAGTGGCCATTATCTTTATGCCGGATATTATCGGTGTTGATCGAGATGGTTGTCCGAGTAATCGCCGCCACTTGCCCACTTTACCCTCTGACGACAAGGTCGGGCTCCAAAGGAACCCCTGTTAGGCTCACTTCGGTAATTTCCTCCCTGATGGTGCCAACCGTGTTCGAGCGCCGTTCCTTCGGCTTCTTCTTCTTATTAGGAGGATTGCTACCACTCCATGTGCCCTCTCCGCCATCAGTGGTTTCATCACCCACCGTTCCTTCGGCTTATTCCTCTGTGTCTTCCATCTCATCATCCTCGCTCTCCGAAGGATGGTATTCGGAGGTCTGTGTTATCCTTCAGCGCTGATGCACTTAGAACATCCAGCCTCGTTGTTGTCACACATCTTTGCACTAATAAAACACAAATAATGGTTAAATGCACGGAAAAATCCGGCATGACCTTTGCAAATTTTCTTAAACTAGGAGTGCCCGATTTCTGCCGAAACGGAAGTTAATCAACATTCCGGCAAAAATCGGGACTCATTTCATACAAGAACCTGCATACACGACATAATAAAGTGCTTCGTACAAGCACAAGCACAATTTCAAGTGCTACAACAATAACAAAAATGAGAATACACCATAACCAAGTGCTTCTGATCATAACCAAGTGCTAGCTTCCAAACAACTATCTCAGAACTTAACTAATGCTTGATGATATCAAATGACAACATGCAAATGATGACAGCACTTCATCATTTGCGTGTAGATTTATCACCAAAACCACTCTGTAAGTACTGTTTTTATTACTCCCTGCATATGGAGTGTCCGTGTGACAGAAATTTCATTCAACATGCAGCATTGAGCTAGTGCTGGCCATATCAGGTGTGACTGTGATCACATATTAGTAGTATGTGACAATGGCTGATCATGCACATTACATGATCGGCGTATGCCTCTTAGAGAACTGAGATACAAAGTTACAGGTACAAACAAAACACCCCCGGCTGGCTAGATCCAACCGAGAGGATGTCCAGGGAAGTAACCTGACTGAACATCAGGACCCTGAAGCCACTCTGAGCAGCGGTTCTACGTCAAGAACCAATGCTGCTGCCCTGAGCAACTCAGCCGAAATCAAAACATAAAAGACCAAGAAAAGAACCAAGCTCACAGAACATAATACAAACATTGACAAAGAATTGTAAAACCCATATCCCTGCATATCTGGCAGGAGGAACTACTCAGGAGATTGTTGGGATGATGATCATCAAGTGAAACAAACAAAGTGGCACCAGCAAATAGTAATCAGAGGCACATAAAAATCTGGAAGCTATCTATTCCAACAAAAGCCATGTTTCCATCAGGAAGCAGCAACTTCTACTAACTAGCATCTATATATTGGTGGGATGATCATCATCAACTCAAATGAACAAGTGACACCAGAAAATAGCAAGAAGAGGCACAAAAATGTGACATCCATCCACTGATCCATTTCAACAAAACACACATATATTCATATACCCAAATTCCATGCATCACCATCACTAGTACTTAGGGTGTTAGAACCCAGCATTCAATAGTAGCAACATTACAGTACATAGAAGTACTTAGCAAGGATGTTTAGGGTGCTAGAACCCATTCAACAGGAGCAAATGCTAATCTGAACCCTAACCTCACTACCCAACCCTAATCCGAACCCATTCTCACTACCCAACCCTAATCTGAACCCTAACTAATCTGAACCCTAACCATGGCCTGCAGAGAGAAGGGAGAGAGGGAGAGGGAGAGAGAGAGGGGAGGGGCGACGCTACCTCTGAGATGAGGACGACGATGACGGGCGGACGACGATGGCTGGCGGGTGGATGAGGGCTCCTCCACGGACTCCTCCTCCTCGGACGCACACAGGCCTCCTCCTCCTCGGATCGAGATAAGCGGCGCGGGCCTCCTCCTGCTCCACGGCCTCCTCCTCGAGCGGTGGCGGCTGGCGAGGTAGCGAATCGAGAGCGAGCGCGGCACAGGGCTCGGGCTTGATTGAGATGGTGTCTGAGATGGCATGAGAGGCGGACGTGGCGCGGTTGACCAGCCGTGCCCAGATAGGCGTAGCGCACTTGGGCATAGTGCGCTACGGATATCTGTAGCGCACTTGGGTATAGTGCGCTATGCCTATCGGCTTTTATCGACTGTATAAGATGGCTGTAGCTCCACTGTCTAACAACTACACTAGCCTATCCCACTGGTTCCGCCCTTAGCTCTATTCTCAATCTATGAGCACCCATGTTTCAATCCTGGTTCCCACCTTTTTTAATTTTATTTCGAAAATACTTTTAAATGTTCCAAAAAATGCCCAAAAGTGGTGATATATGCCATAGAATTTTTGTTTTGTTTTTAAAATACTTTTAAATATTCCAAAAATGCCCAAAAGTGATAATATATGTCATAAAAGTGGTACAAATATGATTCAAAGTATAACTAAATTTCATAATAATGTGTCCATGAATATTACAATCTTTTTCGACCACGCGTTTTACAATATTTCTTGAGCTAGCATTTTACAATCTTTTTTCCCTTCTTTGTCGCGGTTGAATAATTTAGCCCGGCACTCTAATGTTTCTTATTTCGAACGGGCTAACTTTTTTGGGTAGGGTTGTCCTTTTTCTTCTTGTGATGTATGTTGCCGCATCGTAGTCGTCGTCATCTTCAATCTTTGGATCGCCGTACTGGTCGAAGTCTTGCTCGTTGGCAACTCCATCCATTCCGATGATGTTTATTTTTCCTCTCCTCACGACAACACGACTAGGCTTTGTCGGGTCAGTAATGAAAAAACATTGGTCCACTTTGGTAGCCAGTACCCACGGTTCATTTTTCGCGGCCACGTTCGCACCGACGGCCTTGGATTTGGCTGCTTCGGGTATAACCATGGTTGTGAAATACCGGTCTTCTCTTTTGACGCTCTTTGCCCATCTGACACGGAACATCGACACCTTTTCTCCATAGTAGTCGAGCTCCTAGATCTCCTCGATTCTTCCGTAGAATCTTTCCTTCACGTTGTCATCGGTGTAGAATTCCGACGTTATGCCTGAGTTCTGATAATCACACTTGTTGTCCTTTTCCTCCGTGTAGAATGTGTAGCCGTTGATATCATACGCCTGATAGGTCACCAGGTTTTGCATCGGTCCCTGCGACAAGGTGAATATGATCTTTTCCATGTCAGAAGAATGCGGTCGTGGGGGATTATCAAGGAGCGTCTGCCTAAACCAACCCGTGAAATCTGAGTTGTGCTCTTTGATTATTTCTCCCTGTGTCCTCTGTATGCCCCGGTCACTGTACTTCTTCTCGATTAACCTTTTGTGCTTCTGTACCCAAGGATCGACCGGGTCTAAATGATGTAGCACGATGAGGTTTGCTCGATCAAAGTCTGCGCATCGAAAATCGAAGTCTGCATGCAGTATGCGACGACCCTCTCGGTGACCAGATCCTTCGAGCTTGCCAAGGTGCCTGTTGATGGGAAGACCGACAGGGTTCTCGATGTCTAGATAATTCGTGCAGAAAGAGATGCACTCTTCGGCCAGAAAGCCCTTGGCTATGCTTCCATCTAGACGGGACCTGTTGCAAACGTATCCTTTGATGTGTGGGGATCATCCTTTCAAACGCCATCATGCTGCGGAGGAACATCGGCCCGAGTTGGACGATGTCCTCCATGACATGGACCAGCAGATCCACCATAATGTTGAAGAATGCGGGCAGGAAGTAGACCTCAAGCTCGCATAGTATCACCACGATCTCCTCTTGTAGCCTCCCGAGCTGATTCACGCCAATCGACTTCGTAGAGATGACGTCGAAAAACTTGCAGAGGCCAAATAATGTTTCACGGACGTGCTCGTCTATTATCCCTCTTAGTGCAACAGGAAGTACATGCGTCATTAGCACGGCACAATCGTGAGACTTCATGCCATTGAACCTCTGCTTCGCCTCGTCTAGGTATCTGCTTATCTTGAAATTTGACTCCTAGAAGGCACTTGAAAAACTGTTTGATCTCATCCTGGCTTAGAGTGAAGCAAAAAGGAGGGCAGTAATATTCGTTCTTCTTGAACTTTTTACCCTTCCGATGACCTTGTGCCGTCTCCGGCTCATGATCATCGGCATCTTCCTGATCATCAGGAGTAGTGCGTCCTCCGTGAAGCTCCTTTCGGATACCCATGAATATTAGGTCGTGCCTTGCTTTCGGACCATCTTTCGTCCTATCTGTCATGTTGATTATGGTGGCGACCAGACTCTCGCACACAATTTTCGTGATATGCATGATGTCGAGGCTATGAGGCGTGCGGAGAAACTTCCAGTATGGCAACTACCAGAAAACATACCTTGTTTTCCATACCTTCATCAGCGGCTTGTCTTGCTCCCTCTTTCGCTTATTTCTAGGCTTAGGACAATCTTTCCAGTTTTTCAGCAACTCTTCCACTTCTTCGCTGCTCCTACGCTCTGGGATTCCTCGGGTCTCGGATTTGCCATCAAACAGGTCTCCACGTTTTCTCCATGGATCATTCTTGCCGAGCCACCTCCGGTGCGCCATAAACATGGTTTTCAAAGACCCTGGATCTTTCTCTAGTTGGAGATAGCTTGTGTTATCCATGCACCTAACGCATGCGCAGAATCCTTGGATAACCTGCCCCGAGATATACCCGCAACCTGGATAGTCTTGCACCGTAGTGACCAACGCGGCTCTCATAGTGAAATAATCTTGTGCGACGGCGTTGTAAGTATTGGCTCTAGATTCCCACAACATGGCTAGCTCCTCTTTCAATAGCCCGAGATACAGATTGATGTCGGTACCATGTTGTTTCGGCCCTTGAATTAGCATACTCATTTGTATGTACTTCTTCTTCATGCACAACCATGGAGGGAGGTTGTACATCCATACAAACACGGGCCAAGTGTTGTGCGTGCTGCTCTGGCTACCGAACGGATTGATTCCATCGGTGCTCGCACCAAGCCTGATGTTCCTCGAATCTCCACCGAATTCTGGGAATTCGAGGTCCAATGCTTTCCACTAGCTAGCACCTGAAGGGTGCGTTAGCAGCTCATCCTTTTCGAGGTCATCGTCATCTCCTGGCTTCTTACTTTCTGCATGCCATCGCATGAGCTTCGCTTCCTTAGGGTCCACGAAATTGCGCTGCAGACGAGGAGTGATAGGAAAGTACCATGCCACTTTTCGAGGTGATTTCTTCCCTTTCTTGTATCGACTCACGCCGCACACCAGACATGTGGTTTTCTCCGCATCCTCGCCCCGATAAATGATGCAATCTTTGAAGCATACGTGATATCTAACGTCCGGTAGATCGAGAGGACAGACGATTTTATTGGTGTCCTCGATACTAGTTGGACACGTGTTCCCCTCCGGGAGACGATCGCGCCAGAATGCCATCATATCATCGAAGCTTGCGTCGCTAAATTTGTGTTTTGCCTTCATCTCCATAGCATTGAGCGTTACATTCAACCGGGTATCATCGGGCCTGCATCCTTCATACAATGGAGTAACCGCGTCTTTCTCAAGTTGCGCAAGCTTGGCTTTCTCTCTAGCGGTAGCCCTGGCGTTACTCGTCTGCTTGAGAAGCAGCTCTTGCACATAAGGTTCCCGCACCCAGCCTGACGCTGTTCCATCATCGTCTGCTCCTTCGGCATCTAGATCATGATCATCCCGGTCTGCTTCCGCTCCTTCACCATCTCCAGGAGACTCTTCATCATCTCGCCCGTCCTTGCCGTGATGATTATCGTCATGTTGCCCACCTTCACCGTCTCCATCGTCTTCGTCATCGCTTATCCAACGAGTGTATCCATCCATGAAACCATGGCGGAGCAGGTGCGCCTGCAGATTCCCGGAATCTGGGTCGATCACCCAGTTGAGTTTGCATCTTCTGCACGGACATCTTATATCCATCTTGTTATTTCGTATCATGTCGGCCGTCGCACATTTCAAAAATCTAGCGACAATGCCTTCGCTCATTATGCAGACCATTTTTGTCTGCACGGTGTACACGGTACAATTAGAAGTTTATTGGAACCACATAATGAATGCATGCATGCAATGGTCGATAGAAAATTTCGGCATGACCTATCATAAAATTAGGACCTTTGCGAAATGCCAAAGTCTTGCCAAAATGGAAATGAATCAACATTTTGGCAAAACAAATGGCAACTTGTTCACACACAAACACAAGAGAGAGAGAGACCGATCCATACACACATGAACATATCATTATCCTCTCCATACACACATGCATATGAGCATCGATACTCTCCATATATATACACACACATGACCATCGATCCTCTCCATACGCACATCATGAGCATCAATCATCTACGTATATACATATGAGCATATCATCCATGTACACATGAACACATCCTTACATGGACAACTTACCGAGATGAGAGACTGAGATCACGAGAAGATGGAAAGGAGAGGTGCGCACGATCGAGACTGGACGGAGAAGAAGATGAGAGACCGAAGAGCTTCCTCTATTACGTATGTAACATCCAAGGCAAGTTCCACATGCTAAAAATAGTGAATGAGTGGAGAAATTGAGGTGTGAAGGAGAAGGATCCCGACTAGATCTAAGGAGGAAGAAGAAGGGGAAAGTGAAGTGTGGGGTGGTGGGATGATCACATGACCACATGTGCACATGCATGGTCGACACATCCGTTGCGCACATGGCGCTAGTGCGCCACAGGGAAAAATAACATCCGTGGCGCACATAACAAAGTGCGCCACGGATATTTCTGCCCATTTAAGGAGCAGAGGGGGCTTCACATAGGTGTAGCGCACTTGCCACATGTGCGCTACGGCTATCCCTAACAACTGTAGCGCACCTCCCCCATGTGCGCTACGGGTATGCGGCATGCGGCCAGCAGGGCCCTGGCCCACACATATCTGTGGTGCACTATGACCATGTGTGCCACGGTTGTTCTAGTTACTAGTAGGGCACTGCCCACAGGTGAGCCATGCCTGTTTTAGCCGTGGGGCACTTCAACCATGTGAGCCACGGATGTGCTGATTACCTATAGCCGTTTTCCTAGTAGTGTCCATTGAGTTGTTTGTGAAGGGATGTTCCATATGTGATGTTTAAAGTCCATGTGTTAAGTCATGAAGGATTACAATCTCAAGAGAATAAAGTGAAAGATAAGAACTCATTGTGCATCTCAATATATTGTGATAAAGCATAATAAGATCAAGTGGGAGACAAATTGCAAATCATGGGTTTGTAAGGAAGATTTCATGTAGCTCATCAAGTGGAGATCTTCATCAAGATTGAAGAAGTGCAAGTTCAAGATGAGTATCTAGTAGATATCAAATGCTTGAAGCTTGGAAATCATTCATTATAATGGATTTGTGAAGATATACCTAAGTGAGGCTTTCCCATAGTGGAGTATGGGAGAGAAATCTGCGAGACTTCAACAAGCAAACGCGATCAATAAAGGTATTCCATTTTTTTCCAAGCATGACCGCCATCTATATCTCAAGTGGAATGTGCAAACAAAAGGTATGACCTTGATAGGTTTTATATTTTATCGGTCTCGAGGTGGTTCTTGGGAGACCGGATATAGGTTCGATAGTCGTACTATCAAGGGAGCTCTCGGGTGATTAGCTTGATCATATCATTCGTAGAGATCTCAAACATTTTCATCGTTTCCATCGTATTTCTTGGTTTTTATTTGGATCTTCTCTATCCGAGGGTTTAGATTTTGTGATTATCTTCAAAACAAGCTCGAGTTCATAAAAAATGGATTTCATATTAAAAAGTCGTTTAGTTTTTTATGTTGGAGATTTTACTGGTTCGTCATGATAGTGTGGTCAAAACCTTCATCTTGAGGTTTGACACTAGTGCAGAGCGGCCCATATGTCCCGATTAGTAAGGGACTTTAGTCCCGGTTCCCCAACCGGGATGGGGCAATCGGGACTAAAGCCCCAACCTTTAGTCCTGGTTGCCCTACCAACCGGGACAAAACAGCGTACACGTGGCCGCTGTTCCGCGCGAGGGGGGGGGGAGCAACCGTCCCGGTTCGTAACACGAACCGGGACAAATAACCCTCTGCCACGACAGACCTTTGGCACATTTCTATGCCGTGGCAGAGAATTTATTTTGGTACCTTTTTTTGTCGCGACAGCATTTTGGCCACTTTTTGTGCCGCGGCAGAGAATTCATTTATGTTGTTTTATTTTTTATTTTGTGTTTTGCACTCATCAATGAAGGAACAATTATATTACACAAGATCATCATGACAATATAGATCAAGTGTCGAACATACTACATTCGATACACGGATTTCGTGCACTATATACAAAATAAGCTCTTTGTACAATCCCTATTTCCTATGCACACCCGCATAGTATTCTCCTTTTGGGTCTAGGACTTCTGTATCCAAGAATCCCGCCAATTCCTCCTGAATTGCTTGTACGCGATCCTTTGGCAGAAGACCGACCCGTAGACGTTCAAGCTGATTTAAAAAAGGAGTCAATCTATATGTATGAAACTAAACACAATTTGATGGTAATAAAAAACTATAGAAATTGTTTACGTACGTGGAGTTGCTCTAAATTTCTGCCCTTCTCACAGCACGTCTGACGGATGAACTTGCAAACATAGTATGCACATAAATTGTTCCCTGGTCCCTGCGTCAAGCACTTTACGAGAACATAGTTCAATGAAAATAATAATCAAGCATGATAATAACTGTATCAAAACTAGAATCAAAGAGATGCGCGGATATAGCTAGTGGTGCTTACATCTAGTGGTTTAAATGTAAGCTCCTCTTTCCAAACACCCCTAGCCTTCTTGGTAAACCGTTTCCAAGCGCTGCCTGACGAAGAAAACGAATAAAAGAAGTTATTAATTACTTGATATCATAAAATTCACGAACGTTGCCCGATATACTGTCGTAATGATTAGAATTACCGTTGGAGAATCATTTGCATGTCCTTCCACATCTCAAGGGGTTTATGTTTCGATTCCATCACTAGTACCCTCCCTTTGTTAGTTGAATGATTAACTGAATATAGTGGAAGCTGCGCATGCATAACTCATCAATTATATATTTAACGTCGAGTAAGCGAAATAGAAAGTGTATACAAGACAATAACACTCACTCGAAGTTGTAAGGAAATAGTACTTCCCTTCCAGTTTCTTGAAACCATAAGGCGTGTACGATATTATCCTCCATAACCTGGGGGTTTGTTTTGAGATTAGCTTGATGAACCCAATATGGGTCAACGAACCCAATGTCATAGATTTGTCCTCTGCTGCATTCGAGAATCTTCATTCTGCATATTATAGTATGATTATATACATGCAATAAACAAGGTGAGATAGCTAGAGACTAAATTAATTACAGAATTAATACTTACAGACAATAGGCACTGATGATCGATTTGTCCAAGGCATCTTGATTGAATAATTGAAATAGTTCAACAAATTCGATGGCTATCATGTCATCTAATTCTTTCCCATAATTCTTTTTTGTAACCTTCAGCATTATCCAGTTAGCCCCGGCCTTTGTGGCATGCATGTACCAGTTTTGCAATCTTCGCATTTTTGTTGGAAGATTCTTTATCTCCTCGGGTTTGACGAGAGGTTTGCCGTACTGGTATTCGTATGCTACTTCACCCACGGGGAAGTACTGTAACTGAGATAAGTAGTGGGCAATACTCATACCTTGAGCAGCGGCCGCTTCTCCGTATAGTGCAACTACATCTGGGTCATACTGCTCTTCGGCCGCATATTTGCTCGACCCCACATTGGTATGGGAAATCACCTTGAGAGGGGCGCAAGATTGTTTTGTTTGTTCTCAGAGCTGGGCAAAAGATTTCTCGCTTGCATCAGTACTGCTCTTCGACAGTTTTTGTGCCGCATGTGACTTGAGAATAGAGCGCTCATAGTCTGATGACAGCTTTCGCTCGGGTTGGTGAAGGCCCTTTAGCATTTTGAACACTCGGGCCTTTTCTTCTTTGGTGCTGGGGAACTCTGGCTCTTTCGGCCGCCTCAGGTTAGCGAAAAACATTGTTGTTTGCGCCTCAACGATCGTCGTAGTCTCCTCTTCAGTACAGTCATAAGCTCTCTTGGGAGAAACCTTTGGTAATTTTGGAAGAGGCTCCTGTTTACGTGTCGGCGATCGCGTACCACTCCGCAGAGTAGCGGTGGTATGGTTACGCTTTTTTCCTGAGGCGCCGGCGATGTCTGCGCCGGAGACTGGTGAGGCGACGAAGACGAGTGAGGCGACGGATATGGGTGAGGCGACGAAGACGGATGCCATGGCGGCGACGGCCGCGCTGGAGATGGGTGATGAGACGGGTGAGGAGGCGGAGAAGATGGCCTTGACGTGTGATTTGGAATCACGATACATTCCTTTGGCCATAGAATGGTGACGTTTGTTGCTTCTCCCAGTTCAGTCACATCCCCTTCACCTGCAGGGTAGTCAAGCTTCAAACCTTGAAAGGTGGGCATGAATTCATCCACCCTGACAACAACGTAACCCTGTGGAACTGGACGACAATGGTAAGTTGGTGTGGGTCCAATTGGTAAGGTATAGCCGACCGCCACCTTCATTGATATGTTCACAACTTTGACATGTAGCTCGCAGTGTGTCATCTGTGTGATATCATCCACTGGGTAGCCAACACGAGCCATTGTCGGTGCACCATCGTCATCGTCATTGTCATCACCCGGGACCTTGGTGGAAGCTACACTGCTTTTTCGATTATTCCATAGGCCGGTAGCATCGAATGCAGGTTCTACCACCATGTGTTGAGGAGATGGGACGGTAGTACCTTGTTGGCTAAGTGCGTTAATTTGATCTTGTTGCTTTATTCGTTCTTCAATTATACGCATTCGCTCTTTCTGAATATCTTCTTCAACTTCCGCCTTGTCCTTTCTCCTCTTACGGCTTCTATCAGGATATTTCTTCCTCTCTTTGGGAAACCCAGTTCTCCATGGTTGGGAGCCTATTGTGCCTCGTGTTCGTCCATCATGCACTACTAGAGAAAAGGCTATAGGAGACATGCTTATGCGAGGCACATTTAGACCATATGCGCCTCCTATAAAATAGGCGAGGCACACTCCTTCTCCATGCGCCTCTAGTATAAAAATAGGCGAGGCGCATATGATAAGAATGCGCCTCCTATAATCCCTGTACGGACGAAATATAGCAGCCCCATATTATGCGAGGCGCATTCCAGTCATATGCGCCTCCTATATATTAGATAGGCGAGGCGCATATGGGCAGAATGCGCCTCGCATAATCTGTGTGGGCCCGCGTGTTGGTAGGTGCACGAATATGCGAGGCACATATGGTTATATGCGCCTCCTATATTTGATAATATGCGAGGCGCATATGGTCATATGTGCCTCAAGTAACTCTTGCGGGCCCGGGTGGAGGTAGGTGGCCGCATAGGCGAGGCGCATATTGCTATATGTGCCTCCTATAGTTTGAATTATAGGAGGCACATATTGTGCAATATGCGCCTCCTATAACCTGACACCACTTTTTTCCAGCTTTTTGCACATGGAGCCAACTACCACCCCACTCACTTGTCTCACTTCTTCCTCCTCCACCAAGACAAATCTGGTCGCCCCCTCCTCCTCCCCAGCTCATTTCCCCCATTGATTCACCATAGAAGCTTGCTCAACATCCATCGGTTGACACCCATATGTAAGTGAAGTCTCTTTCTCCTCTAGATCTACAACATGTCCATTTACTTCTCCTCCGACTCTCTTGCGCAAGTCGTCGTTGGAGGAAGCGTGAAGGCGTTGCTTGCATGTATGCGCGTTGTCGGAGACACCGACTATATGATTGTGTTGTGGTGCTACTTTTTGTGCAGGGATTTCATTTGAGATGCCAATGTTTCACCAGAATGTCGATTTATTTCTTTTCCGGCGAATTTCTGGCACTCGAGGATGTCCTCTTTTTAGGGGAGGTCATGCCAAATTTTTCCGGCGATCCACGTCCATATATGCTCTAATTATTCTCTTGCTCTTTGTACCGCGCAGGCGGCCATGGTCCGACCACTGATCAACAAAGCCCGCGTGGATAGGTGGATGACATGCGCGAGGGCCGACATGGAACGCGCAAACAAGACAGAGATAAGATGTCCATGTCGGGATTGCAAGCTGATGTATCTGATAAGGCACGATTCCGGAATGCTGGAGTCGCACCTGCTTCGATGTAGTTTCATGGATGGTATACTCCGTGGATACGTGATGACAAAGATGATGATGAGGATGTCAATAATGGTGAAGATCAAGATGCCAGTAACGATCACGAAGATCAAGACACCAGTCACGATCACGAAGATCAGGGTGGCACTGGGCATGGACACGAAGATGATCAAGGTGGCGTCGGGCATGGACATGAAGATGATCAAGGTGGCGCCGGGCATGAACACGAAGATCAAGGTGTCGACCATGATTCGAGCTGGCTGCGAGACCCTCATGTCCAAGATCTTCTTCTCAAGGAGACGAGTAACACCAGAGCCGCCGCTAGAGAGAAAGCTAAGCTAGAAAGAATGGAGAAAGACGCGGTCACTCCATTGTTTGACGGATGCAACGACGGGGATACCCGTCTAAATGTAACGCTCAGGGCTCTGGAGATGAAGGCGAAACAAAAAATGACCGACGAATGCTTCGACGACAACATTGGATTCTGGCACGATATTCTTCCCAAGAAGGGGAACACATGTCCGACTAGTATCGCTGAGGCAAAGAAAGTCGCGTGCCCTCTCAATCTATCGCACGTGAAATACCACGTCTGCATAAATGATTGCATCATCTACCGGGGCGAGGACGCGGAGAATACCACGTGTCCGGTGTGCAAGACCTCTCGATATAAGAGAGGGACCAAGAAAGCTCCTAGGAAGGTGGTGTGGTACTTTCCTCTAACTCCTCGTTTGCAACGGTATTTCGTGGACCCTAAGGAAGCACAGCTCATGCACTGGCATGCGGAAAGAAAGAGGCCGGAAGACGATGATCCGGAGAAGGAGGAAATGCTGAGGCACCCTTCGGATGCTTGCCAGTGGAAGGCGTTGGACCTCCAATATTACCAACATTTCAGGAAAGAGTCAAGGAACCTCAGGCTGGGCGTGAGCACCGACGGACTCAATCCGTTCGGAAGCCAGAGCAGCACACACATCACCTGGCCGGTGTTTGTATGGATCTACAACCTCCCCCCTGGTTGTGCATGAAGAAGAAGTACGTAACCATGAGTATGCTGGTTCAAGGGCCAAAACAACCCGGTACATACATCAATTTGTATCTCACGTTGTTGAAAGAGGAGTTGGCTACATTATGGGAAGAAGGAGCCCGTACGTGGGACGCCTCGAGACAAGACTACTTTGACATGAGAGCGGTAGTGATCACGACGGTGCAAGACTATCCCGGTTACGGATACTTCTCGGGGCAGGTGGTCCAAGGATTCTATGGGTGCGTTAGGTGCAAGGATAATACAACGTACCTCCAGCTACAGAAAGATCACTGGTCCGGGAAAACCGTGTTCCTTGGGGCTCGGAGGTGGCTTCCCAAGAATCACGCCTGGAGAAATCTAGGACATCTGTTCGATGGGACGATCGAGCTCCGAGGAATCCCGCACCAGAGGAGCGGCGTGGAAATCTATAAGCTGTTGAATAACTGGAAGGAGTGCCCTGTGCCGGGAAAGACCCAGAAGAAGCCAGAGCCGTTGCTGAAGGTATGGAAGGCGAGGTCTGTTTTCTGGGACTTGCCATACTGGAAGATCCTCCGCGTGCCTCATAGCCTCGATCTCATGCATATCACGAAGAACGTGGACGAGAGTCTGCTTGCCACCCTCCTTAACACCGACAAGACCAAAGATGGGCCGAAGGCAAGCAACGACTTGAAGCATATGGGCATCAGGGATGAACTTCAACCACCACCTAGCGATGATGAGGAGGAGGACGAGGAGGAGGAGACAGAAACACAGAATAGCCGTCATCGCAAGGGAAAAAAGGTTAAGAATGGCAAGGTCAAGCTCAAGGCCTCGTGCTTCACTCTGAGTAAGAAGGAGGCCATACAGTTTATGAAGTGCCTCCTCGGAGTCAAATTTCCGAACGGCTACGCGGGGAAGATAAGCAGATGGCTAGACGAGGCAAAGCAACGCTTCAGCGGGATGAAGTCTCACGATGTCGCCATGCTAATGACGCAGGTACTCCCGGTCGCTATCCGAGGTATAATGGACAAACACGTCCGTGAAACACTGTTTGGCCTCTGCAACTTTTTTGACGTCATCTCTCGGAAGTCGATAGGCATTAACAGGTCACGAGGCTACATGACGAGATCGTGGTGATAATGTGCGAGATCGAGATCTATTCCCCCCCCCCCCCCCGCTTTCTTCGACGTCATGATTCATCTGCTTCTCCATGTCGTGGAGGATATCGTCCAGCTCGGTCCTACGTTTCTGCGAAGCATGATGCCGTTCGAAAGGCTCAATGGACACATCAAGGGATACGTTAAGAACAAGTCCCGTCCAGATGGAAGCATAGCAAACGGCTTCCTGGCCGAAGGGTGCATCTCTTTCTGCTCGAACTTTCCACAAACCGAGACCCCTCTTGGTCTGCCATTCAACAAGCACCTCGGGAGGCTCGCTGGATGGGGTCACCATGAGGGTCGGCACCCAAAGCATGTCGACATCGAGGGCCGAACCAAGGACTTTGAAAGAGAAAACCTGGTCGCGCTGCAACACCTGCAGGTTGTTGATCCATACATACATGAGCACAAAGAGTTTATCAAGAAGAATTACGCTGACCGGGGGCACCAGGTCCCGAGGGAGGAAGATGTTATCAAGGAGCACAACTCCGGTTTCACGCGGTGGTCCAGGGAGAAGGTCATAGCTAATCCACCACATGGCGAGTACTCAGAGGAAGATAAACTCATATTCTCCTTGTCACAGGGCGCCTAGCACAACCTGATGACCTATCAGGCTTACGATATCAACGGATACACGTTCTACACAGAGGAAAAGGACAATAACTGCGATTACCAGAACTCAGGGGTAACAGGGATATTCTACACCGGCGACGTCCCGGAAAGATACTATGGAAGAATCGAGGAGATTTGGGAGCTCGACTATGTTACGGAGAAGGTGCCGATGTTCCATGTCAGGTGGGCCAAGAGCGTCGAGAAAGAAGGACGGTATTTCACCACCATGGTTATACCGTCAAAGACCACCAGCGCAAACGCACCCGTGAGAAATGAGCCTTGGGTTCTGGCTAGCAAAGTCAACCAATGCTGGTATAATAAAGACCCGTCAAAGCCTAGCCGGGTTGTCGTCAGGAGAGGCAAGAGGAACATTATCGGAATGGACAGAGTCGCCAACGAGCAAGACTTTGACCAGAACGGCGACCCGAAGGTAGAAGACGGGTACGGCAACCAAACACCGTACACCACAACCCTACCTAAGAAAGGATTTCCGTTCAAGAGAAGTAGTGAAGACGTTCCGGACCTAACCTATGCAACCGCGACAAAGAAGGGCAAGAAGACGACATTGTCAAGAAACGCTAGCGCGCTCCGACCATTGCCAAGAACCGTCGTATGTGTGTGGCCTACTATTATGTATCGAAACATTCTTAATTTTCATTATGTGTGTGTTATAATAATATTGCATTGAGAATATTATGTATCATTGAGAATACTCACTTTTGTTGTTTTAGTAACATTTGAATATTTAAAATATTTGTAGTATATTTTATAGTTCATATTTTGTTTGGACAATGCTTTTACATGAAAAATGGCCTTTAAAAAAATTCTAAAAAGTTTGTGACCCTGGAACCTGGATGGCCAGTGTTTGGAATCAGACAAGGCATGTTACCACTAGGCTGCTACACGTTTATTGACAGAAACCAGCGCAGTGTGCTATTTGTCTATGACTGCATATTATACGAGGCACATTCGGCCCAAATGCGCCTCGCGTAATATTATACGAGGCACACTCTACAATATACGCCTCGCATATCTGGTGCCCCGCACGGACGGTTTCCTTTTTCTCTGGATTGAACCGTCGTCGTCCTCCAGATCGAAGTCGTCCTCCAGCCGCCAGATCGAAGTCGTCCTCCAGATCGAAGTCATCCTCCAGCCGCTGGCCGTCCACGCCGGCAGCAGCCCGCCGTCCACCATCATCGAGAGGTGATCCCCGACCCCATTCCCCTCTCCCTCCCCTTCCCCTACCCCTCTTCCCTCTCCCTGATACTTCGGCGACCACCTACAGGAGGAGCACACCTCGCCCGCGACCCGCCCGCCCCGTGGAGGAGGAGCCCGACGCCGCCGTCCCCGTGAAGGAGGATCACGCCGCCGCCCCGCCTCATGGAGGACCTGCTGTTGCTACTGCGCTCGTGAAGGACCTACTGTTGCTGCGCTCATGGAGGACCTGCAACCTCACCTCTGTCCTCAGCACCCCAAGGTGAGCGCCAATCCCCCTTCTCCCTTACCCCTCGTAATCCTGGCATCAGTTGTTGATGTTCTTTTTTCAGTCAGCTGATAGTTGATGTTCTCGTTTTCGTTTATGTTAATAATCGGCAATGCCAGCGTGATGAGTGTGATGGTACAAATCCAAGGAACCGAAGCCATGTTTGGGATAATTTGGAAAAGGAAAAAAACTTGTATGAGAGAGACTGTTTCCTTAGGATGCTTGGAGAAATTGCTCTTCTTAAGAAAAGTCTTTGCCTTTTTAGTGCTCATTTTTCACGTCATCAGCAAATGGATACAGATGTTACAAGCAAATGCGTGTGGTTTTGTTTCGTCGCTGGTCCGTCTGAATGCGAACGAATGATGTATAGCTGCACCGTGCTTATACAAGACTCAATTCTGTAGTGTGCCTACATTTCTTGCTGTCTTTACGTCTTGCCCAGGCTTTGCAAACCAGCTGGCTCCGCCACTGCCGTGCATACATATGGCATCAAACATACACTTCTGTTGAATAATACATAGTCAAGTACTGCTACTTGCCATTACTTGAATATCAGTATTTACTTTTGTGTTGTTGCATTGTTGTTGTTCTTTCTTGTTTGATGCTTCTGAATTGAGAGGTTTTTTGTTGAATAACTACACTATTTTGTTGGAGATGATAAAGTAATCTACAGCAAGTTGTGTATGCTGTCCAGAATTTGTGTATGCTGGCAGCAAGTGTGTGGATATGTGGGACAAATGGCTGTGTTTGTGTATGCTGGCAGCAAAATGGCTGTGTTTATTTATATTTAGGATTTTTTGTGCAGGTTTTTCTTTTTGAGTTGCCAATGTTTCGCCGGAATGTTGATTCATTTCCGTTCCGGCGAATTTCTGGCACTCCTAGACATAGAAAATTAGCAAAGTTCATGCCAAAATTTTCTGTGAATTTTTGTGCTTATTAGTTTCATTTATTTGTGTTTAGAAATGTCGGAGCCGGGCCCTTCTAGCAAGAAGCCCTTTTGGGAGCAGCAGGCGGAGATGGAATCCCTAGAGGACCCGGAATTTGTTCTGCGGGACGACGAGATGGAGGAGGACGAGGATACCTCGTCGGGCAATGAGGAGATGGGGGACGGCGATGGCGACGCCACTACCACTGATGGTGGCGGTGAAGCTACTACAAATGGTGGTAGCGCATCGAAGAAGTCTCGGAAGGATCGGACCCCGATCGTGGTCGACCTCAAAAGGTCCATCATCACAAGCGTGAGCCCTAAAGGTGCGCCTTTGGAGCCAAAAGATTTTGTTGGGGGTTACTCTAACCAGCTCGTGGCAATCCTCCGGAACACCGTCACGATCAACATGGAGAACCTGAAGGCCAAAGAGAACAAGGGTTTCCTCATCCAGCTTTTCCGGAAGCTGCACGCAAGATACGCGTTCCCGGGTGATGAGAAAAACAAGTATAATAATGACAATCTCAAAGGGAATCCGGTGAACAAGTATGCCCTCGGGAGGATGACCAAGGCCTTGTCAAATTGGAAGGCTCGGGTGAAGAATCTGATTTTTGAGGAGAAGCTAAGTTATTCAGAGCTCGTCAAGAAGGAGCCTCTGGTCAAGGAAGAAGACTACAAGGTGTTCAAGGCCAGATGTAACTCCGCCTTGGGCAAGGCCAGGACTAAGAAGGGCAAGGATATGAGATCCCAGAACATTGGTACCCACCATCTCGACTCCGGCGGTTATAGAGCCGCGAGGCCCAAATGGGATAAGGAGGACGCCGACGCTCGTGCAAAGGGGTTGACACCTCCCTTTGACGACATAAAGGAGGATAAGGCAAAGAACTTCGTCAGGGCCCGGTTTGCCAAGCCGAAAGGGAGTTCTGATTATTCTTCGGAGCCTGCCAGCCCCTTTGCTCTGAGGGTGATGGACTTCATGCAAAAATATGTAAGTAGTTTGCATGCAAGTCGATTAATTGCATTCATGATTAATCAATGAAGTCCAGTTTTCTGATCAAATACTTCGCGTTCCTTGTGCGCAGGACGAGGAGTGTAGGAGCTCCTCATCCCAGGGGTCAGCGCCACCACCTGTCGCCAAGTGGGACACCACTTTTAACAGGCGCTGAACCGGACCAAGAGTGTCGATCCCCTGGTGGCCCCGTCGGCTGGTCGTGTGGTCGGCTTTGGCGGCATACCATGGTCCGAGTACTATGGCACCCCGGAGCGGAAGGGCAAGAAGGCCGAAAGCGCCGAGGTAAAACTCCTAAGGGAACAGGTGGAAGCCTTTCCAAATATAGTCCAAGATGCCGTGAACAAGGTTGTGTCGGCTGTCGAGACAAAGTTCCAAGAACAAGTCCAGACACAAGTCCAGTCACAAGTCCATTCACAAGTGAACGAGAAGCTCAACACCATCCTTCCCGTCTACGTGGAAAAGTACAACAAGTGGTAGAAGGGTGGTAAACGGGGGCCGCCACCGGTTCCCAACCTCGACAGCGCCCAATTGGACAATGTGGCGCGGCCGGAGGAGTTGGTGACTCCTCCAGCGGGGCCGGTGGTGGTGGAGACTCCTCTAGCTCCGGAGCTTAACTTGCCCACTGCGGCGAAGGCGCCGGCTCGCACCACCGTGCCATCAGGCAGCCACTCCGCCACTTGCGTGGTCAAGCCTTTCGGCGTCGGTGCCTCGACATTGGCCGAGTTTGACGCCCTCAAGGTAACTAACTAACTAAAGCAAGAGTTGGGAGGCTCAACCACACCGATGACTTGATCTCTGTTTTTCTAACGCTCGGCCTACATGTCGATCTTTCGTAGGGAGACACTCCTTGCACTCTAATGCACTGGGTGGGGGCCAGTTGATGTATGTTGCCAAGGGTACTATTGTTCAACCAGAGAACCGCAAAATGCACAATGTCACAATGCCACCTGACATGATGAGGGTCAGATACAGTATGGTGCTTCCGGGCTACGAGCAAGTGGAACCTCCCTCTCAACCTCAAGGATGGGATGAGGAGGACACGGCAGCGGTCCTGAATACCGGCTTCGGCTACTTGTACCTATGGCCGAAGAGCCAGATCCGTTTGGGGACGGAGGACCAGCTCAGCATCACCCTAGAGGCAGCACAACCAGCACATGATGAAGACTTCGAGATGGGAGACTTGGACAACATGGCACAAAATCCTGATGATGATGGAGAAATTGACCCGAACTTCGGTGACCAGTTTGTTAACACAACGTTTTCTGATTGGTATGAGCCGGGACCATCAGGCACACATCAAGTTGCCGAGACCCAACCAGCACCAGCGAAACACCCTTGCAAGGTGCGTCTCTTCCCAACTAGTCAGGAGACACCACCACCTGCCCCCTTCACCGAGCCTCCAAGGCCAGTAGTTCCTTTGATCAGCCCCGACACCCTCCATAAGACGGTCGGTGAGGTGAACGCAGTGGCCGAAGCCGTAAAGAGCAATAAGGGTCGCAAAAGGAAGCCTAAGGGTGATCGGGGCCAGGATCCAAATCCTCTTTTCCGGGACGGCGCTGTGGGGCAAGCCAGGAATCAGCAGCACGTGGCAGGTGTACCGATGCTGTGTAAATCGATGCTCGAGGTCGCAGGCTCGCATATGCGTAGTATTCATTATGGCTGTCTCACAATTGAGGAGTGCCGCATTCGCGACAACGATCAGTCATACCTCGTTTTCAAGGCTAAGGTGCCTTCTCAGATGCCGTGCTTCGTCAGTGTACCCCCGAGGATATCTTCTACGTGCGGCATACCGACCTCTTTGACATGTTGAACGGGTTTCGACTGCACAATACCCTGGTCCGGCTGTTCTCCCTCAATATGGCCATGGAGATCACCAGAGACAAGATCTCGGGCATCCAGATAGTGGATCCCTACTACATGCGTGACGCCGTCCTGAAAGATGCTGAGGCCATAGATCTGGCGACCGACTACCTCTCAAACTTCCTACAAACATACTCGGACAAGGATGTGATTCTCCTTCCCTACCATCCCATCACGGAGGATGATCGGACAGGCTGTGTGATCATAAGCTTGAATTTGAAACACTCAACAGCCTTGTACCTCGACTCAAACAGTGCGATCAAAAAATACTACACCAGTATCAAGAAAATTCTTGATGGCGCTCTCACCGGCTACGTCGCAGCGGGAGGCGTCAAACCGGCAAGGCCACATGTAAAGTTCGGCGCGCACGTGTTCCGCCACACGGCGAAGTTCGCCTACGTCAAGCAGCCGTCTGGCACTGGGAAGGATGCCTTCTACGCCCTTTACCACATGAAGGCGTTCTTCAATGACATGGAGACCAAAACGCTGCCATCTGACCTCGTGAGTTGGGCTGAAAAGCTTGCATGCATACAGGCTCGCAACCTCAGGCAACACTTCTTCAACATCCAGGAGGAGATCGCGACAATCATGTACCAGGGAGTCATAAAATCTGGAGGCACCTTCTACGGCGGCTATACACCATCCAACAGGGAGATAGAAGAACGCTTAGCGCAGCAGGGTGACGGCAGGATGTTCATGCAGATGGCAAAAACTCGGTCGGGCTTCATCAATGCCCCCCCAAAGCCGACTCAAGAGCCGAAGAAGACTTCATGATTGCATTGCCTGGGTACCTAGCTATTAGTTCCGAACTCGTGTTGTAACCTCTTATCACTATGTTAAACTTGCCTAGCAAAACCTTTAGAATATGTTTCGTCAATCGTTGAACTTGATTGTGAGAGACACTAGCTAGTTATTTGTGTTACGAACTATTTTAAGTGCTTGTTGCTTTTCATTTGTCATTGCTTCCCTACTTCTTGTGGTTTGCTTTCTTTGTCTTTCTTCGAAATGTCGATGATTAGAACATGTTGTGGCGGATCTGGTGTGCCAAGTAGACTAGTAATTTGGGCATATATATTCTACTTGACGCACAAGATCGAAGAACGAGCATTATTATTTCCGTGCCCAACCTAAGTATGAGGTACTAATCCAAGTCATTCTTGGTTTGCTTTTTTTGGTCTTTCTTCGAAATGCCTATGATTAGAACGTGTTTTCTTACATTTTGTTGCACCCATATATATGCATGATTCTATCTTGTGAACTGCTAGCTATTGCTTTCCACTGACATAAGTAATATCATCTTTATTATGTGTAGGAGATGGCGAAGAAGTGTTATGTCGTGTACATCGGTCGGGTTCCAGGTGTGTACGAGGAGTGGAAAGACTGCCAGAAGCAAGTGAACAACTTCTCGGGCAACAACTACCAAGGCTATGAGAGTAGAGAGGTGGCAGAACAGAAGTGGAGGAGGCATGGAAGGAAGAAGTGGAGGAACTTCCTCGTGATCACCACCTTGTTGCTCTTCATGGTAGGTTATGTGTTCTACTTCATCTAGGTAGAGCTACGTCGTTGGAGTTGTAATGTGATTGTGAACTTGTACTCGGAGGTGTGAACTTGTGGCACAAACACTTGATGTATGAACTTGTATGTCATGATTGATGTGTAATGTATTGTATTCATGTTGGTTCTATTATGCTTTGGCAAATTGCAAGTTTCTGAAAAATTCTGTGCTCTTTATACTGTATTCTGGACTATATTGTATATTTGAATATCTGTATATTATTATTTATAGTGGTCTGTAAAACTTGAATTTCGAAAATATTACCGGAGGCGCATATAGGACACTATAGGAGGCGCATATACTATAATATACGAGGCGCATTGTGAAACATATGCGAGGCACATATGATATGAGCCTCCTATACTTCACATATGCGAGGCGCATATCGATATGCGCCTCCTATAATTCACATATGCGAGGCGCATATCGATATGCGCATCCTATAATATCATATGCGAGGCTCAAAGATCATATGCGCCTCGCATAAGCTTTTAGGTGCGCCTCGCCTAAGGTTTTCTCTAGTAGTGATGTTCCTTATTACCAAGGGCTAGTGTGATCTCATCATTCTCTCTATCAGGAATGAAGTCCCCATCTTTAACAACCTTTACTGCTTTTATAATCTTCTCGATTGGCAAGGAGTCTTCTTTATGTCGTATGTTATATATACACTTCCCTTCCGAGTCCAACATGCCCCCATGCCCGTAAAACCAATTCTTTGCACGTTCGATCCAATCGTCTGTCTCTGGGATGATCTTTTTAGCACGAAGTTCATCCTCAAGTTTCTTCCACTTAGGAATGCCAGCCCTGTAGCCACCTTGACCTATAGTATGGTGATACTTCTTGTTAGCAGCATTCAGCTTATTCGTTGCAGACATTTTCTTAGATTTTTTGATGTCTTGTAATTCACAAACTCAGCCCAGAATGGTTTTAACTTCTGATACTGAATCTTCTCGAAATCCGGAGTCTTCTCTTTCACGACATAGTCAAGGTGCAATCTTTTCTTCCAGTCGGTGAAACACTGGGCCATCTTCTTCATAGCCCACTCCCTGACCTTCATCTTCATGGCTTTGGCATGTTCTAAGGCATCCTCAACTGGATCCTCCGCATTTGGATCTAGCTCTACCTTCGATAGTTTGAAATTAACCATGAGCCTCTTCCACAGTAAATCTTTGGCCATGTTAGGGACATATAAACTTGTTCCCTCTTCTTCCGCACCAACAGGCCTATTCCAATTTCGTATGGTGATCGGGACGAAGTCCCTAACGATTACTCCGCATTGTGCCACAAATTTGTTTGCAACAATAAGGGGAGCCGTCGGTTTGCCGTCGTCACCGATTTCTTCGATCCTGAACCTCTCATGGTCTTCCAAATTTTTTGTTGGGCCTTGTCCGCTCTTTTCAGTAGATTTGTTTGATCCGGAGGGCTAAAAGAAGAAAGATCATCGTTAATATTTCTATATTGACAGCAGATGATTAGTTAATGAATTAATTATATTACATGCACCTCACCGGAGCGGTCGTCTTCTCGATCACACAAGGCATCGCCTTCTCCCTCGCAGAAGGCATCACCTTGAACCTCAAAGAAGTCGTCTCTTCCAGCAAAAAGAGGATCACCCTCACCGGAGTTGTTCAGAAATGTCGATACATCTAAATTTTCTTCTCCACGGATCACACCTTGGATCAACTCTTCCTTTTCTTCGTCTCTGTCATGTGGATCCATATTTTCTGCATAGGTGGAAAAACGGATAAGTCAAAGAGGCTAAGCGAGAATGTTAGGTAGGGTGAGATATAAACCCTAATTTGGAGAAACCCTAATATATACATACACAATAATAAAAATGAAGATAAACCCTAAACCCTAAACCTAGCTACAAAAGGGAAACTATGTAGTAGATAGGTAACTCTAGCTACTGACAAAAGACCACATTGGAATCATATACATCATAGCGAGAAAGTTGATACTTTGTAATAGGTTCATAATGAGAGGCTACGCTTCCCTCGGGCTCAGATCCTATCGTGAAGAACCAATACCGGATAGAAAGGCGACAATTCAAGACATGGCATAATGCAATGCGCAAACAATATGTATGACATGTCAGATTAGATACTACGCAGTAACCATAATCCATGTCGATTTAAGAGGGTTCGAAATGCCCTGGCAAAGGTGCATCGTCAAACTCACATGTATATGAGGGGTATCGATGTTCTTCCAACTAAACTAGGGTTTAAAGTTTCTTGACAATGTATTATGATTTCTTAGACACATAGCTCTCAATTTTCTGAACATTTTGATATATTATACATATTTTTATGATTAAATATGAATTAGTTATTGATTTTACAAAATTATATTAACTTCTTCTATTTTTACACATTTCTGAAAAGGATTAAGCCATTACTGCATCACCTTGACGTCATCAACCCTATCCCTAACTTTCTACACCGGGGCTGCTCCTACCCACAGCCACTGACTAGGGGGCCCCAGGCCGAGCTGGGTCCACCCCGTGGCCACGCAGGCGCCACGTCAGACGCGGCGGCGGGAGGCGTCGGGCGATGGTCGCTGGCGATGATCTGGGCCACCCCAGCACGAGCGGAGGGCTGCGCTAGAAAGAGCGTGAAGAGGGGAACCACATAGTGGCGGCGCCGCCCCTTTAGGGTCACCGGAGAGAGGCCTGTGACGAGCGGAAGCGATGGAGCTCACAGACGAACGGCGCGCGACGACTAGGAAGATCTAGGAGGCAAACAGAGGATGCCCTGACCACCAGAAGCTCACCATGGTGCTCGACGTGGGTTCGTGGAATCCCGGCAAGGCCGGAGGCGAGCTAATCAATGGCGGCGAGCTTTGTCGGGGTTGGGGAAGACGGCGAGGTTGGCGACGATTCCGAGCGCCGGGGCTTGATTCCTTCAGTGGGACGAAACAGGGGACCGAGGTGGAGCTGCTGGCACCACTAGATGGTCGAGGGGAGGTAGGGAACGGTGGCGACGGCCGGCTATGTTGGAATTATGCCCTAGAGGCAATAATAAAGATGTTATTATTATAATTCTTGTTCATGATAAAGTTTATATTCCATGCTAGAATTGCATTAAGCGGAAACTTTAATACTTGTGTGGTTTGTGAACAACACGGTGTCCCTAGTATGCCTCTATGAACTAGCTCATTGATTAATTATGGTTAAGGTTTCCTAACCATAGACATGAGTTGTCAATTAATAATGAGATCATATCATTGGGAGAATGATATGATGGACAGACCCAAACTAAGCGGAGCAATTAGATCGTGTCATCGTGTTCATCTTTGCGAAGCTTTTCCTATGTCAAATACTGTATTCCTTAGACCATGAGATAATACAACTCCCTGGTATCGAAAGAAAGCTTTGAGGTCATCAAACTTCATCCTATGAGAGGGTGATCATAAAGGTGTCTCTCAGGTAATCAGAAAGTACTTGTTGGGTTGTATGTGTCGAGATGGGATTTGTCCCTCCCAAGTTGGAGAGATATACTTCGGGCCCACTCGGTAATCGATATCAACACCGCTTGCAAGCATGTGATTAAGGAGTTAATCACAAAGTGATATCGAACTACGGATCGAGTAAAGTACTTGCTGTGAACGAGATTGAACTAGGTATGACGGTACCGACGATCAAATCTCGGGCAAGTAAAATATCGCGAGACGAAGGGAATATATATATGGGATTGATTTAATCATGGCATCGTGGTTCATCCGATATGATCATCGATGAATGTGTGGGAGTCAATATGGGTTTCCAGACCCCGCTGTTGATTATTGATATAAGATCATGTCTGCATGTTCTCGAACCCGAAGGGTCATACACTTAACGTGTCTTGACGCTAGGATAGATTGGATAATTGGTTTATGAGTTTTTCTTCGGAGTCTCGGATGGGATCCAGGACATCACGAGAGGTTCCGGAATGGTCCGGAGAATAAGATTCATATAAGGAAATGCAGTTTTTGGAGTTCAGAATTGTTTTAGGTTAATCGGTATTGTACCGGAAGCTTCTAGAACCTTCCGGAGGGGGACCAACGTGGCCCCATCTGCCGGGAGGGGGCATGGGCCTATGAGGGAGTGCCCTGGCCGCATTGGGCCAGGGGCACAAGGCCCCATAGGGCCCAGCCGGCCAGATCTAGGGCAAACCCTAGGAAAGCTTCTAGAAGGGGGGGGAACTTGCCCCCCACTCCTCCCTCCTTGGCCGCTGGCCTAGGGCTTGGGGGAGGGGCTAGGGCTGGCGCCCACCCCTCTATATATAGAGGTCTGGGGCGCACCCTCCCCCCACACCTCCTCCACAACCCTAGCCGCCCTGCTGCCCTCCTCTCTCCCTCCCTCCCGACTGCACGTAGGCGAAGCCCTGCTGCAGAAACTCTCCACCACTTGCACCGCGCCGTCGCGTTGTAGATCCAATCCGTCTCTCCACCATACTTGCTGGACTAAGGAAGGAGGAGACGTCGAGGTGCCACACGTGTGCATCTCTCGGAGGCATCGCCACTTGCGGTGTTAGATCGGATCGGATCGCGAGGACGAGAAGCGAGTACGACTACATCACCCATGTTCCGACGACCGTTCCGCTATGCGAATCTTCAAGGGTATGAAGGTCTCATCTAATCCCCCTCGTTGTTTGCATCTCCTAGATTAAATCTTGGCTTTCCCGTTCGCATCCATAGAATTTTTTTGATTTACTATGCTGCGAAACCCTTCAGTGGTATCAGAGCTAGATCTATGCGTTGATGTGTTTCACGAGTAGAACGCAACATGGTTGTTGCGGGCGTTGATGTTTTCTGTTGCAAGTCTCTTGTTTGTGTTCTTCTTATGACGCGGGATAGTGAGATCGAAGCGGTCCAGGCCAACTTTATGCGACGTCGTTCGCGAGACCGGCTCCGCACTTGACGTGTGGCTTGTTCCACACATGCGGCTGGTGGATGCCAATTTCTCTCACTATAGTTGTCATGGGATTTACACCGGAGTTTGGCAACCATAATATCACCATTGTGGCTTTCCGTAGGTAAGAATCGTTCTTAGCTTGCTACTCCCATGAGCCACGTAAAACATGCAACAACAAAGTAGAGGCGTCTAACTTGTTTTTACAGGGAGTGTTTTCTGTGATATGGTATGGCTCAAGATGTGATATGTATGTTGTATGAAATGATCATGTTTTGTAATATTTCACGACTTGCATGTCGATGAGTACACAACCGGCAGGAGCCATATGGTTGTCTTTATAATTGTGTATGACCCGTGTGTCAACTTCTTATACACCATGTAATAGCTTTACTTTATCGCTAAGTAGTTAGCAATAGTTGTAGTTGCTATTCGTGGTGGAGGCAATCATGGTAGAGTGATGGAGATCATGCCGGCACGCACAAGATGGAGATCATTGCGCGAAGATTGGCTATACCATGTCACATAAAGTTATATGCATGTGATGTTTATCCTTTTATGTATCTTATTATTCTTAGATCACGACGGTAGCATTATAAGATGATTCCTCACTTAAAGATCAAGATAAAACTGTGTTCTCCCCATGTATGCACCGTTGCAAAAGTTCGTCGTGTCCAAGCATCACGTGATGATCGGGTGCTATAGACTCTACGTTCACATACAACGGGTGCAAGCCAGTTTTGCACACGCGGAAATACTTGGGTCTGACTTGACGAGCCTAGCATGTACAGACATGGCCTCGGAACACAAGAACCGAAAGGTTAAGCATGAGTCATGTGAATGATATGATCGACACTTCGTTATCCACCATTGAAACCACATCTCTTCTCGTGAAGATCGGATTAGGTGTGGTGAATTTGGATCATGTTCACTAAACAACTTGAGGGATGTTGAATTTAGTGGGAGTTCATCTATTAATTTGATTAAAGTTGAACTAGTTATCATGAACATAGTCTAATTTGTACTTGCAAACATTGTAGATCAAATGGCTAAGTCCAACATCAACTTCAATGTTTTTGCTGAGAAGGAAAAGCTTAGAAACAATGGGTCTAACTTCACCAACTGGTTCCGCAATCTGAGAATCATTCTCTCTGGCGGTCAAAAGGACTATGTCCTTGAGAATGCGTTAGGTGATGCCCCTGCTGTAGATGCGCCGGCTGACGAGAAAGCTGTCTATCAGTCACGCAAAGATGATTATGGTGTGATTAAGAGCACCATGTTGTTTGCTATGGAATCAGACCTTCAAAATCGTTTTGAAGACTATCCTGGGCCCTTTGAGATTCTTGAGGAGCTGAAAACTATGTTTCAGACTCAGGCCCGTTCTGAGAGATATGAGATCTCTGAGAAATTCTTTAACTGCAAGATGGAGGAAGGGAGTTCCATTAGTGAGCACGCCATAAAGATGTCAGGCTACACTCAACGCCTTGAGCAACTGGACTGCAAGATTCCAGAGGAGCTCAAGATTGACAGGGTTCTGCAATCACTCCCTCCCAGATACAAAAGTTTTGTAATGACTCATAATCAGATTGGTTCCACTGATACGATCACCGAGCTCTTCGTAAAGCTGAAGGCTGCGGAGGTGGACATCAAAAAGGATAATCATGTGTTGATGGTCAACAAGCCCCCCACCTTCAAGAAAGGTAAGGGTGCAAAGAAGCCCTTCAAGAAAGGAAGCGGCAAGCGCGTTGCCCCTGCTAAGAAGAAGCTCAAGTCTGGACCCAAGCCGGACACTGAGTGCTTCTATTGCAAGGACAAGGGTCACTGGAAGCGCAACTGTCTGAAGTACTTAGCGGACAAGAAGGCTGGCACCATCAAAGGTATATTTGATATACATGTTATTGATGTTTTCCTTACTAGCCCTTGTTGTAGTGCCTGGGTATTTGATACTGGTTCAGTTGCTAATATTTTTAACTCGAAACAGGAGGTACGGAATAGACGGCGTCTTGCGAGGGATGAGGTGACGATGCGCGTTGGCAACGGATCAAGAGTTGATGTGATGGCCGTCGGCACGCTCTCCTTAGTTTTACCTTCGGGATTAGTTTTAAACCTTAATAAGTGTTATTATGTGCCTGCGTTGAGCATGAACATTATTTCTGGATCGTGTTTATTGCAAGACAGTTATTCATTTAAATCAGAGAATAATGGTTGTTCTATTTATATGAGTACATCTTTTATGGTCATGCACCTGTTGTGAATGGTTTATTTCTTCTGAATCTCGAAAGGGATGAAACACACATCCATAACATTGAGGCTAAGAGATGCAAAGTAGATAGTGATAATACTACTTATTTGTGGCACTGTCGTCTAGGTCATATTGGTGTAAAGCGCATGAAGAAACTCCATTCTGATGGACTTTTGGAGTCTCTTGATTTTGAATCATTTGACACTTGCGAACCATGCCTCATGGGCAAGATGATCAAAACCCCGTTCTCCGGAATGATGGAGCGGGCAACGGACTTGTTGGAAATCATACATACCGATGTATGCGGTCCGATGAGTGTTTCGACGCGCGGTGGATATCTCTATTTTCTCACTTTTACCGATGACTTAATTAGATATGGGTATATCTATTTAATGAAACATAAATCTGAAACATTTGAAAAGTTCAAGGAATTTCAGAATGAAGTGGATAACCATAGTAACAGAAAGATTAAGTTTCTACGATCCGATCGTGGAGGTGAATATTTGAGTTATGATTTTCTCACGCATCTTAAAGCAAGCGGAATCGTTTAGCAACTCACGCCACCCGAAACACCACAGCGCAATGGTGTGTCTGAACGCCGGAATCGAACTCTATTAGATATGGTCCGATTAATGATGTCTCTTACTGATTTGCCGTTATCATTTTGGGGTTATGCATTAGAAACCGCTGCATTCACTTTAAATAGGGCACCATCTAAATTCGTTGATACGACACCGTATGAACTGTGGTTTGGTGCTAAACCTAAGTTGTCGTTTCTTAAAGTTTGGGGATGCGAAGCTTATGTAAAGAAGTTGATGCCGGACAAGCTCGAACCCAAAGCGGAGAAATGCATCTTCATAGGATACCCTAAGGAAACTATTGGGTATACCTTCTATCACAGAACCGAAGGCAAAGTGTTTGTCGCAAAGAACGGTTACTTTCTTGAGAAGGAGTTTCTCTCGAAAGAAGTGAGTGGGAGGAAAGTAGAGCTAAACGAGGTTGTTGAACCTTCTCTTGAGTTGGAGAGTAGCGCAGCACCTGAAATTGTTCCAGTGCCGCCTGCACCAACAATAGAGGAAGCTAATGACAAGGATCATGAAGCTTCGGACGATGCTGCTACTGAACATCGCAGGTCGACAAGGTCGCGTGCCCCTCCTGAGTGGTACGGCAACCCTGTCTTTACTGTCTTGTTGGTAGAAGACAGTGAACCTACGAACTATGAGGAAGCGATGATGAGCCCAGACTCTAAGAAATGGCTAGAGGCCATGAAATCCGAATTGGGATCCATGAGCGAAAACCAAGTATGGACTTTGGTGGACCCTCCTAGCGACCGAAAGGCTGTTGAGTGCAAATGGGTCTTCAAGAAGAAAACGGACGCGGATGGTAATGTTACCGTCTATAAAGCACGACTTGTCGCAAAAGGTTTTCGACAAGTTCAAGGTGTTGACTACGATGAGACTTTCTCTCCCGTAGCGATGTTTAAGTCCATTCGGATTTTATTAGCAATTGCTGCATTTCATGATTATGAAATATGGCACATGGATGTCAAGACTGCGTTCCTCAATGGCAACATTGATGAAGAGTTGTATATGATGCAACCCGAAGGTTTTGTCGATCCTAAGGATGCTGGTAAAGTATGCAAACTTCAGCGTTCCATTTATGGACTGAAGCAAGCATCTCGGAGTTGGAACCTTCGTTTTGATCAAGTGATCAAGAGCTTTGGATTTGTTCCAAATTGCTACGAAGCTTGTATCTACAAGAAAGTGAGTTGGAGCTCGGTGACATTTCTGGTACTATATGTGGATGACATATTGATTATTGGAAATGACATTAACATGCTTAACGATGTGAAGAGTTATTTGAACAAGTGTTTTTCAATGAAAGACCTAGGTGAAACTGCTTATATTGGGCATCAAAATCTATAGAGATAGACAAAGACGCCTGATAGCTTTAAGCCAGAGTACATACCTAGACAAAGTTCTGAAAAGGTTCAGAATGGATAAGGCAAAGAAAGGTTCAGTGCCTATGTTGTCAGGTAAGATATTGAGCAAGGCTCAGTGTCTAGCTACGGTAAATGATAGAGAAGCTATGAGCAAAGTGCCTTATGCCTCGGCCATAGGTTCTATCACGTATGCCATGTTGTGTACTAGACCGGATGTGTCCAATGCTCTTAGTTTGACGAGCAGATATCAAAGTGATCCAGGAGTGGAACACTGGACAGCCGTGAAGAACATCCTAAAGTACCTAAATAGGACTAAAGAAATGTTCTTAGTCTATGGAGGTGATGAACAGCTCGTCGTAAAAGGTTACATCGACGCTAGTTTCGACACCGACAAGGAAGATTCTAAGTCTCAGATAGGATACGTTTATATTTTGAATGGAGGAGCTGTGAGCTGGAGAAGATACAAGCGAAGCGTGATCGCGGGATCTACAGTAGAAGCGGATACATGGTTGCTGCAGAAGCGTCAAGTGAAGGAGTTTGGATCAGGAACTTCATCACTGAGCTTGGCGTGGTTCCAAGTGCATTGGACCCACTGGAAATATTGTGTGACAACACTGGCGCCATATCACTTGCTAAGGAACCAAGATATCATCCAAAGACCAAGCATATCAATCGCAAGTTTCATATAATCCGAGATTATATAGCAGATGGAGATCTGAAGATTAGCAAAGTACATACATATCTGAATGTCGCAGATCCATTGTCTAAACCTCTTCCACGTGCAAAACATGATCAGCACCTTAGTGCCATGGGTGTGAGATTGTTGCCAAATGTAAACTAGATTATTGACTCTAGTGCAAGTGGGAGACTGTTGGAATTATGCCCTAGAGGCAATAATAAAGATGTTATTATTATAATTCTTGTTCATGATAAAGTTTATATTCCATGCTAGAATTGTATTAAGCGGAAACTTTAATACTTGTGTGGTTTGTGAACAACACCGTGTCCCTAGTATGCCTCTATGGACTAGCTCATTGATTAATGATGGTTAAGGTTTCCTAACCATAGACATGAGTTGTAGATTAATAATGAGATCATATCATTGGGAGAATGATATGATGGACAAACCCAAACTAAGCGGAGCAATTAGATCGTGCAATCGTGTTCATCTTTGCGAAGCTTTTCCTATGTCAAATATTGTATTCCTTATACCATGAGATAATACAACTCCCTGGTATCAGAAGAAAGCTTTGAGGTCATCAAACGTCATCCTATGAGAGGGTGATCATAAAGGTGTCTCTCAGGTAAGCAGAAAGTACCTGTTGGCTTGTATGTATCGAGATGGGATTTGTCCCTCCCAAGTTGGAGAGATATACTTCGGGCCCACTCGGTAATCGATATCAACACCGTTTGCAAGAATATGATTAAGGAGTTAATCACAAAGTGATATCGGATTACGGAACGAGTAAAGTACTTGCTGTGAACGAGATTGAACTAGGTATGACGGTACCGACGATCAAATCTCGGGCAAGTAAAATATCGCGAGACGAAGGGAATATATATATGGGATTGATTGAATCCTGGCATCGTGGTTCATCCGATATGATCATCGATGAATGTGTGCGAGTCAGTATGGGTTTCCAGACCCCGCTGTTGATTATTGATATAAGATCATGTCTGCATGTTCTCGAACCCGAAGGGTCACACACTTAACGTGTCTTGACGCTAGGATAGATTGGATAATTGGTTTATGAGTTTTTGTTCGGAGTCTCGGATGGGATCCGGGACATCACGAGAGGTTCCGGAATGGTCCGGAGAATAAGATTCATATAAGGCAATGCAGTTTTTGGAGTTCGGAATTGTTTCGGGTTAATCGATATTGTACCGGAAGCTTCTAGAACATTCCGGAGGGGGACCAACGTGGTCCCATCTGCCGGGAGGGGGCATGGGCCTATGAGGGAGTGCCCTGGCCGCATTGGGCCAGGAGCACAAGGCCCCATAGGGCCCAGCCGGCCAGATCTAGGGCAAACCCTAGGAAAGCTTCTAGAAGGGGGGGAACTTGCCCCCCACTCCTCCCTCCTTGGCTGCCGGCCTAGGGCTTGGGGGAGGGGCTAGGGCTGGCGCCCACCCCTCTATATATAGAGGGCTGGGGCGCACCCTCCCCCCACACCTTCTCCACAACCCTAGCCGCCCTGCTGCCCTCCTCTCTCCCTCCCTCCCGACGGCACGTAGGCGAATCCCTGCTGCAGAAACTCTCCACCACTTGCACCGCGCCGTCGCATTGTAGATCCAATCCGTCTCTCGACCATACTTGTTGGACCGAGGAAGGAGGAGACGTCGAGGTGCCTCACGGGTGCATCTCTCGGAGGCATCGCCACTTGCGGTGTTAGATTGGATCGGATCGCGAGGAGGAGAAGCGAGTACGACTACATCACCTACGTTCCGACGAACGTTCCGCTGTGCGAATCTTCAAGGGTATGAAGATCTCATCTAATCCCCCTCGTTGTTTTCATCTCCTAGATTACATCTTGGCTTTCCCGTTCGCATCTGTAGAATTTTTTTGATTTACTATGCTGCGAAACCCTTCAGGCTACTGGGGCCGACTAGGGTTTGGCCAGAGAGGGAGAGAACGCACGCGAGGGGAAGAAAGAGGGAGAGAACGCATGACGATGCAGGGCGGCGGACAGAGGCGACGGCGGGGCGGCCGGCGACGTCTCCCTGTGCGCGTGCGTCGGAGTTGTAGAGAATGGAGAAGGGGAAGGAGAAGAACGGGCGTCTTGTACAAAGGGGAGGGACCTTTTGTCCCGGTTGGTGGCTCCAACCGGGACTAAAGGGTCATATGTCCTGGTTGGAGCCACCAACCGGGACGTATGCTCCTCTTTTTTTGCATATTTTGGGCTGAGCCCAAGGGACGCACGCAGGGGGCCTTTAGTCCCGGTTGGTGGCTCCAACCGGGATATATGACCCTGTTTTGAAATTTTTTCATAAATTATCTCTCTCTTCCCGCCTTATTTTTTATTTTGGGGTTTAAATTTATAATTTTTTCTAAATGATAATTAATTTGGAATTTAGAAAAACTTTAAACATAACAAGTGTTTGAATTTGAATGACTAATTCAAAACATTTTTCTGTTTTTAAAAATAATTAATGTAACATTTTAAAATATGAACCATTTAAAATTAAAAATGAATTAACTTATATTTTTTATATATTAATTTGGAATTTAGAAAAACTTTAAACATTAAAAGTGTTTGGATTTGAATAACTAATTCAAAACCATTTTTTTTAAAAAATAATTAATGTAACCATTTAAACTATGAACCATTCAAAATTAAAAATGAATTAAATTATACTTTTTATATATTAATTTGGAATTTAGAAAAACTTTAACATAAAAAGTGTTTGGATTTGAATAACTAAATCAAAACCATTTTCTGTTTTTAAAAATAATTAATGTAACCATTTAAAATATGAACCTTTTAAAATTAAAAATGAATTAACTTATATGTTTTATATATTAATTTGGAATTTAGAAAAACTTTAAACATAAAAAGTGTTTGGATTTGAATAACTAATTCAAAACCATTTTTTGTTTTTAAAAATAATTAATGTAACCATTTAAACTATGAACCATTTAAAATTAAAAATGAATTAACTTATATTTTTTATATATGAATTTGGAATTTAGAAAAACTTTAAACATAAAAAGTGTTTGAATTTGAATAACTAATTCAAAACCATTTTCTGTTTTTAAAAATAATTAATGTAACCATTTAAAATTAAAAATAAATTAACTTATATTTTTTATATATTAATGGGCGGGAAGAAAAGGACGGAAAATAATGGGCGGGAATAAAATTTTATTACGATATAACTGGAATTAAAGTACATAACACAACTAACACTAAGTTACATAAAGCACGACTGAAAAGTAAGATACATAGAAGAACTGAAAATTAAGATACATGGCCAAATTAAGTCACAATCGGCCGAACTTGTTTTGCAATGTTGGAGTGATTCAGACATGCTCCTGCCTACACCTGTAATACTCGCTACTATAGTCGTCGTACTCGCCACGACCATCGTCGCTTTCGTCGTCGGGGTCGCCATAGTTAACCTTGAAGGCTGAGTACGAGTGGGCTGGACTTGAGGGTAGCGTAGGCGGGGGTTAGATTCGGCAGCCGTGTCGTAGGCCATGACGCTCTGGAGAGTTGGCCGCGCCACCACAGCCGACAGCCGGCCTCGTTGAAGTTCGGAGGAGGTGGGCCGTCCTCCTCGTTCCTAGCGAGCGCCCTCTCATGCCGATCCCCGAAGAAGGCTTCTCAAGTCAGGAAATAGTCGGGATGCCAGTTAGGATTCCTCCACTGCTCTGGCGTGAGATCTAAGTAGTAGTGGTTCGTGACAGCAACTATGTCAAATAATATGACACCACGCGAAGGATTTACATTGTTCGGACTTTTTTTGAATTTCTTATGTCCGTTTTGAATTTTTCCCTTTTCGAACTATGGTCGAACCGGCGTGCATGAAGATAGGGGACGAGCATCGTTAGAACTTGCATTGGATCTTTGAAGAAACCACATATTACGAGTCTAAAAATCATTTTTACAAAAAATCACGAGCGTTATATCATGTACCTATAGTACAAACCGGACCCACTTCCTACCGATTCGGCAGACATTTGTCCTTTTTATCCGGAATGGACGGAAACATTTGAGATGTCCCGATTGGGAGATAGTCCATGTAAGGTGGTATAGTATTTTAGAAAAATGGGACGGTAGCATTCTGAAACAGCATTTTGGTGGTTGCTTCACAAAACGACCCTTTTTTGTGCTCGGAAAATAGAAAATGGCTTTTTCTTGCGACGAAAAGGAAAAATTCCTCCTGCAACATTGTTCTCCATCCCAATGTACACATGCATGCATAATATGGGCACAGCATCACAAACTATGCCACGATTAAGCATATAACATCGGTCATTTGGATCGAAAGTCATGAGACCTCGAACATGATAGGTCATTTTGTGAAGGTTTTTTTGAGACATGATCAATATACCAAGTCTGGTAATTTTCCTTGAAACTATGTCACATAATATGACACCACACGAAGGATTTACATTATTCAGACTTTTTTTGAATTTCTTATGCCCGTTTTTAATTTGTTCCCTTTTCGAACTATGGTCGAACCGGCGTGCATGAAGATAGGGGACGAGCATAGTTAGAACTTGCATTTGATCTCTGAAGAAACCATATATTGCGAGTATAAAAATGATTTTTTCAAAAAATCACGGGTGTTAGATCATGTACCTATAGTACAAACCGGACCCACATCCTACAGATTCGGCAGACATTTGTCCTTTTTACCCTGGATGGATGGAAATTTTTGAGATGTCTCGGTTGGGAGATAGTCCATATAAGGTGGTATAGTATTTTAGAAAAATAGGACGGAAGCATTTTGAAACAGCATTTTGGTGGTTGCTTCACAAAATGACCCGTTTTTTGCGCTCGAAAAATGGAAAATGGATTTTCCTTGTGATGAAAAGGAAAACTTCCTCCTGCAACATTGTTCTCCATCCCAATGTCCACATGCATGCATAATATCGGCACAGCATCACAAACTATGCCACGATTCAGAACATAACATGGGTCATTTGGACCGAAAGCCATGAAACATCAAACATGATAGGTCATTTTGTGAAGGTTTTTTTGAGACATGATCAATATACCAAGTCTGGTATTTTTCCTTGCAACTATGTCACATAATATGACACCACGCGAAGGATTTACATTGTTCGGACTTTTTTTGAATTTCTTATGCCCGTTTTTTAATTTTTCACTTTTTGAACTATGGTCGAACCGACGTGTATGAAGATAGGGGACGAGCATCGTTAGAACTTGCATTGGATCTATGAAGAAACCACATATTGTGAGTCTAAAAATGATTTTTTCAAAAAATCACGGGCGTTAGATCATGTACATGTAGTATAAACCGACCCACTTCCTACCGATTCGGCAGACATTTGTCCTTTTTACCCGGGATGGACGGAAAGGTTTGAGATGTCCCGGTTGGGATATAGTCCATGTAAGGTGGTCTAGTATTTTAAAAAAATGGGACGGTAGCATTCTGAAACAGCTTTTTGGTGGTTGCTTCACAAAACGACCCGTTTTTTGCGCTCGGAGAATGGCAAATGGCTTTTCCATGCGACGAAAAGGAAAACTTCCTCCTGCAATATTGTTCTCCATCCCAATTTCCACATGCATGCAAAATATGGGCACATCATCACAAACTATGCCACGATTCAGCACATAACATCGGTCATTTGGACCGAAAGCCATGAAACCTCGAACATGATAGGTCATTTTGTGAAGGTTTTTTCGAGACATGATCAATATACCAAGTCTGGTATTTTTCCTTGCAAATATGTCACATAATATGACACCATGCGAAGGATTTACATTGTTCGGACTTTTTTTGAATTTCTTATGCCTGTTTTGAATTTTTCCCTTTTCGAACTATGGTCGAACCGGCGTGCATGAATATAGGGGACGAGCATTGTTATAACTTGCATTGGATCTTTGAAGAAACCACATATTGCGAGTCTAAAAATGATTTTTTCAAAAATCACGGGCGTTAGATCATGTACCTGTAGTATAAACTGGACCCACTTCCTACCGGTTCGGCAGACATTTGTCCTTTTTACCCGGGATGGACGGAAAGGTTTGTTATGTCCCTGTTGGGAGATAGTCCATGTAAGGTGGTCTAGTATTTGATAAAAATGGGACGGTAGCATTCTGAAACAACATTTTGGTGGTTGCTTCACAAAACGACCCTTTTTTGCGCTCGGAAAATGGAAAATAGCTTTTCCTTGCGACGAAAAGGAAAACTTCGTCCTGCAACATTTTTCTACATCCCAATGTCCACATGCATGCATAAATGGGTACATCATCACAAACTATGCCGCGATTCCGCATATAACATCGGTCATTTGGACCGAAAGCCATGAAACCTTGAACATGATAGGTCATTTTGTGAAGGTTTTTTCGAGACATGATCAATATACCAAGTCTGGTATTTTTCCTTGCAACTATGTCATATAATATGACACCACACGAAGGATTTACATTGTTCAGACTTTTTTTGAATCTCTTATGCCCGTTTTGAATTTTTCCCTTTTCGAACTATGGTCGAACCGGCGTGCATGAAGATAGGGGACGGGCATCGTTAGAACTTGCATTGGATCTCTGAACAAACCACATATTGCGAGTCTAAAAATGATTTTTTCAAAAAATCACGGGCGTTAGATCATGTACCTGTAGTACAAACCGGACCCACTTCCTACCGATTCGGCAGACATTTGTTCTTTTTACCCGGGATGGACGGAAAGGTTTGAGATGTCCCGGTTGGGAGATAATCCATGTAAGGTGGTCTAGTATTTTAGGAAAATGGTAAGGTAGCATTCACAAACTATGCCCCGATTCAGCACATAACATCAGTCATTTGGACCAAAAGTCATGAAACCTCGAACATGATAGGTCAGGCTGAGGTGGGCAGCCTATAAATAGAGGGAAAGACCTATAAATAGAGGGAAATGGTTCATCTTTAGTCCCGGTTGGAGGGATTTCGGCAGGCTGGGCCAGGCAGCACTAATGATAGGGGTGACTATCGACATTATGTCGTGCGGCTTTTATCTTGTCCCGGATGGTGTCACCAACCGGGACTAAAGATGAACCTTTAGTCCCGGTTGGATAAACCAACCGGGAAAAAACACGAGTCAGCACTAATAATAGGGGTGAGTGTCGATATTATGTCGTGAGTGTCGACACTATGCCGAGCTACTTGTACTATAAATAGGCATCCTTGTGAGTCCAGTCCTCCAGCCAGATTGAGGCATCTCCAAGATGGTTTTTGAGAGTAGGTACACCACTACGACCAGTTTCAGGGAGATGCCGCCTGATCCCAGTCCTCCGGCATCTCCAAGAAACTGGACATAGAGGCACTCCCTAATATGTGAAATTAGTTAGCTCCCAGGCGTATTGATCTAGTTAGAGAAGTTACAACCTGCAAGATGGTGTGCGAGATTAGGGACACCACTACAGCCAGTTTGAGGGAGATGCAGTCGGAGCCCAATCCTCCGGCATCTCCAACAAACTGGTCATAGAGGCACTCCCTAATATGTGACCGCGCATGTTTGGAGATCATATCTTAATGGTAAGTACGAATCGGGACAACTTCTTCATAGTTCGGGAAAGTCGTTCTACGAATCGGGACTAAAGGCCCCCTTTAGTCCCAGTCCAGCCACAAAACGGGACTAACACTCAAGACATTTATTAATATTAAAAACCGAGACTACAAAATCGGGACTAAAGGCCCCCCTATATATAGTCCCGGTCAAGCCACAAACCAGGACTAACACTCAATACATTTATTAAACTTGGAAAATTACAAACATTATAAAATATCCTTCACAAAATGAGCTATCATGTCTCATGGCATTTAGGTTCACAATATGCAGCCGGCCGACCAAACATGAACTAGAGGTACACAATATGAGCATGAACTTCTTGGCGTATGTCCTTCCTTATGATCTCTTTAGACGTAACCATGGAGCATCTTCTTTACTTAACGGAGTGCTTGGGTCAGTTTTCACTGTGAAGGGCGGAATTTCATCAAACTTATTATAATCTTCTGACATGTCTGTCTTGTCCTCGATTCCCACGATGTTTCTTTTCCCTGAAAGAACTATGTGACACTTTGGCTCATCATATGATGTATTTGTTTGCATATTTTTTATTTTTTCGGTCTGGAGGACATGTCCTTCACATAGAAAACCTGAGACACATCATTGGCTAGGACAAATGGTTCATCTCTATAACCAAGATTGTTGAGATCCACTGTTGTCATTCTGTACAACTGGTCTATCTTTACCCCTTCCCCATTTAGGTTGAACCATTTGCAGCGAAACAAAGGGACCTTAAAAGAGAGTCCATAGTCAAGTTCCCATATCTCCTCTATGTAACCATAGTATGTGTCATTTTGCCCATTATCGTTCGTTGCATCAAAGCGGACACCACTATTTTGGTTGGTGCTCTTTTTATCTTGGGCGATCGTGTAGAATGTATTCCCATTTATTTCGTACCCTTGGAAATTCAATATAGTAGAAGATGGTGACGCGGCCAAAAAGTATAGCTGATCTCCAATAGTGGTGTCATTCAAGAGATGTGTCTGAAGGGAATATGCCCGAGAGGCAATAATAAAGTGGTTATTATCGTATTCCTTGTTTATGATACATGTTTATTTTGCATGCTATAATTGTATTAATACGGAAACGTTAATAAATGTGTGTTTAATAAACAAAAAGGAAGTTCCTAGTTATGCCTCTCTTATAAACTAGCTCGTTGATTAACAAGATGATCAAAGTTTCATGATCATGGACATTGGATGTTGTTAATAACGAGGTCACAACATTAGTGTAATGATGTGATGAACATTCATCCGAAGTATAGCATTACAATCAAAGTCACTGAGTTTATATTGCTATAACAACTTAGGAAGTGATCCTAATCCTTAGACCATGAGATCATGTTAATCACTAACACCGGAAGAGTTTCTTGTTGACATCAAACGTCACACCGTAATTAGGTGATTATAAAGATGGCTTCAAAACTACTAAAGTGTTATGTTGAGACTCATGGATCAAGAGTGGAATTTGTTCATCTCGATGACAGATAGATATACTCTGGGCCCTCTCGGTGATATCACATTGATTAGCTTGCAAGCAAGTGATTTGATCACTAGAATGTTATATCACGGGAACGAGAAAAGAGTGCATGTCGGTAACGAGATCAAACTAGGTATGGAGATACCGATGATCGAATCTCGAACATGTAATATATCGTGAAACAAAAGGATTAAGATACTAGCGTAAAAGGTTCACACGATCACAGAAGTCATCGTTGAATGTGTGGGAGTCAGTACGGATCTTTAGGTCCCGCTGCTGATTATTGATCGGAGAGGGGTCTCGATCATGTCCGCATTATTGGCGAACCGTAGGGTGACACACTTAAGGGATACCGACACCATTCGGAGCAAATGATATGCCAGAGAAAGAAAAAGGAAAGCGTAGGAATTTATTTCACTAGACACCGAAACTATTTCGGTTGAAATTGCTGAAACTGGTTCTTCATGTGAAATTGAAATGTTGTAAGGGGTTTTATGTGAATGTTTGTTAATTAAAGTAATTAACAAAATTCTGAATAAATAAATAAAATAGTTTTATTTAAATGAGAGTTTGCATTAAATTTGGTGGAAATTTAATGCATGTGAGTGGATTTTTGAGTGGAGGCTTTTTAATGGGAGTGGAGGCTTTTCATTTTGAGTGGGAGCTCCACCCACATGAATGTGGAAGATCTGGGGGCAGCCCCATGGCTGGGCGTCATGCCCCTTGGATGCCCCCCTCTCCCCTATAAAAGCCCCCCGCTCCTCCTCTCAAAACACACCTCCTCGCGAAGGATCTCTCTCCCCCCTTTAGAATTTCCCCATGGTCTCGGATCAGCGAGATACATGTTCCCGGTGGCTTTTTCTGGAAGGATTTGTTGCTTCCGCTTCTTCGCTGGAGCGAGGGCGCGGAGGTTGTCGGGGTACCCGTACGTGTGTGCGATCACGGATGCACCACTGCTTTGAGGTGCTAGACTTGATCGTGCTGTACCGGCTGGACCAGATGGACTTCATCACGATCTTGAGATCGGCAAGCGTTCGTCTACATCATCCACGAGTACAACCTCGTTAACGCTATTCGGTCTTCGAGGGTATGTATTCTATGGATGTATATCCACCCGTTGCTTGTATCTAGTAGATAGATCTTGGTACTTAGTTGTTCCCATCGTAGGAAATTTTTTGTTTTGTATGCTGCAAACCCAATAGTGGTATCAGAGCCGGATCTATGCGTAGATGCTTTGCACGGGTAGTACACATATGAGTATGTGGGCGATGATGATCATTTTATTTCTTCTTAGTTGTACTTTGGATATTGGTGGCATAGTGGGATGAAGCGGCCCGGACAAACTTTACATGTCCTCGCACATGAGACCTGTTCCACGCTTGACATGCAACTAGTTTTGCATAAGTGGCTAGCGGGTGTCTGTCTCTCCTACTATAGTCAATATCTAATTTGCAACGAGTTGTCAACAATTTGGTTATCCTCGTTGTGGTTCATGTTCGTAGGTAAGAACGGTTCTAACTTCGAAAGCCCTAAACCACGTAAAATTTGCAATGGATAAATTAGAGGCGTCTAGTTTAGATTGTTGCTGGGCTAGTGTTATGATATGGTGATGTTGTAAGTAGAAGTATGAGATGATACTCTTACAACATACATAACGTGTAAACTCCATAGACCTTGGATTTACACATAAAGGTATGATAGTGATCATACCACGATGCACATGATGGAGATCATATGCGGAACCATATCATTCCACTAATAAACATGTGATGTTTGATAGCATCTTATATTGCTTGTTTGGCGTTTTATTAGCATAATAAGATGATCCCTTACTTAGATATCAAGATAAAAATGTGTTCTTCCTTAAGTATGCACCGACAATGTTTCGTCGCTTCAAGGCATCACGTGATGATCGGGTGTACTTGAATCCACGAGAATATCTCGGGTGTAAGACAGTTACACACGCGAATACTAAGGTTCTTATTGGCGAGCCTAGCATGTACATACATGGCCTCGGAACACGGACCGAAAGGTTAAGCATGAGTCACATAGTAGATATGATGCCCATTTGATGCTCTCCTTTGAAGCTACACCAACTCACGTGATGATCGGACTTGGTGTAGTGGATTTGGTTCATGTGATCACTAAAAAGACACGAGGGATGTCGTTTTTGAGTGGGAGTTCATTTCTAATTTGGATTAGTAGAACTCAATTTATCATAAATTAAATCAAAGTGAATTTGCATAATTTGCTGTAGTCATTGGCATTCGTTCACCATCTTATGCATAGTTGTAATTGAGATAATAGAACTATAGAATTCTGGATATATAGTTTACGAACTGGTATCGTATTGTGTTGAGTGTCAATCTAAAGTTTAAGTCCTATTGCAAACTTTCAGCAAAATTCTATTTACTCCGTGAAATTTAATAATTGGTATTAAATCGAGAGTAACAATTCCAGTGTTAGTATCTTAAGTATCATGTTTGCCTCTATGATTCTTGATTGTTTTAATATCAAGTTTATCTAGGAGCTGAAAGAATTGTTTCAGAAACCATCATGTGTGGCAGATATAACGATATCTGAAACAATGTTTTGGTTGCAATATGATAGAGTATAATATGTGTTCTCATATTGGATGAGAATTTACAAAGGTTGGAGATGCTAGACATCCTAATCATCCAAAAGGGTTTTGGAAAGTAATGTTATACTCACGATTCACCTTTATAAGCTACATTAGCTTGATCATGAAAGTCGTCATGATAAGGATGAATAGAATATGTATGTAAAGTGTTTACTACACTAAAAGATTACTAAAGAATGGATTTTGAAAGAATACCGATCATTTTGATGATGGTGATCTACTTCAAACTGCAAGTCCAAAGGTATTATTATTTGAATATACACGCTTTGGACTATGTGTCATGCATATGGCACCACTTTTGATGTTGATAGATTCTTTTAAAAAGGAAAAGGAAATGCTAAAAGAGAATCTATAAAATATATTTGGCAGAAAAGAAAAGATTGGAAATATCCAATTTAGGTATATGGATGATATACATGTTATGGTTGTATTATTTGCTTGTTAAACAATGTGGTTTTTGGGTATTGGATACCGAATTGGTTGGTATGAAATTTCATACGGAACGACACAATTCATAAACCACAATGGCCTAAATAACCAGCAAGAGAATATGTGATGATGTTCATCGAAAACAAACAAACCGTTGTTTGTATTTCTCGTTGACATCAAAGCTTGACTTCAAGATTTGTTTTAATAATTGTTATTTGAATCAGGTATTATGAGAACAAAGGTTGTTCAAATAATTACCGTATTCCATATAAGATGGATGATTTACAAATCTAGTTGGAGAAATCACATCCATAAAACCTAATGCTAAAATGTCGCAAGACAAATGATTGAAAGATCACTTACGAAGTGACATCACCGTTTAAATTATATTGGAAAGAAAACATGAAGAAACTCCATTTTTATGGAATTTTGGAGTCTTTGATTTGATCAAGTGACGCTTGTGAGACTTTCCTAGGGATAATTAAAACTTCGTTCAAAGGCCAAAGAAGAACGATCGACTAAATTATTGGAACTTATACATATCGATGTATGTAGTCCATTATGTGTAGTCATAAGAGATGGGTTTCAACTTCATATGCTTTCTCCGGAAATTTGAGTGAATATTCACTTAATGAGAAAAAAGTGTGAAATATTTGAAAACGTTCAAAGAATTTCAAGATGAAGTGAAAATCATTGTGACAAGAAAATAAATGGTTTATGATTTGATCGTAAGGGGTTTATTTGAGTTACAAGTGTAACAAGAAAAATAAATGAATTATGATTTATCATAAAGGGATTTATTTGAGTTGCAAGTTTAGAAAAACACATAGATTTACATCTCCCGAAACACCATAGGAGTATGGAGCCTTTGAGATTTGTAATGAAACCTTGTTTGACATGGTTGGATCAAAGGTGTTATTTATAAAACTACCATTATGTTTTAAAAAGATTAAAGCTTTAGACACTACCGCTTTTACACTGAAAAGAGCTCCATCTTGATCCGTTGAAATGACACCATATGAGTTATGGTTTGGGGTAAAACCCAAGTTGTCATTTCTTAAATTTTGGTATGCTAAACATAAGTAAGATGTTTACAACCGAAGTCGGATAAGCATGTCTTTGTAGGTTATTTCGAATAACAATTGGGTATTCCTCCATAAAACCAAGGACAAAAGGTTTGTCGCTTGAAATGTGAAGTTTCTTGAAAAAGGAATTTTTCGTAAAAGTTAAGTGGGAGGACAATAGAATTTTGGTAAGGTTAACGAACCTTAGGTAAATGTGCTGAGTTGCGCAGCACCGGAAATCGTTCCGGAGGCTGCCATAATGCTCATAGCTTATGTGCCTCAAAGGTTGTGGTCACGGAGATCTAAGTTCTTATTGAACCAAGTCGGTCGGTTAAACAATCAAATGCTAAAATTTGAGAGTAAATCATTATTGTTTGACAATGATGAACCGACTACATGCAAAGAAGCGATGATGAGCCCTGACTCCTTCAAATGGCTTGAAGCCATAAAATCCGTGATAGTTCCATACACGAGAAATCAAGTTTTGAACTTGGAAGACCCTCCGGAAAGGTGTAAAAACCTATCGGTCGTATTTGGATCTATAAAGAAACAGACATGGATGTTTCACATCTATGAAATAGTCGACATGTCATAAAGTATTTTATTACAATGTTCAAGGAGTTGACTATGACAAGATTTGATCTTTCATAGCGATATTTAGTCTGGACGGATTAAAGTAGCAACCACTACATATAATTTGGTATATGGTAGATGAATAAACAAAACAAAATTCTTCTAATAGAATGGTTACCTAGGACGTGTACATGACACGGTCCAAAGGGTTTTGTTAAATTCAAAGGATGCTAAAAGGGCATGCAAACTTCAATGGTTGAAGTAAGCATCACGGAGTTGGAATCTTCACCGTGATGAAAAGGAGTTTCATCAGGAGACGATGAAGATGTAACTACCTCGGTGAATTACGCTCCTAGTTACAAGCCTGGATGAGCGGAAATGGTTAAAATAGTACGGTCGGGCCCAAATGCCACTCACAGGTAGACCTTTCGGCCGTCCTAACCATTTCCAAACATCGGGACAAGAACGGGCGGCGTAATCGGCAGGCGAAGGGATCAACTACATACACAAATGAGTATGTATGCAAGCCACCATACAACAGTCCTCAGAGCCATTCCATCTAAAAGAAATAGAAATATTGCAACGCCATACGGCAAGATCCAAATGTCCTAGATAGATATAATAGTTTAGGATATCTCCTCATACATCAGACATCAGAGTATCAGGCGGAAGCGGCAAAAACAAGATCCGAGTACGGATAAGAAGCAAATCGGCATAAGATGCCCCATAATAAACACATCCCGCCCACAGATCTCACGGATCCCCGTTCCCGGAATATCTACATCGAATGATCGTTGCCCATGTCGTCCGCCTCCTCCACCCAGTATCCATCTTGTGAGTGTACATGTTCATCTGAATCAAACAATTTATCGTGTGAGACCCTAGGGGTACTCAGCAAGTCTTTATGCCTCTAAAGGGGACACAACCTGGGTGACGCAATTGCAGCAAAAGATAATACCTAACAGTTCTATAGATACTCGCTAACCATCCGCCTAACCAAAGATAGACAGATGTCCGTGAATTAATAACAACAGTTATAACGGTAATATTAACAGATCCATCCTCCTCCTCGCTTACCAACGAGGAAGTGGACGAACAACCCCCATCCGTTGGCAGTTTTATTATCCATTCCATGAGTGTTGCACTATTTACTAGTCAGGTACTTAGTCAAATTAAAAGCGGTACTTTAGTTATACTTGTCTATGATCGAGAAATTGTGCTCCAAGTCGTCCATAACCGCGGACACGACTTTCAGAAAGTTTTACCCTGCAGGGCTGCACAAATAGCATCACACACTCGATCAACCTCGGAAAAACCAAATCAAAACCCAACGAGGCATTCACGACAAAGCAATCACAGGATTCAGAAATATTTCAGGGGGCCACCCCATTAAGCTACCCGCAACGAAGTTGGCCGGCTCCGAGACGGACTCAAGGTTTGCGTCAATGGCTGTAAACGACTGGGAACCCGAAAATGTGACTGGGCTTGTCGATACCGCGAAAACACTCCGCTTCCAAAACAGTACAGGTACTCCTCGCACAAACTTAAATAAAGCAGTAAATCATGGCATAAGTACAGAATAGTAATAAAGCCCCAAACTACTTGTGGCCCCAAGAAATAAGAATGAATCAAGTTCTGGCTCAGGGGGGTCCCATAAGCCTCCCGGATGTGGATAGCGCGAATATTCAAGGAACAGGAATCAAGTACTCGGGGTCCTACGGGACACAAGTGAGCATGAAAAACCAAATAGCAGATATTGCTCACCGGTGCCACTTTCATTAGTTATCCCATTACTACTCAGGTTAAGTTGTATAGGTACCTCGTTATCCATCAGACACTCACATACCCTACACATGCTGTTCTACGACCCGCATGGCTCAAACAACTCCTGTAGTAATGGCTCATGGGATGGAGGAACAAGCTTCGGTGGGGTTTAAAAGTAAAGGCTATGCAGTACTTGGGATTCAGTTTAATGCAATCGCGACTCAATGATGCAAGAATAAGATAGAGGCAATAGGTACTATATGTATGCGAGCATGTGGTAGTGCTTGCCTGGCAGCCAGTTGAAGCGAGAGAAGGATCTGGGTAGTGCTCCTGGGTTTCTTCATATATCCCCTGCTCAGCGTCTATTCGAAGAAGAACCAAACAAACAAGGGCCAACATAAATAAAGTGCACAAGCATATGAATAAAATGCGACAAGCAAACAATCATGCCATGATGAGTGATGCACAATTTGCATGGCAATAAAGTAGCATGGCATGGGTGAGGTGTGGAATACAAGAAATAAGCATTTTATTGAGTTTTGGTCACATTTTAACCTCATAAAAGTTGCTGTATACTTTATATTTATATGATGCATGCTGCAATTCAGAACATGGAAAGCATAAACAGAAAGGTCTCGTCGAGCTGATCATTTTATACATATTATTTGTCAAATTTGGAGTTATAAAACAAAAGTTATTAATTAATTAAGGAAAAAGGGCATTTTGTTGTAATTTTAATCAACTTGAAATTTAAAGTGTTCAAAATATATTTTGGAGGGCATATTTGAATTCCTCACATTTTTCTGATCTCAAAACATATATTACATGTTTAATTTGGATCTGTAATTTAAAAGATATATTAAAATAGATTTGAAATTTGAATTTAAATTAATTTTGAAAAGGTTTAAATTAAAACAGAGACAGAAATCCTTTTCTCACACAGACAGGTCTAGCCGCAGACAGTGACAAGTGGGCCACATGCTGACTGGGTAACACAGTGGTAGAACAGGTTTTCTCACCACGGCCGTCCTAGACCAAGTGGCTGACAGGTGGGACCGGTGATCTCGCGGGTCCACTGCGCGCGCAGCCATCCCGCGGGCGACACGTCGCGGATCCAGGGGGCTGCGGGTTGAGGCTGGAGAGCTAGGGGGGTTTTCTGCAAGACGGACGGGGAGGCTGACTAGCGGGCCACGTGGTACCGCGGGTTAAGAGCGGAAAACAAAAAGGAGGGTATGTGTAAAGTGGCGACGGCTACTGTACTTCTTCTCTGCGCCTGTGGACGGGTCGGTGCCCGATAGCAGACGGCGCGGCGCGCAGGGTTCGAACCTGGGTCGCGGGTGCGTGCGCTGCGGGGGCTAGCCAGCGCGGTGGGCTGGGGTTGTTGTCAGGGAGGCAGCACACAGCTAGGTGAGGCTCTACGCGGCGCAGAGAACGTGCAGACAACGCGAGCGGCGGCGCACGCTGGGCGTTCGACGAAACGAACGGCGCAAACGGGAAGCAGCGCTGGACAAGGACATGTCTAGGGTGGTCAGTGGCTCACCGTGGGGCTGTCGGTGGCGTCGGATCGGACAGAGGAGCCGACGATCGGCGGTGATGCAGGCGACCGGAGGATCTAGGGTTTGGCTTCGGGCGTCGGTGGTTCTGGTGGCCTGGTCCGCCTCCTCCTCGTGGCCGTGTACAGGGCGACGCAGAAGACGGCTGAGGTCTTCCCCGACACCCGCGTCTGCACGCCCGCCTCCTGGTTCTGCAGATGGACGGCGACACCGAGAGCGGCGGCCGGGGTTGGAGAAGGAGGGACGGGGTAGCTGGAGAGGAGAGGGGGAGGAAGGTTACCCCGGGTTGGATCTGGACGGGAGCGAGGAGACGTGGGGAAAAGGGTAAAGGCTAGGGGGAGAGGGGAGGATGCCGCGGGGTAGACGGTGGAAAAGGTGGCTCGGCCACCTTTTCTCCTCCTCCTTCACGTGCGCTAGCTGGCTCGGCAGGGCAGGGGTAGGTAGGCATGGGGGAGTGACTGTAGGTGGGCCAGGCGGTTGAGGGGATCTCGGGGTGGGGCTGTTGAGGCAGGGAGAGAGAGCTAGAGAGAGAGAGGTGGCTCGGGTTAGAGCTAGGGTTAGCTAGGGAGGGACTCGGGTTAGGGTTTTGGAGAGAGGGGGCATGGTGATAGGGATAGGTGATTAGTGTTAGGATCTTAGATAGAGGATTTAGAGAGAGGGGGTGAGATGAGGGTGTTGGTTATGATCACACTTGATCATGCAAGGCATAATCAAGGAGATGAAGAAAGAGACACAAGGCTAGGAAAACAACAAGGTGGAAAAGTTGAGAGAGAAGAGGGAGAGATCCAAAAGAGATATACACCACTCAACAATTCAAATAAAAACCAAAAGACTAGGATGTGGTGGTGCTTGCATGGGCCATGCATAAATAGTAAATGCCTCCTCTCATAGTGAAAACCACTAGATTATCTCATGGCATTTGTATAAGCAAGCTTCCCAAATTTTGGAATAAGGCCCAACAAAAGAAAAGAGAGCTTGTTTACCACATGGATTAAATAAAAGATCATGCATGAATATAAGGTGGCCAAGCTTGTGTGTATGTGCCACTAGCCAACATGAACCACAATGGTATTCCTACATGAGCTTATATTCATATTTAAACCATATGAAAGCTTGACAAGGGGTTCCACTCACATAGCATGCAAAGGTGGCCATGTGGCTCTCATATACCAATAATGTGAAAACAACATGGTGCATATATGGGAGCATGTGGAAATAGAATTGGATCCATCCCAACCCACATGAGCTAGAGGTAAACCAAATAAGTTGCAATGCTCATATATGGTGGAATGGTGGAATGATGGGGTGATGACAAGAAAGGTGGTGGAGATTAATAAAAGATATGCCCCCAACTCAACTTGGACATTTAAACAATATATCAACAACCAAATACAATATCAAGAGGCAAATACAATTAATGATGCATATGAGAGGAGATCCAAAGAAAGAGGGTTTTATATGATGCTCAAATGCAAGGATGAGCATGGTATAATTATGATGCAACAATTATATATAGGAAGTAGAATTTATATAGACTAGTCTAGTAGCATTGCAATTGTTAGACAATTGGGATGCTACAACTCTCCCCCACTAAACAAGAATCTCGCCCCGAGATTCCTAGGAAAAAGAAAACAACACAAGGAGAGGCGGGTGTTCGAACGAAGGTGACCCTCACGTTCCCAAGTTGATGAACAACGGAATGGTGCGACCACTACACCTTGCAAAACTTGCTAGACTTGTTGCGAGTCTTGCGTTTTGCTTGAGAAACAACGGGTTAGAAGAATTGAAGGATTGTCGTGAGACAAGAAGGATAGGATGGGCATAGCTCCGGTTTTCCCAAGAATCATGATAAAAGAATATAACCACTTGTGAAAGAAAAGGAGAAGATGATGTATCATGGATAAAGAAAGACACACCATTAAGATTAAAGATTTACCGATACGAGAGAGGATGAATCTTTGTCTCGCCGGAAGAAAGGAGCTAGATTGGGGAGGTTTGAACCACTATGACAATAGCATCGTATCTTCTCTCGGATTTGAGAAATGAAGTTCGGAAACAGTATTGCCTTCAAACAATAGAGTCCCTTGATAACAACAGAAAGATTTGGTTAGACATCGTCGGATTAGATTCTTGTTGCGCCGGTAAGAACCAAGGATCACGCAATTTAGGTGCGCAGATATAACTTCCAGAGATGGATGTGAAGCCAGATCATGGTGGAATCTCGAGAAGCAAAGAATATGGAGGATCTGGAGTTTATTGTAGAGATACTTATTGCTTTCTTTAGCCTTGAGGCTAACGCAATAGATTTGCGGCTGATGGCATCAACCATAATTGGCTTTACCACAGAAAAAGAATTGATGAAACAAAGAGAGATAGTTTCCTTTCATCTTGTTTGGGGATATCGAGCATCGGTAGAAAGACGAGGATAGAAAAAGGTTTGCATTTGTTTCCACCAGATAATTGAGGATTTTGCTCCGTGTAGAAAGGGTGAGATCACCAACAAGAGATTATTGATTACTTTCTTCGAAAGAGCACTCCGGAAAAACAAGGACGGAAGTAAAAGTATCAAGGGATAAAGGCCACTTCTAACTTCCGTGGAATGAGTGAAATCACATTAATTCACCAATTCAATGTACAAGAGCGAATGATAAGAGTAGTGGTATGGTAGCTACTCCATCCCACACTCAAAGCATTACTCCGCACATGAATAAGAAAATCATGCAACCCAACTACCGAAACAGACTGAAGGTGTTGGCAAAAACTCATAGAACTCCGTTAGAAAACAAGGATAGATGCAAACGATTCGCCGGATTCATAGAGAGATAAAGATGATGATGTTGTCATCATGTCGGAAGTACCAAGCCACCGGAAAGATATAAAGGAAGATCACGGAGACAACTGCAAAATTTCACAGATATAGAAAAAGATAGCACCACTTGAACAGAAGGAATACAAGATCTGGAAGGTCTTCATGGCCTCCGGTGGATTGAGCATAGACGATAGAGCGAGAGGGTTTCAAGAGATTACTTAACGAGATTTAGGTGAAAGAACTCCATGTTCTTCTTGAAATGATTGAGAGAGATTTAGCAGCCTTGAGGAAATCTTCAGCGGAACGACGATGATAACTTGCCAACAAGGAACAACTCCGGATTGGTTGAAGATGGAGGATGGAATTAACAATGGGCTTGCTGATTCCAGAGTTGAAGTAATGTATTTAGCAGAAGGACGTGGTCGAGATATGTGACTTCAAAAAGTCAGAATTCTCACTTTGAGACTTTGCACACAGGCAGTGCTCACGAAGCTCGAGAGAAGAGACACAGATGATCTTCCATGTCCTTCCATAGATATCGAATAGGCAAGCACATTATCAACATATACCACCATGGATTAACAAGATATTCCCAGAATACCAAGTTCAAGAGGCGGGAGAACGAACAAATGCTCGAAACACTTTCTGAGCTCAACGCTCTTTAAAAGATCAACGTTACGAGTAAGGATTCCTGTTGAAGAAGATGCGCCGACAGAATAGGTTAACTGGTCCTTCGGAAGAAACAGAGATGTCACCTGGTTCACATTGTCGATCGGATCACCGGTTACAAAGATAAAGAGATCTTGGATAAGAACCGATGATAGCTCATACCTTAAGCAAAGCTATCAGAGACGAAAAGATGCAATTCCCTCGTATCCAGGAGAATTGTGCAGATATGGGGTTCAAAAGGATGTGCAGCATGATGGACAAATGATAGACCGCCGTAGTGCTTGGAGGAACTCTGGATTGCCAAAGATGCTTGAATATGCATAGATATGATCGCGGTGTACTCAAAATCACAGGAGATAACCGTCACCATTTGGAGGATAGTGGTGATTGCATTTTCCATATTCCACTCAAGATAAGTGTCATATAGCTATGCCGAGAACCAAATTACAATCACCAGCATCGGATTGACACATGTTATGTAATTAGCCCAAGAGAATTGGAGATGAAATGAAACTCTAGGATTAAGCGCCGGTGACAAAAGAATGAGTTAGCATGGACATGCTGATAAAAGGGAGATAGATAATGTTTCACACACGACTGAAAAGGAGTGTGGAAGCACAGATGTATCAAAGAAATTTTTTCCGCATTTTTCGGCATTAAAATACCAATAGATGCGCAAAAACACTTATCAGGTAGCGATTAGCAACTGATGGTTTCACAGAATGTGGAGTTGCTAGAAGGAAGGACACCCTTAAGAAGATGGCACCGGTTAACAAGGAGTCAGATAGATCGCGCCGGTATTCAAAAGCCTGTCAGTATGGAATGTACCAACAGTTGATAACCAAAGGCAGATAAAGATAACATGTTGGATACAACAGATAGACAAGGAATTACACACACACACACACACACACACTCAACCTATGGTACTACGGAAACCCAGAACACGTGAATCCTAGTTTGAATTTAAGAAGAGGATAGAAAACGTTACACTTCCTTACCAGAAAAGGGTGGGTGGTTAAGAAAAAAATGGAAGCAGTCCTACTCTCATGTTTTGTTTTTCCCTAGTATACATAGCTACCAAAAATATTTGCTAGACTGACAACGACCATTTGGCTGAGACCCTGAAGGGCGGGATGGCTCTGATACCAATTGTAACTACCTCGGTGAATTACGCTCCTAGTTACAAGCCTGGATGAGCGGAAATGGTTAAAATAGTACGGTGGGGCCCAAATGCCACTCACAGGTAGACCTTTCGGCCGTCCTAACCATTTCCAAACATCGGGACAAGAACGGGCGGCGTAATCGGCAGGCGAAGGGATCAAATACATACACAAATGAGTATGTATGCAAGCCACCATACATTAGTCCTCAGAGCCATTCCATCTAAAAGAAATAGAAATATTGCAACGCCATACGGCAAGATCCAAATGTCCTAGATAGATATAATAGTTTAGGATATCTCCTCATACATCAGACATCAGAGTATCAGGCGGAAGCGGCAAACAAGATCCGAGTACGGATAAGAAGCAAATCGGCATAAGATGCCCCATAATAAACACATCCCGCCCACAGATCTCATGGATCCCCGTTCCCGGAATCTCTACACCGAATGATCGTTGCCCACGTCGTCCGCCTCCTCCACCCAGTATCCATCTTGTGAGTGTACCTATTCATCTGAATCAAACAATTTATCGTGTGAGACCCTAGGGGTACTCAGCAAGTCTTTATGCCTCTAAAGGGGACACAACCTGGGTGACGCAATTGCAGCAAAAGATAATACCTAACAATTCTATAGATAATCGCTAACCATCCGCCTAACCAAAGATAGACGGATGTCCGTGAATTAATAACAACAGTTATAACGGTAATATTAACAGATCCATCCTCCTCCTCGCTTACCAACGAGGAAGCGGACGAACAACCCCCCATCCGTTGGCAGTTTTATTATCCATTCCATGAGTGTTGCACTATTTACTAGTCAGGTACTTAGTCAAATTAAAAGCGGTACTTTAGTTATACTTGTCTATGATCGAGAAACTGTGCTCCAAGTCGTCCATAACCGCGGACACGGCTTTCAGCAAGTTTTACCCTGCAGGGGTGCACAAATAGCAACACACACACGATCAACCTCGGAAAAACCAAATCAAAACCCAACGAGGCATTCACGACAAAGCAATCACAGGATTCAGAAATATTTCAGGGGGCCACCCCATTAAGCTACCCACAACGAAGTTGGCCGGCTCCGAGACGGACTCAAGTTTGCGTCAATGGTTGTAAACGACTGGGAACCCGAAAATGTGACTGGGCTTGTCGATACCGCGAAAACACTCCGCGTCCAAAACAGTACAGGTGCTCCTCGCACAAACTTAAATAAAGCAGTAAAGCATGGCATAAGTACAGAATAGTAATAAAGCCCCAAACTACTTGTGGCCCCAAGAAATAAGAATGAATCAAGCTCTGGCTCAGGGGGGGTCCCATAAGCCTCCTGGATGTGGATAGCGCGAATATTCAAGGAACAGGAATCAAGTACTCGGGGTCCTACGGGACACAAGTGAGCATGAAAAACCAAATAGCAGATATTGCTCACCGGTGCCACTTTCATTAGTTATCCCATTACTACTCAGGTTAAGTTGTATAGGTACCTCGTTATCCATCAGACACTCAAATACCCTACACATGCTATTCTACAACACGCATGGCTCAAACAACTCCTGTAGTAATGGCTCATGGGATGGAGGAACAAGCTTCGGTGGGGTTTAAAAGTAAAGGCTATGCAGTACTTGGGATTCAGTTTAATGCAATCGCGACTCAATGATGCAAGAATAAGATAGAGGAAATAGGTACTATATGTATGCGAGCATGTGGTAGTGCTTGCCTGGCAGCTCAGTTGAAGCGAGAGAAGGATCTGGGTAGTGCTCCTGGGTTTCTTGATATATCCCCTGCTCAGCGTCTATTCGAAGAAGAACCAAACAAACAAGGGCCAACATAAATAAAGTGCACAAGCATATGAATAAAATGCGACAAGCAAACAATCATGCCATGATGAATGATGCACAATTTGCATGGCAATAAAGTAGCATGGCATGGGTGAGGTGTGGAATACAAGAAATAAGCATTTTATTGAGTTTTGGTCACATTTTAACCTCATAAAAGTTGTTGTATACTTTATATTTATATGATGCATGCTGCAATTCAGAACATGGAAAGCATAAAAGAAAGGTCTCGTCGAGCTGACCATTTTAGACATATTATTTGTCAAATTTGGAGTTATAAAACAAAAGTTATTAATTAATTAAGGAAAAAGGGCATTTTGTTGTAATTTTAATCAACTTGAAATTTAAAGTGTTCAAAATATATTTTGGAGGGCATATTTGAATTCCTCACATTTTTCTGATCTCAAAACATATATTACATGTTTAATTTGGATCTGTAATTTAAAATATATATTAAAACAGATTTGAAATTTGAATTTAAATTAATTTTGAAAAGGTTTAAATTAAAACAGAGACAGAAATCCTTTTCTCACACAGACAGGTCTAGCCGCAGACAGTGACAAGTGGGCCACATGCTGACTGGGTGACACAGTGGCAGAACAGTTTTTTCTCACCATGGCCGTCCTAGACCAAGTGGCTGACAGGTGGGACCGGCGATCTCGCGGGTCCACTGCGCGCGCAGCCATCCCGCGGGCGACACGTCGCGGTTCCAGGGGCTGCGGGTTGAGGCTGGAGAGCTAGGGGGGTTTTCTGCAAGACGGATGGGGAGGCTGACTAGCGGGCCACGTGGTACCGCGGGTTAAGAGCGGAAAACAAAAAGGGGGGTATGTGTAAAGTGGCAACGGCTACTGTACTTCTTCTCTGCGCCTGTGGACGGGTCGGTGCGCGACAGCACCTGGGTCGCGGGTGCGTGCGCTGCGGGGGCTAGCCAGCGCGGTGGACTGGGGTTGTTGTCAGGGAGGCAGCACACAGCTAGGTGAGGCTCTACGCGGCGCAGAGAACGTGCAGACAGCGCGAGCGGCAGCGCACGCTGGGCATTTGACGAAACGAACGGCGCAAACGGGAAGCAGCGCTGGACAGGGACATGTCTAGGGTGGTCAGTGGCTCACCGTGGGGCTGTCGGTGGCGTCGGATCGGACAGAGGAGCCGACGATCGGCGGTGATGCAGGCGGTCGGAGGATCTAGGGTTTGGCTTCGGGCGTCACTGGTTCTGGTGGCCTGGTCCGCCTCCTCCTCGTGGCCGTGTACAGGGCGACGCAGAAGACGGCTGAGGTCTTCCCCGACACCCGCGTCTGCACGCCCGCCTCCTGGTTCTGCAGATGGACGGCGACACCGAGAGCGGCGGCCGGGGTTGGAGAAGGAGGGACGGGGTAGCTGGAGAGAAGAGGGGGAGGAAGGTTACCCCGGGTTGGATCTGGACGGGACCGAGGAGACGTGGGGAAAAGGGTAAAGGCTAGGGGGAGAGGGGAGGATGCCGCGGGGTAGACGGTGGAAAAGGTGGCTCGGCCACCTTTTCTCCTCCTCCTTCACGTGCGCTAGCTGGCTCAGCAGGGCAGGGGCAGGTAGGCATGGGGGAGTGACTGCAGGTGGGCCAGGCGGTTGAGGGGAGCTCGGGGTGGGGCTGCTGAGGTAGGGAGAGAGAGAGCTAGAGAGAGAGAGGTGGCTCGGGTTAGAGCTAGGGTTAGCTAGGGAGGGACTCGGGTTAGGGTTTTGGAGAGAGGGGGGCATGGTGATAGGGATAGGTGATTAGTGTTAGGATCTTAGATAGAGGATTTAGAGAGAGGGGGTGAGATGAGGGTGTTGGTTATGATCACACTTGATCATGCAAGGCATTATCAAGGAGATGAAGAAAGAGACACAAGGCTAGGAAAACAACAAGGTGGAAAAGTTGAGAGAGAAGAGGGAGAGATCCAAAAGAGATATACACCACTCAACAATTCAAATAAAAACCAAAAGACTAGGATGTGGTGGTGCTTGCATGGGCCATGCATAAATAGTAAATGCCTCCTCTCGTAGTGAAAACCACTAGATTATCTCATGGCATTTGTATAAGCAAGCTTCCCAAATTTTGGAATAAGGCCCAACAAAAGAAAAGAGAGCTTGTTTACCACATGGATTAAATAAAAGATCATGCATGAATATAAGGTGGCCAAGCTTGTGTGTATGTGCCACTAGCCAACATGAACCACAATGGTATTCCTACATGAGCTTATATTCATATTTAAACCATATGAAAGCTTGACAAGGGGTTCCACTCACATAGCATGCAAAGGTGGCCATGTGGCTCTCATATACCAATAATGTGAAAACAACATGGTGCATATATGGGAGCATGTGGAAATAGAATTGGATCCATCCCAACCCACATGAGCTAGAGGTAAACCAAATAAGTTGCAATGCTCATATATGGTGGAATGTTGGAATGATGGGGTGATGACAAGAAAGGTGGTGGAGATTAATAAAAGATATGCCCCCAACTCAACTTGGACATTTAAACAATATATCAACAACCAAATACAATATCAAGAGGCAAATACAATTAATGATGCATATGAGAGGATATCCAAAGAAAGAGGGTTTTATATGATGCTCAAATGCAAGGATGAGCATGATATAATTATGATGCAACAATTATATATAGGAAGTAGCATTTATATAGACTAGGCTAGTAGCATTGCAATTGTTAAACAAAACAAAATTCTTCTAATAGAATGGTTACCTAGGACGTGTACATGACACGGTCCAAAGGGTTTTGTTAAATTCAAAGGATGCTAAAAGGGCATGCAAACTTCAATGGTTGAAGTAAGCATGACGGAGTTGGAATCTTCACCGTGATGAAAAGGAGTTGTCATCAGGAGACGATGAAGATGCTTGCATTTGCAAGAAATTAAGTGGGAGCGCTGAGACATATTTCTAATACATTATGTGGAGGACATCTTGTTGATTAGAAATGATGTATCTTTTATTGACAAAGGTTAATAATTTCATTTCGATGAAAGACTTAGGAAAAACCCGAATATTTATCATGAAAGTCTATAGTGGATAGACCGTGACGCTAATATGGTTATGCCAAACCTACATATATGAGATATTGAAGGAGTTCAATATAGAAACAACAAGAAATGGTTCTTGTCGCATGGAAAGGAATTGAATCAAGACTCAAGTGTATCGACACTTGATAAGTGAAACAAGATTCAAGTGCTTTGACACTTGATGAGTGAAATCACAAGAATGTTTTGATCAATCATACCATGATATGTACACATTCAGATATGTCCTACGCTCTAAGTGTTTGCGCATATACCAGAATGAATCATAAAATGATCATTGCACGATAGTGAGGATATTCTTATGATCTTTTTGAAAGAACTAAGAATATATTTGTGTAGAGGTGACAAACAATTACAAATAGGTCATTGTAAAGCATTACATTGATACTAGTTTTGTCACAAGATACAAATTAAATTTATCTCAATTTAAACTATGAGTGGCACAATGTAATGGAAAGAAGATTCCATGATGGATTTGGATGAAATCCATAGTTAAGACATTGTGACAAATACTACAACAAAAAGGCTAAGTATATGACTACTATAGTAGCAGCAAAGGAGGGAATTTGTGTCAAGTAGTTTGTTATCAAACTAAGGTGTGGTTCACAACGGGCTAACACTAAAGATATATTGTATGACAATAGTATCGACATGTTTTAACCCCAAGGAACTAAAGGTCTCACCAAAATACCAAATTTATACAATGCCATATCATTGGAGAATGAGTGATGCGTGAAGACGCAAAGACATGCAAATACACACGGACCTGAAAGTGTCAGATCCGTAGATTATTTTAACCACTTGTAGTTGCGTATATGGAACACCAGAAAGCCATAGGTGTTCAGAACGCATAGTTTTCAAACTAGATTATTGTATCTAGTGCAAGTAGGAGACTGAAGGGAATATGCCCGAGAGGCAATAATAAAGTGGTTATTATCGTATTCCTTGTTTATGATAAATGTTTATTTTGCATGCTATAATTGTATTAATACGGAAACTTTAATACATTTGTGTTTAATAAACAAAAAGGAAGTTCCTAGTTATGCCTCTCTTATAAACTAGCTCGTTGATTAACAAGATGATCAAAGTTTCCTGATCATGGACATTGGATGTTGTTAATAACGAGGTCACAACATTAGTGTAATGATGTGATGAAGATTCATCCGAAGTATAGAATTATGATCAAAGTCATTGAGTTTATATTGCTATAACAACTTACGAAGTGATCCTAATCCTTAGACCATGAGATCATGTCAATCACTAACACCGGAAGAGTTTCTTGTTGACATCAAACGTCACACCGTAATTGGGTGATTATAAAGATGGCTTCAAAACTACTAAAGTGTTATGTTGAGACTCATGGATCAAGAGTGGAATTTGTTCCTCCCGATGACGGATAGATATACTCTGGGCCCTCTCGGTGATATCACATTGATTACCTTGCAAGCAAGTGATTTGATCACTAGAATGTTATATCACGGGAACGAGAAAAGAGTGCATGTCGATAACGAGATCAAACTAGGTATGGAGATACCGATGATCGAATCTCGGACATGTAATATATCGTGAAACAAAAGGATTAAGATACTAGCGTAAAAGGTTCACACGATCACAGAAGTCATCGTTGAATGTGTGGGAGTCAGTACGGATCTCCAGGTCCGGCTGCTGATTATTGATCGGAGAGGGGTCTCGATCATGTCCGCATTATTCACGAACCGTAGGGTGACACACTTAAGGGATACCGAGACCATTCGGAGCAAATGATATGCCAGAGAAAGAAAAAGGAAAGCGCAGGAATTTATTTCACTAGACACCGAAACTGTTTCGATTGAAATTGCTGAACTGGTTCTACATGTGAAATTGAAATGTTGTAAGGGGTTTTTATGTGAATGTTTGTTAATTAAAGTAATTAACAAAATTCTGAATAAATAAATAAAAGAGTTTTATTTAAATGAGAGCTTGCATTAAATTTGGTGGAAATTTAATGCATGTGAGTGGATTTTTGAGTGGAGGCTTTTTAATGGGAGTGGAGGCTTTTCATTTTGAGTGGGAGCTCCACCCACATGAATGTGGAAGAGGTGGGGGCAGCCCCATGGCTGGGCACCATGCCCCTTGGATGCCCCCCTCTCCCCTATAAAAGGCCCCCCTCTCCTCCTCTCAAAACACACCTCCTCGCGAAGGATCTCTCTCCCCCCTTTAGAATTTCCCCATGGTCTCGGATCAGCGAGATACATGTTATCGGTGGATTTTTCTGGAAGGATTTGTTGCTTCCGCTGCTTCGCTGGAGCGAGAGCACGGAGGTTGTCGGGGTACCCGTACGTGTGTGCGATCACGGATACACCACTGCTTTGAGGTGCTGGACTTGATCGTGCTGAGCCGGCTGGACTAGATGGACTTCATCACGATCTTGAGATCGGCAAGCGTTCGTCTACATCATCCACGAGTACAACCTCATTAACGCTATTCGGTCTTCGAGGGTATGTATTCTATGGATGTATATCCACCCGTTGCTTGTATCTAGTAGATAGATCTTGGTACTTAGTTGTTCCCATCGTAGGAAAATTTTTGTTTTCTATGCTACGAACCCAACAGTGTCCGCATCCAACCGCTGAAAGAATTCATGTGTTCATCTGTAATCCATGAGTCAGGCTTCCCCGGGTTTTTGGAGCGTACAATATTCTTGTGTTCCTTGATATACGGAGCTGCCAAGGTGGAATTATGTAGAACTGTGTAGTGTGCTTTAGTGAAAGAATCCCCGTCCCTAGATATCATTGATTTCTTTCCCAGTGTGTCTTTTCCACTTAGTCTTCCCTCATGCCGCGAGTCAGAAACACCAATCGGCTTAAGGTCAGGAATAAAGTCAACACAAAACTCAATGACCTCCTCTGTTCCATATCCCTTGGAGATGCTTCCTTCTGGTCTAGCACGGTTATGAACATATTTCTTTAAGACTCCCACGAACCTCTCAAAGGGGAACATATTGTGCAAAAATACAGGACTGAGAATGGCAATCTCTTCCACTAGGTGAACCAGGAGATGCGTCATAATATTGAAGAAGGATGATGGGAACACCAACTCAAAACTGACAAGACATTGTACCACATCCTTCTGTAACCTTTGCAGAATATCTGGATTGATTACCTTCTGAGATATTGCATTGAGGAATGCACACAGCTTCACAATGGGTACTCGAACATTTTCTGGTAGAAGCCCCCTAAATGCAATCGGAAGCAACTGCATCATAATCACGTGACAGTCATGAGACTTCAGGTTTTGGAACTTTTTCTCTGCCATATTTATTATCCCTTTTATATTAGATGAGAAGACAGATGGCACCTTGATACTGTAAAGGACTTAAAAAAAGATTTCCTTCTCTGCTTTGGTAAGAGCATAGCTGGCACGACTTAAGTGACGCCCTTTATCCGTCTTGTTCTGTGTATGCATGTTCTTTGGGTCTTTCGTAATTTGTTGGTCCTCCCGTGCTTCTGGTGTATCTTTTGTCTTCCCATACACGCCTAGGAATCCTAGCAGGTTCACCCAAATATTCTCATCACGTGCATCACGTCGATTAAAGAGCGGACACGTAGGAATTTCTAATATGGCAGCTCCCAAAATATAGATTTCTTCTTCCACATGGGTGCGTGTCCTGTAGCGACGTCGTTTGGAACTGATTGACCGCCGGGACCCTTTCCAAAGGTTACTTCTATGTCCTTGACCATACCAAATACATCATCACCAGCAGGGAGTTCAGGCTTCTTCTGGTGATCTGCCTCACCTTTGGAATGCTTGCCTTTCTTTCTTACAGGATTATTGGTCGGAAGAAATCGTTGATTCGCCAGGTACACAACCTTTTTGCATTTATGCAAATATATACCTTCAGTCTTATCTAAACAATGCGTGCATGCCTTATATCCCTTGTTTGTTTGTCCTGAAAGGTTACTAAGAGCATGCCAATCATTGATGGTTACGAAAAGCAACCCTCGTAGGTCAAATGACTCCTGTTTGTTCTCATCCCATGCATGTACACCTGGTTTGTCCAACAACTGTAAGAGTTCTTCAACTAATGGCCTTAGGTACACATCAATATCGTTGCCCGGTTGCTTCGGGCCTTGGATGAGCACTGGAATCATAATGAACTTACGCTTCATGCACAACCAAGGAGGAAGGTTGTAGATACATAGAGTCACGGGCCAGGTGTTGTGAATGCAGCTCTGCTCCCCAAAAGGATTCATGCCATCCGTACTTAGACCAAACCATAAGTTCCTTGCGTCACCTGCAAAGTCCGGGAAGTCTCTCTCGATTTTCCTCCACTGTAACCCATCAGCAGGGTGTCTCAACTTCTCGTCTTTCTTGCGGTCTTCTTTGTGCCATCCCCAAAAGGATTCATGCCATCCGTACTTAGACCAAACCATAAGTTCCTTGCGTCACCTGCAAAGTCCGGGAAGTCTCTCTCGATTTTCCCCCACTGTGACCCATCAGCAGGGTGTCTCAACTTCCCGTCTTTCTTACGGTCTTCTTTGTGCCATCGCAACAACCTGGCATGCTCTTTGTTTCTGAACATGTGTTTCAACCTTGGTATTATAGGAGCATACCACATAACCTTAGAAGGAACCCTCTTCCGGAGGGGCTCTCCCTCAACATCACCAGGGTCATCTCATCTCATCTTATACCGCAATGCATTGCATACCGGGCATTTATCTAAATTCTCATACTCCTTACCGTGGTAGAGGATGCAGTCATTAATGCATGCATGTATCTTCTGCACATCTAATCCTAGAGGGCAGAGAGTCTTCTTTGCTTCGTACGTACTCTCGGGAATTTCGTTATGTTCTGGAAACTTCGGCTTCATTATTTTCAGCACCTTTTCAAATGAGGAGTCAGTTAGACCACACTCTGCCTTCCATCATAGCAATTCCAGTGTGGTACCGAGCTTTGTGCTGCCATCTTTGCAATTTGGGTACAACAATTTCTTGTGATCTTCTAACATGCCCTCTAACTTCAACTTCTCCTTTTCTATTTCACAGTCTTGCTTTGCATCAGAAATGACCCTACCAAGTTCATTAACGGGCTCATCTGATGTCCGTTCTTCACTTCCTTCCTCTTCATTGTCTTCCATTGCAGTATCACTGTATTTAGGAAACATATGATGATAGTTGTTATCATCATCTTCTTCTTCACTCTCTTCCATCATAACCCCTCTTTCCCCGTGCTTGGTCCAGCAATTATAGTTGGGCATGAAACCTTTTATAACCAGGTGGCCGCGAATGATTTTCGAGGAAGAGTACTCCTTGTTGTTCCGACATTGAACACATGGACAACGTATAAAACCATTATATTTGTTTTCCGTAGACACATCGATAAATTTATCCACGCCTTTAATTTTCCCGGGTACACGCCGGTCACCGTATATCCATTCCCGACCGTTCATCTGCATCATATAATTAAGTTTATCAAAAACGGAACATCATAAATAGTGAAATGACAATTCACATCGACACATGCATTGTATCAATGACATAGAAAAGATAAGATTGCTAACCTCGATCGAGGGAAATAAAGAGGAGAAAGCTCAAGTGTGTCTCGGTCACCTCCTATATTTTTGTTCTGTGAGAAATTAAACGGGATCATTCACTCAAACATTTTATCAAACACCTTGAATGCATGCATAGGAAAAAAATAAACTAGCACACCTCTCACACCTTCCACCAAGAAAAAACAGAGGGGAGGTAGAGTGCTGGGGCGTCGTATTTATAGAGGGCGAGATCATATGTCCCGGTTTGTAACACAAACCGGGACTAAAGGTATGTGACAGGCTACATATCTGACGCCCAACCCTTTAGTCCCGCATGACCCCTCACGAACCGGAACGCATGCCTCCGGCCATCGTGCCAGCTCGAACCGGGACGCGTGCCAGCATTAGTCCCGGTTCGTGGCGAAACCGGGACTAATGCTGTTAGGAGGCGCGAACGGATAGCCTGTTTTCTACTAGTGTGAATTCCACATACACATCCTTTACTTTACACCAAAAAGCCTCTCCTATCTTGCCAAGGTGTTCCCTTTCTTTGTTGCATTTTCGTTTGGTTCAGATGCAGTTTAGAATGGCTCGAGCGCCATCTCGGACACGGTCGGACGCAGGTTTAGACAGTCCAACCATATGACTACAAACCATTTCCTCCGAGAACACAAGTCGGAAAAGGGTTGGATGAAATCTCAGACTAGTATATTTTTGTCCAATTTTGACAGATTTCTGTCCAACCGCCACATTTTGAGGGGCACTTATAAAAAGCCACATTTTGAGGGGCACATATAACAAGAAATCTCACTTTGCAATGGTTCAAAAGGCGAGAATGAAGGATGTCGAGAGAGCTTTTTTGGTGTGCTTCATAAGGGCTTTGCCATTATTAGTGGACCCTCCTGAGTATTGGAAACCAAATATCTCATGGAAAATTATGACATGTTGCATCATCTTGCATAACATAATCATTAAAGATGAGCGCAATATGCTAGAGAACTTCCGTTACATCTCCAACAGAAATCCTATTGATCTAGAACATGATGGAAACATGATACATAGATTCCTCGCATCATATCAAAGTATCGAGAACAGAGATGTTCATACTCAACTACAAAATAATCTTGTTGAGCATCACCGGCGTATCATAGTTGTGATTCTATTTCAATTGAACTATTCAGTTTATTCACTTCATTTGAACCCTATCATGTGTTCGGCGTTGAATAATTTGGTTTGTAAACTTAAATTTTATTCTATCATAATCATGTTATTTTATTTGGTTTGAACCCTGTCATGTATTTGATTTTGAGTGGTTTGGAATAAAAATATTACTTCCTCCGTCCCAAAATATAAGGCGCCTAAGCGTTTAGTCAAAAGTCGACGTTTTCTAAGTTTAACCAAAATTATACATAAAAATATAAATATTTACAATACCAAATAAATATAATTAAATTTATCATAAAGTATATTTTCTTAATGTGTTCATTCCATAATATAGATGTGCATATTTTTTTCTAAATATTTGATCAAAGTTAATAAAATTTGACTTTTGACCAGTCCTTAGGTGTCTTATATTTTAGGGCAGAGGGAGTAAAGAGTTTAAGTAAAGGAGATAGGCTAAGAAGCATTTTTTTCTTTACAGGAGTATACTCCTTGTGAATACTCCACCATTATACTCCTCTAAATATTAGGTATCACTTGGAGAGATGCCCTTAATAGGCACGTGTGGTGGAACACAGTGCTGCTGCCCTACTGTAGCTGTTGCTGGAGACGGCATAGAAGACTCGAAGGCCTCGTCTCCGCCCTAGATGCGATCAAGCCACACCCATAACGTTGCGAGGCCGACGACGAACATGGCATTAACGGATGTGCATCCCGCCAAGACACAGGTGTCCTTGACCTATACGAAGAAGTATTTTCGCTGGCAATTCTGCATGTACAAGTGTCTCTTCCTCATTGTTACAAAAGCCGTGGAGAAACATGATGATTGGTTTAAGTTGAGGAGGAGTGCATCTGGAAGGTCAATGCAATCCCATTGATGAAGTGTATCACATTTACTCGAGTGGTTTCCTATGTGTGTTCAGTAGATGTCGTAGTCCCCGAGCGCGTTATCGATTCGACGCGGGCTTGAGGCAGGGCACGAAGAGTCTTGACGATGGGTCGTGGCGAATCGGCGACGAGCTCCTGAACAGAGAAAAGAACCGTGAAGCGGGAGGCGGTCGGCGTGAGACAGTCGGTGATGGCCAGTTGGCGAAAGATGCAGGGTGTCCGTGAAGCCGCCAGTAGCGCCGAGTCCCCGAGCGCGGCGAGTGACGAGGTCGAGCGACCGTCGAACGCCGAGTCCCTGAGAGCGGCAAGTGGCGAGGTCGAATGACCGGCGAGCGCCGAGTCCCTGAGCGTGGCGAGCGGCGAGGTCAAGCAATCGGCGAGCGCTGAGTCCCGAGCGCGGCGAGCGGCGAGGTCGAGCGACCAGCAAGCACCGAGTCCTTGAGCATGGGGAAGGGCGAGGCCGAGCGACCGGCGAGCGCCGAGTCCCCGAGCGTGGCGAGCGGAGAGATTGGGCTACCGCCGTATTGGAGAGTCCCGAGCGTGTGGAGTACGCGAGGGCGAGTCCGCGGTGGAGACTCCCCGAGCGTGTCGAGTACACGAGGGAGAGTCCGCGGTGGCGAGTCCCCGAGCGCGTTGAGTACGCGAGGGCGAATCTGCGGTGGCGAGTCCCCGAGCGTGTTGAGTACTCGAGGGCAAATCCGCGGTGGTGACTCCCCGAGCGTGTTGAGTACGCGAGGTCGAGTCCCAGTGGAGAGTCCCTGAGCGTATTGAGTACACAAGGGAGAGTCCACGGTGGCGAGTCCCCGAGCGTGGAGAGTACGCGAGTGGAGAGTCCACGGTGGCGAGTCGACGAGGGCGAGCCGCGGTCGTGGAACCATGCGTACACGCAGCATGCCTAGGAGTAGTCCCCGAGGCTCGAGTTGGCTTGTAGAGGCGACTTGAGGCTCTTTAGAGATGCATATTCTGAAAAAATAGTAGTGGTTGCTGCCGAGCATGGCGAGTGGCGAGGTCGAGTGACCGGCAAGCGCCAAGTCCCCGAGCGCGGCGAGTGGCGAGGCCGAGCGACCGGTGAGCGCTGAGTCCCTGAGCGTGGCGAGTGGCGAGGCCGAGCGACCTGGGAGCGCCGAGTCCGAGCGTGGCGAGTGGCGAGGTCCAGCGACCGGCGAGCGCCGAGTACCCGAGCGCGGCGAGTGGCAAGGCCGAGCGACCGGCGAGCGCTGAGTCCCCGAGCGCGGCGAGCGGCAAGGCCGAGCAACCGGCGAGCGTCGAGTCCCCGAGCACGACGAGTGGCGAGAAATGTCCTGTTTTGCTGAGAAGGAGGAAAAAATACTACTGCAATAAGGTGTATTTATGAAATATATTGAACATTTGTAAACAAGTATGATTCGTAGATGTTGAAGAAAATGCACTTTTGTTATGTGGATCGATGGACAGTATGTAAGGTTTATGCGTGTTTTTTCATGAGTAGGCAGACCTCCAGCATCAAACGCTTGCCAGGTAACAGGGACGCGATGCTAGACTGTTGAACCCGGAGACAAGGTAGGCCTTTTGGTACCCAGCCTCACTACTACGACGGACGTGAATAAACAGCAGGCAAAACTGAAACCGATCCCAAGTCTGATTTTGGTCCCTGAAAGGGTCATATGCGACTGCATGGTCGGCTTTGGAGAATGAATGTAGATGCATATATGTTTTGAACCCATAACATGTACGAGTGTAAAGAAACTTAGCTGATAGGATGGCAATTCCGTGATGACGAGTCTGCGAGTGTGGCGAGTCAACGGTGGGCGCCAACTGTCGTGGTATTGCACGGCAGATGCTACTGGGGTAGCTTACATAGAGGGAGCAAGGCGACGTAGGAGAATTTGGGAGCGATATTGACACACGATGTACCCAGGTTCACGTCCCCTCGGTGGAGGATCGCTACGTCCTGTTGTCAATCCAGTATATGATCATAGATTGGTTTACATAGGATTCCCCGTAGGCGGAGGGAGAGACTAGACCTAGTCTAATGTGGGAGAAGATGCAATATGACATGCCCCGTGGGGGTGTTCCTGGTGGCTTTATATATGCAGCCATCTAGGGTTTACAAGTGCTCATGGGCTTTGTATTGAAGTCGCCGTCTTGGGCCTCCAGTCGCCGCCACTCTTTTGGGTCCAGTATGCGCCAGTCACCGTATTGGGCGAGTCGACCCGCTCTGGGCTTGGCTTCAGTCGGCTCAATCCAGCTGGCGACTCCGCTTCGTGGGTATACCCCGATTGGTATTCCCCCAACATCGTTGACGACTATGTCTGCATTGGTGAAGATACAATTTTGGAGGTTGTTTGAAGATATACATGAGATGTGATTGACATCGGTGGGATAGAATACTTGAGGAAATCCACTTATGAAGACACAGAACAGAGAAAATGACATGGGATTCTTGGATCAATATATTGCATGTAGTGAACATAGAAAAAATTGTCTCGCAGGATGGAAAGACTAGTACAAAGGTCATGCAATGATCCAACAATCATTCTTGAGGTTGTTGCATCGAGGGATATATGGATTTGGCATTCATTCTTTGGATTTCATGGCTCTCATAATGTAGCATCCCATTTGTCTAACAATTGTAATGCTACTTGGTCTAGTAATATAATGGCTACTTCATATATACAATTGTTGCATCATCATTATATCATGCTCATGTCATCATGCCACCTTGCATTTGAGCATCATATAAAACTCTTTTTGGTTTGGTTCTTCTCTCATATGCATTGTTAATTGTATTTGCCTCTTGATATTGTATTTGGTTCTTGATATATTGTTTAAATGCCCAAGTTGAGTTGGGGGCATATCTTTTATTAACTCCACTACCCTTTATTGTCACCACCTTATAATTCCACCATCCAACTAAAAATGAGCTTTGCACTTTATTGGGTTTTACCTCTAGCTCATGTGAGTTTGGATGGCTCCACTTACAATTCCACATGCTCCCATATATGCACCATGTTGTTTTCACATTATTGGTATATGAGAGCCACATGGCCACCTTTGCATGCTATGTGAGTGGAACCCCTTGTCAAGCTTTCATATGGTTTAAATATGAATATAAGCTCATGTAGGAATACCATTGGGGTTCATGTTGGCTAGTGGCACATACACACAAGCTTGGCCACCTTATATTCATGCATGATCTTTTATTTAATCCATGTGGTAAACAAGATCTCTTTTCTTTTGTTGGGCCTTATTCCAAAATTTGGGAAGCTTGCTTATACAAATGCCATGAGATAATCTAGTGGTTTTCACTACTAGAGGAGGCATTTACTATTTATGCATGGCCCATGCAAGTATCTCCACATTCTAGTCTTTTGGATTTTATTTGATTTTGAGTGGATCATCTTCCATCTTCCTCTATCCCTCTTTTGCTTGATCTAGTTGGTCTTGCTAAAAACCACACCACATCTCTCTCTCTCTCTCTCTTTTCCTTACCTTCCTCTCCTTTCACCTCCATCCATGCATGGTCATGTGGATCATGCCAAAAACCCTAAACCTAACCCTCATCTACCCTAGTTACAACCTACCACCACCATGGACACCATCTAACCTAAACCGAGCCATCCCTCCCCATCCTACCCTAGCTCTCTCCCTCTCTCGGCCTCTCTCCTCTCTCTAACCTGCTGGTTCGCCCTAGCTACCCCTACCCCAACCCTAAAACCCTAACCCGGGCCACTCCCTCCTACCCTAGATCTCTCTCCCTCCCTCTCTTTCTCTCCCTGCCTTATGGGCCCCCCAGCCCGAGCCTCCCACCGACCCTGCCGTCCCCACCTGGTAGCCTCCAGCACCTACCTTGCCCTGCCTGGCCGAGCCCCACCCGAGCACGTGAAGGAGGAGGAGAAAAGGTGGCCGAGCCACCTTTTCCACCGTCCACTCCCGCACGGCACCCCCTCTCCCCGTTCCTATCCACTCTCCCTCTCTGCCTGTCGACGCCAGATCCACCAGGGCCTAGCCCTTCTACTCCTTCTTCCCCACCTTCCCCTGCAGCCACCTCTCCACCACCGATTACCAACCCCACCGTCGGCATCCACCTCTTACGCCAGTTCGAGGAGGCGGGCGGTCATTGAGGCGTTGAGGAAGGCCGTGGAGAACCCCTGCATCGCCCCTGTCCACGTCGCCGAGGAGGAGAAGCCCACTTCTGCCGCAGTACCGCAACGCTGCCGAAACCCTAAATCTCGCCGGCCGCCAGCCCCGTCGACGATCTGCTGCGTCCCGCCCCGATCCGCTGCCGTTAACCACCCCGCGGTGAGTCCCTCTCCCGCCTAGACATCCTCTGCCTCGCCGTAGACCCTCTGCCTCGTCGGGCGTTTCGCCGAACGCTCACAGTGCGCCGCCGCTCGCTGTGTCTGCACGCGCCGCGCCGTGTAGTGCCTCATCTAGCCGCGATCCTCCCTCCTGACACCAATCCCACCTAGCCGCAGCGGTCGCCGCCGCCGCGCGCAAGCGCCAGGTCGTGGGTTCGACCCCCGCGTCGCGCGCCGTTCGCTGTCACCGATCGGTCGTCAGTATTTTTTTTCAGAGAAGAACAACAGTGGCCGCGGCCCCTTTTGCACATAACCCCCATTCTTTTTCCTCTGCTCAACCCGCCGTCCCCGGCCGCGCCAGGTGGCACATGCCCCTTCACCCGCTGGCTTGTGGGGCCAAACAAGGCAAGGCCCACTTGTCAACCACCGTGGCTCGCTGTGGTCGCGGTGAGAAAAGTCTGCCGCGTGTTGGTTTCGGCCAGCTCAGCGCGGCCCCACCGTCAGTGACTGGGGCTAGCTGAGGCTGTGTATAAAACGTTCCCTGGTTATCTGTTTAAACAAAACAAATTCAAAATTGTTTATATTCAAATTCAAATCTGTTTTTAAATAACTTTTCAATTACAAATCCAAATAATACAAATGATATATGTTTTGAAATCAGAAAAATGTGAGGATTTCAAATATGCCATCCAAAATATACTTTGAACACTTTAAATTTCAAGTTGTTTAAAATTACAACAAAATGCCCTTTTCCTTATTTATTTAATAACTTTTGTTTTATAACTCCAAATTTGACAAATGATATGTCTAAAATGATTAGCTCGACGAGACCTTTCTGTTTATGCATTCCTTGTCCTGTTTTGCAGCATGCATCATACAAATATATTGGAAACAGCAACTTATTTGAGAATAAAACATGACTAAAACTCAATAAAGTGATTTATTCTTGTATTCCACACCTCACCCATGCCATGCTATATTATTGCCATGCAAATTGTGCATCATTCATCATGGCATGATTGTTTGCTTGTCGCATTTTATTCTTATGCTTGTGCACTTTATTTATGTTGGCCCTTGTTTGTTTGGTTCTTCTTCGAATAGACGCTGAGCAGGGGATATATCAAGAAACCCAGGAGCACTACCCAGATCCTTCTCTCGCTTCAACTGAGCTGCCAGGCAAGCACTACCACATGCTTGCATACATATAGTACATATTGCCTCTATCTTATTCTTGCATCATTGAGTCGCGATTGCATTAAACTGAATCCCAAGTACTGCATAGCCTTTACTTTTAAACCCCACCGAAGCTTGTTCCTCCATCCCATGAGCCATTACTACAGGAGTTGTTTGAGCCATGCGAGTCGTAGAACAGCATGTGTAGGGTATGTGAGTGTCTAATGGATAACGAGGTACCTAAACAACTTAACCTGAGTAGTATGGGATAACTAATGAAAGTGGCACCGGTGAGCAATATCTGCTATTTGGTTTTTCATGCTCACTTGTGTCCCGTAGGACCCCGAGTACTTGATTCCTGTTCCTTGAATATTCGCGCTATCCACATCCGGGAGGCTTATGGGACCCCCCTGAGCCAGAGCTTGATTCATTCTTATTTCCTGGGGCCACAAACTAGTTTGAGGTTTTATTTACTATCCTGTACTTATGCCATGCTTTACTGCTTTATTTACGATTGTGCGAGGAGCACCTGTACTGTTTAGGATCGGGACACGTTTTCGCGGTATCGACAAGCCCAGTCACACTTTCGGGTTCCCAGTCGTTTACAGCCGTCCACCGAAACCCTGAGTCCGTCTCGGAGTCAGCTAACTTCGTTGCGGGTAGCTTAATGGGGTGGCCCCCTGAAATATTTCTGAATCTGGTGATTGCTTTGTCGTGAATGCCTCGTTGGGTTTTGATTTGGTTTTTTCGAGGTTGATCGAGTGTGTGTTGCTATTTGTGCACCCCTGCAGGGTAAAACTTTCTGAAAGACGTGTCCGCGGTTATGGACGACTTGGAGCACAGTTTCTTGATCATAGACAAGCATAACTAAAGTACCGCTTTTAAATTTGACTAAGTAACTGACTAGTAAATAGTGCAACACTCATGGAATGGATAATAAAACTACCAACGGATGGGGGGTTGTTCGTCCGCTTCCTCGTTGGTAACCGAGGAGGAGGATGGATCTGTTAACAGTACCGTTATAACTGTTGTCATTAATTCCCGGACGTCCGTCTATCTTTGGTTAGGCGGATGGTTAGCGAGTATCTATAGAATTGCTAGGTGTTATCTTTTGCTGCAATTGCGTCACCCCAGGTTGTGTCCCCTTTAGAGGCATAAAGACTTGCTGAGTACCCCTAGGGTCTCACACGATAAATTATTTGATTCAGATGAACAGGTGCACTCACAAGATGGATACTGGGTGGAGGAGACGGACGATGTGGGCAACGATCATTCGGTGTAGAGATTCCGGGAACGGGGATCCGTGAGATCTGTGGGCGGGATGTGTTTATTTACGGGGCATCTTATGCCGATTTGCTTCTTATCCGTACTCGGATCTTGTTTGCCCCTTCTGCCTGATACTCTGATGTTTGATGTATGAGGAGATATCCTAAACTATTATATCTATCTAGGATATTTGGATCTTGCCGTATGGCGTTGCAATATTTCTATTTCTTTTAGATGGAATGGCTCTGATGTACTGTTGTATGGTGGCTTGCATACATACTCATTTATGTATGTAGTTGATCCCTTCGCCTGCCGATTACGCCGCCCGTTCTTGTCCCGATGTTTGGAAATGGTTGGGACGGCCGAAAGGTCTACCTGTGAGTGGCATTTGGGCCCCACCGTACTATTTCAACCATTTCCGCTCATCCAGGCTTGTAACTAGGAGCGTAATTCACCGAGGTAGTTACACATAATAACCTAAATGTGTGATGACCCACAAGTATAGGGGGGTATCGCAGTACTTTCGATAAATAGGAGTGTCGATCCCAACGAGGAGCAGAAGGTGCTGAATAGTGGTATGGAGCAGGAAATCCATGTGAATACTTAGCAAACGGATTTTTAGTGGTTTTCTGATAGGGCAACAAAACAAGGATCAAGTAATAAAGACAATGAAAAAACGGAGCAAGTGGCCCAATCCTTTCTTAGCAAAGGACAAGCCGGTGGAAATACTTATAAGTACCAAACATTCTCGAGGACACATGGGAATTATGTCAAGTGCTTTCGCTTCAAATAGCTGGGTACTCTTCTTTGGTATTGCAAGTGTTGTGTGGGTGAACCTGTGCTAACATACCGACCTTACTTGGACTAATACATACTTGTGATTAAACCCCCTGCAAACATCCGTAACTACAATAAAGTAATTAAGATATAAATATAACCACAACCTTAAACTCTGAGATCCTACGCTCTCTTGTGCAAAGGTGTCCTAACGGGGGTTCAGGTTTCTATCACTCTGGCAACCCCACAATTAGTAGCCAAATACACAATGCATTCACCTAGGACCATAAATGGTGAAGTATCATGTAGTCGATGTACACATGACACCACTAGAAGAACATCACTATAATTTAAATACTAAACCATTGAATAATAACTCAACACAAATTCACTAATAACAACATGACTTCTCCCATGTCCTCAAGAACTAAAAGAACTACTCACGAGACATCATATGAATCAACATCAAATATGATATGGTAATGGATAATAATTTGAACATAAACAATAATCCAATGGTTCCACTCACAAGCATCAACTACAATAGTAATCAACACCGGGAAAGTTTCCCCTAAGAACTAAGAAATATCCAACATAATTGTTACAACAGGATGGAGTGGTGATGATGGTGCTGGTGGAGATGATGGTGTGGATGATGATGATGATCCCGATGAAGCCTAGCTTGACGATGGTGTTGATGGCGATGATCTCCCCTCTCCGGGAAGGAATCCCCCCAGCAGAAATCTGTCTGCCAGAGAGATCTTTCTCTCTCGGTGTTTTCCGCCCCGCAGAGGCGGTGGAAATCTATCTGTGGTCGCTTCCCTGGTGTTAGGGTTTTGTAGGGAAGATATAGGCGAAAGGGCGGAGTCAGGAGCCGGGCAGGTGGGCCACACCTGCCCTAGGCGCGGCCTAGGGGGGACCCACGCCTAGGGGGTGTGGGCCCTCTGCGGCCCTTCTTCACCCCTCCTTCTGGCTTCCTTTGTCTTCTGGGAAAATATAATTTTCCCATATTTTTCTGGTATTTTTTGATCTTCACGAAATTGCATCAAAACACCTTTTTTCCATCAGAATCCAGACTCCGATAGTTCATCCTCCAAGAATCATCATGCATAAACAGATGAAAAGACATAAGCAATACCTCATAATAAGACATATATCAATGAACAGAGGTAAATTATGATATAGAATGGTGATGCAAATTGGACGTATCAATGTGCTGTCAAGATCACCACTGTTTGTCAGGCTTGTTGCCAGAGATGCTCCTGGCTTGTTGCCGGAGATGCTCCTCCTTGCAACTAAGAATTCAACGATTGTCAGTACACCATGGGATACTATCTTGCAAATGACATATATCCTCCATGGGCCACATTTGTGAAGACAATCCTCCTGCAGTTGTGCACTACCAACAAGAAATCTCACATTGAAATGGTCCAAGAGGCAACAAGGAAGGATGTCGAGAGAGATTTTAGTGTGCTTCAGAAGCGATTTAACATTATTTGTGGACCCTGCTGAGTATTGGAAACCAAATGTCCTATGGAAAATAATGACATGCCGCATCATCTTGCATAACATAATCATTGAAGACGAGTGTGACATGATAGAGAACTTCTGGTACAACTCCAATGAAAATCATGTTGAGCCAAAACATGATGGAACAGGAAACAGAGATTCCTCGCAGCGCATCGAATTATCGAGAACCAAGATGTCCATACTCCGCTAAAAAATGATCTTGTTGAGCATCACTGGCGTATCCATAGCACTTCGTACTTGTTCTTTCATTCATTTCAACTATTCACTTCATTTGAACCTGCCATGTGTTTGTCGTTGAATAATTTGGTTTGTAAACTTAAATTTTGTTCTATTATAATCATGCCATTTTATTTGGTTTGAACCTTGTCATGTATTTGCTTTTGAAGAGTTGATTTTGAATAAAATAATTTAAAATCTACGTACTCCCTCATACCCATATTAGTTGATTTAGATTCATCTAGATATAAATGTATAAATGTATCTAGACAAGTTTTAGTACTAGATGCATCCGTATATAAGCAAATTTGAGTCAACTAATATGGGTCGAAGGAAGTATAAGGGATTGCTAGGAAACGAATTTATACTCCTAGATATAAGTAAAATATACTACTAGAGGATACTCGGCCATTATACTCTTCTAAATGTTGGTTCGTCTAAGGATGCTCTTAGATACACAAGGCTGCTGAAAACTTAATGTTAATAGAGCTTGCACTACGTCTATGGTTTCATCTGGCGACGCCGAGGCTCCCTTGCGCCGCCACCAAACCATGGATGGGAGCGTGCCCGATCAGGGAAGAGGTTATGGTTTTGATGAGTTTGGAGAGTTTGGAAGGAGTACGACTAGGGTGGTCCGGAGGGATGTCCGTGTACGCCACGATTGGGTTGTAGATCGGATCTCAAGCCCTGAGGATATAAAGCTAGCGCCTGGGGGAGGTGCTCCAAGCCATGCCGAGATCGCTGCACGGCAAATCTCTACCTTCGATCTAGGTGTAGATCGATTCCTTCAGCGCCCTAGAGCTATGTCATCGGTCGGCGGTGGGGGTGACCAAGGGGGCACCGATAAGGGGCCTACCCACCCGAAGCCGCCGTCTGACGATGTGCCGGAGGCGTCCTTGGAGAATCATTAGATCATGGCGATAATGCAGCAGGAATGCTAGATCGCCATGTTTCAGGAGCACGAGGATGGCAACTGGGATGAGGCTACGTCTGGAGGTGCGAACGTCAGCCCAAAAATCTATGCTGAAGGCGATGCCGATCTTGATGATTGTAACACCCTCAGAATCGGCCCTATGCAAGTTTTAGCGAAACCCGCCAAACCCGCATATAAACGATTCGAAGGTGCCCCCAGGCACTTTCGTGCGGGTGGAAAACGAAGTAATAACATTACACAACAGTCCTCGATGGGACCCACAGAACAGATATATATATACAACAGCGACTCAATGAGTCAAGAATACAGATATAATATACAAAGATCCAAATCACCTTGAAAATGATAGAGCGTCCGACTACGGACAAGATGCAAATGGGGCTAAGAGCCCTGAAGAATAACCAATGGCGTCCATAACCCTGCCCAGGCCAAGCCGGAAGGGTAACCCTGCTAACGACGTCGATCTCAAACCTGCTTAAACAAAAGGGGTGCCGACAAAGGGCAAAGGAAAAAGAAGGAGCGTCAGTACTGAGGCCAGTACACGGCGAGGCTAGAATTCGGCGGTCCTCGCCTACATAGGTATGGTGGACTGAAGCGGCTGCGGCAGCATGCACTAAACAACCTATAGAGACTCGATACTACTGGCGGCTATCAGAGAGGGGTAAGGAAGACCTATTCGGATCCAACCTGATACTATCATCAAACAAACCCATCCTGGCGTTTCCCCCTCGAGACCAAACGAGGAAGTCAACCGAGGAACTCACACAGTTGGCAGTTTTACTTATTCAGTTATAGTTGCGGCACTTTACTAGTCAGGTTTAGATAATCATCCTGATAAAGTAAGCAGTGGGTACTTTTAGTTAACCATTCCGTTATAGTGGCAACACTTACTAGTCAGATACAATTAGCATGAGATAACCCCAAAACCCAGCAGTTGTTGGTACTTTTACTTAGCCATTCCGTTGTAGTGAAGCTGATTACTAGTCATATTGGATACAAGTCAATTTATAACAATAAACTTTAGTTATAGTTGTCTATGATCAAGCACTGTGCTCCAAGTCGTCCATAACCGCGGACACGGCTTCTCGAAAAGATTTAACCCTGCAGGGGTGCACCAAAGTATCCACACGCACTTCGACCCTTTTTGCCAGATCAGTTAACATACACCCATCGGTATGTCGGCGGGGCCTAAGTCATGACGTTTCCCAGACCCAAAGCAAGCACGGGGGGCCACCCCACTAAGTACACCCGCAACGAAGTCGGCCGGTCTCCGAGACGGACTCGGGGTTTGCGACAGTGGCTGTAAACGATAGCAAATCCCCAAACGGGGACTGTCGATACCGCGAAAACACTCCGCTTCCAAAACAGTACAGCGTGCTCCTCACACAATCGGAAATAAAGCAGTAAAGCATGGCATAAGTACAGGATAGTAATAAAGCCCCAAACTACTTGTGGCCCCCAGTACAATACTTTGAAATCAGGTACTAAATCGATGGGGGGCCCATATCTCCCCACATGTGGTTAGCGCGCTCGATCTCGGAACAGGTGGCAAGAACTCGGGGTCCTACGGGACACAAGTGGGCGGTCGGAAACCAAATGTTATCTATCACCCACCGGTGCCTCTGCTTACCTACTTCAATTTTAGTTGTTAAACAGTAATTAAAGTGAACCATAAGTAAAACCATGATCATCTCCAACATTGAACGGGCGGCAATTCTCCAACAGCTGTGGTACTTGACGGCACGCAACCGCACTGGAGCAAGCGACTACGATGCGCAGGTCCAACTATCTACCAAACAACAGGTAATAGGATGTGTCCAAGGCAATATAGGGCTGCAAGGGATATCACGGGTACGAAAACTAGAGCAACGCAACACAGATAGCAATAGATCAATATGAGGGAATAAATACTATAAAAGTAAGATAGGTAGAAAGGGAGAGATGCTCGCCTGAAAACATTGCCGAAGGTTCATCCGAAGATCGGGTCGACACTCGCATCAACTCAACGGCCTTATCCGCGAAGAAGCAAAACACTAGAAGAAACACCGGATGCAATATTTAATACAACGGCAGAAGATCGGCATGATGCATGTATGATGTATGGCATGGTAGAGGTGCGATGCAATTAGGCAATATTAAGCAGAACCGGGGTCCCGACAATTAATTAAACGGTTCAAGTTGTTTAGAACCCCCGCAATTAAATGTTGTTTAAACAAGGCAAAACGATGACACCGGTTCGCTACACAAATTTAAATGAGGCCAATATGAGACTAGATTTGCCCGCATATGGGCCCCATATTTAATTATCAGGTGAATCGGCATAAGGCCCCCAAACCACACAATATGATGCGAGCATGACAATTTAGTATGCAACAAGTTTGATATATAGCATTTATAAAATAGGGCTCGAGAAAAGGGGGCACACATTAGGGGGCCTCGACGAACTTGGGGTTCCGGGGTTCGGGGTCGGTCTCAGGGTTCGACGGCTCGGCGAGATTCAGATATAAGAGGGAGAACTTGGGTCCAAGCGGTCGATATTGCCGTCGCGCAGATCTTGTCGGGTCCCACAGGGTCCGTCTTGGCGTTCGAGATGCAGAACTTGGCATCCTCGAGGGAGTACTAGTCGCACTCGGTCGGAGTCCTTGAATCCGGGAAGGAGATCTTGACGCGCCAGGGTCTCGATGTCCCCGGTTCCGATTGAAGATCTTGGCATCCCTGAAAGAAGGTCTTGCGGTTTCCGTGCCTTCGGTTCCCTGAAGGCGTGCTTGTCCTCTGTGATGGCGAACTCGATGTCCCGAGAAGATCTTGAAGGGTGCCGGCTTCAATTGTCGATGGCGAACTTGTTCGGTACCGGGGTCTTCGGGTCGAGACGAACTTGGGATCCGTGAGGAAGAGCTTGATGTTCCTTGTCGGCGACCTTGGATCCTAGCCTCAGCACCTCTAGAGGACTTGGGTCGGCGTTGGGTTGGCTTGACCTCGAGATCTTGTCGCATGGTCTAACTCATATAACCACATCGTCAAAACATTGTTCTTCGGGCGTCTGACCTGGAGGCTACCAATCCAATGCCACTCTCGCATCACCACACCATGATCATCAATTACACCTCTGCATAGCTCTGAAGCATATAACACATCCACAAAGGACCATAAACGCAGCACTTCACGAGCAGCGCAAACACACTGGCTCACACCTTCACGAACACAACAACAGGGATGCGCAGTGCCTCACGGGGACTACCTCACGGGGACGACGTCGGTGAGCGGGACGATGTTGAGCAGGGCCCGAGCGACGAGGGGACCGAAAGCACGGAGGGAGAAGAAGCGTCAGGGGCGAGGCAGGTGGAGCGCGGCGCCGCGGAGGCGGCCGGACGCGACCGGGGAGGAGGACAGAGGGGGGTGCTCGGAAATAGGGAGGCGGCGGCGGTGCTTGTCCGCGATGCGGGGGCGGGCCGGCGAGCGGAGCGAGGGGAGCGGCGCAGGGCTGGCGGGAGGTCGGGCGGACCGGGGAAGGGGGCGGCACGGCGAGGCCGCCGGCTGCCAGGGGAGGGAAGAGAAAGAAGGGTGCGGGGTGAGCGGGGGTGAGGGCGGGGCTGGGAGAGAGCGGGTCGGGAGGAGGAAGAAGGACGCGGGGTGGGGCCTGACGCGGGGTCGGTGGGGGGTCTGCAGGTGGGGCCGGGGCGCGGGACGGAGAGAGAGGGTCCAGTGGCAGCGGTTGGGTGTGGGCCGGCTGGTTGAGGGAGGTGGAGAGGGTTAGGTGACGTGGCAGATGCTGGTTGGGTGGGGATTGGGATGAGGGTGAGGTGGCGAGAGACGATTGGTGGGGTTGAGGTGGAGGAGGGGTGGGTAGATTAGGTTGGGTAGATGTAGGATTTTAGGTGCACCGTTTGTATTTCTGGGGGTGGTCGTTCGGGTCGATTCGGCCCGTTCGACTGCCCCACTAAAAATAATTGAATATTTTAATTATTTAAAACACGGCTTCTGCAAACCGATAGCAGACAAAACAAAATAATCCGGTGTCCCGGGTTTTGCGGTTGAATTAAGACGGGGCGTTTGGAAAACAAAAATAGGTTTTTCTGCAAATAGTTTTATGCAAGCAAATGCAAGACGATGACTATGCTCAAATGCAATGTGGCATGATGACATGGGCATGCGGTCATGATGATGCAATGCACAAATTTAACGCGATTTTCTCGTAGTGGTTTTGCGGGATGCCACAATGATGATGTCTGCATGGAAGAGGAACCAGATGTGTTCGTAGCCCCTGAGAAGCCCATGGTATGGCGGATGCTTTCCCGCTATTACTCCTTGAAGGCCATGAACTATATCGAGGTACACAAACACTTCATTCGAGTCTGGGGGATTCGAGCCACGATGCACTTCAAGGAGCTGAAGAACAATATTTTCATTATCACCTTTACCTCTGAAGGAGATTTTCTGTATGTGGAACGTGGTGGCCCATGGATTCATGTGGGAGTGGCAGTCCTATTAGCGCCATTTGTGGAGAGTGCCCAGCCATCTGAAGCTGTTCTGAATTCCATTAAAATTTGGGTCAAGTTCTATGATGTTCCATGGAACAAGCAAATAAAAGAGTATAGCATGCTACTTGGATCAAAGCTTGGGACGGCTTTGGAGGTGGACATCGGCCAGAAACAAGGGCTGGAGTTTGAGAACTACCTGCGGGTGCGCATAGAACTATTTCTGAACCGCCGGCTATAGACGTGCTTCAGAACCACAGTTAAAGGGCAAGCGACGGAGAGAATCTATCCCCTGCGATATGAGCGCCTGCCTCACTTCTGCTTCCACTGTGGGTTTATTGGGCATGATGAGGACATATGTGAAAACAATATTTAAGGCATCCCGTCACTAAACTATGACTCGACTCTCCGTTGCTCGCCAAAGCGTAAGTATGCACTAGAGGAAAAAGGGACATCCGTTCGCGGCCCCTCGGAGCATTAGTCCCGGTTGCGCCACCAACCTAGACTAATGCTGGCACGCGTCCCGGTTGGAGCGGGCACGGGGCCAGGGGGCATGGGTCCCGGTTGGTAAGGGGGCATGCGTCCCGGTTGGATCCACCAACCGGGACTAAAGGTTTGGCCACAGCCACGTGGCGTGGCACGCACCTTTAGACCCGGTTGCTGGCTCCAACCGGGACTAAAGACCCCTTGCCCTCTATAAATGCAACGCCCCAGCCCCCTTTGCCTCCACTCTGTTTTTTCGAATGGTGTAAGGTGTGAGGGTGTGTGCTAGTTTTTTCTCATGCATGCATTGAAGGTGTTTGTTGAAATGTTTGAGTGAAAAATCCCGTTGAATTTCTCATAGAACAAAAATATAGAAGGTGTCCGAGACGCACTTGAGCTTTCTCCTCTTTATTTCCCTCGATCGAGGTTAGCAATCTTATCTTTTCTAGGTCATTGATACAATTCATGTGTCGGTGTGAATTGGTTATTTCACTATTTATGATGTCCTGTTTTTTGATAAACTTACTTATATGATGCAGATGAACGGTCGGGAATGGATGTACGGTGACCGGCGGGTAGCCGGGTATATCAAAGGCGTGGATAAATTTATCGATGTGGCTACGGCAAACAAAGAGAATGGATTTATACGTTGTCCATGTGTTCAATGTCGGAACAACAAGGAGTACTCTTCCTCGAAAATCATTCGCGGCCACCTGATTATGAAAGGTTTCATGCCCAACTATAATTGCTGGACCAAGCACGGGGAAAGAGGGGTTATGATGGAAGATGGTGAAAAAGAAGATGATGATAACAACTATCATCATATGTTTCCTGAATACAGTGATACTGCAATGGAAGACAATGGAGAGGAAAAAGGTGAAGAACGGGCATCAGATGAGCCGGCTGATGAACTTGGTAGGGTCATTTCTGATGCAAAGCGAGACTGTGAAACAGAAAATGAGAAGTTGAAGTTAGAGGGCATGTTAGAAGATCACAAGAAATTGTTGTACCCAAATTGTGAAGATGGCAGCACAAAGCTCGGTACCACACTGGAATTGTTGCGATGGAAGGCAGAGTGTGGTCTAACTGACTCCTCATTTGAAGATGCTGAAAATAATGAAGCCGAAGTTTCCAAAACATAACGAACTTCCCGAGAGTACCTACGAAGCAAAGAAGACTCTCTGTTCTCTGGGATTAGATGTGCAAAAGATACATGCATGCATTAATGACTGCATCCTCTACCGCGGTAAGGAGTATGAGAATTTAGATAAATGCCCGGTATGCAACGCGTTGCGGTATAAGATCAGACGAGATGACCCTGGTGATGTTGAGGGAGAGCCCCTCCGGAAGAGGGTTCCTGCTAAGGTTATGTGGTATGCTCCTATAATACCAAGGTTGAAACGCATGTTCAGAAACAAAGAGCATGCCAGGTTGTTGCGATGGCACAAAGAATACCGTAAGAAAGACGGGGAGTTGAGACACCCTGCTGATGGGTCACAGTGGAGAAAAATCGAGAGAGACTTCCCAGACTTTGCAGGTGATGCAAGGAACTTATGGTTTGGTCTAAGTACGGATGGCATGAATCCTTTTGGGGAGCAGAGCTGCAGTCACAGCACCTGGCCCGTGACTCTATGTATCTACAACCTGCCTCCTTGGTTGTGCATGAAGCGTAAGTTCATTATGATGCCAGTGCTCATCCAAGGCCCGAAGCAACCGGGCAACGACATTGATGTGTACCTTAGGCCATTAGTTGAAGAACTCTTACAGTTGTGAGGCAAACCAGGTGTACGTGCGTGGGATGAGAACAAACAGGAGCCATTTAATCTACGAGGGTTGTTATTCGTAACCATCAATGATTGGCCTGCTCTTAGTAACCTTTCAGGACAGACAAACAAAGGATATAAGGCATGCACCCACTGTTTAGATAAGACCGAAGGTACATATTTGCATAAATGCAAGAAGGTTGTGTACCTAGCGAATCGACGATTTCTTCCGACCAATCATCCCGTAAGAAAGAAAGGCAAGCATTTCAAAGGTGAGGCAGATCACCGGAAGAAGCCTGAACTCCCTGCTGGTGATGATGTATTTGGTATGGTCAAGGACATAGAAGTAATCTTTGGAAAGGGTCCCGGCGGTCAATCAGTTCCGAACGACGTCGCTACAGGACACGCACCCATGTGGAAGAAGAAATCTATATTTTGGGAGCTGCCATATTGGAAAGTCCTGCGTGTCCGCTCTTCAATCGACGTGATGCACGTGACGAAGAATCTCTGCGTGAACCTGCTAGGATTCCTAGGCGTGTATGGTAAGACAAAAGATACACCTGAAGCACGGGAGGACCAACAAATTATGAAAGACCCAAAGAACATGCATACAGATAACAAGACAGATAAAGGGCGTCACTTAAGTCGTGCCAGCTATGCTCTTACCAAAGCAGAGAAGGAAATCTTTTTTGAAGTACTTTATAGTATCAAGGTGCCGTCGGGCTTCTCATCTAATATAAAGGGGATAATAAATATGGCAGAGAAAAAGTTCCAAAACCTGAAGTCTCATGACTGTCATGTGATTATGACGCAGTTGCTTCCGATTGCATTGAGGGGGCTTCTACCGGAAAATGTTCGAGTACCCATTGTGAAGCTGTGTGCATTCCTCAATGCAATATCTCAGAAGGTAATCAATCCAGATATTCTGCCAAGGTTACAGAAGGATGTGGTACAATGTCTTGTTAGTTTTGAATTGGTGTTCCCACCATCCTTCTTCAATATTATGACGCATCTCCTGGTTCATCTAGTGGAAGAGATTGCCATTCTCGGTTCGGTATTTCTGCACAATATGTTCCCCTTTGAGAGGTTCATGGGAGTCTTAAAGAAATATGTTCATAACCGTGCTAGACCAGAAGGAAGCATCTCCAAGGGATATGGAACAGAGGAGGTCATTGAGTTTTGTGTTGACTTTATTCCTGACCTTAAGCCGATTGGTGTTTCTGACTCGCGGCATGAGGGAAGACTAAGTGGAAAAGGCACGCTGGGAAAGAAAGCAATGATATGTAGGGACGGGGATTCTTTCACTAAAGCACACTACACAGTTCTACATAATTCCACCTTGGCAGCTCCGTATATCGAGGAACACAAGAATATTGTACGCTCCAAAAACCCGGGGAAGCCTGAATCATGGATTACAGATGAACACATGAAGTCTTTCGGTGGTTGGATGCGGACACATCTCTTGAATGACACCACTGTTGGAGATCAGCTATACTTGTTGGCCGCGTCACCATCTTCTACTGTATTGAATTTCCAAGGGTACGAAATAAATGGGAATACATTCTACACGATCGCCCAAGATAAAAAGAGCACCAACCAAAATAGTGGTGTCCTCTTTGATGCAATAGACGAGAATGGACAAAAGGACACATATTATGGTTACATAGAGGAGATATGGGAACTAGACTATGGAGTCTCTTTTAAGGTCCCTTTGTTTCGCTGCAAATGGGTCAACCTGAATGGGGAAGGGGTAAAGATAGACCAGTTGTACGGAATGACAACAGTGGATCTCAACAATCTTGGTTATAGAGATGAACCATTCGTCCTAGCCAATGATGTGTCTCAGGTTTTCTATGTGAAGGACATGTCCTCCAGACCGAAAAAAAGAAAAAATATGCAAACGAATACATCATATGATGAGCCAAAGCGTCACATAGTTCTTTCAGGGAAAAGAAACATCATGGGAATCGAGGACAAGACAGACATGTCAGAAGATTATAATAAGTTTGATGAAATTCCGCCCTTCATAGTGAAAACTGACCCAAGCATTCCGTTAAGTAAAGAAGATGCTCCATGGTTACGTCTGAAGCGGTCATAAGGAATGACATATGCCAAGAAGTTCATGCTCATATTATGTAACTATAGTTCATGTCTTTCGCGGTTTGTGGCTTGACCGAAGGATATCTTTCGCGGTTTGTGGCCTTTAGTCCCGGTTTTGTAGTCTCAGTTTTTAATATTAATAAATGTCTTGAGTGTTAGTCCCATTTTGTGGCTGGACCGGGAGTGCCTCTATGACCAGTTTCTTGGAGATGCCGGAGGACTGGGCTCCGTCGGCATCTCCCTGAAACTGGTCGTAGTGGTGGCCCTGCTCTCGAAAACCATCTTGCAGCTTGTAACTTCACTAACTAGATCAATACGCCTCGGAGCTAACTAATTTCACATATTAGGGAGTGCCTCTATGACCAGTTTCTCGGAGATGCCGAAGGACTGGGCTCCGTCGGCATCTCCCTGAAACTGGCCGCAGTGGTGTCCCTGCTCTCGAAAACCATCTTGCAGCTTGTAACTTCACTAACTAGATCAATATGCCTCGGAGCTAACTAATTTCACATATTAGGGAGTGCCTCTATGACCAGTTTCTCGGAGATGCCGGAGGACTGGGCTCCGTCGGCATCTCCCTGAAACTGGCCGTAGTGGTGTCCCTGCTCTCGAAAACCATCTTGCAGCTTGTAACTTCACTAACTAGATCAATACGCCTCGGAGCTAACTAATTTCACATATTAGGGAGTGCCTCTATGACCAGTTTCTCGGAGATGCCGGAGGACTGGGCTCCGTCGGCATCTCCCTGAAACTGGCCGTAGTGGTGTCCCTGCTCTCTAAAACCATCTTGGAGATGCCTCAAACTGGCTGGAGGACTGGACTCACAAGGATGCATATTTATAGTACAAGCAGCTCGGCATAATGTCGACACTCACGACATAATGTCGACACTCACCCCTATTATTAGTGCTGACTCATCTTTAGTCCCGGTTGGTGTCTCCAACCGGGACTAAAGGTTCATCTTTAGTCCCGGTTGGTGACACCATCCGGGACAAGGTACAAGCCGCACGACATAATGTCGACACTCACCCCTATTATTAGTGTTGTCTGGCCCACTCTGCCGCAATCCCTTCAGTCGCGGTTGGTTTCTCCAACCGAGACTAAATATGAACCCTCTCTTTATATAGGCATTTCCCTCTATTTATTAGGTAACACTTAAGACATTTATTAATATTAAAAACCGGGACAAATCGGGACTAGCTAACACTTAGGCCTAAAGCCGCCCCCTTTAGTCATAATCATGCCTAGTCCTATAGTACGCAGCTTCAGGGTCTTCATCGTCGTCGTCATCATCATCGTCATCGTCACCTGCCACTCCGGGGATCCTTAGCCCATCCATGGCATATACCAGGGGCCATTCCAGCCTCGGATTCACGGCGGGTGGGAGAGGGGTCTCCTGGAAGACGATGCCGCTACCGCCGGGACAGTGTGGGGCCTGTGGCGGGTGGACTCGTGGGCACCGTAGGCGAGGATGGTCTCCCCCGGCGATGTAGCGCATCACTTCGATGATAGTATGGTTCTCCCACCACAGACGACGGCCGACTTCGTTGTGGTTCACCGGTGGCGGGCCATCACCCTCGTACCTGGCGAGCTCCCTTTCCCGCCTATTAGCGAAGAAGGCATTCCAAGTGTCATAGTTGTCGGGATCCCACTGGGGATCCATCCGCTGCTCCGGCGTGAGCTCGTGGTAGAAGTGGTTTGTGATGGCCGCCTGGCGTGCGGAACCTTGAGGGACAGGAGGGACAGGAACCCCTCCAGCGCTCAGCATCCAGCCGGCGGGCGGCCGGTACCCCGGTGGACAAGGGTAGTTGGAGGCGCACAGCGCCTCGGTCTCCTCGAGGGTCAGAATGGCCCAGTAGGCGTTGTCCATTGTTCTAAGAGAGGAAGGTGTGGATGTGTGGATAGCCATGACACGATCACCCTAAATATAGAGGGAAAGGGCGGGAAAACTTGGCGTGAAGCTTTGGGAAACGGCGGGAAATATCTTTAGTCCCGGTTAGTGACTACATCCGGGACTAAAAGCTCTAGTAGAAAGGAAAGGGCAGGAAAACTTGGCGGGAAGAGGTGGGAAATGGCGGAAAATATTTTTAGTCCCGGTTTGTGACTACATCCGGGACTAAATGTGTGCCGAACAATGATCATGTTTCGAAAAAACCTTCACAAAATGACCTATCATGTTCGAGGTTTCATGGCTTTCGGTCCAAATGACCGATGTTATGTGCTGAATCACGGCATAGTTTGTGATGTTGTGCCCATATTATGCATGTGTGTGGACATTGGTATGGAGAACAATGTTGCAGGATGAAGTTTTCCTTTTTGTCGCACGGAAAATCCCTTTTCCATTTTCCGAGCGCAAAAAAACGGGTCGTTTTGTGAAGTAACCACCAAAATGCCGTTTCAGAATGCTACCGTCCTATTTTCCTAAAATACTAGACCACCTTACATGGACTATATCCCAACCGGTACATCTCAAACCTTTTCGTCCATCCCGGGTAAAAAGGACAAATGTCTGCCGAATCGGTAGGAAGTGGGTCCGGTTTGTACTACAGGTACATGATCTATCGCCCGTGATTTTTTGAAAAAATCATTTTTAGACTCGCAATATGTGGTTTCTTCAGAGATCCAATGCAAGTTCTAACGATGCCCGTCCCCTATCTTCATGCACACCGGTTCGACCATAGTTAGAAATTCAGATAATTCAAAACGGGCATAATAAATTCAAAAAAAATCCGAACAATGAAAATCCTTCGCGTGGTGTCATATTATGTTACATAGTTGAAAGGAAAAATACCAGACTTGGTATATTGATCATGTTTCGAAAAAACCTTCACAAAATGACCTATCATGTTCGAGGTTTCATGGCTTTCGGTCCAAATGACCGATGTTATGTGCTGAATCACGGCATAGTTTGTGATGTTGTGCCCATATTATGCATGTGTGTGGACATTGGTATGGAGAACAATGTTGCAGGAGGAAGTTTTCCTTTTTGTCGCACGGAAAATCCCTTTTCCATTTTCCGAGCGCAAAAAACGGGTCGTTTTGTGAAGTAACCACCAAAATGCCGTTTCAGAATGCTACCGTCCTATTTTCCTAAAATACTAGACCACCTTACATGGACTATATCCCAACCGGTACATCTCAAACCTTTTCGTCCATCCCGGGTAAAAAGGACAAATGTCTGCCGAATCGGTAGGAAGTGGGTCCGGTTTGTACTACAGGTACATGATCTATCGCCCGTGATTTTTTGAAAAAATCATTTTTAGACTCGCAATATGTGGTTTCTTTAGAGATCCAATGCAAGTTCTAACAATGCCCGTCCCCTATCTTCATGCACACCGGTTCGACCATAGTTAGAAATTCAGATAATTCAAAACGGGCATAATAAATTCAAAAAAAATCCGAACAATGAAAATCCTTCGCGTGGTGTCATATTATGTTACATAGTTGAAAGGAAAAATACCAGACTTGGTATATTGATCATGTTTCGAAAAAACCTTCACAAAATGACCTATCATGTTCGAGGTTTCATGGCTTTCGGTCCAAATGACCGATGTTATGTGCTGAATCACGGCATAGTTTGTGATGTTGTGCCCATATTATGCATGTGTGTGGACATTGGTATGGAGAACAATGTTGCAGGAGGAAGTTTTCCTTTTTGTCGCACGGAAAATCCCTTTTCCATTTTCCGAGCGCAAAAACGGGTCGTTTTGTGAAGTAACCACCAAAATGCCGTTTCAGAATGCTACCGTCCTATTTTCCTAAAATACTAGACCACCTTACATGGACTATATCCCAACCGGTACATCTCAAACCTTTTCGTCCATCCCGGGTAAAAAGGACAAATGTCTGCCGAATCGGCAGGAAGTGGGTCCGGTTTGTACTACAGGTACATGATCTATCGCCCGTGATTTTTTGAAAAAATCATTTTTAGACTCGGAATATGTGGTTTCTTCAGAGATCCAATGCAAGTTCTAACGATGCCCGTCCCCTATCTTCATGCACACCGGTTCGACCATAGTTAGAAATTCAGATAATTCAAAACGGGCATAATAAATTCAAAAAAAATCCGAACAATGAAAATCCTTCGCGTGGTGTCATATTATGTTACATAGTTGAAAGGAAAAATACCAGACTTGGTATATTGATCATGTTTCGAAAAAACCTTCACAAAATGACCTATCATGTTCGAGGTTTCATGGCTTTCGGTCATAATGACCGATGTTATGTGCTGAATCACGGCATAGTTTGTGATGTTGTGCCCATATTATGCATAGTTTTTCTAAATTCCAAATTGATATTAAAAAAATATAAGTTAATTCATTTTTAATTGTAAATGGTTCATATTTTAAATGGTTACATTAATTATTTTTTAAAACAGAAAATGTTTTTGAATTATTTATTTAAATCCAAACACTTTTTATGTTTAAAATTTTTCTAAATTCCAAATTAATATTCAAAAATATAAGTTAATTCATTTTAAAAGGTTACATTAATTATTTTTTAAAAATAGAATATGTTTTTGAATTATTTATTCAAATCCATACACTTCTTATGTTTAAAGTTTTTCTAAATTCCAAATTGATATTAAAAAAATATAAGTTAATTCATTTTTAATTGTAAATGGTTCATATTTTAAATGGTTACATTAATTATTTTTTAAAACAGAAAATGTTTTTGAATTATTTATTTAAATCCAAACACTTTTTATGTTTAAAATTTTTCTAAATTCCAAATTAACATTCAAAAATATAAGTTAATTCATTTTAAAAGGTTACATTAATTATTTTTTAAAAATAGAATATGTTTTTGAATTATTTATTCAAATCCATACACTTCTTATGTTTAAAGTTTTTCTAAATTCCAAATTGATATTAAAAAAAATAAGTTAATTCATTTTTAATTGTAAATGGTTCATATTTTAAATGGTTACATTAATTATTTTTTAAAACAGAAAATGGTTTTGAATTATTTATTCAAATCCAAACACTTTTTATGTTTAAAGTTTTTCTAAATTCCAAATTAATTATCATTTAAAAAACAATACAAATTTAAACCCCAAAATAAAAAATAAGGCGGGAACAGAGAGAAAATACCTGAAATTTTTTGAAAACAGGGGAATATGTCCCGGTTGGAGCCACCAACCGGGACTAAAGAGCCCCTGCGTGCCAACCCTTGGTCTGCTGAAAATATTGGAGTATAGGTCCCGGTTGGTGGCTCCAACCGGGACGTATAACCCTTTAGTCCCGGTTGGAGCCACCAACCGGGACTAAAGGTCCTTTGGTTATAACCCTTTAGCCCTTTCTCTTCTTCTTCCCTTCCCCATCACTTCTCTGCTTCACCGACGCGCGCACAACCGCCCCGACGCCGGCAGGCTGCCCGAGCTCGCCGCCCCCGACGCCGTCAGGCTGCCCGAGCCCACGCGTCGCCGTCAGGCTCCATCCGCCAGCACCGCCGCCTCCGTCCGTGCGCACACCAGTCGTCGCCCACGACTCCGTCTTCCTCGACCCCGACCGTGCTCGCCGGCGTCGATTCGCTCAACCTCGACCTCCCGCGCTCTCTCCGACCAACCTCACGCGCTCAGGGTGAGCAAGCGAACCTTTTGGATGCCTCCTTCCTTCCCCTCTCACTGTAGTTCATGCCTGTGCCGTTAGATTCCGCGTTCGCCGCCGTCGGCCGTCGTTATACCACCTTCTCCGGCAACCAACAGAGGGCGGCGCCGCCAATTTTGAGTAGGCGCGGCGGCGCGGGCGGCGCTGGCGAGTAGGCGCGATGGCGCGGGCGGCGCTGGCGATCAGTAGGTGCGGGCGGCGCTGGTGAGCCGCGGCGTCACGCTGACGTGGCCCACGGGCCCGCTGACGTGGCCCACGGTGGCTTGCTGATGTGGCCTAGGGCCCAGCACTCAGTGACAGTGGCTAGGTTCTGTCTTGGTAAAAAAACCCCAACCCTTTGCTGATGTCATATTGACACAGTAATTCAATTTTAAATGATTTAATAATTCCAGAAATTGATATAAACTTGTAAATTCAATATCTTTTTATTTATAAGTCAGAAAAATACAAATAATATATCAAATTGTTCAGAAAAATGAAACCTATCTATTTAACCTATAATCATGCATTGTTCAACAATTTAAATGACAAGTATAATTAGAAGAACAAATGCACCCCTCTCATATGTTCCGGAGTTTCCCCGAGTTAGGGTTTTCACCCGTCGGAACCCTATTTAAATCGTCGAGCATGTCTTAGGGTTACATTCCAATGCAAATTAACTTGTCATATCATCATACTTTCTTGAGCATTGCATCGATGCCATGTGTTGATTGTTTCCTTTTCTTTTCGGTGTTTCGATTATTAGGTTTATTATTAGTTAGGTATTATTAGGTTTATTAATTAGTTTGGTATTATTGGTCTTCGGCCCCACTGGTCAGTCAATGTGGGTAGCCCCAGACCCGATTCACATTGTTAGTCACTATGGTTAGATAAGGAATCATTAATACCCCTTAGGTGCATGTGGGTTCGACAATGTGCCTTCGCCAGGGCATTCTGAACCCTCTTAAATCGATTCCAATATGGTATTTTGTTAGTATCTAGTGTTACCTATCTGCTAGATAGTTTCCCTTTTGTAGCCTTATACTCATGTTCCCCTCTCATATGCATCCGAGGTTTCTCCGAACTAGGTTACACCCCTCGGAACTCCGGAATATTGATTTTAGTTGATTTTAGCTAGAGTTACCTATCTACTACACGGTTTCCTTTTTGTAGCTAGGTTTAGGGTTTCTCTTCATTTTTATTATTGTGTATGTATATATTAGGGTTTCTCCTTAACTTTCTCCTTTAGCCGCTTTGACTTATTCGTTTTTCCACCTATGCAGAAAATATGGACCCACACGTTAGAGACGAAGAAAAGGAAGAGTTGATCCAAGGTGTGATCCGTGGGGAAGATAATTTAGACGTATCAACGTTTCTGAACAACTCCGGTGAGGGTGATCCTCTTTTTACTGGAGTAGACAACTTGTTTGAGGTTGAAGGTGTTGCCTTCCGCGAGGGAGAAGGCGATGCCTTGTGTAATCGAGAAGACGACCGCTCCGGCGAGGTGCATGTAATATAAATCAATTCATTAATTAATCATCTGCTATCTATATAGAAATAGTAACGACGATCTTTCTTCTTTTAGCCCTCCGGATCGAAGGAATCTACTGAAAAGAGCAGACGAGGCCCAACCAAAAAGTTGCAAGACCATGAGAGGTTCAGGATCGAAGATGTCGCTGAAGACGGCAGACCGACAGCTCCCGAAGTTGTCGCAACCAAATTTGTGGCACAATGCGGAGTAATCGTTAGGGACTTAATCCCGATCACCATTAGAAATTGGAATAGGCCTGCTAATGCAGATGAAGAGGGAACATGTTTATTTGTCCCTAACCACGCCAAAGATTTACTGTGGAAGAGGCTCATGGTTAATTTCAAACTACCGAAGATAGAGCTGGATCCAAATGCGGAAGATCCAGTTGAGGACGCCTTACAACATGGGAGAGCCATGGAGGCTAAGGTCAGGGAGTGGGCTTTGAAGAAGATGGCCCAGTGTTTCACCAACTGGAAGAAAAGATTGCACCTTGACTATGTCGTGAAAGAGAAGACTCCCGATTTCAAGAATATTCAGTTTGAGAAGATAAAACCATTCTGGGATGAGTTTGTGGAATACAAGAAATCAGAAAAAGCTAAGAAAATGTCTGAAACGAATAAGCTGAATGCTGCTAAGAAGAAGTATCACCATACTATGGGGCAAGGTGGCTACAGGGTTGGCATTCCTAAGTGGGAGAAACTTGAGCAGGAACTGCGTGATAAAAATATCACCCCAGAGACAGACGATTGGGTAGAACGTGCAAGGAATTGGTTTTACGGGCATGGGGGCACGTTGGACTCGGAAGGGAGGTGTATATATAACATACGACATAAAGAAGACCCCTTGCCAATCGAGAGGATCAGAAAAGCAGTAAAGGCTGTTAAAGATGGGGACTTCATTCCCGATAGAGAGAATGATGAGCTCACACTCGCCCTTGGAAATAAGGAACATGATGGACGAACACGAGGCACAAGAGGCTCCCAATCATGGAGGACTGGGTTTCCCGAAGAGAGGAAGAAATATCCTGATAGAAGCCGTCAGAGGAGAAAGGACAGGGCGGCAGTTGAAGCAGAAAGTCAGAAAGAGCGAATGCGTTTAATTGAAGAACGATTAAAGCAACAACAAGATGAAATTAACACACTTAAAGAGCAAAGTACTACCAGCGCCCCATCTCAGCAGCACACTGCATTCGATGCTACCGGCGTATCGAATAATCGAAAAAGCAGTGTGGCTTCCACCGAGGTCCCGGGTGATGATAATGGCGATGCCGATGATGCACCGACGACGGATCCTGTTGGCTACCCAGTGGATGATATCACAGAGATGACACACTGCGAGCTACATGTCAAAGTTGTGAACATATCAATGAGGGTGGCGGTCGGCTATGCCTTACCAATTGGACCCACACCAACTTACCACAGTCGTCCGGTTCCAGAGGGCTACGCTGTTGTCGGCGTGGATGAAATCATGCCCACCTTTGAGGTTTTGGATCTTCACTACCCTGCTGGTGAAGGGGATGTGACTGTGCTGGGTGACGCAAAAAACGTCACCATTCTATGGCCGAAGGATTGTATCGTGCTTCGAAATCACACGCCAAGGCCATCTTTGCCGCCGCCTCACCCGTCTCCAGCGAGGTCGTCGCCGCCGCGGCAGCCGTCTTCGTCGCCTCACCCGGCTCCGTCGCCTCACCAATCTCCGGTGCAGCCATCGCCGCGGGATCCATCGCCGGCGCCTCAGGATAAAAAGCGTAAGCGTACCGCTACTGTGCGTCGTAAGCGATCGCCGAAACGTAAACAAGAGCCTCTTCCAAAAGTACCAACGGTTCCTCCCAAGAGAGCTTATGACTGTACTGAAGAGGAGACTGTGGCGATCGTTGATGTGGAAACGACAGTGTTTTTCGCTAAGCTGAGGCGGCCGAAAGAGCCAGAGTTCCCCAGCACCAAAGAAGAAAAAGCCAAAGTGTTGAAAATGCTAAAGACTCTTCATCAACCCGAGCCAAAGCTGTCATCAGACTATGAGCGTTCTATTCTCAAGTCACATGCAGCACAAAAAGCCTCGAAGAGCAGTACTGATGCAAGCGGGAAATCTGTTGCCCAGCTCAGAGAACAAGCAAAACATACTTGCGCCCCTCTCAAGGTGATTTCTCAAACCAATGTGGGGTCGAGCAAATATGGGGCCGAAGAGCAGTATGATCCAGAGGTAGTTGCACAATACGGAGAAGCTGCCGCTGCTCAAGGTATGAGTATTGCCCAGTACTTATCCCAGTTAGAGTTCTTCCCCGTGAGTGAAGTAGCATACCAATACCAGTACGGAAAACCTCTCGTCAAACCTGAGGAGGTAAACAATCTTCCAACAAAAATGCGAAGATTGCATAACTGGTACATGCATGCCACAAGGGCTGGGGCTAACTGGATAGTGCTGAGGGTTACAAAAAAGCATCATGGGAAAGATAAGGATGACATGATATCCATTGAATTTGATGAACTATTTCAATTATTCAATCAAGTCGCCTTGGACAAATCGATCATGAGTGCCTATTGTCTGTAAGTACTAATTCTGTAATTAATTTAGTCTCCATCTATATTATTTTGTTTATTGCATGTATATAATCATACTTTAATATGCAGAATGAAGATTCTCGAATGCAGCAGAGGACAAATCTATGACATTGGCTTCATTGACCCATATTGGGTTCATGAAGCTAATCTCAAAATAAGCCCCCAGGATACGGAGGATAATATAGTACACGCGTTAAGGTTTCAAGAAACCAAAAGGGAAATACTATTTCCTTACAACTTCCAGTGAGTGTTATTGTCTTGTATACACTTTCTATTTTGCTTACTCGATGTTAAGTATATAATTGATTAGTTCTGCATTCGCAGGTACCACTATATTCTGTTAATCATTCAACTTGACAAAGGGCGTGTACTAGTCATGGACTCGAAACATAAACCCCTTGAGACGTGGAAGGACATGCAGATACTTCTCCAGCGGTAATTCTAATCATTACGACACTATATCGGCAACGTTCGTGAATTTTTATGATATCAAGTACTTAATAACTTATTTTATTCGTTTTCTACGCCAGGCAGCGCTTGGAAACGGTTCACCAAGAAGGCTAGGGGTGTTTGGAAAGAGGAGCTTACATTTCAACCACTAGATGTAAGCACCACTAGCTATATCCGCGCATCTCTTTGATTCTAGTTTTGATACAGTTATTATCATGCTTGATTATTATTTTGATTGAACTCTGTTGTCGTAAAGTGCCTGACGCAGGGACCAGGTAACAATCTATGTGGATACTATGTACGCGAGTTCATCCGGCAGACGTGCGATGAGAAGGGCAGAAATTTAGAGCAACTCCACGTACGTAAACAATTTCTATAGTTTTTAATTACAATCAAATTGTGTTTAGTTTCATATTCATATAGGCTGACTCCTTTTTTAAATCAGATCGAACGTCTACGGGACGGTCTTCTGCCAAAGGATCGCATACGAGCAATACAGGAGGAATTGGCGGGATTCTTGGATGCAGAAGTCCTAAACACACAAGGGGAATACTACTCGGTTGTGTATAGACAATAGGGATTGTAAAAATAGCAACTTTCAAGAAATTGGCCGGTAGCATCGAATAGCAACTTTTGTATGTAGTGCATGAACTCGATCCGTGTATTGAATGTAATGTTGTCATGATGATCTTGTGTAATATAAGGTTCCTTCATTGATAAGTGAAAAACACTAAATAAACAATAAAACAACCTAAATGAATTCTCTGCCGTGGCACAAAAAGTGGCGAAAATGCTGCCGCGGCAACAAAATGTGCCAAAATGAATTCTCTGCCGCGGCAGAGAAATGGGCCAAATCTCTGCCGCGGCCGCAGGTTATTAGTCCCGGTTCGTGTTACGAACCGGGACTAATGCTCCACACCCCCTCGCGCTCTGATGCCTCCACGTGTGCCCCATTTGTCCCGGTTGGTGGGGCAACCGAGACTAAAGGTTAGAGCTTTAGTCCCGATTGCCCCGTCCCGGTTGGGCAACCGGGACTAATGGCCCTTACCAACTGGGACGCATGGACCCTTTTCTACCAGTGATGAGAGGAGGGGAGTCTCAGCTACTCATAAGCCAGTGGCTAGAGCGAATCTGTTCTTCGGCTCTGAGGACGGCACGCCAACTCCCCTTGGCAGGCCGGGGCAAGGGCGTCGCCTGGAGGAGGAAGTACCGCTGGCCTACACGGTGGAAATACCAGAGTCTACTGAGGCCCGTGATGCAGCACTCAACAGGGAGGAAGAGGTTGATGTAGGAGTGCTTCGTTGGAACCCCAAGAGCAAGGTGTGATGGAGCACAACAGCAAGTTTCTCTCAGTAGAGACCGAGGTTATCGAACCAGAAGGAGGAAGGAAACATCTCAAAGGTGTTGCAAGCAACGTTGACACCTGCACAACACAAACTCAAGACTTTGTCCCAACGAATCAGTGAAGTTGTCAAGCTCACCGGTTTGCTGTAACAAAGGATTAAACGTATGGTGTGGAAGGTAATCATTTGCAAAAAGTAAACAAGTAGCAGTGAAGGATGTATTGATGGTAAAGATTGGACGGGGGTCCATAGTTCACTAGAGGTGCTCTCCTTAGATAAACAACATGGCATGAAGGGTAAACAAATTACAGCAGGCCAATTGACAGGAACTGAGCAAGGCATAACAATGCAATTACTAGCCAGAAAGATCCTATGAGGTTGATTGGGCAATACAAAAATATACATAGACCGTCATCCAACTGCATCTATGACTAGAAGTCCACCTTCAGGTTATCATCCGAACCCCCTCCAATATTAAGGTTCAAGCAATAGTGATGGGGATGCGCCTACCGGGGTATACCCAGCAGGACATTTCTGACTGGCCCAAGAACCTGCGAGTGGTTCTGCAAGACGGCGACTGGATTGAAGCCCAGCGAGGAACCAAGCGACTGGAAGCTGAAGGCCCGGGCGAGTAGATAGGCCCAGTCGGATTAGGTTAAACGAGTACCGAAGCTTTAACTGAATCGGTTGAGATATGTAAACCCTAGGGGAGGTGAGCCTATATAAACCTCCCCGTAGGGCGAGTAGAGATACGTTCCATCATACACCCAAGCGACTTGCCGCCTAGCCGCCGAGCTCGCCCATTGTACCACCTTCATAATACAATCTAGCAGGAGTAGGTCTTTACCCTCCGGGGGGGCGAACCTGGGTAAAACCCTGTGTCTTTGCCCTCATCTCGCACTGCAGATGGCTGGCCGCCCTTGCCCCTCGTTCTACTACTCGCTGCCGATTGCAGCATCTGCCGTGACAATTCCCACGACAGTGGCGCCCACCGTGGGGCCTGGCCGGTCTGGCCGGTGTTCTGCGGCGAGATCCAATCTTCCCATCAACGAGACGGTCGCCACCGGCCGCGTGATAGCGATCGGCGAGATGCTCCAAATCTTGCCAAGCAGCTACGTCCCGGCGGCGCGACCCGTCACGCACAGCGTGATCCTACCGATCGGCACGATCAGCCTCTTCGTCGGCCTCACCGACGTCATCGTCTCGGAGGAGTCGACTCGCATCCGCGAGTCGCCGCCACGCGATCGGCTCTCCGAGAGCCAGATCTGCACGATCCATCGCCTCGCCTCGAGTACAATTCGGCCCACAGCGACGTGGCCAAAAACTCAGCGGCCGCAGAAGACGCGGCCCTCAACGACGACGCCGACTCGGCGACCCCGGCGTCACTCGCCGGATCCATCACCGCGGCTTCACCCGCGGGCTCCATCACCCAGGTCTCCAACATGGGAGACTTCGAGGACCCCTCCATCCTCGGGATCTTCGAATTCGACTCCGGGTCGGAGAACTCCGCCGACCTCCGCGACGGAACCGGTCGCCACGCCGCGACCTACATGGCGACCGGCACCGATCCGCCGGAGGATCCATTCTCCACTCCAATCCCTCCTAACGCCACGGCAACGGAGGTCGAGGAGCTCCGCCTGAAACTGGCGGAGGCGGTGCGCAAGGAACAAGCCGAGCGTGAAAAATTTCTCCTCGAGCAGGTGACGGCGCAGGAACTGTCGCGCTACCACCAGCAGCGGATCAGGTCGCGCCTAAACCCCACCGTTTAGGGGCGCGCCCTGAACTTCGACGACGAAAACGACCCGACCCGCATGGCCGAGCGCGCGATCTGCGAGAACGCGCCACCAGGAGGAAGCGCCCGGCCCCCGCCAGGATCAACGGCGATGGGCGCCCCACCTCCACCCAACCGCACACCTCCCAGGGACCAGCCGCGGATAGTAGTTTCCTCACGGGAGCGAGACGCAAACGACCTCCCACTGTTCTCCACCCCGATGGACAACCTCGTGGCGGGTCGAGCAGCAGCCGACAACATCACGGCCACGGGCGACGGTGCCCTACAGATCCAGTACGTCGGGGCCCTGCTTGCAAAGGCCGTTGAGCAGCAAAACGCAGGCGCCGACTCGCAGGGTCGAGTATACTCGCGCTCGTCGGGAAGCAGGGCGGGCTCAAGCGGCCGCCCAGCGGCGGCAAACACCCTCTACTGCCCGCCACCGGAGCCACTGCAGCTCCAACACCGACCCGCGAACGCGGCATTCTCCACCAACGACCCCAGACCAGCAACCAACTTCATCACCGCCAACGGGCAACCCATCGACGCCCGCACCCACATCATCAACAACCAAAGCTGGCGCGCACGCCAGCCCGACGACCTGCGACACACCCTAACCAACCGCCGCGACGGCGATCCCATGGGGTCGCTAAGTCGACTCGGCCCCAAATGCTTCGGACGAATGATCCGAGGCGAGAAGTACCCGCCAAACTTCAAAGCGCCGAAGGAGATAGAAAAGTACGACCCCTCGTACGATCCCGCCGTCTGGATCGACACATACCTCATGGAAATGGGGATCGCAGGCCACACCGACCTGCTAGCCGCCCGTTACCTCCCCCTGATGATGGAGGGGACGTGTAGACAGTGGATCAACACCCTCCCTCAGGACAGTATCGACTCCTGGGAGGAAATGCGCGACGCCTTCGTCAGGCACTTCGAGTGCTCCTACACCCGCGCCACCACCATCGAGGACCTGGAGCAATGCGTCCAGGGACCCCGCGAGTCGACCCGCAACTGGGTCCAACGGTGGCAAGAACTCTGGTACAACGCGGTCGGCATCCACCCAGACACCGCGATCCACTGCTTCAAGACATCATGCCGCTACGAGCCCCTGGTCGCCAAGCTCAAGCGACACTCTCGCACACTCGACAACATCCCCGACCTCCTCGAGATCGCCAAACGGTACGCGGAGGAAGATCCAAACCAGGAAACTGACGACGAGTCAGGAGGTCAACACCACACGAGCGGCAACGACAGCGGACGACGGTCCGACCTACGCTACAGCAACACTCGCCTCACCGGCAAGCGCCGCAGTGACGGGCGAGTCGACTTCGTCGCCAACGCCGGGCATGCGCAACGCGAGCCCAAGAGCTTCCGCCGCGACGGAGGACAACGCCGCGACGGCGGGAACTACAAGGCCAAGCCAAGGTTCGACCCCGCGGCTCTCCTTAACCAACCATGTGCGTTTCATAGTAGGGAAGGGAAGCCCGCAACGCACACCACCGCCGACTGCCACACCCTCAGGGAGATCGAGAAAGCACGGCGAGCACGGGAGGACCCCGACAACGACCCGCCAAATGGCGGAAAATTCGGCAAAGTGGCCGGCTCGCTCCATACCTTCACGGGCTTCAACACGAAGCGCGAGAAGAAGGTCATCGCCCGCGCCGTCGCCGTCAACGCGGTGGCCCAGGTGGACGTTTCCCAGTTCCTCAACTGGTCGGAGCAGCCCATCACCTGGAGTCGCCAAGACCACTTGCCACGCATCGAGTACCCAGGTCGAGTCGCCCTGGTGGTCAAGCCTAAGGTCGGCGACTACTGGCTCCCCAAGACATTGATGGACGGCGGAAGCTCCATCGACATCCTGTACCTGGACACCTTCAGGAGGCTGCGGCTCCTGCAGTCGATGATCGAGACGACCCACACCACGTTCCACGGCATCGTCCCCGGTCGGAAGGCGTACCCAATCGGTAAGGTCACGCTGCCAGTCACCTTTGGCACACCAGCAAACTTCCGCACCGAGTGGATCGTCTTCGAGCTCGTGCCCTTCGACAGCCCCTACCATTGCGTCCTGGGGCGCCAGGCGTTCGCAAAATTTATGGCAGCGCCCCACTACGCGTACAACGCGATGAAGCTCCCCGGGCCGTGCGGCGTCATCACCATCAACGGCGACCCCGACATGGCCGCCGAGTGCGAGGCCAAAGGAGCTGAGCTCGCTGACGCCGTCATCGCGGCGGAGACCAACCACGCCGATGAGCTCGCCAAGTACGCGAGCGGGGTCAACAACGACGACCCCACCATACTCAAGAAGCCCAACTCGGAGGGCGCAAACACCTCAACCTTCGAGGCAACGATGCACACCCGCACCGTCGAGCTGGTCCCAGGCGACTCCAGCCAAACGGTGACGATCGGGACGGGCATGAGCCCAGCGTAGGAAGGCGCGCTCATCGAGTTCCTCCGTGAGAACAGGGACATCTTCGCATGGAAGCCCTCTGACATGCCCGGTGTCCCTAGGGAGCTCGCTGAGCACAAGCTAAACGCCGACCCCAAAGTGCGACCCGTCAAACAGTCGCTGCGGCCCTTCAATGAAGAGCGCCGCCGAGCAATTGCAGAGAAGGTGCAGCGTCTACTCGTTGCAGGCTTCATCTGGCCAATCAAATACTCCAAGTGGCTGGCAAACCCATTCCTGGACGAGAAGAAGAACGGGACCTGGAGGATGTGTATCGACTACACAAACCTGAACAGCGCCTGCCCAAAGGAGCAGTTCGTCCTCCCGCGGATCGACCAGATAATCGATTCCACCGCGGGCTCGGAGTCGCTATGTTTCCTCGACGCCTACTCTGGGTACAACCAGATCAAAATGGCTGTCAAGGACGAGGAGAAGACGGCGTTCATCACGCCATTCGGAGCCTTCTGCTACACCGCCATGACCTTCGGCCTCAAGAACGCCGGGGCGACCTACCAGCGGTGCATGCAAGAATGCCTCGCGAGCCAAATTGGCCGCAACATCCACGTCTACATCGACGACGTGGTCGTAAAGTCCGCTCGCCAGAGCGACCTACTCGCCGACCTGGCGGAAACATTCGCCAACTTGCGAAAATACAAGATAAAGCTCAACCCAGGCAAATGCACCTTCGGTGTACCTGCAGGGCAACTACTGGGGTACGTTGTCTCCAAACGAGGGATCGAGGCGAACCCCACGAAGATCGACACGATCGCCCGGCTCGGCAAACCCGAGTGTTGCACGACGTCCAGAAACTGGCCGGGCGAGTAGCGGCTCTCAGTCGCTTCATCCCCCGCCTGGGTGAAAAGGCGATGCCCCTATACCGCCTGATGCGCAAGAACCCCACCTTCTAGTGGGACAAGGAGGCGGACGACGCGCTCCGCGATCTCAAAAAGGTGCTACTCGCGGCACTGCTACTCGCCGCCCCCGCCGACAAAGAACCCATGCTGGTTTACGTCGCGGCTTCCGAGCGCGTCGTCAGCGCCGTGATGGTCGTCGAGCGACCGGAGGAAGGAAAGGAGCGCCCAGTGCAGCGACCGGTGTACTACATCAGCGAGGTCCTCACCGAGTCGCGCCAGCGGTACCCCTAGTACCAAAATCTGGTATACGCGGTGTTCCGAGCCCAGCGGCGCCTGCCGCACTACTTCCAGGAACACCCGATCACGGTCGTATCCTCAGCACCACTGCAAGACATCATCCGCAACCGCGAGGCGACCGGGCGGGTCGCCAAGTGGGCCGTCGAGATCGGCGTCCACAACATCAAATACGAGCCACGAAAAGCGATCAAGTCGCAGGCCCTAGCGGACTTCATCGCCGACTGGGAAGAGGCCCAGCAGCCAGAAAAGCTGCCATACCTCCATTACTGGAGCCTACACTTCGACGGCTCCAAGAACGCAGACGGCACAGGCGCAGGGATCGTGCTAACTTCACCAAAGGGCGACAAGCTCCGCTACATCCTCTGCCTCGACTTCACACCCTGCACGAACAACATGGCCGAGTATGAGGCCCTACTCCACGGCATGCGAGCTGCCAAGGAGATGAATGTGAACCGCCTATGCTGCTACGGAGATTCCGACCTCGTCGCGGGGAAAGTCGCTGGCACCTGCGACGCCGTCTCCCCCACCATGGCGGCGTACCACCAAGCAGTGGACAAGTTGGGCGGACACTTCACCGGCTACTCCGTCGAGTGGATCGACAGGCGGAAGAACGAGGAGGCCGATGCACTCTCTCGCATCGGGTCGGCTCGACTTGCACCACCCTCCGGCGTCTTCCTCGACACGATCACCAAGCCATCAGTCTCTCCCCCGAGGGAGATCGACATCGGAGTCCCGCTCCAACCAGAGGCAGCCCTGGTCGCACTCGTCAACGAGCCAGACGACTGGACCAAGCCCTACATCGCCTACCTGGAAGCCGGCACCTTGCCGGCAGACGAGACGGAAGCTCGGATGATAGCTCGTCGATGCAAGTCCTACGCCATCATCGACGGCGAGCTCCACAAGCGCAGTGTCACCGGTGTGTTCCAACGCTGCGTCCAACCCGCCGAAGGACGCAAGATCCTCCACGATATCCACTCCGGTGACTACGGTCACCACGCCGGCGCCCGCTCTCTTGTCGCCAAGGCTATGCGACATGGCTTCTACTGGCCCACCGCAAACGCCGATGCTGTCGACATTGTCCAGCGGTGCGCCGGGTGCCAGAAGTACGCCAACCAGACGCACGTGCCGAGCTCAGCGCTCAAAACAATCCCCATCACCTGGCCATTCGCTGTGTGGGGCATGGACATGGTAGGCCCCTTCAAGAAGGCTCCCTCCGGCTACACCCACCTCTTGGTTGCGGTCGACAAATTCACAAAATGGGTGGAAGCCAAGCCAGTTCGGAAATGCGACGGGAAGACCGCCACCAAATTCTTACGCGAGCTCATATATCGCTACGGGTTCCCAAACAGCATCATCACGGACAACGGCACCAACTTCGCCAAAGGAGCCATGGCCGAATTCTGCGAAGAGCACCACATTCGGCTCGACCTCGCGTCAGTCGCCCACCCGGAATCCAACGGCCAGGCCGAACGGGCCAACCAAAGCATCCTCCACGGCCTGAAGCCGCGACTCCAAGTACCACTCGAGCGCACCGCCGGGTGCTGGGTCGAGGAGTTGCCCTCTATCATCTGGGGGATCCGCACGTCGGTCAACAGGTCGACAGGGTTCACCCCCTTCTTCATGGTCTAAGGCGCCGAGGCAGTAATGCCCACCGACCTCGAGCACGACTCGCCGCGGGTCATCCACTACACGGAGGCCGCAAACGAGCTCGTCCGCCAAGATGGGATCGATCAACTCGACGAAGCACGTGACCTCGCTCGGTCACGCACCACTATCTACCAGCAGGGACTCCGCCGCTACCACAGCCGGCGGGTGAAAACTCGCACCTTCCAAGAGGGCGACCTGGTGTTACGCCTCATCCAGGACAAGAAGGGCATGCACAAGCTCTCCCCTCCGTGGGAAGGGCCATTCTCCATCGGGCGAGTACTCGGAAACGATGCCTATTACCTCATTGACGTCCGCGGGGACGGCGAACTCGACATCATGCGACCATGGAATGTAAACCTCCTACGGAAGTTCTACTCCTAGAACCCCACATATGTATTCTCCAGTCGCTATGAAATAAAAAGAAACGGTTACCGCAAATTTCGCCTACTCTCCATGTCTTGTGCCACTCGCACTCGTAATAACATCATTACGCTAACCGCAGAAGTCAACCTTTGGTACAGCGATCGGCACGGATAAGTAGTGCGGTGCAAGAGCACTGAGTCGCCTCAGGTCTTGCACCGTCCATGAAAAACGCCTACCCGGAGCCCCATTGGAGTCGCCTAGCCCGACTGGTTCTACGAACCAAGACAAATGCCTTCGCTTCTCACAGGGACAATGGTCCTCCGCATCCTGACATAGCGACTCGAACGGCTAAGTACCACGCTCGGGGACTGCAGACCAGTTCACCGCGAGCGGTCCGGGAAAACGCCAAGTAGGAGAGCATGCCCAGGACTCGCCACGCGACTGACCCCACGGGCCAGGCAGGAGTGATGCGCTCAAATTAACGCGCCAAGTCCTCACTCACCCTCGAGTCGCGCCTGGAACAGCTAAGTACCACGCTCGGGGACTCGGCCACCCGACCTCGTTCGCGCAAGGGAAAACAGTGAAGTACAGAGCGTTCAGGGGAGTCGCCTAGCGACTGGCTCTTCGAGTCTAGGCGAGTCGACCACAATAACAAAACACACAAAACTAACAAACATATCACATACGAGGTAAACCCCACAAAAGGGCGGACGTGCTCCGGGACTCGTTCAAACATCAATCACAAACACATGACAAATACCAAAATATACACGATGTCTCATTCGATAGCATGTTGCATCGTCTCATATTACAAAATATGCCTGCATGGCAGACCTGCTGCTAACGCCACAAGGCAAACTATCCTATTCTGCAGGCTTAGACGACGACTCGCCAACACCCCGGCGATTGCGGATGAACGGCGTGTACGGGTTCGACGGATACGTCGTCAGTTCACCCGCCATCGCCGCGCGGAAGGGCTGCTCGACCTTGAAATCACGATGCGGCGGCTCGGGATCGTTCGGCACGACGACCGTTTCCTGGTACGGAAGGAGGTCGCCCATTGCCCATACACGCTCCGAGTACGCGGCGGCGCGATCTTGCAACTTGAGGACCTCGGAAAGCTCCACTGCGCCAGTCGATGATGGGTAGCCACTCGTCACATCGTCGATGTCGAAGTCCTCGGGGAAGTGGGCAAGTCCAAGACTAAGTGCCATCGCTGCTCCGCGCCAAATCGCCGACTGCGTCATGAACTCAACGACCGCGGGCGCCTTCTCCAAATACCTCCACACCTCAACGAGGTCGCTGGGAATCACTTCCGTGGGCGATATCTCTTGGAGATAGGCACGGATGCACGTCGCCAACAACGTTGCCGAGTCGACAAGCATGCTTACACACTGTCGCGCGTCGAACGAGCTCGCCTCTTCCGCGCTATCGATGATGCGACCTGCGAGTAGAAGACAATAATGAATACGACGGAGACCACAAAAGGCACAACTACTGGAAGAGGCAGACGCACTTACCAATCAACGGGCGGGCGAGATCCGTGATGAAGCATTGAAGCGACGTATGGTCGTCCTGAAGCCCAGCAACAAGGGCATCCGACACTTTGTGATCCTCTTCGGCGGCTGCAATGGCGGCCTTGGCTCGCCCATCAGCTGAGCTCGCTTCTTCCTTTTCCTCCCGCAGCTCGCGCTCGAGGTCGGCGATCCGCTGTTCAGCCGCACTTAAAGCTGATTGCGCCGCCGCCAATTCACCAGCGGGGACAAGCCCCTGGCGAGCTTCCTCTGCCTTCGCAGCAACAGCCTGAAGCCCTTTGTTCGCCTCCTGGACGATGGCCAGTTCCTTCTCCGCGCGCTGCTTCGCTGCCAATCGGTCAGCCGATTCAAGCTGCAGATCCTGCATATCACCAAAAAGGTTAGTCAAAGCAAAATTCCTAAGTGCCCACCCGCTGAAATTCAGCGAGTGCGCACTCGGGGACTGGCAATCAAGAAATTCTCAAGTGCCCACCCACTGAAATTCAGCGAGTGCGCACTCGGGGACTGGCAGTCAAAAAATTCCTAAGTGCCCACCCGCTGAAATTCAGCGAGTGCGCACTCGGGGACTGGTATTCAAAGAAATTCCTAAGTGCCCACCCGCTGAAATTCAGCACGTACACACTCGGGGAATGGATATGAAAAATAAAGATAAGACATTAAAAAGAATCAAGCCGCTGCAAAGCACCGACCTGATCCTCGGGGACTGGAGGTACCTGGATGGCTGCGCCAAGCATGCCGTGGAGTTGTATCGCGTCCACGGACACGAGGAGAGCCGACGTATGCCCACGACGTTGGTCGACTTCAGCATCAGCGGTCCCAGGAGCGTGGCTCGAGGGCGAAGTTCCACTCGCCGCGGCCGCCTTGGTGATGAAGCGCGGGAAGGTGGCGATAGAGGCACCCGCTCCAAAGGAGGTCGGCTCGGCCGTTCCAGGCAAGGGAGTGCCCTCCTTCGTAGACGCGGCTGCCTCCGTTACGGGTCCAGCTGGCGTGACCGCCGTGTCGTCAGAAATCGTGACGACATCTTCACCCTTGGCCTTCTTGCTGCCATCCGCAGAGATGACGACCTCGTCCGCCTTCCTCTTGCGGGAAGGAACCTCCTCGCTAACGACGGGTGGCACCTTAGCCACGGTTGGGTGGCCCATCCTCTTCACCCCGGTCCTGTTCAACAATCATGTAAGCAATATAATTCGAGCTGCTATGGAAGACAAAGTAGGGAGAGTGTACTCACTTGGCGACTGGAATGAAGCGCAGTCCCGTACGGAGGCCGGCTGGCTTCTCTAGTTCGGGGCCCAGTCGGTGGCTGAGCCCCATTTCCAGAACGTCGCGTGCCCAAGACACGGATGATTTCTTCGTTGTTGAGGCCGCAACCGGAGCCTTCGGAAAGTCTTCAACAGGAGCTTCCTTGTGAGGCGAAGCCGCTGCGACCGAGGCGTCCCCCAGCCCAGAGACTGGGGCGAATGGCGGAGGCATCGACGCCAGGGGCAATTCGATGGTGGCCGTGTCCAAAGCGGCTGTCGTTGGCGGCGCCTCGTCCTTGGCCGGGCTGGGGGCGTCAGAACTACTCGCTGAATGTGGCGGCGAGGCCGGCCTCGTCGGTTTGGTCTTCGTCTTCCTCGGAGGCGCCTTCACCTCCTTTTCCTTCTTCTTTTTCGATGGAGTCGCCTGGCGGCGCGAGGTGGTTTCTGGAAGCTCGTCGTCGTCATCATGACGCTCGAGGATTTTACTTGCCTCAAGCTCACGTTGACGCTGCCCACGGGTCTTGCGGAGCAGTGGGGCGACTTCCTCTTCGGATTCGTCGTCGCTGTCGCCCTCGTCACTCCCGGCCTCGCCCTTGGCGGGAGGCGACTCGCCCACGTCCTGGACGGACGAGCTCGAGTTCTCATCGTCCGAAGGTGGAAGCCATCCTTCCACCACTTGGAATAGCTGCAATGAATACAAGATGAAATTAGAATTACCGCGACTACATAAACTGCGACTGCGAGCGAAGTGAAGCGATTACCGTTGGGGCTGGACGCTTTGCGGTATAGGGGGCGACCCCAGCCTGTGCGTCCAGGTACACCACCTGGGTGATTTTCTTCAGTGCTGGGATGTAGTCCTCCAGCTTCCACTCGTCGAGGCAGGCCTTCGTCGAGTCTTCCCGGCCCGTGTACTGGTACATGTAGTACTCGCGCCGAGCTAGCGGGACGAGCCGTCGCCCGAGCCAGCAGTTGTACAGGTTTATCGTCTGGAGGCCCTTCTTCTTCAGACCGCGGATGGTCTGGAGCATCTCGTCAACGACCATCCGCTGGTCGCTGGGGAGCTTGCCGACTTGAAGACGGTGCGGCTCGAACCGGTTGGCGGAGTACCGTTGAATCGCCGTCTCGCCCTCCGGGGTCGCCTCGGCTACATAAAACCACGATTTCTTCCAGTCGCTCGCTGCCTTGGCGGGCAGCATCAGGTCGAATAATGAAGCCTTCGACTTCAGCTGGAAGGTTAGGACGCCCGCGGCTAGCATTGGGCCGCCCGCTTCCTCACGGCTGATCCGTCCGTGGAACAGATCTTGCCATAGAGGGAAGTAGGGCCGGCAGCCCAAGTAGCACTCGCAGAACGCCACAAAGATGGCGAGCTGCTCGATGCTGTGGGGACCCAGATCCAATGGCTGGATCCCGTAGTAGGCGCAGAAGCGCCGGAAGAACAGGGACGTGGGGAACCCTAGCCCCCGTTCGAGATGGCTGGTGAAGCAGATGAACTCCCTCTCTCGCGGATTCGGGGTCGTCTCTCCGGCCGCAGGAATACGCCAGCAGCCGGCTCGCAAGATCATGGCCTCCTCGAAGGAAGCTTGTTGCGCCCTTGTGCACTTAGATCTGCCCCAAGGCTCCGTGGAGAGGGCCATGGCAGAGAGATTTGCTGGGGGTCGGAGGATTTCTGGTCGGCTGGGTCGCGATGCGGAGGGAGGCGAAAAGTGCGCGCAGTCGGAGGAAATGATGAGAAGGTGGTTCTCTGATCGCCTGCCATTCCCCTTATATAGCGGATGTTACCCGCCAAATCAGGGAACCGTTACCGCGCGATGATTATGCCAAAAAGTTACCGTTGGATTACCCCAACGGCTAGTTTGACCACGTTTAATGGTCCAACTTCAACCACTCGGCTCGCCGACCCGTTCACTATGACAGTGTTTCGCCGACTCGACTCGCCAAAGCCGCGAGCCGTATGATTAGTTTTTCCTTTATACAGGAGCCCACCACCGATTCGACTGGATGTCTACTCAGCAGCCGCATACTCCGACTGCCAGCAGCCACCTACGCCAAATCGACGATGGTCTTGGGGACTACTGATGGGGATGCGCCTACCGGGGTATACCCAGCAGGACGTTTCCGACTGGCCCAAGAACCGGCGAGTGGGCCTGCAAGACGGCGACTGGATTGAAGCCCAGCGAGGAACCAAGCGACTGGAAGCTGAAGGCCCAGGCGAGTAGATAGGCCCAGTCGGATTAGGTTAAACGAGTACCGAAGCTTTAACTGAATCGGTTGAGATATGTAAACCCTAGGGGAGGTGAGCCTATATAAACCTCCCCGTAGGGCGAGTAGAGATATGTTCCATCATACACCTAAGCGACTCGCCGCCTAGCCGCCGAGCTCGCCCATTGTACCACCTTCATAATACAATCTAGCAGGAGTAGGTCTTTACCCTCCGGGGGGCCGAACCTGGGTAAAACCCTGTGTCTTTGCCCTCATCTCGCACCGCAGATGGCTGGCCGCCCTTGCCCCTCGTTCTACTACTCGCTGCCAATTGCAGCATCTGCCGTGACAATTCCCACGACAAACAGACAACTGCTTTAAGCAAAGTGTGTAAGGTAAACAGTCCTCATGTTCCATGAACAAGAGACCGTTGTTTTCTCCCTAGTAGCAAAAATACATCTACAACCGAAGAGATTATTGTCACTTCCCTTGGATACTAGAGGCATGAACCCACTATCGAGCATAAATACTCCCTCTTGGAGTCACTAGCAACTACTTGACCAAGATAACCACTAGCAACGGAGAGCATGCAAGATCACAAACAACATAAACATGATAGAATCATAAAGATAGAACCATTAAGCAAACCAACATAATAATATCAATATCCATCGAATCCCCGCAAACACAACATGCATGATTACAAATAGATTAGATCTTGATCATGAACGGAGCTCACAAGATCTATACATGAAAGCACAAAGGAGGAGATACAACCATCTAGCTACTACATGGACCCATAGTCCAAGGTGGAACTACTCACGAATCATACCGGAGAGAAGGCCTCTAGGATGATCTCCCCTCCGGCAGGGTGTCGGGAAGAGCTTCAGATCCCCCTGATCTAGGGACGATGGTGGCGGCGGCTACAGACGGTTTCGTGGATTTCTGATCGGGTACTAAGAGTTTCTGCATCGGGGGCTTCTTATAGGCGAAGGGGGAGACCGAGGCGGCCGCCAGGGCGACCAGACCCTAGCGAGGCGCAGGCTAGGGCCCACCCGTGCCTGGGGGGGGGGGGGGTCTGGCCCCTCTGTGTAACATCCCAAAAATATCAAACTTAGATGAACAAAACACTAATCCTAAAGTTTAGGGTTAACAAAAACTTTTCTAAATCAATTCATGAAAGCATGTATATGTGTATGCATGAATTTTGAAATTCTTTAAAAACTACTTTGTTTGTGTGATCCATTGCTTGTAAAATGTTTCTTAGGTGAAAAGAACATCATCTAAAACATTCCCCACACTTTTCCTAAAGAAAAATAAGTCAAAACCAATATATTAAGTGAATGGTCATTTTGACCAATTTAACTCCCATGCCTACTTTGGCTGTCTCAAACTTTCAAAACCTAACAGAAACTTTTCTGGATCTTTGCACCCCTTGAATGTACTCATAACAAAGTATCAAGGCCCACCTTGTGATCATCCAGAAACTTTCAAATGCATAGTTTAAATGACAACTAAAAATTGAATCTTCTTCATATGGGAAGATCCCACTTTTTCAAAACCCACTTAAACAAGCTCAATTTTCAAAACCCAAGCATCTGCAGACTCACCAGAACCAATCTAGCAAACCCACCAAAAATCATTTCAAAATTCAAAACTTGATTTCATGCGGCCATTTCATCAAACAGGTTGCAGACACAAATCAAACAAAACACAAAACACTATAGTGTGCAGTGTTTTGAGCCTAACTTGTTCCCTAGTTAGCTCTCACACAATCCAGTAGATCATATAGAGAGGTTAGACCAGCTTTAGCACCCCTGTGAGCTTGCCATTGCCATTAATGGTGAACAGCCGAGCACCTCAATGCCACCCCATAGTCGACAGTAGGCTAGAGGAAGAACTAGCCGTGCCAACCTTGTCTGGGAGGCAGCCCACCGTCCACCGCCACTGCCTGTCCCAGCCGCGAGCGTTGCCAAGCCCGGGACCACGCGCACCAGACACGCCCAGACCATGCCGAGCGTGCGCCACAGCGCCACCCTCGACCACCACCCACAGACCACGCGCCGCCCTCACCGCGCGCACACACGATCACCACCGACCCAGGAGACCGCCAGACATCCCCTTTTAACGCCCCGCGCCATACAGCCACCGCCCGCCATCGAGAACGCCGCCTCTGCCACGCAGAGCACCGCCCGTTCCAGACCAAACCACACCGCCCCATCCCTCGCGACCATGTCGTTGAGCACCGCCAGGAGACACAGCACCGTCCCCTACCCTTGCCCATGCCATTAGCTGCCTGTAACGTCGCCTCCGACGAGCTCACCTTGCGCCCCGACGGTCCCCTCGCTCGACTATAAATAGAGGCCACCCCCGCACGATTTCTTCACACCATCTCACTCCCCTCTCCTCACTGATCGTGCCACACCATTCTCAGAGCAAGGCGAGCACCACCCCGCCGGAATTTCACTGGAGCCTGCCGCTGCCGGAGAAGAAAGGAGCCAGCGATTGGAGCCGCCCCAGGAGAAGCCACCGGTACCAGGAGGTTCGCCGTCGTCGACTTCGTCGTTCGCCCGCCTCGCCGACCCTCGCCCGTACTCCGGTGAGCCCCCAGCACCCCTCACTGGCCGCGCTAGGTTTCGTTCTCGCCGGAGCTGTCTCGCGTCGACGATGACCCTCAGCCGTTGGATTAGAACCAGATCGAACGAACCACGTTGCCCCATACCGCTTCGCCCAGCCCCGTGTCACTGACGAGTGGGGACACCCACTTACGCAGCCCGCGGGAGCACTGCGCTTAGCAGGCTGGCCCGTTAGAATTTCCCGCGCAGCCCAATAATTCAAATTAAATCTTTTCTTTTTAATTTCAAACACACTTCTGTACCCAACTTCAAAAATCAACCCAGATCGATTTAGTGCACCAAATTAGATGAAACCAATTTTGTTGGAAAGGTCTGTGAATGCTTAATCCAAGCCCGTTGGATTCAAGTCATTTGGATCTGTAGATCACCCTTACCAAAAATGACAAGGAAGAAGCTTTTATGCATTCAAACATTTTTCAAATTTAAACCACAATAGCTTTTGAGTTGATTCCAACTCTCAAAAATCACTTTCAACCATACCTTTCAGAATATATAAAAATATATATAGGTTACTTGCAGAAATTTTGTTCAAGGAATAAAAGAATGCTTCATAAGCATTTCTAGCCACTTTAATTAATTAAAATAAAAGGGTAAAACCTTGTTAAATTGTGACACCACTTTAAATCACATTCCCATGGACTACAACATGTGGTGATGACATGTGTCAACATGATCCCATGTTTAGTTTGGAGAGGATTAAATCTTAAGTAGTTTTTCAATGAGTAGAAATTACTTTTCTAAAATAAGAAGACTTAAACCAATCCTTAACCTTGTAATGTTAGAGATGATGCTAGATCATCTATAGGACCCTTGTGTGTGATGATTGCAAGTAGTTAAGTATTGTTTGGTGATTGTGTACCTCGTATTTATTCATAGACGCTAGTACCGACCAAGGCTACGAGGAAGAAGGAGGATACTACGAAGAGGAAGCCGAGGAGAACTGCAACCACTGCTCTGCACAAGGCAAGCTTATACTGATATTGATGCAAGCTTATACTGATATTGATGCAAGCTTATACTGATACTGATGCAAGCTAACACTTGCAAGATACTATACCTATGCATGCGCATAAGACACCCTATTGTTGCCACAACCCATGCTTGTGATATGATTACTATATGCCCTCAGCGTATGTAACCATACCCACTTGCTAGACCAATCCTAGTTTTATGGCAAGCTTTTTACTTTATTTCTTTATCAAAGTTTACTTAGAGGCTACCCAAGAATTTTGGTAGATACTAGACAGTTGTGCTGAAGGTTGCATAAAGAGCATTAAAATTTGACCTAAGCTAGAAACCTTGATATCAGCTTATGATATAAGGTTGGACTTAGTTGCAACTCCACTAGTTACCACCCCTCTATTGGTACTACCCCACCTGTAGATGCTAGTGCTAAGCATAAAACTTGATCAACTTTAGATGGGAATACTTGGTGGAAAAATGGTTATGAAAACCTTGGAATGATGGATCATTCTATTGAAATGTTTTGGACAGGTGTTTCCAAACACTTGATGATTTTGGTGATGAAAATGTTGAGGCATGAGCCTTAGCCCTTTATAAAACTGATGGTTGTCTGGATGCGATACCATTCCAATTTTATCGTACAACCACAATACCCGAATATTGGGTAGGGCTTGACTAGAAACTTATATACCTTAGTATTAGTTCCCTCACGGCCAAGGTCTGAGCTGAGGCTACCTTGTGAAGATTGTCCACCTGTGCAATACCCAAGATGACAGTGGTCATGGTTGGGAGGCCAAACTCACAGGAGAGGTGCTTATACTAGGGAGTGTAATTGAAAGGTTAGGATTGATTATCCGCATACTGAGTCTGGTGAATTCAGGATTTGTTCCTGACGGATGTATCGAATGTTGTGGTGAAAGTGTACAATCTCTGTAGAGTGTCAAACTATTCGAATAGCCGCGTCCGCGGTTATGGACAGTTGGAGTGGCCATACTGTTCCCCCGTCAGACTTTTCAAAATGACTTGTGAACGACTTGAGACTTTGGCTTGGCCACAACAGAGTTGTGACTGGAAATACAAGATCCCACTTAGGAGTTACAAAATTGTGACTAGCTTGGGAACTTAGTAGTATAAATCTGGCTTTTGCAAAACAACCCTAGAGCCTAGTGTCCTATTATCCAAAACCCCCTTTTTCTTGTTAGTATTAGTTTGCGAGTACTTAAAGAGTACTCATGGCTTTGTCCCTGGCTATTCCCATGGCCAGACTATGAAGAGGAGTACCTGGAGGATGGACCCAGGACGGCTACGACAACTAGGATCATCTCCCATCGTCAGCATTGCCTGTGACCCCGAAGATGGAGCCTCGCCTACGCTACCGTTACTATTCCGTATTCCGCTGCTTGATGTTGTATTAAGGACTGGATCATGAGATCCCTATTTGTGTAAGAACTTAGGTATCGTTGTAATGGATGAAGTACTATGGTATCCAATTCTGTTATGTCTCGCAAAAATGGTAATCCTGGGATTGCGATGTATGGCATAACAGGCATCTAGGATTGAAAAATCCGGGTGTTGACAAGTTGGTATCAGAGCCATCCTGACCATAGGAGACCCTAGTTAGATTGGACGCTGAACCAAAAACTTAGTTTCAACACTCAAAAACAAAACTATTTACGGAAACTTATTCTCATTCTTACCTCTTAAATTCTATAATAAACTTCATGTACCTCAAAAACTTTTGCAAAATATATAAAATTTTGACACACTTGATCACTTTGCTAAAACTGCTCATCCTCTATTTTTATAGATGGACGTGAAGTACAGCAAGTTTTACCAACTCGGAAATGGAGGAGACCTTATCTTTGAGAGGGATCTGGATCAGCTTTCGGAACTTTTGGAGCGCCCGCATCCCGAGTTCTTCGGAGCTCAGCTCAATGATCAAGGGGGAGAAGATCTACAGTGGCTAATTGTTGCAGGCCTCCGAGGAAAGATTGAACCTCCCACTGCGGAGGGAATTCAGTTTACCTTGAGGGAAAACAACTGGCTCGATGGACTTGCCAGAGCAATGCAGGAAGCTCTTTCCCGTCTGTGTGGGCAGAGCATCAATCAGATCAAGGGTACTCGCTTTGAGTTTTGCCCAAGACGTGATGCAAATGGTCAACCACTGGAAGCCCCATACCACCCCGAGCTGAAGACTCAATTGGACCAGCTTAGCTTCATGATGTATGATCGTCAGCAGGAACTGGACAACTGCCGTGACTATTGCAACCACAAGTCTGCCATCATCAAGACGAAGGATCATACCATCGCCATGCTAGCAAAGGATCGCAAGTCTCGCCGCCGTCAGCTCGACAAGAAGGAGCGCATTATTGCCCGTCTTCGCCATCGTATCTCAGCTCTGGAAGAGACCATCCATGAGAGAGACATGCAGTTAGAGGAAAGGGAGAATGCCGGAGAAGATCTTCGTGGAGACCCTTACTCCTATCTCAGCGATGACGATGATTTTCTGGAGGATCAGGCCATGGACTTCTTCACCGATGAGGATGATTTTGCCTTCATCGATGATGCGGAAGATGATGAAGCCACAGACTCCGAGCAATAGTAGCACTGAGCACTAGCGTAGTGAGTAGTAGTCGGTCCCACTGTATCGTAGTTCCCAGAGTGGTTCTTAAAACCATCTGTTTTTCTTTGTTGTGGTGTGTGTTGTACTGTGTGCTATGAGTGAATGAATGAAAAAGCAAGTTGCTAGAAAACTTGAGTCAAACTCTAAAAAAACTTTTCAAAGACCCAAAACCTTAGAAATTTCCCTCTTTTCTCATGATCTATATCAATCTTCAGATGCCACGTGGAGGAAGTGGTTCAGCCCCGGACCCAATGTTGCAGATCCTGCAAATGTTGACTTCTGACCACGAAGCTGAACGAGCGGAACGGCAAGCCAACCTAGCCACTCTGCAACAGATAGCCCAGCTAGCCCACAACAACCAAGGTCATGGAAATCAGGACAACCACGGATCTAAGCTCAAAAATTTCCAGAATACCAACCCACCCGTTTTCACCAAGTCAGAAGAACCCCTAGACGCCGAGGATTGGCTGCAAACCATGGAGAATAACTTAGAAGTAGCCAGAGTAGAAGCCAACGAGAAAGTCTTGTTCGCCACTCATTATCTAGCCGGAGATGCCAGGGCATGGTGGAACAGTGTTCGTGCAATGACCGGAGGCCAAATGATGACCTGGGAGGAATTCAAGGTCAAGTTTAGCAGAACCCATGTGCCGCCAGGTTTGATCAAGAGAATGAGAGACGAGTTCAGAGAATTGAAGCAAGGAAGGATGACTATAGTGGAATACCGTGACAAATTTTTGTCATTAGCTAGGTACGCCCCAGATGAGATAGACACCGAAGCCAAGAAGAAAGAAAGATTCCTGAATGGTCTGCATGACGAGATGCAGACAGTATTAGTCAATATTCCCTTTGCTGATATTGAAGCCCTTGTCGACTCCGCTATCCAGATGGAAGGAAAGATCAACCAGGCCAATGAGAACCGCAAGCGTCGCATGATGCATCAACCAGGAACCCATCAGACCCCAAAGTATCGCCCCAACCCATCTCCAGGATTTGCCCCAAGGACCAACAGACCCCCTATGACCCGTCCGAACTATCCCAACCGTGGAAACCCTAGACCCGGAGGAAATCACAACAACCCCGGCAATTCTAGCACTTTCACCTGTGCCCCACCCAAGTTCAACACCAACCATGCTACCGCCAACCCCAATACTGCCCCGAGGACTGGAAGCAATGCTGTGCCTGTCGCAGCCAAGGACAAGTCCCAAGTGACCTGTTATGACTGTGGAAATAAAGGCCACTATTCCAACGAGTGCCCCAACAAGAAGAATGCTACAGCCCCTAATACCAATGTCCCAGCCCAGCAGCAGCGTCGTGTCCAGCCAGGGAGAAGATTTGCCCCAGGAAGTTCACTCAACCGCAATGGCCGCCTTTTTCTCATGCATGCTGAAGAAGCTCAGGAAGCGCCAGACGTCGTGCTGGGTATGTTTTCTATTAATTCAGTACTCGCAAGAGTGTTGTTTGATTCTGGTGCATCGCATTCATTTGTCACCGAAGAATTTGCATGCACTAGTAAAATCCAACCAACCAAACTGAAGCATGTGATGATTGTACAAATTCCCGGATCGACCACCAAGGCTAGGCAAATTTGCAAAGCCGTCCCTATCCAAATCCATGGCATAGATTTTTATGCTAATCTAATAGTACTCGGAACTAAAGGTTTGGAAGTAGTACTAGGAATGGATTGGATGTCCAAACATAAAGGAATGATTGACTGTGCCAAGAAAGCCATTACCATGACTAGTACCGCCGGAATATTAGTCGAGCATATATCGGAAACCTTACCTCGCCAATTCAAGTGTAACAAGAGTCTAGCCCAACCTACCATCGACCAAGTTTGAGTAGTCTGTGAATACCCCGATGTATTTCCAGATGTTTTGCCCGGTATGCCCCCAGATAGGGATATCGAGTTTATCATCGAACTAATCCCCGGAACAGGACCTATAGCCCAGAGACCCTATAGTATGAACCCGTCAGAACTAGAAGAACTGAAGAAGCAACTGGATTCCATGTTAGAAATCGGATTGATTCAACCAAGTGCGTCCCCATGGAGGTCACCTGTCTTGTTTGTGGACAAGAAGGATGGAGGTAACCGTTTGTGTACGGATTATCGAAAGTTGAATGATGTCACCATCAAGAACAAGTACCCCTTGCCCAAGATAGAGGATTTGTTTGATCAGTTGACCGGTGCCTAGGTGTTTTCTAAGATTGATCTTAGAACTGGTTATCATCAACTCAAAATTCGTGCAGAGGATATTCCAAAGACTGCCTTTACCACCAGATATGGGTTGTATGAGTATGCAGTCATGTGTTTTGGATTAACCAATGCCCCCGCTTATTTCATGAACCTCATGAACAAGATTTTTATGGACTTCCTGGATAAGTTTGTCGTTGTTTTCATCGATGACATTCTGATTTATTCCAAATCGGAAGAAGAACATGAGCTACACCTAAGGACCATTCTTGGAACCCTTAGAGAGCATCAGCTGTATGCAAAATTTAGCAAATGTGAATTCTGGTTACAGGAAGTAGGATTCCTCGGTCACATTGTATCCGCCGGAGGAATTGCCGTTGACCCTGCCAAAGTGAAAGATGTAGAAGATTGGCAAGCCCCAACCACTCAAACCCAAGTTCGTGCTTTTCTCGGATTGGCGGGATATTACCGCAAATTCGTCGAAGGATTCTCTAGTATCGCCCGACCCATGACCCAATTACTGAAGAAGGACAAGAAGTTTGAATGGACAGACAAGTGTGAAGCGAGTTTCCAAGAACTCAAAAGGAGATTGATTTCCGCCCCAATCTTGATCATGCCGGATATCACGAAGCCCTTCGATGTGTATTGTGACGCATCCAAGATTGGTCTCGGATGTGTGCTAATGCAAGAAGGCCAAGTTATATCCTATCTATCGCGACAATTGAAGCAGCATGAACAAAATTATCCAACCCATGACCTCGAACTCGCAGCCATAGTTCTAGCCCTGAAGACATGGAGACATTACCTTATGGGAAACCGTTGTGAGATTTATTCGGATCACAAGAGCCTAAAGTATATATTCACTCAGAAGGAGCTGAATATGAGGCAGAGAAGATGGATTGAGCTAATCAAGGATTACGACCTGGACATTCATTATCACCCTGGAAAAGCCAACGTAGTAGCCGATGCCCTTAGCAGATTGCCGTGCCGCTTGAACTCCATGATTTTGAAGGAGCAACCAAGTTTGCACAAAGAGATGGAAGATTTTCGAATAGAATTAGTAAGTGAAGGATTTTTGGCTAGCATAGAACTTTAGCCCACTTTGATCAGTCAGGTTAAAGAGGCGCAGAAAGGAAATGCTAGTATCGACGGAATTAAACGTCGTATCGGTACAGGCAAAGTACCCGGATTCACCGAGGACGAAGAAGGAGTTTTGTGGTACAAAGGACGCCTTTGTGTACCAGCAGATTCTGAGTTAAAAGCAGTTATCTTGAAGGAGGCTCATGATACTCTTTATTCTATCCATCCAGGAGGAACTAAGATGTATCAAGATTTGAAAGAGCAATTTTGGTGGCATAAGATGAAGAGAGAAATCGGAAGCTATATCGCCAAGTGTGATATATGTCAGCGAGTCAAGGCAGGACATCAAAGACCCGCTGGATTGTTGCAACCTTTGCAAATTCCGGAATGGAAATGGGATTCTGTAGGAATGGACTTTATCACTTGACTACCTACTTCTAGTAGGGGAAATGACTCTATTTGGGTCATAGTGGACAGATTGTCCAAAGTCGCCCATTTCTTGCCCGTTAAAACCACCTATCAGAGTTCGAAGTTAGCAGAGTTGTACATCGCTAGGATCGTTAGTTTGCACGGAGTCCCCAAGAATATCGTATCGGATCGAGGAACTCAGTTTACCTCGAGATTCTGGAAGAAGGTCCAGGAAGGTTTAGGAACCCGCCTAGATTTCAGTACCGCGTATCACCCTCAGACCGATGGACAAATGGAGCGAGTAAACCAAATACTCGAAGATATGCTTAGAGCATGTGTGCTAGAATATGGATCCAAGTGGGAAGACTGTCTGCCGTTTGCAGAATTTTCCTACAACAATAGTTACCAAGCCAGTTTGCAAATGGCCCCATTTGAATTCATGTACGGAAGGAAGTGTCGCACCCCTTTGAACTGGTCGGAAGTAGGAGAGAGTCAAATTTTCGGACCCGACATCCTACGAGAAGCAGAAGAGAAGGTTCACAAGATTCGAGAGCATCTCAAGACAGCCCAATCCCGACAAAAGAGTTACGCCGACAAGAGACGTCGAGACCTCGCCTTTAACATTGGAGACTTTGTTTACCTGAAAGTGTCGCCATTGAAGGGAATGCAGCGTTTCCAACTCAAAGGAAAGTTAGCCCCCAGATATATCGGACCTTTCAAAATTTTGAACCGTCGAGGAGAAGTATCGTATCAACTCGAGCTACCAGAAGAGATGTCAGCAGTGCACAATGTGTTCCATATCTCGTTACTTCGCAAATGTCTCGAAGTCCCCGAGAAGACCGAAGTGTTCAAGAATATCGATCATAGGACCATAGAGATCAATGATGACCTGACCTATCCCGAAGTACCCATCCGTATATTGGAGGAAGCTTTTCGAACTACCAGAACCCGAAGCATCAAGTTTCTCAAGATTCAGTGGAGCAACCACACAGAGGAGGAAGCTACCTGGGAACGCGAAGATCACATCAGGACGGAGTTTCCAGATCTCTTCAAATCCTAGGTAATCTTTTCGTCCTTTTTCAAATCTCGGGATGAGATTTTGTTTAAGGGGGGAAGGTTTGTAACATCCCAAAAATATCAAACTTAGATCAACAAAACACTAATCCTAAAGTTTAGGGTTAACAAAAACTTTTCTAAATCAATTCATGAAAGCATGTATATGTGTATGCATGAATTTTGAAATTCTTTAAAAACTACTTTGTTTGTGTGATCCATTGCTTGTAAAATGTTTCTTAGGTGAAAAGAACATCATCTAAAACATTCCCCACACTTTTCCTAAAGAAAAATAAGTCAAAACCAATATATTAATGGTCATTTTGACCAATTTAACTCCCATGCCTACTTTGGCTGTCTCAAACTTTCAAAACCTAACAGAAACTTTTCTGGATCTTTGCACCCCTTGAATGTACTCATAACAAAGTATCAAGGCCCACCTTGTGATCATCCAGAAACTTTCAAATGCATAGTTTAAATGACAACTAAAAATTGAATCTTCTTCATATGGGAAGATCCCACTTTTTCAAAACCCACTTAAACAAGCTCAATTTTCAAAACCCAAGCATCTGCAGACTCACCAGAACCAATCTAGCAAACCCACCAAAAATCATTTCAAAATTCAAAACTTGATTTCATGCGGCCATTTCATCAAACAGGTTGCAGACACAAATCAAACAAAACACAAAACACTATAGTGTGCAGTGTTTTGAGCCTAACTTGTTCCCTAGTTAGCTCTCACACAATCCAGTAGATCATATAGAGAGGTTAGACCAGCTTTAGCACCCCTGTGAGCTTGCCATTGCCATTAATGGTGAACAGCCGAGCACCTCAATGCCACCCCATAGTCGACAGCAGGCTAGAGGAAGAACTAGCCGTGCCAACCTTGTCTGGGAGGCAGCCCACCGTCCACCGCCACTGCCTGTCCCAGCCGCGAGCGTTGCCAAGCCCTGGACCACGCGCACCAGACACGCCCAGACCATGCCGAGCGTGCGCCAGAGCGCCACCCTCGACCACCACCCACAGACCGCACGCCGCCCTCACCGCGCGCACACAAGATCACCACCGACCCAGGAGACCGCCAGACATCCCCTTTTAACGCCCCGCGCCATACAGCCACCGCCCGCCGTCGAGAACGCCGCCTCTGCCGCGCAGAGCACCGCCCGTTCCAGACCAAACCACACCGCCCCATCCCTCGCGACCATGTCGTTGAGCACCGCCAGGAGACACAGCACCGTCCCCTACCCTTGCCCATGCCATTAGCTGCCTGTAACGTCGCCTCCGACGAGCTCACCTTGCGCCCCAACGGTCCCCTCGCTCGACTATAAATAGAGGCCACCCCCGCACGATTTCTTCACACCATCTCACTCCCCTCTCCTCACTGATCGTGCCACACCATTCTCAGAGCAAGGCGAGCACCACCCCGCCGGAATTTCACTGGAGCCTGCCGCTGCCGGAGAAGAAAGGAACCAGTGATTGGAGCCGCCCCAGGAGAAGCCACCGGTACCAGGAGGTTCGCCGTCGTCGACTTCGTCGTTCGCCCGCCTCGCCGACCCTCGCCCGTACTCCGGTGAGCCCCCAGCACCCCTCACTGGCCGCGCTAGGTTTCGTTCTCGCCGGAGCTGTCTCGCGTCGACGATGACCCTCAGCCGTTGGATTAGAACCAGATCGAACGAACCACGTTGCCCCATACCGCTTCGCCCAGCCCCGTGTCACTGACGAGTGGGGACACCCACTTACGCAGCCCGCTGGAGCACTGCGCTTAGCAGGCCGGCCCGTTAGAATTTCCCGCACAGCCCAATAATTCAAATTAAATCTTTTCTTTTTAATTTCAAACACACTTCTGTACCCAACTTCAAAAATCAACCCAGATCGATTTAGTGCACCAAATTAGATGAAACCAATTTTGTTGGAAAGGTCTGTGAATGCTTAATCCAAGCCCGTTGGATTCAAGTCATTTGGATCTGTAGATCACCCTTAGCAAAAATGACAAGGCAGAAGCTTTTCTGCATTCAAACATTTTTCAAATTTAAACCACAATAGCTTTTGAGTTGATTCCAACTCTCAAAAATCACTTTCAACCATACCTTTCAGAATATATAAAAATATATATAGGTTACTTGCAGAAATTTTGTTCAAGGAATAAAAGAATGCTTCATAAGCATTTCTAGCCACTTTAATTAATTAAAATAAAAGGGTAAAACCTTGTTAAATTGTGACACCACTTTAAATCACATTCCCATGGACTACAACATGTGGTGATGACATGTGTCAACATGATCCCATGTTTAGTTTGGAGAGGATTAAATCTTAAGTAGTTTTTCAATGAGTAGAAATTACTTTTCTAAAATAAGAAGACTTAAACCAATCCTTAACCTTGTAATGTTAGAGATGATGCTAGATCATCTATAGGACCCTTGTGTGTGATGATTGCAAGTATTTAAGTATTGTTTGGTGATTGTGTACCTCGTATTTATTCATAGACGCTAGTACCGACCAAGGCTACGAGGAAGAAGGAGGATACTACGAAGAGGAAGCCGAGGAGAACTGCAACCACTGCTCTGCACAAGGCAAGCTTATACTGATATTGATGCAAGCTTATACTGATATTGATGCAAGCTTATACTGATACTGATGCAAGCTAACACTTGCAAGATACTATACCTATGCAAGCGCATAAGACACCCTATTGTTGCCACAACCCATGCTTGTGATATGATTACTATATGCCCTCAGCGTATGTAACCATACCCACTTGCTAGACCAATCCTAGTTTTATGGCAAGCTTTTTACTTTATTTCTTTATCAAAGTTTACTTAGAGGCTACCCAAGAATTTTGGTAGATACTAGACAGTTGTGCTGAAGGTTGCATAAAGAGCATTAAAATTTGGCCTAAGCTAGAAACCTTGATATCAGCTTATGATATAAGGTTGGACTTAGTTGCAACTCCACTAGTTACCACCCCTCTATTGGTACTACCCCACCTGTAGATGCTAGTGCTAAGCATAAAACTTGATCAACTTTAGATGGGAATACTTGGTGGAAAAATGGTTATGAAAACCTTGGAATGATGGATCATTCTATTGAAATGTTTTGGACAGGTGTTTCCAAACACTTGATGATTTTGGTGATGAAAATGTTGAGGCATGAGCCTTAGCCCTTTATAAAACTGATGGTTGTCTGGATGCGATACCATTCCAATTTTATCGTACAACCACAATACCCGAATATTGGGTAGGGCTTGACTGGAAACTTATATACCTTAGTATTAGTTCCCTCACGGCCAAGGTCTGAGCTGAGGCTACCTTGTGAAGATTGTCCACCTGTGCAGTACCCAAGATGACAGTGGTCATGGTTGGGAGGCCAAACTCACAGGAGAGGTGCTTATACTAGGGAGTGTAATTGAAAGGTTAGGATTGATTATCCGCATACTGAGTATGGTGAATTCAGGATTTGTTCCTGACGGATGTATCGAATGTTGTGGTGAAAGTGTACAATCTCTGCAGAGTGTCAAACTATTCGAATAGCCGTGTCCGTGGTTATGGACAGTTGGAGTGGCCATACTGTTCCCCCGTCAGACTTTTCAAAATGACTTGTGAACGACTTGAGACTTTGGCTTGGCCACAACAGAGTTGTGACTGGAAATACAAGATCCCACTTAGGAGTTATAAAATTGTGACTAGCTTGGGAACTTAGTAGTATAAATCTGGCTTTTGCAAAACAACCCTAGAGCCTAGTGTCCTATTATCCAAAAATCCCTTTTTCTTGTTAGTATTAGTTTGCGAGTACTTAAAGAGTACTCATGGCTTTGTCCCTGGCTATTCCCATGGCCAGACTATGAAGAGGAGTACCTGGAGGATGGACCCAAGGACGGTTACGACAACTAGGATCATCTCCCATCGTCAGCATTGCCTGTGACCCCGAAGATGGAGCCTCGCCTACGCTACCGTTACTATTCCGTATTCCGCTGCTTGATGTTGTATTAAGGACTGGATCATGAGATCCCTATTTGTGTAAGAACTTAGGTATCGTTGTAATGGATGAAGTACTATGGTATCCAATTCTGTTATGTCTCACAAAAATGGTAATCCTGGGATTGTGATGTATGGCATAACAGGCATCTAGGATTGAAAAATCCGGGTGTTGACACTCTGGATGGCACCTCGGGCTCTCCTCTGGACTTCTTGTTCCCCACGGAAAGTTATTCACTTTTCCCTTCGTCCCGTCCAATTCCGAGAATATTTCTTTACTAACTTTTGAAACCAAAAACAGCAGAAAAAGGCATCTGGCACTATTGCAACTTGTTAATAGGTTAGTACCAGAAAACATGTAAAAAACACCTCAAAGTGTAGACAAGTAAAGCAAAGTAGATACTAAACAAGCATGGAGCATCAAAAATTATAGATACGTTTCCAACGTATCAGCATCCCCAAGCTTAACTCCTTCTCGTCCTCGAGTAGGTAAGTTTTTGGGGAGATGACCTCGGGTAGGGTAAAGACAGGGGAAGATGAAAGGAGGTTGCCTGTCTAGTTTCCGAGTTAAAGTATGAGTCGGCCGAATCCTGTAGAGTTCGGCCGAGATAGGGAAGGGCAGGACCCTCGTAATAATGGCAAGGCATTACCCGACCGAGATACTGAATAAGTCGGCCGGGTTAGCCCGAGTAATCTTAATGCAGGAGAAGGACAAGCCGAGTTACGCGAGGCGGGGCCGAATGATACAAAGCTTGCAAGGGAAGGAGAAGCCTAAAGTCAAACTCTAGCCGCAGGCTAGGGAGAATCTGAGCGGAGCCAAGCACAAGGGACACAGGCGCAGAGTGACAGAGGGACAGAAGGAGGTCATGGAGGTGACAGTCCTGAAGCCCGAGGCACGCAGGAGGGGCCCTCTGGAGCCTTGCCGTCATTAGAAGGGCGACAGGGAAAGGAGGCCGCCAAACTACTATATTGGGACAAGCATATTCCTCGAATATGCTTGCCCCGTCAGCCCTAAAGGAACCCAAGGCTCTCCTTTATAAGGGGAGGCTTGGACCCTGAGGAGGGCATCGGCTCATTTAGTACCGTTAGGCTGGTAAAGTTCTTCCTTTCTCCTTGAATACAGCTCAAGGAGCACTTGTAGCCCAAGGAAGGAGAAATAAAGATCTTTGCCTTTGTCTTCTGTGTGTAGAATCAACTGCATCTTCCCTCCCCAGATCCCTCTAGCATCCATTGGCTCCATACTTTAGCCTACCCATGGCATCTGCCGTGCCACCACCACGACAGTTGGCGCCCACCGTGGGGCCAGCAGCGGTGCTAGCTGGAGTCATGATCCGGACGGGAAACTTCATCAACACTGGCGAGCGCGTTGTTTCTGGCTTGGTCCAGAGATTCGATCTCTGTGACTACGTCAGCGACAATGCAGGCAGCTTCAGGGGAAAAACTCCCCCGTGCAACGGTGTCTTCATCAGCTTGGGCGGGCACAGGGTCTACGTCGGCGTCGACATCTCCGGCATTTATCCTCACCAGGTTGTTGTTGCAGGAGAGCCACCCCTTAGCGCTGCGAGCCGTCCGCGCGGAGCGCATCCGGTGAGCAGCGTCGAGGTGATGGTTGTAGCCGGAGCGCAGGCGGGAGTAGCGGGTGCCGGATCAACCAGAGACCCTGCTGCGGGCATGCAGGTCGCGCCCAGGCAGACGGCACCACCACCCACCGAGGTAATCCCTCCAGTGACCAACCAGGCCGAAGTATAGGACACCACCCCAAAGGCACCAAGAGTAAGAGGGCCACCTCTGGAAAGACCAGAAAACATTCTTCAGGCAACCATAGAAAACTTGACTACACCTGTAGCGCCGATACTTGATCCGGCTAATGCTCAGGCAGAGTTAGAAGAAACCAGGCAAAAGGTGCTGGTAGAAGCAAAAAAGGTGTCGGCCTTGCGGGAGTCCTTAAACAGGACCCTGCGAGAATATGCCAAAGCTAATAAGCTTGACGTCGCTCCCGAACGGGTTGACGAGTTGAGATTAAGAGGGAAGAACCTCATAGATGATATCAACAAGGAGCATGATGCTCATAAGGCAGAATCAGTTGATTTGGGCTTGCCGAGATACAGTACCCCGGCAAAGAACCTGAGAGCGGCAAATGCCGCAGCATTAGAGTTAGAGGGATTGACCGGCGAAGCCCGGCAGAAACAGCAAGAAAGAGTGAATGAGCTGGTGCGCATCGCGAACCAGCAAAACGAAGAAATGCTCAGGGCAGACCCAGCGAGGCCAGGGGCCTCGCGAATGGTTCACTCGGCTGGAGCAGCATCTGCCTTGTCCGTGGCAGCAGCGTCCTCACCCGGAAACAATGCACGAAGGGACAAAGCGGTAACTTCGGGAAAGAGAATCAAGCAAATCGTTCCGTATGATCCAGCGATAGCTGGGAAAGCAAACGAGAACAGAGGCAATGGAAGCCGAGGTAACAGTGGTGAGAGGAATCTCGGCCGTGCTGAGAAAGACGGCGGAAGCCGAGGCAATGGAGACCTCGGCAGAAGAGAACTCGGAAGAGGCAATCACGAGAACAATATCTCGGTTGAAGTAAGGAGAGAACCGCCGCTCAACCCGCAGCCAAGACATGAACCTCGGCAGGAAAGAGAAGCAAGACCAGCTCGCCACAATCAAGTAAATGAAAGGTACAATGATGGTTATTCCGAGATGGAATATGCGATCCATGGTGGAAATAACCACTATGGAATGCAAGACAGAGTTCTTTACAGAGATTTGCCATCAAATGATGCCAGAGTAAAGCTAGACCGGCTATACCGATCCGAGTTGCTGGAAGAACAGGGTCCACCGGGTCCGACGTGCTTCGGACCACGGATCATGGGCGAACCACCTGTGCCGAACTTTCAGCTGGCAAGAGGCACAAAGACATATAATGGGAGAACCAAACCACAAGACTGGTTGATCGATTATGCCACTGCTGTGAAAATAGCAGGTGGGAACTTACGATGGCAGTACGGTATGTCCCACAAATGTTGGAAGGACCAGCTAGGGTATGGCTGAATAATCTACCAGCAGGCAGTATCAACCGTTGGTTGGATTTTGAAGAAATGTTCGTTAGCAACTTTACCAGTACATACAAAAGGCCAAACAGGCCGCAACAGTTAGCCATGTGCAAGCAAAGGCCGAATGAAATAGACAGAGAGTTTTTAACTCGGTGGTGTAACCTGAGAAACTCGTGTGAAGGAGTTATAGAGTCGCAAGCAATAGCTTGGTTCGCTCAAGGATGCCGTTATGCCAGTGTGTTATGGCAGCGACTGCAAAGAGATATGCCAACCACATTGGCAGAAACCATCAGAATAGCGGACTCCTATGCATTGGGAGACCCGACGCAACCAGAATTAATGTCGGCAGATCATCGGGAGCAACAAGACCAGTATGCAAGAGATTTGGCCGGGTCATCCAGGCGCAATGACTTTAGAGGAAGAAGAAGAGAAGAAAGGCCGGATTATAGATATCATTCGGCCCAAGTGGCAGCGGTAGCGCAAGATCAGTCGAGTCACGGAAAGATTCAACGGCAAAAGAATGGTCCTCAGCAGTAGACACCAAGGAATGAAGGAAAAAGACAGTGGACCCCAGAACAAAAGAAGCAATGCCAGGAGAGGCCGAAGTACACGTTCGAATCTATGTTAGATCAACCGTGTAAATTTCACACGTCAAAACCAGCCAGGCCGGCCAACCATACGACCCGCCAATGTGCATGGATGAAAAATGCAATGGGAAACCCTGCAGGCATTCAGGCAGCACCTCTCCAAGTACATCAGCAGCATCAGCCGCAGTTGACTGGAGCAAATGCACAGCAACTGATGTTACCGCCACCTCCCCCGAGATATGATAACTCGGACCGGAGAGATGCGGTACATCAAGTGATGAATCAAGGCCAGGATGGAAGGACAAATCTAGGAAACAATGGACGCAATGATTATAGAGAACATCATCAGTCGTATTGCGTGTTCACGACGGAACAGCAAGACAAGCAGAGTGTATAGCGCCAGCATATGGAAGTAAATGCGGTTATGCTGGCAGTACCAAGATATGTGCCTTGGTCAGATCAAGAAGTAACTTGGAGCATAAAGGATCACCCCAAGATAATGCCGAGTCCGGGGTCGTATGCACTCGTATTGGATCCAACATTTGTTGGACCAAGCATTAATGTGAAATTTTCAAAGGTTCTCATTGACAATGGGAGCAGTATCAACATCATGTACAAAGATACCATGCATAAACTCGGAATATCGCAGAACATGCTGCAATCCACGAGGACCACTTTCCATGGGATAGTACCAGGGCTTTCGTGCGAACCCATTGGTAAGGCTTGATTGGATGTGTTATTCGGCACAAGAGATAACTGCAGAGCAGAAAACTTAGAGTTTGAAGTGGTGGATCTAGAGAGTTGTTATCATGCTTTACTCGGACGGCCAGCATTGGCCAAATTCATGGGCAGCTGTCATGTGAGTTATCTGAAAATGAAGCTACCAGGACCACAAGGAGTGATAACAGTAGAAGGGGATTACAGGAAGTCAATGGAATGTGCTTCAGCCGGGTCAAATTTGGCCGAGTCATTGGTTATAGCAAGGGAAAAAAGAAGGATTCAGGAGGTAGCAGCCATCGCTCAGTCGGCACAGCTGAATATGCCGACATTAGCCAATCCACATGGAAGTGTCTCCTTTTAGCCGACTAAAGAAACAAAGAAGGTTCAGATAGATGAGCAATTCCCAGAGCGTACTGTTACTATTGGGGAAGGCCTAGATGCTAAATAGGAAAGCGAGCTCACCAACTTCCTCCGTGAGAATCGGGATATTTTTGCATGGTCAACTCAGGATCTGCAAGGTGTTCCGAGGGAGTTGGCTGAGCACTCTCTGAATGTAAGGCCAGGAGCAAGACCGGTGAAGCAACCTCTCCGCCGCTTCGCCGAAGACAGGATAAAAATAATAGGGGATGAAATAGCTCGGCTCCTGGCGGCCGGGTTCATCATGGAGGTGCTGTATCCGGATTGTTTGTCAAACCCGGTGCTAGTAGAAAAGAAGAAGGATGATCCGAATGTAGCCATTGTATGGGGAATGTGTATCGATTACACGAACCTGAACAAGGCGTGTCCAAAAGATCCTTTTCCCTTACCTAGAATAGACCAAGTCATTGATTCGACCGCTGGTTGTGAACTGTTGTCATTTGTAGACGCGTATTCTGGTTTTCACCAGATACCGTTAAATCAGGCCGATCAAATAAAGACTGCGTTTATTACCCCGTACGGGGCTTATTGCTATCGCACAATGCCATTCGGCCTGCGCAACGCGGGAGCAACGTATCAAATATGCATGCAAAAATGTCTACATGACCAAATAGGAAAAAATGTACAAGTATATGTGGATGATGTGGTTATCAAAACCAAAGAAAGCAAAACACTACTGGATGATATACGGCAGACTTTCGCGAACCTGAGAAGGTTCCGAATGAAGCTTAACCCGGAAAAATGCACATTTGGCGTGCCAGCAGGAAAACTACTCGGTTTTCTCGTATCCAGCCGAGGTATAGAGGCCAACCCAACCAAGATAAAGGCAGTAGATAGGATGGAGTTGCCAAGGTGTCTAAATGACGTACAAAAGTTCACGGGTTGTTTAGCCTCGCTCAGCCGGTTTGTATGTCGGCTGGGAGAGAAGGCATTACAACTCTATTAACTGATGAAGAAATCAGATAAGTTCATCTGGACTCCACAAGCAGACAGTGCATTTCATGAATTGAAAAGGATGTTGGTCACAGCGCCCATTCTAGCTTCTCCATTATCAAAAGAGCCTATGTTACTCTACATAGCGGAGACCAACAAAGTAGTGAGTGCTGTAATTGTCGTAGAACGAGTCAAAAATGATAAGTCAGTACAGAGGCCGGTGTATTACTTGAGAGAGGTGTTATCCGCTTCAAAGCAAAATTACCCAGATTATCAGAAGATGGCTTATGGAGTGTACATGTCGGCAAGGAAACTTAAACATTACTTCGAAGAGCACCCCATCAAAGTGATTTGTGAAGCACCCATAGCCGACATATTGAGCAACAAAGATGCAAGTGGCCGGATAGAAAAATGGGCAATTGAATTGTCACCTTATGCTCCGCAATTCGATAGGAGAGATGCAATCAAATCTCAGGCTGTGGCCGAATTCTTCGTAGATTGGGCCGAGGTGCAATATGAGACACCATTACCAAACCCGAATTATTGGACGATGCACTTTGATGGTTCCAAACTAAGAAATGGTTTGGGGGCAGGGATAGTGTTAACCTCGCCCAAAAGAGATCAGCTGAAATATGTGCTGCAAATACATTTTGCCGCGTCAAACAACGTAGCCGAATATGAAGCACTGGTCCATGGATTGAAGGTGGCAAAAGAAATTGGCATACGTCGAATCTTATGCTATGGGGACTCAGATCTAGTAGTATAGCAAGTCTCAGGCAATTGGGATGCATTGGATGATAATGTGGCTTTGTATAGATTTCATGTGCAAAAGATCAGTGGATACTTTGAAGGATGTGAATTTCACCATATACCTCGGGCAGAAAACGATGCCGCAGACACGTTGTCAAAACGGATCAACCAGGCAGTCAATTCCCCTAGGTATCGCCCTAGAGCACCTAAGGAAACCATCGATAACACCATCACCAGAGTCCGAATCCATCTTTATTCCGGCAAAGTCAGCAGAAGATAATGTGCCGATGGAAATTGACTAGCAATATAACCCAGAACTTCCCAAGAGAAAGACAGCTGAAGTAAGCATAACTATGGAGAAAGCCGAGGTAGTTATGTCGGCAGAAAACATGGAAATAGACAGTGAGACAAAACCAAAGAAAATCACACCTGTATGGGCGCAACCCATATTCTCTTTCCTTAGAGATGCGACTTTGCCGAATAATGAGGTGTTAGCAAGACAGATATCAAGGAGAGCTAAAGCTTATACGATCATAAATAATGAGCTCTACAAAAGAAGCGTCACAAGTGTATTGCAAAGATGTGTGAGTTCGGCAGAAGGCCAGGAAATCCTCCTAGATATACATCAAGGAGAATGTGGACATCATGCCTCATCTCAAGCCTTAGTGGCCAAAGCATTCAGGCATGGGTTTTATTGGCCAACGGCGTTGAAAGAAGCCAAAGAGTTGGTTGAAAAATGCAATGGTTGTCAGAGATATGCAACCAAGATACACATGCCATCGTCCGAGTTAAAAACAATACCCATTACTTGGCCGTTTTCTGTGTGGTGCTTAGATATGGTGGGACCATTTAAGCCGGCCCGAGGTGGGATGACCCACATATTGGTTATGGTGGACAAGTTCACAAAATGGATTGAAGTGAAACCAATAAAAAAATGCGATGGGCCCACAGCAGTGAAATTCCTCAAAGATATTATCTTAAGATATGGATACCCGCACAGTGTTATTACAAACAACGACACAAACTTTGCAGAAGGAGCTTTCGCTAGATTTTGCCAAGAAAAGCACATAAGATTAGATGTTGCCTCTGTGGCTCACCCAGCATCCAATGGGCAAGTGGAAAGGTCTAATGGACTAGTATTGTCCGGAATAAAACCACGACTCGTCGAACCGCTGCAAAGGTCGGCAGGATGTTGGATTGAGGAACTACCAGCAGTATTATGGAGCCTCAGGACTACTCCAAACAGATCAACAGGTTATACACCATTCTTTCTGGTATACGGGGCAGAAGCCGTGTTTCCATCCGACATAATACATGACTCGCCAAGAGTTACTCAATATACAACTTCAGAAGTAAATGAAGTAGCTCGGCAAGATACTGTTGATCTGCTAGAAGAAGCCAGAGAGCTGGCGCTATCAAGATCGGCTATTTATCAGCAGAACTTGCGACGATATCACAGCAAGAAGGTGAATCCAAGAGTGTTCAAAGAAGGAGATTTAGTTCTCCGACTGGTGCAACGCACGGCCGGCATGCACAAGCTGTCGCCTCCATGGGAAGGACCATTCGTCGTGAGCAAAGCATTGCACAATGATGTCTATTACCTAATCGATGCTCAATCCCCTGGAAATAACAGGGCAGACAAAGCCGGCGAAGAAACGAAAAGGCCATGGAACGTAGCTTTACTTCGTCCATTTTACTCGTAGCAGTCATTAGTGACACATTGTAAAGTAGTATCTCAAGATCAAGCACCAATTATGTTTCGAACCTCGGCATCCAGAGCAGTGACTCGGGGACTGCCATATGTTATTTCAATTTTAGGTTATGTATTAAACCTCGGCATCCAGAGCAGTGACTCGGGGACTGCCATATGTTATTTCAATTTCATGTTATGTATTAAACCTCGGCATCCAGAGCAGTGACTCGGGGACTGCCGTATGTTATTTCAATTTTATGTTATGTATTAAACCTCGGCACCTCGAGCAATGGCCCAAGGATTGCACTAGATTGCTTTTAAGATTGGATTATGTATTGAAACCTGGCACCCTGAGCAATGACTCGGGGACTGCCCCAGATTTATTTCTAATCTTAATTCACATACTAAACCTCGGCACCTTGAGCAGCGACTCGGCAACCGTCTTATATTATTTCTGAAATTTGGTTTACATACTAGACTTCGGCGCCATAGGCAGTGACTCGGGGACTGCCATATATTGTTTCGAAGTAGTGGTTAGCCTTTGATACAAGGAAGGTATCAAACTTCGACACTCAAAGTAAGAACAGCTCAATCTCGTATGATATTCGAAGTCCACACCCAGATTAATGGTCTAAACCACGGGAGTACAAAGGCAAATATATATCCCAAAATCAAGAAATTGCAGGCCACCAAAGCAAAGATTCGGACGAACAAGACCACTTAAACAAAGTGATAACAATTACAACCATATATGTCTCAGCAGCACACGGCAAAAAAAATTCATACCATACAGAATACGGACAAATATTCCACATACATCATACGCCCGGCATACCAGGGATAAGAAATGACTTAGAGGTTTTTAGCTGGAGAGGCAATAACTTGGTCAGGGGCTGGGCACTCCGAGGTAGGTGGAACTTCGGTCGAGGTTGCCTCGCCGTCCACAACCCCAGGAGCGACTTCGGAGGAAGCCTGAGGCTGCTGAGGAGCGTCAGTTTGCGCAGTAGAATGCCCAGTACCTTTGGATGAGGATCGCGCGTCGCCATTGCCATCTGAGCTCGAACTGGAATCACCAGAAGTAGCCGAGTCATCCTCATCTTCTCCTTGTTCAGCTGAGTTGTTATCCGACGCATCCTCAACTACGACCTCGTCTTCCGGGTTAGGAAGGAAACTCGGACCTTCGTTCCAGGTATGCATGTCGGCATACTCAACGAGCTGGAAGGCGCGAGCTTGCCGAAGAGCGACAAAGGTTGGGTCCTCAACCCAACGGGAACCAGTGCGCAAATTTCTCAAGATATCAAGAGAAATATCTTCATACCATGACATGATAACAGTGAGAGCCATATCAGCGCCAGCTCGTCCGGCTGATTCCCTCCAAAGACTTAGTTGCCTCTCGGATTCCATTAATCTTTCCACCAGCAATTGGACCTCATTGATATCAGGAGTCCTAGAAGTATTCGGCCAGAGAACATGGTAGGCTCGGATAGCTGCCTGCACCAAATCCCTGCCCATAATCTTCATCGGACCAACTGCAGCGCCGACAGCGACCAGGAAATCTTCCATCGAGTATTCCGAGTCCATGTCAACAGAAACACCTCGGCGCACACGAGAACTAAGAACCGCTTTAGAGCTCACGGGCTTAGCTTCTAGAAAGTGATCTGCGCAAAACGACGGCGTCAGTCGGCAGTAGGAAAAGGAAAAAGATAACCCGGCCGCGATAAGAAGCTTACGATGAATATAACTCAGCATTATCTGATGGTCTTTAGCCCAGTCAATCTTGCTCTTCTCAAAGCGAGTGATCTCTTCGCTCATGCCCCGTGTCTTCAGTTCGGCAGCCTCGAGGAGCTCTTTATTTTTCTACAGTTGCAGAGCTAGCCGATTTTTCTCCTCGGAGAACTCCTGATCGACCTTTTCTAATTCGGACTTCTGAGAGAGCTTAAGGGTCTCCACCTCGGCGCGCAAGCGAGCTATCTCATCATCTTTTTATTTTAGCTGTGCCGAATGAGTAGCGCTTTGTTCTAAAAAATGCAGCATCACATCAGGCATGGGCGTGCAATCTTGGTGAGATGCTGAAAAGGTTTGTAACTCGGCTTTACCAAAGCCAAAAAATTTAAAAGAAACTTAGTGCCATTTCAAAGGGGAATATATAAAGCAAAAGAGTAACTAACCTTCCAGGGTCTTAACTTTCTTCTCAAGACGAATGTTAAGATTATTGATGTTCCCTGTTTACCAACAAAGTGAGCCAACATCTCGTATACAAAAATGAGAGCTTCGGAGATAACGCAAGAGTTTGTCGACTTACCAGCTTTCTTCACCACAGGAATAACCTTCTCATACTTTTCTTCCAATTTTCTATGCGCAAAAAGCAGCCTTTGGAACTCGGCAGTTCGCCGATCATGCGTAACCTAAGCAATAAGGCAAATGGTAAATGGATATTCAAATCTACGACAGATCCGAGTCAAGCAAAACTTAACACGGATCTAGGTAGCTGGATATTCAAAGCTACGACAGATCCGAGTCAAGCGAAACTTAACCCGGATCTAGGTGGCTGGATATTCAAAGCTACGATAGATCCGAGTCAAGCGAAACTTAACCCGGATCTAGGTGGTTGGATATTCAAAGCTACGACAGATCCGAGTCAAGTGAAACTTAACCCGGATCTAGGTGGCTGGATATTCAAAGCTACGACAGATCCGAGTCAAGCGAAACTTAACCCGGATCTAGGTGGTTGGATACTCAAAGCTACGACAAATCCGAGTCAAGCAAAACTTAACCCGGACCTAGGTGGCTGGATAAACGAAGCTTACATAAACACAAATCAAACAAAATTTAAGGCAGATCTAGCTGGATGGAGGTTAGAATTCTAAAATAAAATTCAACTGAGTAGAGCATCATAAAACTTCCAAACGAATAACAAGTTATTCGCTTGCAAGCTTCGGGGACTAGAATATATATAATAATAGCATCTGGAGAATTAATCAAAACTCCGTAAAAATCAATTACCTCATTCATCTTGTTACTATCAAGAACGATCTTGGTGGCTTGATGCAGGCGGCTGCTGATGTCGGAAAGCTGAAACGGCTGACTGGCTGGATTACCCTTGAACTGATCGGTAGCATTCCAGTTATTGGCGTATTCAACCAGCGAGCCGAGGCTGTTCCCACTCGCCGTGTGAGTTAGGACTTTACCTCGGACGTGCTGTGTAACCACCGCTGCCGCTGGGTTTTTATGAAGAGCGAGCTGGGTACCGGCGGCCGGAGTAACGGAGGCTTTGGCGGAGGCACTTCCTTTGCGCAACACATCGGCTATACTCGGCTGAGAAGAGCCGGCAAGACCTTTCTGGGAGGAGGAGGCTTTAGTGACGACGGCTTTTCTTGTTTTAAGAGAGGCATCAGTAGGAGCTATACCTCGGCAATAGGAACGGCGTCTTTAGGAGCCGGAGGAGTCACGGTCGCAGAGGGCGCCGAGATAAGGACGCCCTCGACCAGGGAAGGAGTCACTGTGGAAACCGCGGCGGCAGAAAGAGGCTCAGTAGAGACATCAGGGTTCACAGAGAAGGCAGCAGGCTCGGAAGAAATATCTGTGGGCCGAGTGGAATCAACTTCAACGGGAGGAATCTCGGGTGCATCATGGCGAGGTGGCGTCCGATTGGGAACTGGAGGAGATGTAGCGCGAGCAGGACTAGGAATCCTAGTATCTTCAGTAGGCGGAGGAGACAGCTGCCGATTCATACGACTCGTCATGCTAGGACCGCCGGGCTTAACAGAAAGTGGAGCACTGCGGAAATGAAAAAGGTCAATTTAAAAAGCAGAAAGAGAAAAACAAGAAATGCGAGCAAAAGAAACTCACCCTGTGACTCCAGGAATGGTCTTGCGCCTGGGAGGATTCAGAGCGGATTTCTTCATTCGCTTCTTGGGGGCCGCCTCTGAGGCACCAGCGGGAGCCCCACGTTTCCCCGAGGTAACAGGGGGCCGGGAAGCAATAGGCTCGGCGTCGTGAACCTGACCGGCCGGATTAGCTGGGAAAGTAGAAGCCGGAAATGCATAAGAAATTGGCATTGCGGCAACTACCTCTAGAACTTGGACCTCGTCCGAATCACCTTCCTCCTCGTGGGCCGCGGTCTTGCCACGAGCACGGGCCGGAGCGGGGTCCGACTTAGGGACAAACTCTTCCGAGTCCGGCTCCCCACTGTCCGGGGTATTCCGGTCCGCAGGCCACGGGAGTGATAAAACCTCGGCGTCCTCATCCTTCTGCTCCGCAAACCTCTGTAAGACGAGAAAGAAGAAGATTAGCAAAGACGGTTACGAAAGCAATGGGAAAGCAAAGCATTAGTGATTAAGCTTACTTCAGGAGGGGGATGCTCGCGGGTGAACGGCTTCAATCCCCAAGCCCAATCCTCAGGCATCTCCGTCTTAAAGATAGCTCGGAAACGCTTAAACATGAGATAGTTGTCCAGCTCCACGGTCGAGACTCGGTTGGGGTCAAGAGGACCGCTCATGTAGCAGAGTTTATGCGTGCGCTTCTGGAATGGGCAGATTCGGCTACTGACGAAGGTAGCCATCAGATCCTCGCTGCGTAACCCGGCGCGGATCAGTTCCTTAAGCCGAATCTCAAAAGCCTCAGCCAAAGCATGACTCTTCCTCGGATTATAAGTCCAGTTCTCCTTGGAAGGTGTGCCGATGGAGAAGGCAGGGAGCCGAATCTTATCCTTATTTCCCGTGTTCTTGACATAGAAGAAGGACTTGTGCCACTTCTTGCACGACTCTAGCCCCGTGACACGAGGAAATACGGACTTCCTCCGAGGTGTAATGGACGCTGCTCCACATTGGGTAAGCAACTTCTCGGAAGGGTGCAGAGACTTGTCTGGGACAACTTAGAACGAATCTGGAAAAACTTCGACCAGACATGCACGGACGGCCACAGGCCGAAGTATCCCTTCGAGGCAGAGATGAAGGCCGGGAGAGAGGCAATGGCGTTGGCAGGGAGATGATGCGGCTGAAGGCCGAAGTAATCAAGAAACTCCCTAGCAAAGTCGCTAAGAGGAAGACCAAAGCCGCGTGCGAAATGCGACATGAAAACTACATCCTCTTCCTCCCTAAGGTCTGGAGAGGACTCGCTGCCGGGTAAGCGACAAGATACCTCGGCGGGAATCCGACGAGTCCGAATAAGCCACTCGATCTCGCGGCGAGTGACAGAGGAACCCTGCCATGAGCCCCGCTCGGGCCCAGATCCAACATCGTCGTCCTCGACGAGCGCACCACTGACGGAACTAGACATGAGATCGCCGGAAAAACTTGCGGAGGAAGAGAGAGCGGCGGAGGAAAACCTAGAGCTACAGGGCCCTGTCGTGGTTCCACCCAAAAACGGCGGCGGAGCAGAGAAAGAACTGCCGCGCGGGTAAAGAAGAAGAACAGAGATCTCTAGAGGGAAGGCTAGGCAACGGGACCGGAAGAACTCACCGGCAACGGTGGCGGAACGATCAAGCAGGGGTGAAGGAGACGGAGCGGTACGGCGGAACCTCTGCCGTGGAGAACTCAGACGAGCGCACGGCGGCGGAAGCGTGAGCAGAGGCAGAGGCGCGAGGAAGAAGAAGGGCACGGGCGAGCGAAAATGGGTAAGTAGATCCCCCAGCGCTGCGCCCCTCTTTATAACCGCGTCACCTACGAGGTAGTGGGATCGTGCGTGAGGCAGTTGACCGCATAGATCGTGTATGTAGCACCAACGCACGATGATGAGGGGAACCGCACCAGCGGCCACACAGTGGGAAAGAAAGCCATGATCCCCGATGGAAACGGCACGCGAGCCGTCGTAGAGCTGACGAGACAGGCGCAGCGGTGGCTGTAGACTGACAATGAATACTGTAGGGGAACAAAAAACTAGAAGTACAATGATGAGTAAGACACGTAGGACGAGGCGTACGCGAGAAGATAGGATGATACCACGAGCAAATTAACTCGGAAACAAGGCAAAAGAAATCTCTTGAAACTGATACGGCCCGGCCGAAGTTATTGGCAGGGCCATACCAGCTTCGGGGACTAATGTTGGGGAGATGACCTCGGGTAGGGTAAAGACGGGGAAAGATGAAAGGAGGTTGCCCGTCTAGTTTCTGAGTTAAAGTATGAGTCGGCCGAATCCTGTAGAGTTCAGCCGAGATAGGGAAGGGCAGGACCCTCGTAATAATGGCAAGGCATTACCCGGCCGAGATACTGAATAAGTCGACCGGGTTAGCCCGAGTAATCTTAATGAAGGAGAAGGACAAGCCGAGTTACGCGAGGCGGGGCCGAATGACACAAAGCTTGCAAGGGAAGGAGAAGCCTAAAGTCAAACTCTAGCCGCAGGCTAGGGAGAATCTGAGCGAAGCCAAGCACAAGGGACAAAGGCGCAGAGTGACAGAGGGACAGAAGGAGGTCACGGAGGTGACAGTCCTGAAGCCCGAGGCACGCAGGAGGGGCCCTCTGGAGCCTTGCCGTCATTAGAAGGGCGACAGGGAAAGGAGGCCGCCAAACTACTATATTGGGACAAGCATATTCCTCGAATATGCTTGCCCCGTCAGCCCTAAAGGAACCCAAGGCTCTCCTTTATAAGGGGAAGCTTGGACCCTGAGGAGGGCATCGGCTCATTTAGTACCGTTAGGCTGGTAAAGTTCTTCCTTTCTCCTTGAATACAGCTCAAGGAGCACTTGTAGCCCAAGGAAGGAGAAATAAAGATCTTTTCCTTTGTCTTCTGTGTGTAGAATCAACTGCATCTTCCCTCCCCAGATCCCTCTAGCATCCATTGGCCCCATACTTTAGCCTACCCATGGCATCTGCCGTGCCACCACCACGACATAAGTGATAAACAGAATAATTTTTGAGGTGACATGCACCCTCACAATAAAGATCCAACCATTTGCAAATATTGAAAGCTGGGATCAAAGAAGTCTAAACATGTGCATGAAAGCATGGAGTTCTAATAGTAGGACATAGTAACTATGCATGCAACATGGCAAGTTACAAACAAAGATCATGAATAACATGCATTGAAAAACATTTGTTTGTTTCACATACAGAAAACATAGCATAGTGGCAATCAGCTTGTCCCTCATAGGGGAGCAATATAGATGCATAGGACACCTTCAAAGTTCACAAGGGTGACTAGAAGCAAGTAGCACAAGAACAAGTAATAACACAATATGCATCAATTAATAATCTTTGGAACACTACACAGAATGACAACTATGCTCTCTTAATGGTGCCTAAAGGTAGAAGGTGGAGACTCAATAATGGTGGAAGAAAGGCCTTTTTGTAAAGGAACCAGAGATTACAAGTTTCAAAAAGAGCTTCCAAAAATTATGGTACTAGTTAGCTTTCACCCTCATTGCCCCTATCATAAGCATCTTCAAGTGGTTATGGTTAAAGTGGCAAAGCTGGCGTATATGCTTGACAAAGTATAAGTTGGCAATCTCAAGTCCCTTGAATATGAGGGCTACACCTCATGGATACTCAACTTAGGGCCCAGGCAAGTTCTTGTCACTATAAGTATTTGCATATCATTGAGAATCTCCAACGGGGTACCCCTTGCACATGGTATAGGAGCTTTCCCATAACCAAAATGACAAGGCAAGCAGACGATGAGCATCTCATCAATCTTTTTATTTACCATATGCATAGCTTTTTATTGAGGATGCTTCATAGATAGCTCACTATGGTGATGCTGCAAGTTTCCACCATGATTAAGCATGGCTTAGGCTAGCGGCCTAGACGTTTCTCTAACACAGAATACAAACTCCATGGACTTACAAGTTCCCACTTCATTTCACACCGGTAACATCCATAGACAAAAGAGCATAATATCAACGGAGTACAAAAGTACAAGTGCAATGTTGAAAACGTTCCCCGTGACAGCACGGTTCTGCTAATTCCAACTTATAAGTGCAAGCATATACAAAAAAGTTGTGTCAATGGTTCAAGTTTATTAGGGGCAAAGAATAAAGTGTTCCATCAAGTTCGTGAGGGCTTTAATCACTAAGTTTTCACATAACAAAATAGTTTTTAATTGGAAGATGGTTGAAAACAAGAATATACTTCGAATGGTGTAACACACCATGCATAGGAGTTTATAGTGGACACTTTGGAAAAACTTGGTTTCTTGGGAGTTGGAAGCATGAGTAGAACTTACTCATACAAGTGGAGGCTAGCAAAGACTGGGAGCAACCAACTAAGAGAGCAATAATGGCCATAATTATGCAATGAAATAAAGCAAACTAATCAAAGCAAAGAGTGGTACTACAAGTCAATAACTAAATGATCATAGAGGCTAATGGTGACTTGTCATAGTCATAACATGGTGTATGCATGTGCCAAGTCAACCCAAGCAAAACATCAAAGGAGAATACCACAATACTATGCTTTTGCATGCTAAAACAACGCATCATTTCTTTAAGGCACACTAAGCAATCCCAATTGTTTGGATCAAGACATGATATAGCAATAATCACTAAGCATAATGCTAAAACAATACCTAGCATGTCATGCTAAATTCTAAGTCACAGTCAATGCAAGCTCCTTTTTCACTTCAAGCAAGAACTTACTACTCCTTTCCAAACACCAAGCAAACTTATTTGCAAAACAACACAGCAAGAACGGGGGTCCAAACTTACTTTATTCAAGCAAACTAAACAACCTAAGCAAAGAAAACAAAAACTAAGATGCTCCAAGAACAACACAACTGTGCATGAAACAATAAAAGTGAAGTATCTAGACAGACCTGAGCTTTTTATTGATGAAGAAGGGGATGCCTTGGGCATCCCCAAGCTTTGACGCTTGTACCTCTTGGATATTTCTTGGGGTGACACCATGGTGGCATCCCCAAGCTTGAGTTTTTGTCCATTCTTCATCTCATTGCATCATTCTCTCTCTACACCTGAAAATTTTCCTTCATACAAAACTTCACACAATCTTCATTAGCAACATTAGTGTATTCAAAAGATATTAGACCACTGGAAAAGCTTGGAACAGCAAGGCTTTTCACTAAAAACACAAGATACTGTAGTAACTCCTTCAAAGAACCTCAATTTACCTGAAAAGAGCTCAAAAAGGAATCAATAAGAATCAAATGCAAATAATGGCAGAAATCTGTCAAAACAGACCAGCTGGTAGAAACGAATTTTTTTGAACATCTTCTGTTGCTCAAATCAAAAATTGTTGAACTAACTAAAGTTATCTAACATACTGGGGGATTTATTCATAAATTTTGATCTCAATCCGAGTTACAGATCCTCCTCACGAATATTTTTGGTGGAGGACAGAAATCTGTTTCGAGATAGAAACTCCCCAAATCTTACTTCCCTCTCATTAGAGGTCATTCTTGGCACAAAAAGCAAACAAAAAGGATAAGGAGAGGTTATTACAGAAGTAATAACTTCCAAGACTCAAGGAAACTCTTGGGTTATGATGGGGGAATACCAATCGGGGTATACCCACAAAGCGGATTCGTCAGCTGGATCGAGCTGACTGAAGCCAAGCCCAGAGCGGGTCGACTCGCCCAATACGGCGACTGGCGCACGCTGGACCCGGACAAGCGGCGCCAACTGGAGGCCCAAGACGGCGACTCCAATACAAAGCCCATTAGTGCACTTGTAAACCCTAGGTGGCTGCATATATAAAGCCACCAGGGGCACCCCCCACGGGGTAGGCTCTCCCATATTAGATTAGATTTAGTCTCTCCCCTCGCCTACGGCGGCTCCCATTATAAACCAATCTATGATCATATACTAGATTGATAGCAGGACGTAGCGATCCTCCACCGAGGGGACGTGAACCTGGGTACATCGTGTGCCAATATCGTTCCCGGATTCTCCTACGTCGCCTTGCTCCCTCTACGTAAGCTACCCCCAGTAGCATCTGCCGTGCAATACCATGACAGTTGGCTCCCACCGTGGGGCTAGCGATGCTTGGAGGGTGATAATCCGGGCGGGATCCCTCACCATCGCCAGCCAGATTGCATCTTGCGCGTTGTCTGGGAAAAGCTGGTTGATATGATCCGACTACTGCCCAACGTCACCAGCACGGAGCGAGCACGCGCACTCGGCTCGGAAATTCCCACGGCACCAGATGACGACTGATTATCTATCTCCCTCTGATTTAATTGTTTTTATCAATTCATTATTCTATTTTATCTAAAGTTTCTTCTGATCCGTTTTGCATGACGGCGCTGGATCGTAGTCCTCTACTTTCTCGCCGACAAACTCGAGAGACTGTTTCAGTCACGAGCCGCAGATCGCCGATGCAAGCAGGGATTCACCCGTGCATAAGTATTGGCACATCGCATTATGGTGATTGCACGACATGTCAAATCAGATTGCTCTGCCGCTCACGTGAAGCCCTGAAATCACTGCATGAATCATAAGGGCAGACACGCACCACAGTCGATCGCACATGGCTGTGATTAATACGTTTTATTTATTCAATCTCATCTTTGTCGCTTATTGATTACTACTGATTACTCTGTAGCTTGATTTTTTATTATCTAACCCTCTACACAATCTTTTGGAATACATGCGCTGCAACGTGAGACGAAGCGGAGGACCGTGCGTCAGGAGAATCGCCATGTTTGTCGACTTGTTCGCCACGGACTCGCCATGCCTAGGGACTCTCCTGTCGCGGACTCGCCGTCACGGACTTTTCATGCTAATACAGCTAAGTTTTTTCTACGCTCATACATAGTCTGAGTCTAAAACATATATGCATTTTCATCCATTCTCCAAAGCCGATCATGTTATTCGCATATGACCCATTCAGGGACCAAAATCATACTTGGGATTGGTTTCAGTTTTGTCTGCTGTTTATTCGCGTCCGTCGAAGTAGTGAGGCTGGGTACCAAAAGGCCGACCTTGTCTCCGGGTTCAACAGTCTGGCATCACGACCCTGTTACCCGGCAAGCGTTTGATGCTGGAGGTCTGCCTACTCATGAAAAGACACGCATAAACCTTACATAATGCCCATCGACCCATATAACAAAAGTGCATTATCTTCAACGTCTACAATTACGCACGTCTTATAATTGTTCAATATATTATGCAAGTACACCTTAATGCAATTGTATCTTTCTCCTTCTCAGCAAAACGATGTCTTTCCCGTCACTGGCCGCGCTCGGGGACTCCGCGCTTGCCGGTCGCTGGACCTCGCCGTTCGCCGTGCTCGGGGACTAGGCGCCCGCCGGTCGCTCGACCTCGCCACTCGCCGCGCTCGGGGACTCGGCGCCCGCCGGTCGCTCGACCTCGCCACTCGCCGCGCTCGAGTACTAGGAGCTCGCCGGTCGCTCGACCTCGCCACTCGCCGCGCTCGGGGACTCGGCGCCCGCCGGTCGCTCGACCTCGCCACTCGCCGCGCTCGGGGCCTCGGCGGGCTACAGACAGCGCCACTCGCCGGTCGCTTGACCTCGCCACTCGCCACGCTCGGGGACTCGGAACGCTCCATGTTCGGGGACTCGCTGTAACTAGCGGCTTCACCGACACCCTGCGTCTTTCGCCAACTGGCCATCACCGACTGGCTCACACCGACTGCTTCCCGCTTCACGGTTCTTTCCTCTGTTCAGGAGCTCTTCGCCGATTCGCCATGACCCATCGTCAAGACTCTCCGCGCCATGCCTCAAGCCCACGTCGAATCAACAACGCGCTCGGGGACTACTGATGGGGGAATACCAATCGGGGTATACCCACGAAGCGGATTCGCCAGCTGGATCGAGCCGACTGAAGCCAAGCCCAGAGCGGGTCGACTCGCCCAATACGGCGACTGGCGCACGCTGGACCCGGACAAGCGGCGCCAACTGGAGGCCCAAGACGGCGACTCCAATACAAAGCCCATTAGTGCACTTGTAAACCCTAGGTGGCTGCATATATAAAGCCACCAGGGGCACCCCCCACGGGGTAGGCTCTCCCATATTAGATTAGATCTAGTCTCTCCCCTCGCCTACGGCGGCTCCCATTGTAAACCAATCTATGATCATATACTGGATTGATAGCAGGACGTAGCGATCCTCCACCGAGGGGACATGAACCTGGGTACATCGTGTGCCAATCTCGTTCCCGGATTCTCCTACGTCGCCTTGCTCCCTCTACGTAAGCTACCCCCAGTAGCATCTGCCGTGCAATACCACGACAGGTTATCTCCCAACAAGTACTTTTCTTTAACGCCTTTAAGTTAGGCTTGATAGCTTGAGAAGATGCTCACATAAGAATTATGAATTGAAGTCAAAGAGAGCATCAAGAAGCAAATTCAAAACACATTTAAGTCTAACCCACTTCCTATGCATAGGAATCTTGTAAAAAAATAAATCAAAGAAGCTCATAGCAACAAGCATAGGAAAGCAAAACGAATGCAACTTCAAAATTTTCAACATAAAGAGGGGAAACTGAATATTGTTGAGATACATAAGACCATGTTTCCCTCTCTAATAATAACTTTTAGTAGCCTCATGAATAAACTCAACAATATAACTATCACATAAATCATGATTTTCATGATCTACAAACACATGATTTTTATCAAGCTAAAAAATAGTGGGATTAAAACCTTCACAGGTTTTACCCAAAGTAGATATTTCAAAAGGATCCACAGGAACATAACATTCATCCTCCTTTGGTAAACATGGAGGACAATCAAATAATGTAAGGGATGAAGAGTTACTCTCATTAGAAGGTAGGCATGGGTAGATCCATTCTTCCTCCTTTTGATCATGACTCTCCTCCTCTTTTCATCTAATGAGCTTTCAGTTTTAGCAATTTCTTCTTCCATAGGATCCTACAAGGAATTAGTATCTTCCATTTGTGGAAAGCACCTATTAAAATATTCAAGAATATAGCCATTTTCTTCCTTGTAATTATCAAAGCAAATTTTAAGTATCTCATAAACCTCATGTTCATAAGGTGCATCATCAGTATTTTCAAGCAAACTGGCAAGTTCAAATGCACCCTTGAAAGCAATAAATTTTTCAATTTGTTCCACATCATAAAAGTCATAATTTCCTTTAACATAAGAAAATATGGTAACATTATCATTATACTCACATTGAAAAGGCAGGTGTTTATACCTCCTACAGCAACAAGATTTATCAAAGCAATAAGATACATTATAAGTAGAGCACACCTCTCTAGCAATAGTATTCAATTTATCAATTTGTGCCCATAAGTGCCTCCCTTTTTGTGACAAATGGTGCTCCTTATAATAATACTTTTCTTCTTCCGTGAACCCACCTTTCCAATAAGAACAAGTTTCAAAGAAACCATCCATTGATAGAAAGCATGGCAAAGCAAGGCAATAACAGACCAGCAACTAGAGCAGGAACTCATTTTTGTGTGTTTTTGAATAAAGAAAGCAAACCAAACTAGACTAATTTTTTGGGGGTTTTGAAAAGAGGCAAACAAAACCAAGCAAAATAAACAAAGCAAACTAAAAACAAAGTAAAGAGAAAGTAAGTGAAGGACTCCCCTTGTGAAAACGTCCTTAGCCTCCCCGGCAACGGCGCTAGAAATCTTGATGCAGCACTCAACAAGGAGGAAGAGGTTGTTGTAGGAGTGCTTCGTTGGAAACCCCAAGAGCAAGGTGTGATGGAGCACAGCAGCAAGTTTCCCTCAGTAGAGACCGAGGTTATCGAACCAGAAGGAGGAAGGAAGCGTCTCAAAGGTGTTGCAAGCAACGTGGAGACCTGCACAACACAAACTCAAGACTTTGTCCCAACGAATCAGTGAGGTTGTCAAGCTCACCGGTTTCCTGTAACAAAGGATTAAACGTATGGTGTGGAAGGTAATGGTTTGCAGCAAGTAAACAAGTAGAAGTGAAGGATGTATTGATGGTAAAGATTGGACCGGGGTCCATAGTTTACTAGGGCTGCTCTCCTTAGATAAACAACATGGCATGAAGGGTAAACAAATTATAGCAGGGCCATTGACAGGAACTGAGCAGGGCATAACAATGCAATTACTAGCCAGAAAAATCCTATGAGGTTGATTGGGCAATACAACAATATACATATACCGTCATCCAACTGCATCTATGACTATAATTCCACCTTCAGGTTATCATCCGAACCCCCTCCAGTATTAAGTTGCAAGCAACAGACAACTGCTTTAAGCAAAGTGTGTAAGGTGCGGTGCCCCAGCATACCACTACATGTTTTAGTATACTATAGTCGTGGACATAACACTCACGGAGTACCATTCCGCAAATATTACATCCTCAGAGTGGTACAACAAAAACAAAGCGGGTCCACCACATACATTATCATTATTACAACCAGAAATTACATGGCGACTTTGAGATCCTCCTAGGTCCATAGAGGTATCCCGATGACTCAGGCTAAACTATAATAACTCGAGGAATAGAATAAAGAAGCAAGTAAGGTTTATATGAGATTTAGTTATAGATAGAGGATAGAAATCTATGCTACTGAACTAGATCTCTAGATATGCTACATCTACACTTCAGATACGTCGGTCTCCATTCCATAGATGTTTTCGTAATTATTCCCTTTGACGCTTCCGGATACTTCTGGCTCTTCATAGCGGAATTATTCTTGGTCTTCAATTGGATATAGTATTTCCTCTTCCTGACCGTTATTGTCTTCAGAATCTAGCAAGGGTTAAGAAGATACTTTGAGTACGAACGTACTCAGCAAGTTCACTAAAAAGGAGTGTTTGATGCACTATATCTACAGCCACGGACCATAAGTCGTAGGCAATGCAGGTTTTCGTAAACATTTCTTCCAAGGTTGCTTTTATTCTAAAAATCTATGTCCGTCAGCCTTCACAGGTTTACCAAAACTTTCATGGAGTTCCTTTCCTGCAGCGTTCGCAGCACCTTCCCGGAACAGGGAGTAACAAGTTACAGTTCTTACACTCTGCAGAGGTGCGTTACTTTACCCATGAGCGATCAAATCCTTGATGCACAACCGGGCGAATCTTTCCCGTCCACACTTCCTATGGTGTGGGGCCTAGTAGATGATCCAAGCCAATCACTATCCTTCTCCGCGACTCCGCATACAGAACAATTGTTATATGCCCAAACTCAAGGTACACCTTTCCCCGTATAAAACGGCTATACCTTAGTTGGATACACACAATGACCATTAACACTAGTAATCTATCTTTTGTGAGCCCAGATCCACGGTAGACCTTAACCCGTATAAAACGGCTATACCCATGATCTGCAACTCACAAATGCCTAGAACAGTGTCCACTGCATGCGAAAGGGAGCAAATCCAGCTAACTTCTCTGTCCCATTCCAAATCTCATGGTTAACACGTAATATACGGGGCGAGAATCACTGGCGACATTGGTTGTTCAGTCCTAGATGATACATTCCTGTGCAGTGGTATACCAACTGCCAGATTTAATAGATTAGCTGATCACCCTGGATCAATAACCAATAGTTCACTTTAATTTTGAAAATAGGGTTTCCGACCTTTTTGAAATGCAGGTGATGACAATACTGGATTTGCAAAATACTTTACAGAAAATAATCAAAGGGCATGAGCAAGTGTGAACTTTCCTTGATATAGCGAAGTATTGTAGTCGAAAGTCTCGACTTGACCTTGGACCTCGGGTTCTACAAAAATATTTTCATTGCCCGGTAAGGAAAATGTTTAAAGAAGAAATATGCTGTTATGCATAAGTAATAAGATGCATAATGCAAAATCCCAAGTAATTCTTCAATCATTGCCAGTGAGATATATTTATGATTTATTTAATATTTTCTTTAGTTTAAGTTTACTTCATAAGGAAGATAAACATATAAAATATGAAGAGTAAAGTACAATTATAATATAATTCTAAGGTTCCACGATATTATGTACTTATTACAAGGTTCATGTTTTAATTTGTCATGGCTTAAAGAGATGGTATAGTATTTCTTTTGAAGTGGCAAAAAGAATAACATTTGAAGAAAATATTATTTAGGTTAAGTTATTCAACTTTGAAGATTAATAGGATTGAAGCTATGGTTTTGTAATAAGGTTATATTATAAGATTTTTCTAGATAAAGAAAGATAAATGAATTTGTTTTATAATTTATTTGTTGAATACTAAGTTTGCTAAATATGATTCTATACAATTGGGTCCACTAACTTTTAATAGAATCTAATGATTTTCAAGAATAACTTTGTAAATCCTTGAGTTATAGTTAGTTAAGGATTTTTAAAAGAATATTATAAAGTTAATTGTTTACACCTAGATTTTATATTAAATTATAATCATGGTTTACACTACTTAGAGTCAAAGGATTATGTTTCAAATAAGATCATTTCTTACTTAGGAAAGAGTTTTAAATAATTAACAAAGTAGCTATATTGTTTTTAATAATTTAGAAGTTATATGATTTAGGAACTTTAAAATGTTCTTATAATAATATACTTAGTATTTTTCTGGTAAATATACTTGCTTGAAATCTTAAAAATGAATTTTATTTATTTTTAGGTATTATCTTTATTTTTATTTTATTTTATTTTCTTATAAAATTTCTTAATTATTTAATGTCTTTAAATATTTGTTTTATATTTTATTTATAAAAAATTTAAGCTATTATTTTTATGAGATAAGAGATTTCTTTTTATTCCTAAAAATGATTTTTATTTATTAGGAATTTTTCTAAATTTATTGAATTTCATTTAGATGTTTAAGGGTGTTAATATTTAGTTGCACTTTGTTTCATTTAAATAAGTAGTATTATATTTTTCTTAGGTAGATATTACTTTAATAAACATTTTGAGGTATTAAATATATTTTTAGGATTTTCTACCTTTTTCTGGAAATTGAAATGTTTAGAGGGTATTTTGGTGATTTCCTTTACTCTTTTATTCTTATTTTTTTTATTTTTTTAGCATTTCCTAAACAAACTAAATTTGGCCCATTGGCCCATCTAATCTAACCCGGCCCAATTGGGCTTGGGGTCAAACCCCAGCCCCGGCCCAACTCACACCCTCCTCCACTAAATGCACACACGCGACCCTTCTCTGTCTCTCCTCTTCCTCTGCCTCACACGCATGCGCCACCGCCGCTACTCTGGCCGCTACTCGGCGGCGCTACCTCGCCAACACCTCCTATGCTCTATCCCCACTAGCACCCTCTCTCTCTCTTTGTTCCCAACCGCGACGCCCTAGCTAACCCTAGGTATCTATTCCAGCTCCGGTCGTGGCGGATTTGCCTTGATGCTCCTTCTGTCGATATGGCTCCGCCCCTTTATCCTTCTCTAATGAATCCATCTATTACCCCTCTCCCTATTCGGTGGGACGACGGTGCTCAACCGCAACCCCGATGCCCCCCTGGTTCATGGCGGCTTTGATATGATGTAGATGACGGTGCCGGTTGTGTTGGTTTGCAGATTCCAGTGGTGTGGCTTGGCGCAGTGTAGAGCAAGGGCGATCTCTGTGCCGCCGTGCCGCAGGTGGATGTGGTGATGGTGTTTGTGTACGGTGAAGTCCTCCCCGTATGTGCACCATTATGGTCGCGCGAGCCCTGCCTGGTCACACTGCGGTGGTTGTGCCTCGGGCGTCAGGTACACGCCCAGATGTTTATCTTCCTCCCCCTCTTCCTTCCTCTCAAACCTCTTTGTCACATTATTTTGCGCTGGTGTATATGCATGGTTATGGATGGATGCCCCTTGTTGGTTATTGATGGTTGAGTTGTTAAACAATATTTTACTATGCCTCCGATTTGCATATTATTAGTAGTTGGAATTCTATTTTGAATAAACAGAGATGATTTCTAGTGGTATTACCTTAAGAAAATGATCAGATATTCGTGCTATGGATATGATAGTGACATGTGGGGATAAAAGGATTTTTCACAGATTTTCTTAAAAGATACTTTCAATTATCTTCAATTGTTTGTCTATGGATAAATGATTTGGGTTAATCATGATGGCTTAACATTGATACTGTAGTGAGGAACTTAACCTCACTATGGCTACTGTTATTAATGTTGGTAGTCTTGATAAGGACCAATATGGAACTTTTCTGCTTATACAAATTCTCTAACATGCATGGTTACTCATATCCTACAATCCTGTATGCCAACTTGTGGTTTGGGTTTCCTTTTAAGATACTGAGAGGATGTTCACCATGTTTTGATGGTGGTTAGTTTAGCTAGAACTACAATGCTCCTGCTTAAATTTATACAGTGGCACTATTTGGATTCAAACACATGGTTTGGATAGAATTCCTTGGATTCTAAATGTATATTGCAATCTTAATGTCCTGATTCTTAACTTGACGAAGCTTTGCTTCAGGAAGTAGTTTTTCTGTAACATTATATCTGTTAGATATGGCAGTAAAAATGGGATATGTTTCAGGTTAAAATGATGATCAGGATTGATATTATTGCCTGTCCAGGTTGACAGAGAGATCAGAATTTAAAGAATGATTCCTAGAATTATTTTGTCTAGGAAAGTGATTAATCTTGTATGGATGTGTCTTGTAAGCAATGTTGGTGGATTTTGTAGATTCACTAATGATATCACTGTGATGCCTCCCTTAGGATGGAACAAAGTGATTTCCATTACTGTATAAGCTAAGCTTGCCAAGTAGAGTGTGGAAAAATGATATCCTCTAGTGTGGATGATCTAGATGTTGAAGCTTAATATGTGATCTTGGTCAATGATGCATAAAGTTGAGACCTAGATCTTTGAATGGATGGAATGTGTCAACACCCGGATTTTTAATCCCAGATGCCTGTTATGCCATACATAGCAATCCCAGGATTACCATTTTTGCGAGACATAACAGATTTGGATATCACAGTACATCATCCATTAAAAACCATACATAAGTTCTTACACAAATAAGAATCTCATGATCTAGTTCTTAATATATCTCAAGCAGCGGAATAACGTAATAGTAACGATAGCGGGGGCGAAGCTCCATCTTCGGGGTCACAGGCAATGCTGACGATGGGAGATGATCCTAGTTGTCGTAACCTTCCTGCAGTCCATCATCCTGGTACTCCTCTTCATAGTTTGGCCACGGGAATAGCCAGGGAAAAAGCCATGAGTACTCTTTAAGTACTCGCAAACTAATACTAACAAGTTAAGGGGGTTTTTGTAATAGGACACTAAGCTCTAGGGTTGTTTTTCAAAAAGCCAGATTTACCTCTCATAAGTTCAGAAGCAAAGAAAACTAGTTGAAAGTTTTATAACACCTAAGTGGGAACTTGAATTTCATATCACAACCCTGTTGTGGTCAAGTCAAAGTCATAATTCATCTCACAAGTCATTTTGAAAACATCTGACGGGGGAACAGTATGGCCACTCCAACTGTCCATAACCGCGGACGCGGCTATTCGAATAGTTTGACACTCTAAAGAGATTGTACACTTTCACCACAACATTCGATACATCCGTCAGGAACAATCCTGAATTCACCATACTTAGTATGCGGATAATCAATCCTAACCTTTCAATTACACGCCCTAGTATAGGCACCTCTCCTGTGAGTTTGGCCTCCCAACCATGACCAACTGTCATCTTGGGTACTGCACAGGTGGACAATCTTCACAAGGTAGCCTCAGCTCAGACCATGGCCACGAGGGAACCCATACTAAGGTATATAAATTTCCAGTCAAGCCCTACCCAATTTTCGGGTATTGTGGTTATACGGTAAAATTGGAATGGTATCGCATCCAGACAACCATCAGTTTATCAAGGGCTAAGGCTCATGCCTCAACATTTTCATCATCAAAATCATCTGGTGTTCGAGAACACGTGTAAAAACATTTCAGTAGAATGATTCATCATTCTAAGGTTTTCATAACCCTTTTCACCAAGTATTCCCATCTAAAGTTGATCAAGTTTTATGCTTAGCACTAGCATCTACAAGTGGGGGTAAGTCCTAATGAGGGGTGGTAAACAAGTGGAGATTAGTTAAGTTCAACCTCATGCCTTAGGATGACATCAAGATTATCTACTTAGGCCAAATTTAATGCTCTTTATGCTACCTTAAATTATCTTTTTAGAATCTACAAGTCACTTAAGTAAACTCTAAGAGAAAGCTTTGATAAAGAAATAAGTATATAGCTTGTAAGTAAAACTAGGATTGGGTATCATCAAATGTGGCTAACTAAGCATGCTTAATGCAATGACTAGGTTATCTATCTTTCATAGTTGCAAGTGTTAGCCTGCATGGTTTTAAGTATTGGATTGCATAGGTCAACTTGGGTAGTAAGGCTTGCCTTGAGCAGAGCAGTGGTTGAAGTTCTCATTGGCATCTTCCTCGTAGTATCCTCCTTCCTCCTCGTACCCTTGGTCGGTACTAGCGTCTATAAATAGATACGAGGTACACAATCACCAAAAAATACTTAACTATTTTCAATCATCACACAAAGGTGTACTATAGATGATCTAGCATCATCACTAACATTACAAGATTAAAGCATTTGTCTTATCTATTTTAATTTGAGAAAAGTAATTTCTACTTATTGAAAAACTACTTAAGATTTAATATTCTCCAACTCAAACATGGGATCATGTTGACACATGTCATCACCACATATTTCAGTCCATGGGAATGTGATTTAAAGTGGTGTCACAATTTAATATGGTTTAACCTTTTATTTTAAATAAATAAAGTGACTAGAAATGCCTATGATGCATTCTTTTATTACTTGAACATTATTTTTGTAAGTAAAACCATATGTTTTTATATATTCTTAAAGGCATGAACAAATGTGATTTTTGAGAGTTGGAATCAACTCAGAATCTCTTATGGATGAATTTTAAAAAATGTTTGAATGCAGAAAAGCTGCTGACTTGTTATTTTTACCAAGGTTGATCTACAGATCCAAATGATTTGAATCCAACGGTCTTGGATTAAGCATTTCGGTACCTTTCTAACAAAATTGGTTTCATGCATTTTGGTTCATAGAATAGAGCTGGTGAAAGTACAAAGGAAGTCGCCTAGAGGGGGGGTGAATAGGCTTTTAAAATTATTACGGTTTAGGCTCAAGTAAATGCGGAATAAAACTAACGTTTAATTTATTGAGCACAAAACCTAGCCACTAAGTTCACCTAGGTGCACCAACAACCTATGCTAAGCAATACAAGCAACAAGGTGATAGCAAGGTATAAATACTTCAAGCACGATGGCTATCACAATGTAAAGTGCATAAGTAAAGGGTTCGGTTGAGAGATAACCGATGGACGCGGAGACGAAGATTTGTTTCCCGAAGTTCACTTCCAAAGAAGCTACGTCTCTGTTGGGGAGGTGCGATGGCGCAGTGCTCTCCGAACGCCACAAATGGCTCACCTCGAGGTGTGGTGGCTCGATGCTCACCCAATGCCACACAAGGCCTCACCCCGGATGCGGAAGCACGCAACTCACCGACGCCACAAAAGGCTCACCCTATTCTCCCAAGTGCGCACCACAAAAGGCGGGCACTTGCTCCACTATGGGACGCTTGAGGGCGGTCACCGAACCCGTACAAGATTGGGGCTAACTCCACAACTCAATTGGAGGCTCCCAACAACAAAGCCACAAAAGGCCAACAATGCCACAAAAGGCCAACAATGCCACAAAAGGCCAACAATGCCACAAAAGGTCAACAAGACCACAAAAGGTCAACAACCCAACCACACAACCGTCTAGGGTTCCAAGGAACCCAAGAGAAACAAGCTCACAAGCTTGAACTCGTCGAATCTCCGAGGAGAACTCAAACCTATGCACCAAATGCAAGGGCAAGTCCTTCTCCCCCAAATTCCAACAAAGCTACAAAAGCTATTGGGGGAATAAGGGAGGAAGAACACAAGAGTAGAACTCAAACCTATGCACCAAATGCAAGGGCAAGTCCTTCTCTCCCAAATTCCAACAAAGCTACAAAAGCTATTGGGGGAATAAGGGAGGAAGAACACAAGAGGAGAACACAAAACTCTCCAAGATCTAGATCCCAATGATTCCTTCACAAAGAAGGGATTTGACTTGGGGGGATTGTAGATCTAGATCTCCTCTCTCAAATCCCTCAAAAAGATGCAAGAATCATAGGAGGGGGAAGGGAGAGGGAAAGCTTCTTCAAGGTTGGCAATGGAGGAGAGAGAGAAAGCCAAGAACCAAGAAGAAAGCTGGTACCCACGAAGGGGAAGAGGAGCCCCTTTTAAAGGGCTTCCAGATCTGCCTGTTATGGGCATTCGTGACACCTGGCCGGAACTTCCGGTGGGAGGCCGGAAGTTCCGGTGGCACCCAGCCAACGGACGAAAACTGCAGAGCGAGAAACTGAAAAAACGAATCATGGCCGGAACTTCCGGCTCTGGGGCGGAAGTTCCGCCCAGCCTGGCTCCAACGGTCATCAGACCGTTGACGCCTGCTCCAGAAGCGCAACCGGAAGTTCCGGTCAAAACAGACCGGAAGTTCCGGTGAACTTCCGAGCAAGTTCCGACAAAGTTCCGGCAAATAGAACGCTTCAAAACAGAAGGTTACTGAGCCTTCACCGGAACTTGGGGCGGAACAAGGGGCGGAACTTATGATCGCAAAGCGAGTCTAACCGGAAGTTCCGGCCTTCAGGCGGAAGTTCCGCTCAAGAACTTTTGCCAGGACAAGTTCCGATGCAAGTTCCGGCCAAGTTCCGGCAAATAGCACACTTCAAAACAGAAGGTTACTGAACCGCCACCGGAACTTGGGCAGAACTAGCGTCGGAACAAACTGTAGAACAGCCCGCAGAAAGAAGTTTGAGCGGAACTTCCGGTGGGAAGCCGGAACTTCCGGTAAGGGAAATTCCAGAAACCAGAAAACCAGAAACGCAATAACTTTTGCATCCGAACTCCAAACGGGATGAAACCAATTTTGTTGGAAAGATAACAACGAATAGAATCCAACAAAAATATTGGGTATCACCTTGGGAGAAAATATCATAAATATATATGTGAAGTATCCCCCAAGGTGTGGAGCCGGAAAACTCGCAAGATCAAAAACCGCAATAAGATATGCAAGTGAAATCCTTAGATGATGAACTAGAGCTTGTTATGATGATGACCACAAGCTCTAGATCCTCTCATGGACAAGAACCAAATAACAACCAAGAAAGATGATGCTATGAATGCAAAGGTTTGAGCTCTCTCCGAACGATGCAAACGAGACACCCGCTTGAGAGCCCCTCTTGATAGTACGGCTATCTATCCTAAACCTGGTCTCCCAACTAACAACACGAGACCGGAAAAAGAGAAGCCCTATCAACATACCTTTGCCTTGAGCGTCCCACTTGAACTTGATGTAGACCGTCTTGTTCTTCTATAGTGGGAACACCTTTCTTGTTTGCTCTTGCTCGCTCTTGCTTGATGAAGACTTGCAAAATGCTCCCCCATACTCCATGGGGAAACCTCTTCTTTGAACTTGTCTTCATCATTCCATGAGCACAAGGATGGCAAGCTTCAAGCATGAGATCTTCTAGAGATGGCGCATCTTGAGCTCGTCCTTCTTCATCCTTACTTGAGGTTGATCCATCTTGATGCAACTCTTTGCACATTCCTTGATCGACCTTCAAGCTCCTTCTTTCTTCATGATTCCAATGGGCACAAAGCCCTTGGAAATTTCTTCATCTTCCAACCTTGAGACCAACACATGGCCCAAGCGATGCCAATGGACAAACCTACAAGTGAAACTCAATTTACACATTAGTCCATAGAGATTGTCATTAATTACCAAAACCACACATGGGGGCATACATGCCCTTTCAGCTGGGTTGAATTTTGAATCTATGTACAGAACTGTGTTTGAAATTAAATGGAAAAATCTAAATTTAAACTGCTGGGTCGTGCGGGAGACGCTAATGGGCCGGCCCATTGTCATTCCTCAGCGCGGGGTTCAGCTAACAGGGGGTGTACCAGTCAGCGGCTCATAACGCGCGAATCGGTACGGGGCTGTGTGGGACGTTGGATTAGAGTGGAGATCAACGGCTAGGGATCGTCGTCGACGACGGACCTGTCGCCGGCAAGCTCTAACCCTAGCGGCTCGGTGGGGGTGCATAGGGGGCGTACCAGGGCTCCAGCGACGACGGCGAGGTGGGAAAATGAACTGGTGGTCGACGATGAGCTCAGGGATGGTCGAGGCAGCTTCGGGGGTGGTCGCAATCAGCGGCGCCCTTCTCCTCCAGAGGCATCCTACTATGATACAATTCCGGCGAACTGCTGCTCCCCGTGCTCCGGCTAGAAGTGTGGGACGATCAGTGTGGTGAGGGGAGTGGAATGGTGTGCTGCAAACGGCTTGGGGTGGCCTCCTTTTATAGGCTTGACGGCAAGACCAAGAGGGATGGGAAGGCGATGGTGGCGACATGGCTACGGGCTGCTAGCGGCATGGCTGAGGGTGGTGATCGACGCGTGGTCTCCTGGCGGTGCTCTAGGACTTCAATGTGGGCTTAGGGGAGGTGGTAATCGGTCGGGCGAAGCTGGCGCTCTGAGCGGCAGAGGCGGCGGCTTCGACGGCGAGCGGTGGCTGTGAGGCGTTGGATGACGAATGGGGGTGTCTGGAGTGCTCCCTGGGTCGTGGCGACGCGGTGGGCACGGGCTGCGGTCGAGTGGCGGCGTGTGCATGCGTGCCGGGTGCGGCGCTCTGGCGCGTGCTCGGCATGTCGCTGTGGCACTGGGCGCGGGGTTTTCTCGGTGGTCCACGGCTGGGCTTGGATCGGGGAGGGGACAGTGGGCGGCGGTGAGGTGTTGGCTAACTCCCAGACATGGAGAGAGAGGGGGAGGTAGTCTGCTGCGGCGGCGACCTAGTTGGACGGCAAGGTGGGCTCGGCTTGGCAATGGCCATGCTGCTAGGAGGTAGGGGTGGGTTAGTTAGGTCCTGGTTTGATCCATAGGGTACAATGTGATCAATTGAATGTTAAATGGGAGACAAGTTTGTCCAGAACACTATTCAAAATAGTGAAATTGATTTGGTTTAAATTCTGCCTGCCAAGTGTTTGATGAAATGGCCGCAAGAAACTTCTTTTTGAATTTTGAAAAGATCTTTGGTGGGTGTGCTAGGCATAAGCTGGAGACTCTGTGGTTGCTTGGGTTTTGAAAATTGAGCTTGTTTGAGTGGTTTTTGAAATAGTGGGATCTTCCCATATGAGATAGATTCAATTTTAAACTGTCATTTAAACTTAGTATTTGAATGTTTTTGGAAGATCACAATGTGGGCCTTGGTACCTCATTATGTGTACTAACAAGGGGTGCAAAGCTCCACAAATATTTCTGTTAAGTTTTCAGTGCTAGGAATAGCCAAACTAGGCATGATAGTTAATTTGGCAAAAATGACCATTCACTTCATTTATTCATTTTGAGTTTTTTTTCTTTGGGAAAAGTTTGGGAATGATTTAGATGATGTTTATTTTACCTAAGAATCATTTTACAAGGAATGAATCACAGAACCATGGCAATTCAAAAGAACTCCTAATTTAAATACACATATATATGAATGCTTTCATATTTTGAGATGGGAAAGTTTTTGTTAACCCTAAATTTGATTATTAGAGTTTGATGATCCATGTTTAATATTTTTGGGATGTTACAGAATGATTCCTGGTGACTCTCACCTAGGAAAATGATTTACATTGCTTAATATTTCATAAAGTTGGTAATTTGATTTATTGGCTATGTCCTATATGTAAGATTTGTAGCCTTTATAGATGATCTAGCTATTGTGGTACCTCTCTGGAGGATGCACAGTTGTCTAGATCAACTATATGCTCTACTAAAATATCTTTAACTAAGATTTAGTCCAATCCTTGCCTATGATGTGGTTCTGAGGCCAGATGTATAATAAGAACAAATACTTGTTAGCTTTTAACGGCTCTGGGATGAAATTAGTGTAGCACTTATACACTGTACTGAGAGCTTCCTATTACCCTAAATCCATCTTGGGAAAAGAAAATAGGAGATCCATTGACATCAAACATTTTGGCTGTCTTAGAGAGGAATAGCAACCTTATGTTGAGTAGTATATGCTGATGCTTGGTATGTCTTAACTCGAGCTTGAGTAGCTCTTCCTGAAGCTGTGATTTTAATCTTGTTGACCTTCTCCTCCCTGATCTGCTACTAGCCTCCTTCTTGATATTATCCTCCTCCTTATCTTGTTTGATCCTGACCTACATCTGAATGGCTCATTGAAGCAACCAGATTGCTAGGAGTACAAGATTGAAACTAGGTTTCTAGTGAGGTGGTTTGATCTGTGTGTTGTTGGGAAATCTAATAAGAACAGGTGATGTTCTTTGTGGTGCTCTAGAACTAGTGGAGGACTATGGGTTGGTGGTATGTGTGGGATGGATATGTTAGCAGCCCTGCTACGGCTGGTGCCTTTTTGCTTATCTACTTCATGTGTTAGCTGTGGTGTTGACAACACAACAACTACATGTGGTGTGTGTGCTGCCTGTATGCTTGATGTGATGTTATGGATCACATCAAGTTAAAATATCTTGATATTTGCTGATGGTTCTACTCTTTGACTTTTATCTTGTACTAAATTGGTGAAACTTGCCCCATTTATGTCAATGATGCTGTGCTGAGACAGATTTGAAATAAGAACAGATACTATTTCATTTGGTGAAACTTGCTCCATTTTAATATGCTCAATGATGTGACAAAATAGTGCATCACACAGTTACTACTGAGAGCACCCTAATAAACACTAACCCCTTTCTTTTTGTATTATTTTTTATTTGTTTGCAGGTACCAAGAAAAGTATAGGAATATCAGCACTACATAGGAATTTAGTTTTACGTGTTTTATTTTTATCCAATTTTTGTAATTTCCTTTTCTGTCAAGAATTAATGTAAAGTCATTGTAATACATTGGTTTATCTTATTATTGTAACCATTCTTATTATTCCTTTATTGTAAAATAATAATGTAATATATATTCTTTTAATAAAGAATTCTTCTATTCGTTTAATTATTGTAATTCATTTTCCAATTTCTTATTCTCTTATTTGTTTCATTATAATATTCCTTTATTCTTTTATTGTAAAAGAACATTGTAATGTTGGATTTTAATAATCTTTATACTTTTATTTATAATACTTGTATTTGTATTATTATGAATAATTATTTATAAGTCAAATTTCTTGCCTCATAACTCCAGAAAACAATAGAGGTCATGTCAAAATTCATATCACTCCCCTTCTGATGTCACTAAACCTAATTCATCGGAGTGAGAATTTTGATCACTCTAGTCTTTTAATTTGGCAAAACAAATTCCCTGGATTTTCAGATGCATGCATGCAGATGCACAAAATCCTAAATCTACCCTTCATTTAGTCCTAAAATGCTGGGATGTTACAGACTTCCCCCCTTAAATTAAACTTCGTCCCGAAGTTTGTGGTTTCTTGTTCAAGAAGGTTTCCGATAGTCTCGTCCTGAGTTTTCTTCTTTCCTCCCAGTTTCTTGTCTTTCCAAAGTAATGTTTTTAATAAACTCAGCACTCCTTGAGTTTACTCTCAACCTTGATTTGGTTATTGTTAATGCCTAATGCTAATTTATATTTCCTCCGGAAGATTCATGAGATTACTTTTAACCCTGAACAACTTGATTGACGAAGGATTACTGATACTAAACATACCTATTGTAGCCTCGTCAATGTGGTTCCATCTAAAGTGTCCACCTCTTGATGGTGGTTGTACTCCTCGATTAACCATCTTGTTGGGACATGCAGATCTCCTATGTCCTTCGAGACCACACTTATAGCACACCTTTCCGGTTTTCCTACCATGCCTCCTTATATGACCTAATGCTCCACACTTACCACACATGATTTCTTTCTTTCTTTTTGATGCCTCATACTTTGATGTACCACTTGTGGATATGAATCTAGGTATGAAACTTAAGTTTGATGTTGACTTAGTAAATTGAAACTTCTTCGGTTCCCTTTTAGCTCTCTTCTTGGCCAATTTCTTCCTCTCTTCCAATAGCATCATGTAATCATCCTCAAAAGTAATTGCTACATCAACCAGCTCTTGGAAAAATCTTGTTGTAGCCCCTCGTATTTTCATCTTCATATAAGAGTTTAGTCCTTCCAAGAACCTTTTCTTGCGCTTCTCCTCCGTATTTACCTCATCAACTGCATAACGAGATAATTGACTAAACTTGCTAATATATTTCATCATGGTTTCATCCTTTTGCCGTAAGTCCATGAATTCTCTCCTCTTAAATTCCATAATGCTCTCTGGAACATGATACTCATGACACTTCTGCTTGAATTCTTCCCAAGTGAATATCTCTTCTGGTGTGCATAGCTAATTGATTCTCCCACCAATTTGCGGCAGATCCGGATAGAAGAAATGTTGCATATAGTAACTTCTCCTCATCATTGCATCCTACTGTTTTAAGTTTCCTTTCTATATCCATCAGGCAATCCTCTGCATCCATAGGTTCTAATGAAGATGCAAAAGGAATTGGTTTGGCGTTTTGGAAATCAGAAAGACTTACTTTGATATCTTTGTTTTCCTCTCCGGGTCCAATTCGTTTGAGTATTTCCTGCATGAACTTATTCTGGTTCTCTTGCATCATTTGCATGTATTGCATGAAATTCTCCTCTGTCAACGGACGAGTTGATGGTCCATTTGAAATTACATCCATATTGCTTTCCCTCTTCTTAGCTTCTTGTTCCACACGTTGTCCTTCAAACCCACCTTCTACTCCCGTATCCATACCCTCTCTAGTCCTGCTACATAAAGCGATTACTCGTACTTACATCATGCATATGTTTTCTGAGTTCAACTCTATGCACAGTGCTAGCCACACAAGGAAATCAAGAACCAAATCCAAATAACAACCAAACCTATACCATGTATTATACATGGTTATATATATAATATATATGCTATTACAAGCACTCCTCACAACTACGGTTCGACTCTCACTTGGTACATTACTTGTATGTTACAAAGACTTGCTTTCTCATATGAGCATGCTCTTACTTCTTAAGTCATGCCTCTCAAACACTACGACGCACATTTTTGGTTTTGTACATTATTTATTGTTGAAATTTAGAGTGAAAAGAAACTTTTGTTTCTAAAGGGAAACTTAAAATCCCATCTTGAACAAACTTTAATTAAAGTTTGAATTCAACAAAATCCAAATCAAGAGAAATGCATTCCTCTTAAAATGCATCTGGAAATTTAAACACTTGGAAAATAAATCCAAACCCTAAACCCTAATGGAATAAAAATCATTTCCAAGTTATCTCCAAGCCTATGGATTTTATCCATATAGAAATTTGTCAACAAACATTTACAAATGATCAAGAAAGACAAATAGAAATATTATAAAATCAGAGAAATTGGTTTCACTTAATTTGGAGCCATGAATAAAATCTTATGAATTTGAATAAGATAAGGAAAAGTAATTTCCAAAGCTAATAAAGAACCTATCTAAAATCCAAACCAAATGGTCAGAAATTAATCCTAAAAAGATTTAAAGGATAAATAAATATCAAACAAGATTTTATAAGTTGGAATCACCAAGTTTGGATCCCTAAATAAAAAGATATGGATTTTATATGATGATGGAAGAAATATTAAATAAAGAATATTTGAAAGACCAAATAAATCTTGTCCTAATCTATAAGAAAATGGAATGAATATAATCCAAATCGAAATAAAATAAAAAGATAAAGAATTTCCAAAATAAAATAAAATGGCAATAACCATTCTATCCCTATTTTAATAAAGACAAATCTCTAATAAGAATAATTATATAATTCATGAGAAAATAGTATTTTGGAATTTACCCAAGTGAAATAAAAGTTGTTTAATTTAACTTAGGTAAGATTAAAGAAATCTTCCAAATAAACTTTAGAGAATTAAAACTATATTTAATCCCATTAGAATTAAAACAAATACCCAATTCAAATGATTAATGAATCATATCAAATACTTTCCAAATAATTCAAGATGAATTATTTGACACCCTAATAATCAAATAAAACTTACTGAAAGGTTTTGTAAGGATTTAGAATTCAAATGGAATTTTAAAAAAATATTATTAAATCTTGAATGAATTAATACAAGGACCTACTTTAAATAATTAAAAAGGCACTTAAGGAATAAAAGTTTTATTCTAAATTTGACATCAGAATGTGGTATTAAACAGTGTTTGATTATTCACAAAATATGGAAAAGGTTTGAATTCAAATGAGTGTTTGAATTGCTTATTCAAAATCAAAACAGAATTAAAGAAATGGAAAAAGAAAAAGAATCTGAACAAAAAAAAATGTGAATAGATGCAGCCCAGCCCGACCAGCCCAACAAGGCCCAGCAGCCCACCTCACCCCTCTATCCCCGAAACGTCTTCTCACTCAGACACTCACCCACTCAGTCGCTGAACGCCCGGACCCACTCCCCCTCTCCCCCTTACGCTGACAACGGACCCCACTACCACCTCACCTTCTTCCTCCCCGCGGTGACCACACCCCCTCTTTCCTCCCCGGCCGTTCTGTCGCCGTTTCCTCGCGTTAATATGCAGTAACGACGCCATTAAACGACCACGTGATCACGCGTACTTAGTCGTCTGCGTCTCCTCTCCCTTCTCCCCCAGACCTCACCGCACAGGAGCCACCAGGCCGCTGAAATTTTTACCTCGAAGCTCCTCTGTCCGACGACACTCCAGCGACATTTCAGGCCGAACCCTGCCGCCCCTCGCCCACTCGACCACACACGCGTGCTCCACAGACCCTGGCGCACCTCCCAGTGGCATTAGCTCGCTCGCGCGCGCCCTAGAGCCTCGACAACGACGACACCAAGCACCGCCGCCGTCTGCCTCTTCTCCGACGACTCCCCTGGTAATGTTCTGACCGCGTCGCCCCCTCCCTTTGAAGCTCCCACACTCCCTACTCTCTTACGCATCTAACGCACCCGTTATTTTGCATTTGCACGCCTTGTAGCCTCGCCCCCGTCGACGACCGTACGAACCCGAGGCGCAGCTCAACTCCGGTGAGCGATTAAGGTCGTCCCCGTGCGCCCCCTCTCCAGCAAGGACTACCTTGAGCTTCCCCACGCCACGCAGAACTCGGTAAGCTTCTCCCTTCTCCCTCTCTCTTCCTGTAACGTCGCCACCATCGTCGTCTGACCGCTCCGCCGCCAGTCGCCGCCACCAGCACCGCTGGTAAGTGGTCAGTGGTTGTGCGTCGTTCGATTAGGATAGAAACTAACTGAAAGGGTACGCTCGCTTCTGAGCCATGTGATCCCACTTAAATCCAACGGCTGCCATCGCACGATCCAACCGAAGCGGTACAGACGAATAAAATCACGACACGTGGCCTCTGTCTGTTTTAAAAACCAGAAACTTCCTATTAGATGTTCAATTTTGGTAAAATTCATAACTTTCAAACCACACGTCCAAATTTTGCAAATTTTATATCAATGGAATCAGCAAGACAAGCCCTATCCAACCATGCACTTTGTTTAGTAAAATGCTTCTGTTAAATTGTTTGTTTTTACAGAAACTTATGTATGCATGTTTAGAATTTAAAAATTGTTCTAAAATGATTTTGGGGATAAAATCTTGGGCAAATGGTTTGTTTTGAACCTACTGACCTTAGTAATCAATTGGTGGTTTCAAAAATGTATTCGGTGAAGCAAAAGAATGAATCTTGGATTTTAAACCATTTCTAGTCAAATAAAAATATGGTTTAATTATTAAAAATGGTTTTGGAAGAAAACCTTTGGGAAATGTTTTGTTTTAAACTCCCTGACCCGAAACACCAAGTTTTATGATTTGAAAATGAATTTGGTAAACCCTTATTACTTTGCTAAAAGGCATTTTCAACCACATGAAATAATGATTTGGTTTAAAAATGGTTTAGAGATAGAATCTTTTGCAAATGGTTTTGCCACCATATAAAATGACCATTAGGTGTTTTCAAATGTTTAATTAACCATTAGAAACCACTTTTACAAATAAAACAATCTTTGGCATGCTTGCATGCATTGTTTTGTTTCTATCATTTTATGTGATGAATTGCTTGAATGGTAGATTGAAATATTGTTTGCTTGATTGAATTGTAGTGATTTGAAGTGAGTGAATATTGCAAGATCAAGGAGTGAACCTATACTCTCTACCAAAAAGGCAAGTGATGCTTCATACTTTTGTCCCATTATTTTCACTATGCATTAGTGATATTTCTAAGTAGGACTTGCATGGAATTTTTGCTAAGTATAAACTATGCTATGGGAAATCCTAGTAGATGAAACCTTAGTAGAATTTTCCTAAGTTAAGATTCCTACTACTATCATGCTTATCTTAGCTAGTAGAAAACAAGGGTGGAATATATATTCATGTTATGGAAAATTTCTAAGTCTGAGGACTTTTGTTTTGTTTAATAAAACAACTAAGTGGATGAATCACCTGGGTGGAATGGAAGGAATGGTTTGTGTTGAGTGGTTCACAAGGCCCATTTCTATGGTTTACCTTGTGTATCTCACTTGTGGATGGCCACCCAGGAACAAAGAGATTTGAGATGTCAAATGTTGAGAAGCTTCAAGTGCAGCCACATGGCAATATGGGCTCTGCCTGGATCATATAGGTTGCAATAACTTAGCCAAATGGACACTTGGTGGTAGGGGTTTGATAGGTTGGAGCGCGTCCATTTTGGTCTAAGGGAAGGCTTCTGAAAGATCTTGTCTTGGTGAAACCAAGTCTTGTGGGGAAAGTGCACCACCTCTGCAGAGTGGAAAATCTAAGTACTTAGCCATGTCCCTGGCAAAGGACAATTTGAGCATCAAGACATGGAAGCTATCAAGAATCTCATCATCCCAATTTCTAAGTTAAAAACTTGTGGGTGAACAAGGGTTGAAGGATCACCAATTTCTATTGGGAGATGCCTTGGGAAAGATTTTGTCAAAGCAAAAACTTAGAGTTTTAAAATGATAAGGAAAATCTATTTTGAGCAATGCAAGCCTAAGCTCCACTTAGCCAAATGCATATAGATGATAGACTCCACTATACTACCATAATATCACTTGCCAATACAATTCAAATGTATTGACCCTTGTGGCTGTAACTTGTTATGTTGCAGGTTTGTTTGATATTAGTGAAGTTTAATGATTAGGATTACAAGTCTATAACCAACATGTCTGCCTGTGGCACTTTGAAGATGAAGGACCCCATGCTATTGTTATATTCTGCTGCATTGTAATGAGATAGCCAAGTGAACTATGTAAGATGTAATAAATCATTTTATTCCTGGTTATAAAGTTGTATTATGACCTTTGTTTCTTGATATTACATCTTAACTTTGGATGCTAGCTATTGATCCAGGGACTAGCATTGTAAACACAGGGATCTCTACCTTATTAAAGGTTGGGAACCTTACAGATGGTATCAGAGCAATGTGTTGCCTGTAGAATTGTAACCCTAGGATTGGACAAAACCCCTTAGAAAAATAGGAGTTGTTTTTGTTCCAAAACTTATTTACAAACAATCTTGTAAACTCTTTCCTCAACCATTTTGGTTTTGATTCTACATCTCTTCTATTTCAAACTTGATGGATAAAGCCTTCCCCATGGCCAACGACTTCATCATATGCAAAGGACTTCATCAACTCAAATGACTTCAACATCTTCAACATTTTCTCTAAGGACTTCAATCTTGGATATCACTAAGGACTACAAGTGAGACAAGAAATGTTTCTCAAGACTTGAAGACTAAGGAAACCCAACGTAGAAGGAATCATCATCACCTTTGAAGTTTTTGTGACCAAGAATTTTTCCAAGGAAACCATGATCTCATTCTAGAAGAATCAACTAAGAAGGAAGGAATGATCTCAAGTGAACCATATAGATGGACCACCATATTAAGTATAGATCAAACACCCCAACTTATGTGGTGTAACAAAATATTTTTGGTTGCCTAAAAATGTGCTTGAAACTTGTTGTTTGAGTGGAATGTTTGTTTATGATTGCTTGCACATTGCTTGTGTGAATTGTGATGTGTGTGATTAGAATTATTCCTTAGAGGTATTTTGCCTATTCTAATTCCAATCCAACCCAAACAGATGACTACTCCAAGAGACTCCAAACAACAAGGATGGCAACAACAACAACAACAACCAAGAGGTCAACATGAGAGACCAACTGCTTGCAAGACAAACCCAGTTGAACCAAGTGACAACTCAGTTTTTAGCCAACAACAATGAGTTAGACCCAACCATGCAAAAAGTTTTGGAAACTCAATCCCAATTGTTGCGAGGGATGGCCACTCAAATGATCAACATGGGAGACAACTCTTCCAAAGGAGTGTGTGATAACAAGGATGACAAAGATGATATTCTAGAAGGAACCCAAGCTTGCAATATTTGTGGAGACAAGGATCACACTTCCAAGGAGCATGAAGATCAATGCCCCAATTTTGAAGAGAAACATCCAATTGACCAATGCCCCACATCTCAAGCTACTTGTTACTTGTGTGAAGGAAATAATCATGTCCCTATCCAATGCCCCATCTATTCCATAGTTCAACAAAGGAAACAAGGTGGAGTGCAGCAACTGATTGCAGACTACCATGAGAGAGCCAAGTCTACCAAGAACGATGAAGACAAAGGAAAATCTTAGCTTGCACCTCCATGCAACATGACTCAATTTAAAGGACCAAAGAGGAAACATTCCTACCTTTGAGATAACATATGAAGAACATGAATTAGAAGCACTCTTAGCTTTGGAGAAACCCAAGAAAAAGAAGTACAAAAGCCATGTGCAATGTGGTCATTGCAAAGAAATGGGACACTATGCCAATGAATGTCTAGAGAAGAAGAAGTATAAGGAAATTAGCCAAGTGTGGTGCAACAACTGCAAAGAGCTAGGTCATTTTGTAGCAACTTGTCCACAGAAGATACGTGAAGAACTCAATCTTATCACATGTTACAATTGTGGTAACCAAGGACATTATGCAAGCAATTGTCCAGAAAAGATGAAGCACAAGATAAAGCCTATGAAGGATCTCAGCCTTGTCACATGTTTCAAGTGTGGAAACAAAGGACACTATGCAGATGTTTGCCCAGAGAGATCTCAACAAGATCCCAAGCAAACCAAGATGTAATTTAATTGGAAAATTTTTAAGGGTGGTAGTACCCTAGTCGTTTTGAGCCAGCTTGTAACCCCTAGCCTCCCCAAATCTCGGGACGAGATTTATTTTAAGGGTGGTAGCCTGTCACATCCCAAGATTTTCCAAATCTTGTAATGTGAAAAATAAATAAACAAAATAAATTATTGTTGAAATTTAGGGTGAAAAGAAACTTTTGTTTCTAAATCGAAACTTAAAATCCCATCTTGGACAAACTTTAATTAAAGTTTGAATTCAACAAAATCCAAATCAAGAGGAATGCATTCCTATTAAAATGCATCTGGAAATTTAAACACTTGGAAAATAAATCCAAACCCTAAACCCTAATGGAATAAAAATCATTTCCAAGTTATCTCCAAGCCTATGGATTTGATCCATATAGAAATTTGTCAACAAACATTTACAAATGATCAAGAAAGACAAATAGAAATATTATAAAATCATAGAAATTGGTTTCACTTAATTTGGAGCCATGAATAAAATCTTATGAATTTGAATAAGATAAGGAAAAGTAATTTCCAAAGCTAATAAAGAACCTATCTAAAATCCAAACCAAATGGTGAGCAATTAATCCTAAAAAGATTTAAAGGATAAATAAATATCAAACAAGATTTTATAAGTTGGAATCACCAAGTTTGGATCCCTAAATAAAAAGATATGGATTTTATATGATGATGGAAGAAATATTAAATAAAGAATATTTGAAAGACCAAATAAATCTTGGCCTAATCTATAAGCAAATGGAATGAATATAATCCAAATCCAAATAAAATAAAAAGATAAAGAATTTCCAAAATAAAATAAAATGGCAATAACCATTCTATCCCTATTTTAATAATGACAAATCTCTAATAAGAATAATTATATAATTCATGAGAAAATAGTATTTTGGAATTTACCCAAGTGAAATAAAAGTTGTTTAATTTAACTTAGGTAAGATTAAAGAAATCTTCCAAATAAACTTTAGAGAATTAAAACTATATTTAATCCCATTGGAATTAAAACAAATACCCAATTCAAATGATTAATGAATCATATCAAATACTTTCCAAATAATTCAAGATGAATTATTTGACACCCTAATAATCAAATAAAACTTACTGAAAGGTTTTGTAAGGATTTAGAATTCAAATGGAGTTTTAAAAAAACATTATTAAATCTTGAATGAATTAATACAAGGACCTACTTTAAATAATTAAAAAGGCACTTAAGGAATAAAAGTTTTATTCTAAATATGACATCAGAATGTGGTATTAAACAGTGTTTGATTATTCACAAAATATGGCAAAGGTTTGAATTCAAATGAGTGTTTAAATTGCTTATTCAAAATCAAAACAGAATTAAAGAAATGGAGAAAGAAAAAGAATCTGAACAAAAAAATGTGAATAGATGCAGCCCAGCCCGACCAGCCCAACAAGGCCCAGCAGCCCACCTCACCCCTCTATCCCCGAAACGTCTTCTCACTCAGACACTCACCCACTCAGTCGCTGAACGCCCGGACCCACTCCCCCTCTCTCCCTTACACTGACAACGGACCCCACTGCCACCTCACCTTCTTCCTCCCCGCGGTGACCACGCCCCCTCTTTCCTCCCCGGCCGTTCTGTCGCCATTTCCTCACGTTAATACGCAGTAACGACGCCATTAAACGACCCCGTGATCACGCGTACTTAGTCGCCTGCGTCTCCTCTCTCTTCCCCCCAGATCTCACCCCACAGGAGCCACCAGGCCGCTGGAATTTTTACCTCGAAGCTCCTCTGTCCGACGACACTCCGGCGATAATTTCGGCCGAACCCTGCCGCCCCTCGCCCACTCGACCACACACGCGTGCTCCACAGACCCTGGCGCACCTCCCAGTGGCATTAGCTCGCTCGCGCGCGCCCAGAGCCTCGACAACGACGACACCAAGCACCGCCGCCGTCTGCCTCTTCTCCGGCGACTCCCCTGGTAATGTTCTGACCGCGTCGCCCCTCTCTTTGAAGCTCCCACACTCCCTACTCTCTTACGCGTCTAACGCACCCGTTATTTTGCATTTGCACGCCTTGTAGCCTCGCCCCCGTCGACGACCGTACGAACCCGAGGCGCAGCTCAACTCCGGTGAGCGATTAAGGTCGTCCCCATGCGCCCCCTCGCCAGCAAGGACTACCTTGAGCTTCCCCACGCCACGGAGAACTCGGTAAGCTTCTCCCTTCGCCCTCTCGCTTCCTGTAATGTCGCCACCATCGTCGTCTGACCGCTCCGCCGCCAGTCGCCGCCGCCAGCACCGCTGGTAAGTGGTCAGTGGTTGTGCGTCGTTCGATTAGGATCCAACGCTCGCGATAGAAACTAACTGAAAGGGTACGCTCGCTTCTGAGCCATGTGATCCCACTTAAATCCAACGGCTGCCATCGCACGATCCAACCTAAGCGGTACAGACGAATAAAATCACGACACGTGGCCTCTGTCTGTTTTAAAAACCAGAAACTTCCTATTAGATGTTCAATTTTGTAAAATTCATAACTTTCAAACCACACGTCCAAATTTTGCAAATTTTATATCAATGGAATCATCAAGACAAGCCCTATCCAACCATGCACTTTGTTTAGTAAAATGCTTCTGTTAAATTGTTTGTTTTTATAGAAACTTATGTATGCATGTTTAGAATTTAAAAATTGTTCTAAAATGATTTTGGGGATAAAATCTTGGGCAAATGGTTTGTTTTGAACCTAATGACCTTAGGAATCAATTGGTGGTTTCAAAAATGTATTTGGTGAAGCAAAAGAATGAATCTTGGATTTTAAACCATTTCTAGTCAAATAAAAATATGGTTTAATTATTAAAAATGGTTTTGGAAGAAAACCTTTGGGAAATGTTTTGTTTTAAACTCTCTGACCCCAAACACCAAGTTTTATGATTTGAAAATGAATTTGGTAAACCCTTATTACTTTGCTAAAAGGCATTTTCAACCACATGAAATAATGATTTGGTTTAAAAATGGTTTAGAGATAGAATCTTTTGCAAATGGTTTTGCCACCTTATAAAATGACCATTAGGTGTTTTCAAATGTTTAATTAACCATTAGAAACCACTTTTACAAATAAAACAATCTTTGGCATGCTTGCATGCATTGTTTTGTTTCTATCATTTTATGTGATGAATTGCTTGAATGGTAGATTGAAATATTGTTTGCTTGATTGAATTGTAGTGATTTGAAGTGAGTGAATATTGCAAGATCAAGGAGTGAACCTATACTCTCTACCAAAAAGGAAAGTGATGCTTCATACTTTTGTCCCATTATTTTCACTATGCATTAGTGATATTTCTAAGTAGGACTTGCATGGAATTTTTGCTAAGTATAAACTATGCTATGGGAAATCCTAGTAGATGAAACCTTAGTAGAATTTTCCTAAGTTAAGATTCCTACTACTATCATGCTTATCTTAGCTAGTAGAAAACAAGGGTGGAATATATATTCATGCTATGGAAAATTTCTAAGTCTGAGGACTTGTGTTTTGTTTAATAAAACAACTAAGTGGATGAATCACCTGGGTGGAATGGAAGGAATGGTTTGTGTTGAGTGGTTCACAAGGCCCATTTCTATGGTTTACCTTGTGTATCTCACTTGTGGATGGCCACCTAGGAACAAAGAGATTTGAGATGTCAAATGTTGAGAAGCTTCAAGTGCAGCCACATGGCAATATGGGCTCTGCCTGGATCATATAGGTTGCAATAACTTAGCCAAATGGACAGTTGGTGGTAGGGGTTTGATAGGTTGGAGCGCGTCCATTTTGGTCTAAGGTAAGGCTTCTGAAAGATCTTGTCTTGGTGAAACCAAGTCTTGTGGGGAAAGTGCACCACCTCTGCAGAGTGTAAAATCTAAGTACTTAGCCATGTCCCTGGCAAAGGACAATTTGAGCATCAAGACATGGAAGCTATCAAGAATCTCATCATCCCAATTTCTAAGTTAAAAACTTGTGGGTGAACAAGGGTTGAAGGATCACCAATTTCTATTGGGAGATGCCTTGGGAAAGATTTTTTCAAAGCAAAAACTTAGAGTTTTCAAATGATAAGGAAAATCTATTTTGAGCAATGCAAGCCTAAGCTCCACTTAGCCAAATGCATATAGATGATAGACTCCACTATACTACCATAGTATCACTTGCCAATACAATTCAAATGTATTGACCCTTGTGGCTGTAACTTGTTATGTTGCAGGTTTGTTTGATATTAGTGAAGTTTAATGATTAGGATTAAAAGTCTACAACCAACATGTCTGCCTGTGGCACTTTGAAGATGAAGGACCCCATGCTATTGTTATATTCTGCTGCATTGTAATGAGATAGCCAAATGAGATATGTAAGATGTAATAAATTATTTTATTCCTGGTTATAAAGTTGTATTATGACCTTTGTTTCTTGATATTACATCTTAACTGTGGATGCTAGCTATTGATCCAGGGACTAGCATTGTAAACACAGGGATCTCTACCTTATTAAAGGTTGGGACCCTTACAATTTAAGCCCTTTACTTCCATGGATTGTTTCTTCTTACTTTTCTCTCTCTTTCTAGTACTTCCTGGAATTCCGTCCATGATGACGTGAAGTCTGACAACTACCTTCTGGAGTATATAAACATCTAGAGGGTGCGCACTCTTTATTAGAAGTACTTAGATTGAGTTTAGCCATTGTCCACCTTCAAATGCACTTTCAAAGCAAGATGTATTCTCTGTTTTTTCCTTGTATTAGTTATACATATAGATGTAATAACCGCCAGTGCCTTCTTCTAGGTCAATAGGATTGGTACTACCCCCATATGGATCATATGTTCCATGCTAACATAACTGGTTTCTACTCCTTTACTAGGATCACAGGGTATAGGATTCTCCCTGGTTCCAGTGTAAGATTCTACTCCCCATCCATCATAATTCCCAACTGGAATACTTGAATTGGATGTTTCCTAAGTTTCCTGTTTGGTTTTATACTTGTCCATGGTCTACATGTTTCTAAGTCCCATTTAATAATAGGTATAGATTTCATACTATGGTCCATCAAACTCATTCTCTTCATACACCTCTTTAGAGAAGATTGTTCTACAATGCCTAGCTTCTCTATCCAAGTCCTTTTTGCATTCTATTTCTTTAGTAGGATCAACATACTCCTCAAGGTTGTATCCAACTCCTGGACTAGAACCTAATGTGTTTCATGATAGGTCTTGAGTAATGTCCTTCTATGACCTATGTATTCAGCTGCTCAAGTGGATTCAGTCTACACAATTGCAGTATGATCCAACTTATGTTCCGAATTTATAGAATCTTGAGGTATAGTAGTAAGACTACCTACCAATTTCCTTGGATTCTTGTTTTCCGAAGCCTAATTATTGCTTCTAGAATTGCTATTTGATACATCGCCGCCATACATCTTATATTCCCCGATGACATTACCTCTCTTATTCCCAACTCTTTTGGTAAGTTATGCACTATAAGGTACTTGACTAACACTTTCCCGTGTTGGAAACTGTAAACCTTGACAAAAAGTCGAGATTTGCAATTCCATATTCTATAAAAGTTGTATCGAAAATTCTGTGTAATCCTCTACATATTCCTATATACCACTTGAACATCACTTGGACATTCCGGTTTGGGTACCGAGATGTCATTCCTCACTGTAGATAATAGATTATAATTAGTCCTACCAGGTTATAACTTATTATTACCCCAAATTGCATCATAATAAAGAATTATCGCACTAGAAACATGACAACGTAATTCTCAAGTGAATATTCATCATATTTATAGAGAACTCTTTACCGTGGCTGCATACTTCCTACAAGTTCTACCCATTTAATAGGTTTCCAACCTAAGGTCAAAGCTTTTGCTCTGATACCAGCTGCGGTGACCCAGCATACCACTGCATGTCGTAGTATAATACAGTCGTGGACATAACACTCATGGAGTACCATTCCACAAATATTACATCCTCAGAGTGGTACAACAGAAACAAAGCAGGTCCACAAAATACATTATCATTATTACAACCAGAAATTACATGACGACTTTGAGATCCTCCTAGGTCCATAGAGGTATCCCGATGACTCAGCCTAAACTATAATAACTCGAAGAATAGAATAAAGAAGCAACTAAGGTTTATATGAGATTTAGTTATAGATAGAGGATAGAAATCTATGCTACTGAACTAGATCTCTAGATATGCTACATGTACACTTCAGATACGTCGGTCTCCATTCCATAGATATTTTCGTAATTATTCCCTTCGACACTTCCGGATACTTCTGGATCTTCATAGCGGAATTCTTCTTGGTCTTCAATTGGATATAGTATTTCCTCTTCCTGACCGTTATTGTCTTCAGAATCTAGCAAGGGTTAAGAAGATACTTTGAGTACGAACGTACTCAGCAAGTTCACTAAAAAGGAGTGTTTGATGCACTATATCTACAGCCACGGACCATAAGTCGTAGGCAATGCAGGTTTTCGTAAACATTTCTTCCAAGGTTGCTTTTATTCTAAAAATCTATGTCCGTCAGCCTTCACAGGTTTACCAAAACTTTCATGGAGTTCCTTTCCTGCAGCGTTCGCAGCACCTTCCCGGAACAGGGAGTAACAAGTTACAGTTCTTACACTCTGCATAGGTGCGTTACTTTACCCATGAGAGATCAAATCCCTGATGCACAACCGGGCGAATCTTTCCCATCCACACTTCCTATGGTGTGGGGCCTAGTAGATGATCCAAGCCAATCACTTTCCTTCTCCGCGACTCCGCATACACAGCAATTGTTATATGCCCAACCTCAAGGTAGACCTTTACCCGTATAAAACGGCTATACCTTAGTTGGATACACACAATGACCATTGACACTAGTAATCTGTCTTTTGTGAGCCCATATCCACGGTAGACCTTTCCCCGTATAAAATGGCTATACCCACGATCTGCAACTCACAAATGCCCAGAACAGTGTCCACTACATGCGAAAGGGAGCCGATCCAGCTGACTTCTCCGTCCCATTCCAAATCTCATGGTTAACGCGTAATATACGGCGCGAGAATCACTGGCGACATTGATTGTTAAGTCCTAGATGATACATTCTTGTGCAGTGGTATTCCAACTTCCAGATTTAATAGATTAGCTGATCATCCTGGATCAGTAACCAATAGTTCACTTTAATTTTGAAAATAGGGTTTCCGACCTTTTTGAAATGCAGGTGATGACAATACGGGATTTGTAAAATACTTTATAGAAAATAATCAAAGGGCATGAGCAAGTGTGAACTTGCCTTGATATAGCGAAGTATTATAGTCGAATATCTCGACTTGACCTTGGACCTCGGATTCTACAAAAATATCATCACTGCCCGGTAAGGACAATGTTTAAAGAAGCAATATGTTGTTATGCATAAGTAATGAGATGCATAATGCAAAATCCCAAGTAATTCTTCAATCATTGCCAGTGAGATATATTTATGATTTATTTAAGATTTTCTTTAGTTTAAGTTTACTTCATAAGGAAGATAAACATATAAAATATGAAGAGTAAAGTACAATTATAATATAATTCTAAGGTTCCACGATATTATGTACTTATTACAAGGTTCATGTTTTAAGTTGTCATGGCTTAAAGATATGGTATAGTATTTCTTTTGAAGTGGCAAAAAGAATAACATTTGAAGAAAATATTATTTAGGTTAAGTTATTCAACTTTGAAGATTAATAGGATTAAAGCTATGGTTTTGTAATAAGGTTATATTATAAGATTTTTCTAGATAAATAAAGTTTAATGAATTTGTTTTATAATTTATTTGGTGAATACTAAGTTTGCTAAATATGATTCTATATAATTGGGTCCACTAAATTTTAATACAAGCTAATGATTTGCAAGAATAACTTTGTAAATCCTTGACTTATAGTTAGTTAAGGATTTTTAAAAGAATATTATAAAGTTAATTGTTTACACCTAGATTATATATTAAATTATAATCATGGTTTAGAGTACTTAGAGTCAAAGGATTATGTTTTAAATAAGATCATTTCTTACTTAAGAAAGAGTTTTAAATAATTAACAAAGTAGCTATATTGTTTTTAATAATTTAGAAGTTATATGATTTAGGAACTTTAAAATGTTTTTACAATAATATACTTAGTATTTTTCTAGTAAATATACTTGATTAAAATCTTAAAAATGAATTTTATTTATTTTTAGGTATTATCTTTATTTTTATTTTATTTTTTCATAAAATTTCTTAATTATTTAATGTCTTTAAATATTTGTTTTATATTTTTTTTGTAAAAAATTTAAGCCATTATTTTTATGAGTTAAGAGATTTATTTTTATTCCTAAAAATGATTTTTATTTATTATTAGGAATTTTTCTAAATTTATTGAATTTCATTTAGATGTTTAAGGGTGTTAATATTTAGTTGCACTTTGTTTCACTTAAATAAGTAGTATTATATTTTTCTTAGGTAGATATTATTTTAATAAACATTTTGAGGTATTAAATATATTTTTCGGATTTTTCTACCTTTTTCTGGAATTTGAAATGTTTAGAGGGTATTTTGGTGATTTCCTTTACTCTTTTATTCTTATTTTTTTTATTTTTTTAGCATTTCCTAAACAAACTAAATTTGGCCCATTGGCCCATCTAATCTAATCCGTCCCAATTGGGCTTGGGGTCAAACCCCAGCCCCGGCCCAACTCACACCCTCCTCCACCAAATGCACACACACGCGACCCCTCTCTGTCTCTCCTCTTCCTCTGCCTTACACGCATGCGCCGCCGCTACTCCGGCTGTTCCTGGTGGCAACTGGCACAGCCGCTCGCCGGCGCTACCTCGCCACCACCTCCTATGCTCTATCCCCAGCAGCGCCCTCTCTCTCTCTCTGTTCCCAACCGCGATGCCCTAGCTAACCCTAGGTCTCTATTCCAGCTCCGGCCGCGGCGGATTTGCCTCGATGTTCCTTCTGTCGGCATGGCTCCGACCCTTTCTCCTTCTCTACTGAATCCATCTATTACCCCTCTCCCTATTCGGTGGGACGGCGGTGCTCAACCGCAACCCCGATGCCCCCTGGTTCATGGTGGCTTTGATATGATGTAGATGACGGTGTCGGTTGTGTTGGTTTGCAGATTCCAGCGGTGTGGCTTGGCACAGTGCAGAGCAAGGGCGATCTGTGTGCCGCCGTGCCGCGGGTGGATGTGGTGATGGTGTTTGTGTAAGGTAAAGTCCTCCCTGTGTGTGCACCACTGTGGTCGCGCGAGCCCTGCCTCGCCACACTACGGTGGTTGTGCCTCGGGCGTCAGGTAGACGCCCAGATGTTTATCTTCATCCCCCTCTTCCTTTCTCTCAAACCTCTCTGTCACATTATTTTGCGCTGGTGTATATGCATGGTTATGGATGGATGCCCCTTGTTGGTTATTGATGGTTGAGTTGTTAAACAATATTCTACTATGCCTCTGATTTGCATATTATTAGTAGTTGGAATTCTATTTTGAATAAACAGAGATGATCTCTAGTGGTATTGCCTTAAGAAAATGATCAGATATTCGTGCTATGGCTATGACAGTGACATGTGGGGATAAAAGGATTTTTCACAGATTTGCTTAAAATATACTTTCAATTATCTTCAGTTATTTGTCTATGGATAAATGATTTGGGTTAATCATGATGGCTTAACATTGATACTGTAGTGGGGAACTTAACCTCACTGTGGCTACTGTTATTAATGTTGGTAGTCTTGATAAGGACCAATATGGAACTTTTCTGCTTATACAAATTCTCTAACATGCATGGTTACTCATATCCTACAATCATGTATGCCAACTTGTGGTTTGGATTTCATTTTAACATACTGAGAGGATGTTCACCGTGTTTTGATGGTGGTTAGTTTAGCTGGAACTACAATGCTCCTGGTTAACTTTATACAGTGGCACTATTTGGATTCAAACACATGGTTTGGATAGAATTCCTTGGATTCTAAATGTATACTGCAATCTTAATGTCCTGATTCTTAACTTACTGAAGCTTTGCTTCAGGAAGTAGTTTTTCTATAACATTATATCTGTTAGATATGGCAGTAAAAATGAGATATGTTTCAGGTTGAAATGATGATTAGGATTGATCTTATTGCCTGTCCAGGTTGTCAGAGAGATCAGAATTTAAAGAATGATTCCTAGAATTCCTTTGTCTAGGAAAGTGATTAATCTTGTATGGATGTGTCTTGTAAGCAATGTTGGTGGCTTTTGTAGATTCACTAATGATATCACTGTGATGCCTCCCTTAGGATGGAACACAGTGATTTCCATTACTGTATAAGCTAAGCTTGCCAAGTGGAGTGTGGAAAAATGATATCCTCTAGTGTGGATGATCTAGATGCTGAAGCTTAATATGTGATCTTGGTCAATGATGCATAAAGCTGAGACCTAGATCTTTGAATGGATGGAATGATTCCTGGTGACTCTCACCTAGGAAAATGATTTAGATTGCTGAAGATTTCATAAAGTTGGTGCTTTGATTTATTGGTTATGTCCTATATGTAAGATTTGTAGCCTTTATAGATGATCTAGCTGTTGTGGTACATCTTTGGAGGATGCATAGTTGTCTAGATCAACTATATGATCTGCTAAAATATCTTTAACTAAGATTTAGTCCAATCCTTGCCTATGATGTGGTTCTGAGGCCAGATGTATAATAAGAACAAATACTTTTTGTCTTTTAACAGCTCTGGGATGAAATTAGTGTAGCACTTCTGCACTATACTGAGAGCTTCCTATTACCCTAAATCCATCTTGGGAAAAGAAAATAGGAGATCCACTAACATCAAACATTTTGGCTGTCTTAGAGAGGAATAGCAACCTTATGTTGAGCAGTATATGCTGATGCTTGGTATGTCTTAACTTGAGCTTGAGTAGCTCTTCCTGATGCTGTGATTTTGATCTTGTTAACCTTCTCCTCCCTGATCTGCTACTAGCCTCCTTCTTGATATTCTCCTCCTCCTTATCTTGTTTGATCCTAACCTACATTTTGATGGCTCATTGAAGCAACCAGATTTCTACGAGTACAGGATTGAAACTAGGTTGCTAGTGAGGTGGTTTGATCTGTGTGTTGTTGGGAAATCTAATAAGAACAGGTGATGTTCTTTGTGGTGCTCTAGAACTAGTGGAGGAATATGGGCTGGTGGTATGTGTGGGATGGATATGTTAGCAGCCCTGCTACGGCTGGTGCCTTTTTGCTTATCTACTTCATGTGTTAGCTATGGTGTTGACAACACAACAGCTGCATGTGTTGTGTGTGTGCTGCCTATATGCTTGATGTGATGTTATGGATCAGATACGATTAAAATATCTTGATATTTGCTGATGGTTCTACTCTTTGAATTTTATCTTGTACTAAATTGGTGAAACTTGCCCCATTTATGTCAATGATGCTGTGTTGAGACAAATTTGAAATAAGAACAGATACTATTTCATTTGGTGAAACTTGCCCCATTTTAATATGCTCAATGATGTGACAAAACAGTGCATCACACTGTTACTACTAAGAGCACCCTAATAAACACTAACCCCTTTCTTTTTGTATTAGTTTTTATTTGTTTGCAGGTACCAAGAAAAGTACAGGAATATTAACACTAGATAGGAATTTAGTTTTAGGTGTTTTCTTTTTATCCAATTTTTGTAAGTTCCTTTTCTGTCAAGAATTAATGTAAAGTCATTGTAATACATTGGTTTATCTTATTATTGTAACCATTCTTATTATTCCTTTATTGTAAAAGAATAATGTAATATATATTCTTTTAATAAAGAATTCTTCTATTTGTTTAATTATTGTAATTCATTTTCCAATTTCTAATTCTCTTATTTGTTTCATTGTAATATTCTTTTATTCTTTTATTGTAAAAGAACATTGTAATGTTTGATTTTAATAATCTTTATACTTTTATTTATAATACTTGTATTTGTATTATTGTGAATAATTATTTATAAGTCAAATTTCTTCCCTCATAACTCCAGAAAACAATACAGGTCATGTCAAAATTCATCTCACTCCCCTTCCGATGTCACTAAACCTAATTCATCGGAGTGAGAATTCTGATCACTCTAGTCTTTTTATTTGGCGAAAAAAATTCCCCGGATTTTCAGATGCATGCATGCAGATGCACAAAATCCTAAATCTACCCTTCGTTTAGTCCTAAATGCTGGGATGTTACATAAGGTAAACAGTACACATGTTCCATGAACAAGAGACCGTTGTTTTCTCCCTAGTAGCAACAACACATCTACAACCGAAGAGATTATTGTCATTTCCCTTGGAAACTAGAGGCATGAACCCACTATCGAGCATAAATACTCCCTCTTGGAGTCACTAGCAACTACTTGGCCAAGATAACCACTAGCAACGGAGAGCATGCAAGATCACAAACAACACAGACATGATAGAATCATAAAGATAGAACCATTAATCAAACCAACATAATAATCTCAATATCCATCGGATCCCCGCAAACACAGCATGCATGATTACAAATAGATTAGATCTTGATCATGAACGGAGCTCACAAGATCTATACATGAAATCACAAAGGAGGAGATACAACCATCTAGCTACTACATGGACCCACAGTCCAAGGTGGAACTACTCACGAATCATACCGGAGATAAGCCTCCTGGATGATCTCCCTCCGGCAGGGTGCCGGGAAGAGGTTCAGATCCCCCTAATCTAGGGACGATGGTGGCTGCGGCTAGAGACGGTTTCGTGGATTTCTGATCGAGTATTGAGAGTTTCTGCATCAGGGGCTTCTTATAGACGAAGGGGGAGACTGAGGCGGCCGCTAGGGCGACCAAACCCTAGATAGGCGCGGGCTAGGGCCCACCCGTGCATTGGGGGTATGGCCCCTCTGGCTGGCCCCTCCGGCTCTCCTCTAGACTTCTTGTTCCCCACGGAAAGTTATTGACTTTGGCCTTCGTCCCGTCCAATTCCGAGGATATTTCTTTACTAACTTTTCTGAAACCAAAAACAGCAGAAAACAGGCATCTGGCACTGTTGCAACTTGTTAATAGGTTAGTACCAGAAAACATGTAAAAAGCACCTCAAAGTGTAGACAAGTAAATCAAAGTAGATACTAAACAAGCATGGAGCATCAAAAATTATAGATAAGTTTCCAACGTATCATCCCGGGATGGGTTTGAGGATAATGAACACCACGCGTCGAAGGAAGCGGAGTAGAACCTGATCAACCTCGCAGGAAACCTCCGCATTCACAGGGAACAGAGCAGCAAAAACAACAAATCCAATCAGTCTCCTCAAAACCCTGTTCCCCCTCTGATACGTCCAAAACGTATTTACTTTCCCAAACACTTTTGCTATTGTTTCTCCGCTAAACATGTGTGATTTGGATACAACTAACACAGACTGACACTGTTTTCAGCAGAATTACCTTGGTGTCTAGTTTTTGTGTAGAAAATGAACTATCAGGAAAAATCTCGGAAAATATGCCAAAAATTATATTTCACCAGAAGCTCCACGGAGCCAGAAGACGAGACGGAGAAGGGGCCTAGGGGGCCCACACCCCTTCCAGGCGCGAGCCCACCACTGGTCGTGCCTAGGGGGTGCAGGCACCCCAGGCACCCCCTCGTCCCCCCTCTGCGCCTATAAGTTGCATCTCGACCTAAAAACAGAGGGGGTTCGATAGTTTTCCAGAAAGAGTTCCGCTCCGCCACCGCCACCGCCACCAGAAACAAAGATTCGGATCCAGAAACTCCGTTCTGGCACCCTGCCAGGACGGGGAATCTAGAGAGGATCATCGCCATCATCATCACCAACACCTCTCCATCAACCACCGATGTGTACCTCATCCATGAGTGAGTAATCCCCCGCTGTAGGATTGGTGTCAACACCCGGATTTTTAATCCCAGATGCATGTTATTCCATACATCGCAATCCAAGGATTACCATTTTTGCGAAACATAACAGATTGGATACCACAGTACATCATCCATTACAAACCATACATAAGGTCTTACACAAATAAGGATCTCATGATATAGTATTAATACAATTCAAGCAGCGGAATAACGTAATAATAACGATAGCGTAGGCGAAGCTCCATCTTCATGGTCATAGGCAATGCTAACGATGGGAGATGATCCTAGTTGTCGTAACCTTCCTGTTTTCCATCTTCCTGATACTCCTCTTCATAGTCTGGCCACGGGAATAGACAGGGACAAAGTAATGAGTACTCTTTAAGTACTCGCAAACTAATACTAACAAGTGAAGTGGTTTTGCGTAGGGTATACTAAGCTCTAGGGTTGTTTTGCAAAAAAGCCAGATTTATCTCTACCAAGTTCCGAAGCAAACAAAACTAGTTGAAAGTTTTATAACACCTAAGTGGGAACTTGAATTTCATGTCACAACTCTGTTGTGGTCAAGTCAAATTCACACAGCATTTCATAAGTCATTTTGAAAACATCTGACGATAGAACAGTATGGCCACTCCAACTGTCCATAACCGCGGACGCGGCTATTCGAATAGTTCGACACTCTGCAGAGGTTGTACACTTTCACCAAACATTCGATACATCCGTCAGGAACAATCCTGAAGTCACCATACACGGTATGCGGATAATCAATCCTAACCTTTCAATTACACACCCTAGTATAGGCACCTCTCCTGTGAGTTTGGCCTCCCAACCATGACCAACTGTCATCTTTGGAACTGCACATGTGGACAATCTTCACAAGGTAGCCTCAGCTCAGACCTTGGCCGCAAGGGAACCCATACTAAGGTATATAAATTTCCAGTCAAGCCCTACCCAAATTTTGGGTATTGTGTTTGTACGGTAAAATTGGAATGGTATCGCATCCAGACAACCATCAGTTTTATAAAGGGCTAAGGCTCATGCCTTAACATTTTCATTATCAAAATCATCTGGTGTTCGAGAACAGATGTCAAAACATTTCAGTAGAATGACTCATCATTCTAAGATTTTCATAACCATTTTCACCAAGTATTCCCATCTAAAGTTGCTCAAGTTTTATGCTTAGCACTAGCATCTACAAGTGGGGGTAAATACTAATGAGGGGTGGTAAACAAGTGTATCTCATCTAAATTCAATCTCATGCCTCAGGATGACATCAATATTTATCTAACTTAGGCTAAGTTTTATGCTCTTTATGCTTCCTTCAAATATCTTTCTAATATCTAGAAGTCACTAAGTAAACTTTTGATAGAAAGCCTTGATAAAGAAATAAAGGAATTAAGCTTGCAATATAAAACTGGGGTTTGGTATCATCAAGTGGGTATAATCACATATGCTTAAGGCATATAGTTGGCATAGTAACAAGCAAGTTTTAGCTTGCCAAGTCAACTAGTAGTATTAGGCTTGCAGGTATTAGCTTGCTCAGTTAATAGCTTGCCGTGTGTAGAGCAGTGGTTGAAGTTCTCCTCGGCTTCTTCCTCGTAGTATCCTCCTTCCTCCTCGTATCCTTGGTCGGTACTAGCGTCTATAAATAAATACGAGGTACACAATCACCAAACAATACTTAACTATTTCTATTTATCACACAAAGGTTCACACTAGATGATCTAGTATCATCACTATTATCACAAAGATTAAAGCACTTATCTTATTTATTTTATTTTAGAAAAATAATTTCTACTCATTGAAAAACTACTTAAGATTTAATATTGTCCTTTAAACATGGGATAATATTGACACATGTCATCACCACACATTTCAGTACATGGGAATGTGATTTAAAGTGGTGTCACAATTTAATAAAGTTTAACCTTTTTATTTTAATTAAATAAGATTACTAGAAATGCCTATGAGGCATTCTTTTATTATTTAATCATTATTTCTGCAAGTAAACCTATATATTTTTATATATTCTGAAAGGTATAGCTAAATGTGATTTTTAAGAGTTAGAATCAACTCAAAGCTTTCATGGTTGAATTTTGAAAAATGTTTGAATGTAGAAAAACTTCTGCCTTGTTATTTTTACCATGGGTGATCTATAATTCTAAATGATTTGAATCCAATGGGCTTGGATTAAGCACTCCAGTACCTTTCTAATAAAATTGGTTTCATGCATTTTGGTTTAGTGAATCGAATTGGGTTGATTTTTAAATCTAGGTACAGGACTAAGATTGAAATTAAAAGAAAAAACCTAAGTTTGAATCATTCGGTCGCGCAGGATGTTTAGCTGGGACGGCCCACTATGCATAGCGCGCGCGGGCTGGTTAAGTGAGCGACCCCACTCGTCAGTGAGACAGCGAGTGGTGAAGTGGTACGGGGCGATTAGGACCATGCGATCTAGCTCTAATCGAATGGTTGTGGTTCATCATCCACACCTGAACAGGACGCGGCGAGGCTGAACCCTAGCGTGGTCAGTGGGGGTCGACAAGGGCTCACCAGGGCTCCGGCGATTTTCGGCTATGGGGGCGAAGCACGAAGTCGACGACGACGATTCTCCTCGTAGCAGCAGCTCCTCGTGGGGCGGCTCCAATCGACGACGCCTCTCCTCCTCTGCAGCGGCAAACTCCGGTGCAATTTCAGCTACCTGGTGCTCTCCTTGCTCCGGGAATGAGTGGGGGGTATCAGTGAGAGGTGGGGAGTGAGATGGTGTGAGAAGTTTGAGCTGGGAGGGCCTCTATTTATATTGCGACGAGGGGACCGAATTGCGCGGGTGGAGCTCATAGGTGTCGTCAGCACAGCGTGCTAATGGCATGGGCGATGGTAGGGGAGGTGCGTTGCCTCCTGGTGTAGCTCAACGGCATCGTCACGCGGCGTGAGGCGGTGCTGAATGGTCGGAACGTTGCGGCGCTGTGGGTGGGTCCGACAAGTTTAATGGCGCACAGTGTGTGTGGTCTGCAAGGCGGCGAACGGGGCTATCTGGTGGGTTACTAGGGTGCTGGCGATCACGTATGCAAGCGGCGAGGGCGGAGCGCGGTCTGTGGGCTCGTGGCGCTGACGGCGCACTGGCGCGCTCTCGGCTCGCACGCAGAGCAACTGGGTGCGTGCTTGGCGGGTGGTCCAGTGGCTGGCTGCGCTCGGGGCTTGGACAGGGAGTGGCGGTGGACGGTGTTGCGTGTCCCTGACAAGGTTGGAGAGGCTAGTGCTTCCTCTTGCTCGCTGGCAACATGGGGGTGGCAATGGTGCTCTCGGCATGGTCACCATTAATGGCTAGGCTTTCTCATAGTGGTGTTAAGGATTGTTAAAGAGGCTAGATGATCTACTAAGAGTTTGCTGCAACCAGAGAGGGAACAAGGTTGGCCAAATTCATTGCTGCAAATAGTGTTTGATGTTTTGTTGTTTGCTGGTGACAACGTGTTTGATGAAATGGCCACAAGAAATTTATATTTGAATTTTGGATTCAAACTTGGTGGGTTTGCTAGGCACATACTAGGGAGTCTCTGGTTAGTTGGATTGGTCAAGGGGCACTGGTTTGGTTGGGTTTTGAAAAGGTGTGATCTTCACATATGTTAAAGATTAAATTTTGAATTGTGATTTGAATGAGGTTGCCAAATGTTTCTGCAAGTTTGAAAGGTGGGCTTTGATTCACTTTTACTTGGTCTTGCAAGGGGTGGAAGAATTTGAAAAGTTTCTTTTTGAAATCCTGGACTAGAAACACTCAAAGTGACCTAGTGAGCAAGATTGGCAAAAATGACCATTTGCCTTATTTGATTTGTTTTTTATTTTCTCTTGATTTTTTTCTGCTTGGAAATGTTTTAGATGATGTTATTTTCATCCTTAAACCATTCCTTGCTATTTAGGTTAATCACACAAGTCCATTCATGCATTCATCAAATCATCACATACACACATATATTCATTTGGTTTTTATTTAATAAAAGTTTTTTTGTTAACCCTAATTTTAGTGATTAGAGTTTGATGATCATGATCAATAGTTTTGGGATGTTACAAATCTTCCCTCCTTAAACAAAATCTTGTCCCGAGATTTGAGAAATATGAGAAAAGATTACCTAGGATTTAAAGAGATCGGGAAACTCTGTCTTAATGTGATCTTCTCGCTCCCAGGTAGCTTCTTCTTCAGTGTGGTTGCTCCACTGAATCTTGATAAACTTGATGCTTCGGGTCCTGGTTTTTCTGAAAGCTACCACCAAAATATGGATGGGTACTTTGGGATATGTCAGGTCTTCGTTGATCTCTATGATGCGGTGCTCAATGTTCTTGAAAACTTCGGTCTTCTCCGGAACTTCAAGGCATTTGCGAAGTAACGATATATGGAACACAATGTGCACTGCTGACATCTCCTCTGGTAGTTCCAATTGATATGATACTTATCCTCGACGATTCAGAAACTTGAAGGGTCCGATATATCTGGGGGCTAACTTTCCTTTGAGCTAGAAACACTGCATTCCCTTCAAAGGCGACACTTTGAGGTACACAAAATCTCTGATATTGAAAGCAAGGTCTCGACGTCTCTTGTCAGCGTAACTCTTCTGTCTTGACTGGGCAGTCTTAAGGTGCTCATGAATTTTGTGAACTTTCTCTTCTGCTTCTCGTAGGATGTCGGGTCCAAAGATCTGACTCTCTCCTACTTCCGACCAGTTCAAATGGGTACGACACTAGCTTGATAACTGTTGTTGTAAGAAAATTCCACGAAATGCAGATAGTCTTCCCATTTAGATCCATACTTTAGCACACATGATCTCAACATATCTTCGAGTATTTGATTTACTCGCTCCGTCTGTGCATCAGTCTGAGGGTGATACGCTGTGCTAAAATCCAATCGGGTTCCTAAACCTTCTTGGACTTTCTTCTAGAATCTCAAGGTAAACTGAGTTCCTCGATCTGAAACGATATTCTTGGGGACTCCGTGCAAACTGACGATTCTAGCGATGTATAACTCTTCTATCTTCGAACTCTGATATGTGGTCTTGACTGGTAAGAAATGGGCTACCTTGGACAATCTGTCAACTATGACCCAAATAGAGTCATTTCCCCTACTCGAAGTAGGTAATCCGGTGATAAAGTCCATTCCAACTGAATCCCACTTCCATTCCAGAATCTGTAATGGTTGCAACAGTCCTGCGGGTCTCTGATGTCCCACCTTGACTCTCTGGCAAATATCACACTTGGTGATATAGCTTCCGATTTCTCTCTTCATCTTATGCCACCAAAATTGCTCCTTCAAATCCTGATACATCTTTGTTCCTCCGGGGTGGATAGAATAAAGAGTATCATGGGCTTCCTTCAAAATCATTTCTTTCAACGCTGAATCTGCTGGTACACAGAGACGTCCTTTGTACCACAGAACTCCTTCTTCATCCTCGGTGAATCCAGGTACTTTGCCTGTATCAATACGACGTTTGATTCCGTCGATACTAGCATTTCCTTTCTGAGCCTCCTTGATCTGACTGATCAAAATGGGTTGAAGTTCTATGCTAGCCAAAAATCCTTCACTTACTAATTTCATTCAGAAATCTTCCATCTCCTTGTGCAAACTTGGTTGCTCCTTCAGAATCATGGAGTTCAAGCGGCACGACAATCTGCTAAGGGCATCTGCTACCACATTGGCTTTGCCGGGGTGATAATGAATGTCCAGGTCATAGTCCTTGATTAGCTCAATCCATCTTCTCTGCCTCATATTCAGCTCCTTCTGAGTGAATATATACTTAAGGCTCTTGTGATCCGAATAAATCTCACAATGGTTTCCCATCAGATAATGCCTCCATGTCTTCAGGGCTAGAACTACGGCTGCGAGTTCAAGCTCATGGGTAGGATAATTATGTTCATGCTGTTTCAGTTGTCGGGATAGATAAGATATAACTTTTCCTTCTTGCATCAACACACATGCGAGACCTATCTTGGATGCGTCACAATATACATCAAAGAGATTCGTGATATCTGGCATGATCAAGATTGGGGCATAAATCAATCTCCTCTTGAGTTTCTGGAAACTCGCTTCACATTTGTCCGTCCATTCAAACTTCTTGTCCTTCTTTAACAATTGGGTCATGGGTCTGGAGATACTCGAAAATCCTTCTACGAACTTGCGGTAGTATCCCGCTAATCCGAGAAATGCATGAACTTGGGTTTGAGTGGTTGGGGCTTGCCAATCTTCATCATCCTTCACATTTGCAGGGTCAACGGAAATTCCTCCTGCTGATACAATATGTCCGAGGAATCCTACCTCTTGTAACCAGAATTCACATTTGCTAAACTTGGCATACAGCTGATGCTCCCTAAGGGTTCCAAGAATGGTCCTTAGGTGTAGCTCATGTTCTTCTTCCGATTTGGAAAAAATCAGAATGTCATCGATGAAAACAACGACAAACTTATCCAGGAAGTCCATAAAAATCTTATTCATGAGGTTCATGAAATAAGCGGGGGCATTGGTTAATTCAAAAGGCATGACAATATACTCGTACAATCCATATCTGGTGGTAAAGGCAGTCTTTGGAATATTCTCTGCGCGAATCTTGAGTTGATGATAGCCAGTTCTAAGGTCAATCTTAGAAAACACTTTGGCACCAGTCAACTGGTCAAACAGGTCTTCTATCTTGGGAAACGGGTACTTGTTCTTGATGGTGACATCATTCAACTTCCGATAGTCCGTACATAAACAGTTACCTCCATCTTTCTTGTCCACAAACAAGAAAGGTGATCTCCATGGCAACGCATTTGGTTGAATCAATCCAATTTCCAGCATGGCATCCAGTTGCTTCTTCAGTTCCACTAGTTCAGACGGGTTCATACTATATGGTCTCTAGGCTATGGGTCCGGTTCCAGGAATTAGTTCAATGATAAACTCGATATTCCGATCTGGGGGCATACCAGGCAAAACATCTGGAAATACATCAAGGTATTCACAGACTATCCGGAATTGGCCAATGGTTGGTTGGGCTATACTCTTGTTGCACTTGAATTGACGGGGAAAAGGTTTCAGATACATGCTCGACTGATATTCTGGTTGTACTGGTCATGGTTATGGCTTTCTTGGCACAGTCGATTAATCCTTTATGTTTGGACATCCAATCCATTCCTAGTACTACTTCCAAACCTTTAGTTCCGAGTACTATTAGATTATCATAAAAATATATGCCATGGATTCGTATAGTTACGGCTTTGCAAATTTGTCTAGCTTTGGTGGTTGAACCAGGTATTTGAACTATCATAACATGCTTCAATTTGGTGGGTTGAATCTTACTAGTGCATGCAAATTCTTCAGTAACAAACAAGTGCGATGCTCCAGAATCAAACAACACTCTTGCAAGTACTAAGTTAACAGAAAACATACCCATCACGACATCTGGCGCTTCTTGGGCTTCTTCAGCATGCATGAGAAAGAGATGACCATTGCGGTTGAGCGAGTTCCCTGGGGCAAACCTTCTTCCGGGCTGAACACGATGCTCCTGCTGAGCTAGGGCATTTGAATTGGGGGATGCGGCAATATTCTTGGGGCACTCATTGGAATAGTGACCCTTGGTTCCACATTCATAACAAGTCACTTGCGACTTGTCCGTTGCTGCAACAGGCACAACATTGCTTCCAGTCCTTGGGGTAGTGTTGGTGTTGGTGGCGACATTGTTGTTGTTGAACTTAGGCGGAGCACGGTTGAAATTGCTAGAGTTGTCGGGGTTGTTGTGATTTCCTCCGGGCCTTGGGTTTCCATGGTTGGGATAGGTTGGACGGTTCATCGGGGGTTTCTTGGTTCTTGGGGCAAATCCCGGAGATGGGTTGGGGTGATACTTTGGTGTATGGTGGTTTCCTGGTTGATGCATCATGCGACGCTTACTGTTCTCATTAGCTTGGTTGATCTTGCCTTCCATCTGAATGGCAGAATCCACTAAGGCTTCAATATCAGCAAAGGGGATATTGACTAACACTGTTTGCATTTCATCATGCAGGCCATTCAGGAACCTCTCCTTCTTCTTGGCTTCGGTATCTATCTCATGTGGAGCATACCTAGCCAATGACAAGAATTTGTCACGGTATTCTACTACGGTCATCCTGCCTTGCTTCAGTTCCCTAAATTCATCTCTCATACTCTTGATCAAACCCGGTGGCACATGGGTTCTGCTGAACTTGACTTTGAACTCTTCCCAAGTCATCAGCTGACCTCCTGTCATTGCGCGAACACTGTTCCACCATGCTCTTGCATGTCCATCCAGGTAGTGGGTGGCAAACAATACTTTCTCGTTGGCTTCCACTCCTGCAACCTCCAGATTGTTCTCCATGGTTTGCAACCAATCGTCTTCATCTAGGGGTTCTTCTGACATAGTGAAAACAGGTGGATTGGTGTTCTGGAAATTCTTGAGCTTACATCCATGGGTGTCCTGATTTCCATGGCCTTGATTGTTGTTTGCCATCTGACCTATCTATTGAAGGGTGACTAAGTTGGCTTGACGTTTGGCTCTTTCGGCTTCGCGGTCAGAAACTAACATTTGCAAGAGTTGCAACATTGGGCCCGGGGCTGAAGTGCTTCCTCCGAGAGGCATCTGCAGATTGAGATAGATTATGCGAAAAGAGGGAAATTTCTAAGGTTCTGGGTTTTTGTAAAGTTTTTAAAGTTTGACTCATATTTTTCTAGCAACTTGCTTTTCATTCATAGCACAGGATACAAACACACACCATAACAAAGAAAACCAGATGGTTTTAAGAACCATTCTGTGAAGCTATGATACAGTGGGACCGAATACTACTCACTAACGCTAGTGCTCAAGTGCTACTACTCTGAGTCAGTGTCCTCATCATCCTCATCATCATCATCATCATCGATGAAGGCGAAGTCATCCTCATCGGTGAAGAACTCCATGGCCTGATCCTCCAGAAAGTCATCATCATCGCTAAGGTAGGAGTAGGGGTCTCCACGAAGGTCTTCCCCTGCATTCTCCCTCTCCTCCAACTGCATATCTCTCTCGTGGATGTTCTCCTCCAAATCCGTGATCCGGTGGCGAAGACGGGCAATGATGCGCTCCTTCTTGTCGAGCTGACGGCGACGAGACTTGTGATCCTTCACTAGCATGACGATGGTCTGATCCTTCTTGGCGGCGATGGCGTACTTGTGGTTAGCGTAGGAGCGGGCATTGTCCAACTCCTTCTGACGGTCATACATCATGAAGCTGATCAGGTGGTCCAATTGACTCTTCAGCTCGTGGTGGTATGGGGCCTCTAGTGGCTGTCCCATAACATCACGCCTTGGGTAGAACTCAAAGCGGGTACCCTTGATTAGATTGATACTCTGCCCACACAGACGGGCAAGAGCTTCCTGCGTAGCCCTGGCAAGTCCATCGAGCCAGTTGTTCTCTCTCAAGGTGAACTGAATTCCCTCTGTGGTGGGGGGTTCAATCTTTCCCCGGAGACTTAAAACAACTAGCCACTGCAAATCCTCCCCTTCCTGATCATTCAGTTGAGCTCCGAAGAACTCGGGGTGCGGACGCTCTAGCATCTCCGACAGCTGGTCCAAATATACGCTCAAAGATGAGGTCTCCTCCATTCCCCAACTGATAAAACTTGATGTACTTCACGCCCATCTATAGGAATATAGGATGAGTAAGTTAGTAGAGTGATCAAGTGTGTCAAATTTTTAAGTAAGTTTGGTAAGAATTTTTTAGGAACATGAATTTTCATGAAGAAATCCAAGTGATAAGAATGAGAATAAGTTTTTATAAATACTCACTTCCTTTGGTTTTGAAACAAAGTTTTTGATTCAAACGTCCATTCTAATCTAGGGTCTCCTATGGTCATGATGGCTCTGATACCAACTTGTCAACACCCGGATTTTTAATCCCAGATGCCTGTTATGCCATACATCACAATCCCAGGATTACCATTTTTGCGAGACATAGCAGATTGGATACCACAGTACATCATCCATTACAAACCATACATAAGGTCTTACACAAGTAAGGACCTCATGATCCAGTCTTAATACAATTCAAGCAGCGGAATAACATAATAATAACGATAGCGGAGGCGAAGCTTCATATTCATGGTCACATGCAATGCTGACAATGGGAGATGATCCGAGTTGTCGTAACCTTCCTGCTGTCCATCTTCCTGATACTCCTCTTCATAGTCTGGCGAAGGGAATAGCCACGGACAAAGCCATGAGTACTCTTTAAGTACTCGCAAACTAATGCTAACAAGTGAAGTGGTTTTGCGTAGGGTATACTAAGCTCTAGGGTTGTTTTGCAAAAAGCCAGATTTATCTCTACCAAGTTCCAAAGAAAATAAAACTAGTTGAAAGTTTTATAAGACCTAAGTGGGAACTTGAATTTCATGTCACAACTCTGTTGTGGTCAAGTCAAATTCACAAATCATTTCATAAGTCATTTTGAAAACATCTGACGATAGAAACAGTATGGCCATTCCAACTGTCCATAACCGCGGATGCGGCTATTCGAATAGTTTGACACTCTGCACGGATTGTACACTTTCACCACAACATTCGATATATCCATCAGGAACAATCCTGAATTCACCATACTCAGTATGCGGATAATCAATTCTAACCTTTCAATTACACGCCCTAGTATAGGCACCTCTCCTATGAGTTTGGCCTCCCAACCAGGACCAACTGTCATCTTGGGAACTGCATAGGTGGACAATCTTCACAAGGTAGCCTCAGCTCAGACCTTGGCCGCAAGGGAACCCATACTATGGTATATAAATTTCCAGTCAAGCCCTACCCAAATTTTGGGTATTGTGGTTGTACGGTAAAATTGGAATGGTATCGCATCCAGACAACCATCAGTTTTATAAAGGGCTAAGGCTCATGCCTTAACATTTTCATTATCAAAATCATCTGGTGTTCGAGACACATGTCAAAACATTTTAGTAGAATGACTCATCATTCTAAGGTTTTCATAACCATTTTCACCAAGTATTTCCATCTAAAGTTGCTCAAGTTTTATGCTTAGCACTAGCATGTACAAGTGGGGGTAAATACTAATGAGGGGTGGTAAACAAGTGTATCTCATCTAAATTCAATATCATGCCTCAGGATGACATCAAGATTTATCTAAGTTAGGCCAAGTTTTATGCTCTTGATGCTACCTTCAAATATCTTTCTACTATCTACAAGTGACTAAGTAAACTTTTGATAGAAAGCCTTGATAAACAAATAACGGAATTAAGCTTGCAATATAAAACTAGGATTTGGTATCATCAAGTGGGTATAATGACATATGCTTAAGGCATATAGTTGGCATAGTAACAAGCAAGTTTTAGCTTGCCAAGTCAACTAGTGGTATTAGGCTTGCAGGTATTAGCTTGCTCAGTTAATAGCTTGCCTTGTGCATAGTAGTGGTCGAAGTTCTCCTTGGCTTCTTCCTCATAGTATCCTCCTTCCTCCTCGTATCCTTGGTTGGTACTAGTGTCTATAAATAAATACGAGGTACACAATCACCAAACAATACTTAACTATTTCTATTTATCACACAAAGGTTCACACTAGATGATCTAGTATCATCACTATTATCACAAAGATTAAAGCACTTATCTTATTTATTTTATTTTAGAAAAGTAATTTCTACTCATTGAAAAACTACTTAAGATTTAATATTCTGCAACTAAAACATGGGATCATGTTGACACATGTCATTGCCACACATTTCAGTACATGGGAATGTGATTTCAAGTGGTGTCACAATTTAATAAGGTTTAGCCTTTATTTTATTAAATAAAGTGACTAGAAATTCCTATGAGGCATTCTTTTATTATTTTATCATTATTTCTGCAAGTAAATCAATATATTTTTATATATTCTGAAAGGTATATCTAAATGTGATTTTTAAGAGTTGGAATCAACTCAAAAACTTTCATGGTTGAATTTTGAAAAATGTTTGAATGCAGAAAAGCTTATACCTTGTTATTTTTACCATGGGTGATCTATAATTCTAAATGGTTTGAATCCAACGGGCTTGGATTAAGCACTCTAGTACCTTTCTAATAAAATTGGTTTCATGCATTTTGGTTCAGTGAATCGAGCTGGGTTGATTTTTGAATCTAGGTACAGAACTGACGTTGAAATTAAAAGAATAAACCTAAGTTTGAATCGTTGGGTCGCGCAGGATGTTTAACTGGGCTGGCCCACTATGCACAGCGCGTGCGGGCTGGTTAAGTGAGCGACCCCACTCGTCAGTGAGACAGCGAGTGGCGAAGCGGTACGGGGCGATTAGGACCGTGTGATCTAGCTCTAATCGAATGGTTGTGGTTCATCGTCCACGCCTGAACAGGACGCGGTGAGGCTGAACCCGAGCACCCGAGCACGGTCAGTGGGGGTCGACGGGGGCTCACCGGGGGCTCCGGCGATGGTCGGCGATGGGGGCAAACGACGAAGTCGACGACGGCGATTCTCCTGGTACCAGCAGCTCCTCCTGGGCGGCTCCAATCGACGGCGCCTCTCCTCCTTTGCAGCGGCGAACTCCGGTGCAATTCGGCCACCTGGTGCTCGCCTTGCTCCGGGAGTGAGTGGGGGGTATCAGTGAGAGGTGGGGAGTGAGATGGTGTGAGAAGTTTGAGCTGGGAGGGCCTCTATTTATAGTGCGACGAGGGGACCGAATGGCGCGGGTGGATCTCGTCGGTGTCATTGTCACATCGTGCTAATGGCATGGGCGACGGTAGGGGGCAATGCGTTGCCTCCTGGCGAAGCTCAACGGCATCGTCACGCGGCGTGAGGTGGTGCTGAACGGTCAGAACATCGCGGCATTCTGGGCGGGTCCGACGGCAAGTTTAATGGCGCATAGTGTGCGTGGTCCGCGCGGCGGCGAACGGGGCTGTCTGGCGGGTTACTGGGGTGCTGGCGATCACGTATGCAAGCGGCAAGGGCGTCACGTGGTCTGTGGGCTCGTGTCGCTGACGGTGCACTAGCGCGCTCTCGGATCGCACGCAGATCAAATGGGCGCGTGCTTGGCGGGTGGTCCAGTGGCTGGCTGTGCTCGGGGCTTGGACAGGGAGTGGCGGTGGACGGTGCTGCGTGTCCCTGACAAGGTTGGAGAGGCTAGTGCCTCCTCTAGCTCGCTGGCGACATGGGGGTGGAAATGGTGCTCTCGGCATGCTCACCATTAATGGCTAGGCTTGCTCACAATGGTGATAAGGATTGTTAAAGAGGCTAGATGATCTACTAAGAGTTTGCTGCAACCAGAGAGGGAACAAGGTTGGCCAAATTCACTGCTGGAAATAGTGTTTGATGTTTTGTTGTTTACTGCTGACAAGGTGTTTGATGAAATAGCCACAAGAAATTTAAATTCGTGGGTTTTCTAGGCACATACTAGGGAGTCTCTGGTTAGTTGGATTGGTCAAGGGGCACTAGTTTGGTTGGGTTTTGAAAAGGTGTGATCTTCATATATGTTAAAGATTAAATTTTGAATTGTGATTTGAATGAGGTTGCCAAATGTTTCTGCAAGTTTGAAAGGTGGGATTTGACTCACTTTTACTTGGTCTTGCAAGGGGTGAAAAGAATTGGAAAAGTTTCTGTTCGAAATCCTGGACTAGAAACACTCAAAGTGACCTAGTGATCAAGATTGGCAAAAATGACCATTTGCCTTATTTGATTTGTTTTTAATTTTCTCTTGATTTGTTTCTGCTTGGAAATGTTTTTGATGATGTTATTTTCATCCTTAAACCATTCCTTGCTATTTAGGTTAATCACACAAGTCCATTCATGAATTCATCAAATCATCACATACGCACATGCATTCATTTGGTTTTTATTTAATCAAAGTTTTTTTGTTAACCCTAATTTTAGTGATTAGAGTTTGATGATCATGATCAATAGTTTTGGGATGTTACACTAGGGGATGATAGGGATTGGATGAATTCTATCATGTAATCGAATAAGATTGTTAGGGCATAGTGCCTAGTATCTCTATTAGTGTTATTTGACTTTATTGGAACTTGTTGTGCTTAATGCTTGTCACTAGGGCCCGAGTGCCATGATCTTAGATCTGAACTTATTATTGAATCATTATGATAGTATTGTTTGTGATCTTATCTGCAAGTTGTGTACACATATCATTGTTCGGATCCAAAGGCCCCAAAGTGACAATAATTGGGACAACCGGAGGGGATGGCTGTGGTGTGAGGATCACATGTGTTCATGGAGTGTTAATGCTTTGCTCCGGTGCTCTATTAAAAGGAGAACCTTAATTGCCAGTAGTTCCCTAGAGGCCCCGCTGCCACGGGCTGGCTGGACAAAAGATGTTGTGCAAGTTCTCATTGTGAGCACGTATGACTATATTTGGAGCACATGCCTAGGATTGTTTAGTACTTGGATGCTTGTTATTATTTATCTGCAATGCTCTAGATCTTGGAGTTACATGTTTAGACTCATCCATGCAACGCCGGGCGTTCAACCCTATGCCTACCGCACTCGAATCCCACTATTTACTGTTACTGTTACTATTGCTCTTGTTTTGCTGTTGTTGTTGCTATTACAAATTGTTGCTACTGATAAACTTCTGTGAGCAAGAACTATACCTAGGTGCATCCGACTTGACAACTCATTTGTTAAGGCTTGCAAGTATTCTTTGGCTCCCCTTGTGTCGAATCAATAAATTGGGTTATACTACGCGCGAAGACTCGTGCGATCCCCTATACTACGCGCGAAGACTTGTTTTTCCTTCCGTATATCCATGCCATGAATTTATGAGAACTGCGGGGATCCTCCATGATTTCCAAACTATGGTTACGAATGCAGGGTTGGAACACTTTGTTGAAGGTGAACCAATCCAATATTTTAAGCTAACCATGGATTTTGTGCAGGACTTCTAGTTCACTTGGTCTACATCTAATCCCATGGTACATTACAAAATATATAATATACCTGTCGACCTGCCTTTTGCTGATTTCTGTGCAGCAATTAGAGTACCTCAGTGGGGATCTTGTGAGAAGATCAAGGAGAGGACCAAGTCACTTATGGATTTATATGCTGAGATTTGCCAAGGTTTCTACTTCTCAAAGGAAAGTGGTAAAATTCGAAACATTCAGTTCCTAGCCATTAGATATTTTGCCTATTTCGTTACCAAGTGTGTTCTTGCTAGAAAGATTGGTAGAAAGTTATATTCTTTTGATCTATCTTTTATCACAACCGCTTTGAATAGGAATAGATCTTATAGCCTGGGTGATTTTATAGCTCACCGTCTCACCACCAACCGCGACAAGGGTGGAATTTGTGGAGGTCTCATTGCTTCTAGGTTACTAGCTTTCCATGGTTTAGAGCCTCACTATTCATATTATCGGTTCCCCATAGAGAGGCTTGATCTTGAATCCATGATTCAGCATGGTTTTGTTTCCTTGGGGGCTAATGTGAGAAGTATACCGTATGAATTATCTTTTTCCTAGCAAGGTTGGATAAAGGGTAGGACTGAGAAAATAGTTTATTTGCCTACACCTACTTTGTTTAATTTTGATAACAGGTAAGGATGGTCGCTCACGGAGTAAGAGTTTGACACTTATGTGGCGGAGCTCTCCCAGCAATAGGATAATGTTGAAGAGGATGCCAAAGAAGATTCGGTTCAGCCCTCCAACTTGGGAGAGTCTTCATACCATCAGCCCTCATTTGATTGGGGCGCATCTTCTTCTTCATCGCAATCGCCTGACTATGATCATTCCTATGATGACCCACCAGCTTGGAGTTACTACCCGCGCTATTGAGCCCCACTTAGGCCAAAAGCCTAAGCTTGGGGGGAGGTATACCGACATCACACTCATATATATATATATCATGTTCGGTCGGTTCTTTGTATATCCATTGTTTCACTTTCTTTTGGATTTTGTTGCTTCTTTCTCAAAAACACAAAAATACCAAAAATATTTTAGTCGTTTCTCTTGGTTTATTTCTTTGCTTTTTGGTTTTGGTTTACCTTAAAAGAAAAATCCAAAAAGATTTTTCTTTGTTTGTTTCTTGTTTGGTTTGCCTTTTCTTTGTTTGGTTTTGCTTTGTTTGCTTTTTTAAAAAAATCGAAAGCACCAAAAATATTTGTTGTTCTTCTTTGGTTTTGTGAGTTCTTTGCAGAGTTCAGCCGTCCTCAGTGGATTTTGGTTTCATGTTATTATTCAAATCACACAAGTGAACGGAAAAAATGAAGATTAAGACAACTTGAGGAGTGGTAAGAGGCTGGTAACGAACTCTATTTGTTTTCAATTTTGTACATATACTCATCATTGTGAGCATGCTTAGCCTGTTTGTGTAAGGTTTATGTCATTATGGATGCTTAGTAGTTCTTGCTTTCTTGTGATTAGCTCCATCTTGCTAATAGTTTGTAGCATGTCATATGAATGTTTCCTTGCATTGTTTTATTCATGCTTTGGTATGATATTGTGGCATCCTCCTCTCAATGTTTCATGTGAATTGACTTGCCACATGCTCATGCATGCATATGACTAATCAATAGTCAGTAAGCCTTGATGATTTATTTTGCCTCAGAGTTCTTGTATCACTTTTATGCCATAGTTAGTCATGTTTTGTTGCAAGCATGATTATGACAGTTATTGCTCTCTCGTTTGTCGCTCCCTCTCTATTGCTAGTCTTCACTTGCACTGAGTATGAGGTCTGCCTGTGCTTCCAAACTCCCAAAACCAATATTGCCAACAGTGTCCACCATACCTACCTATTAGCATCATTTGCTACTTCAGTGCATATTTTATATGCCATGTTTTCTTCCAAATAAAATGTTTGCCTGTTTTGAGAAAGTTAGTTAGTAAAGCTCTCACGAACTTGATGGCACACTTTATTCCTTACGCTTAATAACCCTGGACAATTGTGACCTGTCCATGAAAGTTATATGCTTGCAAATTATATGTTGGGAGTCAGCAGAACCGTGTTGTCACGGGGAACGCTTTCAACACTTTTTGGATATCTCATCCAGTTGATACCTTGCTCTTTTGTTTGCGGATGTCGACGGTGTGAAATAAAAGGGGAGTTTGTGAGTTCATGGAGTCTATACATTGTGTTAGAGAAACACCTAGGTCGCTAGCCTAAGCCATGCCTAATCATGGTGGAAACTTGCAGCATCACCATAATGAGCATTTATGAAGCATCCTCAATAAAAAGCTATACACATAGTAAATAAAAAGATCGCTGAGATGCTCATTGTCTGCTTGCCTTGTGATTTTGAGAACGGGATAGCTCCTGTATCAAGTGCAAGGGGTACCCCATTGGCGGTTCTCTATGATATGCATGTATTTACAATGACAAGAACTTTTAGGTAACCAAAGTTGAGTAGCATGCGGAACGGCCCTCGTACTCAAGGGACATGGGATTTCCAGTTTATGGTCTATCAAGCATATGATTTAGAGTGGACCTCACTTTCACCTTAACCATATGAAGATGCCTATGATAGGGGCAATGAGAGCTCAAAGCTAATGAGTACATTCCTTTCAGCATTTGGAAGCCTTTAAAAATTTACAAAACCTTTTCACAACCTTGTTGAGTCACCACTTATTCTATGAGCACCTTCTTGAGAGCATAGTTGTCATTCTTGTGTTTGTTTCAAAATTTGGTTAATTATGTCATGACTTTGATGCTTGTATCTCTGGTATCTTTATCTCTAGTCTTCACTTGAACTTCAGAGGTGCCTTGGCATTTATATTGTGCTCTACAAACAAAGGCAAGCGAGATACCACTCTATCATACCTTATTATGAGCATTGCAATGTTGCTTATGTTTATGTTTCATGCTACTTATTATTATTGAGTTGGTTTCTCTTCATAGCTTGCAATGACTATTGAGTAGACTTAGTTGCATACTATTTATTATGAATTGTATAAGCATCTACTCCTATGCTGAGAATATTTACATCATATGAAGCAAATGTGTTCATGAAAGTTCTTTTATCGCACTCAGTTTTAAACTGAATTGCTTGAGGACAAACAATAAGCTAAGCTTGGGGGGAGTTGATACGTCCAAAACGTATCTACTTTCCTGGACACTTTTGCTATTGTTTCTCCTCTAAACTTATGTGATTTGGATACAACTAACACGGACTGACGCTGTTTTCAGCAGAATTATCTTGGTGTCTAGTTTTTGTGCAGAAAATGAACTATCAGGAAAAATCCTGGAAAATATGCCAAAAATTATATTTCACCAGAAGATCCACGGAGCCAGAAGATGACACGGAGAAGGGGCCCACACCCCTTCCAGGCGCAGGCCCACCACTGGTCGCGCCTAGGGGGTGCAGGCACCCCCTCGGCCTCCCTTTGCGCCTATAAGTTGTCTCTCGACCTAAAAACTGAGGGGGGGGGTCGATAGTTTTTCAGAAAGATTTCTGCTCCGCCGCCGCCGCCAGAAAATGAAGATTCGGATCCAGAAACTCCGTTCTGGCACCCTGCCGAGACGGGGAATTTGGAGAGGATCATCGCCATCGTCATCACCAACGCCTCTCCATCAACCACCTATGTTTCCCTCATCCATGAGTGAGTAATCCCCCGATGTAGGCTTGGGGATGGTAGGGATTGGATGAGTTCTATCATGTAATCGAATAAGATTGTTAGGGCATAGTGCCTAGTATCTCTATTAGTGCTATTTGACTTTGTTGCAACTTGTTGTGCTTAATGCTTGTCACTAGGGCCCGAGTGCCATGATCTCAGATCTGAACTTATTATTGAATCATTATGATAGTATTGTTTGTGATCTTATCTACAAGTTGTGTACACATATCATTGTCCGGATCCAAAGGCCCCAAAGTAACAATAATTGGGACAACCGGAGGGATGGCTATGGTGTGAGGATCACATGTGTTCACGGAGTGTTAATGCTTTGCTTACGTGCTCTATAAAAAGGAGCACCTTAATTGCCAGTAGTTCCCTAGAGGCCACGCTGCCACGGGCTGGCTGGACAAAAGATGTTGTACAAGTTCTCATTGTGAGCACGTATGACTATATTTGGAGCACATGCCTAGGATTGTTTAGTACTTGGATGCTTGTTATTATTTATCTGCAATATCCTAGATCTTGGAGTTACATGTTTAGACTCGTCCATGTAACGCCCGTCCATCCATCCCTATGCCTACCGCATTCGAATCCCACTGTTTACTGTTACTATTACTATTGCTCCTATTTTGCTGTTGCTGTTGCTATTACAAACTGTTGCTACTGATAAACTTCTGTGAGCAAGAACTATTTTCAGGTGCAGCTGAACTGACAACTCAGTTGTCAAGGCTTGAAAGTATTCTTTGGCTCCCCTTGTGTCGAATCAATAAATTGGGTAATACTACCCGCGAAGACTATTGCGATCCCCTATACTTGTGGTTCATCACCCTCAGGTGCAGTACACACGGGGTGGCCCAAGCTAATTCACCAATACACAAGTGAACCCGCTCTTTGTTGCACGCAGCCCCATGTCTAGGACCAATCTGGGAGCAATGGTGTGCCCCACGGGCCTAGCTTGAATGACATGATCCCAGCCATACGGGACATGTCCATCATTGAAACTTCGCATGACAGTGTTACAGATGTACTGATGGAAAATGTAGAATCTGTGCTTGGGAAGCGCGGCGTCGAGGAGGAAGAAGGCCAAGAAGCCAAGGGTGATGAATAGAAGCTTAACCTTAGCCTCACGCTGAATACTAGGACCATGATCTGGGGTGAACCAAAGCACGGGCGTGTGATCAGAACATCTCACTCGGCGAGCGGGTCCAAGGGCGCAAGCAATGGGAAGATGGCTGCTACGGAGAGGAAAACCGGACCGGCAGGATCCGGTAAACTAGCGAGACCTCATGTTTGGTCTCGCCAGGGGCCATGAATTTCTTATCCTTCAACTGTCGGGGAGCTGGGAATACCCCGACAGTTCGTGAGCTGGCCGTGATTTCCCAAGTTTGGTGTCCTCGTTTATTTTTTCTTTGTGAAATTGGGCAGCATAAGAATAAGATGCGTCATATGCGTCATAGGTTAGGTCTTAAAGGTTTTGCAGGGTTTAGTAGTTATGGTTTAAGTGGTGGTTTAGCGTTGTTTTGGCATGAACAATTATGTGTCGATGTGCAAGAAGTTAATGAAAGATATATTGATGCGTACGTACGTGAGTCCCCTACTCCACCATAGTGGCGGCGTATAACTTGTGTCTATGTTGAACCACGTGTGGAGGATAGACATCGTGTGACACCCCCAGGATCAGGGCTAAACAAATCCCAGACCTCCGTCTGACATAAGCTTAACCTTAAGCTCGAGGATATCCAGTGAAGAATCGATAACACAGCAGTGACCCTACGACACAAAAATTATTACAGCAAGCTCATAACCGAGAAGAGAACCAAATTATTACAAGCAGAGGTCACTGACCATAAACATCAACCAACGGAAGGCAAATTATGCTATTAAGTATAGCAAACTTAACAAATGTCCTAAGAGGCCTGAAGCATAACGATGACGTCCCAGCCTAGAAAATCCAGGCTGCCGGCCGGGAACCCCAAGCTACTCGTTGATGTCGATGTAGTACGGAACTCGTCTTCAGGTGAACACTTACTCTGCCAAAATTATCAACAAAGCAAGGGTGAGTACAGGGTGTACTCCGCAAGACTTATGGCTGGTGGAGTTGTTTTGCATAAAGCCACTTTTGTTTATAAAACAAGAGGGAGAAGAAGCTCGTCTATTCAGAGTATTTTAAAAGGGGATAAGAGAGCGACATCTCCGAAATATTGATCATCATCTTTTGATATCCACCAAATCATCATCATCTGAACTAGGATCACCCCCTCGTACCCATGAGGAAGCATCCTTAAGCACACGTTGATCTGCCAAGTTTTACGATTAGGTTATAGTTCTCTACGATCGTAGAATCTGGTCACCAAGCGTTCATAACCGTGAACATGGGTTTTCGAAAAGATTTAACCCTGCAGGGGTGTACAACTTTACCCACACGTACCAACCGATTCTTAATGCCAGATCATTAGCCCTCTTCCTTGGAAGGCCGGCAGAGAGTGGTTGACCACAACCTTTACCTTGCTTTCACCGAGACCATGAGTCACGCAATAAGTATGGTTCTGCCGTAACGGGTCAAATCCTAAAGTCGGTACTTAAAGATGTGAGGCGAGGTTGGTTTACCAGGGGCGCCATCAACCCCAAGAAACCCGGTCCACGCTTCCCTACCTGTTATGAATGCACCAACTTCACCCGGCAAATCTTTCAAAAGATTTTCTATGCATATGTCGAATGGAACGCCCGAACTATGTGACTCATGGAATCTACTAGGCAAGTTAGTTAGTCATGAGGTTGTCCAGGCCCCGTGTGGTTGTACGCTCGTCTTGGTTCCAAAGGCAAGAACTCAGCTCCTAGTGGTGGCGAGCATGGGACTAGAAAAACCACATCCCACCGTTGCCTCCATACAAGCCTTAGCATGTTTAACTCATATCACAGATCTCATATCATCATATTCTCCTGTCATACTAGATTCTCTGCATCTGATACACCATCTGGATGGACCGGACTCAATAGCTATGCATGGCTAAGCAGACACATATAATATCTCTAGCAGTGCACGCAAGCCAAACCTAGTTATGATAGGAGCAGTGGATCAGGTAATATAATCTCAAAGGGAGTAATGCAATAGATAGGATACTTTATCTGTCGATAAAAGACCACAGTAGAATCGTATGCATCATGGCAGGAATTGAAATGCTTTGGAAGACATAGGATTATATCATGGTGGGGCTATGCTTGCCTTTGCCAGTTGATAACAGATAAGCAGATCTTCGGGAACCTTGTACTTGACTTGGTTACAATTGGTCAAGTATTGTTCATCGATCTTCGATGGTGTTGTCCTCGGGCTTCGATCTCGATCTTGATATCGTATTCTACCGAAGAAGAACGAAACACCGGAAAGAAAGGGAAACAATCAACACATGGCATCGATGCAATGCTCAATCAAGTATGATGATATGACAAGTTAAATTGTATCGAATTGAAACCCTAAAGCATGTCGACAATTTAAACGGGGTTCCGAGGGGTGAAAACCCTAACTCGAGGAAACTCCGGAATCATCTATTAGGGTTACTAGGTTGTTCTAATTAAACTTGTCATTTAAGTTATTGAATAATGCATGATTATAGCTTAAATAGATAGGTTTCATTTTTCTGAACATTTTGATATATTATTTGTATTTTTTTGAATTACAGATTAAAACTTATTGAATTTACAATATTCAAAACAATTTCTGAAATTGTTAAACCTTTTTCTTAATTTAAATAAAACTGGAAATACTTTTTACACAGAGGCTGGGCTAGCCACAGACATAGACAGGTGGGCCTTGGCCACCTTAGCATCTGATACTTTTCTCACCCGAGCCTAAACTAACCGATGAAGCTGACTACTAGGTCCGGTGCCACGTTGGCAAGCCACGCAGGCTCGCCGGCCAAAGGGCCAGAAGGCGGAGGAGGGCGAACTGGGGCGCGGGAGAGCGCTGGCTCGACCCAGCGCTCTGCGGGGAGCCTAACTGTGGTGGCGCCGCCATGATATGGTCGCCGGAGCGACTTCCATTACGACGGCCGACGGAGGCAAGCGGTGGTGCACGACAACGGGAGGACAGGGAGTGAGAGGGAGAAGAAGGAAGGAACGGGAAGGTGCAGAGGCTCACCGTGAACGCGATGCTGGTGTCGGTGAGGCAAGATGTGGTCGGACGACGGCGAATCGACGGCGGCAGAGGTGACGGCCAACGACGGAACGAGCTCGATTTTGGCCAGAGGAGGGCTTCCCTGCTTGCACGCTTCACAGAGGAGCACGAGGGCGGCGAGGCGCTTCCGACGGTGCCCTTAGCCCGGCATGGGGTGGCCGGAGTCGACGGGGACAACGGCGACCGACGAGCTAGGGTTCGGGCCGAAGGGGAAACGCGAGAGAGAGAACGAGAGGAAGAAAAGTTCGTATGGGGGAGTAGAGGAGGAGACGGCCGTTCTTATCGTCGCCTTCGGGGCCGGCGACGCGCATCGCTGCGCCGACGAGGATCGACGGCCGGCGGCAAGCCACGCAGCAGCTTGCGTCGACGGGAGGAAGAAGAAAGGAGAAATCCGCGAAGAGGTACGGGCCGGAGTGGGCCTCTGCTGGGCCTCAGGCTGCTGCAAGCAGGCGATGGGAAAAGGGAGAGAAGAGAGAAGGGTGTTGGGCTGCGGCCTGGGCTGCTCTATTTTTTCAGAAGTTTTTTCCTTTTCCTGATTTGATTTCCTCTTTGTAAATTCATTTCAAATACTGTTTTAGACATTCCAAAAATACCAGGAGTTTGTATAAAGTATATAAAACATTGTGGGGCCCTTTTAACAGGTTGGGATCCAATTATTTTGGTATTTTCCAAAATATTCAAATCCTTTTGAATTGTTTTCAAAAAGGAGGGGAGAGAACTAGGGTTTAGGGTTCTCACTTTATTTTCTTTGCATGCAAATTTTAAGGCATGATGCTCATGATGCACAAAGCAAACCCTAATATAGATTAACTGAAACTGGGGTGTTATAGCTCTATCCCCCTTACGAGAATCTCGACCCAAGATTCCAAAGGTAGGAAGAGAGACAAAGAGGGGAAGAAACAAGGCCACTCTAAGGATAAGAGGGAAACACACTAACAACACACAGAGTTTCTCATGGTCAGCTCATGAATGGAGTGTTTAGAAACAACTCCGAGATCACGAACATGAAACACGTCAAGGTAACTGAGGAAACAAGAGGAGATGGTTTCAAATTGTTAGATAATTGGTCTTCATAAGGATTGAGACCATGGAATTTCAGAAGAGTTTAAGCTTCTGAAAAGGAAAGCTTCCAACAGAAAGATCAGAACACAGACTTCGATAGAGTACCTCTACTAAACGAATTAAGTAGAGATTTTGGGTTGCAGAGATTTGGATCAACAAAACCAAGCTGTTGAACTACTTTTGACACAGAAGGGTCACTCTTTCATTCAACATAAGGCCAAGACAGAGAGGTGTTTTGGTTGAGAGGACTCGTAAGAGTCACAAGGAACATGTAGCAAGAGAAACTATTGATTACCAAAATCATAGTCACTCTAAAAACATGATTGAGAAAACGAAGGAAACTCTTTATTCATCCAAAATTTATCAAAATCTTTGCCAAGATCATGATATTAATTTAAACCACTAGATGAATAGTTTACAAGATTCCTGATAACACGAGGAGAAAAAAAAACTTCATTCTCATACTTCAATTACTTGGCACAACAAAATGATTGCCAACATAAATGGTCTAGAGGATCGACCGAGAGACATTTAGCAATGCTACTTTAAATGTTCTCCTTGATGTTCGTGACACGAGACATCAAGTAAAGGTCGGACTTCGGACACAAAGGGAACCATAAGCACAACTTATATGATAAATCATAGAAGATGCCTCATGAAGAGTGGTTGTTATTGCTGAATCAAGAGAATATGGCAAAAGGTCTTTCCGGCTAAGTGTGTCAACCGTTACATAAATCTTGCCAGATTAACAAAGAGACCTATGTCAAAACCTTGAGGAACACCAACCATCATTGCTGCTTGAGATTCAGCTTTGGTTAGGGGGTATGATATTTCATACTCGGCATGTCCAAATAGAAAGTTTGCAACATTTACCGCGAGGGTAAAGTTACTAGATTCTCAAGACAGGGACTACAGTGTGAAGCTCCAAAAGATGAGCTAGTTTGCTAGACTCATGTATTAGCAACTTGTCAAGAGACAACTGCACATACTTAAAGTACTGACACTAAAACACACATGTGTCCTAAAGGAGCGGAAATAACTCTACTCGAATCCACGGCGACATCTTTCAACAATTGCACATGAAGGAGAAGGTCACTTCTAACATCCAGAACACATACTTCGAGATGACTCAAAGATGGTTCTCAAAAGTTTCCAACATTGATGCCAAATGTTCCATATGAATCTTGTCTAGCACGGAGAAGTTAAGGGTGTCATCGATGGGATCAACAACAAACTTATTGAGACACTCCAAGAAGATGGACTCATATGTTGCGTGAACAAGACAAAATACTGGTCAGACCAAAGGACATGAAGATGTATCCCAGTGAAACATCACAAGAAGAAACATTATCAAAGTAGTCCTTGGAACTGAGTTTGATTTGACGATAACCCAAATCAAATCAAAGATGGGGGAAGATAACATATCCACAAAGGAAATACTATCTTACTTCAACACGAACAAAACTAGATATCCCTTTAAGAAGTAACAGAGTCAGTTAGAACTTTTGTTTTACAACTCTCCAAGTTATTGTTTAAGCTCAACCAACTAGTTTAGGGGTATCCAGTACGGATCCTTGGAGAAAGGAGCAGTTCAGAGAACTTGATTGCTCAAGAACTTGACAACACAGTCATCTGGCAACATGGCGATACTTCTAGTAGACACCTAGAATATCACGAACCACCGATATGTCACTTAGTTCGAGAGGAAACTTGCTTTAGAAGGCAAGAGAATGTAGTCTCAGAGTTTTAGCACAAGCCTAACTCTTTGACCAAAGAGAGTGCACCAGAATAGCGGACTTGGTAGCACAGTCAAACTTCGCTTAGTGACAAGGTTAACCAATCGCGCTAAGAATGACACAAATGTCCTTGGATATCAAAACAATAACAATTGCTAAGAATCTCGAATAACCACATCGTTACGCACACGCATCACTCACGAGCGCTAAAGCTCGAGGAAGGGTGGGTAAAGATGTGTAAAAGCATCACTTCATTAAGAGGGTCATGAAACTCAGCATAACCTCTTAGTATGAAAGGGTGTGACACTTTAAGGTAGAACAGATAGAAGCCAATCACTGGCTCTAGATCTGAGGATTACAACACTTTGACCTGGTCCTAGATATGACGAGGTACTGGAGTTTGTTTCTCCTAGACATCCCTAAATGGTTTTTCATGACGGACCATAAGAGTATCTTGAATCAGAAGACACCAATGCATATTTACTACGTGGCTACCAACTGGTAGACAAAGGTCAGAAAAAGACAAGGGAAGAAGAACATGCTCAGGATAGAATGCCAAGATGTGGATGCATAAGTCAACAATCTTCCGAAAACTCACGGATATAGATACAGGACTCTCGAGGAGTACTCTTGTCGTGATCTATTTGGTTCCATTAAAGAGCATCTGCCATAGCATGTGGTAGGGGAAGTCCTTAGCTGTCACAATTTAATCGCGGCAATAACCACAAGCTTGGAGGCTAGAATTATGATACCAACCATCCTAAGGTAATGTGTGAACATTTATGACAGGGGTCAACAAAAGGGATCTTGGGTTAAAGGTCATCTTCATGTACAAGATTCACAACATCAGAATCCAGCACAATCAGGGATCTTAGGTTCAAATCCAAGGGTTAAAACCCAAAGAAAGGAGTAACTACTACTTGAGTGACACAACATACACTACAAGATAGTAGTCACGAGGTAACTTCCAAGAGAAGAAACGACTTCTGAAGTACCCAACAAACGAAAAAGGAGGCACACGAGGAGAGAGGAAACCTCGAAGCATAGAACAGAACACTATGGATTAACAATGTAAAATTGTTAGCCCACAAGATAGAGAGATCATGATGGAAAGGAATCTCTCAGATGAACAAGAGCAAGGGGAAACAAGGAATTCACAACACACACAACTCTAGAGAACTCAACACTAGGTCCACTGGCTTAGAAACGGCATGCCTGAAAAGGCACCTAAGCTTTGAAAGACTAGAAGAGATATCAAAACTTTTCAAAGCCAACACAAGATAAGATAACCCAGAGTTAGAGCGAAACTGGATAAGGAGAAAAATAAGCATACTAGAGTTTTCGCAAATACTTTTTAGCTTTTAAATAGTTTTCACAAACACTAAACTCAACATCGACCAGTAGCAAGGTTTTCCTACGGTCGGTTCTGCTCTGATACCAAGAACTGTGACACCCCCGGGATCAGGGCTAAACAAATCCCCGACCTCTATCTGACATAAGCTTAACCTTGAGCTCGAGGATATCCAGTGAAGAATCGATAACACAACAGTGACCCTACGACACAAAAATTATTACAGCAAGCTCATAACCGAGCAGAGAACCAAATTATTACAAGTAGAGGTCACTGACCACAAACATCAAACAACGGAAGGAAAATTATGCTATTAAGTATAGAAAACTTAACAAATGGCCTAAGAGGCCTGAAGCATAACGATGATGTCCCAGCCCATAGATTCCAGGCTGCCGGCCGAGAACCCCAAGCTACTCGTTGATGTCGATGTAGTACGGAACTCGTCTTCAGGTGAACACTTACTCTGCCAAAAGTATCAACAAAGCAAGGGTGAGTACAGGGTGTACTCCGCAAGACTTATGGCTGGTGGAGTTGTTTTGCATAAAGCCACTTTTGTTTATAAAACAAGAGGGAGAAGAAGCTCGTCTATTCAGAGTATTTTAAAAGGGGATAAGAGAGCAACATCTCCGAAATATTGATCATCATCTTTTGATATCCACCAAATCATCATCATCTGAACTAGGATCACCCCCTCGTACCCATGAGGAAGCATCCATAAGCACACGTTGATCTGCCAAGTTTTACAATTAGGTTATAGTTCTCTATGATCTTGGAATCTGGTCACCAAGCGTTCATAACCGTGAACACGGCTTTTCGAAAATATTTAACCCTGCAGGGGTGTACAACTTTACCCACACGTACCAACTGATTCTTAATGCCAGATCATTAGCCCTCTTCCTTGGAAGGCCGGCAGAGAGTGGTTGACCACAACCTTTACCTTGCTTTCGCCGAGACCATGAGTCACGCAATAAGTATGGTTCCGCTGTAACAGGTCAAATCTCGAAGCCGGTACTTCAAGATGTGAGGCGAGGTTGGTTTACCAGGGGCGCCATCAACCCCAAGCAACCCAGTCCACGCTTCCCTACCTGTTATGAATGCACCAACTTCACCCGGCAAATCTTTCAAAAGATTTTCTATGCATATGTCGAATGAAACGCCCGAACTATGTGACTCATGGAATCTACTAGGCAAGTTAGTTAGTCATGAGGTTGTCCAGGCCCCGTGTGGTTGTACGCTCGTCTTGGTTCCAAAGGCAAGAACTCAGTTCCTAGTGGTGGCGAGCATGGGACTAGAAAAACCACATCCCACCGTGGCCTCCCATACAATACTTAGCATGTTTAACTCATATCACCGATCTCATATCATCATGTTCTCCTGTCATACTAGATTCTCTGCATATGATACACCATCTGGATGGACCAGACTCAATAGCTATGCATGGCTAAGTGGACACATATAATAGCTCTAGTAGTGCACGCAAGCCAAACCTAGTTATGCTAGGAGAAGTGGATTAGGTAATATAAGCTCAAAGGGAGTAATGCAATAGATAGGATACTTTATCTATCGATAAAAGACCACAGTAGAATCGTATGTATCATGGCAGGAATTGAAATGCTTTCGAAAACATAGGATTATATCATGGTGGGACTATTCTTGCTTTTGCCAGTTGATAACAGATAAGCAGATCTTCGGGAACCTTGTACTTGACTTGGTTACAATTGGTCAAGTATTGTTCGTCGATCTTCTATGGTGTTGTCCTCGGGCTTCAATTTCGATCTCGATCTTGATATCGTATTCTACCGAAGAAGAACGAAACACCAGAAAGAAAGGGAAACAATCAACACATGGCATCGATGCAATGCTCAAGAAAGGATGATGATATGACAAGTTAAATTGTATTGAATTGAAACCCTGAAGCATGCTCGACAATTTAAACGGGGTTCCGAGGGGTGAAAACCCTAACTCGGGGAAACTCCGGAATCATCTATTAGGGTTACTAGGTTGTTCTAATTAAACTTGTCATTTAAGTTATTGAACAATGCATGATTATAGCTTAAATAGATAGGTTTCATAATTCTGAACATTTTGATATATTATTTGTAATTTTCTGAATTACAGATTAAAACTTATTGAATTTACAATATTCAAAACAATTTCTAAAATTGTTAAACCTTTTTCTTAATTTAAAAAAAAACTGGAAATACTTTTTACACAGAGGCTGGGCTAGCCACAGACACAGACATGTGGGCCTTGGCCACCTCAGCATCTGATACTTTTCTCACCCAATCCTAAAATAGCCGATGAGGCTGACTACTGGGCCCGGTGCCACGTTGGCAAGCCATGCAGGCTCGCCGGTCAACGGGCCAGACGACGGCGCGGGACGGCAGAGGAGGGCGAACTGGGGCGCGGGAGAGGGATGGCTCGACACGGCGCTCTGCGGGGAGCCTAACTGTGGCGGCGTCGCCATGATATGGTCGACGGAGCGACTTCCATGACGATGGCCGATGGCGGCAAGCGGTGGTGCACGGCAACGGGACGACAGGGAGTGAGAGGGAGAAGAAGGAAGGAACGGGGAGGTGCAGAGGCTCACCGTGAATGCGATGCCAGTGTCGGTGAGGCAAGATGTGGCCGGACGACGGGGAATCGACGGCGACAGAGGTGACGGCCAACGACGGAACGAGCTCGATTTTGGCCAGAGGAGGGCTTCCCTGCTTGCACGCTTCATGGAGGAGGACGAGGGTGGCGAGGCGCTTCCGACGGTGCCCTCAGCGCGGCATGGGGTGGCCGGAGTCGACGGGTACAACGGCGACCGACGAGCTAGGGTTCGGGCCGAAGGGGAAACGCGAGAGAGAGAACGAGAGGAAGAAAAGTTCGTATGGGGGAGTAGAGGAGGAGACGGTTGTTCTTATCGTCGCCTTCGGGGTCGGCGGCGCGCATCGCAGCGCCAGCGAGGATCGACGGCCGGCGGCAAGCCACGCAGCAGCTTGCGTCGACGGGAGAAAGAAGAAAGGAGAAAGCCGCGAAGAGGTACGGGCCAGAGTGGGCCTCAGGCCGCTGCACGCAGGCGACGGGAAAAGGGAGAGAAGAGAGAAGGGTGTTGGGCTGCGGCCTGGGCTGCTCTATTTTTTTCCAGAAGTTTTTTCCTTTTCCTGATTTGATTTCCTCTTTGAAAATTCATTTCAAATACTGTTTTAAACATTCCAAAAATACCAGGAGTTTGTATAAAGTATATAAAACTTTGTGGGGCCCTTTTAACAGGTTGGGATCCAATTTTTTTGGTATTTTCCAAAATATTCAAATCCTTTTGAATTGTTTTCAAAAAGGAGGGGAGAGAACTAGGGTTTAGGGTTCTCACTTTATTTTCTTTGCATGCAAATTTTAAGGCATGATGCTTATGATACACAAAGCAAACCCTAATATAGATTAACTGAAACTGGGGTGTTACACATCGTATGTGGAATATCATACGGCAACTTAATTCTAAGTCTGATCTCCCCTGGCTAGTAGTGGGGGATTTTAATGAGGCCCTTTAACAAGAAGAGCATCTGTCTTGTACTGCTAGGCTAGTTAATCAAATGGATGCCTTTCATGAAGCTTTATATGACTGTAATCTTACAGATCTTGGCTTTTCGGGTGTACCATATCACTAGTAGAAAAAGGGGCTTCGGTTCGATCTAGAGTCTGACACTAGTCCCGATTTATTACGGTTCGGGACTAGTATGAGAACTAGTCTCGGTTCGTACCGTTTTCAGCGGCTAGGAGCCCGAGAAAACTCTAGTCCCGGGTCATTCCGGACCTTTAGTCCCGGATCGTGATACGGCCCGAGACTAAAGGTGTGTGGGCGCGGGCAACACCCTTTAGTCCCGGGTCATGATACGGCCCGAGACTAAAGGGGTGAACCTTTAGTCCCGGGTCGTGATACGGTCCGGGACTAAAGGGGTGCGAACGCGGGCAACTTAAAATTGCTATAACTTTTGCGTACGATGTAAAAAAAAGTACAACCTATCAAAATGTGTGGAATTTTTTTTTGATTTTGATTTCAACAGCCTTATTTGGATTTCTCACATTTTTAGATTTTTAAAATTATAAATAATGGATTCCTCACATTTTTCTGATTCTTTTACATTTTTAAAATTTGAAAAGGAAAAAAGTTATTTAAAAAATAATTTTTTAGCAATTTTTATGCCATATTTTGATTCCTCGTATTTTTCTGATAATAATGAATATATTATTTGCCGAATTTTGATTTACAGATTTAAATATATTATTTATGCCATATTAAATGAATAAAATATTATTTTATTTAGTTTTTTTACTTTCATTAGATTAAAATATTATTAGTACTTATTTATTGTTGTTTACTTAAATATTTGTTTGTAATTTCGAAAAATAAATACGTATGACATATTGATATGGGCTAATAGGATTAATATGGTAGTGTTGACAACAAGGTACAAATGGGATTCGCACAAGGACATACTGATGGAACATAGAAGTTAAGCGTGCTAGGGATGGAGTAGTTGCTAGGATGGGTGACCGATCAAGAAGTTTAACCACAAGTGTAATTTGACCTAAGATTAAGTATAGTTAGTGTTAAAAATGTTTCAAGTGAGAAGATTAACGAGTCAAACAATTCAAAAGTTTAAGAAAAAAGTTGAAAACAAATTTTAAAAATAAAAAATTGAAAAAAAATCTCTAGTCCCGGGCCGTATTACGACCCTGGACTAAAGGTCCTCCGTGGCTGGCACTTCATATTCACATCGCCCATTTCACTTCACTGGAAAGTGGTAACTTAGTTCAGTTGGTAGAGCCACCCCTCCCACAATGCGTGCAACTAGCGGACAGATACAAGCGACTAAGGAGCGAGGCGGTCGATGAAGTTCACAAGGTCATGGAACAATAATATCTCCTGTCCCTCGATCTTTTGACTCCGGTAGCGATGCCTTTTTGAAAGACTTCAGTGGTTAACTCTAGAATAATGGGCACTTCTGGCTACTATGTCTAAACCTTAAGGAGGAGCCATTTTAAGTATGGCCTTGATTTTACTCGGGTCGATTTCTATTCCCCGATGTTGAATGACAAACCCTAGGAATTTGCCTGACGAGACCATGAAGGCGCACTTCAACAGGTTTAACTTGAGTGCATGTTGCCTTAGGCGGTCGAATACGATTCTGAGATGTTGAAGATGTTCTTCATAGGATACCGCCTTTAAAACGAGATCATCTACATAGCACTTGACAATCTTATGTATTATCTCATCGAAGATCTTAGTCATGGCGCGTTGATATGTAGCACTGGCGTTTTTGAGACCTTTGGGCATTACCTTGTTTGTAACAATATATGCCTATTGGAGTGCGAAAGGCTATGCTTTATGAAGGCAAGATTCTCTTTGTTTCGCCAATGAAGTTCATATATGTGTATAGAAAGCCTTCTTTTCACAACCATGCACAAACCAAAGTGCTGCTGAAACGTGAAATCCATGCACCAACAAGTTCCAGTTCATAAGCAACGAAAAAGCAGAGTATATGGGAGGATAGTGGCTAAATTGTTCTCTTGAGGAGAGTGCGAAGTGACTAGTCCGACAGGAGAAGAGCGGAAGTGCGATCTTTCGATCCAATCTACGTCGACTAAAATCCATGTCTCATGGCATGAGGGCCATTGCGAGTTGATGTTGTTGCTTTACCGTCACCGTCTGTCCTCAAGAGAGGCATCCATTCCTGGCCAGACAAAGTTCCTATTAGTTCTCTTATAGGAAGCTAGTATACCTGAATGGCCTCCGGTAGCTGTCCCATGCAGTTCTTGCGCTATCCTGGCTCTTGCATTTCCAGCGGTCCCCACATAAAGCCTCCCTTTTTCCTTAATACCCCTTCCTCCTCTTCCCAACCATCTTGTCCTCCTCTCGCTTCACTAATGCTCTTCTTAACTTCTTCAGCTAATGAGTCTCCTTCGTAGCTTTGTTTCACTTCTCCTATCTAATCCGGCAACAACTTGCTCACAAGGGTGCATGCAACCACAGAATTTGTAACGCGCTGAAAAAACAGCCATTTGGCATCCTCTAGTTCCGGGTTGTAGCAAACCGGGTTTAAAGTAGGGGCCTTTAGTCCCGATTTCGCAGTCCTAGATGAAAACCGGGACTAAAGGTCCTTATAACCCGGGAATATATACTTTTTTCTACTAGTGTATACGTATGATAACAGCATATGTATACGCTAGTAGTGGGGGATTTTAATCAAGTGGACGGGCGAACGTCCGGGTTCGGCTTGATAGGGTCGTGGCATGCCCGGCGTGGCGCGGACCTCTATGCTGATTCCCGAGTGCAGCATCTTACCTCACCGGTCTCGGACCACCGTCCGATCCTTGTTCAGCTTGAACGGAAGAATTACAGTCCAACCTGACAACCGCGTAGACAATATGAAATAATGTGGGAGAGAGAGCCTGACCTGGCTGAGCGAGTGCAATTGACATGGCGTGCGGCTGGACAGAAGAGCAACCTGACAGATATCATGGCTAATCTGGGTTAGGTCATGTCCACGCTCTAAGCGAGTAAGAAGAGGTTTGGTAATGTTCTCAGAGAACTAGATAAATCAAGGAAGAATTAGAGCTGCTGCGTGACGGGGACCAAAGAGAAATCCGTCAGGAGGCTGATAATATGTATGAACTGCTATATAGAGAAGAAATGCTCTGGTTATAGAGATCACGGATTACGTGGATCAAAGAAGACGGCCGAAATACCAAATTGTTTCATCAAAAAGCCGTCTGAAGGGCTCGCAGGAACAAGATAAAAAAAGCTCAAGGATAGTGAGGGGACATGGAAGGATTCAACTGTCTAACATGGAGAGCATGGCTGCTTCTTATTTTCAGAATTTGTTTACTCGTGATCCCTCTCTTAACTCTGATGCCTTGATTGATATGATATAGGACAACGTACCCACTGAGATGTATGATGATCTGTGCAAGGACTTTTCTGATTTGAAAATTAGTGATGCCATGTTCCAAATCGGACCCCTTAAAGCTCAGGGGTGGATGGTTTTTTTGCACGATTTTACCAACGTAACTGGGGCACGATTAAGGATGAGATAATTAATGCGGTTAAATTATTTTTTGTCACTGGGACTATGCCTAGTGGTGTTAATGACACGGCTATTATCTTAATTGCTAAGAATGATCAACCGGAGTTTCTAAAAGATTTCCGGCCAATTAGCTCTTGTACGGTGATGTATAATGTCATTGCTAAATGCTTGGTTAGCAGAATGAGGCTGATCTTGGGTGAGATTGTGTCAATTAATCAAAGCGCTTTCATTTTGGGTCGCTTAATCACTGATAATGCCTTGGTTGCCTTTGCCTATACTTTATATCCAAAATAAAGATGTGAACAAGAACCGACGGTTGTCACTTCTGGCAGCTTAATAGGATCTCTAAACTAACCCCACAGACCAACACTAGTCTTTTCTGTGCACTTTGTCCTCACTCATGCGCACCCGGTACCCACTTCCCTGTCGGTCATCCATCCTAGGATTGGTTTAGACCAAGCACGCTTAACCTTAGAGTTCTTTTCAAACGAGCTTCCGGAAAAGAAGTTGCAACTTGTTGGTAAGAGTTTCCTTTCAATCCTATTGAGCCATGCGTCATGGTCTCACATACACCTACCCTTAGAAGATCGACGTCCTTGTCGACCAACCACAAGCCAGGAACGTCCCCTCTTGGCACACGTATGTGCGTCCAGTGTCGGCACATTACCATGTCATGTCCACTCCGGGCCATACGCGCCATGCTACACATGTTCATCACTGACCCGTACACGCCCATGTAACCACGAGGATCGGCTCTGATACCACTTTGTAACACCCTCGATCACCCCGGACCGATGGTTGTCACTTCTGGCAGCTCAATAGGATCTCTAGACTAACCTCACAGACCAATACTAGTCTTTTCTGTGCACTTTGTCCTCACTCGTGCGCACCCGGTATCCACTTCCCGGTTGGTCACCCATCCTAGGATTGCTCTAGGCCAAACACGCTTAACCTTAGAGTTTTTTTCGAATGAGCTTCCGGAAAAGAAGTTGTAACTTGTTGGTATGGGTTTTCTATCAATTCTATTGAGCCATGCGCTGGGGTCTCACATGTAGGGACATGTTAGATGGAAGACGGTGCCATGAGAGGCAAGGAGGGTGCGGACAGTGATGTTATCGAACTCTTTGTCGTTGTCAGTATGGAGAGCATGTATGGAGCGACCGAATTGAGTGGAGACGTAGGCGAAAAAGGAGGCGAGGGTGGAGGAATCGGCAAGGTGCGAATAATCGTCTAAAATCACAAGATAGCAATTAAAGCCAGAATTACTTGGAATCGGCAAGGTCCAAACATCACTATGAAATAACTGAAAAGGAAAGACGCTACTGTGGAGGAATTAAACGGAAGGTGGACATGTTTGCCGAGATGACATGCTTCACAAGAATTAGAATCCGTTTTATTACATGTAAAAGAAAATCCTCTAATTATTTGATGGAGAGTGGTGGAGCTAGAATGGCCGAGGCGCGCGTGCCAGAGGTCGACACCGGCGGAGAGGACGAGGCAACTGGTGGTGGGGACGGCGATGGTGGAAGATCCGACAGGGTATAGATCACCAGAGCTGTCACTACGGTGGAGTAGCATCCGAGTACGATCATCCTTAACATAAAAACCAAAAGCATCAAATTCCACAGTCACAGAATTGTCAAGAGCGAGAGAACGAGCGGAGACTAAATTCTGAATTAATTCAGGAGAGACGACGATATTATTTAGAGTGATAGGAGTGGAGTTAGAAGGAAAGGCAGCGGAGCCGGTGTGAGTAATAGGAAGAGCATGACTGTTAACAACGATGATGCGAGACGAAGTGGAAGTGGGGAAAGAGGTGGAGAGGTTACCGGGGTGAGAGGACATGTGCGTGAAGGCGCCGGTGTCCATGAACCAGTCACCGCCGCCACCATAGGGGCCAGCGATGGGGGCGGACTGGAGGGCGGTCAGCAGCGCGGGATCCCACTGAGTCGACGACGGCTAAGGCGCGGGGTAGTAGTGGCGAAGGCGCGGTGTAGGGCGCAGACGCGGTCGGCCCCGCGAAGAACGCCTGGTGGTTGGCCGGGCGTGGCCCCATGATGCCCGGGTAGGGGGCGCGCGGCATAGGCATCGTGTAGGAGTGGACGACCCCCCGTCCAAGGGTTGGTGGCCGTCATCCAGGGCAGGGGTGGGACGGCTTGCTGTGTCGGGCGGGGCAGGGCGAAATTGGTGTTACCCCTATTACAGCCGTTGCCCCCCTTCCCCTGTTGCCGCTCCAACGACAGCGACGACCGCCGTTGCCGCCATTGGTAGGAGGCGGATAGGCGGGCTGCTGAGGCATGTAGAACCCGGGTAGGGTCAGGGCCGGTGCGCGAGGCGCCGTGGGCGACGGAGTTGTGGAGGCACGGGAGAGGATAGCGGCGAAGGCGGTGTGAGCCGCCCGGGCCCGCAGGTGCTTCAGCCGCCGCTCCTCGAGGCAGAGGTACGCCACGGCTTGCTCGAAGGTCGGCGTGGTGAGCAGCGTGACGTTGGAGGTGGCATTGCTGAGGTCTTCGCCGAGTCCTGCCGACAGCGTGGAGAGGAGGATCTTGTCATCGATCGGGAACTCCAGGTCGCGTAGCTCGTCGGAGAGGGACTTGAGGCGGATGAGGTAGTCGTCGAGGGAGAGTTTGTTCTGGTGGGTGCCGAAGAATTCCTATTGGAGGAAGGTGACCCGTTGGAGCTTGTTGTCAGTGAAGAGGCCGGTGATCTTGGCCCAGACCGTGTGCGCGGAGTCGCCGTCCTTGACGACGGTGCGGAAGATCTCATTGGAGACGGTCTGGAAAAACCAGCAGATGATGGTGGCGTCGATCGCCAACCACTCGGGGTCATGGGGCATGGTGAGGAGGTCGATGGTGCCGTCAACATGGTCGAGGAGATCGTACTCGGGGAAAATAAGCCCGAAGTACGTCTTCCATGGGAAGAAGTTAGCAGCGGTATGGGAGAGCTTCACCGGCACGCGCTCGGCGATGGGAACGTCGTGGATGACGGCGACGGAGGGGCCGGCAAAGGGGTTGGTGCTGCCGGAGCGGGAGGAGTTGAAGGGATCGGATTTGCTGGAGGAGGCGAACCCGTCCATGGTGAGGAGGCGGCAGAAGCGGAGCCGGCAGCGCCTGAGGGGGAGGCAGCGGCAGCGGTGCCGAAGGGAGGCGGCGGCTAGGTTATGGTTGGGGAGGATCGGTTAGGCTGATACCAGTTTGTTTCCTTGTTGATGTACTTTGAATGGTCTTCACAAATACAGACGATGAAGAGTAAATCCCATCAACAAGATAGTATCTCATTGTGTAGGCATGTCGGTTGATGGTGTAGTTGCAAGTTGGTGCATTTCCGCTAGCAAGCCTAGCAAAAGAATAAGACGTTTGCATGACATTGATATAATCGAGATAATCCGGAAAACCAAATAAGTAGTGCTAAATCTACAAATCCTCTAAATGACATAGCTTTAAGAAATATGCGGGATCTGCTAGGGACCGTTTTCGATGTGAAAACCATAGAAAACAGTTACTCTAAGGGTTTGGCCATTTTACGGAATATGTTAGAGTTGCTCTTATGCAAAGTAAATTTTTATCGAACCTGCAACAATTATTGATACATGTAAGGGTTTGATTCAAGTCTACATGTAAAATATGGCACCATTATTGGTATAGATCCTAGTTCCGTCACGGCATGTGCCGTGTACACCGATGGGCGGTGGAGTCAGGGCCGGTCCACGGATTTCGGGGGCCCTAGGGAAAAACAACGCGAAGAGACCCTTATTTAAAGTGGTAGAGCTTTCCTGGGGTGTGTGTGGTGGTGGAAGGTGGGTGGTAGGGAGGGCAAAGGCCCTCCTACTCTAAAAAACACCTTAAAGTGATATATCTTTAATATTTATACTAAAAAAATTGTCTCATACTCTAGAGAACACCTTAACGATATGTATCTTGAATATTTATGCTAAAAAAATCTCCCCTCCCTCCCCCGACACTCTAGAAAACACCTTAAAGATATGTATCTATAATATTTATGCTAAATTTTAAAGATTAATCAAATATTATGCGTGATTAGCGTTCTTGGGCCTCTCAACAATGCGAGTCAAACTCTTTCACTTGTTAACACACAAAAGACATAAGAAAATATTAGTATTCTGAGAAATATTATTGCAATGGAATAGCAAATTAATTGATCCTTACATTTGATATCTCAACTGCCTTTAAAATCATGGTGAAGACATTGAAAACCTTTCCTATTGATCGAGCAAATTACATACCATGATACTTATTTTTAATAATCACTCCTTATGTGCATATGACTCTGCAAATGATGAGTGGAAAGATAGATATATTAGATAGTGTATTAATAAGAGGATGTAATAGTCTTCAAATATGTTGATATGAACAAGCAAAACAAAGGAATAAGAGGAGAGATGATTGCGGAATGGTACAATTATGTGATTGCATAGTTAGTCTCTAATAAAGAATATATTGACAACCCTGTAAAAACATGTGATGTCGGTTTTGTTCTGCATACTTGAAGAGGCCAATAAATCGTGGCATCAAGAAAAATATAAATAAATGTTAAAATATATTTTTCAAAATATTAGTCTAAGTACAGACATGATAGTCTACAACTTGGATCACATATATTTTCTAAAATAATTCTACACTATTAAGGCTTAAAAGTAATATAAAAACACAATTCTTTTTGAACCGGGCCCCTACGGGGCGCCCCACCCTATGGGCCGGCTCTGGGTGGAGTACGATCCGCAAACGCTTGTTTCTTGGTTAGTCCGCATTTCCTGTTTTGGCAACGGACAAACGAGTTGGGCAGGTGATTAAGGCTAGTCATCGTGGGAGTAACTTGAGTAGTAACATAGTCCTACATGTATTGTCAACTAAGCATTTAGATGACATGGCATGCAATTAAATAATGAGAGAGAGGCTTGTGATAACTAGCTATGTTACCATAACATCACACATTTCAAGACAAAATGAGTCTTCATTATAATAAATAAGTCTTTGCATCAGTGGTGGACCTAGCAATTTTTGAAAGCCTGGGCACACTAATAGAAACTAAAAGACTTCACTTTAGTGTACCAAGAACCACAGATTTCACATATATGGATAAACATTATATTAATATAATCAATAATGTTAAATAGATCATAGATGTAAAATGAATAAACAAAGGTAGCAATAACCTACTGAATATACTAGCCACACAATGATAAAATCAAACTTTTTACAAGTTGACAATAGTAAGTTCAGTGTTAAATTCCATTAATCAACCGCTTGCAGTGTATTCATTTCAGTGTATCCACTTGCGGTGTATTCGTTGTATGAATAAGAAATCCCCCCAATTCTGAAATTCAGTGTTAAACCAAACACTAGGATGTTTAATGCGAAACCACCCTACAAATTACAAAGAAAACCTTACCTAGTTGTGGTGTGCGACCGGTGCCGATCGCCATCCCCATTGTCCCCGGTCTGCTGCTGCTTCGTACCTCCATGTGCATAGGTTGGAAATCCTCGCTGATGGCCGCCATGCTGCTGCTAACTGCGGCGGAGTCGTAGCCTAATTGGAGCAATGGCCGGGAGACATATTTCCCTCTCTGTCTCGCCGTCGACCTCTCCCAGAGCTAGGGCAAGCAGTTGCCGCGCTGCCATGGCGTCGGTCTCGGCTGGAGGCTCGGGGAGGAGACAACTGATCGATCAATTCCCGTTTGTTCCGTGGCCAGTATGGACTATGTACGTAATGGGCCACTTAGTTCTGTGAGGGAATAGCTCAAAATAGGCCCAAGTAACGTGATACACGTATTTTTCTCTATTTTTCAGCAGAATTTTACAGGTTCAGCTATGTAGGTCGACCTGGGACCTCGCCGGACTACCTGCAAGTGCTGGTGTGGAGTCCGGGCACGTGCCAGGGTGCCCGGATGGTAAATCCGTCCCTGCTTTGCATGACACCACACCTATGTTATTTGCCACTATAGAGGTAGTAACTTATACTAGTAACATACGCATGTTACTACTCTAAGTTACTCCCCGCTGTGACCAGCCTAGGTTGAGGTGTGAGAAACATGTAATGTCTCAGCTGCCTGATCGACGTTTAGCGGCTGCGCCGCCGTCTCTGTACCTGTGGTACACCTAACACGTTGTCCTTGGTGTGAAATAGTACCCGCACATGCATCATGTCATCCGCGAAATAAACCATTTTTTGTAAAGATGAAAGAAACTAATTAGTGCATTTATATAGATTTTGAATTAGTTTTCCCCGCAGGAAAAAAAAGGAGATTTGAGTTACTGGAACCAATAAACCATTTGCATCAATTGATTTTGAAATTGGAAGTACCTTTTTACGAAAAAAATTACTCATATGGTCCATTCTGGCTTATGTTCGACGTAGGATGTCGCTGTGTTGTTTTGGTACAATTTTGATGTGCTCAGTATATAGCTGTAGTGCACATAACTGGACCGACCCCAGCATGTCACCCCTCCTAGGACCGACACGGGGAAACCCTAGCCACCAGCAACCTTGGGCCGCCCCTCCTCTTCCACCCATATCGCCGGGGTCGCCGGAGGATGCGGCTGGGCTGGGGGAGGGGGTTAGCTCCTCGCGTAGTGGCCGTACCTCATGAAGATTCATTAGATGGCCGCTCCCCCTCTTGCGCAGTGACGGCGTGCTACGGCTCCTCGTGGAGTCATCTGGATAACAAGCGTGGAGGCTTCCTCTCGACCGATCGATTGACTCCAGACATAGAGGACCTGCTGCTTTTTCTCTGCTTTGACCTCTCCCAGCGCCAACATCGGTCGTCTCTCCGGCCTCTCCGTGGCAAGGTGTAGGCTCTCTGATCTTGGCCTGGAGCTCCAAATCTTGTTGCGAGTTGTGGGACGACAGGTCTGGGCAGAGCATCGTCTGGTGATATGGACGACAATGATCTAGGTGCTGGCTTCGGCTGGTGTCTGTAGGTGGCCACGTCGGGGGTTTATGGGCCAGTGACGACATGTGTTGGCACATTCTGGTTGTGTGAGGTGGTGGTCCGAAAGATCCGTGGAAAACTTTCTCGGTTCATGTTAGCTAGTGGTTGTGGCGTCGTTGTGGAGTCTTTCTCGACCTCTTCAACCACGGAGGAAGCTATTTGGGTGAAATCCTAGACGGGTATTTTTATGGCGTTGATTTCCTCCTTTGGGGCATCGCTTTGAAGACCTTGCTCCAGCGACGACTCTTGGTGGACTAGACACACACGACATTGCAGTTGGCTGATGGCCAACCGGCAGTGCCAGAGTTCCGCATGGCGGCTTGTGTGGCGACAACAATGTTGATGGGCGATGGATGGTCGCGACAAGATCTTATTAGTCGGCCCCTTTCCAGCATTGATGAGCTTCTTCGGCACAGGTTTTGTGCTTATACTCTCCGGACCTCATAAGCAAAATCAGAGGTGCATGTCCATATGCGAGGAGTCATCAGCTTGGCATACACCGACGTGGGCTTTACAATGCCACTTATGCAAGGTCTTCGAGGAATTCAGAGTCGCTGTTGATTGATGACGATGTACCGGAGGGCTACCTTTGCAAAGAGTTTCGCTTTGATGGTGTGTGTAGCCCCTGTGGGTAGACATGCTGACTGTATGGACGCTTACGACGGTTGTGTTCCATGACCATCGATGAGGGTGTTTGTTACGGTCTTCTTCCGGTTTCCGCTAATTAACCTGACAACTCTTTTCATCTCAAAAAATTAGAGTCTTTTGTCTTATATAAAAAATACACATGGGTCTCACGACTGTAAAGTCGCCGGTGAGGCATGAGCTTAGCCCATAATTGAGTTGTCAAATGGACAAAATAAGGACTCTTTTGGTAACATAATCACGTTGCAATGTTCAGCTTGCAAGAAAAGTAAGAGAAAACACAGCATGCGCGCATCATGCGCCTGTTTGATACGGACAACACGGTGGAAAATTAGGAGAAAACGCAGTGTTACAGTGCATGCACGTGCGGGTCCGGTGGTACTCACACTTGGTTCACGAGGAGCATGCGCGCGGGTGCGTCGCCATGTAGGTTATGGGTTTTGGCAGAGCCGGACCATAGGATGGGGCAGAGGGGCGCTTGCCCAGGGCCCCATGATGTAGGGGTCCGATTCAAAAAGAATTGTGTTTCTATATTACTTTTAAGCTTTAATAGTATAGAATTATTTTAGAAAATATATATGATCCAAGTTGTAGACTACCATGTCTCTACTTAGACTAATATTTTGCAAAAATATATTTTAATATTTTTTCTATTTTTCTTGATGCCACGATTTGTTGGCCTCTCCAAGTATGCAGAACAAAACCGAAATCACATGTTTTTACAGGGTTGTCAATATATTCTTTATTAGAGACTAACTATGCAATCACATAATTGTACCATTCCGCAATCATCTTTCCTCTTATTCCTTTGTTTTGCTTGTTCATATCAACATATTTGAAGACTATTACATCCTCTTATTAATACACTATCTAATATATCTATCTTTCCACTCATCATTTGCAGAGTCATATGCACATAAGGAGTGATTATTAAAAATAAGTATCATGGTATGTAATTTGCTCGATCAATAGGAAAGGTTTTCAATGTCTTCACCATGATTTTAAAGGCAGTTGAGATATCAAATGTAAGGATCAATTAATTTGCTATTTCATTGCAATAATATTTCTCAGAATACTAATATTTTCTTATGTCTTTTGTGTGTTAACAAGTGAAAGAGTTTGACTCGCATTGTTGAGAGGCCCAAGAACGCTAATCACGCATAATATTTGATTAATCTTTAAAATTTAGCATAAATATTATAGATACATATCTTTAAGGTGTTTTCTAGAGTGTCGGGGGGGGGGGGAGGGGGAGATTTTTTTAGCATAAATATTCAAGATACATATCTTTAAGGTGTTCTCTAGAGTATGAGACAATTTTTTTAGTATAAATATTAAAGATATATCACTTTAAGGTGTTTTTTAGAGTAGGAGGGCCTTTGCCCTCCCTACCACCCACCCACCACCACCACACACACCCCAGGAAAGCTCTACCACTTTAAATAAGGGTCTCTTCGCGTCGTTTTTCCCTAGGGCCCCCGAAATCCGTGGACCGGCCCTGGGTTTTGGTTGAGAGCTTGAGATCGTGATGGAGTTGCATGCCACCTGGTAACTAAAACCAACTAGCTAGGTTGAAGGCTCACATGCAGTGGTGGACCTAACAATTTTTGAAAGCCCGGGCACACTAGTAGAAACTAAAAGACTTCACTTTAGTGTACCAAGAACCACAGATTTCACATATATGGATAAACATTATATTAATATAATCAATAATGTTAAATAGATCATAGATGTAAAATGAATAAACAAAGGTAGCAATAACCTACTGAATATACTAGCCACACAATGATAAAATCAAACTTTTTACGAGTTGACAATAGTAAGTTCAGTGTTAAATTCCATTAATCAACCGCTTGCAGTGTATTCATTTCAATGTATCCACTTGCGGTGTATTCGTTGTATGAATAAGAAATCCCCCCAATTCTGAAATTCAGTGTTAAACCAAACACTAGGATGTTTAATGCGAAACCACCCTACAAATTACAAAGAAAACCTTACCTAGTTGTGGTGTGCGACCGGTGCCGATCGCCATCCCCATCGTCCCCGGTCTGCTGCTGCTTCCTACCTCCATGTGCATAGGTTGGAAATCCTCGCTGATGGCCGCCATGCTGCTGCTAACTGCGGCGGAGTCGTAGCCTAATTGGAGCAATGGCCGGGAGACATATTTCCCTCTCTGTCTCGCCGTCGACCTCTCCCAGAGCTAGGGCAAGCAGTTGCCGCGCTGCCATGGCGTCGGTCTCGGCTGGAGGCTCGGGGAAGGAGACAACTGATCGATCAATTCCCGTTTGTTCTGTGGCCAGTATGGACTATGTACGTAATGGGTCACTTAGTTCTGTGAGGGAATAGCTCAAAATAGGCCCAAGTAACGTGATACACGTATTTTTCTCTATTTTTCAGCAGAATTTTACAGGTTCAGCTATGTAGGTCGACCTGGGACCTCGTCGGACTACCTGCAAGCGCCAGTGTCGAGTCCGGACACGTGCCCAGGGTGCCCGGATGGTAAATACGCCCCTTCTCACATGCATGGAGTTGTTCCATCAGACTAGGAAATTTGGGACGGTGACACACCGCGCTGGTGGTGGACAATGATTTGGGTTTTTTCTAGGACTGTGCTACGTTTAGAACGATCGGTTGATTACAATATTTGGCGGGATATAAACCGTTGTCTGAAACCGTGTTGATAAGTGAAATTAGGAGAAATTAGCAAGAAAAAGTGCCGCTAATGCATGAAGAGAGTAAAAGACAAACCGATTACGTCATCAGCATTAAAAACGTAATTCTAAAATTTAAAATACTTTATAGGTCAAACTGATTGTCCAATTTAAAACCGTTTTCATATTTAGACTAGTCACGACGAGATCTTCGAAACTAGATCCCATATTGATATATTTTAAGAACTTTTTTTTGCACCAAAAAGTTATCCACACATAACACGTAAGTTATTCAGGATGTACTATATAAGTTATCCACTAGATAACACATAAGTTATCCATCCTATGAATGGATTCTGTGTTTGAGTTCTTTACGCATGCGAAAACATAAATGTGGACTTCTCCGATTTAGGATCCATTTTTACCAAGTCGACAACGATAAAGTCTTGCTATCTTAACACTTATGCTATCGTGTACAAATTAAGTAAGTCTATCGCACATGTAATTAACTAAAATAGAGGTAACTACCTCTTAAAAATACAATGTTCACAAAGAGAACTAAAGTTATTTTGAAAATTATATAAAGTTACCCATAGAGATAAATAAAAAGTTATACATGACATTGTAGAATAATTATCCACTAGTAATACGAGAGTTATCAATGCTTCGGCATATAAGTTATCCATCTAATAACATGTAAGTTATCCACCACTACCACGGCGTATGAGTGACGAAGCCTCGAAGAGTGCTAGGATATCAAACCTTTATTGCTCGTTGATGCTAACGTATCGACAACAATGAAGTCTCGATACCCTAACACCTAGGCTATCGTGTCTCATTTAAATTATCCCGTATCTCACATTAGTTAACTAAACTAAAATATATGGAGCAACCGATGTTTCATGAGATAAAAAAAAATACAAAAAGTTACCCACATCAGAAATGTGAACTCTTCTACTTAGCCCGGTACATTCGACCTAGGCGGGAGATTATACAACGCTGGTTCGGCCGCCTCCAGCCACTGCATCCTTCTCGCCGCCGCCATCCTCTTAATCTCGATCTCTTTCACTGAAAACCCAATGATCAATTCTTTGAAAATAAGGTTTCTGATGACCGATTGATTCTTCACTTGCAGGCTACGGTGGTTGAGGTGCTTCAAGCCTAGGACGGCCCGGCCCGGCTGCCACGGGCGGAGCGGAAGGAGGCATGGTAGAGGGAGCCGAAGCCGTCCTCGCTAACCGTCAGTGCGCTGCTGAAGCCAGCGATTGTCGACCACTACTGCCCAAACTCCCTTAGCCACGTCATGCCGCTGTCCTTCGAAAGCATTCGGCTGTCGGACACCGGCATGAATGCCATCTAATGATAGTGACACTTATGCCATTGAATACCTGCAGATATGAATAGAGGAGCAGGATCGTGAGGGATCTGGTGCTGTGCAGCTCGGATGCTAGCTCCCGTCCATTAAACGGCAGCTGAAAGGTTGTGGACTGCGACTAATGGATCTATTATGTGTTTTGCTTTACTATTCTTGCACAGTTCAGAAATTACTATTCTTAGGTTACTGCTTTCGACTATATTTTCCATTGTTTTTATTATTGGGCAGAACATTTTTTTTCTCTACCAAACTTTGATAAAATTGAAAGACGGTTTGTTTCTTGCAGTTTTGAATATGGTAATTTAATAGATGAGTCTGCGTGTTCAGAAGATGCAACTGAACAATCATGTGTTGTGCGGGTGTAGTGTTTCTCAGATACAATTAGTTTGCTATGTATTGCCATGTTATTTTGTCAGGTTGAATTCCTTTATGCATTATACTCTTTTTATTTAGTTATAGATTCTTTTTACTCTACTGTACCATGATCTATTGTTTCTAGAAATGTACTACTATAGAAAGGTATATCCAGTCCCGATTCCATGAGACACTTATGTATAGGTAAGAGTGGAGTTGGTGAAAAGATAGACTAATATATAGTCCATTCAGATTTACGGGCTTCTACACCACTTTTATATGCATGTGGCACTGTAGGTAGTACAAACTCGGAGTCGTTTTTATCATATAAGCACTTCACTACTGAGACCAAATTAATTAATCATGGTTTTATTGCCATACATGCATTTTTTGGATTATATAAGAGCGAAAATGTGGCCCTATTATTTGGTTCACATGTTTTCTTTGTATATATTTGATAGAAGAAGAAGCTATGTTATTTAGTAATCTTATACTTATCCATGAACATTTAGTCACAAACAGCTATGACTTGTGAATTTTTGGTTCTTCAGTCACTTATCCATGAACATTTAGTCACAAACAGCTATGACTTGTGAATTTTCGGTTCTTCAGTCAAAACTCGATTGGTTTGAGCCATAGTGTTTGTCAAGTAGTTGAATTGGTGGATAGTACTAGCATTTTTTTAACCTGTTTCAGCTACATCAGTAGAGAATAATCTCTTTGATTTCGTGTAAATCTGACACAGGGTTCTGAATTCGTATTCCAGACATGTAAGACAATATACTTCAAGTATATTGGACCAAACAATTATAATAGATGAATCTGTATAGAAAAAACCCAAATCATTGTCCACCACCAGCGCCGTGTGTCACCGCGCCAAATTTCCTAGTCTGATGGAACAACTCCATGCATGTGAGGCCACGTCGACACCGTTATCATGCAGGCCCTGTTCGGCGATGGCGCGGGCGCCGTGGTCGTCGGCGCCGAGCCCGACAGCTCCATCGAGCGCCCGGTTTTCGAGATGGTGGCCGCCTCGCAGAGCGTGATACCTGAGAGTGACCTGGCCGCGGCGGGACGCTTCCGCGGGCCCGTCTTCAACCCTTCCTTCGAGATGCCGGCGCTGATCCGGGAGAACATCGAGCAGAGCATGGCCAACGCGCTTGGGCCGCTCGGGTTGAGCAGCGGCTGGAACGACCTTTTCTGGGCGGTGCATCCCGGCGGGCGAGCGATCTTGGACAGCGTGGAGGCAGGGCTCCAGCTGCAGCCCGAGAAGCTGGCGGCTAGCCGACATGTACTGAGAGAGTACGGGAACATGTTCGGACCTACGGTGATCTTTGTGCTGGACGAGATCCGGCGCCGCCGTGATGAGCAACGTCTAGGTGTCTTGCTTGCGCTCGGACCAGGCATCATGGTTGAGACTGTTAGATGTATATATTTGTATATTGTAGATTCTCCATATCTTCCTGCATATTTGCACCTATACCTGTATTATATATTGTGGCCTTTGGCCCCCAGAGGAATACAAGTTACATATTCCTGACATGGTATTGGAGCTAGGTTAGCCTCCTCCTACTCGCAACTTTGTCGCTGCAGCCGCCACCGTCCCTGTCGCCGACGGTCTTACCGTCGTCGCTGCCGCCGGTTGCCGCCTCGTTCCTGGCCGTCGTTGCCCGTTCCGTCTCCCGATCCAGATCGGTCTCCGTCCAGATCGGTCTCCAGATCTGCGTAGAAGGTCTCCAGATTGATTTCCTGCTCGGTCTCGAGATCGATTCCCTGCTCGGTCTCCAGATCAATTTCTCCCGCCTCGTTCGCTGCACCCGCCCGCCTCCTCCTGATCGCTGCAGATCGCTGCCTGCCTAGCCCGCCCGCCCTTCTGCTCCAGATCGCCCTCCTGGCCCGCCCGCACCTTCTGCATCGGTCTATGTTGCGATTCCTCACTGCCCGGTGATCTTTGATGGCGCGAATTACCCTGATTTTGCTGCCTTTATTCGTGTTCACATGCGCGGTCTCCGTCTATGGGGTGTGCTCTCCGGCGAGGTCTCCTGTCCGCCGTGCCCCCTGCTCCTGCGGCTCCTCTTCTGCCGACGCCGATTGTTCTTGGTGCTGATGCTTCTCAGGAGGCCAAGGATGCTGCTTAGAGTGCCGATGATAGTGTTGTAGCTGCTTATGAGCTGAAGTTCAAACAATACTCTGATGATCTGGAGACCTATCGCCACGCTCTGACTGCCTACACTCAGTGGGTCGATGAGGATGCTCGTGCTACTGCTTTTCTCACCTCTAGTGTTCTGCCCCAGTATGCTGCTGAGTTCATGAGTCTCCCTACTGTTGCCGCTCAGTGGGCACATCTTCGTCAGCGCTATCAGCCGTCTTGGGATGCTCTTTACCTGTCCGTGGTTCGCTAGGAGCATGCTCTTCAGCAGGGTGATTCCACTATTGATGAGTTATATACCCAGAGTGCTGCTATCTGGCGTCAGCTTGATTCTCTCCATACTGTTGATGTGGCACATGCTCGTGCTGCCAGATTGTGCGCTCGGATTTGGAGTTTCACCACATCTATGAGTTCCTGTCTCGGCTCCGCCAGGAGTTTGAGCCCCGGCGTGCTCAGCTGAATGTTCATGGTCGTGTTCCGCTCTCTGAGGTATTGTCTGAGCTTCGGGCTAAGGAGACCCGTCTCCATGGTGCTGGTCTTCTTGCGGTTCCATCTATGCTTGCTACTCGTGGTCCTCCTATGCCGCCTGCTCCCTTGACTCAGCCGCGGTCCTCTGTGCCACCGCCGATACTACCCACTCCTCCAGGTCAGGGTCAGAGTTAGCACCAGCAGTCTCAGGGTCAGAGTCAGCACCAGCAGGCTCGTGGTCAAGGTCGTCGTGGTTCTTTTCGTCACTGCTCTTACTGTAACAGGGATGGCCACACTTGGGCTACCTGTTATACACGGGATCCCACTTTACGTCAGTAGCACCAGGCTCGTGGGCAGTCGGCTCCTTCCAGATCTTCAGCAATTGCTCTCTCTGATCAGGACATTATCAGGAGTCTTCGCGGTCTGTTTGCTGCTACAGGCTCTTCTTCAACGGGCACTGCTGGTTCTATGACTGATTCTTCTGGCACTGCGCGACCACCACCTTCTACACAATCAGGTACGTCTCCGTGGTATCTAGATTCTGGTGCTTCTTTTCATATGACCTCTGAGTCTTCTTTTCTGTCCGCTCTTTGTTCTCTCCCTTCCCCTGTTCGTGTTCTCACGGCCGATGGTACCTCTCTTCCTATTTCTAGTCGGGGCACCATTTCTACTTCTTATTTTTCTGTTCCTGATATTTCTCATGTTCCTCGTCTTAAGATGAATCTGTTCTCTGCTAGACAGCTTACCGACTCTGGTTGTCGCGTCATTCTTGATGATGATTCTTGTGTTGTCCAGGACCGTCGCACACAGGCCCTGGTTGGAGTTGGCCCTCGCAGCTGTGACTCTTCAGGACTTTGGGAGTTAGACTGGCATCGTGCTCCTTCCGCTGCCACTTCATCTGCCAGTTCTTCTCTGGTTGTCGCCTCTGCTACCAACTCCTTTCAGCAATGACATCATCGTCTTGGTCACCTTTGTGACTCTCGCCTGTCGTCATTAGTTCATCGTGGTCTTCTGGGGTCTTTACATTGTCAGGGCTATAGGTTGGGCAAACAGATTCAGCTTCCCTATCCTACTAGCGCATCTGTATCTCAGCGACCTTTTGATTTAGTTCATTCCGATGTTTGGGGTCCGGCTCCTTTCGCTTCGAAAGGGGGCCATCGCTACTATATTTTATTCATCGATGACTTTTCTCGGTACACTTGGTTGTATTTTATGCGCTCTCGCAGTGAAGTGCTCGCCATATATCAGCGTTTTGCGGCCATGGTTCATACTCAATATTCTACACCCATTCGTGTGTTTCGTGTTGATTCTGCTGGTGAGTATATCTCCCAGATGCCGCGAGGTGTTCTTGCTGAGTAGGGTACCCTCGCTCAGTTCTCCTGTCCTGGCGCACATGCCCAGAATGGCGTTGCTGAGCGCAAGCACCACCATCTTCTTGAGACCACTCGTGCCATGATGATTGCTTCTTCCCTTCCGCCGCATTTCTGGGTCGAGGCTGTCGCTATGTCGGCTTACCTCATCAATATTCAGCCCTCTGCCGCTCTGCAGGGTGGTATCCCTCTTGAGCGCCTATCTGGTCATTCTGCAGACTACTCCATGCTTCGCTTGTTTGGTTGTGTTTTCTCTGTTCTCCTTGCCCCTCGTGAACGCACCAAACTGACCGCTCAGTCTGTTGAGTGTGTTTTTCTTGGATACAGTGATGAGCATAAGGGCTATCACTGTTGGAACCCTATTGGTCGCCGGATGTGTATCTCTCGCGACGTTACCTTTGATGAGACGTGCCCTTTCTATCCTCGTCCCACCGCTGGTACCTACCCGGTGGAAGATATCTCTTTTCTTCTTTTTCCTGACACACCTCCTTCTACTCCTATCGTGTCCTCTTCAGGACCCCCTCTCCATGATGTCTCTTCTTTGACACCATCCTCCTCTGCTCCGTATAGTTTCCCTAGTTCTCCTCGTTCTCCGAAGCCTTCTTCTGCTACTACTTCTTCTTCCTCGTCGTCTTCCTCTCATGAGCTTCCCTCTACTCGTCCTGTTCGCCAGCGTCGTGCCCCCAACCGTTACTCTCCTAGTCAGTATGGTCTTTCTGTTGCCTCTGAGCCGACTTCTTATCGGGATGCTGAGCATCATCCTGAATGGCAGATGGCCATGGCTGAGGAGATTGCTGCGCTTGAGCGCACTGGCACCTGGGATCTTGTCTCTCCCCCTCCCGGTGTTCGTCCTATCACTTATAAGTGGGTCTATAAAATTAAGACTCGCTCTGATGGATCTCTGGAGCGCTATAAAGCACGTCTTGTGGCTCGTGGTTTTCAGCAGGAGCACAGTCGTGACTATGATGAGACCTTTGCTCCTGTGGCTCATATGACTACTGTGCGCACTCTTCTTGCTGTCGCTTCTGTTCTTCACTGGTCTGTGTCTCAGCTTGATGTTCAGAATTCTTTCCTTAATGGCGAGTTGAGTGAGGAGGTTTATATGCAGCCTCCTCCTGGGTATTACGTTCCCGCTGGGGCGTTCTCTCTATGGCCTCAAACAGGCCCCTCGTGACTGGTTTGAGCGCTTTGCCTCTGTGGTGACTGCTGCTGGTTTCTCTCCTAGTGTTCATGATCCAGCGCTGTTTGTTCACACTTCTCCTCGTGGACGCACTCTTCTTCTTCTCTATGTTGATGATATGATCATTATTGGTGATGATCCTGAGTATATAGCCTTTGTTAAGGCTCATCTTCGTGATCAGTTTCTTATGACTGATCTTGGTCCTCTTTGATATTTTCTTGGGATTGAGGTTTCCTCCACTTTTGATGGCTTTTACATCTCCCAGGAAAAGTATATTTAGGATCTTCTTGCTCGTGCTACTCTTGGGGATGAGCGCACTGTTGAGACCCCTATGGAGCTTAATGTTAAGCTTCAACCTACTGATGGTGATCCTCTTCCTGATCCGACGCGTTATCATCATCTTGTTGGGAGTCTTGTTTATCTTGTTGTCACTCGTCCTGACATCTCTTATCCTGTTCATATTCTGAGTCAGTTTGTTTCTGCTCCTACCACTGTTTATTATAGTCATCTTCTCCGTTTTCTTCGTTACCTTCGTGGTACGATCACTCGTCGCCTTTTCTTTCCTCGTTCCAGCTCCCTCCAGCTCCAGTGCTATTCGGACGCTACGTGGGCGAGTGATCCTTCGGATCGCCGTTCACTTTCTGCTTACTGTGTGTTTCTTGGTGGTTCGCTCATTGCTTGGAAGACGAAGAAACAGACAGTAGTTTCCCGTTCGAGTGTTGAGGATGAGTTGCATAATATGGCCTTGTTGACTGCTGAGGTGACCTGGTTACGGTGGTTACTTGCGGATTTTGGGGTCTCTATTACCACACCCACTTTGCTTTTGTCTGACAGTACAGGTGCTATTAGTGTTGCACGTGATCCGGTCAAGCATGAGCTTACCAAGCATATTGATGTTGATGCTTTCTATACACGTGCTCAGGTGCAGGCTTAGGTTGTTGCGCTTCAGTATGTGCCTTCAGATTTACAGTTGGCGGATTTCTTTATGAAGGTACAGACCAGAGCGCAGCATGATTTCTTACTCTCCAAACTCAGTGTTGTGGATCCACCATGATTTTGAGGGGAGGTGTTAGATGTATATATTTATATATTGTAGTTTTCCCATATATGTTAGGGGCTTCCTGCATATTTACACCTGTACCTGTATTATATATTATAGCCTTTGGCCTCAGAGGAATACAAGTTGCATATTTCTGATAGAGACCATGGTATTGCATGCCACTGCTAGCTACGGCTACTACGGTTGATGCTAAGCTGGCTTACATGGAGATGTTTCCGTTACATGCTGAGGGTGGTCTCGCGCCAGGAGTTGCTCACTACATTTCACGCAATTTACTCAATAAAATGATCTTTACTCTCCTCAATCAATAACTCTTCTTATCGTTTTTCACTTGAACGAATTTTGATATGTTCTAAGTTTGAAGTGTCTGAAAAATAGCAAAACGCTTAACAAAATAACATTTGAGTACCCATATAGCAGTGACCTTGTGCATTAGTCTTAGATGCTAACACCACTAGAAAACATACTCCCTCCGACCCATATTAATTGACTTGAATTTGTCTAGATTTAGATGAACCTATATACTAAATAATGTCTAGATTCATTCAAATTTACACAAATCCAAGTCAACTAATATGGGTTGGAGGGAGTACGTGATTTACTCCAGCGTTACCGTTTATGTTGAAACCCTGCAACAACTAGCTCTATTAACCTGCCTTATTTCTAAACAGCGGCGGTTAGACATCGCCGTTTCAAGAGATGCCACTGCTCTCTTCAACACGATGGTAAGCATTGAGGTGGGGAAGGCCTAGGCGATAGAGTCCTTTTCTGGTCGAATCCGTGGATCCAGGGGTTCTCAATGGCGATGGTCGCGCCGGCCGTTCTCGATCTGTCCGGCCTAAGTCGAGTAGCTCGCGAACTGTTCAGCAAGGGCTCGCTCGAAATGAGTGGAACTGGGACATCATGGGCACCCTCACCATGGATGCCATCACTCGGTTCCTGCACGTGTGGCCCATGATCCAGTCCTACGCCACCTGCCCGGAGATTGAAGACTCCTTCCGCCAGAAGCTATCGCCGGACGGAGCTTACTCCACGAGATCCACCTATCTGGCCTGCTTTGCTGGCAGAACAGCTCTTCCTGCTACTGCCCAGGTGTGGAACTCGTTCGCCCCCCTCAAGTTCAAGTTCTTCGCCTGGCTAGACGTTCAGGGGAGGTGTTGGACAACAGACCGACTCCAGCGCCGTGGGCTGCCCAACCAAGGGGAGTGCCTGTTGTGCATCCGATGTGCCGAGGACATTATGTCGGGGTTCCGGTGCAGAAAACAGAAAATTTCCTATGACGGATCGCCCATTAACGAACGAAGGTTTTGGATACATACCCTTATACTCCAAAAGTGGTTAACGTTCAGAGAGGAACATGGTTGAATTAGTCGTGCTCGTAGCCGACCTCAAGGTCGCGAAGCTCCTCACAAGTCACCTCTTGCTCCATTGTGCAGCAGTCCGGCTCACGACATCCAAGGTTCCCCAAGTGTGGCCCCTCGTGGTTTCGTACACATACGGTGTAGGATGACGACCTCGCTCAGGCTCCTCGATCCCTGCCGGGAGTGCAAAATTAGATCTCCGACTTGGAATCTCCGCATCGCAACGGCGTGCTGCAGGTGCACCGTCTCTTGTGAGAGCAGTCCTATCATGGGACCATGCTAGCACAAGGAGAGAACTAGAGAGAGAGGGGAGAGAGATGGAAGAAGTGCATAGAGGAGGGAGGGCTCCCAACTCGTGGCGTTGGTGTTGTGTGTCCTCCTCCAAGGGGGGGGGCTCTTTATATAGGGGTGGAGGGGGAAGGCTTGCCCCTCCCCCAAGGCACCAAGCGGCAGCCAAGGGAGGGAGGGAGCAGCCCTAAGGCGCCCCAAACCCTAACCCTACCGCCCAGCAAGGGAGGTAGCATCCCTAGGCACCCCCAAACCCTAGGCGCATGGGCCTTGGCCCCTCCCTCTTGCGGTTTCCCTCATGGGCCCCTTCTCTAGGAAGTTTGGCCCATTAGTGGAATACCCTTTCAAATTAGATTTTAATATTATGTTTAATTAATATATAAATATATATTACAAAATACGATTTGACCCAAACCACCTTTTGGTTCCCCTTCGATTTCCTCCGAACGACTTCGGAACTTCTCAGAACGATTATGGTTCTCTTACGAAACCTTTTCCGGTTTCCTTTTTCTTTCTCCGAACAACTTCGGATATCTCTCCGTGGAACAATTCTGGATTTCTCTTTGCTTACTGTGATTCCAACTTCTAGATGATCTCTAGATCATCGTACCCTTAAGTGTATCTCCCCACGGCTCGGAAATGGCACATACATGATCTCTATCAATGATCAACAGCGGGAGCAGGATGCCCATATTGACCCCTGTATATTCCATGATGACGATATCATTTGAAACATAAACATCAAGTCTAATTCTCTTTGTTTCTTCGATATGACTTGTCTGAGATTTGACCATTTGGTATCTCATACCTTGTTCAATCTCGTTACCGACAAGTACTATTTCAGTTGTTACCACGATATTACATCCATGTGACCTAGTCACATGTTGCAACATTATAGATATAATTTCACCAAGTTGGCCTTATGTATCTTACCCGTCATAGGGTGAACAAATCTTAGTATTCATTCATAGGCATCAACCGGTTCCTCCAGAATATCCAACTTACACCTTTATAATCAACATTTCACTAAGTGACATTTAATGCAGTTAAAGCAGCCTCAGGAGATGGTGACTAATATGATCTCACGGCCTAAGGAGAAGGAGACTAAGTTTCTGACTATTGCAACGATGAACATCGTGACTTGCCCGTGTCACAATTTTTGGGTAATGTCCATCACATCATTCACCAATGATATGACCTCGTTGTCAACTGGCACTATTACCCATGATCAGCAAACCTTGATCATCTGTTTCCCAATGAACTAGTATGAATAGAGGCTACTAGGGTCTGCTGTTTCATATCACACCTATATCCTTGATACAGTTGTAGCACAATACAAAACTATTACGAACTTATTGAAATATGAAAATAATAACCATTTCTTATTTTCCTCTAGGCCATATTTCCTTCACATTAACCATCTACTGCTCTACTTCCCTTATGCTCGTGTGGTCTGGGACTTGGTCCTACGGCAGGCCGAAAGGCCGCAGCTTGCCCCATCAGGCGAAGTGGTCGTCAAGGAATGGTGGATGATGACCCACAAGTATAGGGGGTGTATCGTGGTAATTTCGATAAATAGGAGTGTCGATCCCAACGAGGAGCAGAAGGTGTTGATAAGTGGTTTGGATCAGGAATTCTCTGTAAATACTTAGCAAATGGATTTTTAGGGGTTTTTGATAATGCAAAGAAATAAACTACAAGTAAATAAAGACAACAATAATAATTGCAGCAAGTGGCCCAATCCTTTCTGCAGCAAAGGACAAGCCGGTTGTATTACTTATGAGGACCAAACGTTCTCGAGGACACATGAAAATACTGTCAAGTGCTTTCGCTTCATATAGTTGATTAATCTTGTTTGGTTGGATAAGTGTTGTGTGGGTGAACTTATGCTAATGTATCGACCTTACTTGGACTAATACATACTTGTGATTATACCCCTTGCAAGCATCCGCAACTACAAGAAAGTAATTAAGATAAAAACCTAACCACAACATTAAAATCTGAGATCCTACACTCCCTTGTGCAAAGGTTTCCTAACGGGGGTTTCTGTCACTCCGGCAATCCCACGATCAGTAGCCAAATACACAATGCAGTCCCCTAGGCCCATAAATGGTGAAGTATCATGTAGTCGACGTTCACATGACACCACTAGAAGAATAACACCACAACTTAAATATCAAACCATTGAATATTACTTCAACACAATTCCACTACTAACAACATGACTTCTCCCATGTCCTCAAGAACTAAACGAACTAATCACGAGACGTCATATGGATCAAGATCAGAGATGATATAATGATAAGTAAAAATCTAAACATAAACAATAATTCAATGGTTCCACTTAAAATCATCAACTACAAAAGTAATCAACACCGGGAAAGTTTCCCCTAAGAACTATGCAAGATTCAACCTAATTGTTACAACGGGATGGAGTGATGGTGATGGTGCTGGTGGAGATGATGGTGAAGATGATGATGATGATCCCGATGAAGTCTAGCTTGATGATGATGTTGACGGCGACGATCTCCCCTCTCCGGGAAGGAATTTCCCTGGCATAATTCTGCCTGCCGGAGAGCTCTTTCTCTCTTGGTAGTTTCCGCCCCGTAGAGGCGGCGAAATCTTTCTGTGGTTGATCCCCGAGTATTAGAGTTTTGGGGGGATGATATAGGCGAAAGGGCGACGCCAGAGGTGGGCCAGGGTGGCCATACTGTAGGGATACAGGTAGGCTACACTAGCGCAAATAAAAAAATTCTACCGCGTATACAAGGATTATTGTTGTCATAGATCACGGAATTACCGCTAGACGCGCAATTGCGGAATTGATGAAGCGCGTCGAGGCAGTGCAGACGTTCCACGTCTCCTCCTTGTCCTCGTCCCATGAGCAGCTCCCCTTGCGCGGCTCGTCCAAGCGCTACAGATGCAGCGCCTCCGAGGTATCCACACGTACAGGGTGGAAGCGTCAGACGCCGGACTGCTAGGTCCGCGCGTGCAACACAGGCGTGAGGAGTGGCGGCTGGGAATGATCTGAGGTCTCTGCCTGGTCAGCTCGCCCCACCCTCTCTTATATAGGCGTCCCTAATGGGCTTCTACATTAGCATCCCATTAGTAGCCTGAGCCTGGTCTAATTCGGATCCAATCCTCATTAGGCTTCCAGCCCCTTAAGTGTGTGACCCTATAGGTTCATATGCGTATAGACATGACACGAATACACTTATTCTGTCAATAGTTGGTAGCAGCCTCTAGCAAGACGTGCCAACTCCTAAACGCATACAAAGATCATATCGGACGAACCATCATAAGGTTTAGTACATGTCTTTCCCTTTGCCTCACAATATTTGGTCTAGCTCCAAGCTGACCTCCCTTTCTCGATACCGTGATTCGGAATCCCTTTACTAGGTTAACTCTTAACCATAGGTAGCACGGCCATGCATTTCTGGATCCGATCACTCGAGGGGCCCAGAGATATCTCTCTCAAGTAGAGAGGGGCAAATCCCATCTTGATTGACCATGCCTTGCAGCATGCTTCAGGACAAACCCAAAAGCTACCTTTATAACTACCCTGTTACGGTGCAGCATTTGATAGTCCCAAAGTAGGTCGATCCACATCTCAAGTACATGCAACAATCTCAGGTCTAAGGACAAAACGTACACGATGTGTAGAGAGAGAGAGCTGCAACTAATTGACAGTCTCAGGTTGGGTCAGTCCAACCCCATGTTCATAACATGTGTCCACATCATTGGTTTGACATCTCCATGTCTATGACTTGCGAAACATAGTCATCAACCAAGCGATGTGCTAGTCTAATATTCACGTGTGTCCTCACATGAACTCCGACTAGGGACAACTCTTAAATAACCACACAAGTAAAGAGTTTCACAAACAATTCACATAATTTCCAATCAATACAAGTTGCCTGATATGGATATTCAAGGAACATTACAATAACTCATGGATACATATGAAATATCATCATCTCTATGATTGCCTCTAGGGCATATTTCCTTGAGTCTCCCACTTGCACTAGAGTCAATCTAAAATGTATCTAATACCAATTGCTCTTGTGTGCGCTTCATGCGCGGGCTGCGGGAGAGGCTTAGTCAAGGAATCATCAACATTTGAGTCCGTATGTATTTTGCATATCATGACACTACCATCCTCAACGAACTCTCGAATCTGATGGTAACGCATGCGAATATGTTTGTTCTTCTTGTGCTGTCTAGGTTCCTTGGCCTGTGCAATAGCACCATTGTTATCACAATAAACGTCCAAGGGATTGGACGCGCCCTGAACCACACCGAGAGCGATCAGGAAATTCCTAATCCAAACAGCTTCCTTTACGGCCTCTGAGGCAACAATATATTCAGCTTCTGTTGAAGAGGAGGTCACCATATATTGCTTGGAACTTTTCCAGCTCACAGCACCACCATTCATGACAAACACGTAACCTGATTGCGATTTCGAATCATCTGAGTCGTTAAGGTAACTCGCATCTGTGTAACCCTTTACACTGAGTTCATCCTCACCTCCATAAACTAGGAACACATCCTTAGTCCTTTTCAAGTACTTAAGGATGTTCTTTACCCCTGTCCAGTGACCTTCACCTGGATCAGCATGGTATCTTCTCGTAACACTTAGAGCATAGGAAACATCTGGGCGAGTACATATCATTGCATACATGATGGATCCAATAGCCGAAGCATATGGAACCCTACTCATGCGCTCACGCTCATCAGTAGTCGAAGGACACTGAGTCTTGCTGAGTTTTATGCCATGAGACATGGGCAAGAACCCCTTCTTAGCCTCTTCCATGCTGAATCGTTTCAACACTTTGTCAATGTATGTACTCTGGCTTAATCCAATTAGCCTTCTTGATCTATCTCTATAGATCTTGATGCCCAGAATATATGCCTCTTCTCCCAAGTCCTTCATCGAAAAACTATTTTTCAATGAGGTCTTAACAGACTCGAGCATAGGAATGTCATTTCCAATCAGTAATATGTCATCTACATATAAGATTAGAAACACCAGCGCTCTCCCACTTTCCTTCTTGTAAACACAAGGTTCTTGTTCATTTTTTATGAAGCCAAACTCCTTTACAACTTCATCAAATCGAATATTCCAACTCCGAGATGCTTGCTTCAGCCCATAAATGGACTTCAGAAGTTTGCATACCTTTCCATCATTGTTTGGATCGACAAAACCTTCGGGCTACATCATATACATGTCCCTAGTTAGGATTCCATTTAGGAAAGACGTCTTGACATCCATCTGCCATATTTCATAGTCGAAATGTGCAGCAATGGCTAGAATTATCCGTATAGATTTAAGCATCACTACGGGCGAGAAAGTCTCGTCGTAGTCAACTCCTTGAACTTGTCGAAAACCTTTTGCAACAAGTCGAGCTTTATGGATGTGAACATTTCCATCCACATCAATCTTCTTCTTATAGATCCATTTGCACTCGATGGCTTTAAAACCATCAGGCAGGTCAACCAAGTTCCAAACTTGATTGTCTCCCATGGACTCTATCTCGGATCTCATGGCGATCAGCCATTTCTCAGAGTCTGGGTCCACCATCGCTTCTGCATAGGTCGCAGGCTCATCATTGTCTAACAATAATAATTCCCGCGCTTTGCGGATCCTCGCTGTCATGTCCCAAAATTTTCCAAATTTTGAAATGTGAAAAATAAATAAACAAAATAAACAATTGTTGATTTTTAGGGTGAGAAGAAACTTTTTGATTCCAATTGGAAACATCAAAACCTATTTTGATCAAATAAAATCCTGAAGGGATTTAAAAAGTTAAAGAATCAATAAATAAAATTATGATAGTTGGAATTACTATATTTGGATCTTTTAATAAAAAGATATAGTTTTTATAAATCAAAGGTAGAATTATGAATAAGGATTATTTTATAGAGCCAAATTAAATCTTGGCCAAGCTTTTGAAATAAAATATTTCTATTTGATAAAAGATCCAATAAAATAAAGAGGATTTATTAATATCCAATTTTATTTAAGTAATGGGTTTTCTATTTTAAATAAACACTAAAACATGTTAAAGTATTTTAAATAAGAATTCCAAGTGTTTTATATTTTCAAATAAAACCTACTGAAATGGTGTTGATATTATTTAGATTTCAAATAGAGTTTTTAAATAAATTAAATCATATTTGAATTAATGACTAAGGTCTATTTATTTAATTATTAATTGATCCTAAAAAGAATAAAAAATATTTTGTTTTGGACTTTGGATTATGTTGTTAAACAGAATTAAAATCAATACAAAGTTTGGTGATGATTTGATTTGTTGTTTGAATTATTTGATTGAAAATCAAAACATAAATTCAAATAGAAAAAGAAAAAGCATTCTGTATAAAAAAAATGAAACAAACTCAACCCAACCCAACTGGCCCAACAAGCCCAGCAGCGCAGCCCACCATCTCTCCCCCCGCAGTGAACCGTTTTCACTGAAAAGCACACCCGCAGAGACGCAGACAAGTGGACCCCGTGCCCCTCTCTCTCTCTCTCACTGTCAGACGGACCCCACCACAACATCACATCGTCTTCAACCCGTGACCACGTCCCCCTGCCGTTGCTGCCGATTAACTCCGGCGATGAATGTGAGTTACTGCCTGCGTTATTCTCGCCCACGACCACGCATACTTAAGCGCCTGCGTCTCCTCTACCTTTCCCCTCACTTGCCTCTCCCTCTCTGCCCCCAGGCTGAGCGAATCGTGAGCTCAAACCCCACTGCTCCGGCGAGCGTCTCCGAGCAATTCCGGCGCCGTCCAGCCGCCCCTCGCCTCCCACTGCACACAGCTTTACTCCCTATCACCAGGCGCACCTGCCCATAGCCCCAGCTGTGGCATCCCGCAAAAACCACTACTAGAAAATCGCGTTGTTTTCGTGCATTGCATCATCATGACCGCATGCTCATATCATCATGCCACATTGCATTTGAGCATCGTCATCATCATGCATATTAATTTGCCTAAAAACTATTTGCGAAAGACAATCGTTTTCTAAAATTTATCCTCCTTCTATTTCAAATTACACCCCCGGATGCTTCCGGATATTTTGTTTGTCTAAAAACTATTTACAAAAATGTATTGCCAAATTAAATAAAAGTTTGCATTATTTTAGTGGGGCAGTCGAACGGGCCGAATCGACCCGAACGATCGCCCCAGAAATATAATCGGTCCACCTAATTACTAAACCTACCAACCTACCTACCCAGCCCTCCTCTCCACCTCACCCCAACCAGTAGCAGCTCGCCACCTCAGCTCCCCTCTCTCCCCCCCAATTAAACCCTGCCATCTCACCCCAGCCTCTCTCCCCTTTCCTCTCTCCCTCTACACACACACGCACACACGCCTGCTACACACACCACTCCCACCCCACGCGCCAGGCCACCCCCACCCCGTGGCCCACCACCTGCCCTGGGTCCCACCGTACCTGCCCCGCTCCCCACGCGAGCCTCCCACCCCCGCGTCTTCTTCCTCTCGCCCCCCTCGCTCCCGCAACCACCGCCTCCCCGTGCGCGCCGCCCCAGGCCTCCTCCCCGCCGGTCCTTCCCCCCTCTCTGCAAGCCGACCAGGCCCCACCCCTGTCGCCCTCTCTCCTGCCCCGCTCGCCCGCTCATCCCTCTCTCTTCCATCCGCGCGTCGCGCCTCCACCGCCACCTTCGCCGCACCTCGCCGGGCCCCTCTCCCCGCGGCCACCCCCCCTGTAGTGCTGCGCCCGCCTCCGCGCCGGCGAGCGCCGCGCCCGCCCGCGCCTGCGCCTTCCCTCTCGCCGGAACCCTCCCCGAGCTCGCCTCACCGGCCTTGCCTCCCGTGCCACCGTCTCTTCTGCCCCGGCCGCTGCCCGCGCTCGCCCCGGCCCGCGCCTCCTCCAGCGCCGCCTCTGGCCGGGCCAGCCCCGCCCCCGACGCCGGTCGCCGGCCGTCGCCATCGTCTCCGCCACCGCGACCGACCCCCTCGCCCCCGCCTCCGCCACGATGCCTCCGGCGAGCTCCACCGCGGCCCGCCTCCGCTGCTCCGCCCGCATCCGCCCCGTCGCCGCCGCATCTGCCCCGCCGGACCCCGCCGCCGCCCGAGGCGCTGCCCCTGCCGGTTGTAGCGTCTCTCTGTGCTGGCCATCGACCTTGAAGACGAACCCAAACACCCGGCGCCATCCGAGTTCGACATCGACCACTACAACGCCGAGGACGCCTAACCGGAGGGACAAGATCGCCACATGGACATCAAGATCTCCAACACTAGAACCCAGAATCAAGCGCTCATTCACGGGTCAGAAAGATCCGAAGACCGAACCTCGGGAAACCCCCCCCCCCCCGGAACGACAAGATCGCCCACACGGACGGGAGTACCGAAGCCTTCGACACGGAGATACGACAAGTGCTTCCCTCGGACGCCAAGACCCGAACCGAAAGGAACGCCAAGACCGCCGGTGCTGAATTCCGAGGACTCCGACCTGGAACATCAAGATCTACCGATGACCGAGAGCCCGGACGCCAAGATCCACGACTCAGAGATGCCAGGACACCAAGTTCGTCGAGACCCTGGAACCCGTTCCCGGAGGCGAAGACCGGACCCGACAAGAGCTTCGCAACGACAAGAACGGCACCGACCAAAACGAACCCGATGCGCCTCGACGCCACGCCAAGTTCGTCTACCCGAACGCCAAGATCTACCCAGTAATCTGAGAACGATCCCGTCGAACCCCGAACCCCAGATCCGAACCCTGAGACCGACCCCGGACCCCGGAGCCCCAAGACCGTCGAGACCCCTCAATGTGTGACCCCTTTTCTCGAGCCCTATTTTATAAATATAATATCAAATTGTTGCATTTTAAATGAGCATACTTGCATGCATATTGTCGTGTGGTTTGGGGGCCTTATGCCGATTCACCTTATAATTAAATATGGGGCCATATGCGGGCAAGTCTAGTCTCATATTGGCCTCATTTAAATTTGTGAAGCGAACCCGGTGCTATCTTTTGCCATGCTAAAACAACATTTAATTTGCGGGGTAGATAAATAACTTGAACCATCTAAGTAATTGTCGGGACCCCGGTTCCGCTTAATTTTGCCTAACTGCGTCGCACCTTTGCCATGTCATACATCATTCATGCATCATGCCCGATCTTTTGCCGTAGCATTAAATATTGCATCCGGTGTTTATTCTAGTGTTTTGCTTCTTCGCGGATAAGGCCGTTGAGTTGATGTGAGCTTCGCCTCGATCTTCGGTTGAACCTTCGACAATGTTTTCAGGCGAGCATCTCCCCGTTTCTACCTATCTTACTTTTATAGTATTTATTCCCTCCTGTTGATCTTTGCTATCTGTGTTGCGATGCTCTAGTTTTCGTTCCCGTGATATCCCTTGCAGCCATATATAGCCTTGGACACATCCTATTACCTGTTGTTTGGTAGATAGTTGGACCCACGCGTCGTAGTCGCTTGCTCAAGTGTTGTTGCGTGTCGTCAAGTACCATAGTTGTTGGAGAAGTGTCGCATGTTTATTGTTGAAGATGATCATGGTTTTACTTATTGTTCACTTTAATTACTGCTTAACAACTAAAATTGAAGTAAGCAGAGGCATCGGTGGGTGATAGATAATATTTGGTTTCCGACCGCCCACTTGTGTCCCGTAGGACCCCGAGTTCTTGACACCTGTTCCGAGATCGAGCGCGCTAACCACAGGTGGGGAGATATGGGCCCCCCATTGATTAGTACCTGATTTCAAAGTATTGTACTGGGGGCCAAAACTAGTTTGAGGATTTATTTACTATCCTGTACCTATGCCATGCTTTACTGCTTTATTTACGATTGTGTGAGGAGCACGCTGTACTGTTTTGGAAGCGGAGTGTTTTCGCTGTATCGACAGTCCCCGTTTGGGGATTTGCTGTCGTTTACAGCCACTGTCGCAAACCCTAAGTCCGTCTCGGAGACCGGCCGACTTCGTTGCGGGTGTCGACTTGGTGGGGTGGCCCCCATGTACTTGCTTTGGGTCTGGGAACGTCGTGACTTAGGCCCCGCCGACATACCGATGGGTGTATGTTAACTGATCTGGCAAAAGGGGTCGAAGTGCCTGTGGATACTTTGGTGCACCCCTACAGGGTTAAATCTTTTCGAGAAGCCGTGTTCGCGGTTATGGACGACTTGGAGCACAGTGCTTGATCATAGACAACTATCACTAAAGTTTATTTGTTATAAATTGACTTGTATCCGATATGACTAGTAATCAGCTTCACTACAACGGAATGGCTAAATAAAAGTACCAACAACTGCTGGGTTTTGGGGTCATCTCATGCTAATTGTATCTGACTAGTAAGGGTTGCCACTATAACGGAATGGTTAACTAAAAGTACCCACTGCTTACTTTATCAGGATGATTATCTAAACCTGACTAGTAAAGTGCCGCAACTATAACCGAATAAGTAAAACTGCCAACTGTGTGAGTTCCTCGGTTGACTTCCTCGTTTGGTCTCGAGGGGGAAACGCTAGGATGGGTTTGTTTGATGATAGTATCAGGTGGGATCCGAATAGGTCTTCCTCACCCCTCTCTGATAGCCGCCAGTAGTATCGAGTCTCTATAGGTTGTTTAGTGCTTGCTGCCGCTGCCGCTTCAGTCCACCATACCTATGTAGGCGAGGACCGCCGAATTCTAGTCTCGCCGTGTACTGGCCTCAGTACTGACGCTCCTCTTTTTCCTTTGCCCTTTGTCGGCACCCCTTTTGTTAAGCAGGTTTTGAGATCGACGTCGTTAGCAGGGTTACCCTTCCGGCTTGGCCTGGGCAGGGTTATGGACGCCATTGGATATTCTTCAGGGCTCTTAGCCCCATTTGCATCTTGTCCGTAGTCGGACGCTCCATCGTTTTCGAGGTGATTTGGATCTTTGTACCGTAGATATTTGTATTCTTGACTCATGGAGTCGTGTTGTATATATATATGTTCTGTGGGTCCCATCGAGGACTGTTGTGTAATGTTATTACTTCGTTTTCCACCCGCACGCAAGTTCCTGGTGGGCACCTTCGAATTGTTTCTATGCGGGTTTGGCGGGTTTCGCTAAAACTTGCATAGGGCCGATTCTGAGGGTGTTACAGAGTGGTATCAGAGCTCAGCAGTTGCGATACCCCACAAGTCCAGCCTGTAGGATAACCTAGCTAACGGCCGAAGTAGAGTGTCAAAACTATATTTGAAAATCGGTTCTGATTAGGTCTGATTTTACTCCTTACCCCTCTGCTATTCTCCTCTTACCTCTACGTGTTTTGAATCCGCTCTCTTCTTTCTCTTCAAGTCCAGGATTTCTCGTGGTTGGGTTCCGTCGTACCTTCAGGGTTTCACTTCCCCCTTTGATAACGGTGTTGCTACATCTGGTGTTCAAGCTGCCTGATGAATCCGTCTACGGTGTCACCATTCTTTATTCCTTGTTTGTGCCTTCCGGTGTTTTCCGACGCGACGACATCCTCTACGCCAGATCCGATGCAGAGTCTGCATCACTCCTTTGTTTCCGAACCTCGCTTGTCGAGATCTTCAGTCTGAATCCTGAGGGTTGGTTGCATAATCTGTCTATTCGTGTACAAAGTAATGCTTTGAGTGCGGGATGGAGTCGCGACCATACCACTACTCTTATCATTTGCTTTGTATATTGAATGGTGGATCGATGCAATTCTACTCCTTCCGTGGAAGTTAGAGGTGGCCTTACCTTTAACTTCGTCCGTTGTTTTCCGGAGTGTTCTCTTGATGAACAGGATCAACGGCCTCTTGTTAGTGGTGTCGCGAGGATCTACACGAAGCGAGAAGATTCAGATCGCCGCCCTTCCTTCCGGTACCATGAGGCGGATCTCGAGGGCGAGATCCATTGTTAGTGGTGTCGAATTGTGGCATCCCGCAAAAACCACTACTAGAAAATCGCGTTGTTTTCGTGCATTGCATCATCATGACCGCATGCTCATGTCATCATGCCACATTGCATTTGAGCATCGTCATCATCATGCATATTAATTTGCCTAAAAACTATTTGCGAAAGACAATCGTTTTCTAAAATTTATCCTCCTTTTATTTCAAATTACACCCCCGGATGCTTCCGGATATTTTGTTTGTCTAAAAACTATTTACAAAAATGTATTGCCAAATTAAATAGAAGTTTGCATTATTTTAGTGGGGCAGTCGAACGGGCCGAATCGACCCGAACGACCGCCCCAGAAATATAATCGGTCCACCTAATTACTAAACCTACCAACCTACCTACCCAGCCCTCCTCTCCACCTCACCCCAACCAGTAGCAGCTCGCCACCTCAGCTCCCCTCTCTTCCCTCCCAATTAAACCCTGCCATCTCACCCCAGCCTCTCTCCCCTTTCCTCTCTCCCTCTACACACACACGCACACACGCCTGCTACACACACCACTCCCACCCCACGCGCCAGGCCACCCCCACCCCGTGGCCCACCACCTGCCCTGGGTCCCACCGTACCTGCCCCGCTCCCCACGCGAGCCTCCCACCCCCGCGTCTTCTTCCTCTCGCCCCCCTCGCTCCCGCAACCACCGCCTCCCCGTGCGCGACGCCCCAGGCCTCCTCCCCGCCGGTCCTTCCCCCCTCTCTGCAAGCCGACCAGGCCCCACCCCTGTCGCCCTCTCTCCTGCCCCGCTCGCCCGCTCCTCCCTCTCTCTTCCATCCGCGCGTCGCGCCTCCACCGCCACCTTCGCCGCACCTCGCCGGGCCCCTCTCCCCGCGGCCACCCCCCTGCAGTGCTCCGCCCGCCTCCACGCCGGCGAGCGCCGCGCCCGCCCGCGCCTGCGCCTTCCCCCTCGCCGGAACCCCCCCGAGCTCGCCTCACCGGCCTCGCCTCCCGCGCCACCGTCTCTTCCGCCCCGGCCGCTGCCCGCGCTCGCCCCAGCCCGCGCCTCCTCCAGCGCCACCTCTGGCCGGGCCAGCCCGCCCCCGACGCCGGTCGCCGGCCGTCGCCATCGTCTCCGCCACCGCGGCCGACCCCCTCGCCCCCGCCTCCGCCACGACGCCTCCGGCGAGCTCCACCGCGGCCCGCCTCCGCTGCTCCGCCCGCATCCGCCCCGTCGCCGCCGCATCTGCCCCGCCGGACCCCGCGGCCGCCCGAGGCGCTGCCCCTGCCGGTTGTAGCGTCTCTCTGTGCTGGCCATCGACCTTGAAGACGAACCCAAACACCCGGCGCCATCCGAGTTCGACATCGACCACTACGACGCCGAGGACGCCTAACCGGAGGGACAAGATCGCCACATGGACATCAAGATCTCCAACACTAGAACCCAGAATCAAGCGCTCATTCACGGATCAGAAAGATCCGAAGACCGAACCTCGGGAAACCCCCCCCCCCCCCCCGAAACGACAAGATCGCCCACACGGACGGGAGTACCGAAGCCTTCGACATGGAGATACGACAAGTGCTTCCCTCGGACGCCAAGACCCGAACCGAAAGGAACTCCAAGACCGCCGGTGCTGAATTCCGAGGACTCCGACCTGGAACATCAAGATCTACCGATGACCGAGAGCCCGGACGCCAAGATCCACGACTCAGAGATGCCAGGACACCAAGTTCGTCGAGATCCTGGGAACCCATTCCCGGAGGCGAAGACCGGACCCGACAAGAGCTTCGCAACGACAAGAACGGCACCGACCAAAACAAACCCGATGCGCCTCGACGCCACGCCAAGTTCGTCTACCCGAACGCCAAGATCTACCCAGTAATCCGAGAACGATCCCGTCGAACCCCGAACCCCAGATCCGAACCCTGAGACCGACCCCGGACCCCGGAACCCCAAGACCGTCGAGACCCCTCAATGTGTGACCCCTTTTCTCGAGCCCTATTTTATAAATATAATATCAAATTGTTGCATTTTAAATGAGCATACTTGCATGCATATTGTCGTGTGGTTTGGGGGCCTTATGCCGATTCACCTTATAGTTAAATATGGGGCCATATGCGGGCAAGTCTAGTCTCATATTGGCCTCATTTAAATTTGTGAAGCGAACCCGGTGCTATCTTTTGCCATGCTAAAACAACATTTAATTTGCGGGGTAGATAAATAACTTGAACCATCTAAGTAATTGTCGGGACCCCGGTTCCGCTTAATCTTGCCTAACTGCGTCGCACCTTTGCCATGTCATACATCATTCATGCATCATGCCCGATCTTTTGCCGTAGCATTAAATATTGCATCCGGTGTTTATTCTAGTGTTTTGCTTCTTCGCGGATAAGGCCGTTGAGTTGATGTGAGCTTCGCCCCGATCTTCGGTTGAACCTTCGACAATGTTTTCAGGCGAGCATCTCCCCCTTTCTACCTATCTTACTTTTATAGTATTTATTCCCTCCTGTTGATCTTTGCTATCTGTGTTGCGATGCTCTAGTTTTCGTTCCCGTGATATCCCTTGCAGCCATATATAGCCTTGGACACATCCTATTACCTGTTGTTTGGTAGATAGTTGGACCCACGCGTCGTAGTCGCTTGCTCAAGTGTTGTTGCGTGTCGTCAAGTACCATAGTTGTTGGAGAAGTGCCGCATGTTTATTGTTGAAGATGATCATGGTTTTACTTATTGTTCACTTTAATTACTGCTTAACAACTAAAATTGAAGTAAGCAGAGGCATCGGTGGGTGATAGATAATATTTGGTTTCCGACCGCCCACTTGTGTCCCGTAGGACCCCGAGTTCTTGACACCTGTTCCGAGATCGAGCGCGCTAACCACAGGTGGGGAGATATGGGCCCCCCATTGATTAGTACCTGATTTCAAAGTATTGTACTGGGGGCCACAACTAGTTTGAGGATTTATTTACTATCTTGTACCTATGCCATGCTTTACTGCTTTATTTACGATTGTGTGAGGAGCACGCTGTACTGTTTTGGAAGCGGAGTGTTTTCGCTGTATCGACAGTCCCCGTTTGGGGATTTGCTGTCGTTTACAGCCACTGTCGCAAACCCTAAGTCCGTCTCGGAGACCGGCCGACTTCGTTGCGGGTGTCGACTTGGTGGGGTGGCCCCCATGTACTTGCTTTGGGTCTGGGAACGTCGTGACTTAGGCCCCGCCGACATACCGATGGGTGTATGTTAACTGATCTGGCAAAAGGGGTCGAAGTGCCTGTGGATACTTTGGTGCACCCCTGCAGGGTTAAATCTTTTCGAGAAGTCGTGTCCACGGTTATGGACGACTTGGAGCACAGTGCTTGATCATAGACAACTATCACTAAAGTTTATTTGTTATAAATTGACTTGTATCCGATATGACTAGTAATCAGCTTCACTACAACGGAATGGCTAAATAAAAGTACCAACAACTGCTGGGTTTTGGGGTCATCTCATGCTAATTGTATCTGACTAGTAAGGGTTGCCACTATAACGGAATGGTTAACTAAAAGTACCCACTGCTTACTTTATCAGGATGATTATCTAAACCTGACTAGTAAAGTGCCGCAACTATAACCGAATAAGTAAAACTGCCAACTGTGTGAGTTCCTCGGTTGACTTCCTCGTTTGGTCTCGAGGGGGAAACGCCAGGATGGGTTTGTTTGATGATAGTATCAGGTGGGATCCGAATAGGTCTTCCTCACCCCTCTCTGATAGCCGCCAGTAGTATCGAGTCTCTGTAGGTTGTTTAGTGCTTGCTGCCGCTGCCGCTTCAGTCCACCATACCTATGTAGGCGAGGACCGCCGAATTCTAGTCTCGCCGTGTACTGGCCTCAGTACTGACGCTCCTCTTTTTCCTTTGCCCTTTGTCGGCACCCCTTTTGTTAAGCAGGTTTTGAGATCGACGTCGTTAGCAGGGTTACCCTTCCGGCTTGGCCTGGGCAGGGTTATGGACGCCATTGGATATTCTTCAGGGCTCTTAGCCCCATTTGCATCTTGTCCGTAGTCGGACGCTCCATCGTTTTCGAGGTGATTGGATCTTTGTACCGTAGATATTTGTATTCTTGACTCATGGAGTCGTGTTGTATATATATCTGTTCTGTGGGTCCCATCGAGGACTGTTGTGTAATGTTATTACTTCGTTTTCCACCCGCACGCAAGTGCCTGGTGGGCACCTTCGAATCGTTTCTATGCGGGTTTGGCGGGTTTCGCTAAAACTTGCATAGGGCCGATTCTGAGGGTGTTACACCAGCTTGCTCCCGCGCGCTCTAGAAGCTCGGCTTTGTCAATATCAGAGCGCCATCGTCTTCGGTCGTTTCTCCGGCGAACTCCCCAGGTATCCTCCGTTCGCCCCAGTACCCCCTGTTGATGCTCCCATCATCCCCAGATCAGCCCGCGTCTAACCGTGCCCCTACTTTGCCTCGACACGACCTGCAGCTCCGTCCCCAACGACAAACAGAACCACCTGACGCCGCCACCGACTCCGGCGAGAAATCCCCTCCGTTCCTGAGCGCCCCTTGCCTCCTCGCGACCACGTTGAGCATCGCCACGATCCCCAGATCACGGTGAGATACTTCCCTCCTTTCCTTGCTTCCTGTAATTGCCGCGACGCCACCGCCAGAGTGTGCTCCGCCGCTCGCCGCTGCGCAACGCCACCAGACTTTGACCAAGCAGCTTCGTCCGTTGGATGAAGATCAAGTGGTTAGGATAGGTCGTTTAGCGAACCGTTATCGTTTGATCAGAGCCTTGCATTTTAAATTAGATCCAACTATCCACCGAGGCTGATCCGCACGAAGCGGTACCGTCCAATAGAAACACGCCGCGTGACACTGACTCTGTTTTAAAAACAGAAAATGTTCTATTAGATATGAAATTTTGTAAAATTCATAACTTTAGTTCTACACGTCCAAATTTTGCAAATTTTATACCAATGGATTCAGCAGAACAAGTACTTTGCAACCATGCACTTTGTGTAATGATTTGCTTCTGTAAAATTGGTTGAATTTGTAGAAACTTGTGTAGGCATAATTTGAATATAAAAATTGTTCTAGATATATTTTTAATATGAAATCTTTGAAAAATGGGTTGTTGTGAACATACTGACCCTAGGAACCAACTTATGGATTTAAAAATGTATTTTGTGAAGTTTAGGAATAAATATTTGAATTAGCACATTTCTAGTCAAATAAAAATATTGTTTTTGGTTTAGAAATGATTTTTGAGTAAAACCTTTGGGAAATGATTTGATTCAAACCTTCTGACCCTAAACACCAAGTTTTGAGAATTAAGATATAATTGGTGAGAATATTGCTTTGCTAAAAGCATTTTCAACCACATAAAATATTAATTTTATTTAAAAAATGGTTTATAGACAAAACATTTTCAAATTGTTTTATCACTTTTGTAAATGACCAATGTGAGCTTGAGAATGTTTAGAGCCTAGTAGAAACCACTTTTGCAAATAAAACTATCTTTTGCATGCTTGCATGCATGACCTTGTTTCTATTATTTTATGTGTGGTAAATTAGTTGGAATGCTAGTTGAATTTGTGTTTGCTTGATTGAATTGTAGTGGAATTAGAAGAGTGTGATATTTGCAAGATCAAGAAGTGAACCAACATTCTCTACTAAAAAGGCAAGTGACACTATCATCCATGTCCTACTATTTTCATTACACTTAGTGGATTTTTGTAACATGCATGATAAGGACTACTATATTTTATGCTATGCTAAATCCTAATAGGATACCCCTATATATCCCTTAGTAGAAACATTGTAGTTGTAGGAAGCTTAGCCCTGCTATATATTTGGGATGGGATACATGTTATGATTATATGAAGAGTTGAAAAGATATATGTTTTATATAATAAAACAAGTATTCATTGAACCACCTGGGTGGACAAGGATACTCAAGATTGGACAAGGTGGCAACAAAAGGAACCATGTTTATATGGCTATCTCTTTTTGTATGTGCACTAGAAGAAAACCACCCAGGGACTTAGAGATTGAACATGTTTCTCGTACAGTGGCTTCCGTGTACAGCCACATGCTAAATGGGCTCTGGCTTAGTCAACTACATAGTGGAAGACCCATGCATTAGCATCTTCAGGTTAACCAGAATTGTGTAAGGGAAATTTATCCCTACATTGGTGCCTGCTTGACAAGCTAGCATTGTGTATTGGGAGGACTTCTATGGAAAGACTTTGTCACATTCTCAATCTGCCAGTACTCCATCTTGGTGAGTACTTATCCAGCGGCCACTGGTGGCATCAAGATGAGATTGTGTCATGTGGGTAAAGTGTACAACTTCTGCAGAAGATAAAAATTCTAAGTACTTAGCCGTGTCCCCAGTTATGGACAACACTGAGCTACTAAGGCCTGAAGCTATGGAAGATCTCGGCATTCCAATTTCTCAAAGTAAAACTTGATGGTGACAACAAGGGGTTTGAAGCACTTGGAGTTTTCCAAGGAGTTCAGAAAGATTTTCAAAAGATCAAAACTATTTTGAAAAGATAGGACAAAACTATATTGCTTTCTGCAAATGAGCCTAAACCCTACTTAGCCAAATATGCATGTAATGATAGGATCCACTTATTTCTACATAGTAGTGAAACTTTCCAATACAATTCAAATGTATTGACCCTTGTGGCTGAAACTTATTATGTTGCAGGTTTGTTTGATGTTAGTGAAGTTTATTGATTAGGATTACAAGTCTACAACCAACATGACTGCCTGTGGCACTTTGAAGATGAAGGACTCCATGCTATAGTTATTTCTGCTGCAATGTAATGAGATAGCCAAATGAGCTATGTAAGATGTAATGATTTATTTTATTCCTGGTTATAAAGTTGTATTATGACCTTTGTATCTTGATATTACATCTTAATTGTGGATGCTAGCTATTGATCCAGGTACTAGTATTGTAAACACAGGGATCTCTACCTTATTAAAGGTTGGGAACCTTACACTCGCCAACCTTCGTGGTTGTGGTGCTTCTGTTGCCACGGGTTTCTCAACTTGTTCTGCTACAATAGCATCACTCGTAGAAGCATCCCCAACTGGCTCATCTTGAACTTCTTCAAGTCGCACCGACCTTCCACTTGTTCCCTTTGTGAGAAATTCTTTCTCTAGGAAAACACCGCTACGAGCGACAAACACATTGCCCTCCGCTCGGTTGTAGAAGTAATACCCTAAGGTTTCCCTCGGATATCCCACGAAAATGCACTTATTCGATTTGGGTGTTAGATTGTCCGACTGAAGTCGCTTGACAAATGCATCACAACCCCAAATCTTTAGATAAGACAAACTGGGATTCTTTCCAGTCCACATCTCATATGGTGTCTTAACTACGGATTTAGATGGTACCCTATTAAGTGTGAAAGCTGTCGTTTCTAGAGCGTAACCCCAAAATGATTATGGTAAATCCGACTGGCTCATCATAGATCGAACCATGTCCAACAAAGTTCGATTACGCCGTTCGGAGACCCCGTTTCTTTGAGGCATTCCGGGCGGCGTAAGTTGTGGAACAATTCCGCAACTCTTAAGATGATCGCTAAATCCGTGACTCAAATATTCACCTCCACGATCAGATCGCAAGGCCTTTATTTTCTTTCCACGTTGATTCTCTACTTCACTCTGAAACTCTTTGAACTTTTCAAAAGTTTCAGACTTATGCCTCATCAAGTAGACATAACCATATCTACTGAAATCATCAGTGAAAGTAATGAAGTAGTGATATCCTCCTCTGGCTGTCGTGCTCATTGGTCCACACACATCAGTATGTATGAGTTCTCACAAGTCTGTCTTTCTCTTGGGTAAACCCGAAAAAGGTGACTTGGTCATCTTTCCAAGTAAAAAGCCTGACATGTCTCGTATGATTCAAAATCAAACGAAGTTAGAAGACCATTACCATGGAGCTTCTTCATGCGCTTTTCACTTATATGCCCCAAACGACAATGCCATAAATAGGTAGGACTCAAATCATTAGGCCGAAGCGTTTTAGCACTAACATTGTAAACAGATGCATCATCAAGATTTAAAATAAATAACCCATTCACAATGGGAGCATTAGCCATATGAAGGGAATATGCCCTAAGAGGCAATAATAAAGTGTTTATTATGTGTATTCCAAGTATATGATAGATGTTTATTTTGCATGCTATAATTGTATTAATACGGAAACGTTAATACATGTGTGTTTAATAAACAAACAGAAAGTTCCTAGTTATGCCTCTCTCATAAACTAGCTCGTTGATTAACAAGATGATCAAGGTTTCCTGATCATGGACATTGGATGTTGTTAATAACGGGATCACAACATTAGTGTAATGGTGTGATGAACATTCATCCGAAGTATAGCATTACAATCAAAGTCATTGAGTTTATATTGCTATAACAACTTACGAAGTGATCCTAATCCTTAGACCATGAGATCATGTCAATCACTAACACCGGAAGAGTTTCTTGATAACATCAAACGTCACACCGTAACAGGGTGATTATAAAGATGGATTCAGAACTAATAAAGTGTTATGTTGAGGCTCATGGATCGAGAGTGGAATTTGTTCATCCTGATGACGGATAGATATACTCTGGGCCCTCTCGGTGATATCACATTGATTAGCTTGCAAGCAAGTGATTTGATCACTAGAATGTTATATCACAGGAACGAGAAAAGAGTGCATGTCGGTAACGAGATCAAACTAGGTATGGAGATACCGATGATCGAATCTCGGACATGTAATATATCGTGAAACAAAGGGATTAAGATACTAGCATAAAAGGTTCCGACGATCACAAGAAAGTCATCGTTGAATGTGTGGGAGTCAGTATGGGTCTCGAGATCCCGCTTATGATTATTGATCCGAGAGGGGTCTCGATCATGTCCGCATTATTCACGAACTGTAGGGTGACACACTTAAGAGACACCGACATCCAATTGGAGCAAATGTTTCATGCCGAAAGAATGAACAAGCGCAGGAATTTATTTCACTAGATACCGAAACAGGTTTTCGGGTGAAATTGCATAAAGTGGTTATGCATGTGAAATAGAATTCTAGCAAGGGGTTATTTGTGAATGTTTGTCATTAAAGTAATTGACAAAATTCTGAATAAAATAAAAGAGTTTTATTTAATGAGAGTTTGCATTAAATATTGTGGAAATTTAATGGGATTTTGAGTGGACTTTTGAGTGGAGGGATTTTAAAGGGCATTTTGTGAGTGGAGTGTCCACCCACATGAATGAAGGAGGGGAGGGGGCAGCCCCCATGGCCGGCGGCCACCCCCTTGGGTGCCCCCCTCCTCCTATAAAAGGAGCCCCCCTCCTCACTTATCTCTCACACCTCCTCGTGAAGGATCTCTCTCCCCCTCTAGAATTTATCCCCCATGGTCTCGGACTAGCGAGATACATGTTCCCGGTGGCTATTCGGCAAGAAAGAGTTGTGCTTCCGCTGCATCGCTGGAGCGAGGAGGCGGAGGTTGCTCGGTGCCTCGAACGTGTGTGCGAGCACGGATGCGCTGCTGATTTGCGGCGCTAGGACTTCCTCTCGATCTTGAGATCGGCAAGAGATCGTCTACATCAACCACGAGTTGAACTCGTTAAGCTTTGTCGGTCTTCAAGGGTATGTTCTCTACGGATATACATCCGCCCGTTGTTTGTATCTAGTAGATAGATCTTGGTATATAGTTCACATCGTAGGAAAATTTTTGTTTTCTATGCTGCGAACCCTACACCATAATCATATCATTCTTAGAGATTACACAACCATTATTTGCACTCGCGAATGAATAACCATCCCTCATAAAACATGAAGGTGATAAAATGTTTCGACCATACTTGGAATGTAATAACAGTTATTCAACTCCATAATAAATCCTGAAGGAAGGTGAAGTTGCATGACGCCGACGAACAATGCAGCAACCCTTGCTTTATATCCGACGCGAAAATCCACTTCGCCTTTCTGCACTTCTCTAGTGTTTATTAGCCCCTGCATCGAATTGCAAATATGAGCAACCGATCCGGTATCAAATACCCAAGAGTTAACAAAGGAATCAGCAAGAAGAATGTCCACAACATTTACAACAAGCGTACCTGAGTGGGAAGTACTCTTACTTCCACTCTTCTTCAAAGAAGCCTGGTACTTGCTGCATTTTCTCTTCCAGTGGCCATGTTATTGACAAAAGAAGCACTCAGTGTCTTCTACAGGTCCAGCCTTTTGCTTGGGTGCAGACTTAGGGATCTTATCCTTAGCATTGCCCTTCTTCTTCCAAGAAGTACCCTTTTTCTTGAAGCTAGACTTGTTCTGCACAGCCATCACATGGCTATGCCCTGCACACTTCTTCATGTCACTTTCTGCTGTTTTAAGCATCCCACATAATTCATTAAGGCCCTTCTCCACCCCATGCATATGGTAGTTCGAAATGAACTGCCATAGCTGGATGGAAGAGACGCCAAAATGAAGTCAGTGGCCAACTATTGGCCTAGTGGAAAACCAAGCTTTTCCAAAGTTTGACTGTAAGCAACCATTTTGATCACATGGGGGCCTACAGCTGCTCCCTCTGCCAGCTTGCATTCGACAAAGGACTTGGCAACATTGTACCTCTCAGTCCTTGCCTGATCCTGGAACATGTCCTTAAGCGCTACGATCATATCGTACGCTTCCTGATCCTCAAACTTCTTTTGGAGTTCAGGTTCCATGCATGCAAGCATAAGACAGCTAACCTCAAGAGAATCACCACATGCTCTCTTGTAGGCGTTCTTTAGGGCAGCAGATGCATTATTAGCAGGTTCATCAGGGATTGGGGTATCCAGAACCGTTTCCTTTTTATCAGACCTGAGAACAATTCTCAGGTTATGGACCCATTCCGAATAGTTTGATCCATTTAGTTTATCTTTGTCAAGAATCGAACGCAAAGAGAAAGGTGATGTAGTGTTCGGTGCCATTGATCTACAACAGAAAATATGAAAAATACTAAGCCATGTAACCAAGAAAGAGTAAAACATATTAAACAATTTAATAGCATATACTCCCACTTAAATCAATATCCCTCTATTGATACTAAGTGATTCAAGATCCCCAATTAACAAGTCGACTAGTGAGCTTTAGCATCACTGCTAGAAGACAAGGTAAATCGGTAAGAAACACTTGCTAATCATATCACATATGACTCTTGTTGTTGGGTGACATCTCTATGTCAAAACTAGGCGCCTAACCTTTATGCCCCAAGGTCCTTAACTGTTAAGATGACCTTGTCAAGTTCACCAACCCTTATGCGTGTAGGTATCCGATACAAACCCATCCAGCCAAGGAAAACCGCGACACCCTAATTTCATAGGCCCACCAACGATTGTACAGGGCATAGAATGGTGCAAGGTTTGGTTGGGAGGGCATGGTTTAACTTAAACTTTGTGAGGGATCGTTCTACTTCTATCATCTAAGCATGCATAGTAGTAAAACGCATAAGAATAACATTCACATAGATGTGACACAGTATGGCCCATTTTCTCATGGTGATCTCCATCGACATAGAACCTGTCCGCCATGATGATCTCCATCTTCATGTCCCATGTGAGCCATCCTCCAAGTGATGAGTCCTCCAAGAACTAATACAAGCTATTACTCTTAACAACTAGTAATCAAAATTACATAGTATTGGGATCATCACAAGTTGGCACGCAGGCCATTACAATAAATGACAACAAATACGGCTCCAGCCGTGTTGCCCTACTCACGACACACAGGTCATGCAATTTTTCATACATGCATCACATACATGTATGGGCCATACTGATCACATACATCCTGCAAAAACGAGTTATGCATAGAATCGCATTCTACCGAATCATGTGACATCGCAGCACCTAGTTACCTTAACGAGATACAAAAGGGGCTACGATTAAGGGGGGTCTAGGGGATCTCCCCCTGCGGGGTTCGAAGGGGCAGCCGTGAAAAATGAGAGATCGAATCTTCACAATTTTCTTTAAGGATTTTGATCGGCAAATCAAATTTACAATAAACTGACTCCTGTCCCGATTCAATCAAACTCCTTTGATCACGGTACATCGATTTTAGATCTAGGTTCCGATTCGATCAATCATATTGATCTTCGCGTGATTCAACAGGATTTATGTGTCACTGTCTACCTCGATGGCGGAAACCGACCGGTAGGGGTAAGTCGTTCGACAACCTCAGAATTACGATCACGGAAAGCAAGATCATAGATCAATCCTGAACCACCGCCATATAAATGATCACATCATTCATATCAATCTGCATATCACCATATGCAAACATACCGAACCTATAACTGAATAGCATCGGCTCTGATCTACGGGTAGGCTACACTAGCGCAAATCAAAAAAATTCTACCGTGTATACCAGGATTACTGTTGTCATAGATCACGGGATTAGCACTAGATGCACAGTTACGGAATTGATGAAGCGCGTCGAGGCAGTGCAGACGTTCCACGTCTCCTCCTTGTCCTCATCCCACGAGCAGCTCCCCTTGCGCGGCTCGTCCAAGCGCTACAGATGCAGCGCCTCCGAGGTATCCACACATACAGGGTGGAAGCGTCAGAAGCCGGACTGCTAGGTCCACGCGTGCAACACAGGCGTGAGGAGTGGCGGCTGGGAATGATCTGAGGCCTCTGCCTGGTCAGCTCGCCCCACCCTCTCTTATATAGGCGTCCCTAATGGGCTTCTACATTAGCATCCCATTAGTAGCCTGAGCCTGGTCTAATTCGGATCCAATCCTCATTAGGCTTCCAGCCCCTTAAGTGTGTGACCCTATAGGTTCATATGCGTATAGACATGGCACAAATACACTTATTCTGTCCATAGTTGGTAGCGGCCTCTAGCACGACGTGCCAACTCCTAAACGCATACAAAGATCATATCGGACGAACCATCACAAGGTTTAGTACATGTCTTTCCCTTTGCCTCACGATATTTGGTCTAGCTCCAAGCTGACCTCCCTTTCTTGATACCGTGATTCAGAATCCCTTTACTAGGTTAACTCTTAACCATAGGTAGCACGGCCATGCATTTCTAGATCCGATCACTCGAGGGGCCTAGAGATATCTCTCTCAAGTAGAGAGGGGAAAATCCCATCTTGATTGACCATGCCTTGCAGCATGCTTCAGGACAAACCCAAAAGCTACCTTTATAACTACCCTGTTATGGTGCAGCGTTTGATAGCCCCCCAAAGTAGGTAGATCCACATCTCAAGTACATGCGACAATCTCAGGTCTAAGGACAAAACGTACACGATGTGTAGAGAGAGAGCTGCAACTAATTGTCAGTCTTAGGTTGGGTCAGTACAACCCCATGTTCATAACATGTGTCCACATGATTGGTTTGACATCTCCATGTCTATGACTTGCGAAACATAGTCGTCAACCAATAGATGTGCTAGTCTAATATTCACGTGTGTCCTCACATGAACTCCGACTAGGGACAACTCTTAAATAACCATACAAGTAAAGAGTTTCACAAAAAGTTCACATAATTTCCAATCAATACAAGTTGCCTGATATGGATATTCAAGGAACATTACAATAACTCATGGATACATATGAAATATCATCATCTCTATGATTGCCTCTAGGGCATATTTCCTTCACACACCACATGGTGGCACGGCCTAGGGGGCCCACACCAGGTGGTGGTGTGGGCCCCCTGTGGCCCATCTCCACTTCCCCTTCTGGCTTCCTTCGTCTTCTGGAAAATAGCTACTTCCATATATTTTCTAGAATTTTCTAATCTTCACGAATATTGCACCTAGACACCACTTTTTCCATCAGAATCCTGACTCCGGCAGTTCATCCTCCAAAAGTCATCCAACATGCAAAATAGATGAAATAACATAAGTATCACCTCTTAGTATGAAATATATCAATGAATAACAGCAAATTATGATATAAAATAGTGATGCAAGTTGGACGTATCAACTCCCCCAAGCTTAGACCTCGCTTGTCCCCAAGCGAAAACTAAACTCAATAAACATGACCACAGTTTTATGGAGTGAAGTGTCGATAAAAAGTATACGGACAAGAAGCATCACATTCACCAATAAACATATCATAATAGAAAATAACTCACCATTATATAACTTAACTTACAACGAGTATGGGAGTCACAATAAAGATGCATAAAGACAATCTTAATTGGTAATGGCAAATTTTGTTCTTGGTCAGAGAATAGGTGACAGATCATACTTTGTTTTCAAGCAAAGCTTTTGTAATGAAGTTTATAACAGGAATCCTTTTTCTCAAACATAAAGAGGTTTTCACAACGATAGCTTTCAAAGTAATATTCATTCAGATAAGAGCAATGTGAAAAATAAGGAAGATAAGAAACATGATTGAATAAATCATCATATGAATGATTGAATCCCAACAACTCAAATGCTTGCTGGAGATAGAAGGGAAAAGGTTTACTGACTCAACTAAGAAGTAAAAGACAGACCCTTCGCAGAGGGAAGCAGGGATTTCAAGTTTCATAAAGAGCTTCCAACAGATTATGGTACTTACTAGCTTTGAGCTCTCATTGCCCCTATCATAAGAATCTTGACGTGATTAAGGTTAAAGTGAATAAATATGGAGTATATGCTTGAGAAATCATAAGTTGGCAATCTCATGTCCCTTGAGTATGAGGGTCGTTCCTCATGCTACTCAACTTTAGTCACAAGCAAGTTCTTGTCATTGTAAGTATATGTGTATCATAGAGAACCGCCAACGGGGTACCCCTTGCCCATTCACGCAGGAGCTATCCCATATCAAAATCACAAGGCAACATATAGTGAGCATCTCAGCGATCCTTTATTTACCATGAGAATGGTGCTTATTTTTTTCTCTTCTCTCTATTTTTTTATATATATTTTTGCTGAGGATGCTCCATAGATTGCTCACTATGGTTATGCTGCAATTTTACACCATGATTAGGCATGGCTTAGGCTAGCCGCCTAGGCGTTTATCTAACACATATACATAAATCCATGGACATACAAGCTCCCCTTTTATTTCACACCACCAACATCCGCAAACAAAAGATCATGCTATCAACTGGATAGATATTTAGAGGTGTTGAAAGTGTTCCCCATGACAACATGATTTTGCTAATTCCCAACTTATAAGTGCAAGCATATACCACATAGATGACACAATGGTTCAATATTATTTAAGGGCAGGAAAATAAGGTGTGCCATCAAGTTCGTGAGAGCTTTGCTAACTAGTTTTCGCATAACAAAAGAATTTTTAATTTGGAAGATAGATAAAACTTAAAAATTTACTAGGAAAAGCAATAATGCTAATAGGTAGATATGGTGGACACAAATGGCATAGGTTTAAGTTCAAGGATTGGATGCACGAGAAGCGTTCCCTCTCAATATAGGTTTTTGGCTAGCAAGGCTGGGTAGCAAGCATGAGAGTTGAAGGAAACAAGCAAACAAACAAGTGATAGAAACAATCATGCAATCTTCCTTGAAAACACAAAAGATCTTAACTAAAGAATAATAAGCTGATGAGCCAATCAAGAAAGAAAGAAAATTATATAAAATACCTGTAAGTGCTTTTCTCTCTTCCTTTCAAACCTAAAAAAGTTTTGCTACTGACCAGAGCTAGGTTTGCAAAAACCAATTTAAATTTACTTGATGCTCCAAACTGATACCAATACTAATCAACAAGATCAATCATAAAACAGAGATTGCAAACTAAGATAAGATGTGCAAAAAGTAAATGATGGAACTTCTCATTAATATTCCAAAACGGCACTCACACCAAGGGATACATAGATAACCAACTAGAGGAGAGATACTTCCACAATGCAAACCATCCTATATGATAACTTCTCTATTCATGATATGACTCTACTAAAAAGGTAAAAAGATGAAAGATAATGATGTGATACCGCGACACTCCCCCAAGCTTGGAACAAACCAAGGGGATGGAAAAACCTAATGACGAATTACTCCTTAGGTGGTGATGGTGTTCTCTCGATAAGCTTTTCAATCAACTTCCTCAAATCCTCAATCTCGAAGGCTAGAGCACGAATCAACTCCGAATTATGCTCAATGCAGTTCATGATCATGTCGGACCGAGAATCCTAGTCCTTGTGATTCTTTCCCTACTCTTACTCCTTAAAGTATTCTTTCCCTGCATGGTTAGAACGAGGCATATTCCAACTAGAGGGAAACTTCCCCTTAGGAATTTTGGAATTGCTACTCATGTATAAGAGTATGGAAGGAGTTCTTGGTACGTGGAGGAAGTGACCGCGGAGCTAGGAAATGACATGGAGTTTTCTCTCTAGTAGACATCCGTGTCGTCCTCTTGATCTTGATAGGATTTGCCACCACTCCAATGCTCGCAACGGTGGCATGGGTGTGTGGACACTTGTCTTGCTCCACTTCTTCTTCATCCTCAACTAAGATCTCCTCTTCCTGCTTGAGGTCTTGAAGATCATCTTCCACAGGCTTCTTGCCCTTGTTGTTGGCGGAGACCATTGTGCCTCTAAATTTGAGAATAGTTCCTGACAGAAACAGATTGAAACAAAAACATGACGAGAACATGATATACGGACCTCGGGGGATCCGGAGGATTATATATTACGAAGTTTTACAACATAAGGAAGGTACTGGGCGAAAACGGGTCGGAGATGGGCTCAGGGGTGGTCACACCCCTGGTGGCGTGGCCAGGTGGGCCCGCACCACGGGGTGGTGTGATCCACCCAGGCTCAGTTTCCTTCCCTCTTTCGACTCGGTATCTTACACATGGGATAAAAACTGCAAAAATATAAATTGACAAGTTTTTCGCGAATCTTTTCTTACCAGAATTGTTACCTATTTGAAAACGGGCTCTGCAGGTTCCTGAATTTGGTCTTTAATAAATTCTTCCGGAGTCACCATTTGAATAATATCAACATCTTCATTATAAGAATCTCCAAAAATATAATGTTTAAGCCTTTGACCATTCTTCATCTCTTTACATCATTCTCTCCCAACATTTGAGCATCTCTTTCATACAAAGCTTCACATAGTCTTCATTAGCAACATCAGTGTATGCAAGATAATAAACCTTTTGGTTCAATTTCAACAGAAGTCCATCAAAACATAAGCTACTGTAGCAACTCCTTTAAAAACCCCCAAAAAATAATTTAAAAGGAAATAGATTTAAGAGGCAAATGCAAATAGTGGCAGAAATCTGTCAAAACATACCAGCAGGCATAGATTGATATTTTCGAAAACCTTCTATTGCACAAATCAAAAAGTGCGAAACTAACAAAAGTTGGATAATAACTTGTGTCACATGCACAAAAAAATTACAGCTTGATCCAACGTACTGGGATTTTTCACGATTTTTTATAGTGCAACACAAAAATCTGTTCCGGGACAGCAACTTCCCACAACTCACCTACTTCTCAAAAGAGGCTAATCTTGACACAAAAAACAAACAAAAAAGGATAAGGAAAGGTTATTACAGATGTAATAACTTCAAAGACTCAAAGAAACAAAAACCGAAAGCAAACTAAATTGGGTTGTCTCCCAAAAGCTCTTTCTTTATAGCCATTAAGACAGGCATGATAATTTCAATGATGCTCACATAGGAAATATGGATTTGAAGTGAAAGAGAGCATAAAGAAGCAAATATCCAACACATTTAAGTCTAACACACTTCATATGCCAAGGAATTTTATAAGAAAACAAATTATTGAAACAAAAGGCTACTAGCATAGGAAGGCAAAACAAGTGCAACTTCAAAACTTTCAACACAAAGCGGGGAAACTTAATATTATTGAGATCCGGGGAAACTTAATATTATTGAGATGCATAAAATCATGTTTCCCTCTCTCTTATTACCTTTCAGTAGCACTATGAATAAATTTAACAATATAACTGTCACAAGAAACATTCTTATCATCAGAATGATCATACTTAAAATCATCAAATAGAGGTTTAAGGTCAAAAACTAGATTAATAGAAGAAAGTTGTTTAACTCTAAAATCCTCATTAGGCAATTCATTTTCATAAGGAGCTTTAGCAAATTTGGAAAAATTAAACTCATAAAATTCTCCATCAAATTTAGTTAAAATTTTCTCCTTCTTACAATATATAATAACTCCACAAGTGTTCAAGAAAGGTCTATCAAAAATGATAGGAGAAGTTTTACTAGCTTCCTTACCAAGCACTAGAAAATCAGCAGGATATTAATCTTACCACAAAGAACTTCCACATCTTTTACAATACCAATTGGATAGACGGTCTCTCTATTAGCAAGGTTGATGGGGATGTGCCTACCGGGGTATACCCAGCAGGACGTTTCCGACTGGCCCAAGACCTGGCGAGTGGGCCTGCAGGACGGCGACTGGATCAAGGCCCGGCGTGGATCCAAGCGATTGGAAGCTGAAGGCCCAGGCGAGTAGATAGGCCCAGTCGGATTAGGTTAAACGAGTACCGAAGCTTTAACTGTATCGGTTGAGATATGTAAACCCTAGGGGAGGTGAGCCTATATAAACCTCCCTGTGGGGCGAGTAGAGATACGTTCCATCATACACCCAAGCGACTCGCCGCCTAGCCGCCGAGCTCGCCCTTTGTACCACCTTCATAATACAATCTAGCAGGAGTAGGTCTTTACCCTCCCGGGGGCCGAACCTGGGTAAAACCCTGTGTCTTTGCCCTCATCTCGCACCGCAGATGGCTGGCCGCCCTTGCCCCTCGTTCTACTACTCGCTGCCGATTGTAGCATCTGCCGTGACAATTCCCACGACAATGGCGCCCACCGTGGGGCCTGGCCGGTCTGGCCGGTGTTCTACGGCGAGATCCAATCTGCCCATCAAAGAGACGGTCGCCACCGGCCGCATGATAGCGATCGGCGAGATGCTCCAAATCTTGCCGAGCAGCTACGTCCCGGCGGCGCGACCCGTCACGCATAGCGTGATCCTGCCGATCGGCACGATCAGCCTCTTCGTCGGCCTTACCGACGTCATCATCTCAGAGGATTTGGCTCGCATCCGCGAGTCGCCGCCACGCGATCGGCTCTCCGAGAGCCAGATCCGCACGATCCATCGCCTCGCCTCCGAGTACAATTCAGCCCACAGCGACGTGGCCAAAAACTCAGCGGCCGCAGAAGACGCGGCCCTCAACGACGACGCCGACTCGGCGACCCCGGCGTCGCTCGCCGGGTCCATCACCGCGGCTTCACCCGCGGGCTCCATCACCCAGGTCTCCAATGTGGGAGACTTCGAGGACCCCTCCATCCTCGGGATCTTTGAGTTTGACTCCGGGTCGGAGAACTCCGCCGACCTCCGCGACGGAACCGGTCGGCACGCCGCGACCTACATGGCGACCGGCGCCGATCCACCGGAGGATCCATTCTCCACCCCAATCCCTCCTAACGCCACGGCAACGGAGGTCGAGGAACTCCGCCTGAAACTGGCAGAGGCGGTGCGCAAGGAACAAGCCGAGCGCGAATTTCTTTGCCTCGAGCAGGTGACGGCGCAGGAATTATCGCGCTACCACCAGCAGCGGATCAGGTCGCGCCTGAACCCCACCGTTCAGGGGTGCGCCCTGAACTTCTACGACGAAAACGACCCGGCCCGCGTGGCCGAGCATGCAATCTGCGAGAACGTGCCACCAGGAGGAAGCGCCCGCCCCCCCGCCAGGATCAACGGCGATGGGCGCCCCACCTCCACCCAACCGCACACATCCCAGGGACCAGCCGCGGATAGTAGTCTCCTCACGGGAGAGAGACGCAAACGGCCTCCCACTGTTCTCCACTCCGATGGACAACCTCGTGGCAGGCCGAGCAGCGGCCGACAACATCACGGCCACGGGCGACGGCGCCCAACAAATCTAGTACGTCAGGGCCCTGCTCGCAAAGGCCGTCGAGCAGCAAAACGCGGGCGCCGACTCGCAGGGTCGAATATACTCGCGTTTGTCGGGAAGAAGGGCGGCCTCAAGCGGCCGCCCAGCGGCGGCAAACACCCTCAACTGCCCGCCACCGGAGCCACTGCAGCTCCAACATCGACCCGCGAACGCGGCACTCTCCACCAACGACCCCAGGCCAGCGACCAACTTCCTCGCCGCCAACAGGAAACCCATCGACGCCCGCACCCACATCATCAACAACCAAAGCTGGCGCGCACGCCAGCCCGACGACCTGCGACACACCCTAACCAATCGCCGCGACGGCGAGCCCATGGGGTCGCTAAGTCGACTCAGCCCCAAGTGCTTCGGACCAATGATCCGAGGCGAGAAGTACCCGCCAAACTTCAAGGCGCCGAAGGAGATAGAAAAGTACGACCCCTCGTACGACCCCGCCGTCTGGCTCGACACATACCTCATGGCAATGGGGATCACAGGCCACACCGACCTGCTAGCCGCCCGTTACCTCCCCCTGATGATGGAGGGGACGTGCAGGCAGTGGATCAACACCCTCCCTCAGGACAGTATCGATTCCTGGGAAGAGAAGCGCGACGCCTTCGTCAGGCACTTCGAGTGCTCCTACACCCGCGCCACTACCATCGAGGACCTGGAGTGATGCGTCCAGGGACCCCGCGAGTCGACCCGCAACTGGGTCCAACGGTGGCAAGAACTCTGGTACAACGCGGTCGGCATCCACCCGGACACCACGATCCATTGCTTCAAGACCTCGTGCCGCTACGAGCCCCTGGTCGCCAAGCTCAAGCGACACTCTCGCACACTCGACAACATCCCCGACCTCCTCGAGATCGGCAAATGGTACACGGAGGAAGATCCAAACCAGGAAACTGACAACGAGTCAGGAGGTCATCGCCGCACGAGCGGCAATGACAACGGACGACGGTCCGACCTACGCTACAGCAACACTCGCCTCACCGGCAAGCGCCGCAGTGACGGGCGAGTCGACTTCATCGCCAACGCCGGGCACGCGCAACGCGAGCCGAAGAGCTTCCGTCGCGACGGGGGACAATGCCGCGACGGCGGCAACTACAAGGCCAAGCCAAGGTTCGACCCCGCGGCCCTCCTTAACCAACCATGTGCGTTTCACAGCAGGGAAGGGAAGCCCGCAACGCACACCACCGCCGACTGCCACACCCTCAGGGAGATCGAGAAGGCACGGCGAGCGTGGGAGGACCCTGACAACGACCCGCCAAACGGCGGAAAATTCGGCAAAGTGGCCGGCTCGCTCCATACCTTCACGGGCTTCAACACGAAGCGCGAGAAGAAGGTCATCGCCCGCGCCGTCAACGCGGTGGCCCAGGTGGATGTTCCCCAGTTCCTCAACTGGTCGGAGCAACCCATCACCTGGAGTCGACTAGACCACTCGCCACGCATCGAGTACCCAGGTCGAGTCGCCCTGGTGGTCAAGCCTAAGGTCGGCGACTATTGGCTCCCCAAGACATTGATGGACGGCGGCAGCTCCATCAACATCCTGTACCTGGACACCTTCAGGCGGCTGCGGCTCCCGCAGTCGATGATCGAGACGACCCACACCACGTTCCATGGCATCGTCCCCGGTCGGAAGGCGTACTCGATCGGTAAGGTCACGCTGCCCGTCACCTTCGGCACACCAGCAAACTTCCGCACCGAGCGGATCGTCTTCGAGCTCGTGCCTTTCGACAGCCCCTACCATTGCGTCCTGGGGCGCCAGGCGTTCGCCAAGTTCATGGCAGCGCCCCACTACGCGTACAACGCGATGAAGCTCCCCGGGCCGTGCGGCGTCATCACCATCAACGGCGACCCCCACATGGCCGCCGAGTGCGAGGCCAAAGGAGCCAAGCTCGATGACGCCGTCATCGCGGCGGAGACCAACCACGCCGATGAGCTCGCCAAGTACGTGAGCAGGGTCAACAACGACGACCCCACCATACTCAAGAATGCCAACTCGGAGGGCGCAAACACCTCAACCTTTGAGGCAACGACGCACACCCGCACCGTCGAGCTGGTCCCAGGCGACTCCAGCCAGACGGTGACGATCGGGACGGGCATGAGCCCAGCGTAGGAAGGCACGCTCATCGAGTTCCTCCGTGAGAACAGGGACATCTTCGCATGGAAACCCTCTGACATGCCCGGTGTCCCTAGGGAGCTCGCTGAGCACAAGCTAAACGCCGACCCCAAAGTGCGACCCGTCAAACAGTCGCTGCGGCCCTTCAATGAAGAGCGCCGCCGAGCAATCGCCGAGGAGGTGCAGCGTCTACTCGCTGCAGGCTTCATCCGGCCAATAAAATACTCCAAGTGGCTGGCAAACCCAGTCCTGGTCGAGAAGAAGAACGGGACCTGGAGAATGTGTATCGACTACACAAACTTGAACAGCGCCTGCCCAAAGGAGCAGTTCGTCCTCCCGCGGATCGAGCAGATAATCGATTCAACCGCGGGCTCGGAGTCGCCCTGTTTCCTCGACGCCTACTCCGCGTACAACCAGATCAAAATGGCCGTCGAGGACGAGGAGAAGACGGCGTTCATCACGCCATTCGGAGCCTTCTGCTACACCGCCATGACCTTCGGCCTCAAGAACGCCGGGGCGACCTACCAGCGGTGCATGCAAGAATGCCTCGCGAGCCAAATTGGCTGCAATATCCACGTCTACATCGACGACGTGGTCGTAAAGTCCGCTCGCCAGGGTGACCTACTCGCCGACCTGGCGGAAACATTCGATAACTTGCGAAAATATAAGATAAAGCTCAACCCAGGCAAATGCACCTTCGGCGTACCAGCAGGACAACTACTGGGGTACGTCGTTTCCAAACGAGGGATCGAGGCGAACCCCACGTAGATCGACACGATCGCCCAGCTCGGCAAACCCGAGTGCCTGCGCGACGTCCAGAAACTGGCCGGGCGAGTAGAGGCTCTCAGTCGCTTCATTCCCCGCCTGGGCGAAAAGGCGATGCCACTATACCGCCTGATGCGCAAGAACCCCACCTTCCAGTGGGACAATGAGGCGGATGACGCGCTCCACGATCTCAAAAAGGTGCTACTCGCCGCACCGCTACTCGCCGCCCCCGCCAACAAAGAACCCATGCTAGTCTACGTCGCGGCTTCCGAGCGCGTCGTCAGCGCCGTGATGGTCGTCGAGCGACCGGAGGAAGGAAAGGAGCGCCCAGTACATCGACCGGTTTACTACATCAGCGAGGTCCTCACCGAGTCGCGCCAGCGGTACCCCCAGTATCAAAAGCTGGTATACGCGGTCTTCAGAGCTCAGCGGCGCCTGCCGCACTACTTCCAGGAGCACCCGATCACGGTCGTCTCCTCAGCACCACTGCAAGACATCATCCGCAACCGCGAGGCGACCGGGCGGGTCGCCAAGTGGGCCGTCGAGATCGGCGTCCACAACATCAAATACGAGCCGTGAAAAGCGATCAAGTCACAGGCCCTAGCGGACTTCATCGCCGACTGGGAAGAGGCCCAACAGCCAGAGAAGCTGCCATACCTCCATTACTGGAGCCTGCACTTCGACGGCTCCAAGAACACGGACGGCGCAGGCGCAGGGATCGTGCTAACTTCACCAAAGGGCGACAAGCTCCGCTACATCCTCTGCCTCGACTTCACACCCTGCACCAACAACATGGCCGAGTACGAGGCCCTACTCCACGGCATGCGAGCTGCCAAGGAGATGAATGTCAACCGCCTACGCTGCTATGGAGGGAGATCGACATCAGAGTCCCGCTCCAACCAGAGGCATCCCTGGTCGCACTCGTCAATGAGCCAGACGACTGGACCAAGCCCTATATCGCCTACCTGGAAGCCGGCACCTTGCCGGCAGACGAGACGGACGCTCGGATGATCGCTCGTCAATGCAAGTCCTACACCATCATCGACGGCGAGCTCCACAAGCGCAGTGTCACCGGCGTGTTCCAACGCTGCGTCCAACCCGCCGAAGGACACAAGATCCTCCACGATATCCACTACGGTGACTGCGGCCACCACGCCGGCGCCCGCTCTCTGGTCGCCAAGGCTATGCGACATGGCTTCTACTGGCCCACTATAACTACCTCGGTGAATTACGCTCCTAGATACAAGCCTGGATGAGCGGAAATGGTTGAAATAGTACGGTGGGGCCAAATGCCACTCACAGGTAGACCTTTCGGCCGTCCCAACCATTTCCAATCATCGGGACAAGTACGGGCGGCGTAATCGGCAGGCGAAGGGATCAACTACATACACAAATGAGTATGTATGCAAGCCACCATACAATAGTACATCAGAGCCATTCCATCGAAAAAGAAAGGAAATATAGCAACGCCATACGGCAAGATTCAAATGTCCTAGATAGATATAATAGTTTAGGATATCTCCTCATACATCACACATCAGAGTATCAGGCGGAAGCGGCAAACAAGATCCGAGTACGGATAAAAAGCAAATCGGCATAAGATGCCCCATAAATAAGCACATCCCGCCCACAGATCTCACGGATCCCCGTTCCCGGAATCTCTACACCGAATGATCGTTGCCCACATTGTCCGTCTCCTCCACCCAGTATCCATCTCGTGTGTGTACCTGTTCATCTGAATCAAATAATTTATCGTGTGAGACCCTAGGGGTACTCAACAAGTCTTTATGCCTCTAAAGGGGACACAACCTGGGGTGACGCAATTGCAGCGAAAGATAAACCCTAACAGTTCTATAGATAATCGCTAATCATCCGCCTAACCAAAGATAGACGGATGTCCGTGAATTAATGACAACAGTTATAACAGTAATACCATCAGATCCATCCTCCTCCTCGCTTACCAACGAGGAAGCGGACGAACAACCCCCCATCCGTTGGCAGTTTTATTATCCATTCCATGAGTGTTGCACTATTTACTAGTCAGTTACTTAGTCAAATTAAAAGAGGTACTTTAGTTATGCTTGTCTATGATCGAGAAACTGTGCTCCAAATCGTCCATAACCACGGACACGGCTTTCAGAAAGTTTTACCCTGCAGGGGTGCACAAATAGCAACACACACTCGATCAACCTCGGAAAAACCAAATCAAAACCCAACGAGGCTTTCACGACAAAGCAATCACCAGATTCAGAAATATTTCAGGGGGCCACCCCTTGGAGTACACCCTCAACGAAGTTAGCTGACTCCAAGACGGACTCAAGGTTTGGGTGGACGGCTGTAAACGACTGGGAACCCGAAAGTGTGAGTGGGCTTGTCGATACCGCGAAAATGTGTCCCAATCCTAAACAGTACAGGTGCTCCTCGCACAATCGTAATAAAGCAGTAAAGCATGGCATAAGTACAGGATAGTAAATAAAAACTCAAACTAGTTTGTGGCCCCAAGAAATAAGACGGAATCAAGCTCTGGCTCAGGGGGTCCCATAAGCCTCCCGGATGTGGATAGCGCGAATATTCAAGGAACAGGTTTCAAGTACTCGGGGTCCTACGGGACACAAGTGAGCAGGAAAAACCAAATAGCAGATATTGCTCACCGGTGCCACTTTCATTAGTTATCCCATTACTACTCAGGTTAAGTTGTTTAGGTACCTCGTTATCCATCAGACTCTCACATACCCTACACATGCTGTTCTACGACTCGCATGGCTCAAACAACTCCTGTAGTAATGGCTCATGGGATGGAGGAACAAGCTTACTGGGGTTTAAATGTAAAGGCTATGCAATACTTGGGATTCAGATTAATGCAATCGCGACTCAATGATGCAAGAATAAGATAGGGGCAATAGGTACTGTATGTATGCAAGCATGTGGTAGTGCTTGCCTGGCAGCTCAGTTGAAGCGAGAGAAGGATCTGGGTAGTGCTCCTGGTTCTCTTGATATATCCCCTGCTCAGCGTCTATTCGAAGAAGAACCAAACAAACAAGGGCCAACATAAATAAAGTGCACAAGAATATGAATAAAATGCGACAAGCAAACAATCATGCCATGATGAATGATGCACAATTTGCACGGCAATAAAGTAGCATGGCATGGGTGAGGTGAGAAACAATAATTAAGCACTTTGTTAAATTATTTAGGCATGTTTTACTCCCATAAACAGTTCTGATTATTCAATATTTATATGATGCATGCTTCAATTCATAACATGGAATGCATAAACAGAAAGGTCTCATCGAGCTGATCGATTTAGACATATCATTTGTCAAATTCGGAGTTATAAAACAAAAGTTATTAATTAATTAAGGGAGAAGGGCATTTTCTTGTAATTTTAGCCAACTTGGAATTTAAAGTGTTCAAAATATATTTTGGATAGCATATTTGAAATCCTCACATTTTTCTGATTCAAATTCATATATTATATGCATTATTTGGATTTATAATTTAAAAGTTATTTGGAAACAGAATTGAAATTTGAATTTAATTTAATTTGAAAAAGATTTGAATAAAACAGACAAACCGAAAACCTTTTGCTACTCACTCAATTCCAACCACAGACACTGACAGGTGGGGACAGAGCTCGCACAGGGCCACGCACGCAAAAAAACTTGTGGTCACCGCGGCTCAGCTAGCCCACGTGCATGACAGGTGGGGCCACGGCAGCCTCGGGGCCACACGCGGGCGCGCCAGCGGGGGCGTGCCACGTGGAGGAGCCGGGGGCCACGGGTTGAGGCACCTAAAGGCCGGGAGCCTTTTTGCAAAATGCCAGAGGTACAGACAGGCGGGTCCGGAGGGGTCGCGGTTGCGCAGGCAAAAAGGTGGGGGGGGGGGTTTATGGAAAAGTACCACGCGGTACTGTGCTTCTTCCGCGCGTGCAGAGAAAACAGACAGCGCACGGCGCGGCGAGGTGGAGGTCGAACGTGGGACCTGGCGTGCGCGCTGCGAGGAGGCAGCCACTGCGGTGGTGAGGGGTTGGTGTCAGGAAGGGACGCGCGGCCTAGGTAAGGTGTCTGCGCGGCGCAAGCGGGCAGACGCTGCGCGCTCGCCGGTGCACGCAGCCTGCTCGATGGAACGAACGCCGCTGATAGGAAACGCAGAAGGACAGGGGCATGTCTAGGGGGTTCGGGGACTCACCGCGGGGCCGTTGGTGTGGTTGGATCGGGTGGGGGCGCAGCCGATCGGTGACGTAGCTGGCGGCCGGCGGGAGCTAGGGTTTCGTCGGGCGGCGCTGGTGCTCCTCGGCCTGGGCGTTCTCCTCCTCCGCTGGCAGGGACAGGGCGACGCAGGGGAGGCTCGGGGTCTTCCTCGACAACCCTAACACCTCGCCCGCTTCCTGGATCGACGTAGACGAGAGGGAGCCGACGGTGGCCGTCGTAGGGGGGGTAGACGGTGGTGGGGAGGAAGGAGAGAAGAGGGCGATGCCCTGGGCGGATCTGGGGAGGGCAGAGGGGGCCGAGGGGTGTAGATAAGGATGGGGAGAGGGGTGGATGGCGTGGGGGAGGGGAAGGTGGCGTCGGCCACCTTTTGCCACCTTCCTCACGTGATCGGCATGGGGGCCAGGCAGGTGGGGCGCAGGTAGGGGGAGGGGCTGCCAGGTGGGCCAGGCGAGGGCTAGGAGGCAGGGCAGGCTCGGGCTAGAGGGGCCCCTATGGCATAGAGAGGAAAAGGGAGAGGGAGGGGTAGCCTCGGGTTAGAGCTAGGGTAGGAGGGGAGAGGGGTATGGCTCGGCTAGGGTTTTGCTTGGGTGGGTAGCTAGGTGGTATGGTGGGGCCAGCTAGGTGAGAGAGAGGCTGAGAGAGGGGGGGTTTTAGCTAGGGTTTTGGTGAGAAAAGAGAAAAGAGAGAGGGAGAGAGAGAGAGATGGGTGGACCATGGTGGGGTAGGGTTTAGAGATAGGGAGGGAGAGGTGGTGTAGAGGATGGGATGATAGGTTCCCTTGGCAAGCTCAAGCAAGAGCAACAAAAACAAGCTCAAGCAAGAACTAGTCAAGAAGAGAGAGGGTGAGGTGGTAACATGACCCAACACAAGATCAAGCATGGAAAAGAGGTAGAGAGATAGATGGAAGATGATCCCCTCCAAGATTCAAATAAAGTCCAAATGACAAGCAAAAGGTGGTACTTGCATGGGCCATGCATAATAATTAATACCATGCTTATTTTGTGAAAACAAGATTATTTACATGGCATAGTTCTTATGCATTCCAAAATGTGGAGTAAGGCCCAAGCAAAAGAATTTAAAAGGAAGCCCCAAGTGGACTAGATGGAGATGAGCATATTTGATTAAAATTGGGGCTTGCTAGTGTGTTTATTCCACTAGATGTTTAATAGTCCCAAAAATATCCCAACATGAGCATAATTCCATAATAATCCATAGGGAAGCTAGGAGAAAGGGTCCCACTCACAGGGCATGCAAAGGTGGCCATGTGGCTCTCATATATCAATAATGTGAAAACAAAATGATGCCAAGATGAGAGCATGTGGAAAAGAGTTGGATCCATTCCAACCCACATGAGCTAGAGGTAAAACCGAATAAGTTGCAATGCTCATATATGGTGGAATGGTGGAATGTTGGGGTGATGACAAGAAAGGTGGTGGAGTTAATAAGAGATATGCCCCCAACTCAACTTGGGCATTAAACAATATATCAATAACCAAATACAATATCAAGAGGCAAATACAATTTACAATGCATATGAGAGAAGAACCAAATCAAAAGGGTTTTATATGATGCTCAAATGCAAGGTGGCATGATGGCATGAGCATGATATAATTATGATGCAACAATTATATATATGAAGTAGCCATTATATTACTAGACTAGTAGCATTGCAATTGTTAGACAATTGGGATGCTACAACTCTCCCCCACTAAACAAGAATCTCGCCCCGAGATTCCTAGGAAAAAGAAAACAACACAAGGAGAGGCAGGTGTTCGAACGAAGGTGACCCTCACGTTCCCAAGTTGATGAACAACGGAATGGTGCGACCACTACACCTTGCAAAACTTGCTAGACTTGTTGCGAGTCTTGCGTTTTGCTGGAGAAACAACGGTTAGAAGAGTTGAAGGATTGTCGTGAGACAAGAAGGATAGGATGCGCATAGCTCCGGTTTTCTCAAGAATCATTATAAAGGAATAGAACCACTTGAGAAAGGAAGGACAAGATGATGTATCATGGATAAAGAAAGACACACCATTAAGATTAAAGATTTACCGATACTAAAGAGGATGAATCTTTGTCTCGCCGGAAGAAAGGAGCTAGATTGGAGAGGTTTTGAACCACTATTACAATAGCATCGTATCTTCTCTCGGATTTGAGAAATGAAGTTCGGAAACAATATTGCCTTCAAACAATAGAGTCCCTTGACAACAACATGAAGATTTAGTTAGACATCGTAGGATTAGATTCTTCTTGCGCCGGTAAGACCCAAGGATCACGCAATTCAGGTGCGCAGATATAACTTCCAGAGATGGATGTGAAGCCAGATCATGGTGGAATCCCGAGAAGCAAAGAATATGGAGGATCTGGAGTTTATTGTAGAGATACTTATTGCTTTCTTTAGCCTTGAGGCTAACGCAATAGATTTGCGGCTGATGGCCTCAACCATAATTGGCTTTACCACAGAAAAAGAATTGATGAAAGAAAGAGAGATAGTTTCCTTTCATCTTGTTTGGGGATATCGAGCGCCGGTAGAAAGACGAGGATAGCAAAGGTTTGCGTTTGTTTCCACCAGATAATTGAGGATTTTGCTCCATGCAGAAAGGGCGAGATCACCAACAAGATATTATTGATTACCTTCTTCGAGAGAGCACTCCGGAAAAACAAAGACGGAAGTAAAAGTATCGAGGGATAAAAGCCACTTCTAACTTCCGTGGAATGAGTGAAATCACATTAATTGACCAATTCAATGTACAAGAGCGAATGATAAGAGTAGTGGTATGGTAGCTACTCCATCCCGCACTCAAAGCATTACTCCGCACGTGAATAAGAAAACCATGCGACCCCACTACCGAAACAGACTGTAGGTATTGACAAGAAGAGCTCATGGAACTCCATAAGAAATCAAAGATTGATGCAAACGATTCACCGGATTCAAGATAGATAAGGGTGATGTTGTCGTCATATCGTAAGTAACCAGCCACCGGAAAGATATGAAGGAAGATTACGGAGAAGAACTGCAAGATTCAACAGCTATAGAAAAGATAGCACCAACTTGAACAGAAGGAGTGCAAGATCTGTAAGGTCTTCCTGGCCTCCGGTGGATTGGGCATAGACGATAGAGCGAGAGGGTTTCAAAAGATCTCTTGACGAGACTGAGGTGAAAGAACTTCATGTTCTTCTTGAAATGATTGAGAGAGATTTAGCAGTCTTGAGGAAAAGCTTTAGTGAAACGACGATGATAACTTGCCAACCAGGAAAACTCCGGGTTTGATTAAAGACGGAGGATGGAATTAACAACGGACTTGCTGATTCCAGAATTGAAGCGACCTATTTAGCAGAAGGACGTGGTCGAGATAGGTGACTCCAAAAGCCAGAATTCACGCTTTGAGAACTTTGCACACATGCGGTTTTCACGAAGCTTGAGAGAACGGGACACAGATGATCTTCCATGTTCTTCCATAGATATCGAATAGGCAAGCATATTATCAACATATACCACCATGGATTAACAAGATATTCCCATAATACCAAGTTCAAGAGGCGGGAGAATGAACAAATGCTCGAAACACTTTCTGAGCTCAACGCTCTTTGAAAGATCAACGTTACGAGTAAGGATTCCTGTTGAAGAAGATGCGCTGACATAAAAGAGATGTCACCTGGTCCACATTGTCGATCGGATCGCCGGTTACAAAGATAAAGAGATCTTGGATAAGAACCGATGATAGCTCATACCTTAAGCAAAGCTATCAGAGACGAAAAGATGCAATTCCCTTGTATCCAGGAGAATTTTGCAGATATGGAGTTCAAAAGATGTGCAGCTTGATGAACAGATGATAGACCGCCGTAGTGCTTTGAGAAACTCCGGATTGCCAAAGATGCTTGAATATGCATAGATATGATCACGGTGTACTCAAAATCACAGGAGATAACCGTCACCATTTGGAGGATAGAGGTGATTGCATTTTCCATATTTCACTCAAGATAAGTGTCATATAGCTATGCCGAGAACAAATTACAATCACCAGCATCGGATCGACACATGTTATGTAATTAGCCCAAGAGAATTGGAGATGATATGAAACTCTAGGATTAAGCGCCGGTGACAAAAGAATGAGTTAGCATGGACATGCTGACAAAAAGGGAGATAGATAATGTTTCACACACGATTGAAAAGGAGTGTGGAAGAACAGATGTATCAAAGAAAAATTTTCCGCATTTTTCGGCATTAAAATACCAATAGATGCGCAAAAACACTTATCAGGTAGAGATTAGCAACAGATGCTTGCACGGAATGTGGAGTTGCTGGAAAGAAGGACACCCTTTAAGAAGATGGCACCGGTTAACAAGGAGTCAGATAGATCGCGCCGGTATTCAAAATCCTGTCAGTATGGAATGTACCAACAGTTGATAACCAAAGGCAGATAAAGATAACATGTTGGATGCAACAGATAGACAAGGAATTACACACACACACACACACACATTCTATGGTACTACGGAAACCCAGAACACGTGAATCCTAGTTTGAACTTTTAAGAAGAGGATTGAAAACGTTACACTTCCTTACCAGAAAAGGGTGGGTGGGTGGGTAAGAAGAAAAATGAAAGCAGTCCTACTCTCACGTTTTGTTTTTCCCTAGTATACATAACTACCAAAAATATTTTGCTAGACTGACAACGACCATTTGGCTGAGACCCTGAAGGGCGGGATGGCTCTGATACCAATTGTAACTACCTCGGTGAATTACGCTCCTAGATACAAGCCTGGATGAGCGGAAATGGTTGAAATAGTACGATGGGGCCAAATGCCACTCACAGGTAGACCTTTCGGCCGTCCCAACCATTTCCAATCATCGGGACAAGTACGGGCGGCGTAATCGGCAGGCGAAGGGATCAACTACATACACAAATGAGTATGTATGCAAGCCACCATACAATAGTACATCAGAGCCATTCCATCGAAAAAGAAAGGAAATATAGCAACGCCATATGGCAAGATTCAAATGTCCTAGATAGATATAATAGTTTAGGATATCTCCTCATACATCACACATCAGAGTATCAGGCGGAAGCGGCAAACAAGATCCGAGTACGGATAAGAAACAAATCGGCATAAGATGCCCCATAAATAAGCACATCCTGCCCACAGATCTCACGGATCCCCGTTCCCGGAATCTCTACACCGAATGATCGTTGCCCACATCGTCTGTCTCCTCCACCCAGTATCCATCTCGTGAGTGTACCTGTTCATCTGAATCAAATAATTTATCGTGTGAGACCCTAGGGGTACTCAGCAAGTCTTTATGCCTCTAAAGGAAACACAACCTGGGGTGACGCAATTGCAGCGAAAGATAAACCCTAACAGTTCTATAGATAATCGCTAACCATCCGCCTAACCAAAGATAGACGGATGTCCGTGAATTAATGACAACAGTTATAACAGTAATACCATCAGATCCATCCTCCTCCTCGCTTACCAACGAGGAAGCGGACGAACAACCCCCCATCTGTTGGCAGTTTTATTATCCATTCCATGAGTGTTGCACTATTTACTAGTCAGTTACTTAGTCAAATTAAAAGCGGTACTTTAGTTATGCTTGTCTATGATCGAGAAACTGTGCTCCAAGTCGTCCATAACTGCGGACACAGCTTTCAGAAAGTTTTACCCTGCAGGGGTGCACAAATAGCAACACACACTCGATCAACCTCGGAAAAACCAAATCAAAACCCAACGAGGCTTTCACGACAAAGCAATCACCAGATTCAGAAATATTTCAGGGGGCCACCCCTTGGAGTACACCCGCAACGAAGTTAGCTGACTCCAAGACGGACTCAAGGTTTGGGTGGACGGCTGTAAACGACTGGGAACCCGAAAGTGTGAGTGGGCTTGTCGATACCGCGAAAACGTGTCCCGATCCTAAACAGTACAGGTGCTCCTCGCACAATCGTAATAAAGCAGTAAAGCATGGCATAAGTACAGGATAGTAAATAAAAACTCAAACTAGTTTGTGGCCCCAAGAAATAAGACGGAATCAAGCTCTGGCTCAGGGGGGTCCCATAAGCCTCCCGGATGTGGATAGCGCGAATATTCAAGGAACAGGTTTCAAGTACTCGGGGTCCTACGGGACACAAGTGAGCAGGAAAAACCAAATAGCAGATATTGCTCACCGGTGCCACTTTCATTAGTTATCCCATTACTACTCAGGTTAAGTTGTTTAGGTACCTCGTTATCCATCAGACTCTCACATACCCTACACATGCTGTTCTACGACTCGCATGGCTCAAACAACTCCTGTAGTAATGGCTCATGGGATGGAGGAACAAGCTTAGTGGGGTTTAAATGTAAAGGCTATGCAATACTTGGGATTCAGATTAATGCAATCGCGACTCAATGATGCAAGAATAAGATAGGGGCAATAGGTACTGTATGTATGCAAGCATGTGGTAGTGCTTGCCTGGCAGCTCAGTTGAAGCGAGAGAAGGATCTGGGTAGTGCTCCTGGTTCTCTTGATATATCCCCTGCTCAGCGTCTATTCGAAGAAGAACCAAACAAACAAGGGCCAACATAAATAAAGTGCACAAGAATATGAATAAAATGCGACAAGCAAACAATCATGCCATGATGAATGATGCACAATTTGCACGGCAATAAAGTAGCATGGCATGGGTGAGGTGAGAAACAATAATTAAGCACTTTGTTAAATTATTTAGGCATGTTTTACTCCCATAAACAGTTCTGATTATTCAATATTTATATGATGCATGCTTCAATTCAGAATATGGAATGCATAAACAGAAAGGTCTCATCGAGCTGATCGATTTAGACATATCATTTGTCAAATTCGGAGTTATAAAACAAAAGTTATTAATTAATTAAGGGAGAAGGGCATTTTCTTGTAATTTTAGCCAACTTGGAATTTAAAGTGTTCAAAATATATTTTGGATAGCATATTTGAAATCCTCACATTTTTCTGATTCAAATTCATATATTATATGCATTATTTGGATTTATAATTTAAAAGTTATTTGGAAACAGAATTGAAATTTGAATTTAATTTAATTTGAAAAAGATTTGAATAAAAACAGACAAACCGAAAACCTTTTGCTACTCACTCAATTCCAACCACAGACACTGACAGGTGGGGACAGAGCTAGCACAGGGCCACGCGCGCAAAAAAACTTGTGGTCACCGCGGCTCAGCTAGCCCACGTGCATGACAGGTGGGGCCACGGCAGCCTCGGGGCCACATGCGGGCGCGCCAGCGGGGGCGTGCCACGTGGAGGAGCCGGGGGCCACGGGTTGAGGCACCTAAAGGCCGGGAGCCTTTTTGCAAAATGCCAGAGGTACAGACAGGCGGGTCCGGAGGGGTCGCGGTTGCGCAGGCAAAAAGGTGGGGGGGGGGTTATGGAAAAGTACCACGCGGTACTGTGCTTCTTCCGCGCGTGCAGAGAAAACAGACAGCGCACGGCGCGGCGAGGTGGAGGTCGAACGTGGGACCTGGCGTGCGCGCTGCGAGGAGGCAGCCACTGCGGTGGTGAGGGGTTGGTGTCAGGAAGGGACGCGCGGCCTAGGTAAGGTGTCTGCGCGGCGCAAGCGGGCAGACGCTGCGCGCTCGCCGGTGCACGCAGCCTGCTCGACGGAACGAACGCCGCCGATAGGAAACGCAGAAGGACAGGGGCATGTCTAGGGGGTTCGGGGACTCACCGCGGGGCCGTTGGTGTGGTTGGATCGGGTGGGGGCGCAGCCGATCGGTGACGTAGCTTGCGGCCGGCGGGAGCTAGGGTTTCGTCGGGCGGCGCTGGTGCTCCTCGGCCTGGGCGTTCTCCTCCTCCGCTCGCAGGGTCAAGGCGACGCAGGGGAGGCTCGGGGTCTTCCTCGACAACCCTAACACCTCGCCCGCTTCCTGGATCGACGTAGACGAGAGGGAGCCGACGGTGGCCGTCGTAGGGGGGGTAGACGGTGGTGGGGAGGAAGGAGAGAAGAGGGCGATGCCCTGGGCGGATCTGGGGAGGGCAGAGGGGGCCGAGGGGTGTAGATAAGGATGGGGAGAGGGGTGGATGGCGTGGGGGAGGGGAAGGTGGCGTCGGCCACCTTTTGCCACCTTCCTCACGTGATCGGCATGGGGGCCAGGCAGGTGGGGCGCAGGTAGGGGGAGGGGCTGCCAGGTGGGCCAGGCGAGGGCTAGGAGGCAGGGCAGGCTCGGGCTAGAGGGGCCCCTATGGCATAGAGAGGAAAAGGGAGAGGGAGGGGTAGCCTCGGGTTAGAGCTAGGGTAGGAGGGGAGAGGGGTATGGCTCGGCTAGGGTTTTGCTTGGGTGGGTAGCTAGGTGGTATGGTGGGGCCAGCTAGGTGAGAGAGAGAGGCTGAGAGAGGGGGGGGGGGTTTAGCTAGGGTTTTGGTGAGAAAAGAGAAAAGAGAGAGGGAGAGAGAGAGAGAGATGGGTGGACCATGGTGGGGTAGGGTTTAGAGATAGGGAGGGAGAGGTGGTGTAGAGGATGGGATGATAGGTTCCCTTGGCAAGCTCAAGCAAGAGCAACAAAAACAAGCTCAAGCAAGAACTAGTCAAGAAGAGAGAGGGTGAGGTGGTAACATGACCCAACACAAGATCAAGCATGGAAAAGAGGTAGAGAGCTAGATGGAAGATGATCCCCTCCAAGATTCAAATAAAGTCCAAATGACAAGCAAAAGGTGGTACTTGCATGGGCCATGCATAATAATTAATACCATGCTTATTTTGTGAAAACAAGATTATTTACATGGCATAGTTCTTATGCATTCCAAAATGTGGAGTAAGGCCCAAGCAAAAGAATTTAAAAGGAAGCCCCAAGTGGACTAGATGGAGATGAGCATATTTGATTAAAATTGGGGCTTGCTAGTGTGTTTATTCCACTAGATGTTTAATAGTCCCAAAAATATCCCAACATGAGCATAATTCCATAATAATCCATAGGGAAGCTAGGAGAAAGGGTCCCACTCACAGGGCATGCAAAGGTGGCCATGTGGCTCTCATATATCAATAATGTGAAAACAAAATGATGCCAAGATGAGAGCATGTGGAAAAGAGTTGGATCCATTCCAACCCACATGAGCTAGAGGTAAAACCGAATAAGTTGCAATGCTCATATATGGTGGAATGGTGGAATGTTGGGGTGATGACAAGAAAGGTGGTGGAGTTAATAAGAGATATGCCCCCAACTCAACTTGGGCATTAAACAATATATCAATAACCAAATACAATATCAAGAGGCAAATACAATTTACAATGCATATGAGAGAAGAACCAAATCAAAAGGGTTTTATATGATGCTCAAATGCAAGGTGGCATGATGGCATGAGCATGATATAATTATGATGCAACAATTATATATATGAAGTAGCCATTATATTACTAGACTAGTAGCATTGCAATTGTTAGACAATTGGGATGCTACAACTCTCCCCCACTAAACAAGAATCTCGCCCCGAGATTCCTAGGAAAAAGAAAACAACACAAGGAGAGGCGGGTGTTCGAACGAAGGTGATCCTCACGTTCCCAAGTTGATGAACAACGGAATGGTGCGACCACTACACCTTGCAAAACTTGCTAGACTTGTTGCGAGTCTTGCGTTTTGCTGGAGAAACAACGGTTAGAAGAGTTGAAGGATTGTCGTGAGACAAGAAGGATAGGATGGGCATAGCTCCGGTTTTCTCAAGAATCATGATAAAGGAATAGAACCACTTGAGAAAGGAAGGACAAGATGATGTATCATGGATAAAGAAAGAAACACCATTAAGATTAAAGATTTACCGATACTATAGAGGATGAATCTTTGTCTCGCCGGAAGAAAGGAGCTAGATTGGAGAGGTTTTGAACCACTATTACAATAGCATCGTATCTTCTCTCGGATTTGAGAAATGAAGTTCGGAAACAATATTGCCTTCAAACAATAGAGTCCCTTGACAACAACATAAAGATTTAGCTAGACATCGTCGGATTAGATTCTTCTTGCGCCGGTAAGACCCAAGGATCACGCAATTCAGGTGCGCAGATATAACTTCCAGAGATGGATGTGAAGCCAGATCATGGTGGAATCCCGAGAAGCAAAGAATATGGAGGATCTGGAGTTTATTGTAGAGATACTTATTGCTTTCTTTAGCCTTGAGGCTAACGCAATAGATTTGCGGCTGATGGCCTCAACCATAATTGGCTTTACCACAGAAAAAGAATTGATGAAAGAAAGAGAGATAGTTTCCTTTCATCTTGTTTGGGGATATCGAGCGCCGGTAGAAAGACGAGGATAGCAAAGGTTTGCATTTGTTTCCACCAGATAATTGAGGATTTTGCTCCATGCAGAAAGGGCGAGATCACCAACAAGAGATTATTGATTACCTTCTTCGAGAGAGCACTCCGGAAAAACAAAGACGGAAGTAAAAGTATCGAGGGATAAAAGCCACTTCTAACTTCCGTGGAATGAGTGAAATCACATTAATTCACCAATTCAATGTACAAGAGCGAATGATAAGAGTAGTGGTATGGTAGCTACTCCATCCCGCACTCAAAGCATTACTCCGCACGTGAATAAGAAAACCATGCGACCCCACTACCGAAACAGACTGTAGGTATTGACAAGAAGAGCTCATGGAACTCCATAAGAAATCAAAGATTGATGCAAACGATTCACCGGATTCAAGATAGATAAGGGTGATGTTGTCGTCATATCGTAAGTAACCAGCCACCGGAAAGATATGAAGGAAGATTACGGAGAAGAACTGCAAGATTCAACAGCTATAGAAAAGATAGCACCAACTTGAACAGAAGGAGTGCAAGATCTGTAAGGTCTTCCTGGCCTCCGGTGGATTGGGCATAGACGATAGAGCGAGAGGGTTTCAAAAGATCTCTTGACGAGACTGAGGTGAAAGAACTTCATGTTCTTCTTGAAATGATTGAGAGAGATTTAGCAGTCTTGAGGAAAAGCTTTAGCGAAACGACGATGATAACTTGCCAACCAGGAAAACTCCGGGTTTGATTAAAGACGGAGGATGGAATTAACAACGGACTTGCTGATTCCAGAATTGAAGCGACCTATTTAGCAGAAGGACATGGTCGAGATAGGTGACTCCAAAAGCCAGAATTCACGCTTTGAGAACTTTGCACACATGCGGTTTTCACAAAGCTTGAGAGAACGGGACACATATGATCTTCCATGTTCTTCCATAGATATCGAATAGGCAAGCATATTATCAACATATACCACCATGGATTAACAAGATATTCCCAGAATACCAAGTTCAAGAGGCGGGAGAACGAACAAATGCTCGAAACACTTTCTGAGCTCAACGCTCTTTGAAAGATCAATGTTACGAGTAAGGATTCTTGTTGAAGAAGATGCGCTGACATAAAAGAGATGTCACCTGGTCCACATTGTCGATCGGATCGCCGGTTACAAAGATAAAGAGATCTTGGATAAGAACCGATGATAGCTCATACCTTAAGCAAAGCTATCAGAGACGAAAAGATGCAATTCCCTCGTATCCAGGAGAATTTTGCAGATATGGAGTTCAAAAGATGTGCAGCTTGATGAACAGATGATAGACCGCCGTAGTGCTTTGAGAAACTCCGGATTGCCAAAGATGCTTGAATATGCATAGATATGATCACGGTGTACTCAAAATCACAGGAGATAACCGTCACCATTTGGAGGATAGAGGTGATTGCATTTTCCATATTTCACTCAAGATAAGTGTCATATAGCTATGCCGAGAACAAATTACAATCACCAGCATCGGATCGACACATGTTATGTAATTAGCCCAAGAGAATTGGAGATGATATGAAACTCTAGGATTAAGCGCCGGTGACAAAAGAATGAGTTAGCATGGACATGCTGACAAAAAGGGAGATAGATAATGTTTCACACACGACTGAAAAGGAGTGTGGAAGCACAGATGTATCAAAGAAAATTTTTCCGCATTTTTCGGCATTAAAATACCAATAGATGCGCAAAAACACTTATCAGGTAGAGATTAGCAACAGATGCTTGCACGGAATGTGGAGTTGTTGGAAAGAAGGACACCCTTTAAGAAGATGGCACCGGTTAACAAGGAGTCAGATAGATCGCGCCGGTATTCAAAAGCCTGTCAGTATGGAATGTACCAACAGTTGATAACCAAAGGCAGATAAAGATAACATGTTGGATGCAACAGATAGACAAGGAATTACACACACACACACACATTCTATGGTACTACGGAAACCCAGAACACGTGAATCCTAGTTTGAACTTTTAAGAAGAGGATTGAAAACGTTACACTTCCTTACTAGAAAAGGGTGGGTGGGTGGGTAAGAAGAAAAATGAAAGCAGTCCTACTCTCACGTTTTGTTTTTCCCTAGTATACATAACTACCAAAAATATTTTGCTAGACTGACAACGACCATTTGGCTGAGACCCTGAAGGGCGGGATGGCTCTGATACCAATTGTAACTACCTCGGTGAATTACGCTCCTAGATACAAGCCTGGATGAGCGGAAATGGTTGAAATAGTACGGTGGGGCCAAATGCCACTCACAGGTAGACCTTTCGGCCGTCCCAACCATTTCTAATCATCGGGACAAGTACGGGCGGCGTAATCGGCAGGCGAAGGGATCAACTACATACACAAATGAGTATGTATGCAAGCCACCATACAATAGTACATCAGAGCCATTCCATCGAAAAAGAAAGGAAATATAGCAACGCCATACGGCAAGATTCAAATGTCCTAGATAGATATAATAGTTTAGGATATCTACTCATACATCACACATCAGAGTATCAGGCGGAAGCGGCAAACAAGATCCGAGTACGGATAAGAAACAAATCGGCATAAGATGCCCCATAAATAAGCACATCCTGCCCACAGATCTCACGGATCCCCGTTCCCGGAATCTCTACACCGAATGATCGTTGCCCACATCGTCTGTCTCCTCCACCCAGTATCCATCTCGTGAGTGTACCTGTTCATCTGAATCAAATAATTTATCGTGTGAGACCCTAGGGGTACTCAGCAAGTATTTATGCCTCTAAAGGAAACACAACCTGGGGTGACGCAATTGCAGCGAAAGATAAACCCTAACAGTTCTATAGATAATCGCTAACCATCCGCCTAACCAAAGATAGACGGATGTCCGTGAATTAATGACAACAGTTATAACAGTAATACCATCAGATCCATCCTCCTCCTCGCTTACCAACGAGGAAGCGGACGAACAACCCCCCATCCGTTGGCAGTCTTATTATCCATTCCATGAGTGTTGCACTATTTACTAGTCAGTTACTTAGTCAAATTAAAAGCGGTACTTTAGTTATGCTTGTCTATGATCGAGAAACTGTGCTCCAAGTCGTCCATAACCGCGGACACGGCTTTCAGAAAGTTTTTACCCTGCAGGGGTGCACAAATAGCAACACACACTCGATCAACCTCGGAAAAAACAAATGAAAACCCAACGAGGCTTTCACGACAAAGCAATCACCAGATTCAGAAATATTTCAGGGGGCCACCCCTTGGAGTACACCCGCAACGAAGTTAGCTGACTCCAAGATGGACTCAAGGTTTGGGTGGACGGCTGTAAACGACTGGGAACCCGAAAGTGTGACTGGGCTTGTCGATACCGCGAAAACGTGTCCCGATCCTAAACAGTACAGGTGCTCCTCGCACAATCGTAATAAAGCAGTAAAGCATGGCATAAGTACAGGATAGTAAATAAAAACTCAAACTAGTTTGTGGCCCCAAGAAATAAGACGGAATCAAGCTCTGGCTCAGGGGGGTCCCATAAGCCTCCCGGATGTGGATAGCGCGAATATTCAAGGAACAGGTTTCAAGTACTCGGGGTCCTACGGGACACAAGTGAGCAGGAAAAACCAAATAGCAGATATTGCTCACCGGTGCCACTTTCATTAGTTATCCCATTACTACTCAGGTTAAGTTGTTTAGGTACCTCGTTATCCATCAGACTCTCACATACCCTACACATGCTGTTCTACGACTCGCATGGCTCAAACAACTCCTGTAGTAATGGCTCATGGGATGGAGGAACAAGCTTACTGGGGTTTAAATGTAAAGGCTATGCAATACTTGGGATTCAGATTAATGCAATCGCGACTCAATGATGCAAGAATAAGATAGGGGCAATAGGTACTGTATGTATGCAAGCATGTGGTAGTGCTTGCCTGGCAGCTCAGTTGAAGCGAGAGAAGGATCTGGGTAGTGCTCCTGGTTCTCTTGATATATCCCCTGCTCAGCGTCTATTCGAAGAAGAACCAAACAAACAAGGGCCAACATAAATAAAGTGCACAAGCATATGAATAAAATGCGACAAGCAAACAATCATGCCATGATGAATGATGCACAATTTGCACGGCAATAAAGTAGCATGGCATGGGTGAGGTGAGAAACAATAATTAAGCACATTGTTAAATTATTTAGGCATGTTTTACTCCCATAAACAGTTCTGATTATTCAATATTTATATGATGCATGCTTCAATTCAGAACATGGAATGCATAAACAGAAAGGTCTCGTCGAGCTGATCGATTTAGACATATCATTTGTCAAATTCGGAGTTATAAAACAAAAGTTATTAATTAATTAAGGGAGAAGGGCATTTTCTTGTAATTTTAGCCAACTTGGAATTTAAAGTGTTCAAAATATATTTTGGATAGCATATTTGAAATCCTCACATTTTTCTGATTCAAATTCATATATTATATGCATTATTTGGATTTATAATTTAAAAGTTATTTGGAAACAGAATTGAAATTTGAATTTAATTTAATTTGAAAAAGATTTGAATAAAAACAGACAAACCGAAAACCTTTTGCTACTCACTCAATTCCAACCACAGACACTGACAGGTGGGGACAGAGCTAGCACAGGGCCACGCACGCAAAAAAACTTGTGGTCACCGCGGCTCAGCTAGCCCACGTGCATGACAGGTGGGGCCACGGCAGCCTCGGGGCCACACGCGGGCGCGCCAGCGGGGGCGTGCCACGTGGAGGAGCCGGGGGCCGCGGGTTGAGGCACCTAAAGGCCGGGAGCCTTTTTGCAAAATGCCAGAGGCACAGACAGGCGGGTCCGGAGGGGTCGCGGTTACGCAGGCAAAAAGGTGGGGGGGGGGGGTTTATGGAAAAGTACCACGCGGTACTGTGCTTCTTCCGCGCGTGCAGAGAAAACAGATAGCGCACGGCGCGGCGAGGTGGAGGTCAAACGCGGGACCTGGCGTGCGCGCTGCGAGGCGGCAGCCACTGCGGTGGTGAGGGGTTGGTGTCAGGAAGGGACGCGCGGCCTAGGTAAGGTGTCTGCACGGCGCAAGCGGGCAGACGCTGCGCGCTCGCCGGTGCACGCAGCCTGCTCGACGGAACGAACGCCGCCGACAGGAAACGCAGAAGGACAGGGGCATGTCTAGGGGGTTCGGGGACTCACCGCGGGGCCGTTGGTGTGGTTGGATCGGGTGGGGGCGCAGCCGATCGGTGACGTAGCTGGCGGCCGGCGGGAGCTAGGGTTTCGTCGGGCGGCGCTGGTGCTCCTCGGCCTGGGCGTTCTCCTCCTCCGCTGGCAGGGACAGGGCGATGCAGGGGAGGCTCGGGGTCTTCCTCGACAACCCTAACACCTCGCCCGCTTCCTGGATCAACGTAGACGAGAGGGAGCCGACGATGGCCGTCGTAGGGGGGGTAGACAGTGGTGGGGAGGAAGGAGAGAAGAGGGCGATGCCCTGGGCGGATCTGGGGAGGGCAGAGGTGGCCGAGGGGTGTAGATAAGGATGGGGAGAGGGGTGGATGGCGTGGGGGAGGGGAAGGTGGCGTCGGCCACCTTTTGCCACCTTCCTCACGTGATCGGCATGGGGGCCAGGCAGGTGGGGCGCAAGTAGGGGGAGGGGCTGCCAGGTGGGCCAGGCGAGGGCTAGGAGGCAGGGCAGGCTCGGGCTAGAGGGGCCCCTATGGCATAGAGAGGAAAAGGGAGAGGGAGGGGTAGCCTCGGGTTAGAGCTAGGGTAGGAGGGGAGAGGGGCATGGCTCGGCTAGGGTTTTGCTTGGGTGGGTAGCTAGGTGGTATGGTGGGGCCAGCTAGGTGAGAGAGAGAGAGGCCGAGAGAGGGGGGGTTTAGCTAGGGTTTTGGTGAGAAAAGAGAAAAGAGAGAGGGAGAGAGAGAGAGATGGGTGGACCATGGTGGGGTAGGGTTTAGAGATAGGGAGGGAGAGGTGGTGTAGAGGATGGGATGATAGGTTCCCTTGGCAAGCTCAAGCAAGAGCAACAAAAACAAGCTCAAGCAAGAACTAGTCAAGAAGAGAGAGGGTGAGGTGGTAACATGACCCAACACAAGATCAAGCATGGAAAAGAGGTAGAGAGCTAGATGGAAGATGATCCCCTCCAAGATTCAAATAAAGTCCAAATGACAAGCAAAAGGTGGTACTTGCATGGGCCATGCATAATAATTAATACCATGCTTATTTTGTGAAAACAAGATTATTTACATGGCATAGTTCTTATGCATTCCAAAATGTGGAGTAAGGCCCAAGCAAAAGAATTTAAAAGGAAGCCCCAAGTGGACTAGATGGAGATGAGCATATTTGATTAAAATTGGGGCTTGCTAGTGTGTTTATTCCACTAGATGTTTAATAGTCCCAAAAATATCCCAACATGAGCATAATTCCATAATAATCCATAGGGAAGCTAGGAGAAAGGGTCCCACTCTTAGGGCATGCAAAGGTGGCCATGTGGCTCTCATATATCAATAATGTGAAAACAAAATGATGCCAAGATGAGAGCATGTGGAAAAGAGTTAGATCCGTTCCAACCCACATGAGCTAGAGGTAAAACCGAATAAGTTGCAATGCTCATATATGGTGGAATGGTGGAATGTTGGGGTGATGAAAAGAAAGGTGGTGGAGTTAATAAGAGATATGCCCCCAACTCAACTTGGGCATTAAACAATATATCAATAACCAAATACAATATCAAGAGGCAAATACAATTTACAATGCATATGAGAGAAGAACCAAATCAAAAGGGTTTTATATGATGCTCAAATGCAAGGTGGCATGATGGCATGAGCATGATATAATTATGATGCAACAATTATATATATGAAGTAGCCATTATATTACTAGACTAGTAGCATTGCAATTGTTAGACAATTGGGATGCTACACCCACCGCACACGCCGACGCTGTCGACATTGTCCAGCGGTGCGCCGGGTGCCAGAAATACGCCAACCAGACGCACGTGCCGAGCTCAGCGCTCAAAACAATCCCCATCACTTGGCCATTCGCCGTGTGGGGCATGGACATGGTAGGCCCCTTCAAGAAGGCTCCCTCCGGCTACACCCACCTGCTGGTCGCGGTCGACAAATTCACAAAGTGGGTGGAGGCCAAGCCAGTTCGGAAATGCGACGGGAAGACCGCCACCAAGTTCCTACGCGAGCTTATATATCGCTACGGGTTCCCAAACAGCATCATCACGGACAACGGCACCAACTTCGCCAAGGGAGCCATGGCTGAATTCTGCGAAGAGCACCACATTCGGCTCGACCTCGCATCGGTCGCCCACCAGGAGTCCAACGACCAAGTAGAACGAGCCAACCAAAGCATCCTCCACGGCCTGAAGCCGCAACTCCAAGTACCCCTCGAGCGCACCGCCGGGTGCTGGGTCGAGGAGCTACCCTCCGTTATCTGGGGCATCCGCACCTCGGTCAACAGGTCGACAGGATTCACCCCCTTCTTCATGGTGTACGGCGCCGAGGCAGTCGTGCCCACCGATCTCGAGCACGACTCGCCACGGGTCGTCCACTACACGGAGGCTACAAACGAACTCGCGCGCCAAGACGGAGTCGACCAGCTCAACGAGGCATGTGACCTCGCTCGGTCTTGCACCGCCATCTATCAGCAGGGACTCCGCCGCTACCACAGCCGGCGGGTGAGAACTCGCACCTTCCAGGAAGGCGACCTGGTGTTGCGCCTCATCCAGGACAAGAAGGGCATGCACAAGCTCTCCCCTCCGTGGGAAGGACCATTCGCCATCGGGCAAGTACTTGGCAACGACACCTACTACCTCATCGACGTCCACGGGGACGGCGAACTCGACGTCAAGCGACCATGGAATGTAAACCTCCTACGGAAGTTCTACCCCTAGAACCCCACATATGTACTCTCCAGTCGCTGTGAAATAAAAGAATCGGTTACCGCAAATTGCGCCTACTCTCCGTGTGTTGTGCCACTCGCACTCGTAATAACAGCGTCCAGCTAACCGCAGAAGTCAACCTTTGGTACAGCGATCGGCACGGCTAAGTTGTGCGAGGCAAGAGCATTGAGTAAACCTCAGGTCTTGCATCGTCCATGAAAAACGCCTACTCGGAGCCCCATTGGAGTCGCCTAGCCCGACTGGCTTTACGAGCCGAGACACCTGCCTTCGATTCTTACAGCGACCACGGTCCTCGGCATCCTCGGCATAGCGACTCGAACGGCTAAGTACCACGCTCGGGGACTGACGACCAGTTCATCGCGAGTGGCTCGGGAAAACGCCAAGTAAGAGAGCATGCCCAGGATTCGCCACGCGACTGGCCCAACGGGCTAGGCAGGAGTGATGCGCCCAAACCAATGCGCCAAGTCCTCAACCACCCTCGAGTCGCACCTAGAACAACCAAGTACCACGCTCGGGGACTCGGCCACCTGACCCCGTTCGCGCAAGGGAAAACGGTGAAGTATAGAGCGTTCAAGGGAGTCGCCCTGCGACTGGCTCTTCGAGTCCGGGCGAGTAGACCACAATAACAAAACATTCAAAAACAACAAACATATCATACACGAGGTAAACCCCACAAAAAGGGCGGACGCGCTCGGGGACTCGTCCAAACCACAATCACAAAACACATGAAAAATTAAAAAAACAGACACGATGTCTCATTCAAAAGCATGTCGCATTGTCTCACATTACATAATATGCCCATATGGCAGACCTGCTACCTAACGCCCCAGGGCAAACTATCCTATTCCGCAGGCTTCGACGACGACTCGTCAACACTCCAGCGATTGCGGATGAATGGCGTGTACGGATTCGACGGGTACGTCTTCAGCTCACCCGCCATCACCGCGCGGAAAGGCTGCTCGACCTTGAAGTCACGGTGCAGCGGCTCGGGGTCATTCGGCACGACGACCATCTCCTGGTACGGAAGGAGGTCGCCCATTGCCCAAACACGCTCCGAGTACGTTGCGGCGCGATCCTACAACTTGAGGACCTCGGAAAGCTCCACCGCGCCAGTCGACGACGGGTAGCCACTCGTCACATCATCGAGGTCGAAGTCCTCGGGGAAGTGGGCAAGTCCAAGACTAAGTGCCGTCGCCGCCCCGCGCCGAAACGCCGACCGCGTCATGAACTCAACGACCGCGGGCGCCTTCTCCAAATACTTCCACACCTCAACGAGGTCGCTGGGAATCACTTCCGTGGGCGATATCTCTTGGAGATAGGCTCGGATGCACGTCGCCGACAACGTCGCCGAGTCGACAAGCGTGGCTACACACTGCCGCGCGTCGAACGAGCTTGCCTCTTCCGCGTTGTCGATGATGCGACCTGCGAGTAGAAGACAATAATGAATACGACGGACACCACAAAAGGCACACCTACTAGCAGAGGCATATGCACTTACCAATCAACGGGCGGGCGAGATCCGTGATGAAGCATTGAAGCGAAGTATGGTCGTCCTGAAGCCCAGCAACAAGGGCGTCCGACACTTTGCGATCCTCTTCGGCGGCTGCAATGGCGGCCTTGGCTCGCCCATCAGCCGAGCTCGCCTCTTCCTTCGCCTCCCGCAGCTCGCGCTCGAGGTTGGCGATCCGCTGTTCAGCTGAACTCAAAGCCGATTGCGCCGCCGCCAATTCACCCGCGGGGACAAGACCCTGGCGAGCTTCCTCTGCCTTCGCGGCAACCGCCTGAAGCCCTTTGTTCGCCTCCTGGACGATGTCCAGTTCCTTCTCCGCGTGGTGCTTCGCTGCCAGTCGGTCAGCTGATTCAAGTTGCAGACCCTGCACATCACCCAAAAAGTTAACCAAAGCAAAATTCCTAAGTGCCCACCCGCTGAAATTCAGCGAGTGCGCACTCGGGGACTGGCAATCAAGAAATTCTCAAGTGCCCACCCGCTGAAATTCAGCGAATGCGCACTCGGGGACTGGCAATCAAGAAATTCTCAAGTGCCCACCCGTTGAAATTCAGCGAATGCGCACTCGGGGACTGGCAATCAAGAAATTCTCAAGTGCCCACCCGCTGAATTCAGCGAGTGAGCACTCGGGGACTGGATGCGGAAAATAAATATACGACACTAAAAGAATCAGGCCGCTGCAAAGCACCGACCTGATCCTCGGGGACTGGATATACCTGGATGGCTGCGCCAAGCATGCCGTGGAGTTGTATCACGTCCACGGACGCGAGGAGAGCCGGCGTATGCCCACGACGTTGGTCGACTTCAGCATCGGCGACCCCAGGAGCGTGGCTCGAGGGCGAAGTCCCACTCGCCGCGGCCGCCTTGGCCATGAAGCGCGGGAAGGTGGCGATAGAGGCACCCGCCCCAAAGGAGGTCGGCTCGGCCGTTCCAGGCAAGGGAGCGCCCTCCTTCGTGGACGCGGCCGCCTCCGTTACGGGTCCAGCCGGCGCGACCGCCATGTCGTCAGAAATCGTGACGACGTCGTCACCCTTGGCTTTCTTGCCGCCATCCGCAGGGACGACGACTTCGTCCGCCTTCCTCTTGCGGGAAGGATCCTCCTCGCTGACGACGGGTGGCACCTTAGCCACGGTCGGGTGGCCCATCCTCTTCACTCCGGTCCTGGACATCAATCATATAAGCAAGATAATTCGAGCTGCTATGGAAGACAAAGGAAGGAGAGTGTACTCACTTGGCGACTGGAATGAAGCGCAGCCCCGTACGGAGGCCGGCTGGCTTCTCTAGTTCGGGGCCCAGTCGGCTGCTGAGCCCCATTTCCAGAACGTCGCTTGCCCAAGACACGGACGGTTTCTTCGTCGTCGAGGCCGAAACCGGAGCCTCTGGAACATCTTCAACAGGAGCTTCCCTGTGAGGCGAAGCTGCTGCGGCCGGAGCGTCCCCCAGCCCAGAGACTGGAGCGAATGGCGGAGGAATCGACGCCAGGGGCACCTTGATGGTGGCCGTGTCCAGCACGGCTGTCGTCAGCGGCGCCTCGTCCTTGGCCGGACTGGGGGCGTCAGAACTGCTCGCTGAATGTGGTGGCGAGGCCGGCCTCGTCGGTTTCGTCTTCGTCTTCCTCAGAGGGGCCTTCGCCTCCTTTTCCTTCTTCTTCTTTTTCGATGGAGTAGCCTGGCGGCGCGAGGTGGTTTCTGGAAGCTCGTCGTCGTCATGGCGCTCGAGGCTTTTGCTTGCCTCAAGCTCACGTTGACGCTGCCCACGGGTCTTGCGGAGCAGTGGGGCGACCTCCTCTTCGGACTCTTCGTCGCTGTCGCCCTCATCACTCCCGGCATCGCCCTTGGAGGGAGGCGACTCGCCCACGTCCTGGACGGACGAGCTCGAGTTCTCGTCGTCCGAGGGTGGGAGCCATCCTTCCACCACTTGGAATAGCTGCAATGAACACAAGATGAAATCAGAATTACCGCGACTGCAAAAACTGGGACTGCGAGCGAAGTGAAGCGATTACCGTTGGGGCTGGACGCTTTGCGGTATAGGGGGCGACCCCAGCCTGTGCGTCCAGGTACACCGCCTGGGTGATTTTCTTCAGTGCTGGGATGTAGTCCTCCAGCTTCCACTCGTCGAGGCAGGCCTTCGTCGAGTCTTCCCGGCCCGTGTACTGGTACATATAATGGCCGCGTCAAGCCAGAGGGACGAGCCGCCTACCGAGCCAGCAGTTGTATAGGTTGATCGTCTGGAGGCCCTTCTTCTTCAGACCGCGGATGGTCTGGAGCATCTCGTCAACGACCATCCGCTGGTCGTTGGGGAGCTTCCCAACTTGGAGACGGCGCAGCTCGGACCGGTTGGCGGAGTACCGCGGAATCGCCGTCTCGCCCTCCGGGGTCGCCTCGGCTACGTAGAACCACGATTTCTTCCAGTCGCTCGCGGCCTTGGCGGGCAGCATCAGGTCGAAGAATGAAGCCTTCGACTTCAGCTGGAAGGTTAGGCCGCCCGCGGCTAGCATTGGGCCGCCCGCTTCCTCGCGGCTAGTCCGTCCATGGAACAGATCTTGCCACAGAGGGAAGTAGGGCCGACAGCCCAAGTAGCACTCGCAGAACGCCACAAAGATGGCGAGCTGCTCGATGCTGTGGGGACCGAGATCCGATGGCTGGATCCCGTAGTAGGCGCAGAAGCGCCGAAAGAACAGGGACGTGGGGAACCCTAGCCCCCGTTCAAGATGGCTGGTGAAGCAGATGAATTCCCTCTCTCGCGGATTCGGGGTCGTCTCTCCGGCCGCAGGGATGCGCCAGCAGCCGGTTCGCAAGATCCCGGCCTCCTCGAAGGAAGCCAGTTGCGCCCTCGTGCACTTAGATCTACCCCAAGGCTCGGTGGAGAGGGCCATGGCGGAGAGATTTGCTGGGGGTCAGGGGATTTCTGGTCGGCTGGCTCGCGATGCAAAGAGAGGCGAAAATGCGCGCAGTCGGAGGAAATGGTGAGAAGGTGGTTCCCCGGTCGTCTGCCATTCCCCTTATATAGCGGACGTTACCCGCCAAATCAGGGAACCGTTACCGCGCGATGATTACGCCAAAAGTTACCGTTGGATTACCCCAACGGCTAGTTTGACCACGTTTAACGGTCCAACTTCAGCCACTCGGCTCGCCGACCCGTTCACTATGACAGTGTTTCTCCGAGCAGTATGATTAGATTTTCCTTTATACAGGAGCCCGCCGCCGATTCGACTGGATGTCTACTCAGCAGCCGTATGCTCCGACTGCCAGCAGCCACCTACGCCAAATCGACGACGGCCTCGGGGACTACTGATGGGGATGTGCCTACCGGGGTATACCCAGCAGGACGTTTCCGACTGGCCCAACACCTGGCGAGTGGGCCTGCAGGACGGCGACTGGACCAAGGCCCGGCGTGGATCCAAGCGACTGGAAGCTGAAGGCCCAGGCGAGTAGATAGGACCAGTCGGATTAGGTTAAACGAGTACCGAAGCTTTAACTGAATCGGTTGAGAAAACCCTAGGGAAGGTGAGACTATATAAACCTCCCTGTGGGGCGAGTAGAGATACGTTCCATCATACACCCAAGCGACTCGCCGCCTAGCCGCCGAGCTCGCCCTTTGTACCACCTTCATAATACAATCTAGCAGGAGTAGGTCTTTACCCTCCGGGGGGCCGAACCTGGGTAAAACCCTGTGTCTTTGCCCTCATCTCGCACCACAGATGGCTGGCCGCCCTTGCCCCTCGTTCTACTACCCGCTGCCGATTGCAGCATCTGTCGTGACAATTCCCACGACAAAGGTGAATAACCACATCAATGTCCTTGTCGTGGTATTGCCGACGAGTATGCCATGGAGGGGTCCTCATAGTGCGTGTTTAGAGACGTGGGGGAAGGCGGACGGTTGACGGGTACGAGGTTACACAGCTTACCCAGGTTTAGATCCCACGATGGTGGCGGAATCCTACTCCTGCTATAAATCACTATAATGACAATACGCCGAGTTACAGTGATTGGTTCACTGTGCGAGGTGTATGTTGATCGATACTAGATTATGCCCTAAAGGCTCCCATAGTCCCGACTTATATAGTCGCCAGGTCCTAGGGTTACAGGTAAAGTCCTAGCCTACAGGTTACAGAGTCCTACACTGCTTAAAACAAGTCTAGCATGTCTTGTACTCCAAGGCTCCGGGCACGTCGATGACTCCTCCATAGCCTTCCTTTATCCGGCATGGTCCTCCCTTCTGGATCCATCTAACTGGGCCGCCCAGCAGGCCATGGGCCACACTACCAACTATGGGCCACCCGGGTTAGCCGGTAAGAGACATGCTATGGGGATACCCATATAGCATATCCCCAACAGTAGCCCCCGGAGAACTTCGAGATCTTGCGCCGTCTTGCCTCTTTAGGTTAAATGCTCCGTCTAGATGGATGTCGGCAAATCATCAAGCAATATCTTGTAGTCCTCCCAAGAACCCTGCAAGGTTTCTCCGTCTTCAACTTGTAAGTCGGAGAACTGATGAATCTTCCATCGTACTCTTCTGGTAGCTGGACTGGATCCGTCCATGCCGGAATATTCCGATGTGATAGTTCACCTGCTCATGTCAGCTAGAGCGACGTAGACATAGGTCAGCGACGCCTCGTAACTCACACATGCAGAAAAACTTAATCATGTCCGTTTTTCCCGCGCGAGCGATACGAACCATTGGCGGCGACGGTTGGGAACGTGGCGAAATTTCCGCGCACGCGCCCACACATGTCGTCCACGCGCCGACCATTCGATCATTTTGCACGAATCTTGACGCCGGAGTTATAAATTGTAACTGCGGCGGATTTTTACTTTTCACCTCATTCTCCCCCTGTGTCATCTTCTTCCTCCAGCGAGCACCTCCTCGAGCTCTCCACGCGTTTCACGAAACACCCTAGCCCTTCAATCCTTCCAGTCACCACCTCTCCCCTTCCCCTGGCCAGCAGTATCTCTGCTCCCTCCATGGCGGTGTCCGACGACACCACGGCGAAGCCGGCGAGCACCGTGCACGTGCCCCCAGAGGGTTTGGTGCTGCCCAAATCAGCGGTGATAGAATCTGCCGGCGGTGACCACAATCCAGCGGCGCTGGAGCTGCTGGAAGAGGAAAGCGATTCCCACAAGGGGGATTGGCGCGGTTCGGACATTACAGACCGCGACATCAAGGAACTACTCTCGAGGGATACCTCCTTGCGACGGAGGGGCTCGTCTGGCGGGCGGCGCCGGCCGGCGAGGCCACCCCTTCTCCCCAAGCCAGAGAGAAGGTGTACCTCAAATCTCAACTGGTACGCGGCGTCTGTATGCCCATCTCCGACTTCTTCCTAGCTGTCCTTAGGCGCCATTACTAAGTACAACCTCAGAACCTCTACCCCAATAGCATCCTAGCGCTTAGCAATTATGCGGCGCTTTGCGAGGGTTACTTGGGGATTAGTCCTAGGCTAGATCTCTTTGTCTATTTCTTCACCAGCAAGAGGGAAGCCGGAGCCGGCAAGGACGAGCTCAGGAACTGTGGGGCCATTAGCTTTAAGATCCGGCCTGGCCGGCGGTTCCCCGACATCGTCGGCCACGAATCTTGCAAGAACTGGCAACAAACGTACTTCTACGGCCCAGACATCCCTCTAGCTGGCCAATAAGAAACGTATCCGGACTTTGTCGACGGAGCCGCTGCCGAAGCCCTGACATGGAGGTACCAAGCCACCCTTCCCTCCGACGACGAAGCCTCCCGCGCCATAAGGCGGATAGAGTGCTTCATAGACACGGGTCTGACCGGGTTGGACCTAGCCATGTGCTGGTTCGTCAGGCGGATCCAGCCTCTACAACACAGCTCCAAGCTGATGCACGAGTACCCTAAGGAGAGGAAGGATAGCCTCCGCATCTCCGAGGACAACTTCTTGAGTGACTCCATCAAGCTCTGCCTCAAGGACATTGTCAAGGTGAAGGACAAGAAGCATGGCTTCACTATCACCTACGACATGTTCGAGGAGGGCAAGTGCCCAGAGGTACCTGTTTATTTTTCATGTATGACATATACTCCAGTTTTTCCGTCTTGCCATTACTTCGTCATTTAACACTCTGGGATTTCACTTTAACATCTTAGCAGTGTATAGGAGGGCAACATGGAAGCCCAAATCTATGACCCCAATATGAAGGAAGTCACTGTCGTGTCCGACGACGATGTCCCGCTGGCACGAAAGCGGAAGAGCTCCACCTCTGACGCTGCCGACGAAGGCAAGAAGAAGAAAACGGAGGGTGGAGCCTCCAAGAAGTCCACTGCCTGCCTGGAGGCGGAGAAAAGAAGAGTTACCGGGATTCCTTTTGCCAAAGCACCACCTGTTGTGTAAGCTTCCTTCTCTCCGACATTGTACATTGCTTGTCTTATTCCTGTACTTATAATTTTCGCACGTTTCAGGAAGAAGGCTAGTAGTAATTTGAAGAAGACCTACAAAACTTTGGGGGCTTCTAGAAATATCAAAGATATGTTGCATCGTGATGTATCCCACCATGCATCTCCCGTGATCGCCCCTACCACTCCCAGCGTCAAGCCCACACCTGCTCCGACAAGCTCACAGGCCAAGGATGCATCTGTCCCTTCTACCATGGAAGTGGACTCAGCTGCCTCCGTGGGGCTTGTCGTTGTCGACGAACAGGTAACGCAAGAAAACACCGTGACTCAAATGGCTGAAGATCCGGCTAAGGATGCCATCGGTAGCGGTAAGGCGGTGGTTGAGGGTGGAACGTCTGCTGAAGGCGGCATCTTTGCACCCAGGACAACTGTAGAATTCCCGAAGATAATCTAACCGGCACTTACGCCGAGTAGCTCCGCTTTGGTTCCTAGTGCATCGCCGACATCTCCAACATGCGGTCTTGAGGAGCTTCTCCGACAAGCAGATATCTTGCGAGGAAACAGTCTTTCCTTTGGCAAGTTGCTTGCTGAGAGCGCTACCAACCTCAAGTTTATCGCACTTGTAAGTTTTATTTGCCTTTTGCATTTCATATGAGTATCCCACTATAGCCCCCGAGGATTTAGATGGAAAACCATAGGTCTTTGCATCTGAATGCTCTAAGAGTGACTAATCTAGAAAACTTCTCACTATAGCCCCCAATCATATAGTTTGAATGAATTATTCTGACTAGATGCTTTTAGAGTAGCATACGCAGTGTTTATAAATTTTGATACTGCAGCCCCCCCAAGTCTCTCGTTGTAACTGAATTAATTGCGACTAGATACTCAAAGAAAGACTAAGCATATGACTGAGTTAAAAAACTTTGTACTGTAGCCCCCAAGCTTCTAGTTGAAAACTGAATTAGTTCTGACTAGATGCTTAAAGAAAGACTAAGTATATTTCTAAGTTAAAAACTCTCACTGTAGCCCCCAAGCTTCTAGGTGGATATTTATCTAGCTAGATGCTCCAAGAAGATTAAACAATGTTAAATATTCTTTACATAGAATGAGAATGCTCGGAGAGGCATGGCCAACGAGAAGTACCAGAAAGTGCATGCGGACCTAGAAGCCGAAAAGGGTAAAACTGCCTTCTTGAAGGAACAAATCATCAAGAGCAAGCGTCTGTTTTTCCTTTCTTTTTCGTATTCCGACTTGGTCTTGTGCCAATCGTTCTCCGAGTACTCACTGTGTACTGTTCTTTCTCCGACTTGCAGAAACCATTGCCAAGGCTAAGGATATTGTTGAGCAATACAAGCATATTGAGCAGCTGGATAGCAAAAACAAGATCCTTAAGCGGGAGAGGAAGGATATGCTGAAGATGCACGAAGAATCCATGAATGTTCTGCAGGAATCCGCCGACATGGAGATGAACCGCTTGAAGGAGGAGATCGCAATGCTAAAAGAGCAGAAGAAAGCTTCCGATGAGCAGAACAAACGCAATATTGAAGAATATCAGATCCTCCGACAAGAGCGGGACTCCATGGCGGATACCCTTCAGCAAGCTGAGACTAGCATCTTTAGTATGCTTATTCTCCGTCTTGTACTTCTGTAAGTTGGATACTTTGAACTTTTGTTTTATTGAACTCATGCGCTCTCTTGTCGGAAACTTGCAGCTCCTATTGGTTTGACCCAGTCGCCTCCTCCACCAAAAGAATGCATGGTCCTTTGCCGACAACTTTATCAATACCGCAATCACGCAGGCCAAGGAGATAGCCAAGCACCTCCAAATCAACATCAAAGCGGTAGATTTTGTGATGAAGTTCTTGGTGATCCTGCGCCAAGCCCCCGAGCGTATTGTAAGCTGGAAAGCTTCATGTACCCGGGATGGCGCGAGGATGGCGCTGTCAATGGTCAAGGCGCACTACGAAAACACCGACATCGACACGGTGATCGACATCCCCGACGTGGACGACGATGGCCAAGCAATAGATCACAAAGGTATCCTGGCATCGCTCACAGGTTTGGATACCAGAGTCGCCGAGTTGATCGATCCTAACGTCTTCGTGCCCATGGAGATCATTGACGGCGACAACCGAAGCTCCTCCGAGTCCCTCAAAACTGCCAACTTCAAAGATGATGGCTCTCCTGCTACTGATGACGCTGCATCCAAATCGCCTGCGCCAGAGGAATGAAAAACAATTTGTAATATTTGTTTCCTCTGGAATTTGTATGCGGAAAAAACTATGTGTTAACTTAAGGCAGAAAAACAATGGTTCTTATTTCCTGCTACTCAAGAATTAGTTCTAACATGTATATATTTTTAAGCAAGTGCTGGCTTACCCATTACTCTGGTTTTTATGTTTGACTTTTCGTGAGTCGGAGGACTCGTTGTCGGAACTATGCGCTCAGGCGATGATGCCCAATGGCACAGTCAAAAACCTAAGCACAAAATCGCCGACAACAAGTGCCGAAAGTCACTACTCCAGAATCCACATAAAAACAACAAAGAACGTGTAGACCAGAAAACTTAAGCTAACGCCCATAGGCGGAATTTTCACAAGTGCAATTGCAAAGCTTGTGCATAAAGTTTTTATACGATCCAAAAATGAACACTAAATGAGGTAAAAGACTCAGAAATATGAGTGAACCAGAGAGCTTTATTTCATTGATCATATAATAGGTACACAGTATATAAAAAATGCTAAGTGTAGAAAGGACGTAGCTGTGCTATGTTCCATGGTCGATCAAGCTCCGGGTAGTCATCATCCGGGTCACGTCGCTTACGATCATGATCCTCGTTGGGTCTATTCTCCAGTTCATGATTGTCAATGAGGTAGTAAGACCCATTGAGTAGCGCGTTGCTTATGATGAACGGTCCTTCCCATGGCGGGGATAATTTGTGTGACTTCTTCTGCTTAAGTCGGAGCACCAGATCCCCCTATTTAAATGAGCGATGCCGAACGCGGCGACTATGGTAGCTGTGTAGCTTCTGCTGGTAGATGGCGGATCTTTGGCATGCCAATACGCGCTCCTCCTCGAGAAGGTCCATATCTAGGCGTCTGGAATCTTCAGCGTCATCCTCGTCGTAGGCGGCAACTCTTGGTGAATAGTGAAGGATGTCGGAAGGCAGGATGGCTTCTGCTAAATATTGAAGGGAATATGCCCGAGAGGCAATAATAAAGTGGTTATTATCGTATTCCTTATTAATGATAAATGTTTATTTTGCATGCTATAATTGTATTGATACGGAAACGTTAATACATGTGTGTTTAATAGACAAAAAGGAAGTTTCTAGTTATGCCTCTCTTATAAACTAGCTCGTTGATTAACAAGATGATCAAAGTTTCCTGATCATGGACATTGGATGTTGTTAATAACGAGGTCACAACATTAGTGTAATGATGTGACGAACATTCATCCGAAATATAGCATTACGATCAAAGTCATTGAGTTTATATTGCTATAACAACTTACAAAGTGATCCTAATCCTTAGACCATGAGATCATGTCAATCACTAACACCAGAAGAGTTTCTCGATGACATCAAATGTCACACCGTAACTGGGTGATTATAAAGATGGCTTTAGAACTACTAAAGTGTTATGTTGAGGCTCATGGATCGAGAGTGGAATTTTTTCATCCCGATGACGGATAGATATGCTCTGGGCCCTCTTGGTGATATCACATTGACTAGCTTGCAAGCAAGTGATTTGATCACTAGAATGTTATATCACGGGAAAGAGAAAAGAGTGTATGTCACTAACGAGATCAAACTAGGTATGGAGATACCGATGATCGAATCTCGTACATGTAATATATTGTGAAACAAAGGGATTAAGATACTAGTGTATAAGGTTCCGACGATCACAGGAAAGTCATCGTTGAATGTGTGGGAGTCAGTATGGATCTCCAGGTCCCGCTTCTGATTATGGATTAGAGAAGGGTCTCGATCATGTCCGCATTATTCGCAAACCATAGGGTGGCACACTTAAGGGACACTGGCATCCAATTGGAGCAAAAGTTTCATGCCGGAAAGAATAACAAGCGCAGGAATTTATTTCACTTGACACCGAAAGTGTTTTGGTTGAAATTGCTGAAACTGGTTCTGCATGTGAAATTGAATACTAGCAAGGGGTTTTATGTGAATGTTTGTTAATTAAAGTAATTAAAAAAATTCTGAATAAATAAATAAAAGAGTTTTATTTAAATGAGAGCTTGCATTAAATCTGGTGGAAATTTAATGCATGTGAGTGGATTTTTGAGTGGAGGCTCTTTTATGGGAGTGGAGGCTTTTCATTTTGAGTGGGAGCTCCACCCACATGAATGTGGAACAGGTGGGGGCAGCCCCCATGGCTGGGCGCCATGCCCCTTTGGTGCCCACCTCTCCCCTATAAAAGGCCCCCTCTCATCCTCTCAAAGTACACCTCCTCGTGAAGGATCTCTCTCCCCTCTAGAATTTATCCCCCATGGTCTCGGACTAGCGAGATACATGTTCCTGGTGGCTATTCAGCAAGAAAGGGTTGTGCTTCCGCTGCATCACTGGAGCGAGGAGGCAGAGTTTTCTCGGTGTCTTGTACGTGCGTGCGAGCAAGGATGCGCTGCTGTTTTCTGGCGCTAGGACTTCCTCTCGATCTTGAGATCGGCAAGAGATCGTCTACATCAACCACGAGTTTGGACTCATTAAGCTTTGTCGGTCTTCAAGGGTATGTTCTCTATGGATATACATCCGACCGTTGTTTGTATCTAGTAGATAGATCTTGGTACATAGTTCCCATCATAGGAAATTTTTTGTTTTCTATGCTGCGAACCCTACAGTGGTATCAGAGCCAGATCTATGCGTAGATGCTTTACACGGATAGTACACATATGAGTATGTGGGCGATGATGATCATTTTATTGCTTCTTAGTTGTACTTTGTATATTGGTGGCATAGTGGGATGAAGCGGGTGTCGGTCTCTCCTACTATAGTCAATATCTAATTTGCAACGAGTTGTCAACAATTTGGTTATCCTTGTTGTGGTTCATGTTCGTAGGTAAGAACAGTTCTATCTTCGAAAGCCCTAAGCCACGTAAAACTTGCAATGGATAAATTAGAGGCGTCTAGTTTAGATTGTTGCTGGGCTAATGTTATGATATGGTGATGTTGTAAGTATAAGTATGAGATGATACTCTTATGACACACATAACATGTAATTTCCATAGACCTTGGACTTACACATAAAGGTATGATAGTGATCATACCACGGTGCACATGATGGAGATCATATGCGGGAACCATATCATTTCACTTATAAACATGTGATGTTTAATTGCATCTTATATTGCTTGTTTGGCATTTTATTAGCATAATAAGATGATCTCTCATTTAGATATCAAGATAAAAATGTGTTCTTCCTTAAGTATGCACCGACAATATTTTGTCGCTTCAAGACATCACGTGATGATCGGGTGTACTTGAATCCACGAGCATATCTCGGGTGTAAGACAGTTACACACGCGAATACTAAGGTTCTTACTTGGCGAGCCTAGCATGTACAGACATGGCCTCGGAACATGGACCGAAAGGTTAATCATGAGTCATATGTTTTGATATGATGACCATATGGATGCTCGCCTTTGAAGATACACCGACTCACGTGATGATCGGACTTGGTGTAGTGGATTTGGTTCATGTAATCACCAAAAAGACACGAGGGATGTCGTTTTTGAGTGGGAGTTCATTTCTAATTTGGATTAGTAGAACTCAATTTATCATAAATTAAATCAAAGTGAATTTGCATAATTTGTTGTAGTCATTGGCATTCGTTCACCACTTTATGCTTAGTTGTAATTGACATAATAGAACTATAGAATTCTGGATATATACTTTACAAACTGGTATCGTATTATTTTGAGTGTCAATCTAAAGTTTAAAGTCCTATTGCAAACTTTCAGCAAACTCGGTTTACTCCGTGAAATTTAATAATTAGTATTAAATCGAGAGTAACAATTCCAGTGTTAGTATCTTAAGTATCATGTTTGCCTCCATGATTCTTGATTATTTTAATATCAAGTTTATCTAGGAGATGAAAGAATTGTTTCAAAAACCATCATGTGTGGCAGATATAACGATATCTGAAACAATGTTTTGGTTGCAATATGATAGAGTATAATATATGTTCTCATATTGGATGAGAATTTGCAAAGGTTGGAGATGCTAGACATCCTAATCATCCAAAAGGATTTTGGAAAGTAATGTTATACTCACGATTCTCGTTGATAAGCTACAATAGCTTGATCATGAAAGTCATCATGATAAGGATGAATAGAAGATGTATGTAAAGTGTTTACTACACTAAAAGATTACTAAAGAATGGATTTTGAAAGAACGCCGATCATTTTGATGATAGTGATCTACTTCAAAGTGCATGTACAAAGGTATTATTATTTGAATATACACGCTTTAGACTATATGTCATGTATATGGCGCCACTTTTGATGTTGATAGATTCTTTTAAAAGGAAAAGGAAATGCTGAAAGAGAATCTATAAAATATATTTAGCAGAAAAGAAAATATTGGAAATATCCAATTTAGGTATATGGATGATATACATGTTTTCGTTGTATTCTTTGCTTGTTAAACAATGTGGTTCTTGGGTATTGGATACCGAATTGGTTGGTATGAAATTTTCATACGGAACGACATAATTCATAAACCACAATGGCCTAAGTAACTAGCAAGAGAATATGTGATGATGTTCATCGAAAACAAACAAACCATTGTTTGTATTTCTCGTTGACATCAAAGCTTGACTTCAAGTTTGTTTTAATAATTGTTATTTAAATCAGGTATTATGAGAACAAAGGTTGTTCAAATAATTACCGTATTCCATATAATATGGATGATTTACAAATCTAGTTGGAGAAATCACATCCATAAAAACTAATGCTAAAATGTCGCAAGACAAATGACTGAAAGATCACTTACAAAGTGACATCGCTGTTTAAATTATATTGGAAAGAAAACATGAAGAAACTTGATTTGCATGGATTTTTAGAGTCTTTGATTTGATCAAGTGACGCTTGTGAGACTTTGCTCAGGATAATTGAAACTTCGTTCAAAGGCCAAAGAAGAACGAGCGACTAAATATTGGAATTTATACATATCGATGTATGTAGTCCATTATGTATAGTCATAAGCGATGAGTTTCAACTTCATATGCTTTCTGCGGAAATTTGAGTGAATGTTCACTTAATGAGAAAGAAGTATGAAATATTTGAAAACGTTCGAAGACTTTCAAGTTGAAGTGAAAAATCATTGTAACAAGAAAATAAATGGTTTATGATTTTATCATAAGGGATTTATTTGAGTTGCAAGTGTAACAAGAAAATAAATAATTTATGATTTTATCATAAAGGGATTTATTTGAGTTACAAGTTTAGCAAAAACACCTAGATTTACATCTCCTGAAACACCATAGGAATATGGAGTGTTTGAGATTTGTAATGAAACCTTGTGAGATATGGTTGGATCAAAGGTGTTATTTATAAAACTCCCATTATGTTTTAAAAGATTAATGCTTTAGGGACTATCGCTTTTACACTGAAAAGAGCTCCATCTTGATCCGTTGAAATGACACCATGGAAGTTATGGTTTGGGGTAAAACCCAAATTGTCATTTCTTAAATTTTGGTATGCTAAACATAAGTAAGATGTTTACAACCAAAGTCGGATGAGCATGTCTTTTAGGTTATTTCGAATAACAATTGGTTATTCCTCCATAACACCGAGGAAAAAAGGGTTTGTCGCTTGAAATGTGAAGTTTCTTGAAAAAGGATTTTTTCGCAAAAGTTAAGTGGGAGGACAATAGAACTTTGATAAGGTTAACCAACCTTAGCTAAATGTGCTGAGTTGCGCAGCGCCAGAAATCGTTCTGGAGGCTGCCATAATTCTCATAGCTTATGTTCCTCAAAGGTTGTGGTCACATGGATCTAAGTTCTTATTGAACCAAGTCGGTCGGATAAACAATCAAATGCTGAGATTTGAGAGTAAATCATTATTGTTTGACAATGACGAACCGACTACATGCAAAGAAGCGATGATGGGCCCTGACTCCATCAAATGGCTTGAAGCCATAAAATCCGTGATAGGTCCATACACGATAAATCAAGTTTTGAACTTGAAAGACCCTCCGGAAAGGTGTAAAAACCTATCGGTTGTATTTGGATCTATAAAGAAACAAACATGGATGTTTCACATCTATGAAATAGTCGACATGTCATAAATTATTTTAAGACAATGTTCAAGGAGGTGACTATGACAAGATTTGATCTTTCATAGCGATATTTAGTCTGGACGGATTATAGTAGCAACCACTACATATAATTTGGTATATGGTAGATGAATAAACAAAACAAAGTTCTTTTAATAGAATGGTTACCTAGGACGTGTACATGACATGATCCAAAGGGTTTTGTTAATTCAAAGGATGCTAAAAGGGGCATGCAAACTTCAATGGTTGAAGTAAGCATCACGGAGTTGAAATCTTCACCGTAATGAAAAGGAGTTTTCATCAGGAGACGATGAAGATGCTTGCATTTGCAAGAAATGAAGTGGGAGCGCTGAGACATATTTCTAATACACTATGTGGAGGACATCTTGTTGATAGAAATGATGTATATTTTATTGACAATGGTTAAGAATTTCATTTCGATGAAACACTTAGGCAAAACCCGAATATTTAGCATGAATGTCCAAAGTGGATAGACTGTGACGCTAATATGGTTATGCCAAAAGTACATATATGAGATATTGAAGGAGTTCAATATAGGAACGACAATAAACGATTCTTGTCGCATGGAAAGGAATTGAATCAAGATTCAAGTGTATCGACACTTGATAAGTGAAACAAGATTCAAGTGCTTTGACACTTGATGAGTAAAATCACAAGAATGATTTGATCAATCATACCATGATATGTACACATCCAGATATGTCCTATGCTCTAAGTGTTATGATCATATACCAGAATGAATCATAAATGATCATTGGACAATAGTAAGGAAATTCTTATGATCTTTTGGAAGAACTAAGAATATATTTGTGTAGAGGTGACAAACAATTACAAATAGTTCATTGTAAAGAGTTACATTGATACTAGTTTTGTCACAAGATACAAATTAAGTTTATCTCAATTTAAACTATGGGTGGCACAATGTAATGGAAAGGAGATTCCATGATGGATTTGGATGAAATCCATAGTTAAGACATTGTGACGAATACTACAACAAAAAGGCTAAGTATATGACTGCTATAGTAGCAGCAAAGGAGGGAATTTGTGTCAAGTAGTTTGTTATCAAACTAAGGTGTGGTTCGCAACGGGCTAACACTAAAGATATACTGTACGACAATAGTATCGACATGATTTAACCCCAAGGAACTAAAGGTCTCACCAAAAGACCAAATTTATACAATGTCATCTCATTGGAGAATGAGTGATGCGTGAAGACGCAAAGACATGCAAATACACACGGACCTGAAGTGTCAGATCCGTAGATTATGTTAACCACTTGCAATTGCGTATATGGATCACCAGAAAGCCACATGTGTTCAATACTCAAAGTTTCTAAACTAGATTATTTTCTCTAGTGCAAGTGGGAGACTGAAGGGAATATGCCCGAGAGGCAATAATAAAGTGGTTATTATCGTATTCCTTATTTATGATAAATGTTTATTTTGCATGCTATAATTGTATTGATACGGAAACATTAATACATGTGTGTTTAATAAACAAAAAGGAAGTTCCTAGTTATGCCTCTCTTATAAACTAGCTCGTTGATTAACAAGATGATCAAAGTTGCCTGATCATGGACATTGGATGTTGTTAATAACGAGGTCACAACATTAGTGTAATGATGTGATGAACATTCATCCGAAGTATAGCATTAAGATCAAAGTCATTGAGTTTATATTGCTATAACAACTTACGAAGTGATCCTAATCCTTAGACCATGAGATCATGTCAATCACTAACACCGGGAGAGTTTCTCGATGACATCAAACATCACACCGTAACTGGGTGATTATAAAGATGGCTTCAGAACTACTAAAGTGTTATGTTGAGGCTCATGGATCGAGAGTGGAATTTGTTCATCCCGATAACGGATAGATATGCTCTGGGCCCTCTCGGTGATATCACATTGATTAGCTTGCAAGCAAGTGATTTGATCACTAGAATCTTATATCATGAGAACGAGAAAAGAGTGCATGTCAGTAATGAGATCAAACTAGGTATGGAGATACCGATGATCGAATCTCGGACATGTAATATATCGTGAAACAAAGGGATTAAGATACTAGCGTATAAGGTTCTGACGATCACAGGAAAGTCATCGTTGAATGTGTGAGAGTCAGTATCTCTAGGTCCCGCTTCTGATTATTGATCAGAGAAGGGTCTTGATCATGTCCGCATTATTCGCGAACCGTCGGGTGGCACACTTAAGGGACACTGGCATCCAATTGGAGCAAAAGTTTCATGCCGGAAAGAATAACAAGCGCAGGAATTTATTTCACTAGACACCGAAACTGTTTCGGTTGAAATTGCTGAAACTGGTTCTGCATGTGAAATTGAATACTAGCAAGGGGTTTTATGTGAATGTTTGTTAATTAAAGTAATTAAAAAAATTCTGAATAAATAAATAAAAGAGTTTTATTTAAATGAGAGCTTGCATTAAATCTGGTGGAAATTTAATGCATGTGAGTGGATTTTTGAGTGGAGGCTCTTTTATGGGAGTGGAGGCTTTTCATTTTGAGTGGGAGCTCCACCCACATGAATGTGGAACAGGTGGGGGCAGCCCCCATGGCTGGGAGCCATGCCCCTTTGGTGCCCACCTCTCCCCTATAAAAGGCCCCCTCTCATCCTCTCAAAGTACACCTCCTCGTGAAGGATCTCTCTCCCCTCTAGAATTTATCCCCCATGGTCTCGGACTAGCGAGATACATGTTCCTGGTGGCTATTCAGCAAGAAAGGGTTGTGCTTCCGCTGCATCACTGGAGCGAGGAGGCAGAGTTTTCTCGGTGTCTTGTACGTGCGTGCGAGCAAGGATGCGCTGCTGTTTTCTGGCGCTAGGACTTCCTCTCGATCTTGAGATCGGCAAGAGATCGTCTACTTCAACCACGAGTTTGGACTCGTTAAGTTTTGTCGGTCTTCAAGTGTATGTTCTCTACGGATATACATCCGCCCGTTGTTTGTATCTAGTAGATAGATCTTGGTACATAGTTCCCATCGTAGGAAATTTTTTGTTTTCTATGCTGCGAACCCTACACATATACCATGAAATAAGGGGTGTAGCCGGTAGATCTATTGGGTGTAGTTCGTAAACTCCACAACACAGATGGCAGTTCCTCCGCCTAGGCTCCAGCTGCTCTGTGCAGCGGTGCCTCAAGACGTGGCTTGATCCCTTGCAGAATTAATCCATTGGCTCGCTCAACCTGACCATTAGACTGTGGGTGTGCCACAGAAGCAAGATAAAGTAGGATGCCCTTCTCCCGACAATAAGCTTCCACTTCTCCGAGTGACAGTTTGCTGCCGTTGTCGGTGATAATGCTGTGTGGGAGACCAAATCTCACCACTAGATCCCGGACAAACCTAAGGGCAGTTGCCCCATCAATCTTTCTAATGGGTTTAGATTCTATCTATTTGGTGAATTTATCAACTACTACTAGCAGATGCGTAAACCCACATGGTGTCGTCTGCAACGGACCAACCATGTCCAGCCCCTAGACTGCAAACGGCCAAGTTATTGGTATTGTTCGCAATTCTTCAGCTGGAACATGTGGTTTTCGGGCATAATACTGGCATCCCATGCACGTCTCAACCAGCTTGTCGGCGTCCTCCTTCGCGGTCAACCAGTATAATCCTTGCCGGAAGGCTTTAGCGACCAACGATCGAGGAGCGGCGTGATGCCCGCAATCTCCGAGATGGATTTCACGTAGGATTTCAATACCTTCTTGCTGGAAAACACACTTAAGGTATACACCAGTGGTGCTTCTTTTGTAGAGCTGTCCATTGATTATGGTATTGCCCTTTGCTCGACATACTATTTGCCGTCTTTCGACTTTGTCGTCAGGCAAAGTTCCGTGTACGAGGTATTCCATGAACGGTTTTGTCCAAGACGGAGGGACCTTTGTCACTATGTGAACGAAAGATTCAACTCTGTCCGGGTTGTCTATATCTGCCCCCTTCACAGATGGTGTCCGTAGATGCTCTAGGAAAACGCCAGGCGGAATTTGTTTGCGCCCTGACCCAAGTTTTGATAGCAGGTCAGCCGCCTCATTTTACTCCCTAGGGACATACTTGACTCCGTAGCCCAATAAGCTCCTGAAGTTAGCTTCCGAGAAGCAAGGAACACTCCATAAGCTAGCTTCTGGTAGTGCGGGTAACGCTGCTTGGACTCCATCAAGACCTCTCTTACATAGTAAACTGGTCGTTGAACTCCGTACTCATGCCCTGGTTCTTTCCGCTCTACCACGACGACGATGCTGATTACCCGGTTGGTGGCCACCATGTAAATTTACATTGGCTCCCTAGGCTCGGGCGCGTCAAGGATAGGTGCTGAGGAAAGTATCTCCTTGAGCTGCTTCAATGCTGCATCTGCTTCGTCCTTCCATGTGAATTTGTCCGCCTTCTTCAGCAACTTGTACAGAGGCAGAGCCTTCTCTCCAAGTCGTCTAACGAACCGACTAACTACTGCAACACAACCTGTTAGCCGTTGTATGTACTTCAGGCATGTCGGACGGTTTATGTTCAATATGGCCTTGATTTTCTCCGGGTTGACCTTGGTTCCACGCTGGGAAATGATGAAGCCTAACAATATGCCGGTTGGAACCCCGAAGACGCACTTCTTAGGGTTAAGCATCACCGCGGTTTCCGGAGATTATCAAAGGTTTCTTTTAAGTCAGAGATTAAGTCATTTGACTTTTTAGACATCACCGCTATATCATCCACATAGTCATGAACGCTCCGACCAATTTGATCGTGTAGGCAATGCTGCATTGTCCTCCTGGTACGTAGCACCTGCGTTTTTCAGCCCAAAGGGCATCGTGATGTAGCAAAACGTGACGTAAGGTGTAGTGAACAAAGTGGACAATTGGTCCGACTTCCTCATCTTGATCTGGTTGTATCCTGAGTATGCATCAAGAAAACACAAAAGCTCCGAGCCAGCCGTCAAGTCAATGACTTGGTCAATGCGAGGCAAAGCAAACGGATCTTTGGGACATGATTTGTTCAAGCCGGTGTAATCAACGCACATTCTTAATTCTTTGGTTCCCTTTTTGGGGACAAGTACAGGATTGGCCACCCACCGGGTGTGAAGGACTTCTCAGATAAAACTAACCTTAAGTAACCTAGCTATATCTTTGCCTATGGCGTGTCTCTTCTCGTCTCCAAAGTATCGTAGAGGTTGTTTCATTGTTTTACATTTTGGGTCAATATTCAAGCTGTGCTTGGCAAGTTCCCTAGGTACACCTTTCATATTCGCAGGTTGCCAGGCAAAGATGTCCTTGTTATCACGGAGGAACTCGACGAGCGCGCTTTCCTATTTAGGGTCCAGGTTCGTCCCAATGGCGGTGGTATTGGAGGCATCGCCTACCACAAGTTCCACCGGCTTGGTTTCGATGGCGGCCTTGAATGCTGGGGCGGAGTCAGAAATCTGTTTCTTCGACGCGGGCATCTCCTAGGTATCGAGCTTGCTCTAGATCTCCTTGAATTCTTCACTGTAGAGGACAGCTTCCGCAAATATTGCTTCTCCAATCTCGCAGTCCCTTGCCTTGGTAAAGCTTCCGGCTACGATGATGACACTTTTGATCTTGTTGTAGACAAAGCATGCCTTGGCCATGAAGGTGTGGAAGATGTCGTGGCCGAATATGACGTGGTACATGCTCTTGAAGGGGACCACCTCGAAGGTCATGCATTCTTGGCGGTAATTATTGACATCGCCAAAAGCGACCTGAAGTGTGATGCACCCAAGGGACCGAGCCTCCCGACCAGGAATGACGCCGTGGAAGATGGTGCTGGTTTGCCTTAGGTTTGCCTCCGTCAAGTTCATCTTGTGCAGTGTATCCAGGTACATGATGTTGATGCTGCTTCCACTATCCACAATACATTTGGTGAACTCGTTGACATCAATCACAATACTAGGAAAATGGCTATAGGTAATCAGCACATCCGTGGCTCATATGGTTGAAGTGCCCCACGGCTAAAACAGGTGTGGCTCACCTATGGGCAGTGCCCTACTAGTAACTAGAACAACCGTGGCGCACATGACCATAGTGCGCCACAGATATGTGTGGGCCAGGGCCCTGTTGGCCGCACGCCAGATATCCATAGCGCACATATGGTAGGTGCGTTACGCATGTTGGTGTTATCCATGGCACACGTTGGGGGGGTGATCTACGTCTAAGCGCCATGCCCCTCTACTCTGTAAAATGTTCAGACACATCAATGGTGCACTATGGCATGTGCGCCAGGGATGTTACTAATCCCTGTGGTGCACTAGGGCCGAGTGCGCCACGGATGTGGCGACCTTTTTTTGGCATCTCCACTTGTGCACATGTATGATCATCCACCACCCCACACTTCACTTTTCCCTTCTTCTTCCTCCTTAGATCTAGTCGGGATCCTTCTCCTTCCTACCTCAATTTCTCCACTCATTCACCATTTTTAGCATGTAGAACTTGCCTTGGATGTTACATAAGTAATATAGGAAGCTCTCCGGTCTCTCATCTCCTTCTCCGGTCTCGCGCGCACCTCTCCTTTCCATCTTTCTCGCGATTGGTCTCTCATCTCGGTAATTTGTCCATGTAAGGATGTGTTCATGTGTATATGGATGATATGCTCATATGTATGTAGATGATCGATGCTCATGATGTGTGTATGAGAGGATCGATGGTCATATGTGTGTGTATATGGAGAGTATCGATGATGCTCATGCATGTGTGTATGGAGAGGATAATGATATGTTCATGTGTGTATGGATCGGTCTCTCTCTCTCTTGTGTTTGTATGTGAACAAGTTGCCATTTGTTTTGCCAAAATGTTGATTCATTTCCATTTTGGCAAGACTTTGGCATTTCGCAAAGGTCCTAATTTTAGGATAGGTCATGCTGAAATTTTCTATCGACCATTGCACGCATGCATTGATTATGTGGTTCTAATAGACTTCTAATTGTACCGTGTACATAGTGCAGGCAAAAATGGTGCTCATAATGAGTGAAGACATTGTGGCTAGATTTTTTAAATGTGCGATGGTTGACATGATACGAAATAACAAGACGGAGATAAGATGTCCGTGCAGAAGATGCAAACTCAACTGGGTGATCGACCCAGATTCCGGGAATCTGCGGGCGCACCTACTCCGCCATGGTTTCATGGATGGATACACTCGTTGGATAAGCGATGACGAAGACGATGGAGACGGTGAAGGTGGGCAACATGACGATGATCATCATCACGGCGAGATGATGAAGAGTCTCCTGGAGATGGTGAAGGTGTGGAAGCAGACCGGGATGATGATGATCTAGATGCCGGAGGAGCAGATGACGATGGAACAACGTCAGGCTGGGTGCGGGGCCCTTATGTGCAAGAGCTGCTTCTCAAGCAGACGAGTAACGCCAAGGCTGCCACTAGAGAGAAAGCCAAGCTTGCGCAACTTGAGAAAGACGCGATTACTCCATTGTATGAAGGATGCAAGCCCGATGATACCCGGTTGAATGTAACGCTCAAGGCTATGGAGATGAAGGCAAAACACAAATTGAGAGACGCAAGCTTTGACGATATGATGGCATTCTGGCACGATCGTCTCCCGGAGGGGAACACATGTCCAACTAGTATCGAGGACACCAAGAAAATCGTCTTTCCTCTTGATCTACCGCACGTTAGATATCACGTATGCATCAACGATTGCATCATTTATCGGGGCGAGGACGCGGAGAAAACCACATGTCCGGTGTGCGGCGTGAGTCGATACAAGAAAGGGAAGAAAGCACCTCGAAAAGTGGTATGGTACTTTCCTATCACTCCTCGTCTGTAGCGCTATTTCACGGACCCTAAGGAAGCGAAGCTCATGCGATGGCATGCGGAAAGGACGAAGCCAGGAGATGATGATGATGACCCCGAAAAGGATGAGCTGCTGATGCACCCTTCAGATGCTAGCCAGTGGAAAGCATTGGACCTCGAATTCCCAGAATTCGGTGGAGATTCGAGGAACATCAGGCTTGGTGCGAGCACCGATGGACTCTATCCATTTGGTAGCCAGAGAAGCACGCACAGCACTTGGCCCGTGTTTGTATGGATGTACAACCTCCCTCCATGGTTGTGCATGAAGAAGAAGTACATACAAATGAGTATGCTAATTCAAGGGCCAAAACAACCTGGTACCGACATCAATCTGTATCTCGGGCTGTTGAAAGAGGAGCTAGCCACGTTATGGGAATCTGGAGCCAATACTTACGACGCCGTCGCACAAGATTATTTCACTATGAGAGCCGCGTTGGTCACTACGGTGCAAGACTATCCAGGTTGCGGGTATATCTCGGGGCAGGTTATCCAAGGATTCTGCACATGCGTTAGGTGCATGGATAACACAAGCTATCTCCAACTATAGAAAGATCCAGGGTCATCGAAAACCGTGTTCATGGCGCACTGGAGGTGGCTAGGCAAGAATGATCCATGGAGAAAACGTGGAGACCTGTTCGATGGAAAATTCGAGACCCGAGGAATCCCAGAGCGTAGGAGCAGCAAAGAAGTGGAAGAGTTGCTGAAAAACTGGAAAGATTGTCCTAAGCCTGGAAAGAAGCGAAAGAGGCAGCAACAAGACAAGCCGCTGATGAAGGTATGGAAAACAAGGTCTGTTTTCTGGGAGTTGCCATACTGGAAGTTTCTCCGCACGCCTCATAGCCTCGACATCTTGCATATCACGAAAAACGTCTGCGAGAGTCTAGTCGCCACCATAATCAACATGCCAGATAGAACGAAAGATGGTCCGAAAGCAAGGCACAACCTGATATGCTTGGGTATCCGGAAGGAGCTTCACGGAGGACGCACTACTCCTGATGATTAGGAAGGTGACGATGATCATGAGTCGGAGACGACACAAGGTCGTCGGAAGGGTAAAAAGTTCAAGAAGAACGAATATTACTGCCCTCCTTCTTGCTTCACTCTAAGCCAGGATGAGATCAAACAGTTTTTCAAGTGCCTTCTAGGTGTCAAATTTCCTTACGGCTACGCGGGCAAGATAAACAGATACCTAGACGAGGCGAAGCAGAGGTTCAGTGGCATGAAGTCTCACGACTGTGCCGTGCTAATGACGCAGGTACTTCCGGTCGCACTAAGAGGGATAATGGACGAGCACGTCCGTGAAACGTTATTTGGCCTCTGCAAGTTTTTCGACGTCTTCTCTAGGAAGTCGATTGGCGTGAATCAGCTCGGGAGGCTACAGGAGGAGATCATGGTGATACTATGCGAGCTTGAGGTCTACTTCCCACCCGCATTCTTAGACATTATGGTGCATCTGCTGGTCCATGTCGTGGAGGACATCGTCCAACTCGGGCCGATGTTCTTCCGCAGCATGATGGCGTTCGAAAGGATGAACGGACACATCAAAGGATACGTTCGCAATAGGTCCCGTCCAGATGGAAGCATAGCCAAGGGCTTTCTGGCCGAAGAGTGCATCTCTTTCTGCACGAATTATCTAGACATCGAGAACCCTGCCGGTCTTCCCGTCAACAGGAACCTTGGCAAGCTCGACGGATCTGGTCACCGAGAGGGTCGTCTCATACTGCATGCAGACTTCGATTTTCGAAGCGCATACTTTGATCGAGCAAACCTCGTCACGCTACAACATTTAGAACTGGTCGATCCTTGGGTACAGAAGCACAAAAGGTTAATCGAGAAGAAGTATAGTGACCGAGGCATACAGAGGACGCAGGGAGAAATAATCAAAGAGCACAACTCAGATTTCACGCGTTGGTTTAGGAAGACGCTCCTTAATAATCTCCCGCGATCGGATTCTTCTGACACGGAAAAGATCATATTCACCTTGTCGCAGGGACCGATGCAAAATAGAGCTGGTTATGAAGAAGACGTCGTCGGCTGGCCATCTGGCCGGCCTCGGGGGTAATAATTGGGTGGATCATTTTGGTCCACCGCCGAGGACGCATGTGGCACCGTCGGGAAGGAGCGAGGAGGAAAACCGCGAAGTTCAAGAACTTAAGGAACAAGTGGCACGGATCTCGCAGATCGTCCAAGACAACCTGGCAATCACCCTCACGTCCTTCCTGCCTACCTTGGTGGAGTCAATAGCGAACTGGAGTGCGGGTGGTCGAGTAGGGCCGTGCCCGATTCCAAGCATGGTCAGCAGCCACTCGAACAACGCGGCGTCGACGAATCAGGAGAACTACGTGTTCGTGACTCCGCCCGCTAGCACCGCGGCGCCGCAAGTGTTGGTGACTCCCCTGCCATCATCGTGGCGCCGGAGTACATGTTGGTGGCCCCCTGCCATCGTCGCGGCGGCACCAGAGCTCCAAGCACCCGGCGGTAGGGAGAATACACCGGCGGCTAGTATCGCGCCATCAAGCAGCCCTTCCGTCTCTTGCACGCCCGTCGCCGTATGCGATGCCTCGACATTAGCCGATCTCGACGCCATCACGGTAAACAAATTGCTTTACCGCCTTTCACGCCATCTATTACTCTTATGGCATCTCTGACGACGCCTTACATGTTTTCTGCAGACGGATGTTCCTTGCACTCTCTTATGCTACATGAACAACGAGCTGAGGGATGTTGCCAAGGGTACCATAGTTCAACCCTTGCAGCGCACGTTCCACTCAAGGCCGATGCCAGATAGCGTGCACATGGTTAAAATTAGTCGGGTGCTAAGGGGCTGCGATGACCTGGAACCTCCCATTCAACCCCCAAGAGTGGATGAAGAAGAGCTGACTGTCCTCAGAAGTTGCTTCGGCTTATTCTTTCAATGGCCAAAGATCATGATCCGTTTGGGGATGGCGGGGGCCATCACGCCACAGACAACAGCACCGCCTGTACTCGTGCCAGCGACAAGCAGTGGCAAGGCCCCCTTACCGCCCTGGCCGTCACCTCCACGCGGTGGGTCGGATGATCATGTTGATGATATGCACATGGCGCAGGATCTGGCCGAGGACGATGAAGACTGGAATGATCACTTCTTGAACACTCAGTTTAGCAACGAAGACCTAGCTGGTGGCCCCACAGAGAAAGCCACTATCACCAAGCGTCTGTTTGGTTCTCAGGAGACGCCTCCAGCTTGCGCCTTATAGAGCCAGCTGATACAACCAACCGGCCCTTTATTCTAAGCCCTGACACACTACATAGGGCGGCCGGTGCTCAGATTGCAGTGCCTGCCCGCTCTCCAAAAGGAAAAAAGGGCAGGAAAAGAAAATCTAGCAGCTCGAGCCAGCCGGTGGCGTCAACAACAGCGAATCCGATCAGGTTTCAGGATGGGCCACCAAGACCCGAGGGTATTATGTGGAGGATTCATGTGGCGGGTGAGCCCATGCTACCTAAGAATTTGCGGAGGCTCGCCAGTTCGGAACTTCAGAGTGTGCATGACGGCGTGCTGACGATAGAGAGACGCCTTCTATCGAAGAAAGATCCCTCGCACCCGGTATTCGTGGTTAAGGTGCCACCAGGCTTGGGCTTCGTCGACAATGCCCCTGAGGATCTGTTCTTCCTGCGGTTCTACGACATCTTCAATATGTTCCACCTATACCCGCTGCACTATACCATGGTCCGTCTGTTTTCTCTCAGCCTGGCCATGTAGATCATTAGAGAGAACACACCGGGCATCTCTATAGTGGACCCCTACTACATGCGTGACGGCTACTTGGGTTCCCCTACCGAACGACGTATCGTGGCCTCGTACCTAAAAAGAATCCTCGTGGCGAACAAGACAAAGGAATACATTCTTGTGCCTTACTTTCCCGAGTAAGTCGTTATTCACTCGCCACCGTCGATTGGCTTTATTAGATTATCATCATTCTTTTTCCAACACATTCCATTTGAATTTTTTGTGCAGAGATGAACACTGCACGCTCATCTCCTTATCGCCGAAGCATTCCCACGCCACGTATTTCGACTCGGGGAGTCTAGAAAAGAAGAAAAACTATGACAAGATCAAGGAAGTTCTGGATGATGCTCTCACTGGCTTTGCCTCGACAGAAGGCACCACCTTCGTGCGTACGAAGGTCAAGTTTGGCAGGCACGTCTTCAACCACGTAATGGAGTTCCCCTGCGTGAAGCAGCCCAAAAACAGTAAGAAGGAAGCCTACTATGCACTCCATCACATGACGGCGTTCCTACTTGACCAGCAGAATTCTACGCTGCCAGATCATCTCAAACAGTGGGCCGAAGCAAAGGCCAAGATCACTGATTCAGATATTAGACAAGAGATGTATCGCATCCAGCAGCAGTTTGGGGCAATCATCTTTCGTGATGTCATGACTTCGGGGGTGATCTTCTATGGAGGAAATATCCCGAATAACCGTGACATAGAAGATCGCCTAGAGATGCAGGGTGACTATAGGAAGTTCATGACGAGACAAGGAGTCCTCCCGTTCCCTAAGCCGAGCCAGAAGGCTTGATGTTGGCCTAGTTGTAGTTACAAACTATAGATGACCTTTGTGTGTATGTGGACAAGTGTACATGCTACTATACTTATCTTATTAGGTTTATGAATCATCGCTTACTTCTTTTGCTTATTATTATTATATATCAATCAATGCTTGGTTTTTTTTGCTTACTCTTTGGTCCTTTTCTCACTTTGGTCCTTCTTTTCTTTCCTTACTTTATTAGTCTTTTTTCGAGAATAATGCCGATGATTGAAATGTCGTGGCACAATATATATGTGAATGTGCTACGACGGGATTGTGAGCCTTGTGATATGCACAAGTCCAGGTCTTGTGCATCCTACTTGGCTCACGGTTCCGTCGTAGCATATTCCTGTGTCCAACGACCTATATATATATATATGAGGCATTCTTTTTGATTTACTTTGGTCTTTTTTGAGAATAATGCCGATGATTGAAATGTCATGGCACAATATATATGTGAATGTGCTACGATGGGATTGTAAGCCTTGTGTTATGCACAAGTCAAGATGTTGTGCATCCTACTTGGCTTACGGTTCCATCGTAGCGTATTCCTGTGTCCAACGACCTATGTATAAATATATGAGGCATTATTTTTGATTTACTTTGGTCTTTTTCGAGAATAATGCCGATGATTGAAATGTCGTGGCACAATATATATGTGAATGTGCTACGCCGGGATTGTGAGCCTTGTGATATGCACAAGTCCAGGTCTTGTGCATCCTACTTGGCTCACAGTTCCATCGTAGTATATTCCTGTGTCCAACGACCTATGTGTATATATATGAGGCATTCTTTTCGAGTTACTTTGGTCTTTTTCGAGAATAATTCCGATGATTGAAATGTCATGGGACACTATATGTGAATGTGCTGCGATGGGATTGTCCGCCTTGTGCTATGCACAGGTCCAGGTGTTGTGCATCCTACTTGGCGGACAGTTCCATCGTAGCATATTCCTGTGTCGAACAACCTAGTTATATATGAGGCATGCTTTTTGAGTTTGGTCTTTTTGATTTAGGAGTACTTTCTATAAGTGTATCTTCATATGCGACTTTAATTATATATGTTTTTTTCAATCATCGGTTAATTATTATTGTCATCTTGTAGATGACGTGGTACGTCGTGTACAAGGGACGGGTTCAGAGACAGGTGCACCGTTTCAGCGGCAATAGCTACAAAGGGTACAACACTATGGCGGAGGCGGAAGCTAGATACATGCGCTATCTAGCGGGAGTTAGGACGAGGAACCGGATGAAGACCTACACCTTCGTCGCAGCGGTGATCATACTTATCTTCTTTGGTTGTTTATCCCGCGTTTGTGTCTAGCTAGTTTAGATGTCTAAGCGAGCTTCCGAGATCTAACTTGTTCGAGACACATGTATTCGCATGTCACCAACTACTTTGTAACTTGATCGAAACAGTGTAACTTATACTATGTATTCATGTATGAGACTTATCTATATGTATTTGTTTCAATCTTGTTTTGCAAATTGTGTATTTATATATATAATTGTATATCTTGTATCTGTGTGTGTATATCTGCCTGTAATATTGTATATAATCTGTATTGTATATCATCTGGCTCTGAAATTAAAAAAAACACCTGTGGCGCACATGACCTAGCTTTTGTGGCGCACTACATCTAAAGCGCACCTAAGCAGCTTAGTGGCGCACTGCGACGTGCGCCACAGAAGATCCAACGCGTAGCGCACCTGCCCACATAGCCGTGGCGCACTAGCAGGTGCGCTACGCCTATCTCGACACAACCGTGGCGCACTAGGCAGTGCGCCACAACTAGGAGATAGCCGCAGTGCGAGGCTAGTGGTGCACTGCTAGTGAGCCACGGATGGCCATTCCATGTGCACCACAAACATGCATTTTCCTAGTAGTGTCAGGGGGTTCATGACCATGGCGTATTGGTTTTTTGTAGGGATAAGGTATGGGTGATCCTTCCTGTCCCAAGTAATTGGAATCTCCGACCAGCGCAGGTATTGGGGCACTGGGGGCAAAGTGGCCATCAGTATCCTCATGGAAGTCTTTTGTTGTCGGACGGTGGGGGTGCCAAGGAAAGTGTGGAAAACTGCCGCCTTCTTCTCGAAAGGGTTCTTGCCCTTGCCGTCGCTCTTGGCGGCGTGTTTGGGGTCAACGTCCTCGTCCATGTCACTTGAATCCTTGGACTCCTCCTCTTTCTTCTTCCCCTTGCCCTTGCCTCGCGGTCTGTTCTTCCGACTTCGCTTATAGCCGCACTCCAGGTCCTCCTTGAGATCGTTGACAAACTTGCAATGGCGATTGGTGTGTGTGGCCTTGCCGTTGGTGTCGAGGTGTACGAGGCACGACATATCGCGGTACTCCTTGTAGGTCTGGGGAACGCGGAGCGCTGCCGAGGTAGTTTCACAGCCTCGCTGCTGCCCACGACCAGCCCCCCGTCCTCGGCCACGCTGTCCGCCATCACCTCGTCCTGCAAAAGTCATGGCGACCATGTCGGAGGCTTGCTTTTCTTCTGGCGGGTTCTTCCGCTTTGTTCTGCTGTTCCTATTAGCTTGGGTTGGAATTGCTATTGCCGGCAACGATCCGCGAGCATCATCGTCGGCAGTCGCAAACTCACTAGCCAGCTGGATCATCTGATTGAGGTCGAGCTGGTGGTTGTCCTGCAGGCGCTTCAACGTATGTCGGAGCAATGTACCTATTTCCAACCCGTCGATGAAGGCGGACATGGCGGTATGGGAGTGCACTCCTGCGCAGGAATTCTTCATGTCCAGCCATCGGGAGAGGTACGCGTGAGATGACTCGTCTTGCTCCTACACGCACCGCTGTAAGTCGCCAACAGTGCAGGGACACTTGTACGTTCCCTCGAAGTTCTTGGTAAACGCTTCTTGCATGTCCAACCAATTGCAGACAGATTTCTTCGGCAAGTCATCGATCCATTGTCGAGTCATGCCCGCCAGCATCAATGGGAGGTACTTGACGACGATGTTGGGGTTTCCCCCGGCGATCTCCACCGCGTTGTCGTAGTCCTGCAACCATGTAGCTGGTTTGGCGGTGTCGTCATAGGGCTTGATGGTCTTGTCAATCCGGAAACCCTTGGGGTAATCTGCGGTCCGTATCATAGGTCCAAAGCAGCGTGGTCCCAGGTATGCTCCAGGGCCTCATGGTTCTTGTCCAGACGTGATCGTGCAGCTCCGGGCTTCTTTTCTTCTTTTTGCCATCAGGGGATAGGCTGCGTGAACGACGCTGGCCTCCTCCGCCATGGTGGCTGCTGAGTGGTGACGGAGGCAGAGGCAGCAGTGGGTTAGCCTTCTTGCTATTGCCCTCCTGCGATGCCTCACGCTTGTCACGGTTGTTTGTCGTACGCGGAGGGTCATGGCGTGACCTGCTCTTATGTCCTTGGCCACGCTCTCCGTCATGACGTGCCTGCTCCGTGTTGTCGCGTATGACGATGCCGCGTTGCTTTGGCGGAGGCATGTACGTGCGATGGTGAGCCTTGGGGTCTTTGCGATGTCGGGGGGATTAGGGCGGTGGAGATGGGCGATGAGGGTGAGCTTTTCCTCCATGGTCGAAGGATATGGGGATAGCGTCCTTCCTATTGCGCGCATCCCTCCGTCTTCGCTCTGATGAGCCCTTCTGGGACCCGACATCTTGAGGAGATCGATCCCTTGGCGGCTTGTGCTGACTAGACTGGCAGAATGCTGGGTCAGACTCGAGCCTCTGAGAGGTGGCCTTTTCCTGCTGTTACACCGCCTTGGCCACAAGGTCATAGACCTGCTCCACTACCTCAGGTGATCTATCCTGCTCGAGAAGAGTCTTGGCGATGGCGGGATTAAGAAGAGGAGTGGGCATCACCTGTCGGCCTTCGCTGTCAATGTATGGCTTTGCTTGTGGCGGCTTCGAGGGGGCCCATCCTAGGTTTCTCCGTACACCAGGATCATTGATGACGCGAGCCGGAGCTTTCTTATCCTTCTACTGCTGGAGCAGAGTCTTGTACTCGGCCTCCATCGCTCTAGATTTCTCTATTGACTTCTACGCGTTGGCCAAATCTCGATTTAGCTTGGCGCCTTGCTCCGCGATGGCCTGCGCTTCCTCCAACAGCTGCCGACGCTTCTCATCAAGCTAGTTCACGCTCCGAATATGAGCTACGGTCAAGGGATCGATGAGGAGAATGTCGTACATCACTCTATCAGCCGGAGTAATTTAGGCAGCGGCAGATGTGGATGCTGGAGGCGGCGGGTTTGCGGTGTTGTTGTTACTCGGACCAGTGTTGAGTTCCTGCGGCTGCTGCACTGGGTTAGGCGGAGGGGGCATGACCTTTGCACGATCCTTGTCGGCAGCAACAGGTGGTCCCTTCCCCTTGTCCAGTTCTTTAGGCAGAGCTTGTCCGGGTTGGTCTTCTTCCATCACGGCCCCAATGGCGACAAACACCTCTCGGGACGTGATGGCCTTGTAAGCTCGCTCGTCGTGTTGGAAGTCCTCCTCCATCTCCTGCATAGCCGAGTCTAGCTCGTCCAGGCTAAAATCTATCTCCTCCGAGTAAGCGCTGATGTCGGCATAGAGCACGTCGAGCACAGAGTCGGAGGGTGTCGGGGCTTCGTTGACAATTGGTGATGGTGGGGCGACGGCGGTAATGATAACTGGATGTGGTGGGGCCACTACAGCAATGACGACTGGAGGAAGTGGCGGTGGCGTGGCGACATCGATCGGAGGAGGTGGTGGAGGTGGCTGAGGCGGGGGTGCGCCGCCAATGAGCGCAGGCGCTGCATGGGGTGCCACCTCAGCCTCCGCGTAGCTATTGACGGTGTTCACCATGCTCTCGAAGGTGAGGCATCCTGAAGCCTGCTGCTGCCTTAGCGTATGCCGAAGAAGTGTGCCTTGGTCTAGTCCTTCCACAAAGTGATACATGGCATCATCATTGGGGTAATGAGCCAGGTCGGACCGTATACGGAGCCACCTGGCAAGGTAATTGTAACATCCCAAAAATATTAAACTAGAATCATCAAACTCTAATCACCAAATTTAGGGTTAACAAAAACTTTTCAAATTAAAAATATGAAAGCATTCATATGAGTGTGCATTAAAATTTTGATTCTTTTGAATTTCCATGATTATGTGTTTCTTTGCTTGTAAAATGATTCTTAGGTGAAATAAACATCATCTAAACAATCCCCAAACTTTTCCCAAAGACAAACAAATCAAAACAAACAAATTAAGTGAATGGTCACTTTGGCCAAATTAACTTCCATGTTACTTTGGCTATCTCTAACTTTCAGAACTTAACAGAAACATGTATGGGTCTTTGCACCCCTTGATAGTACTCATAACAAGGTACCAAGGCCCACTTTGTGATCATCCAAAAACATTCAAATGCTTAGTTTAAAGGACAGTTTAAAATTGAATCTATTTCATATGGGAAGATACCACTTTTCAAAAACCACTCAAACAAGCTCAATTTTCAAAACCCAAGCATCCACAGACTCCTCAACACATGCCTAGCACACCCACCAAAAATCTTTTCAAAATTCAAAACTTGAGTTCATTCAGCCATTTCATCAAACAGGTTGCAGATACAAATCAAACAAAATCAAAACACTATGTTGAGCAGTGTTTTGGGCCTAACCTGTTCCCTCTCTAGACACCACTAGCCTTAGTAGATCATCTAACAACCTTAACTAATCACTAGCACTACTGTAAGCTGGCCATTGTCATCAATGGGGAGCAGGCCGAGAGCACCATTGCCACCCCATAGTTGACAGCAAGCTACGAGCAACACTAGCCTCGCCAACCTTATCTGGGAGCAAGCTAGCACCCCACCGCCACTCCCTGTCCCAGCCGCGAGCAATGCCAGCCACTGGACCACACGCCCAAGCCATGCCGAGCCGCTCTGCAAGCATGCCGAGAGAGCGCCCTGTGTGCCACGCTCGATAGACGCCCACAGACCGCGTGCCGCCCTCGCCGCGTGCACGCGTGATCACCATCGTCCGAGCAACCCCGCAGACACGCCCGTTCGCCTGCCGCGCGGACCACGCGCGATGTGCACCATTAAAACTTCCGCCGGGCACGCTCCGAGCACCGCAGCGTTCCGACCGATCAGCACCGCCCCACGCCTCGCCACCACACCGTTGAGCTTCACCAGGGAGCACAGTACCGCCCCTACCATCGCCCATGCCGATAGCCCTCTGTGTCGTCGACCATGACGAGCTCAGCTTGCGCCCGTCGGTCCCCTCTCGCCACTATAAATAGAGGCATCCCCCGCTCGAATTCTTCACACCATTCTACTCCCCTCTCACCCAGAACCACCCCACCTCATTCCCGAAGCAAGGCGAGCAGCGCATCGCCGGAATTTCACCGGAGTCCGCCGCTGCCGGAGGAGAAGGAAGCCATCGATTTCGTCCACCCCAGGAGTTGCCGCGACCACCCCTGAGTTCGCCGTCATCGACTTCGTCGTTCGCCCGCATCACCGACCTTTGCCTGAGCCCCGGTGAGCCTCCCACGACCCCCACTGAGCCGCTAGGGTTCGAGCTCGCCGGTGACTAGTTCATCGTCGATGACGACCCTCAGTCGTTGATCGCTCTTCTAATCCAACGCACCATATCGCCTCGTACCGCTTCGCGTGTTAAGAGTCACTGACCTGTAGACCCCCCCTGTCAGTTGCGCCCCGCGCTGTGGAGTGACACTGGGCCGGCCTGTTAACCTTTCCTGCGTAGCCCACTTGTTTGAATTTAGCTTTTTCTTTTTAAGTTCAAACATAGTTCTATACCTAGTTTCAAAAATCAACCCAGCTCGATTTAGTGAACCAAATTGAATGAAACCAATTTTGTTAGAAAGATATTGAAATGCTTAATCCAAGCCCGTTGGATTCAAATCATTTGAATCTATAGATCAACCTTGGTAAAAATAAAAAGGCAGAAGCTTTTCTCCATTCAAACATTTTTCAAAGTTAAACCATAATAGCTTTTGGGTTGATTCCAACTCTCAAAAATCACATTTGATCATACCTTTCAGAATATATAAAAACATACTGGTTTACTTATAGAAAAAATGTCCAAGTAATAAAAGAATGCTACAAAGGCATTTCTAGTCATTTATTTTTATTTGAAATAAATGGTTAAATCTTATTAAATTGTGACACCACTTTACATCACTTTCCCATGTACTGAAATATGTGGTGATGACATGTGTCAACATGATCCCATGTTTGGTTTGGAGAATATTAAATCTTAAGTAGTTTTTCAATGAGTAGAAATTACTTTTATAAAAATAAATAAATAATGCAAGTGCTTTAATCTTGTAATGTTAGTGATGATGCTAGATCATCTATAGAACACCTTTGTGTGATGATTGAAAGTAGTTAAGTATTGTTTGGTGATTGTACTTCGTATTTATTCATAGACGCTAGTACCGACCAAGGATACGAGGAGGAAGGAGGATACTACGAAGAAGAAGCCGAGGAGAACTTCAACCACTGCTCTGCTCAAGGCAAGCTAACACTTGCAAGATACTCTACTTTAACAAGCTTATACTGATACTGATGCAAGCCTAATACTACTAGTTGAATGTGCAAGCTAACACTTGAATTATGAAAGTTATATAACCTATGCAATGCACTAAGCATGCTTGGTTGGGCACATTTGATGATACCCAATCCTAGTTTTACTTGCAAGCTTCTACTTTATTTCTTTATCAAAGCTATTACTTAGAGTTTACTTGAGTAAATTGTAGATACTAGAAACATAATTAAAGGTTGCATAAAGAGCATTAAATTTGGCCTAAGCTAAATAATCTTGATATCATCCTAAGGCATGAGATTGTACTTAGTCACACTCCACTACTTTACCACCCCCATTAGTACTCACTCCCATTTGTAGATGCTAGTGCTAAGCATAAAACTTGATCAACTTTAGATGGGAATACTTTGTGGAAAAATGGTTATGAAAACCTTGGAATGATGGATCATTCTATTGAGGTGTTTTGACATGTGTTTCCGAACACCAGATGATTTTGGTGATGAAAATGTTGAGGCATGAGCCTTAGCCCTTTATAAAACTGATGGTTGTCTGGATGCGATACCATTCCAATGTTACCGTACAACCACAATACCCGAAAATTGGGTAGGGCTTGACTGGAAACTTATATACCTTAGTATGGGTTCCCTCACGGCCAAGGTCTGAGCTGAGGCTACCGTGTGAAGATTGTCCACCTGTGTAGTACCCAAGATGACAGTTGATCATGGTTGGGAGGCCAAAATCACAGGAGAGGTGCCTATACTAGGGCGTGTAATTGAAAGGTTAGGATTGATTATCCGCATACTGAGTATGGTGAAGTCAGGATTTTTTCTGGCGGATGTATCCAATGTTGTGGTGAAAGTGTACAATCTCTGCAGAGTGTCAAACTATTCGAATAGCCGCGTCCACGGTTATGGACAGTTGGAGTGGCCATACTGTTCGCCCGTCAGATGTTTTCAAAATGACTTCTGAAATGGATTGAAACTTTGACTTGACCATAAAAGGGTTGTGATGTGAAATTCAAGTTCCCACTTAGGTTTTATAAAATTTCAACTAGCTTTTCGTGCTTCTAAACTTAGTAGAGGTAAATCTGGATTTTTGCAAAACAACCATAGAGCTTAGTGTCCTATTACAAAAAACCCCTTCACTTTTTAGTACTAGTTTGCGAGTACTTAAAGAGTACTCATGGCTTTGTCCCTGGCTATTCTCGTGGCCAGACTATGAAGAGGAGTACCAGGACGAAGGACCCCAGGAAGGTTATGACAACTAGGATCATCTCCCATCGTCAGTATTGCCTGTGACCCCGAAGATGGAGCTTCGCCTACTCTACCTTTATTATTACGTATTCCGCTGCTTGAGTTGTATTAAGAACAGGATCATGAGATCCTTATTTGTGTAAGACCTTATGTATGGTTTGTAATGGATGATGTACTGTGGTATCCAATTCTGTTATGTCTCGCAAAAATGGTAATCCTGGGATTGCGATGTATGGCATAACAGGCATCTGGGATTAAAAACCCGGGTGTTGACAAGTTGGTATCAGAGCCATCCTGACCATAGGAGACCCTAGTTAGACTGGACGTTTGAATCAAAAACTTAGTTTCAAAACCCAAGGAAACAAATATTTACAAAAACTTATTCCCATTCTTATTACCTTGATTCTTTCATAAAAAATCATGTTCCTCAAAAACTCTTGCAAAATACATAAAATTTGACACACTTGATCACTCTACTAACTTACTCATCCTATATTCTTATAGATGGACGTGAAGTATAGCAAGTTTTATCAGTTGGGAATGGAGGAGACCTTATCTTTGAGCGGGATTTGGACCAGCTTTCGGAACTTCTGGAGCATCCGCACCCCAAGTTCTTCGGAGCTCAGCTCAATGATCAAGGACGAGAAGATCTGCAGTGGCTAATTGTTGCAAGTCTCCGAGGAAATATTGAACCTCCCACTGCTTAGGGAATTCAGTTTACCTTAAGAGAGAACAACTGGCTCGATGGACTTGCGAGGGCCATGCAGGAAGCTCTTGCCCGTCTGTGTGGGCAGAGTATCAACCAGATCAAGGGTACCCGCTTTGAGTTTTGTCCAAGGCGTGATGCTATGGGACAGCCACTAGAAGCCCCATACCACCATGAGCTGAAGACTCAGTTGGACCACCTCAGCTTCATGATGTATGATCGTCAGCAGGAATTGGATAATTGCCGTGACTACTCCAACCACAAGTCCGCCATCATCAAGACAAAGGATCAGACCATCGCCATGCTAGCGAAGGATCGCAAGTCTTGCCGCCGTCAACTCGATAAGAAGGAGCGCATCATTGCCCGTCTGCGCCACCGTATCTCAGATTTGGAGGAGACCATCCACGAGAGAGACATGCAGTTGGAGGAAAGGGAGAATGCCGGAGAAGATCTTCATGGAGACCCCTACTCCTATCTCAGCGATGATGATGATTTTCTGGAGGATCAGGCTATGGATTTCTTCACCGATGAGGATGATTACGCCTTCATCGATGATGATGAGGATGACAACTACACCGACTCCGAGGAGTAGTAGCACTTGAGCACTAGCGTAGTGAGTTGTATTTGGTCCCACTATATCGTAGTTTCCAGAATGGTTCTTAAAACCATCTGTTTACCTTTGTTATGGTGTGTGTTTATATCGTGTGCTATGAATGAATGAAAAGCAAGTTGCTAGAAAATCTGAGTCAAACTTTAAAAACTTTTCAAAGTCCCTGAACCTTAGAAATTTCCCTCTTTTCTCATGATCTATCTCAATCTTCAGATGCCACGCGGAGGAAGTGGTTCATCCCCGGACCCGATGTTGCAGATACTGCAAATGTTGGTTTCTGACCGCGAAGCTGAAAGAGCTGAAAGTCAAGCCAACTTAGCCACCCTTCAGCGGATAGCCCAGCTAGCCCACAAAAATCAAGGCCAAGGAAATCAGGACAACCATGGATCTAAGCTCAAGAATTTCCAGAACACCAACCCACCTGTTTTCACTAAGTCAGAAGAGCCCCTAGATGCCGATGATTGGCTGCAAACCATGCAAAATAACCTAGAAGTCGCCGGATTTGAATCCAACAAGAAAGTTCTCTTCGCCACCCACTATCTAGCCAGAGATGCAAGAGCATGGTGGAACAGCGTTCGTGCAATGACCGGAGGACAGATGATGAACTGGGAGGAATTCAAGGTCAAGTTCAGCAGAACCCATGTGCCCCCGGGTTTGATCAAGAGAATGAGAGGTGAGTTCAGAGAACTGAAGCAAGGAAGGATGACCGTAGTGGAATACCGTGACAAATTCTTGTCATTAGCTAGGTATGCCCCGGATGAGATCGACACTGAAGCCAAGAAGAAAGAAAGATTCTTGAATGGTCTGCACGATGAGATGAAGACGGTGTTAGTCAATATCCCTTTTGCTGATATTGAAGCCCTTGTCGACTCCGCCATCTAGATGGAAGGAAAGATCAACCAAGCCAATGAGAACCGCAAGCGTCGCATGATGCATCAGCCAGGAACCCATCAGACCCCAAAGTATCGCCCTAACCCATCTCCAGGATTTGCCCCGAGAACCAACAGACCCGCGATGAACCGTTCGATCTATCCCAACCGTGGAAACCCGAGGCCCAGAGGAAATCACAACAACCCTGGCAACTCTAACAATTTCAACCGTGCACCACCCAAGTTCAACAACAACAATGCTACCGCCAACACCAACACTGCCCCGAGGACTGGAAGCAATGCTGTGCCTGTTGCAGCAAAGGACAAGTCGCAAGTGACTTGTTATGACTGTGGAAATAAGGGTCACTACTCCAACAAGTGCCCCAATAAGAAGAATGCCACAGCCCCCAATGCAAATGCCCCAGCTCAGCAGCAGCGTCGTGTTTAGCCCGGAAGAAGGTTTGCCCCAGGGAATTCACTCAACCGCAACGGCCGTCTTTTTCTCATGCATGCTGAAGAAGCTCAGGAAGAGCCAGACGTCGTGCTGGGTATGTTTTCTATTAGTTCAGTACTTGCTAGAGTATTGTTTGATTCGGGTGCATCGCATTCATTTGTCACTGAAGAATTTGCCAGCACTAGTAAGATTCAACCAACCAAACTGAAGCATGTTATGATTGTTCAAATCCCCGGTTCAACCACCAAAGCTAGGCAAATTTGCAAAGTCGTCCATATCCGAATCCATGGCATAGATTTTTATGCTAATCTGATAGTACTCGGAACTAAAGGTTTGGAAGTAGTACTAGGAATGGATTGGATGTCCAAACATAAAGGATTAATTGACTGTCCCAAGAAAGCCATAACCATGACCAGTACAGCCGGAATATCAGTCGAGCATGTATCTGAAACCTTACCTCGTCAATTCAAGTGCAACAAGAGTATAGCCCAACCTACCATTGACCAAGTCCGGATAGTCTGTGGATACCCTGATGTATTTCCAATTGTTTTGCCCGGTATGCCCCCAGATCGGGGTATCGAGTTTATCATTGAACTAATCCCCGGAACAGGACCCATAGCCCAGAGACCATATAGTATGAACCCGTCGGAACTAGAAGAACTGAAGAAGCAACTGGATTCCATGCTGGAAATTGGATTGATTCAACCAAGTGCGACACCATGGAGATCACCTGTCTTATTCGTGGACAAGAAGGATGGAGGTAACCTTTTGTGTACAGATTATCGGAAGTTGAATGACGTCACTATCAAGAACAAGTACCCATTGCCCAAGATAGAAGATTTGTTTGATCAATGGACCGGTGCCAAAGTGTTTTCTAATATTGATCTTAGAACTGGCTATCATCAACTCAAGATTCGTGCAGAGGATATTCCCAAGACTGCCTTTACCACCAGATATGGATTATACGAGTATACCGTCATGTCTTTTGGATTAACCAATGCCCCTGCTTACTTCATGAATCTCATGAATAAGATTTTTATGGACTTCCTGGATAAGTTTGTCGCTGTTTTCATTGATGACATTCTTATTTATCCAAATCGGAAGAAGAACATGAGCTACACCTAAGGACCATTCTTGGAACCGTTAGAGAGCATCAGTTGTATGCCAAGTTTAGCAAATGTGAATTCTGGTTACAGGAGGTAGGATTCCTCGGCCACATTGTATCAGCCGGAGGAATTGCCGTTGACCCTGCAAAGGTGAAAGATGTCGAAGATTGGCAAGCCCCAACCACTCAAACCCAAGTTCGTGCATTTATCGGATTTGCGGGATACTACCGCAAGTTCGTAGAAGGATTCTCGAGTATCGCCAGACCCATGACCCAATTGCTGAAGAAGGACAAGAAGTTTGAATGGACCGACTGTAGGAGTCCCAACCCAATAAGGTTGATCCCTCCTGTGTTTTACAATGCTAGTCCCTGGATCAATAGCTAGCATCCACAGTTAAGATGTAATATCAAGATACAAAGGTCATAATATAAATTTATAACCAGGAATAACATAAGTTTATTACATCAAACATAGCTCATATTGCTATTACATTACATTTGCAGCGGAATAACTATAAGTATGGGTCCATCATCTTCAAAGTGCCACAGGCAAATGTTGGTTGTAGACTTTGTAGTCCTAGTCAATCAAACAATCTTCATTTTAAAACAATCAACCTGCAACATTACAAGTTACAGCCACAAGGGTCAATACATTTTGAATTGTATTGGCAAGCTTCACTTTTATGTATTACAAGAGTGGATCCTATCATTATATGCATATTTGGCTATGTAGAGTTTAAGGCTTATTTGCATAAAGCAATATTTTATCCTATCTTTTCAAAAAGGGTTTTTAAAGTCTTTTGTCAAATTTCTTTTCCAAGTTCCTTGAACTCCTTGGTATAAACTCAAGTGTTCAAATCCTTGTCAAAATCCCTTGAGCATCTTGGTAACCCCAAGTGCAGCAAGTTTTATCAAAACTCATGAGTTCCTTGGTAAATCCCCAAGTACATCATGTTCTTGAGCACCTTGGTAACCCCAAGTGCAACAAGCATTACAAAATCTCTTTGAATTCCTTGGTAGACACACAAGGGCATCAAGTTTTTATATTAGAAGTTGGAATGTCGAGATCTCCCATAGTTCAAACTTTAGTTGCTCAGTATTGTCCATAACCGGGGACACGGCTAAGTACTTAGATTTTATTTACTTCTGCAGAAGGAGTACACTTTACCCACATGACACAATCCCATCTTGTTGCCACCAGTGGCCTACTGGATTAGTGCTCACCAAGATGGAGTACTGGCAGATTGAGAATGTGACGAAGTCTTTCCAAAAGGTCCTCCCATACATCATTGCTAGCTTTGTCTTCAGCCCCCATGAAGCATTCCAGATCCCCATGTCCAGTAACTAAAGACAATGCATGGGTCTTCCTAATGTAATTGACTAAGCCAGAGCCATAATAGCATGTGGTTGTACATGAAAGCCACAATTGGAGAAGCATGTTTGATCTCTAAGTTTCCTAGGTGGTTTCCTTTTGGAGCACAACACAAGTGATTGCCATAGACATGGTTCTCTTTTGTTGCCACCTTCTCCAAAACTTAAAGTATCCTCCACCTAGGTGGTTCATTGAGTCCTTGTTTTATTATGTAAAACACAAGTCCTTTTCTCAATCATTGTAAAATCTCAACATGTATCTCTTTTTCAAATTATAGCATATAGCATGGCTAAGCATGTACAACTTCAATATTTTCACTAAGGAGTGTTTAGGGAATCCTATTTAGGATTTAGCATATCATAAGTATAAAATATCTTTTCATGCATATTTTCAAAATCCACTAAGTATAATGAAAATGGTAGGACTTTTGTATGATAGTGTAACTTGCCTTTTTGTTTAGGGAATGAGGGTTCACTTCCTTGATCTTGCTAGTTTCACACTTTGCTAATTTCACTGCAAGTCAATCAAGCAAATCACCAAATCAACTAACATTCCAAACCAAGGTTAAACAAACAATTTCACACACATAGCAATGGAGTCTAAGTCATGCAAAGGGGTTCTTTTGCAAGGTTGGTTTCTACTGGGTTTATAAACTTTGTAAGGTCCACATTGGTCATTTACCAAAATGGCAAAGTCATTAGTTAGAGGGTTTTGCTCAAAGTATATTTTAAAATCCATTCAACATTTTATGTGGTGAAAATTATTCTTTTCAAAGCAAAACTTTAGGTTTTTCACCAAGTGAGTTTCCCTTGGTAAGGCTTGGTGTTTTGGGTCAGTAAGTTTGGTCCAAAACATTTTTCCCAAAGTTTTCCTTGCAAAAACATTTCCATTGTAAAATCAATAATTTTATATGGCTAGAAAAATGGCTAAGTTAAATAATTCAACTTAAATTTCACCAAATTCATTTTTAACACCAAGGGTTGGTTCCTATGGTCAGTAAGGTCACACAAATCCATTTTGCAAAGGATTTAATCCTTAAAACAATTTTAAATAATTTTTATACTCTAAACAAGTACACAAAAGTTTCTGCAAATTTAATCAAGTTAACAGATACTATTTTCAAAACTAAGGCCAGGGTTAGCTAGGGCTTGTTCTCCTGATTTCATTGATATAAAATTTGCCAAATTTGGACGTGTGGTTTGAAAGTTACAAGGGTTTGAAGTTTGTAACTCAATCTGATTTCAAATTCAGTTTTAAAACAGATCCTGCCACGCGTCATATTCTAATTGGCCAAAAACGGTTCGTGTGGATCGACTACTGGGGTGCGTTGGATCTAACTGGAACGTGCGGCACTGATGGATGCATACCCCTTCGTTAAGTGGTTCTATCATGTCCATCGGATCTGGATCGGATGGCTGAGGGTGATTGACCTTAGACGGGCGGCGCTGCGGCGGCTGCGGGCGGCGGAGCGACCAGACGATGGCGGCGCTGGCTGTACAGGAGGCAAGGAAGGGTGTGGATATGCTCACCGGATTCGCCAAGGCACGGGGATGCTCAACCTGCCACTGTTTGATGAAGGGGCGCACTATGCTGGCTTGAATCTCTCGCCGGAGTTCGTATCCGCGTCGGGTTTCTCTGTTGTTCATCGGAGGCGACGACACAGGCCATGGAAATGTAAGATAGAAGTTGCGTCAGATGCGTACGGGGTCGGTGATCGTGTGTGCATCAATGAGACGGAAAGGGGCGGTCAGATGTTACCTGGAGGGCTCGCCGGAGTAGACGCGCCGTCGGTGGTGCTCAGTCGTGCTTGCTATCAGCGTTCTAGAGCATGCGCGGATATGGGGATGGTTCTGGAAGATGCGTAGGGAGATGGGGATTACGCTCGGGTGGTCGAGGGGCAGTGGGGCGATTCGAGCTCGCCGGAATCGGTCGAGAAAGGTCGTCGGAGTAGCAGCGGTGCAGAGAGAAATTGGGGCGGCCTGGAGGCAGAGGGGAGGAGTGGTCTGGGGGAAAAGGAGGAGGAGGCGCTGAGGTTTTAACACGCATGATCAAGGTGATTAATGGTGGCCGCATTAAGGCGTATTGAATCCGCGGAATCAAGGCCTGCAACGGCAGCGAGGGGGGAGAGGCGTGGTTCGCGCGAGGAAGAAGAAGGAGCTGGCTTCGTGGGGTCTGCTGGCAGTGAAAGAAAAGAAGCGGAGAGGGGTCCACCTGTCAGCCTCAGGGCGGGTTTCTATTGCGGTGCAGAAAACGGTTCGGGAGAGGAGGTGGGCTAGATGGGCTGGAGTTGGGCCTGTCGACTGGGCTGCTTTGTTTCATCTTTTTTTTATACTGAATGCCTTTTCTTTTTTTCTATTTTGAATTTCTGTTTTGAATTTCCAATCAAACAAACATCAACCAAATCAATTCAAACAGCACTCAAACTTGTAATATTGAAATTAGTTCTGTTTTAGTAATATGGTCAAAAGCCCAAAATGAAATAATAATAACTTTATTAATCCATTCTTTAAAAATGGAGTTTTATTTATTTAACATGGTTTGATTTATTTAATAATAATTCTTATTTGAAAACACTTTCAAATCTAAAACAGTAGGTTTATTTGAAAATAAATAATATTTGGAAAATTTGTTTAAAACGAAATAACCTCTTATTTTAGGGTCCATTAGTAATTAAATAAAATGGGCCTTAGTTATTAAATCAATTAGAGTTTGATTCCATTAATAAAATCTTTATTTGAAACCTAAATATTTCCAAAACCAAATCAGTAGGTTTTATTTGAAAATACAATTCATTTGAAAATCTTGTTCTAATACAAAATATCATTTTACTTTAGAGTCCATTATTAATTAAATAAAATAGACTTTCATTATTAGTTCAACTAGGGTTTGTTTTATTGAGAATATTTATTTAAAATCTAAAATAAAGAAAAAACACTTTAGTAGGTTTTGTTTGTGAATAACAAATATTTGGAAAACTTATTTTAAATAATTTAATAGGTTTTGATGCTTTAATTAAAATGGTAAAACCTTTTATTAAACAAAGTTGGATATTTAAATCCTTATTAATTTATTTTAAATAAACCTTTGCTAATTTTATTTAGAATAAAATGTTTTTAATTCCAAAGCTTGGCCAAGGTTTAATTTGGCTTTATAAAATAATCTTTATTTATAAACTTCTATTTCATTTGAAAACAAATCTTTTCATTTGATTGTTTTAAAATATTTTTCCAATTGTTTCCTTTTATGAAATGTTTACCCTTTTGAATCTTTTTAGGACTTTTATTTAATTCAAAAGGGTTTGAGGTTCCATTTTAATTTCAAAAGTTTCTTCTGGCTCTGAAAATCAAACAAAGTTTTTATTTTATTCATTTATTTTCACATTACAAGATTTGGAAAATCTTGGGATGTGACAGGCTACCACCCTTAAAATAAATCTCGTCCCGAGATTTGGGAAGGCTGGGTTACAAGCAAGTTCAAAAACAACTAGGGTACTACCACCCTTAAAAATTTTCAAACAAAAATTACATATTGGCCTTCTTGGGTCCTGGAAAACTTCTCTAAGCAAACTTTTGCTTTATTTCTACACTTGAATCATGGGCCAAGGTTGAGTTTCTCCATAGGCTTGTTCAACTTGTTTTTCATCCTTTCTGGACAGTTGCTTGCATAGTGTCCTGGATTCTTGCAGTTGAAACAATTAATGTCCTTAAGTTCTTTGCGTTGCTCTTGTGGGCAAGTTGCTACATAGTGGCCTGGTTCTTTGTAGTTGTTGCACCACACTTGGTCAATCTCTTTATTCTTCTTGTTCTCTGGGCATCCACTGGAGTAGTGTCCCATTTCCTTACATTTACGACATTGCACCAGGCTCATGTCTTGCTTGGGCTTCTTGATTTTCCTTGATCCTTTGAATTGGGTTGTCTTGTTTGGATGTAGAAGTGGTCCTTTTCCTTTGGTAGACTTGGGTCCTTCTTGTTTCCTTTGTTCCACCATGGCATAGATAGGACATAGACCAGGAGTATGATCACTTCCTTCACACAGATAACAAGTAGCTTGAGAAGTAGGACATTGTCCAACAGGATGATCTTCTTCACAATTGGGGCATTGTCCTTCATGCTCCTTGGAAGTATGATCCTTGTCTCCACAAATAATGCAAGCTGGGGCTCCATCTAGAACAATATTCTTTTCATCCTTGTTATCATATAATCTCTTTGGATAGCTTTCTTCTATGCTAATCATTTGATTAGTCACCTTAAGCATCAATTGAGACTGTTCTTCCAAAAACCTTTGCAGTGCTGGATCCTTATCACTATTGTTGACTAGGAACTGAGCTGTTAGTTGGTTCAACTGGTGTTGGGTTGCTATGAGCTCCTTCATGCTATCAGCTTGGTTGGTGTTGGTGTCATCAACCTTGGAGTCCTTTGGAGTAGTCATCTGTTTGGGTTTGAAGGGAGATTTAGAATAAGTAAGATATCTCTAAGGAAATATTTCTAATCACACACATCACAATTACCACAAACAATGTGCAATCACAAACAACTTTTCACTCAAACAACAAGTTCAAGCATATTTTTAGGCAACAAAATTATTTTTGTTACACCACATAAATTGGTGTGTTTTGTCTTAGCTAAAATATGGTGGTCCATCTATATGGTTCACTTGTGATCTTTCCTTCCTTCATGACTCTTCTTGTATGAGGTCTTGGTTTCCTTGAGAAAAACTCTTGGTCTCAATACTTCCAAGTTGTTGATTGTTCCTTCTTATTTTGCATTCCCTCAGTCTCAAAATCTTGAGTAGGATTTCTTTGTTTCACTTGTGGTCCTTAGTAGTTTCCAAGTTGGAAGTCCTTGGTGAATATGCTGAAGATGTTGAAGTCATTAGAGCTGATGATGTTGAAGTCATTAGAGTTGAAAGTGTTGAAGAAGTCCTTTGTACATGGTGTGGTTTTTTGGCCATGGGTAGGTTTTCCTTCAAGTTGAAGTAGAAGAGGTGTAGAGTTAAAACCAAAAATGGTTGAGGAAAGAGTTTACAAGTATTTTGTAAATAAGTTTTGGAACAAAATACAATTACTATTTTTCTAAGGGTTTTTGTCCAATCCTAGGGTTTACAAATCCTACAGGCAACATAATGCTCTGATACCATCTGTAGGAGTCCCAACCCAATAAGGTTGATCCCTCCTGTGTTTTACAATGCTAGTCCCTGGATCAATAGCCAGCATCCACAGTTAAGATGTAATATCAAGATACAAAGGTCATAATATAAATTTATAACCAGGAATAACATAAGTTTATTACATCAAACATAGCTCATATTGCTATTACATTACATTTGCAGCGGAATAACTATAAGTATGGGTCCATCATCTTCAAAGTGCCACAGGCAGATGTTGGTTGTAGACTTTGTAGTCCTAGTCAATCAAACAATCTTCATTTTAAAACAATCAACCTGCAACATTACAAGTTACAGCCACAAGGGTCAATACATTTTGAATTGTATTGGCAAGCTTCACTTTTATGTATTACAAGAGTGGATCCTATCATTATATGCATATTTGGATATGTAGAGTTTAAGGCTTATTTGCATAAAGCAATATTTTATCCTATCTTTTCAAAAAGGGTTTTTAAAGTCTTTTGTCAAATTTCTTTTCCAAGTTCCTTGAACTCCTTGGTATAAACTCAAGTGTTCAAATCCTTGTCAAAATCCCTTGAGCATCTTGGTAACCCCAAGTGCAGCAAGTTTTATCAAAACTCATGAGTTCCTTGGTAAAGCCCCAAGTACATCATGTTCTTGAGCACCTTGGTAACCCCAAGTGCAACAAGCATTACAAAATCTCTTTGAATTCCTTGGTAGACACACAAGGGCATCAAGTTTTTATATTAGAAGTTGGAATGTCGAGATCTCCCATAGTTCAAACTTTAGTTGCTCAGTATTGTCCATAACCGGGGACACGGCTAAGTACTTAGATTTTATTTACTTCTGCAGAAGGAGTACACTTTACCCACATGACACAATCCCATCTTGTTGCCACCAGTGGCCTACTGGATTAGTGCTCACCAAGATGGAGTACTGGCAGATTGAGAATGTGACGAAGTCTTTCCAAAAGGTCCTCCCATACATCATTGCTAGCTTTGTCTTCAGCCCCCATGAAGCATTCCAGATCCCCATGTCCAGTAACTAAAGACAATGCATGGGTCTTCCTAATGTAATTGACTAAGCCAGAGCCATAATAGCATGTGGTTGTACATGAAAGCCACAATTGGAGAAGCATGTTTGATCTCTAAGTTTCCTAGGTGGTTTCCTTTTGGAGCACAACACAAGTGATTGCCATAGACATGGTTCTCTTTTGTTGCCACCTTCTCCAAAACTTAAAGTATCCTCCACCTAGGTGGTTCATTGAGTCCTTGTTTTATTATGTAAAACACAAGTCCTTTTCTCAATCATTGTAAAATCTCAACATGTATCTCTTTTTCAAATTATAGCATATAGCATGGCTAAGCATGTACAACTTCAATATTTTCACTAAGGAGTGTTTAGGGAATCCTATTTAGGATTTAGCATATCATAAGTATAAAATATCTTTTCATGCATATTTTCAAAATCCACTAAGTATAATGAAAATGGTAGGACTTTTGTATGATAGTGTAACTTGCCTTTTTGTTTAGGGAATGAGGGTTCACTTCCTTGATCTTGCTAGTTTCACACTTTGCTAATTTCACTGCAAGTCAATCAAGCAAATCACCAAATCAACTAACATTCCAAACCAAGGTTAAACAAACAATTTCACACACATAGCAATGGAGTCTAAGTCATGCAAAGGGGTTCTTTTGCAAGGTTGGTTTCTACTGGGTTTATAAACTTTGTAAGGTCCACATTGGTCATTTACCAAAATGGCAAAGTCATTAGTTAGAGGGTTTTGCTCAAAGTATATTTTAAAATCCATTCAACATTTTATGTGGTGAAAATTATTCTTTTCAAAGCAAAACTTTAGGTTTTTCACCAAGTGAGTTTCCCTTGGTAAGGCTTGGTGTTTTGGGTCAGTAAGTTTGGTCCAAAACAGTTTTCCCAAAGTTTTCCTTGCAAAAACATTTCCATTGTAAAATCAATAATTTTATATGGCTAGAAAAATGGCTAAGTTAAATAATTCAACTTAAATTTCACCAAATTCATTTTTAACACCAAGGGTTGGTTCCTATGGTCAGTAAGGTCACACAAATCCATTTTGCAAAAGATTTAATCCTTAAATCAATTTTAAATAATTTTTATACTCTAAACAAGTACACAAAAGTTTCTGCAAATTTAATCAAGTTAACAGATACTATTTTCAAAACTAAGGCCAGGGTTAGCTAGGGCTTGTTCTCCTGATTTCATTGATATAAAATTTGCCAAATTTGGACGTGTGGTTTGAAAGTTACAAGGGTTTGAAGTTTGTAACTCAATCTGATTTCAAATTCAGTTTTAAAACAGATCCTGCCACGCGTCATATTCTAATTGGCCAAAAACGGTTCGTGTGGATCGACTACTGGGGTGCGTTGGATCTAACTGGAACGTGCGGCACTGATGGATGCATACCCCTTCGTTAAGTGGTTCTATCATGTCCATCGGATCTGGATCGGATGGCTGAGGGTGATTGACCTTAGACGGGCGGCGCTGCGGCGGCTGCGGGCGGCGGAGCGACCAGACGATGGCGGCGCTGGCTGTACAGGAGGCAAGGAAGGGTGTGGAGATGCTCACCGGATTCGCCAAGGCACGGGGATGCTCAACCTGCCACTGTTTGATGAAGGGGCGCACTATGCTGGCTTGAATCTCTCGCCGGAGTTCGTATCCGCGTCGGGTTTCTCTGTTGTTCATCGGAGGCGACGACACAGGCCATGGAAATGTAAGATAGAAGTTGCGTCAGATGCGTATGGGGTCGGTGATCGTGTGTGCATCAATGAGGCGGAAAGGGGCGGTCAGATGTTACCTGGAGGGCTCGCCGGAGTAGACGCGCCGTCGGTGGTGCTCAGTCGTGCTTGCTATCAGCGTTCTAGAGCATGCGCGGATATGGGGATGGTTCTGGAAGATGCGTAGGGAGATGGGGATTACGCTCGGGTGGTCGAGGGGCAGTGGGGCGATTCGAGCTCGCCGGAATCGGTCGAGAAAGGTCGTCGGAGTAGCAGCGGTGCAGAGAGAAATTGGGGCGGCCTGGAGGCAGAGGGGAGGAGTGGTCTGGGGGAAAAGGAGGAGGAGGCGCTGAGGTTTTAACACGCATGATCAAGGCGATTAATGGTGGCCGCATTAAGGCGTATTGAATCCGCGGAATCAAGGCCTGCAACGGCAGCGAGGGGGGAGAGGCGTGGTTCGCGCGAGGAAGAAGAAGGAGCTGGCTGCGTGGGGTCTGCTGGCAGTGAAAGAAAAGAAGCGGAGAGGGGTCCACCTGTCAGCCTCAGGGCGGGTTTCTATTGCGGTGCAGAAAACGGTTCGGGAGAGGAGGTGGGCTAGATGGGCTGGAGTTGGGCCTGTCGACTGGGCTGCTTTGTTTCATCTTTTTTTTTATACTGAATGCCTTTTCTTTTTTTCTATTTTGAATTTCTGTTTTGAATTTCCAATCAAACAAACATCAACCAAATCAATTCAAACAACACTCAAACTTGTAATATTGAAATTAGTTCTGTTTTAGTAATATGGTCAAAAGCCCAAAATGAAATAATAATAACTTTATTAATCCATTCTTTAAAAATGGAGTTTTATTTATTTAACATGGTTTGATTTATTTAATAATAATTCTTATTTGAAAACACTTTCAAATCTAAAACAGTAGGTTTATTTGAAAATAAATAATATTTGGAAAATTTGTTTAAAACGAAATAACCTCTTATTTTAGGGTCCATTAGTAATTAAATAAAATGGGCCTTAGTTATTAAATCAATTAGAGTTTGATTCCATTAATAAAATCTTTATTTGAAACCTAAATATTTCCAAAACCAAATCAGTAGGTTTTATTTGAAAATACAATTCATTTGAAACTCTTGTTCTAATACAAAATATCATTTTACTTTAGAGTCCATTATTAATTAAATAAAATAGACTTTCATTATTACTTCAACTAGGGTTTGTTTTATTGAGAATATTTATTTAAAATCTAAAATAAAGCAAAAACACTTTAGTAGGTTTTGTTTGTGAATAACAAATATTTGGAAAACTTATTTTAAATAATTTAATAGGTTTTGATGCTTTAATTAAAATGGTAAAACCTTTTATTAAACAAAGTTGGATATTTAAATCCTTATTAATTTATTTTAAATAAACCTTTGCTAATTTTATTTAGAATAAAATGTTTTTAATTCCAAAGCTTGGCCAAGGTTTAATTTGGCTTTATAAAATAATCTTTATTTATAAACTTCTATTTCATTTGAAAACAAATCTTTTCATTTGATTGTTTTAAAATATTTTTCCAATTGTTTCCTTTTATGAAATGTTTACCCTTTTGAATCTTTTTAGGACTTTTATTTAATTCAAAAGGGTTTGAGGTTCCATTTTAATTTCAAAAGTTTCTTCTGGCTCTGAAAATCAAACAAAGTTTTTATTTTATTCATTTATTTTCACATTACAAGATTAGGAAAATCTTGGGATGTGACACCGACAAATGTGAAGCGAGTTTTCAAGAACTCAAGAGGAGATTGATTTCAGCCCCAATCTTAATCATGCCGGATATCACGAAGCCTTTCGATGTGTATTGTGACGCATCCAAGATCGGTCTCGGATGTGTGCTAATGCAAGAAGGCAAAGGTATATCTTATCTATCTCGACAACTGAAACAACACGAGCAAAATTACCCAACCCATGACCTCGAACTTGTAGCCATAGTTTTAGCCCTGAAGACATGGAGGCTGTAGGGTTCGCAGCATAGAAAACAAAAAATTTCCTACGATGGGAACAACTATGTACCAAGATCTATCTACTAGATACAAACAATGGGCGGATGTATATCCGTAGAAAACATACCCTTGAAGACCGACAAAGCTTAACGATTCCAACTCGTGGTTGATGTAAACGATCTCTTGCCGATCTCAAGATCGAGAGGAAGTCCTAGCGCCGCAAAATAGCAGCGCATCCGTGCTCGCACACACGTTCGAGGCACCGAGCAACCTCCGCCTCCTCGCTCCAGCGATGCAGCGGAAGCACAACTCTTTCTTGCCGAAAATCCACCGGGAACATGTATCTCGCTAGTCCGAGACCATGGGGGATAAATTCTAGAGGGGGAGAGAGATCCTTCACGAGGAGGTGTGAGAGACAAGTGAGGAGGGGGGCTCCTTTTATAGGAGGAGGGGGGCACCCAAGGGGTGGCCGCCAGCCATGGGGGCTGCCCCCTCCCCTCCTTCATTCATGTGGGTGGACACTCCACTCACAAAATGCCCTTTAAATTCCCCCCACTCAAAAGTCCACTCAAATTCCCATTAAATTTCCACCAAATTTAATGCAAACTCTCATTAAATAAAACTCTTTTATTTTATTCAGAATTTTGTCAATTACTTTAATGACAAACATTCACAAATAACCCCTTGATAGAATTCCATTTCACATGCATAACCACTTTATGCAATTTCACCCGAAAACCTGTTTCGGTATCTAGTGAAATAAATTCCTGCGCTTGTTTATTCTTTCGGCATGAAACTTTTGCTCCAATTGGATGTCGGTGTCTCTTAAGTGTGTCACCCTACGGTTCGTGAATAATGCGGACATGATCGAGACCCCTCTCGGATCAATAATCAGAAGCGGGATCTGGAGACCCATACTGACTCCCACACATTCAACGATGACTTTCTTGTGATCGTCGGAACCTTTTACGCTAGTATCTTAATCCTTTTGTTTCGCGATATAATACATGTCCGAGATTCGATCATCGGTATCTCCATACCTAGTTTGATCTCGTTACCGACATGTACTCTTTTCTCGTTCCCGTGATATAACATTCTAGTGATCAAATCACTTGCTTGCAAGCTAATCAATGTGATATCACCGAGAGGGCCCAGAGCATATCTATCCGTCATCGGGATGAACAAATTCCACTCTCGATCCATGGGCCTCAACATAACACTTTATTAGTTCTGAATCCATCTTTATAATCACCCTGTTACGGTGTGACGTTTGATGTTATCAAGAAACTCTTCCGGTGTTAGTGATTGACATGATCTCATGGTCTAAGGATTAGGATCACTTCGTAAGTTGTTATAGCAATATAAACTCAATGACTTTGATCGTAATGCTATACTTCGGATGAATGTTCATCACATCATTACACTAATGTTGTGATCCCGTTATTAACAACATCCAATGTTCATGATCAGGAAACCTTGATCATCTTGTTAATCAACGAGCTAGTTTATGAGAGAGGCATAACTAGGAACTTTCTGTTTGTTTATTAAACACATATGTATTAACGTTTCCGTATTAATACAATTATAGCATGTACAATAAACATTTATCATAAATAAGGAATACGATAATAACCACTTTATTATTGCCTCTCGGGCATATTCCCTTCAGTCTCCCACTTGCACTAGAGACAATAATCTAGTTTGAGAACTTTGCGTATTGAACACCTATGGCTTTCTGGTGTTCCATATACGCAATTGCAAGTGGTTAACATAATCTACGGATCTGACGCTTTCAGGTCCGTGTGTATTTGCATGTCTTTGCGTCTTCACGCATCACTCATTCTCCAATGAGATGGCATTGTATAAATTTGGTCTTTCGGTGAGACCTTTAGTTCCTTGGGGTTAAAACACGTCGATACTATTGTCATACAATATATATTTAGTGTTAGCCCGTTGCGAACCACACCTTAGTTTGATAACAAACTTCTTGACACAAATTCCCTCCTTTGCTGCTACTATAGCATTCATATACTTAGCCTTTTGTTGTAGGATTCGTCACAATGTCTTAACTTTGGAACTCTTCCAAATCCATCATGGAAACTTTCTTTCCATTTCATTGTGCCACTCATAGTTTAAATTGAGATAAACTTAATTTGTATCTTGTGACAAAACTAGTATCAATGTAACGCTTTACAATGAACTATTTGTAATTGTTTGTCACCTCTACACAAATATATTCTTAGTTCTTCCAAAAGATCATAAGAATATCCTCACTATCGTCCAATGATCATTTTATGATTCATTCTGGTATATGCTCATAACACTTAGAGCATAGGACATATCTGGATGTGTACATATCATGGTATGATTGATCAAAACATTCTCGTGGTTTCACTCATCAAGTGTCAAAACACTTGAATCTTGTTTCACTTATCAAGTGTTGATACACTTGAATCTTGATACAATTCCTTTCCATGCAACAAGAACTGTTTCTTGTTGTTTCTATATTGAACTCCTTCAATATCTCATATATGTACGTTTGGCACAACCATATTGGCGTCACAGTCTATCCACTATAGACATTCACGCTAAATATTCGGGTTTTGCCTAAGTCTTTCATCAAAATGAAATTCTTAACCTTTGTCAATAAAAGATACATCATTTCCAATCAACCAAATGTCCTCCACATAATGTATTAGAAATATGTCTTAGCGCTCCCACTTAATTTCTTGCAAATGCAAGCATCTTCATTGTCTCCTGATGAAAACTCCTTTTCATCACGGTGAAGATTCCAACTCTGTGATGCTTACTTCAACCATTAAAGTTTGCATGCCCTTTTAGCATCCTTTGAATTAACAAAACCCTTTGGATCGTGTCATGTACACGTCCTAGGTAACCATTCTATTAAAAGAACTTTGTTTTGTTTATTCATCTATCATATACCAAATTATATGTAGTGGTTGCTACTTTAATCCGTCCAGACTAAATATCGCTATGAAAGATCAAATCTTGTCATAGTCAACTCCTTGAACATTGTCATAAAATACTTTACGACATGTCGACTATTTCATAGATGTGAAACATCCATGTCTATTTCTTTATAGATCCAAATACGACCGATAGGTTTTTACGCCTTTCCGGATGGTATTCCAAGTTCAAAACTTGATTTCTCGTGTATGGAACTATCACGGATTTTATGGCTTCAAGCCATTTGACGGAGTCAGGGCCCATCATCGCTTCTTTGCATATAGTCGGTTCATCATTGTCAAAAAATAATGATTTACTCTCGAATCTTAGTATTTGATTGTTTATCCGGCCGACTTGGTTCAATAAGAACTTAGATCTCCGTGACCACAACCTTTGAGGCACATAAGCTATGAGCATTATGGCAGCCTCCGGAACCATTTCCGGCGCTGCGCAACTCAGCACATTTAGCTAAGGTTCGTTAACCTTATCAAAGTTCTATTGTCCTCCCACTTAACATTTATGAAAAATTCCTTCTTCAAGAAACTTCATGTTTCAAGCGACAAACTCTTTTGTCTTTGGTGTTATGGAGGAATAACCAATTGTTATTCGAAATAACCTACAAAGACATGCTCATCCGACTTCGGTTGTAAACATCTTACTTATGTTTAGCATACCAAAATTTAAGAAAGGACAACTTGGGTTTTACCCCAAACATAACTCATATGGTGTCATTTCAACGGATCAAGATGGAGCTCTTTTCAGTGTAAAAGCGGTAGTCTCTAAAGCTTTAATCTTTTAAAACATAATGGCAGTTTTATAAATAACACCTTTGATCCAACCATGTCAAACAAGGTTTCCTTACAAATCTCAAACACTCCATATTCCTATGGTGTTTCGGGAGATGTAAATCTAGGTGTTTTGCTAAACTTGTAACTCAAATAAATCCCTTTTATGATAAAATCATAATTCATTTATTTTTCTTGTTACACTTGTAACTCAAATAAATCCCTTATGATAAAATCATAAACCATTTATTTTCTTGTTACAATGATTTTCACTTCATCTTGAAAGTCTTTGAAACGTTTTTCAAATATTTCATACTTGTTTCTCGTTAAGTGAACATTCACTCAAATTTTCGGAGAAAGCATATGAAGTTGAAACTCATCGCTTACGACTACACATAATGGACTACATACATCGATATGTATAAATTCCAATATTTTAGTCGTTCGTTCTTCTTTGGCCTTTGAACGAAGTTTTTAATTATCCCGAGGAAAGTCTCACAAGCGTCACTTGATCAAATCAAAGACTCCAAAAATCCATGAATATGGAGATTCTTCATGTTTTCTTTCCAATATAATTTAAACGGCGATGTCACTTCGTAAGTGATATTTCAATCATTTGTCTTGCGACATTTTAGCATTAGGTTTTATGGATGTGATTTCTCCAACTAGATTTGTAAATCATCCATCTTATATGGAACACGGTAATTATTTGAACAACCTTTGTTCTCATAATACCTGATTTAAATAACAATTATTAAAACAAATCTTGAAGTCAAGCTTTGATGTCAACGAGAAATACAGACAACGGTTTGTTTGTTTTCGATGAACATCATCACATATTCTCTTGCTAGTTACTTAGGTCATTGTGGTTCATGAATTGCGTTGTTCCGTATGACATTTCATACCAACCAATTCGGTATCCAATACCCAAGAACCACATTGTTTAACAAGCAAAGAATACAACCATAACATGTATATCATATATATATATATATATCTAAATTGGATATTTCCAATCTTTTATTTTCTGCCAAATATATTTTATAGATTCTCTTTCAGCATTTCCTTTTCCTTTTAAAAGAATTTATCAACATCAAAAGTGGCGCCATATACATGACACATAGTCCAAAGCGTGTATATTCAAATAATAATACCTTTGGACTTGCACTTTGAAGTAGATCACCATCATCAAATGATCGGTATTCTTTCAAAATCCATTATTTAGTAATCTTTTAGTGTAGTAAACATTTTACATACATATTCTATTCACCCTTATCATGACGACTTTCATGATCAAGCTACTTTAGCTTATAAAGGCGAATCGTGAGTATAACATTACTTTCCAAAACCCTTTTGGATGATTAGGATGTCTAGCATCTCCAACCTTCGCAAATTCTCATCCAATATGAGAACATATATTATACTCTATCATATTGCAACCAAAACATTGTTTCAGATATCGTTATATCTGCCACACATGATGGTTTCTGAAACAATTCTTTCAGCTCCTAGATAAATTTGATATTAAAACAATCAAGAATCGTGGAGGCAAACATGATACTTAAGATACTAACACTGGAGTTGTTACTCTCGATTTAATACCAACTATTAAATTTCCCGGAGTAAATAGAGTTTGCTGAAAGTTTGCAATAGGACTTTAAACTTTAGATTGACACTCAACACAATACGATACCAGTTCGTAAAGTATATATCTAGAATTCTATAGTTCTATTATCTCAATTATAACTAAGTATAAGGCGGTGAACGAATGCCAATGACTACAACAAATTATGCAAATTCACTTTGATTTAATTTATGATAAATTGAGTTCTACTAATCCAAATTAGAAATAAACTCCCACTCAAAAACGACATCCCTCGTGTCTTTTTGGTGATTACATGAACCAAATCCACTACACCAAGTCCGATCATCACGTGAGTCGGTATAGCTTCAAAGGCGAGCATCAAATGGTCAACATATCAAAACATATGACTCATGCTTAACCTTTCGGTCCGTGTTCCAAGGCCATGTCTGTACATGCTAGGCTCGTCAAGTAAGAACCTTAGTATTCGCGTGTGTAACTGTCTTACACCCGAGATATGCTCGTGGATTCAAGTACACCCGATCATCACGTGATGTCTTGAAGCGACGAAACATTGTCGGTGCATACTTAAGGAAGAACACATTCTTATCTTGATATCTAAATGAGGTATCATCTTATTTTGCTAATAAAATGCCAAACAAGCAATATAAGATGCTATCAAACATCACATGTTTATTAGTGAAATGTTATGGTTCCCGCAGATGCTCTCTATCATGTGCATCGTGGTATGATCACTATCATACCTATATGTGTAAATCCAAGGTCTATGGAGTTTACACGCTATGTGTGTTGTAAGAGTATCATCTCATACTTCTACTTACAACACTACCATATCATAACACTAGCCCAGCAACAATCTAAACTAGACGCCTCTAATTTATCCATTGCAAGTTTTACGTGGCTTAGGGCTTTCGAGATAGAACCGTTCTTACCTACGAACATGAACCACAACGAGGATAACAAAATTGTTGACAACTCGTTGCAAATTAGATATTGACTATAGTAGGAGAGATAGACACCCGCTAGCCACTTATGCAAAACTAGTTGCATGTCAAGCGTGGAACATGTCTCATGTGCGAGGACATGTAAAGTTTGTCCGGGCCGCTTCATCCCACTATGCCACCAATATCCAAAGTACAACTAAGAAGCAATAAAATGATCATCATCGCCCACATACTCATATGTGTACTACCCGTGCAAAGCATCTACGCATAGATCCGGCTCTGATACCACTGTAGGGTTCGCAACATAGAAAAAAAAAATTTCCTACGATGGGAACAACTATGTACCAAGATCTATCTACTAGATACAAACAACGGGCGGATGAATATCCGTAGAAAACATACCCTTGAAGACCGACAAAGCTTAACGAGTCCAAACTCGTGGTTGATGTAGACGATCTCTTACCGATCTCAAGATCGAGAGGAAGTCCTAGCGCCGCAAAATAGCAGCGCATCCGTGCTCGCACACACGTTCGAGCACCGAGCAACCTCCGCCTCCTCGCTCCAGCGATGCAGCGGAAGCACAACTCTTTCTTGCCGAAAATCCACCGGGAACATGTATCTCGCTAATCCGAGACCATGGGGGATAAATTCTAGAGGGGGAGAGAGATCCTTCACGAGGAGGTGTGAGAGACAAGTGAGGAGGGGGGATCCTTTTATAGGAGGAGGGGGGGCACCCAAGGGGTGGCCGCCAGCCATGGGGGCTGCCCCCTCCCCTCCTTCATTCATGTGGGTGGACACTCCACTCACAAAATGCCCTTTAAATTCCCCCCACTCAAAAGTCCACTCAAATTCCCATTAAATTTCCACCAAATTTAATGCAAACTCTCCTTAAATAAAACTCTTTTATTTTATTCAGAATTTTGTCAATTACTTTAATGACAAACATTCACAAATAACCCCTTGCTAGAATTCCATTTCACATGCATAACCACTTTATGCAATTTCACCCGAAAACCTGTTTCGGTATCTAGTGAAATAATTTCCTGCGCTTGTTTATTCTTTCGGCATGAAACTTTTGCTCCAATTGGATGTCGGTGTCTCTTAAGTGTGTCACCCTACGGTTCGTGAATAATGCGGACATGATCGAGACCCCTCTCGGATCAATAATCAGAAGCGGGATCTGGAGACCCATACTGACTCCCACACATTCAACGATGACTTTCTTGTGATCGTCGGAACCTTTTACGCAAGTATCTTAATCCTTTTGTTTCGCGATATATTACATGTACGAGATTGGATCATCGGTATCAACATACCTAGTTTGATCTCGTTACTGACATGTACTCTTTTCTCGTTCCCGTGATATAACATTCTAGTGATCAAATCACTTGCTTGCAAGCTAATCAATGTGATATCACCGAGCGGGCCCAGAGCATATCTATCCGTCATCGGGATGAACAAATTCCACTCTCGATCCATGGGCCTCAACATAACACTTTATTAGTTCTGAATCCATCTTTATAATCACCCTGTTACGGTGTGACGTTTGATGTTATCAAGAAACTCTTCCGGTGTTAGTGATTGACATGATCTCATGGTCTAAGGATTAGGATCACTTCGTAAGTTGTTATAGCAATATAAACTCAATGACTTTGATCGTAATGCTATACTTCGGATGAATGTTCATCACATCATTACACTAATGTTGTGATCCCGTTATTAACAACATCCAATGTCCATGATCAGGAAACCTTGATCATCTTGTTAATCAACGAGCTAGTTTATGAGAGAGGCATAACTAGGAACTTTTTGTTTGTTTATTAAACACACATGTATTAACGTTTCTGTATTAATACAATTATAGCATGTACAATAAACATTTATCATAAATAAGGAATACGATAATAACCACTTTATTATTGCCTCTCGGGCATATTCCCTTTAGAGGCATTACCTGATGGGAAATCGTTGTGAGATATATTCGGATCACAAGAGCCTGAAGTATATATTCACTCAGAAGGAGCTGAATATGAGACAGAGAAGATGAATTGAGCTAATCAAGGATTACGATCTGGACATTCACTATCACCCTGGTAAAGCCAACGTGGTAGCAGATGCCCTTAGCAGATTGCCGTGCCGCTTGAACTCCATAATTTTGAAGGAGCAACCAAGCTTGCACAAAGAGATGGAAGATTTTCGAATGGAATTAGTGAGTGAAGGATTTTTGGCTAGCATAGAACTTCAACCCACTTTGATCAGCCAGATCAAATAGGCGCAGAAAGGAAATGCTAGTATCGACGGAATCAAGCGTCGTATCGGTACAGGCAAAGTACCCGGATTCACCTAAGACGAAGAAGGACTTCTGTGGTACAAAGGACGCCTTTGTGTACCAGCAGATTCTGAGTTGAAAGAAGTTATTCTGAAGGAAGCTCATGATACTCTTTATTCTATCCACCCCGGAGGAACAAAGATGTATCAAGATTTGAAAGAGCAATTTTGGTGGCATAAGATGAAGAGAGAAATTGGAAGCTATATCGCCAAGTGTGATATATGTTTGTGAGTCAAGGCAGGACATCAAAGACCCGCTGGATTGTTGCAACCATTGCAGATTCCGGAATGGAAATGGGATTCCGTTGGAATGGACTTTATAACCGGATTGCCTACTTCTAGTAGGGGAAATGACTCTATCTGGGTCATAGTGGACAGATTGTCCAAAGTTGCCCATTTCTTACCCGTCAAGACCACATATCAGAGTTCGAAGCTAGCGGAGTTATACATCGCTAGAATCGTCAGTTTGCATGGAGTCCCCAAGAACATCATATCGGATTGAGGAACTCAGTTTACCTAGAGATTCTGGAAGAAAGTCCAAGAAGGTTTAGGAACCCGCCTAGATTTCAGCACCACTTATCACCCTCAGACCGATGGACAAACGGAGCGAGTAAATCAAATACTCGAAGATATGCTGAGAGCCTGTGTATTAGAATATGGATCTAAGTGGGAAGACTGTCTGCTGTTTGCAGAATTTTCATACAACAATAGTTATCAAGCTAGTTTTCAAATGGCCCCATTTGAATTCATGTATGGAAGGAAGTGTCGCATCCCTTTGAACTGGTCGAAAGTAGGAGAGAGTCAGATTTTCGGACCCGACATCCTACGAGAAGCAGAAGAGAAGGTTCACAAGATTCGTGAGCACCTCAAGACAGCCCAGTCCAGACAGAAGAGTTACGCCGACAAGAGACGTCGAGACCTCGCCTTCAACATAGGAGATTTTGTGTATCTGAAAGTGTCGCCATTGAAGGGAATGCAGCATTTCCAGTTGAAAGGAAAGTTAGCCCCCAGATATATCGGACCCTTCAAGATTCTGAACCGTCGAGGAGAAGTGTCGTATCAATTGGAACTACCCGAAGAGATGTCAGCCGTGCACAATGTGTTCCATATCTCATTACTTCGCAAGTGCCTCGAAGTCCCGGAGAAGACTGAAGTATTCAAGAATATTGATCACCGGACCATAGAGATCAACGATGACCTGACCTATCCCGAAGTACCCATCCGTATTTTGTAAGAAGCTTTCAGAACTACCAGAACCCGAAGCATCAAGTTTCTCAAGATTCAGTGGAGCAACCACATAGAAGAGGAACCTACCTGGGAGCGCGAAGATCACATTAGGACGGAGTTTTCCGATCTCTTCAAATCCTAGGTTATCTTTTTCGCCCTTTTTTCAAATCTCGGGACGAGATTTTGGGAAGGTTTGTAAGATCCCAAAATATTAAACTAGAATCATCAAACTCTAATCACCAAATTTAGGGTTAACAAAAACTTTTCAAATTAAAAATATGAAAGCATTCATATGAGTGTGCATTAAAATTTTGATTCTTTTGAATTGCCATGATTATGTGTTTCTTTGCTTGTAAAATGATTCTTAGGTGAAATAAACATCATCTAAACAATCCCCAAACTTTTCCCAAAGACAAACAAATCAAAACAAACAAATTAAGTGAATGGTCACTTTGGCCAAATTAACTCCCATGCCTACTTTGGCTATCTCTAACTTTCAGAACTTAACAGAAACATGTATGGATCTTTGCACCCCTTGATAGTAGTCATAACAAGGTACCAAGGCCCACTTTGTGATCATCCAAAAACATTCAAATGCTTAGTTTAAAGGACAGTTTAAAATTGAATCTATTTCATATGGGAAGATCCCACTTTTTCAAAAACCACTCAAACAAGCTCAATTTTCAAAACCCAAGCATCCACAAAATCCTCAACACATGCCTAGCACACCCACCAAAAATCTTTTCAAAATTCAAAACTTGAGTTCATGCGGCCATTTCATCAAACAGGTTTGCAGATACAAATCAAACAAAATCAAAACACTATGTTGAGCAGTGTTTTGGGCCTAACTTGTTCCCTCTCTGGACACCACTAGCCTTAGTAGATCATCTAACAACCTTAACTAATCACTAGCGCTACTGTAAGCTGGCCATTGTCATCAATAGTGAGCAGGCCGAGAGCACCATTGCCACCCCATAGTCGATAGCAAGCTACGAGCAACACTAGCCTCACCAACCTCGTCTAGGAGCAAGCTAGCACCCCACCGCCACTCCCTGTCCCAGCCGCGAGCAATGCCAGCCACTGGACCACACGCCCAAGTCATGCCAAGCCGCTCTGCAAGCATGCCGAGAGAGTGCCCCATGCACCACGCTCGACAGACGCCCACAGACCGGGCTGCGTGCACGCGTGATCACCACCGTCCCAGCAACCCCGCAGACACGCCCGTTCGCCGCCGCGCGGACCACACGTGCTGTGCGCCATTAAAACTTCCGTCGGGCACGCTCAGAGCACCGCAACGTTCCGACCGATCAGCACCGCCCCACACCTCGCCACCACGCCGTTGAGCTTCGCCAGGGAGCACAGCACCGCCCCTACCGTCGCCCTCGCTGATAGCCCTCTGTGCCGTCGACCACGACGAGCTTAGCTTGCGCCCGTCGGTCCCCTCTCGCGACTATAAATAGAGGCATCCCCCGCTCGAATTCTTCACACCATTCTACTCCCCTCTCACCCAGAACCGCCCCACCTCATTCCCGAAGCAAGGCGAGCAGCGCATCACCGGAATTTCACCGGAGTCCACCGCTGCTGGAGGAGAAGGAACCATCGATTTCGTCCACCCCAGGAGCTGTCGTGACCACACCTGAGTTCGCCGTCATCGACTTTGTCGTTCGCCCGCATCGCCGACCTTCGCCTGGGCCCCGGTGAGCCTCCCACGACCCCCACTAAGCCGCTAGGGTTCGAGCTCGCCGGTGACTAGTTCATCGTCGATGACGACCCTCAGCCGTTGATCGCCCTTCTAATCCAACGCACCATACCGCCCTGTACCGCTTCGCGTGTTAAGAGTCACTGACCAGTAGACCCCCCTGTCAGTTGCGCCCCGCGCTGCAGAGTGACACTGGGCCGGCCCGTTAACCTTTCCCGCGCAGCCCACTCGTTTGAATTTAGATTTTTCTTTTTAAGTTCAAACATAGTTCTGTACCTAGTTTCAAAAATCAACCCAGCTCGATTTATTGCACCAAATTGAATGAAACCAATTTTGTTAGAAAGATATTGAAATGCTTAATCCAATCCCGTTGGATTCAAATCATTTGAATCCATAGATCAAACTTGGTAAAAATAACAAGGCAGAAGCTTTTCTGCATTCAAACATTTTTCAAAATTAAACCATAATAGCTTTTGAGTTGATTCCAACTCTCAAAAATCACATTTGATCATACCTTTCAGAATATATAAAAACATATGGGTTTACTTACAGAAATAATGTCCAGGTAATAAAAGAATGCCACAAAGGGATTTCTAGTCATTTATTTTTATTTGAAATAAAAGGTTAAATCTTATTAAATTGTGACACCACTTTACATCACTTTCCCATGTACTGAAATATGTGGTGATGACATGTGTCAACATGATCCCATGTTTGGTTTGGAGAATATTAAATCTTAAGTAGTTTTTCAATGAGTAGAAATTACTTTTATAAAAATAAATAAATAATGCAAGTGCTTTAATCTTGTAATGTTAGTGATGATGCTAGATCATCTATAGAACACCTTTGTGTGATGATTGAAAGTAGTTAAGTATTGTTTGGTGATTGTGTACCTCGTATTTATTCATACACGCTAGTACCGACCAAGGATACGAGGAGAAAGGAGGATACTACGAAGAAGAAGCCGAGGAGAACTTCAACCACTGCTCTGCTCAAGGCAAGCTAACACTTGCAAGATACACTACTTTAGCAAGCTTATACTGATATTGATGCAAGCCTAATACTACTAGTTGAATGTGCAAGCTAACACTTGCAATTATGAAAGTTATATAACCTATGCAATGCACTAAGCATGCTTGGTTGGACACATTTGATGATACCCAATCCTAGTTTTACTTGCAAGCTTCTACTTTATTTCTTTATCAAAGCTATTACTTAGAGTTTACTTGAGTAAATTGTAGATACTAGAAAGATAATTGAAGGTTGCATAAAGAGCATTAAATTTGGCCTAAGCTAAATAATCTTGATGTCATCCTAAGTCATGAGGTTGTACGTAGTAACACTCCACTAGTTTACCACCCCCCATTAGTACTCACTCCCATTTATAGATGCTAGTGCTAAGCATAAAAATTGATCAACTTTAGATGGGAATACTTTGTGGGAAAATGGTTATGAAAACCTTGGAATGATGGATCATTCTATTGAGATGTTTTGACATGTGTTTCCGAACACCAGATGATTTTGGTGATGAAAATGTTGAGGCATGATCCTTAGCCCTTTATAAAACTGATGGTTGTCTGGATGCGATAACATTCCAATGTTACCGTACAACCACAATACCCAAAAATTTGGTAGGGCTTGACTGGAAACTTATATACCTTAGTATGGGTTCCCTCATGGCCAAGGTCTGAGCTGAGGCTACCTTGTGAAGATTGTCCACCTGTGTAGTACCCAAGATGACAGTTGGTCATGGTTGGGAGGCCAAACTCACAGGAGAGGTGCCTATACTAGGGCGTGTAATTGAAAGGTTAGGATTGATTATCCGCATACTGAGTATGGTGAATTCAGGATTTGTTCCTGACGGATGTATCGAATGTTGTGGTGAAAGTGTACAATCTCTGCAGAGTGTCAAACTATTCGAATAGCCGTGTCCGTGGTTATGGACAGTTGGAGTGGCCATACTGTTTCCCCGTCAGATGTTTTCAAAATGACTTGTGAAATGGATTGATACTTTGACTTGACCATAACAGGGTTGTGATATGAAATTCAAGTTCCCACTTAGGTGTTATAAAATTTCAAATAGCTTTTCGTGCTTCTGAACTTAGTAGAGGTAAATCTGGCTTTTTGCAAAACAACCATAGAGCTTAGTGTCATATTACAAAAACCCCCTTCACTTGTTAGTACTAGTTGCGAGTACTTAAAGAGTACTCATGGCTTTGTCCCTGGCTATTCCTGTGGCCAGACTATGAAGAGGAGTACCAGTACGAAGGACCCTAGGAAGGTTATGACAACTAGGATCATCTCTCATCGTCAGCATTGCCTGTGACCCCAAAGATGGAGCTTCGCCTACGCTACCTTTATTATTACGTATTCCGCTGCTTGAGTTGTATTAAGAACTGGATCATGAGATCCTTATTTGTGTAAGACCTTATGTATGGTTTGTAATGTATGATGTACTGTGGTATCCAATTCTGTTATGTCTCGCAAAAATGGTAATCCTGGGATTGCGATGTATGGCATAACAGGCATCTGGGATTAAAAACCTGGGTGTTGACAGTAATCGCGGGGTTTTTTCGCCCTCTCTCTGAATGCAACGCGCTAGATAGAAGATGGTGACCACACCTACGAACTTGGATCGCTGCTGTCCAGACGCACGGGCGAAGCCGGCGGACTTGCAGTGATCTTCCACCGTTATATCCAGCACAGGGGCGCTTTGGGTGGGCCTTGAATTTTTCCGATCTTTGTCGGCAAACTCGGAAGAGAGATTCGACATCGATCCTTCCACGAACATATCCTACCCATAGGCGGTCCATGCGGGTCTTGATGCTCCTCCGACTCCCAGGGAACTAGTGCCCGAGTCGGTTTCGCTGATGAAGAGGTGGATATCTCCGATGGGGACGATCGAGCACCGCGTAGGGTTCGTCTTCGCCGGGATCCAGAATTCATCGGGAGGGACGATCGGAACGTTTCCGGAGAAGAGAACGCGACCTATGGCTACGGTTTCGCCGATTCCCGCGAAGATCTTGGTCCTCGCCCGCTGCAGAGCCTGAAGCGCCTCTTGCCCCATGGAGGGGTCCTCACAGTGCGTGTTTAGATACGTGAGGGAAGGCGGATGTTTGACGGGTACGAGGTTACATAGCTTACCCAGGTTCAGATCCCACGACGGTGGCGGAATCCTACTCCTGCTATAAATCACTATAATGGCAATACGCCGAGTTACAGGTATTGGTTCACTGTGCGAGGTGTATGTTGATCGATACTAGATTGTTCCCTAAAGGCTCCCATAGGCCCGACTTATATAGTCGCCAAGTCCTAGGGTTACAGGTAAAGTCCTAGACGGAAAGGTTACAGAGTCCTACACTACTTACGACTAGTCTAGCGTGTCTTGTACTCCAAGGCTCCGGGTACATCGGTGACTCCTCCATAGCCTTCCTTTATCCGGCATGGGCCTCCCTTCTGGATCCATCTAACTAGGCCGCCCAGCAGGCCATGGGCCACGCTACCAACTGTGGGCCACCCAGGTTAGCCGGATAAGAGACATGCTATGGGGATACCAATATAGCATATCCCCAACAGTCCTCAAGTTCACAAGGACCAATTTCATGCATAATTTCTTTATAAAGCTCATAAGGAATAACACTTGAACTTGCACCAATATCACATAAACCATAAAAGCAATGATCACCAATTCTAAAAGAAATCACATGGACACTAGCTTTCCTAGTTTTACTAGGATGAGAGACAATATTAGCAGCATCTTCACAAAATATAATGTGCCCATATTCTACATTTTTAGTGACAAGGTCTTTCACAATGGCTACTACAGGTTCAATATTTATTTGTTCATCAGGTTCTACAGCTTTCTTTGTACTTTTGCTAACCACATTAGCTAAAATAGAATGTTCCTTTACCTTAGCAGGGAAAGGTATTTTCTCAATATATGGTTCAGGCAAAATGCGATCAATAGTATAAACTTCAGTATTAGTAGGAACATAATTAACAATATCTTTATATGGTGCATGGTACTTGTTCCAATCCTTTTTGGGAATTTCAATATAAGAGGAAAATGCCTTCAATTTTTTTAAAAGAACTAGAGAATCAAGACCATACTCAGTACTAATATTATGAAAGTCATCAGTTCCCATAAAAGATCTAATGCATTCATAATCATAATTTATACCTGACTTTCTTCCTTTGGCATTCTCCCATGCTTCAGTATTTTCTTGAATACGGTCCAGAAGATCCCATTTAGCTTCTTATTTCATACGTGTGAATGATCCATCACAAGAAGCATCTAATAAATCCTTATCATGAAGAGAAAGCCTTGCATAAAAGTTATTAATAATAATATTATTAGGGAGCTCATGAATAGGACATTTGAGCATTAGTAACTTCAATCTCCCCTAAGCTTGGGCTTTAGTCTCTCCATCATGAGGCCAAAAGTTATATATTTGATTCCGGTCTTTATGAATCTCACTAGGAGGAAAGAATTTAGAATAAAAGAGAGATACAATTTCCTCCCATTCCATAGATTATTCATTCTTCAGCAGCTTATACCATTCTTCAGCTCTTCCTTTCAATGATATAGAGAGTAATTTTTTCTTCACTTGTTTCGTTGTGATACCTGCACACTTAAATAACCCGCATAATTCATGGATAAAAATTAAGTGATCACACGGATAGACAGTTCCATCTCCAAAATAATAGTTATCCATAACACAAAACATTTTTTGTACGTATCTTAAAAGGATCTATTTTAGCAGGTGGTGGTTCATCTAGTACCCTAGCAGTGGTAGTAGCTTTCCCAAATAGCAAACCAAGTGGATTATCCATATTGGAAACAAAGTAACAAATAGAAATAAAAGCAACTCACAGTAGAAATTTCCTTTACCAGTTCCACTATTCAAACGCTTCATTCCTCGGCAACGGCGCCAGAAAATAGTCTTGATGACCCACAAGTATAGGGGGTGTATCGTAGTACTTTTGATAAATAGGAGTGTCGATCCAAACGAGGAGCGAAAGGTGTTGACAAGTGGTTTGGATCAGGAATTCACTGTAAATACTTAGCAAACAGATTTTTAGGGGTTTTTGATAATGTAAAGAAATAAAGTGCAAGTAAATAAAGACAATAATAATAATTGCAGCAAGTGGCCCAATCCTTTCTTTAGCAAAGGACAAGCCGCTTGTATTACTTATGAGGACCAAACGTTCTCAAGGACACATGGGAATACTGTCAAGTGCTTTCGCTTCATATAGTTGATTAATCTTCTTTGGTTGGATAAGTGTTGTGTGGGTGAACCTATGCTAATGTACCGACCTTACTTGGACTAATACATACTTGTAATTATACCCCTTGCAATCATCCACAACTACAATAAAGTAATTAAGATAAAAAACTAACCACAACATTAAACTCTGAGATCCTACACTCCCTTGTGCAAAGGTTTCCTAACGGGGGTTCAGGTTTCTGCACTCCGGCAACCCCACGATTAGTAGCCAAATAGACAATGTATTTCCCTAGACCGATAAATGGTGAAGTATCATGTAGTCGACGTTCACATGACACCACTAGAAGAATAACACCACAACTTAAATATCAAACCATTGAATATTATTTCAACACAATTCCACTACTAACAACATGACTTCTCACATCTACTAAAAAACTAAACGAACTACTCATGAGACATTATATGGATCAAGATCAGGGATGATATAATGATAAGTAACAATCTGAACATAAACAATAGTTCAATGTTTCACTCAAAAGTATCACCTACAAAAGTAATCAACATCGGGAAAGTTTCCCCTAAGAACTATGCAAGATTTAACCCAATTGTTACAGCGGGATTGAGTGATGGTGATGGTGCTAGTCGATATGATGGTGAAGATGATGATGATGATCTCGATGAAGTCTAGCTTGATGATGGTGTTGATGGTGACGATCTCCCCTCTCTAGGAAGAAATTTTCCCGGCAAAATTCTGCCTGCCTGAGAGCTCTTTCTCTCTCTGTAGTTTCAGCCCCACATAGGTGGCGGAATCTTTCTATGGTTGCTCCCCGAGTATTAGGGTTTCGGGAGGATGATATATGCGAAAGGACGACGCCAGAGGTGGCCCAGGGTGGCCACACCACCTGGTGGCGTGGCCCCGGGGGGCCGCGCCAGGGGTGGTGTGGGCCCCCTGTGGCCCATCTCCACTTCCTCTTCTGGAAAAATAGGTACTTCCATATATTTTCTAGAATTTTCTGATCTTCGCGAATATTGCATCTACACACCGCTTTTTCCATCAGAATCCTGACTTCGGCAGTTCATCCTCCAAAAGTCATCCAACATGCAAAATAGATGAAATAACATAAGTATCACCTCTTAATATGAAATATATCAATGAATAGCAACAAATTATGATATAAAATAGTGATGCAAAATGGACGTATCAGTGGCTTGACGCGTCGAGGAGAGTCCTTGCCAAGGATTGCCGTTTGTCTAAATCCATGTGTGTGCTTATCATGCGTAGCATTTGGTTAGAGCGTAATACGCAAGTGTTTGATAGGGATGTCAGTGCAGCCCCGACACTTGCCCACAGCATCGCGGATGAATGGCAAGAGTGGCTAGCTATGCTACCGCCATAGTAGAAGTGGGCCGACGAGAGGTATCGATTAGTTTGTGTGGCTGTGTTGCCGTGTTTCCTGCTCTTCTACGAGTTGTTGCCCCATTGTAATATCTTGCCCACTTAATACAATGACTCGCAGATCTCCTGTGCGTTCTCGAAAAATAATAATAATTTCTAAAAATAGCTCCCAACATCGTCATTTATAAAGTTTATGTATCTCTTATTGTAAACTACCGAAAAGCAGCGGTTCATATAGAGATGAATTCGATCTTGGCTAATGGAATCTCAGAGAACACTGTGTTGTGCTTTTAGCTGGATGCACACTCACAAGGATGGATCCGCTTAGTTGGATTGTAAAGTCGTCAATACGGTTGACCAAATAACGTATAAGGTTTTACTCGGGTTACCTAGAAGAGTAATGGTGATGAACTCAATGCGTTTTCAGGAGGCCGATCTTACAGCACGATACGTAAGATAGTGATCCAACATTTTTTATATCAGAAGCCCCAATTTCTCGGGAGTTAGATATTCTGCCTGCTATAGGCTGAGTTATATCAGAAGACCTAGTTTTACTCGGTTGTCGATCCTTAGAAACACGGAGTAACAGCAGGGACACGGGATGAGGGTGTAAACGTAGGAGAAAGTAAGTTGTATTAAAGTTGATGATTGTGTGCTTAATTAAATCATCTGTCACCCCTCACAACTTATATGTGGCGGCTGGTCTTTCTATACAAGTATAGGAGCCAGGATGCAAATAATATTTCAAACACATATGAATGGATAAGAATTAAAATGAATAAGAAATGGAAACTACTTTCCATCAAACTATCAGTGGTGCTCAATAAGATCATCACGAAGTCAGACATGTGTGGCACTGTGATATGTCGTAAACGTATCTATAATTTTTGATGTTCCATGCTTGTTTAGTATCCACTTTTCTTTTATTTGTCTACACTTTGAGGTATTTTTATTCGTTTTCTGGGACTAACCTATTAACAAGATGCCACAATGTCAGTTGCTTGTTTTTTGTAGTTTTTGGTTCCAGAAAATTCAGAAAATAAATATTCTCGGAATTAGACGGGACAAAAGCCAAAGGTAATATTTCACTGAGGAGAATACGGAGCCAGAAGACGAGACGAAGGAGGGCCACGAGGGGCCCACACCCCCTGGCCGTGCGGCCAGGCCTGGCCCGCGCCTGGGGGCTGTGGCCACCTCGGGCACCCCCTCGGTCTCCTACTTCGCCTATAATAAGCGCCCGATACCAAAACCCTAAGGACCCGATTAGATCTCCACGAAATAGTCCGTAGCCGCCGCCACCATCGTCCCTAGATTGGGGGGATCTGAAGCTCTTCCCAGCACCCTGCCGGAGGGGAGATATCATCCCGGAGGCCTTCTTCATCACCATGCTAGCCTCCGGTATGATGCGTGAGTAGTTCGACCTTGGACTATGGGTCCATAAAGTAGCTAGATGGTTGTTTCTCCTCCTTTGTGCTACCATGTTTAGATCTTTTGACCCGTTCATGATCAAGATCATCTATTTGTAATCATGCATGTTGTGTTTGCGGGGATCCGATGGATATTGAGATTACTATGTTAGATTGATTAATGATTCTATATTATTGATTCTATCATGTCTGTGTTGTTTGAGATCTTGCATGCTCTCTGTTTCTAGTAGCTATCTTGGCCAAGTATATGCTAGTGACTCCAAGAGGGAGTATTTATGCTCGATAGTGGGTTCATGCCTCTATTGAATCTGGGAAGTGACAGAAATATCTAAGGTTGTAGATGTGTTGTTGCTACTAGGGAGAAAACAACGATATTTTGTTCATGGAACAATTGTATTGTTTACTTTACACACATTGCTTAAAGTAGTTATCCGTTTCTTGCAACTTAATACTGGAGGAGGTTCGGATGATAACCTGAAGGTGGATTACTAGTCATAGATGCAGTTGGATGGCAGTCTATGTATATTATTGTAATGCCCAATCAAATCTCATGGGATCATGTATGTCTAGTATTGCATTGTTATACCTTGCTCTGTCATGTCAGTTTCCCCGCTGTAATTTGTTTACCCCGCATGTTATGTTGTTTATCTTAAGGAGAACACCTCTAGTGAACTGTGGACCCCGGTCCAATCTTTACCATTGATACATCTTGCACTTTTACTGTTTTCTTTCTGCAAGCTACCATTACCTTCCACACCATACGTTTAATCCTTTATTTTTAGCAAACCGGTGAGATTGACAACCTCACTGTTTGTGTTGTGTAGGTTTCCAAGTTGTTAGCAACACCTTTGCGTCGTTTCCTTCCTCCTACTGGTTCGATAACCTTGGTTTCTTACTGAGGGAAACTTATTGTTGTACTCATCATACCCTCCTCTTGGGGTTTCCTAACGAAGCTCTACAGTGATCTAAGCTACATCACACTGTCTATCTACCGGTTGGTCTCAAGAAAGTTTGGATCTGGTCGGGGTTTCTTGTTGGTTTCACACGACTACCAACATTATTATACAACAACTTGATACATCCAAACGTATCTACTTTCGCGAACACTTTTGATATTGTTTCTCCTCTAATTTTTGTGATTTGGATACAACTAACACGGACTGACGCTGTTTTCAGCAGAATTGCTTTGGTGTCTAGTTTTTGTGCAGGAAATCAACTTTCAGGAAAAATCCCGGAAAATATCGCAAAACTCCTATTTTACCAGAAGACTCACGAAGCCAGAAGATGAGACTGAGAAGGACCACGAGGGGCCCAGACCACCTGGCCACGCGGGCCAGGCCAGTTCGCGCCTAGGGGTGGTGTGGCCACCTCGAGCACCCCCCGGTCTCCCCCTTCGCCTACATAAGCCCTCTGACCTAAAAATAGAGGGGGGTTCGACGTTTTTCGAGATAGAGTTCCGCTGCGCCGCCACCACCAGAAACCGAGATTGGGAACTAGAAACTCTATTCTGGCACCCTGCCAAGATGGGTAATTGGAGGTGATCATGGCCATCATCATCACCGACGCCTCTCCATCAACCATCCATGTTTCCCCCATCCATGAGTGAGTAATCCCCCGCTGTAGGCTATGGGGATGGTAGGGATTGGATGAGATCTATCATGTAATCGAATAAGATTGTTAGGGCATGGTGCCTAGTATCTTTGTTAGTGCTTTTTCACATTATTGCAACTTGGTATGCTTAGTGCTTGTCACTAGGGCCCGAGTGACATGATCTTAGATCTGAACATGTTATTGATTCATGATGATAGTATTGTTTGTGATCTTATCTGCAAGTTTTTTACACATATCATTGTCCGGAAATAAAGGCCCCGAAGTTCCAGAAATTGGGATAACCGGAGGGGATGGCTGTGATATGAGGATCACGTGTGTTCACGGAGTGATAATGCTTTGCTCCAGTACTCTATTAAAAGGAGTACCTTAATTGCCAGTAGATTCCCTTGAGGCCCCGCTGCAACAGGCTGGCAGGACAAAAGATGTTGTGCAAGTTCGCATTGCGAGCACGTATGACTATATATGGAACGCATGCCTATGATTACTTAGTACTTGGATGCTTTATCTTATTTATCTGCAAATGCCCTAGATCTTGAGATTACATGAATAGTCTTGTCCATGCAACGCCCGTCCATCCATACCTATGCCTACCGCACTCAAATCCTGTTGTTTGCTACTGTTGCTACTATTGCCTTTGTTTTACTACTGTTGTTACTTTGCTATTGCTACTCATAAACTACTGTGAGAAAGACTATTTCCAGGTGCAGCTGAATTGACAACTCAGTTGTTAAGGCTTATAAATATTCTTTGGCTCCCCTTGTGTCGAATCTATAAATTGGGTTATACTACCCTCGAAGATTGTTCCGATCCCCTATACTTGTGGGTCATCAAGACTATTTCTGGCGCTGTTGCCGGGGAGCATAGCTTTATTTGTAAGTTCACTTGGTATTATTATTGTTCGCTGCTATCCTTTTCATCATGGGAAAGTGTCGTGATGGAAAATTTCCTATTCTACCATCCTCTACAAGAAGAGGTACAGTTCTAAACACCTCTGATGCTCTTAATTTACCATCTGTTATAAGCAAGCTTGTTACACCACCACCACATACACATGCTACACACTGCTACTACTGTTGAATCTGAAATTGCTTTTGATGCTCATGATGTTACTTCTACTGTGCTTGATGAGAGTGGTTCATTAGGTCCTTTCCTAGATGCTACAATTGCTAGAACTATATTGGGAAACACTGAAACTCCTAGTGAAGACACTATTACACCTGTTAGCTCACCTGAGTCTAGAGAGAGTTATGATATTAATAATGGTTATATTGAAATGACTGATGAATTTATTGAAGAATATCGAAACACACGTGGTGCTAGTGCTATTAGGAGTCTTCTTGAGAAATGTACTATTATACCTAAACTGTTCCCTGATGCTAAGTTTGCCACATCTCCCATAAACATTAAAGATAAAGATTATGATTTCTCTCTTGATTTATCCTATATAAACATTGTTGAGAAAGAACCTTTTTGTGGGACCGAGAATGAAAGGGCTGTGGTACATATGACTGAGCTTTCTACTATGAGTGCCTTATTCTCTGATGATGTTAAGATGCGCACCTACTTTGTTGCTAAAATTTTCCCTTTTTCACTAAAAGGAGAAGCTAAAGCTTGGTTTAATAATTTACCTCCTAGATCCATTGATAGCCCTGATTGCTTGATTGCTACTTTCTTTCAGAAATATTTCCATACTAGTTCTAGACATGCTGTTTTGCAAAACCTTTTTGATTTTAAACAAGGAAGAGGAGAAATTGCTTGAGTCATGGACAAGGTTTTGTGCCTTGATTCATGCACATCCTGGATGTCCATTAGCTAAAAATGAGCTTCTTGATATATATTATAATGGACTAACTAATGAATCTAGGACATACTTGGATAGTTTTGCTGATTGTGTTTTCTGGAAAAGAACTCCTAAATAAGCTGAGGAATTAATGGCTAAAATAAGCAAGAATTATGATGATTGGACTACAACTGAGCCAATTACAGCTGAGCCAACTACACCTAAACCAATTGTGTCTGAACCAACCCACACACCAACACCAAAGAAGAGGGGAGTGATTGAATTAAATGATGAAGTGATGAAAGAATCTAAGAAATGTCTTAAGGAGAAGGGTATTAGATCTGAAGATGTGAAGAATTTACCTCCTATAGAAGAATTATGTAAGCCAATTTCCCATTCATCCACTATTGAGGTACACTCTCTCCAACATTTTGATGAAGGTGATATTCCTTATGGTAAACCTCTTGATCAATGCTTAGAGGAACTTGTTACTTTTATTGTTAAGAAAGGTAATTTTAGTAAACAAGTTCGGAATCATTTATTGGAAAACTCTAGAGCTATTAATGAGTTGAAATATATTGAGGAAAGAACTTATAATGATGTTAAAATGCTTGTTAAACACTTCCAAATGGTTCAAACTCAAATTGATCAACTTGCTAAAGTGCAAAAATATATGCTAGTTAATGTTTCTGGAGATAAACATTCTTATGCAATTAGAACTAGGAGTGGTGCTACCACTTAGGATCCTCTATATCCTGAGGGACATCCTAAAAGAATTGAGCAGGATTCTCAACAAGCTAAAAATATTGGTACTTCTTCTAATAGAAAGAAAAAGAAACATAAAATAGTTGTAGAATCCTCTCAACCTACTATAGATCCAAATAGTAGATCTGTCTCTGATGCTAAAACTAAAAATGGTAATGATAAAAATGATGCTCCTGATAAGGAAGAAATTGAAGAGGAACCTGAGAGGCACACTAAGAACACTAGGTACACTAAGGTAGATTTTGTTGCTAATAAACATGGTAGTGAAAGAGAACCTTGGGTTCAAAAACGAATGCCTTTCCCTGATAAGAAACACAAGTCAAAGGAGGAAGAACATTATAACAAGTTTTGTGAGTGGATGAAACCTTTATTTTTGCAAATTCGTTTGACTAATGCTATTAAGTTGCCTCCTTATTCAAAGTATATGAAGGATATTGTCTCTAATAAAAGGAAGATTCCTAATGAGGAAATTTATACTTTGCTTGCTAATTATTCCTTCAATGGTAAGGTTCCAAAGAAACTTGGGGATCTAGGTATTCCAACTATTCCTTGCTCTATTAAAAATAATTATGTTAGAACTACTTTGTGTGATTTGGGAGCTGGAGTTAGTGTTATGCCTTTTTCTCTCTACAAGAGACTTTAACTAGAAAAATTGATACCAACTGATATATCTTTGCAAATGGTTGATAAGTCTACTACTATTCCTGTTGGTATATGTGAGGATGTTCCTGTTCAAGTGGCTCATAATTGCTTGGTATTAACTGATTTTTTTGTGCTTGAGATGCCTAAAGATGATAATATGTCTATTATTCTTGGGAGACCTTTTCTTAATACTACAGGTGATGTTATGAATTGTAATCAAGGAAAAGTAACTTTTAATATTAATGACAAAGAGCATACGGTTTATTTCCCGAAGAAGATTGATAATAGTTATGGCCTTAATTCAATTGAAAATATTGAGGGTATCAAAGTTGGAGAAATATATTGTCCCATTCCACAAGAAAATTTTGAAACTATTATGATTGGGACTATTGCTATCAAGATTGAGGTAACATAATCATTTAGTGAAATGCACAGTTTTGTTTCATATAAAATTGTTTTGGTAACAAGACTTGATCAACCTTGTTAACAAAAGGATTTTAATGGACAAAACAATGTTTTCACAATGATTATCCTTGCTTAATTTTATTTTTCTTCATTCCAATCTTTGCTTTTCGTCTTGTTTGTCTTAGTTTTGCTAGTTGTTGGTTTTTAGAGTGTCTTAGAACTTATGTAGTTTAAGTTTTGCTTTGCTTTTGCGTCTTTCAAAAATCTTTTTCTGTGAGAAAATCAATTTTCATAGCCTGAAAATTGCCAAAAATAAAGTTTCCAGAAAATTCATATTAAATTTTTTCGTGAAAAAGGTGCAGAGTGGTACCTGGAGTGACCCAGGGGGACCCACCAGGTAGGCACACCCCCTGGTGGCGCGGCCAGACCAGGGGTGCGCCTGGCCCTGGTGTGGGCCACCCCAAGCCCTCCACTTGGTCTCCTTCCTTCCACTTCTTTATCTCTTCCGAAAAACACCGAAAAACTTTGCATAGCTCGAGTTCCTGCTGCTCTTGCTCCCAATTTTCGATCTCCTTGCTCAGCCCATCTTTGCTGCTGATTTTTGGAGGGATTGCTCTCCGGTATGTGTCTCCTCCGCTTGTCCAATTAGATTTTTGATTGGTGGATTATATCTTGAGTATTTTGATAATGTAGGTGATAGGTTATGTGAGCTTGCATGCTTGTTCTATGCTTAGAAATTTAATTTTGATGCATGTTTAGCCCTCTAGCAAGTTCCTATAGTAGTTCCCCATCATTCATTAACTTGGAAATCACTTGGTTTGATGTTTGTCTAAAAATTTCAGAAAAGAAGATGAGTGATTACCAGCTGAATCAACATGAATTGAGGGTACCGGAGATTATGAAAGTCCACCGCGAGGAGGAAGTTTTCTCTTCCATTTATCCATGCCCAGAATTCATGAGAGCTGCAGGGATATTTCAGGATTTCCAAACTCTAATTCTAATGCAGGGTTGGAGCATTTTGTTGGAGAAGAACCTTACCAATATGTGAAACTAACTATGTCTGTGGTGCAGGATTTTTGATTTAGTTGGTCCTTGCCTAACCCCATGGTTCACTACAAAATTTACAATATTGTTGTCAACCTCCCTTTTGATGATTTTTGTGCAGCTATCAGAGTGCCACAGTGGGGTTCATGTGAGAATATTAGAGATAGGCCTACACCACTCATGGACTTATATGCGGAGATTTGCCAAGGATGCAGCTTCTCAAAGGAGAGTGGTAAAATTCAGAATATTCATCTCCCATCTATTCGTTATTTTTCCTGTTTCATTTCCAAGTGTGTTCTTGCTAGGAAGAATGCTAGTAAGCTATCTTCATTTGATCAAGCTTTTATCTCAGCTGCTTTGAAAAGGAATAGAACTTATAACTTGGGTGCTTTGATAGCCTTCCGTCTTGCTGCTAATCGCAAGAAATGTGGAATTTGTGGAGGTCTTATTTCCTCTCGTTTATTAGCTTTGCATGGTTTAGCGCCTCATCATTCATACTTTCAGTTTCCCATAGAGAGGCCAGATCTCAATTCCATGATACAGCATAAATTTGTTTCTTCTTGGTCTGGTCTAAGCGAGTTATCTTATGAAATAACCTTTCTCAAGAGTGGTCGGAGAGGGGGTAAGTCTAAGAAAGTAGTCCCTTTTCCTGCACCTGCTTTGTTTAACTTTGATACTAGGAAAGGATGGTCAATCACAGAAGAAGAACTCGACACATACATGGCGGAGTTCTCCCAGCAAGAGGAGAATGTTGGAGAGGATGCCGAAGATAACTCGGTTCAGCCCTCCAATATGGGGGAGTCTTCATACCAGCAGCCCTCTTATGATTAGGGCGCTTCTTCTTCTTCATCGCGAGGGCCTGATTATGATCATTCCTATGATGATCCACCATCTTGGGGTTACTACCCGCGTTTTTATTGATCTCCACTTAGGCCAAAAGTCTAAGCTTGGGGGGGAGGTATACCGACATCACACTCATCTATATATCATGTTTTGTCGATACTTTGTATATCCATGTTTCGCTTTCTTTTTAGTTTTCGTTTCTGCTTTCCAAAACACAAAAAGACCAAAAATATTTTTGTTGTTTCTCTTTGTTTGTTTCTTTGTCTTTTAGCTTTGGTTTACTTTAAGAAAAATCCAAAAATATTTTGCTTTGTTTGCTCTTGCTTTCAGTGCTTTCTTTAAAAAAAATCAACGCAAAAATATTTGTTATTCTTCTCTGGTTTTGTGAAGTTTGTTGCAGGGTTCAGCGGTCCTCGGTGACTCCTTTGGAGTTTGGTTTATGTTATTATTCAAGTCACACAAGTTAAAGGTAATAATGATGATTTATGACAACTCTAGGTGTGGTAAGAGGCTGGTAATGAACTCTATTTGTTTTCACTTTTATACATATACTCATCATTATGGGCATGCTTAGTTTGTTCATGTAAGGTGTATGTTATTTATTGGATGCTTAGTAATTCTTGCTCTCTTATGATTAGCTCCAACTTGTTAATAGTTTGTAGCATGTTATATGAATGTTTGCTTGCATTGTTCTATTCATAACTTGGTATGACATTGTGGTATCCTCCTCTGAATGCTTCATTTGAATCAACTTGGCACATGATCACGCATGCATATGACTGAACGAAAGTCAGTTAAGCCTCGATGATTTATTTTGCCCCAGAGTTCTTGTATCATTTTTATGCCATAATTAATTTTGTTTTGTTGCAACCATGATTATGACAGTTATTGCTCTCTCATTTGTCGCTCCCTTTCTATTGCTAGCCTTCACTTGCACTGAGTATGAGCTCTACTCGTGTTTCCAACTCTCCAAAACCAAAACTTTCAAAAGTGTCCACCATATCTACCTACTAGAATCATTGCTATTCCGTGCATATTTATTATGCCTCATTTTCTTCCAAATAAAATGTTTGCTTGTTATGAGAAAGTCAGTTAGTAAAGCTCTCACGAACTTGATGGCACACTTTATTTTCTTGCACTTAATAAACTTGAACCATTGTGACTATCCATTAAAGTTATATGCTTGCAAATTTTAGGCTGGGAGTTAGCAGAACCTTGTTGTCACGGGGAACGCTTTCAACACAAGTAAATATTATCCAGTTGATATCATGCTCTTTTGTTTACGGATGTCGGCAGTGTGAAATAAAAGGGTAGCTTGTAAGTCCATGGAGTTATGTATATGTGTTAGAGAAACGCCTGGGCCGCTAGCCTAAGCCATGATTAATCGTGGTGGAAACTTGCAGCATAACCATAGTGAGAAATCTATGAAGCATCCTCAGAAAAAAATATATAGAAAAAAGAGAAGAGAAAAATTATGCACCATGCTTATGGTAAATAAAAGGATCGCTAAGATGCTCACTGTTTGTTGCCTTGTCATTTTGATATGGGATAGCTCATGTATCATGGGGCAAGGGATACCCCGTTGGCGGTTCTCTATGATACGCATGTACTTACAATGACAGGAACTTACCGGTAACTAGAGTTGAGTAGCATGAGGAACGGCCCTCGTACTCAAGGGACATGAGATTTCTCGTTTATGATCTGTCAAGCATATAACTCATATTGGACCTCACTTCAAACTTAACCACTTAAAGATGCCTATGATAGGGGCAATGAGAGCTCAAAGCTAATGAGTACCATACTTTCAGCATTTGGAAGCCTTTCAAACTTTTCAAAACCTTTTCACTTCTTTGTTGAATCACCACTTATTCTATGAGCATTTTCTTGATAGCATAGTTGTCATTCTTATTGTAATGTGCTTGTCTCAAAACTTGGCTAATTGTGACATAACTTTGATGCTTGTATCTTTGACATCTTTACTTCTAGTATTCACTTGAACTTCAGAGGTGCCTTGGCATTTATGTTTTGCTCCACAATCAAAGGAAAGTGAGATACCACTTTATCATACCTTCTTATGAGCATTACAATGTTGCTTATGCTTATGTTTCATGCTACTTATTATTATTGTGTTGGAATCTCTTCATAGCTTGCATGACTACTGAGTAGACTTAGGTGCATACTCCTTTATGAATTACCTACGTATCTACTCATGTGCTGAGAATATATACATCATATGAAGCAAATGTGTTCGTGAAAGTTTCTTTTATCGCACTTAGTTTTCAACTAAATTGCTTGAGGACAAGCAATAAGCTAAGCTTGGGGGAGTTGATACGTCCAAAACGTATCTACTTTCCTGAACACTTTTTTTTATTGTTTCTCCTCTAATTTGTGTGATTTGGATACAACTAACATGGACTGACACTGTTTTCAGCAGAATTGCTTTGGTGTCTAGTTTTTGTGAAGGAAATCAACTTTCAAGAAAAATCCCGGAAAATATCGCAAAACTTCTATTTTACCAGAAGACTCATGGAGCCAGAAGACGAGACGAAGAAGGGCCACGAGGGGACCACACCACCTGGCCACGCCTGGGGGTGGTGTAGCCACCTCGGGAACCCCCTCGGTCTCCCCCTTCGCCTACATAAGCCCTCTGACCTAAAAATATAGGGGGGGGTCGACGTTTTTCCGATAGAGTTCCGCTGCGCCGCCACCACCAGAAACCTAGATTCAGAACCAGAAACTCCGTTCTGGCACCTTACCAGGACAGGGAATTGGAGGGGATCATCGCCATCATCATCACCGACGCCTCTCCATCAACCATCCATGTTTCCCCCATCCATGAGTGACTACTCCCCTGCTGTAGGCTATGGGGATGGTAGGGATTGGATGAGATCTATCATGTAATCTAACAAGATTGTTAGGGCATGGTGCGTAGTATTTTTGTTTAGTACTTTTTGACATTGTTGCAACTTGTTATGCTTAATGATTGACACTAGGGCCTGAGTGCCATGATCTCAGATCTGAACATGTTATTGATTCATGATGATAGTATTGTTTGTGATGTTATCTGCAAGTTGTTTACACATATCATTGTCCGGAACCAAAGGCCCCAAAGTGACAGAAATTGAGATAACCGGAGGGAATGGCTGTGATATGAGGATCACGTGTGTTCACGGAGTGGTAATGCTTTGCTCCGGTACTCTATTAAAAGGAGTACCGTAATTTCCAATAGATTCCCTTGAGGCCCCGCTTCAACGGGCTAGCATGACAAAAGATGTTGTGCAAGTTCTCATTGTGAGCACGTATGACTATATATGGAATACATGCATATGATTATTTAGTACTTGGATGCTTTATCTTATTTATCTGCAAATTCCCTATATCTTGATATTACATGAATAGTCTTGTCCATGCAAGGTCCGTCCATCCATCCCTATGCCTACCGCACTTAAATCATGTTGTTTGCTACTATTGTTATTATTGCCTTTGTTTTACTGCTGTTGTTACTTTGCTATTGCTACTACAAAACGGTTGCTACTGATAAACTACTGTGAGCAAGACTATTTTCAGGTGCAGCTGAATTGACAACTCAGTTGTTAAGGGTTGTAACAGTGCCAAAATCATGTTTAGTATCTACTTTATTATTGCAAGGTCCGTCCATCCATCCCTATTGCAAGGTCCGTCCATCCATCCACAGAAATCATGTTTAGTATCTACTTTATAACCTACTAACAAGTTGCAACAGTGCCAGATGCATGTTTTCTACTGTTTTTGGTTTCAGAAAAGTTAGTAAAGAAATATTCTCGGAATTGGACAGGACAAATGACAGTCAATTACTTTCTGTGGGGAACAAGAAGTCCAGAGGGGAGCCGGAGGGGCCAGCCAGAGGGGCCACACCCCCAGGCGTGGCCATAGGTGGGCCCGTGCCATGCTAGGGTTTGGTGGCCCTGGCCGCCTCCTCGGCCTCCCCCTTCGCCTATAAGAAGCCCCCGATGTAGAAACCCTGAGTACCCGATCAAAAATCCACGAAACCGTCTATAGCCGCCGCCACCATTGTCCCTAGATCGGGGGGATCTGAAGTTCTTCCCGGCATCCTGTCGGAGGGGCGATCATCCCGGAGGCCTTCTCTCCGGTATGAAGCGTGAGTAGTTCCACCTTGGACTATGGGTCCATGTAGTAGCTAGATGGTTATATCTCCTCCTTGTGCTTTCATGTATAGATCTTGTGAGCTCTGTTCATGATCAAGATCTAATCTATTTGTAATCATGCATGTTGTGTTTGCGAGGATCCGATAGATATTGAGATTATTATGTTGGTTTGATTAATGTTTTTGTCTTTATGATTCTATCATGTCTGTGTTGTTTGTGATCTTGCATGCTCTCCGTTGTTAGTAGCTATCTTAGCCAAGTAGTTACTAGTGACTCCAAGAGGGAGTATTTATGCTCGATAGTGGGTTCATGCCTCTAGTTTCCAAGGGAAGTGACAATAATCTCTTCGGTTGAGATGTGTTGTTGCTACTTGGGAGAAAACAACGGTCTTGTTCATGGAACATGTGGACTATTTACCTTACACACTTTTCTTAAAGCAGTTGTCTGTTGCTTGCAACTTAATACTGGAGGGGGTTTGGATGATAAACTGAAGGTGGACTTCTAGTCATAGATGTAGTTGGATGGCAGTCTATGTATCTTGTTCTATTGCCCAATCGAATCTCATAGGATCTTTCTGTAATATCCCACCCTTATAAAGGTAAGGATCCCTGTGATTGCAATGCTAGTCCCTGGATCAATTGCTAGCATCCAAAATTTAAGATGAAGTACACAGAAACAAAGGTCATTATTACAACGTCATTCCAGAGATAACATAGTCTTTTACAACTCCATAGCCATAGGCTAGTACAAGAGTTTAAATTAACAATATAAAATAGAAGTCTTCATCTTCATGTGCCACATGCAAGCATGTTGAGTGTAGACTCATAACCCCTAATCATCATCAGAGTAACCTGCAACATCACAAGTTACAGCCACACTGGGTCAATACATTGGATTAGTATTGGCAAGTTATCCTTAGTAGAATATTAACATCTAGTTACTACATGAATTTGGCTAAGTGTAGCTTAGGCTTGTTTTGCTCAAAATAGGTTTTACCTATCAGTTGAAAACACTAAGTTTTTCTTTGACAAATCTTTCCCAAGGAACCACCAATAGAAATTGGTGAACCTTCACCCTTGTTCAACCATAAGTTTTAACTTAGAAATTGGGATGAGGAGATTCTTTATAGCTTCCATGTCTTGATGCTCAAATTGTCCAATACCAGGGACATGGCTAAGTACTTAGATTCTTCCATCTGCAGAGGTTGTGCACTTTCCCCACAAAACTTGATTTTCACCAAGACAGGACCTTTCAGAAGCCTTCCCTTAGACCAAATGGACGCGTTCCAACCTATCATCCCACTACCACCAACTGTCCAAATGGCTAAGTTATTGCAACCTATATGATCCAAGCAGAGCCCATAATGCCATGTGGCTGCACTAGAAGCTTCTTAACATTTGGCATCTCAAATCCCTTTGTTCCTGGGTGGCTTTCCACAAGTGAGATACACAAGGTAAACCATAGAAATGGTCCTTGTGTAACCACTCAACACAAACCATTCTTTCCATTCCACCCAGGTGTTTCATTCACTTAGTTGTTTTATTAAGCAAAAAACATAAGTCAAAGACTTGACAATATTTTCCATAGCATGAATATATTCCACCCTTGGTTGCTATTAGCTAGGCTAAGCATGGCAATAACAAGTATCTTAACTTAGAGGAAATTCTAACATTTCTACCACTACTAGGATTTCCCAAGCATAGCATATAGGTACTTAGCAAAATATTCATGCAAGCCCTATACAAAATATTTCTAATGCATAGACAAAAATATTGGGACATAAATATGAAGCACCACTTGCCTTGGTAGTTGGGGGAGTAACAACAATCTTCACAACCACAATCACTACTAGCACCAAAATCTACACATAAAATGATAGCACCAAAATCACATATAAAAATATACAAGCAAAAATATATGAATGCATGCAAATGCCAAGTGATGAATTTTCTAAAGCAAACAATACAAGTGAAACAGTAATGAATCATAAACAAAACAATTATACACTAAATAAAATTGATTTGGCCCTTAGAACATTTTCCATATAATTTTTATATACAAAATAGGCTTAGAAATGTCTCTGCAAAAACAACCCATTTTACAGATGCAATTTATTAAACAAAGTGCAAAACTGGATATAATTCTTTCTCCTGATTCCAATGATATAAAATTTTCAAAATTTGAACGTGTGGATCAAAAGTTATGAATTTTGCAAGTTTGAACAACTAATAGATCTAATTCCAGATTTTAAATTTAAAACACAAACACGCGGCGTGTTCTGATTGGCTCGTACCGGTTCGGCCAGATCGATCAATGTGGGCCGCACGATCTAAATGAAATCGTATGGGCCAGATCTATTCGTACCCCTTTGATAAGTGATCTAGTCCTATGCGCTAGATCTAGATCCAACGGCTGCCAAGCATGCGACCAAGGTTGGGCGGTGCAAATGGATGCTGGCGGTGGCGCTACTGGCAACGGCGTTCCGACGATTCCAGAGGGGGCTAGGGGCAGTGGCGGTGCGTACCAGCGTCGCAAGATTGCGAGGAAGCTCAAGATGCTGCTGGCGTGGACAGGGGCGAGATGTTGTGGCTGTGGGAGCTCGTCGGAGTTGAGGACAGCGTCGGGTGCACGGTGACGAAGACATTGGCGACGCTCTAGATCACTCTAGCACAAACCAGGTGTATCAGGAGGTGCGCAAGGCCACGGTAAACACTACAGGGTCAAGGAGAAGACAAGGGGCAGTCGGGTTTTACCTCAATCGCTCGTCGGAGTCGAGCGGCAGTTCTGACGTTTGCGGGCGTGAACGGGGACGGCAATCTGGGTCACGAGAAGGAAAACAAATGGCATCAGGAGACACATAAGAACATGCTGGTCACGCTCGTTTGAAGCAGAGGCAGAGGGGCGCTCGGAACTCACCGTAATCGCACGTCGGAGGTTGTCGGTACCACGGTGGTTTGAGCTCGAATGCGAGCAGCCTGGTGGCGGAGTGAGCGAGGAAAGTGAGGGGAAAGAAGTGGGGCGGAGAGGGGGTTTTGTAGCCAGAGAGGGGGCAAGAATTATGTGCTGATTCAATGGGATTTAAGCGGGGTTTAAACGCGACGTCACTGCGCGGTGGTAACGGCGGAGCGGGTCATCGCGCGGTGATTGAGGACGATGATGACATGGCAAGGTGGGTCCAAGGCGTCAGCGGGTGGGTGCGTGCGGCTGCGGTGAAAAACAGAGGGAGAAGGGAAATCCCGGGTGGGCTGGTTCTGTTGTTGGGCCGAATTGCTACGCCAGCCCATTTCCATTTCTTTTGTCTTTTTCTATTTCTATTTTGATTTTCAAGAACCAAATTCAAATGAGTTTCAAATAAGTTTGAATTCAAACTACTTCTAGATTTTTGTAAAGTGAAACTAGTACACAATTGGTTACTGAACAATGTTGTACACTTGAAAATGCATTGGCACAATGGAATTTGAAAATAAATAATGCCTTTATCATTTGCTTATTAAAGACATAAAAATGATTTTAAATTTATACTTTGTTTTGAAATCTTTCTCCAAGCTTTGGAAAACATCAATCAACTATAGGATCAAATATCTTTGGTTTAAAACAAATAATCTCATACTAGAGAGTAGCATTGGGCCAATGCCTTGCTTACATAAAATAATGTACATTCAAATGCTTCTGTTTTGAAATGACATTGAAAATAATCCTAAAATTATTATGAATGCATGGATGATATGCAAACTTTGAAATCATGATTTTTGGGATGTTACAAATCTAACCCACTTAAGGTGAATCTCGCCCTCGAGATTCGGATTGGCTAGCAAATAGGTGAGGGTGGTCTTTCCGAAGGTCATCTTCTCTTTCCCATGTTGCTTCTTCTTGGGAATGATGGTTCCACTGTACTTTGCAGAATTTGATAGTCTTTGTCCGAGTAACTCTTTCTGCAGTCTCCAGAATTTTGATAGGCTTTTCCTCATAGGTGAGACCACTTTCCAATTGGACCTCCTCCAAAGGTATAGTATCCTTTAAAGAAATCTCTTCCATCTCTGGATGGCATTTCTTTAGCTGACTCACATGAAACACATTATGAATGGCAGACAATGACTCTGGCAATTCAATCTCATAAGCTACTTCTCCTTTACGACTCATAATCTTGAATGGTCCAACATATCTTGGGGCCAATTTTCCTTTGACTCCGAATCTCTTCACTCCATGAATTGGTGACACTCTAAGATAATCTCTATCACCCACCTCATAGGTGACTTCTCTACGCTTTTAATCTATCCTTTACTAGCTTGACTTTCTCTTTAGCCTCTTTGATTAGTTCTGGTCCGAACAAGTTTCTTTCTCCCACACCATTCCATAGTAATGGGGTAGTACACTTCCTTCCATAGAGAAACTCAAACGGTGTCATCTCAATACTGGCTTGATAGCTGTTGTTATAAGAGAGTTCTGCGTAAGGCAGACTTTCATCCCAACTAGCTCCATAGTCCAGGGCACATGCCCTCAACATATCCTCTAGAATCTGGTTGGTCCTTTCTGTCTGTCCATCGGTATGGGGATGAAAAGCAGTACTGAATTCCAATCTCGTTCCCAATGATTCATGTAGTTGCCTCCAAAAATGAGAAGTGAATTGGGTTCCCCTATCAGACACAATACTCTTGGGTACTCCATGTAGACACACAATCCTATTCATATAGATCTTGGCCAACTTAGCACTTGTATAGGTTGTCTTCACGGGTACGAAATGAGCCACTTTAGTGAGGCGATCCACTACTGCCCAAATAGAATCATATCCTGACCTGGTCCTTGGCAATCCGGTGATGAAATCCATGCCAATCTTGTCCCACTTCCAATCAGGAATAGGTAGTGGTTGTAGCAATCCTGCTGGTTTCTGATGTTCCGCTTTCACTCTACTACATACATCACACAAAGCAATATGTTCAGCGATGTCCTTCTTGAGATTATTCCACCAAAATCTTTCCTTCATATCCATGTACATTTTGGTGTTACCCGGATGAATGGAATATGGTGAGTTGTGTGCTTCTTGTAAAATCAGTTTCCGAAGCTCCGGATCTTGCGGAACGCAGATACATTTTCCATACCATAAAGTACCATGTTCGTCTTCATGGAATCCTTTGGCTTTTCCTTTGCCAATCTTTTCTTTAATCTCTTCAATTTCCTTGTCCGTATTTTTGGCTTCCTTGATTTTGTCCAACAAGGTGGGTTGAAATCCAATGACATGAGATGTCCTTCAGGCACAATCTCTAATCTGTGGTCTCTAAATTGGGCACACAGATCATCTGGTAACTCTCCCGTAGTAAGGCCATTCACAAATACCTTATGGCATAGTGCATCCGCTACATGTAACACCACGGTTCTGAAAAGACCGTAGCTTCTATGTGACATGCCAATCCCTGGATCGGTTCATTGGCTCACAATAGAATAAGATGAATAACATAGCAAAATATCCGTGTATCATAAATAACGAAGATCCAAAGTATCATTATTACAATAAAAGCTTAGCTCAAGGCTAGCTCAATGTTATTCAAGTAGCAACACAAATATGGTAAATCCTCCATTCTTCAAATTGACCACAAGTGCATAAGTGCCGAGTGGAGTACCGTGGCCTAAATCGATTACTCAGAATCGGAATATCCAGCAACATGAAACGTAGCAGCCCCGAAGGGTCAATACATGGAATGTATGGGAAGTAGAGCTATTAAAGGAGACAATAGTGCTAACATCTACATGCATATTTGGCAAGTGGAGCTGTGGCTAGTTTGCATTTGCAAAACCTTTGTCCTACTTTCATAAACATTTTTTGATTTTCTTTGAAAAGATCCCAATTAAGTTAACCCAACAACATTAAAGAAATTATGAAATTGGAATGAGCGAGAAACATGTCATGGAATCAATACCAAGCAACTCAGATGTCCATAACCGGGAACACGGCTAATCGATTAGATTATACACCCTGCAGGGGTTAATACACTTTACCCATTTGACTTGGCCAGCCCAGCTCGTACCATCACTCTCATTTTCGGTGATGATAGGGAGAAGTCCAAGAAGAGACCATTCGGGAATTAGCTCTCCAATCCCGACGCGCACCGGTCCAACCTACCAAAATTCTACATCTCTGGATACGCGGGTTCGAGTTATCACAACCTACTGAGTCCAACCAACCGCCCATTTCATTATTGTCACATGGTTGTACACGTAGCTACAAAATAAAGAAGCCAATCATTTTCTCTTGATACCTGGGTGCCTTTCCGCAATGATACCACCAAAAATTATCAATCCCATCACACCCAGGAGATTCATTGATTAGGTTGTTTTAGTTTTCACAAACCAACACATTTAGAAACAACTTTCAGTGATGTAACCCAGCCCTCGTTCATCATAGCATGGCTAAGCACATCTACCAACGGTGGTTCATCTACAGGGAAAGCCCTACCACATAATAGGTCATAGCATAGCGATAGCAATATCCTACACATGCATCTACAAAATACACGACAATGCATTGAAAATAGTAGGACAACATCATGAACAAGGTAGCATATGCTTGCCTTGGCTGTAGCGGTCGGAAGAACAATCCACACACGAGCAAGCGTTGCACTCGTCACAATCTACACGATACAGTTGCAATCATAAACAAACCATCCACAATCATATGCAAACAAAAATGATGCAAGATGCATGCATGACAAGTGGAATAACGCTACAACAGCATCACATAATATTATTCAGTATAACTACTGTATGCATGCATGGAAATTGTTTTGAGTGCAAAGAAAACGAGGCAAGCAATTTATAATGCTCAATAATAGAGCTAGAAACTAAATAATTCGCCACTGCTAACATACTATTTGTAAAATCTTGAAAATTTCTACAGTGTAGGCAACTCATAAAGTAATCAGTACCAATTGGAATATCTCAAAAAGGATTTATATAACTCCCTGAGTAATTAAAATACTATAGTAAGCCTTTAAATAGATTCTACAAAAACAATTACTTTAAGCCTAACTTTTTAATTCACTATGAGATTCTCCTTGTCCTACTGATTCCAGGGACATCTTATTTGCAATTTTTGGAGTTACATAACTTATTCTACGAATTTATTACTCTAAAAAGGGCATTAAGTCATTTAATTATTCTGGACAAAACCTTGCTGTAAAAGTCTAAAACAATGGTACAACAAGATTCTACACGAGACACTGATTCTACACATATTTTATTTGCAATTTTTGGCCCAGTAGATCTAAAGAGATGGATTTTACAAGTTTTAGTTAATTTCTGCCATTTAAATCAATTTAAAAACACACAGTCAAAGGTTGACTGGTTGACCGCGCTGACGTGGCGCTCTGACCGGTCAGTGGTCAGAGGGTTGGGTCAACGGTCCATCTGGACCGTTGGTTTCAGATCGAGCGGCAGAGGCAAGGCGGCGAGGGGGGCTCACCGGTGGCGGCGGCGGCGAGGTCGGGCGTCGGCGGCGGCGGGTGGCACGACGATGTCGGGGGCGATGGGGCGGACCTCCTCGTGGCGGCGGCACGGGTCGGCGAGCGCGCAGGCAGCGGCAGTCGGCAGCTGGAGTGGCGAGAGGCGTCGGTGGTGGCGGCGGCGGCTCGCGGTGTCGGTCCTGTGGGGAAGAGAGGGAGAAGGTGGGTCAACGCGAGGCGACGGCGGCTCCAGCGGGCGAGCGGGGCGAGGGGGGTCGCGGGGGGCGGCGACGTCGACTTACCGCTTCAAGGCAGCGGCGGCGGCGGTGGCGTACTCCGGCGAGAAATCGCCGGAGATTAGAGGCGTCTTAGGAGATGGCTTTTGGGGGATTTCGAAGAGGGGAACCTAGGGATTAAGAGGGGGCAACAAAAAACTCGGGGTCGGTTCGGATTTGACGGGAAAATCTCACGAAATCGTGCCAGTTCATTGAGTCTGTGAAGAACACGGTCGGGGAAGGCGCTGATGGGTAGGGCCCACATGGCAGCGGCACAGGGGAGAGTGGGCGACACTTAGTGCGCGCCGAGCGGGCGCGCTGCTGTTGCTGGCTGCTGCGCCGCTGCAGCGGCTGGGCCTAGGCCGCGGCAGGCCGCTGGCTCGACTGGGCCGGCTGGCTGGCGCGCTGCCCCTTTTTTTTTCTTTTCCTTTCCTTTTCTTTTTCCCAGACAATTTTCCTTAACTGAAATTTGACAGAACTGTCTAGATCTTAGTCAAAAAAATTCAGATTTGCATATCTTTTGCTATGGAGCTCCGAATCGAGTGAATCAAAGTGCTACGGATTCGTGGCGGAACCCTCTATGCACCTGAGCCATCCATACACCCAAAATATATAGTTTTTGAAAGAGGCATGGTAAACCAAGCGTCCAAGTGTAGGTGTCAAAATGCAAATGCAGGTGGTGTGTTTTGCCAAAATCCTTTCAAACTGAAATTTTGCAAGGATGATCATGATGCAATGCCATGAATGTTATGCAACACCAAATCTAAAATTTGGGATGTGAAAAGACTAACCCCCTTAAGATGAATCTCGTCCCCGAGATTCGGCGTGGCTAGCAAATAGGTGTGGGTGGTCCTCCCGGATGTCATCCTCACGCTCCCAAGTGGCTTCCTCTTTGGTGTGGTGGCTCCATTGCACCTTGTAGAACCTGATCGTCTTGGTGCAGGTAATCCTCTCTGTTGTTTCCAGTATCTTGACCAGCTTCTCCTCATAGGTCAAGTCATTCTCAAGTTGAACCTCCTCTAGTGGCACAGTGTCTCTCAATGGTGTATCCACCATCTCCGGATGGCACTTCTTCAGCTGGGACACGTGGAACACATTGTGGACAGCGGACAGAGCCTCTGGCAACTCCAACTGATAAGCAACCTCTCCTTTGTGTGCTAAGACCCGATATGGTCCAATAAACCGAGGTGCCATCTTACCCTTGATCCCAAATATCTTAATTCCACACAATGGCGACACTCTGAGGTATGCTCTATCACCTACCTCATACACCACTTCCTTGCGCTTGGCGTCAGCATAGCTCTTCTGCCTTGATTGTGCTACCTTCAGTCTGTCCCTAATCAAGGCGACCTTCTCCTCAGCGTCCTTGATCAAATCAGGTCCAAACAGCTGACGTTCTCCTACTCCATCCCATAGCAATGGTGTCGGCACCGTTTCCCGTATAGTACATCCAACGGTGACGTCTTGATGCTGGTTTGATAGCTGTTGTTGTAGGAAAACTCAGCATACGGCAAATTCCCATCCCAACTAGAGCCATGAGCCAAGGCGCAAGATCTCAGCATATCCTCCAAAATCTGGTTTACCCTCTCGGTCTGTCCATCAGTCTGGGGGTGAAATGCTGTGCTAAACTCCAACCTAGTCCCAAGTGACTTGTGCAGCTGGCGCCAAAAGTGTGAGGTAAATTGGGTGCCTCTATCAGATACAATACTCCTAGGAACTCCATGTAGGCACACAATCCTGTCCATATAAATCTTGGCCAACTTTGCACTCGTGTAGGTCGTCTTCACCAGTATAAAGTGGGCTACCTTGGTCAAATGGTCGACCACTACCCAAATGGAGTCATATCCCGACCTGGTCCTGGGCAATCCTTTGATAAAATCCATTACCACTCTATCCCACTTCCAATCCGGCACGGGCAATGGCTATAGCAGTCCTGTTGGCTTCTAGTGTGCCGCCTTCACTCGGCTACATACATCACATAGGGCAATATGCTCGGCGATGTCTCCCTTCATGTTGTTCCACCAAAATTTGTCCTTTAGATCCATATACATCTTCGTATTGCCCGGATGTATGGAGTACGGCGAGTCATGAGCTTCCTGCAGAATCAACTTCCTTAACTCCAGATCATTGGGAACGCACAAACGATCTCCATACCACAAGGTTCCTTGCTCATCCTCACGGAATTCATTTGCTCGATCCTCCTTCATCTTTTCCTTTACTTCATCCATCTCCTTATCTCCTACTTGAGCCTTCCTGATCCTGTCCTGTAGCGTTGGTTGGACTTCCATTGCTGCCAAATATCCTTCAGACACTACCTCTAGTCTAAGGTCCTTGAACTTCTTGCACAAGTCCTCGGGAAATTCCCCAACGGTCAATCCATTGGCATAGACCTTCCGGCTCAGAGCATCTGCAACTACATTGGCCTTTCCTGGGTGGTATTGCAGATTCATATCATAATCCTTGATAAGTTCCAACCATCTCCTTTGCCTCATGTTCAGTTCCTTCTGTGTAAATATGTATTTCAGGCTCTTGTGGTCGGTGTACACATCACAGTGTTTTCCCATTAGATAGTGCCTCCATACTTTGAGCGCATGAACAACTGATGCTAATTCCAAGTCATGTGTGGGATAATTCCTCTCATGGTGTTTAAGTTGTCGCGAGGCATATGACACCACTCTCCCATCTTGTATCAGCACACTCCCAAGTCCTTGTCGAGAAGCATCACAGTACACTTGGAAATCCTTCTGAAGATCTGGCAAACACAGAACAGGTGCGGTCACTAGTCGACGCTTCAGTTCCTGAAAGCTGGCTTCACACGCATCTGTCCACTCAAACTTCCTCTCCTTCCTCATAAGTTCTGTCATTGGTTTAGCAATCTTAGAGAAGTTTTCAATGAACCTCCTATAATATCCAGCAAGTCCCAAAAAGCTACGAATATCACCCACATTCTTGGGTGCTTCCCACTCAGTTACAGCAGTCACTTTGCTTGGATCAACAGCGACTCCTTCTCCTGACACCACGCGTCCAAGAAATCCAACAGTGTTAAGCCAGAATTCACACTTGTTGAATTTGGCATACAGCTTGTGCTCCCTTAGCTTTTCCATAATCAGTCGCAGATGTTTCTCATGTTCAGCATTATCCTTGGAATATATCAGTATGTCATCAATAAACACAACCACGAACTTGTCCAAGTACTCCATGAATACCTTGTTCATCATGGTCATGAAATATGTCGGAGCATTCGTTAGTCCAAAAGACATAACTGTATACTCATATAAACCATACCTAGTAGTGAAAGCAGTTTTTGGTATGTCCTCCTCCCGGATCTTCAATTCGAAATAACCCGATCGCAGATCAATTTTGCTAAACACCTTCACTCCTTCCAGTTGATCAAACAAATCATTTATGTTCGGAAGGGGGTATTTGTTCTTGATGGTCACTTCATTCAGCGAGCGGTAGTCCACCACTAACCTCTTGCTGCTGTCCTTCTTCTCCACAAACAGAACAGGTGCACCCCATGACGATGAACTAGGCTGAATAAATCCCTTGTCCAACTGCTCCTTTAGCTGTTTCTTCAGTTCCTTCAGCTCATCCACATCCATCTTATATGGTCTCTTGGCTATTGGTCCTGTTCCCGGCATTAGATCGATGAGAAACTCCACATCCCTGTCAGGTGGCATCCCTGGCATCTCTTCCGGAAACACGTCGGGGTAATCCTTAATCACAGGCATAGTATCCATGTTAACCCCCTTAAGAGAATTCAGCTTACACCTTCCCGGTCGCACAGCCGACTTGAACCTAATCCTCTTACCATCTGGGTTTTGAGTGAAACAGCTCGCTGTGCACAATCTATGTGTCCCCCATGCATAGACATCCAATCCATGCCCAGTATTACATCTAGACCTTGTGATTCCAAAACTACCAGATGAGCAATAAAATTGTGTGCTCCAATCCTCACAGTTAAGTCGCGGCATCCCGCGCTAGCTATCATATCCCCTCCAGGTGAACTCACTCTAATAGACCCTTTCAGAGACTCCGTAGGTAACTTATAGTTATCCACAAATGCCCTTGATATGAATGAATGCGATGCACCAGTATCAAAAAGTATAAGTGCAGGGTGAGTGTTGATTGGAAACTTACCAATCACAAGATCAGGCTCATCTGGGATCTCCTCCACATTCATGTGGTTCACTGTGGCCTTCTGGTTGTTGCCTGGCTTCAGTCCCTTGTTCTCCGGACAGTTGTCTACATAATGTCCCTTCTGGACACACTTGAAGCATGTCACCTCACTCAGGTCCTTCTTCACAAAGCTGCGGTCACGGTTGCGGTCATGTCCACTGTGTCCTCCAGAATGGTGAGTGTGTCCTCCCTTGTGGCTGTGGCGGTTGCTCTTGTGGCTATCATGGCGATGTCCATCGCCTCCATGGTTGTGGCGGTCATAGCTTCCATGGTGCCCATGGTCACTCCCTCCATGCTTGGAGTATCCATCATAGGAAGTGCGAGACTTGTGGTGAGAACCAGAGTGGTGATTGCTACTCTTTCTCTTGCGGTTTTCCACCTGCTTGTGCTTCCCTTCCAAGATCCTGGCCTTGTCCATAAGCTCCTGGAAAGTGGGACAGTAAACCACCAGCAGCTGCACTGAAAGCTCATCACTGAGGCCATCCAGGAATCTCTCCCTCCTTTTTGCATCAGTGTCAACATCCTTAGGTGCATAACGAGATAGGTTGTTGAACTCCTCAATATACTCAGCCACGGTGCGGTTGGTTTGGCGCAAATTGCGAAACTCCTTCCTTTTCAGGCTCAGAACTCCTGAAGATACGTGGTTGGTCCTGAAACCTTCCTCAAACATTTCCCAAGTCACAGTGTCCAGCGGGTGGGTGATCTGAAAAGTGTCCCACCACGAAGCGGCTGGTCCCTCCAGTAGGTGAGCGGCAAACCTCACCTTCTCAGCATATGTGCACCCAACAGTTACCAGATACTTGTTGACTGAACGCAACCGGTCGAGAGCAACCATCGGTTCCGTTGTAGTAGAGAATTTCGCTGACCTTAGCCTCAAAAACCTAGTGAGAGCATCTCCTGGGGCTGGTTGTTCCCATTGTTGTTGTTATTCTGAGCCTCCATGAACTGGGTCATAACTTGGGTCAGCTGTGCCTAAGCTGCCATGAGCTGCTCCAACTCAGTGTGTTGACGGCGGGGAGGCATCTGCGGTTCAGCACAGGTAATTTTAGAAAGAAACGATTACGAAAACAGGATTCTACCCATGCATTATGACCAAACAACAACAAAACAATCACAGACAATCTCAAGCAAGCAACACATCAGCAAACAAATGATCCAGCAACATCCCAGGGGTTATCCTAGCAGCATATATCTACTGAAATAGTTTTTAGAAGAGTTGGCAATAGTTATCTACACAATAGATCAACAAAGCATAGAAAACAGGAATCTGCCAGAACAGTCCAGCAGTGTTCACGAATTTTTCTACCTGACTTAAACTCGTCAGGAATTTTTTCTGATTTTTGTGTATACAATAAAGACAGTTTCAAACCAGCCCTATTTTTTCAGATTTTTCCAAGATACCAGTAAAATATTAAAATTCGTGCAGTACTGTTGTGTCAGCAGAAAACTGCAACAGGAATAACTCAGATATTAACCAAACTTGCCATAACTCTTCCATAAAATTTGCACAAATAATCCTTGGATATAGGAGTACACATAGGAGCAACTAAACACTCTTAGACTAACAGTAATTAAGTTTTACATCGATCGATACTAATCCTAAAAATTTTACCTAACGAAGACTAATTGGTGGACTTCTATCTACTTCTTGAAGAGGTTGCGGTAGGTCCTTGCACTCATGCGTTGGCACTTCTGTCCACGAACCAACCATGGCGGCGGAGTATACACCTCTCCTGAGTCATCACTTGAAATCTCAAACTCCACCTCTTCTGGATCCTCCTCTTCTTCTTCATTCTCCGCTGCAGCTGCAACAGCTTCATCTCCTCCACCATCATCGTCTCCATCATCATCATCCTCGTCCTCATCATCATCATCATTCCCACTGTCATCATCATCATCATCATCATTGTTCACACTGTCATCATCATCATCATTGTTGCCATCATCTCCATTGTCATCATCAGAGGGTGGATTCAGCTGTGCTTGGAGAGCGGCAATCTGGGCTGCCATATCTTCAATAGTCTGGTCCCTTTCCTGGACGGTACCTTGCAGCTGTTGTATGGTCTGATTGTTTTCATGCACGGTCCCATTAAGATATGCTATGGTTGCATCCCTGCCTATCAGGGCATTCTTCAGAACATCCACAGCTTCATGCAAGGTGTCTATCTCCTGTCCCTGGACCACCATACCATTGCTGGAAAAATCTGCAATTTCCTTTATCATCATTACTTTCTCAGCTAGAGCTCCATTCTCCCTTTCCATGTCCTCTATGTGCCTCCAACGGGGCGGCATGTTGTTCCTGTCGCCCGGGGTAACCACAATGTTCCCATCTTCATCACGCCTCCCGTAGTCACGGTAGGGTGAATCTGCTAGCAGCAGGTGTCGGACAAGATGGCACTGGCGTGACAGGGCTTCACGCAAGGCCAAGTTTATTCCCAGTCCCCAATTGCAGTATGTCTTGGTGTAGATCAGATGCACAGGGTTTGGCAAGGCGGCATCCCTGAAGATGAAGGTGGTGATCTCCCATGCATCCTCGCCATATCCATAGGTGTACAGCCTCCTTCCCTTGAACATGGGCAGTGGCAATCCCAATGACTGCGAGAGCTGTGCTAATTGTCTTGCAAAGGGCCTTGGTGACTCCATGGTTGCATACTCAGTCCTGATTTCTCCCATCTATCAATTAAGAGAGGAAAGTGTGAGAATAGCATATGATAAGAATTTACGAGAGTGAAAGGCATAAGATGAAAGACAGAGTTAATATAAGCTTTAATAATTCTATGGCTTCCTAATCCAACCTAGGTCACGATCCTACAGTCGACACACGGGCTCTGATACCATCTTCTAACACCACGGTTCTGAAAAGACCGTAGCTTCTATGTGACATGCCAATCCCTGGATCGGTTCATTGGCTCACAATAGAATAAGATCAATAACATAGCAAAATATCCGTGTATCATAAATAACGAAGATCCAGAGTATCATTATTACAATAAAAGCTTAGCTCAAGGCTAGGTCCATGTTATTCAAGTAGCAACACAAATATGGTAAATCCTCCATTCTTCAAATTGCCCACAAGTGAACAAGTGCCGAGTGGAGTACCGTGGCCTAAATCGATTACTCAGAATCGGAATATCCTGCAACATGAAACGTAGCAGCCCCGAAGGGTCAATACATGGAATGTATGGCAAGTAGAGCTATTAAAGGAGAAAATAGTGCTAACATCTACATGCATATTTGGCAAGTGGATCTATGGCTATTTTGCATTGCAAATACCTTTGTCCTACTTTCATAAACAGTTTTTCATTTTCTTTGAAAAGATCCCAATTAAGTTAACCCAACAACATTAAATCAATTATGAAACTGGAATTAGCGAGAAACATGTCATGGAATCAATACCAAGCAACTCAGATGTCCATAACCGGGGACACGGCTAATCGATTAGATTATACACCCTGCAGGGGTTAGTACACTTTACCCATGTGACTTGGCCAGCCCAGCTCGTACCATCACTCTCATTTTGGGTGATGATAGGGAGAAGTCCAAGAAGAGACCGTTCGGGAAGTAGCTCCCCAATCCCGACGCGCACCGTTCCAACCTACCAAAATTCTACATCTCTGGATACGCGGGTTCGAGTTACCACAACCTACTGAGTCCAACAAACCGCCCATTTCATTATTGGCACATGGTTGTACACGTAAGCTACAAAATAAAGAAGCCAATCATTTTCTCTTGATACCTGGGTGCCTTTCCGCAATGATACCACCAAAAATTATCAATCCCATCACACCCAGGAGATTCATTGATTAGGTTGTTTTAGTTTTCACAAACCAACACATTTAGAAACAACTTTCAGTGATGTAACCCAGCCCTCGTTCATCATAGCATGGCTAAGCACATCTACCAACGGTGGTTCATCTACAGGGAAAGCCCTACCATATAATAGGTCATAGCATAACGATAGCAATATCCTACACATGCATCTACAAAATACACGACAATGCATTGAAAATAGTAGGACAACATCATAAACAAGGTAGCATATACTTGCCTTGGCTGTAGCGGTCGGAAGAACAATCCACACACGAGCAAGCATTGCACTCGTCACAATCTACACGATACAGTTGCAATCATAAACAAACCATCCACAATCATATGCAAACAAAAATGATGCAAGATGCATGCATGACAAGTGGAATAACGCTACAGCAGCATCACATAATATTATTCAGTATAACTACTATATGCATGCATGGAAATTGTTTTGAGTGCAAAGAAAACGAGGCAAGCAATTTATAATGCTCAATAATAGAGCTAGAAACTAAATAATTCGCCACTGCTAACATACTATTTGTAAAATCTTGGAAAATTTCTAAAGTGTAGGCAACTCATAAAGTAATCAGTACCAATTGGAATATCCCAAAAACGATTTATATAACTCCCTGAGTAATTAAAATACTACAGTAAGCCTTTAAATAGATTCTGCAAAAACCATTACTGTAAGCCTAACTTTTTAATTCACTATGAGATTCTTCTTGTTCTACTGATTCCAGGGACATCTTATTTGCAATTTTTGGAGTTACAGAACTTATTCTACGAATTTATTACTCTAAAAAGGGCATTAAGTAATTTAATTATTCTGGACAAAACCTTGCTATAAAAGTGTAAAACAATGGTACAGCAAGATTCTACACGAGACACTGATTCTACACATATTTTATTTGCAATTTTTGGCCCAATAGATCTAAAGAGATGGATTTTACAAGTTTTAGTTAATTTCTGCCATTTAAATCAATTTAAAAACACACAGTCAAAGGTTGACTGGTTGACCGCGCTGACGTGGCGCTCTGACCGCTCATCTGGACCGTTGGTTTCAGATCAAGCGGCAGAGGCAAGGCGGCGAGGGGAGGCTCACCGGTGGCGGCGGCGGCGAGGTCGGGCGTCGGCGGCGGCGGTCCTTGGTTGCGGCGGGTGGCACGACGGCGTCGGGGGTGACGGGGCGGACCTCCTCGCGGCGGCGGCGCGGGTCGGCGAGCGCGCAGGCAATGGCGGTCGGTGGCTGGAGTGGCGAGCGGCGTCGGTGGTGGCGGCGGCTCGCGGCGTCGGTCCTGTGGGGAAGAGAGGGAGAAGGTGGGTCAGCGCGAGGCTGCGGCGGCTCCAGCGGGCGAGCGGGGCAAGGGGGTCCCGGGCGGCGGTGACGTCGACTTATCGCGTCAAGGCGGCGGCGGCGGTGGCGTACTCCGGCGAGAAGTCGCTCGAGATTAGAGGCGTCTTAGGAGATGGCTTTTGTGGGATTTCGAAGAGGGGAACCTCGGGATTAAGAGGGGGCAACAAAAAACTCGGGGTCGATTCGTATTTGACGGGAAAATCTCACGAAATCGCGCCAGTTCGTTGAGTCTGTGAAGAACACGGTCGGGGAAGGCGCTGAAGGGCGGGGCCCACATGGCAGCGGCACAGGGGAGAGTGGGCGACGCTTAGTGTGCGCCGCGCGGGCGCGCTGCTGTTGCTGGCTGCTGCGCGGCTGCAGCGGCTGGGCCTAGGCCGCGGCAGGCCGCTGGCTCGACTGGGCCGGCTGGCTGGCGCGCTGCCCCTTTTTTTTCTTTTCCTTTCCTTTTCTTTTTCCCAGACAATTTTCCTTAACTGAAATTTGACAGAACTGTCTAGATCTTATTCAAAAAAATTCAGATTTGCATATCTTTTGCTACGGAGCTCCGAATCGAGTGAACCAAAGTGCTACGGGTTCGTGGCGGAACCCTATATGGACCTGAGCCATCCATACACCCAAAATATATAGTTTTTGGCAGAGGCATGGTAAACCAAGCGTCCAAATGTAGGTGTCAAAATGCAAATGCAGGTGGTGTGTTTTGCCAAAATACTTTCAAACTGAAATTTTGCAAGGATGATCATGATGCAATGCCATGAATGTTATGAAGCACCAAATCTAAAATTTGGGATGTGACACTACAACATTTGCTTTACCGGGGTGGTATTGCAAACTCAAGTCATAGTCCTTGATGAGTTCTAGCCATCTTCTTTGTCTCATGTTGATTTCTTTCTGAGTGAAGATATACTTCAAACTTTTGTGATCTGTGAACACCTCACATCGCTTTCCCAAAAGATAATGTCTCCATTTTTTAAGTGCATGGACAACAGAGGCTAACTCCAAATCATGAGTCGGATAATTTACTTCATGAGTTTTGAGCTGTCTCGAGGCATAAGCCACAACTTTCCCTTCCTGCATTAGAACTGCACCTAATCCATGATGAGATGCATCACAATAAACTTGGAAATCCTTCTCCAAATCAGGCAGGCATAGGACTGGTGCTGTCACTAGTCTCTTCTTCAATTCTTGGAAACTGAGTTCACATCCTTAAGTCCAAGCAAATTTCTTGTCTTTCTTTAGTAACTCCATCATTGGCTTAGCTACCTTGGAGAAATTTTCAATGAATCTTCTGTAGTATCCTGCCAAGCCAAGGAAACTACGAACTTCCTTCACTAACTTAGGAGATTCCCATTCAGTTACAGCTGACACTTTTGCGGGATCAACTGCTACACCATCTCCTTACACAATGTGTCCAAGAAATCCAACTTCATTCAACCAGAATTCACACTTGCTGAATTTGGCATACAGCTTATGCTCTCTAAGCTTCTCAAGTATCAAACACAAATGTCCTTCATGCTCTTCTTTGCTCTTGGAGTAGATCAAAATGTCATCGATGAAAATGACAACAAACTTGTCAAGGAACTCCATGAACACCTTGTTCATCATATTCATGAAGTAAGATGGTGCATTGGTCAATCCAAACGGCATCACGGTGTATTCATACAACCCATACCTACTGGTGAAAGTTGTCTTAGGTATGTCTTGTTCCCTTATCTTAAGCTGAAAATAACCTGACCGGAGATCAATCTTTGAGAACACACAGGCTCCTTCTAGCTGATCAAACAAGTCATTGATTCTGGGCAAAGGATATCTGTTCTTGATAGTCACCTCATTGAGTGAACGATAATCTATGCATAACCTTTGACTTCTATCTTTCTTTTCCACAAACAATACTGGTGCTCCCCAAGATGAAGAACTTGGTTGAATAAATCCTTTCTGCAACTGTTCTCCAAGTTGTTTATTGAGTTCTTTCAATTCATCAACTGACATCTTGTAAGGTCTCTTTGCTATTGGTCCTGATCCTGGCAGCAAGTCAATCAGAAATTCCACATCTCTATTGTCGTGGGAATGGTCACGGCAGATGCTGCAATCGGCAGCGAGTAGTAGAACGAGGGGCAAGGGCGGCCAGCCATCTGCGGTGCGAGATGAGGGCGGAGACACAGGGTTTTACCCAGGTTCGGCCCCCGAAGGGTAAAGACCTACTCCTGCTAGATTGTATTATGGAGGTGGTATAATGGGCGAGCTCGGCGGCTAGGCGGCGAGTCGCTTGGGTATATGATGGAACGTATCTCTACACGCCCTGCAGGGAGGTTTATATAGGCTCACCTCCCCTAGGGTTTACATATCTCAACCGAATCAGTTAAGGCTTCAGTACTCGTTTAACCTAATCCGACTGGGCCTATCTACTCGCCTGGGCCTTCAGCTTCCAGTCGCTTGGATCCTCGCCGGGCTTCGATCCAGTCGCCGTCTTGCAGGCCCACTCGCCAGTTCTTGGGCCAGTCGGAAACGTCCTGCTGGGTATACCCCGGTAGGCACATCCCCATCAGTAGTCCCCGAGGCCGTCGTCGATTAGGCGTAGGTGGCTGCTGGCAGTCGGAGTATACGGCTTCAGAGTAGACATCCAGTCGAATCGTCGGCGGGCTCCTGTATAAAGGAGAAAACTAGTCATCTAGGTCGCAGCTTTGGCGAGTCGAGTCGGCGAAACACTGTCATAGTGATCGGGTCGGCGAGCCGAGTGGCTGAAGTTGGACCGTTAAACGTGGTCAAACTAGCCGTTGGGGTAATCCAACGGTAACTTTTGGCGTAATCACTGCGTAGTAACGGCTCCCTGATTTGGCGGGTAACAACCGCTATATAAGGGTAATGGCAGGCGATCAGAGAACCACCTTCTTGCCATTCCCTCCAATTGCGCGCACTTTCGCCTCCCTTCGCATCGCGATCCAGCCGACCGGAAATCCTCCGACCCCCCACAAATCCTTCCGCCATGGCCCTCTCCACCGAACCTTGGGGTAAATCTAAGTGTACGAGGGCGCAACTGGCTTCCTTTGAGGAGGCCGGGATCCTACGCGCCGGCTGCTGGCGCATCCCCGCGGTCGGAGAGGTGACCCCGAGCCCGCGCGAGAGGGAATTCATCTGCTTCACCAGCCATCTAGAATGGGGGCTAGGATTCCCCACGTCCCTATTCTTCCGGCGCTTCTGCGCCTACTACAGGATCCAACCATCGGACCTAGGTCCTCACAGCATCGAGCAGCTCGCCATCTTCGTGGCGTTCTGCGAATGCTACTTGGGCTGCCGGCCCTACTTCCCTCTATGGCAAGATCTGTTCCACGGACGGATCAGCCGCGAGGAAGCGGGCGGCCCAATGCTTGCCGCAGGCGGCCTAACCTTCCAGCTGAAGTCGAAGGCTTCGTTCTTCGACTTGATGCTGCCCGCCAAGGCGGCAAGCGACTAGAGGAAATCTTGGTTCTATGTTGCCGAGGCGAGCCCGGAGGGCGAGACGGCGATCCCACGGTACTCCGCCAACCGGTCCGAACCGCGCCGTCTTCAAGTCGGCAAGCTCCCCAGCGACCAGTGGATGGTCGTGGACGAAATGCTCCAAACCATCTGTGGCCTGAAGAAGAAGGGCCTCCAGACGATCAACTTGTACAACTGCTGGCTCGGGCGGCGGCTCGTCCCTCTGGCTCGGCGCAGGCACTATATGTACCAGTACACCGGCCGGGAGGACTCGACGAAGTCCTGCCTCGCCGAGTGGAAGCTCGAGGACTACACCGCAGCATTGAAGAAGATCACCCATGCGGTGTACCTGGACGCATAGGCTGGGGTCGCCCCCTACACCGCAAAGCGTCCAGCCCCAACGGTAATCACCTCGCTTCATTCGTAGTCGCAGTTTTTGCAGTCGCGGTCATTCTAATTTCATCTTACGTTCATTGCAGCTATTCCAAGTGGTGGAAGGATGGCTCCCGCCTTCGGACGACGAGAATTCGAGTTCGTCCGTCCAGGACATGGGCGAGTCGCCTCCCGCCAAGGGCGACGCCGGGAGCGACGAGAGTGACGGCGACGTCGAGTCCGAGGAGGAAGTCGCCCCGCTGGTCCGCAAGACCCGCGGGCAGCGTCAACGTGAGCTTGAGGCGAGCAAAAGCCTCGAGCGTCATGATGACGATGAAGAACTTCCGGAGACCACCTCGTGCCGCTAGGCCACTCCGTCGAAGAAGAAGAAGAAGAAGAAGGAGAAAGAGGCGAAGGCCCCTCCGAAGATGAAGACGAAGCCGATGAGGCCGGCCTCGCCACTGCACTCGGCGAGCAGCTCCGACGCCCCCAGCCCGGCCAAGGACGAGGCGCCACCGAAGACAGCCGCGCTGGACACGGTCACTGTCGAGATGCCACTGGCTTCGATGCCTCCACCATTCGCCCCAGTTTCTGTGCTGGGGGATGCTCCGGCTGCGGCGGCTTCGCCTCGCAGGGAAGCTCCTGGCGAAGATGTCCCAGAGGCTCCTGTTGCGGCCTCGACAACGAAGAAGCCGTCCGTGTCTTGGGCACGTGACGTCCTGGAAATGGGGCTCAGCCGCCGACGGGGTCCTGAACTGGAGAAGCCAGCCGACATCCGCACGGGGCTATGCTTCATTCCAGTCGCCAAGTGGGTTTGCTCACCTACCTTTGTCTTCCTTAGCAGCTTGAATTATCTTGCTTACATGATTGATTTAGAGGACCGGAGTGAAGAAGATGGGCCACCCGATCGTGGCTAAGGTGCCACCCATCGTCGGCGAGGAGGATCCTTCCCGTAAGAGGAAGGCGGACAAGGTCGTCGTCCCTACGGATGGCGGCAAGAAGGCCAAGGGCGATGATGTCGTCACGATCTCTGACGACAAGGCGGTCGCGCCGTCTGAACCCGCAACAGAGGCGGCCGCATCCACGAAGGAGGGCGCTCCCTTGCCTGGAGCGTCCGAGCCGACCTCCTTTGGTGCGGGTAACTCCATCGCGACATTCCCGCGCTTCATGGCCAAAGTGGATACAGCGAGTGGAACTTCGCCCTCGAGCCGTGCACCTGGGGTCGCTGATCCGGAAGTCGAGCAGCGTCGTGGGCACACGCCAGCTCTCCTCGCATCCATGGACGCGATACAACTTCATGGCATGCTTGGCGCAGCCATCCAGGTATGTCCAGTCCCCGAGGATCAGGTCGGTGTATTGCAGCGGTCTGATTCTTTTGGTGTATAGTTGTTATTTTTCGCGTCCAGTCCCCGAGTGCGCACTTGCTGAATTTCAGCGGGTGGGCACTTAGGAGTTTTTTGATTACCAGTCCCCGAGTGCGCACTCGCTGAATTTCAGCGGGTGGGCACTTAGGAGTATTTTGATTGCCAGTCCCCGAGTGCGCACTCGCTGAATTTCAGTGGGTGGGCACTTAGGAATTTTTTTATTGCCAGTCCTCGAGTGCGCACTTGCTGAATTTCAGCGGGTGGGCACTTAGGAATTTTTTGATTGCCAGTCCCCGAGTGCGACTCGCTGAATTTTAGCGGGTGGGCGCTGAGGATGTTGCTTTGATTAACTGTTTGAATGATGTGCAGGGTCTGCAACGTGAATTAGCTGACCGATTGGCAGCGAAGCACCGCGCGGAGAAGGAACTGGCCACCGTCCAAGAGGCGAATAAGGGGCTTCAGGTGGTTGCCGCGAAGGCGGAGGAAGCTCGCCAGGGGCTTGTCCCAGCGGGTGAATTGGCAGTGGCTCAATCGGCACTGAGCTCGGCTGAGAAGCGGATCGCCGAACTCGAGCGCGAGCTGAGGGAGGCGAAGGAGGAAGCGAACTCAGAGGATGGGCGAGCCAAGGCCGCTATTACCGCCGCCACAGAGGATCGTAAAGTGTCCGACGCCCTTGTTGCTGGGCTTCAGGACGACTATACTTCGCTTCAATGCTTCATCACGGATCTCTCCCGCCCCTTGATTGGTAAGTGTACCTGCCTCTGCCAATAACATGTGTTCTGTTGTGATGCCCGACGTACTCATTGTTTTCTTCTATTCGCAGGTCGCATCCTTGATAGCGCGGAAGAGGCGAGCTCGTTCGACGCACGGCAGTGTGTGGCCACGCTCGTCAACTCGGCGACGTTGTCGGCGACGTGCATCCGAGCCTACCTCCAGGAAATATCACCCACGGAGGTAATTCCCAGCGACCTCGTCGAGGTGTGGAAGTACTTGGAGAAGGCGCCCTCGGTCGTTGAATTCATGACGCGATCGGCGTTTCGGCGCGGAGCAGCGACGGCGCTTAGCCTTGGACTTGCTCACTTCCCGGAGGACTTCGACCTCGACGACGTGATGAGTGGCTACCCTTCGTCGACTGGCACGGTGGAGCTTTCCGAGGTGCTCAAGTTGACGGACCGCGCCGCTATGTACTCCGAGCGTGTCTGGGCAATGGGCGACCTCCTTCCGTACCAGGAGACGGTCGTCACGCCCAATGACCCCGAGCCGCAGCACCGGGATATCAAGGTCGAGCAGCCCTTCCGCGCGGCGATGGCGGGTGAGCTGACGACGTACCCGTCAAACCCGTACATTCCGTTCATCCGCAATCGCCGGGGTGCTGGCGAGTCGTCATCGAAACCTGCAGAATAGGATAGTTTGCCCTGGGGCGTTAGTAGCAGGTCTGCCGTATGGGCATATTTTGTAATTTGAGACAATGCGACATGCTATTGAATGAGACATCGTGTCTGTTTTGGGATTTGTCATGTGTTTTGTGATTGAGGTTTGAACGAGTCCCCGAGCGCGTCCGCCCTTTTGTGGGGTTTACCTCGTGTGTGATATGTTTGTTGTTTTTGAATGTTTTGTTATTGTGGTCAACTCGCCCAGACTCGAAGAGCCAGTCGCTAGGCGACTCCCTTGAGCGCTCTGTACTTTGCCGTTTTCCCTTGCGCGAACGAGGTCGGGTGGCCGAGTCCCCGAGCGTGGTACTTGGTTGTTCCAGGCGCGACTCGAGGGTGGGTGAGGACTTGGCGCGTTAGTTTGAGCGCATCACTCCTGCCTGGCCCGTGGGGTCAGTCGCGTGGCGAGTCCTAGGCATGCTCTCATACTTGGCGTTTTCCCGAGCCGCTCGCGCTGAACTGGTCATCAGTCCCCGAGCGTGGTACGTGGCCGTTCGAGTCGCTATGTCGAGGATGCGGAGGATTGTGGTCACTGTGAGAAGTGAAGGCAGTTGTCTTGGCTCGTAGAGCCAGTCGGGCTAGGCGACTCCAGTGGGGCTCCGGGTAGGCGTTTTTCGTGGACGATGTACAACCTGAGGTGACCCAGTGCTTGTGCATCGCACTACTTAGCCGTGCCGATCGCTTGACCAAAGGTTGACTTCTGCGGTTAGCTTGACGCTGTTATTACGAGTGCGAGTGGCACAAGACACGGAGAGTAGGCGCAATTTGCGGTAACCGATTCTTTTTATTTCATAGCGACTGGAGAGTACATATGTGGGGTTCTAGGGGTAGAACTTCCGTAGGAGGTTTACATTCCATGGTCGCTTGACGTCGAGTTCGCCATCCCCGCGGATGTCGATGAGGTAGTAGGCGTCGTTGCCGAGTACTCACCCGATGGCGAATGGTCCCTCCCACGGAGGGGAGAGCTTGTGCATGCCCTTCTTGTCCTGGATGAGGCGCAACACCAGGTCACCTTCTTGGAAGGTGCGTGTTTTCACCCGCCGACTGTGGTAGCGGCGGAGGCCCTGCTGGTAGATGGCGGTGCGCGAGCGAGCTAGGTCGCGTGCCTCGTCGAGTTGATCGACTCCATCCTGTCGTGCGAGTTCGTTCGCAGCCTCTGTGTAGTGGACGAACCTCGGAGAGTCGTGCTCGAGGTCGGTGGGCATGACTGCCTCGGCGCCGTACACCATGAAGAAGGGGGTGAATCCTGTCGACCTGTTAACCGAGGTGCGGATGCCCCAGATGACGGAGGGTAGCTCCTCGACCCAGCACCCGACGGTGCGCTCGAGTGGTACTTGGAGTCGCGGCTTCAGGCCGTGGAGGATGCTTTGGTTGGCCCGTTCCGCCTGGCCGTTGGATTCCGGGTGGGCGACCGATGCGAGGTCGAGCCGTATGTGGTGTTCCTCGCAGAATTCGGCCATGGCTCCTTTGGCGAAGTTGGTGCCATTGTCCGTGATGATGCTGTTTGGGAACCCGTAGCGATATATGAGCTCGCGTAGGAATTTAGTGGTAGTCTTCCGATCGCATTTTCGGACTGGCTTGGCCTCCACCCACTTTGTGAACTTGTCGACCGCGACCAGGAGGTGGGTGTAGCCGGAAGGATCCTTCTTGAAGGGGCCTACCATGTCCATGCCCCATACGACGAATTGCCAGGTGATGGGGATGGTCTTGAGTGCTGAGCTCGGCACGTGCGTCTGGTTGGCGTACTTCTGGCACCCGGCGCACCGCTGGACAATGTCGACGGCATCGGCGTGTGCGGTGGGCCAGTAAAAGCCATGCCGCATAGCCTTGGCGACCAAGGAGCGGGCACCGGCGTGGTGGCCACAGTCACCGGAGTGGATGTCCTGGAGGATCTTGCGTCCTTCGGCGGGTTGGACGCAGCGTTGGAACACGCCGGTGACGCTGCGCTTGTGGAGCTCGCCGTCGATGATGGTGTAGTACTTGCATCGGCGTGCGATCACCCGAGCGTCCGTCTCGTCTGCCGACAAGGTGTCGGCCTCCAGGTAGGCGATGTAGGGCTTGGTCCAGTCGTCTGGCTCGGTGACGAGTGCGACCAGGGCTGCCTCCGGTTGTAAGGGGACTCCGATGTCGATATCCCTCGGGGGAGAGACTGATGGCTTGGTGATTATGTCGAGGAAGACGCCGGCGGGTGGTGCGAGTAGAGCCGACCCAATGCGAGAGAGTGCGTCGGCCTCCTCGTTCTTCCGCCTGTCGATCCACTCGACGGAGTAGCCTGTGAAGTGTCCGCCCAGCTTGTCCACTGCTTGGCGGTACGCCGCCATGGTGGGGGAGACGGCGTCGCAGGTGCCAGCGACTTGCCCAGTGACAAGGTCGGAGTCTCCGTAGCAGCGTAGGCGGTTGACATTCATCTCCTTGGCAGCTCGCATGCCGTGGAGTAAGGCCTCGTACTCGGCCATGTTGTTGGTGCAGGGTGTGAAGTCGAGGCAGAGGACGTAGCAGAGCTTGTCGCCCTTCGGTGAAGTTAGCACCATCCCTGCGCCTGCGCCGTCCACGTTCTTGGAGCCGTCGAAGTGCAGGCTCCAGTAATGGAGGTATGGCAGCTTCTTTGGTTGCTGGGCCTCTTCCCAGTCGGCGATGAAGTCTGCTAGGGCCTGCGACTTGATCGCTTTTCGTGGCTCGTATTTGATGTTGTGGATGCCGATCTCGACGTCCCACTTGGCGACCCGCCCGGTCGCCTCGCGGTTGCGGATGATGTCCTGTAGTGGTGCTGAGGAGACGACCGTGATCGGGTGCACTTGGAAGTAGTGCGGCAGGCGCCGCTGAGCTCTGAAGACCGCGTATACCAGCTTTTGGTACTGCGGGTATCGCTGGCGCGACTCGGTGAGGACCTCGCTGATGTAGTACACCGGTCGCTGTACTGGGACTCCTTTCCTTCCTCCGGTCGCTCGACGACCATGACGGCGCTGACGACGCGCTCGGAAGTCGCGACGTAAACCTGCATGGGTTCTTTGTCGGCGGGGGCGGCGAGTAGCGGTGTGGCGAGTAGCACCTTCTTGAGGTCGCGAAGCGCGTCATCCTCCTCCTTGTCCCACTGGAAGGTGGGGTTCTTGCGCATCAGGCGGTATAGGGGCATCGCCTTTTCGCCCAGGCAGGGGATGAAGCGACTGAGAGCCGCTACTCGCCCGGCCAGTTTCTGGACATCGCGCAGGCACTCGGGTTTGCCGAGCTGGGCGATCGTGTCGATCTTCGTGGGGTTCGCCTCGATCCCTCACTTGGAGACGACGTACCCCAGTAGTTGTCCTGCTGGTACACCAAAGGTGCATTTGCCTGGGTTAAGCTTTATCTTGTATTTTCGCAAGTTGGCGAATGTTTCCGCTAGGTCGGCGAGTAGGTCACCCTGGCGAGCGGACTTTACGACCACGTCATCGATGTAGACGTGGATGTTGCGGCCAATTTGGCTCGCGAGGCACTCTTGCATGCACCGCTGGTAGGTCGCCCCGGCGTTCTTGAGGCCGAAGGTCATGGCGGTATAGCAGAAGGCTCCGAATGGCGTGATGAACGCCGTCTTCTCCTCATCCTCGACGGCCATTTTGATCTGGTTGTACCCAGAGTAGGCATCGAGGAAACATAGCGACTCCGAGCCCGCGGTGGAATCGATTATTTGGTCGATCCGCGGGAGGACGAACTGCTCCTTTGGGCAGGCGCTGTTCAAGTTTGTGTAGTCGATACACATCCTCCAGGTCCCGTTCTTCTTCTCGACCAGGACTGGGTTTGCTAGCCACTTGGAGTATTTGATTGGCCAGATGAAGCCTGCAGCGAGTAGACGCTGCACCTCCTCGGCGATTGCTCGGCGGCGCTCTTCATTGAAGGGCCGCAGCGACTGTTTGACGGGTCGCACTTTGGGGTCGGCGTTTAGCTTGTGCTCAGCGAGCTCCCTAGGGACACCAGGCATGTCAGAGGGCTTCCATGCGAAGATGTCCCTGTTCTCACGGAGGAACTTGATGAGCGCGCCTTCCTAGGCTGGGCTCATGCCTGTCCCGATCGTCACCGTCTGGCTGGAGTCGCCTGGGACCAGCTCGACGGTGCGGGTGTGCGTCGTTGCCTCGAAGGTTGAGGTGTTTGCGCCCTCCGAGTTGGGCTTCTTGAGTATGGTAGGGTCGTCGTTGTTGACCCCGCTCTCATACTTGGCGAGCTCATCGGCGTGGTTGGTTTCTGCCGCGATAACGGCGTCAGCGAGTTCGGCTCCTTTGGCCTCGCACTCGGCGGCCATGTCGGGGTCGCCGTTGATGGTGATGACATCGCACGGCCCGGGGAGCTTCATCGCGTTGTACGCGTAGTGGGGCGCTGCCATGAACTTGGCGAACGCCTGGCGCCCCAGGACGTAGTGGTAGGGGCTGTCGAAGGGCACCAGCTCGAAGACGATCCGCTCGGTGCGGAAGTTTGCTGGTGTGCCGAAGGTGACTGGCAGCGTGACCTTGCCGATCGGGTATGCCTTCCGACCGGGGACGATGCCATGGAACGTGGTGTTAGTCGTCTCGATCATCGACTGCGGGAGCCGCAGCCGCCTGAAGGTGTCCAGGTACAGGATGTTGATGGAGCTGCCGTCTTCCATCAATGTCTTGGGGAGCCAGTAGTCGCCGACCTTAGGCTTGACCACCAGGGCGACTCGGCCTGGGTACTCGATCCGTGGCGAGTGGTCTTGGCGGCTCCAGGTGATGGGCTGCTCCAACCAGTTGAGGAACTGGGGAACGTCCACCTGGGCCACCGCGTTGACGGCGACGGCGCGGGCGATGACCTTCTTCTCGCGCTTCGTGTTGAAGCCCGTGAAGGTATGGAGCGAGCCGGCCACTTTGCCGAATTTTCCACCGTCCGGCGGGTCGTTGTCGGGGTCCTCCCGTGCTCGCCGTGCCTTCTCGATCTCCCTGAGGGTGTGGCAGTTGGCGGTTGTGTGCGTTGCGGGCTTCCCTTCCCTGCTATGAAACGCACAAGGTTGGTTAAGGAGGGCCGCGGGGTCGAACCTTGGCTTGGCCTTGTAATTGCCGCCATCGCGGCGTTGTCCTCCGTCGCGGCGGAAGCTCTTGGGCTTGCGTTGTGCGTGCCCGACGTTGGCGACGAAGTCGACTCGCCCGTCACTGCGGCGCTTGCCGGTGAGGCGAGTGTTGCTGTAGCGTAGGTCGGACCATCGTCCGCTGTCGTTGCCGCTCGTGCGGCGTTGACCTTCCGACTCGTCGTGGGTTTCCTGGTTTGGATCTTCCTCCGCGTACCGTTTGGCAATCTCGAGGAGGTCCGTGTAGCACCCGGGTAAAACCACTACCAGAAAATCGCTTGCTAATTACTACTTTGTGCATCATCATGACATCATGCATCGTTTGTCTAAAATTATTTTCTAAAATCCTATATTTCTTTTCTAAATATCCTTGCCTTTTATTTCATACCAAACCCCGATTGTTCGGATATTTTGTTTTGACGAAATAATTTACAGAAGTCCTTTGAAATAAATAAATATAATAAAACCTTAAATATTTTTAGTGGGAAGGCAGCCACCGGCCAGGCCCAAAAGGCCCAACCGGCAGCCACCTACCACCCCACAAACCCTAACCCTAGACCAACCAAATCCCCACCTAATCCCTACTCCCTCTCTCACCCTGCCGCCGCAGCACACACAAACGCACACCACGCACGCGGTCAACACCATCCCCACCCTCTGGCCCCACCCCCACTCTCCTCTCGCCAGCCCCACCACGTACCCGACGCGGTACGTCCCCCGTCCATGTACGATCCTCTCCCACTCCCTCTGATTCCCCACCCCCGTACACGGGCTCCTCCCAGGCGCCGACGCCGCCACCTCCGCTCGCCGCGAGCCTCGCCTCTGCTCAGATCCTCCCCGCCTCCTTCCTCCCACCGCGTGCTCCTCTCCTCTCGGGGCCATTCCTGCTCCTCGAGCTCGCCCACCACCGGCCTCTTCCCCGTGTAATCGCGTCGGCCGCCGTCACCTCCATCCCCGAGACCGCCTTCCCCGTGGCGCTCTCTCCCTGGCCGCCGTCGACCCTCACCTCCTTCCTCCAGCGACCGGCCGCACGACGCCCTTGCTCCAACACCCTCTGCGGGCGTCGCTCGGTTCCATCCCCCAACAGTCGCCATGCCCGCTCCTGCTCCCTGTCAACCCCATCGCCACGGCTCTCGCCTTCCCGTGCAGGCACCCCTCCATGGCCTCCCCCCTCCCATGCGTTGTGCGACTGCAGGCCACCGCCGGCCGCCTGGGTCTACCCTCCGCTTCGGCCTTGAGCACCGCCGTCGGGCCTTCTCTGCCCATGCTCGCCGCCAGCCTCCACTCATCTCTGCCCCGGGTTGTACCTGTACGACTCCCCGCCCTTGTCGCATACGTTTCCAAGGAACCTCCTTTTCTGCAGAGGCCGCGTTGTTTGTCTCATGGATATACCGACAGTAGCTTCTGTTTGCAGATCTCGTGTTGAGTTAAGTGGAGGTGCTCCTGTAATCGCGACGCCACCCTGGTGCACTGTGGAATGCAAGACTGACGCCAAAACATCTTCGATGCCAAGGACGACTATCCACGGGTAACGCTTATAAGGCGTCGAGATCCCCTCATCGACAAGACCGAATCGATGACAATGATTTCAGAGAATGTACATGATGCCGCTGGAAACTCTCGGCACCGGTCCAAGATCGTTGTTGTCGACCGAAGACCATTCCTCGGAGCCGAAGACCTTTCCGAAGACCGAACCAAGCCCCTTTGGTGAACCTCCAAGATCGTCGAGATCCCCATGTGTGACCCCGATCCCGACCCACTATTTTATAATATATGATACCAACTTGTTGCATTTAATTGAACATGCTTGCACTCATATCATGTGGTTTGGGGGCCTTATGTCGATTCGCCTCATAATTAAATATGTGGACCATATGCGGGCTTTTCTAGTCTTATTTTGGCCCCATTTAAATTTGTGTAGCGAACCGATACTATGTTTTGCCTTGTTAAGACAACATTTAAATTGCGGGGTACCTAAACAACATGAACTTAATAATTAATTTTCGGGACCCCGGTTCCGCTTAATATTGCCTAATTGCATCGCATCCTTGCCATGTCATACATCATATGTGCATCATGCTTGATTTTTCTGCCATAGTATTAAATAGTGCATCCGGTGTTTCCTCTAGTGTTTTGCTTCTTCACGGAATAGGCCGATGAGTTGATGCGAGTGTCGACCCGATCTTCGGATGAACCTTCGGCAATGTTTTTCAGGCGAGCATTCTCCCCCTTTCTACCTATTTTACATTTCTAGTCTTTATTTCCTCCTGTTGATCTATTGATATCTGTGTTGCGATGCTCTAGTTTTCGTACCCGTGGTATCCCTTGCAGCCTTATATTGCCTTGGACACATCCTATTACCTGTTGTTTGGTAGATAGTTGGTCTTGCGTGTCGTAGTCGCTTGCTCAAGTGTCGTTGCATGTCGTCAAGTACCACAGTTGTTGGAAGACTGCCATATGCTTTATGTTGGAGTTGATCATGACTTTAATTACCGTTTAATAACTAAAACTGAAGTAAGTAAATAATGCAGAGGCACAGGTGGGCAATAGATGTTATTTGGTTTTTAACCGTCCACTTGTGTCCCGTAGGACCCCGAGTACTTGATACCTGTTCTTTGAATATTCGCACTATCCGCATGTGGGACCATGAATCCCCCTAGCCAGAGGTTGAGTCATATTTATTTCTTGGGGCCACAAAGTAGTTTGGGGCTTTATTACTATCATGTACTTATGCCATGTTTTACTGCTTATTTACGATTGCGCGTGGAGCGCCTGTACTATTTAGGAACAAATGTGGAATGTTTTCGCGGTATCGACAAGCCCAGTCACACTTTCGGGTTCCCGGTCGTTTATAGCCATTGGCACAAACCTCTGGGTTCGTCTCGGAGCCGGCCAACTTCGTCGCGGGTAGCTTGGTGGGGTGGCCCCCTGAAATTTATATGAATCTTGCAATTGCTCTGTCGTGATGCCTCGTTGGGTTTTTATTGGTTTTTCTCGAGGTTGATCGTGCGTGTGTTGCTATTTGTGCCCCCCTGCAGGGTAAAACTTTCTGAAAGCCGTGTCCGCGGTTATGGACGACTTTGAGCACAGTATCTCGATCATAGACAACTATAACTAAAGTAGTGCTATAAATTTGACTTTATAATGACTAGTAATCAGCTTCACTATAATGGAATGGCTTAATAAAAGTGCCAACAATTGCTGGTTTGGATTGTCACCTGTTGCCATTGTACCTGACTAGTAAATATTGCAACTACAACGGAATGGCTAAATAAAAGTATCAACAACTGCTGGGTTTTGGGATGCCTCATGCTATATGTATCTGACTAGTAAGTACTACAACTACAACAGAATGGTTAACTAAAACTGCCCACTGCTTATTATATCGGGATGACTCATGCTATCTATATCTGACTAGTAATTGCCGCCACTATAACGGAATGAATAAAACTGCCAACTGTGTGAGTTCCTCGGTTGACTTCCTCGTTTGGTCTCGAGGGGGAAATACCAGGATGGGTATGCTTGGTGATAGTTCTAGGTTGGATCCGAATAGGCCTTTCTTATCCCTATCTGATAGCCGCTAGTGGTATTGAGTCTCAATAGGTTGTTTAGTGCATGCTGCGCTGCCACTTCAGTCCACCATACCTATGTAGGCGAGGACCGCCGAATTCTAGTCTCGCCGTGTACTGGACTCAGTACTGACCGCTCTCTTTTTCCTTCGCCCTTTGTCGGCACCCCTTTTGTTAAGCAGGTTTTGAGATCGACGTCGTTAGCAGGGTTACCCTTCCGGCTTGGCCTGGGCAGGGTTATGGACGCCATTGGTTATTCCTCAGGGCTCTTAGCCCAATTTGCATCTTGTCCGTACTCGGACGCTGTATCGTCTTAAAGGTGATTTGGATCTTTGTATTGTATATCTGTATTCTTGACTCTTTGAGTCGCTGTTGTATATATCTGTTCTGTGGGTTCCATCGTGGACTATTGTGTAATGATATTACTTTGTTTTCCACCCGCACGAAAGTGCCTGGTGGGCACCTTTGAATCGTTTCTATGCGGGTTTGGCGGGGATCGCTAAAACTTGCATAGGGCCGATTCTGAGGGTGTTACAGAGTGGTATCAGAGCTCAGCAGTTACGATCATCCACTGGTCCAGCCTGTAGGATAACCTCGCTAACGGCCGATGTAGACTGTCAAAACTATTCCAGAAAATCAGTTGGATAGATCTGATTAGGTATGCTTTTACTTCTTACCCCTCTGCTATTCTCCTCTTACCTTTGCGTGTTTTGAATCTACACCCTTATCTTTTCTTCGAGTCCAGGAATTCTTGTGGTTGGGTTTCTGTCGTACCTTTAGGGTTTCGCTTCCTCCTTTTGTAACGGTGCTTCGACATCCGGCCTTCACGCTATCTGATGAATCTTTCATCTGTTGTATCTTTAAGTGGGCCCAAAAATTCACTAAAAATTTTCTTTGTATCTTCCGGTGTTCTCTGACACGACGACATCATCTACATCAGATATGATGAGTATCTGCATTCCCCTTGTTTCCGAACCTCGCTTTGTCGAGATCTACAATCTGAATTCTGAGAGTTGGTTCCATAATTCTCCTATTCATGTGCAGAGTAATGCTTTGGGTGCGCGATGGACTGATCACCATCCGACTACTCTTATCATTCGCTCTTGTGCATTGAATCGGTGGATCAAGCAATTCTACTCCGTTCGTAGAAGTTAGAGGTGGCCTTACCTTTTGAGACCTCTACCTTCGTCTGTGTTTGCGGGAGTGTTCTCTCTACAAACGGGAGCATCGACCCTTTGTTGGTGGTTTTGCCAATTTCAAGACGAAGAAGAATCCTTGTTAGTGGTGTCGCGAAGATCTACATGACGCGAGAAGATTCAGACCGTCGGCCTTCTTCCCCGTACCATGAGGCGGATCTCGAGGGCGAGATCCATTGTTAGTGGTGTCGAATTGTAGCACCCGGGTAAAACCAGTACCAGAAAATCGCTTGCTAATTACTACTTTGTGCATCATCATGACATCATTCATCGTTTGTCTAAAATTATTTTCTAAAATCCTATATTTCTTTTCTAAATATCCTTGCCTTTTATTTCATACCAAACCCCGATTGTCCGGATATTTTGTTTTGACGAAATAATTTACAAAAGTCCTTTGAAATAAATAAATATAATAAAACCCTAAATATTTTTAGTGGGAAGGCAGCCACCGGCCAGGCCCAAAAGGCCCAACCGGCAGCCACCTACCACCCCACAAACCCTAACCCTAGACCAACCAAATCCCCACCTAATCCCTACTCCCTCTCTCACCCTGCCGCCGCAGCACACACAAACGCACACCACGCACGCGGTCAACACCATCCCCACCCTCTGGCCCCACCCCCACTCTCCTCTCGCCAGCCCCACCCCGTACCCGACGCGGTACATCCCCCGTCCATGTACGCTCCTCTCCCACTTCCTCTGATTCCCCACCCCCGTACACGGGCTCCTCCCAGGCGCCGACGCCGCCACCTCCGCTCGCCGCGAGCCTCGCCTCTGCTCAGATCCTCCCCGCCTCCTTCCACCCGCTGCGTGCTCCTCTCCTCTCGGGGCTGTTCCTGCTCCTCGAGCTCTCCCGCCACCGGCCTCTTCCCCGTGTCATCGCGTTGGCCGCCGTCGCCTCCATCCCCGAGACCGCCTTCCCCGTGGCGCTCTCTCCCGGGCCGCCGTCGACCGTCGCCTCCTTCCTCCAGCGACCGGCCGCACGACGCCCTAGCTCCAACAGCCTCTGCGGGCGTCGCTCGGTTCCATCCCCCAACAGCCGCCATGCCCACTCCTGCTCCCTGTCAACCCCATCGCCATGGCTCTCGCCTTCCCGTGCAGGCACCCCTCCATGGCTTCCCCCCTCCCATGCGTTGTGCGACTGCAGGCCACCGCCGGCCGCCTGGGTCTACCCTCCGCTTCGGCCTTGAGCACCGCCGTCGGGCCTTCTCTGCCCATGCTCGCCGCCAGCCTCCTCTCATCTCTGCCCCGGGTTGTACCTATACGACTCCCCGCCCTTGTCGCGTACGTTTCCAAGGAACCTCCTTTTCTGCAGAGGCCGCGTTGTTTGTCTCATGGATATACCGACAGTAGCTTCTGTTTGCAGATCTCGTGTTGAGTTAAGTGGAGGTGCTCCTGTAATCGCGACGCCACCCTGGTGCACTGTGGAATGCAAGACTGACGCCAAAACATCTTCGATGCCAAGGACGACTATCCACGGGTAACGCTTATAAGGCGTCGAGATCCCCTCATCGACAAGACCGACTCGATGACAATGATTTCAGAGAATGTACATGATGCCGCTGGAAACTCTCTGCACCGGTCCAAGATCGTTGTTGTCGACCGAAGACCGTTCCTCGGACCCGAAGACCTTTCCGAAGACCGAACCTAGCCCCTTCGGTGAACCTCCAAGATCGTCGAGATCCCCATGTGTGACCCCGATCCCGACCCACTATTTTATAATATATGATACCTACTTGTTGCATTTAATTGAACATGCTTGCACTCATATCATGTGGTTTGGGGGCCTTATATCGATTCGCCTCATAATTAAATATGTGGACCATATGCGGGTTTTTCTAGTCTTATTTTGGCCCCATTTAAATTTGTGTAGCGAACCGATACTATGTTTTGCCTTGTTAAGACAACATTTAAATTGCGGGGTACCTAAACAACATGAACTTAATAATTAATTTTCGGGACCCCGGTTCCGCTTAATATTGCCTAATTGCATCGCATCCTTGCCATGTCATACATCATATGTGCATCATGCTCGATTTTTCTGCCATAGTATTAAATAGTGCATCCGGTGTTTCCTCTAGTGTTTTGCTTCTTCACGGAATAGGCCGATGAGTTGATGCGAGTGTCGACCCGATCTTCGGATGAACCTTCGGCAATGTTTTTCAGGCGAGCATTCTCCCCCTTTCTACCTATTTTACATTTCTAGTATTTATTTCCTCCTGTTGATCTATTGATATCTGTGTTGCGATGCTCTATTTTCGTACCCGTGGTATCCCTTGCAGCCTTATATTGCCTTGGACACATCCTATTACCTGTTGTTTGGTAGATAGTTGGTCTTGCGTGTCGTAGTCGCTTGCTCAAGTGTTGTTGCATGTCGTCAAGTACCACAGTTGTTGGAAGACTGCCATATGCTTTATGTTGGAGTTGATCATGACTTTAATTACCATTTAATAACTAAAACTGAAGTAAGTAAATAATGCAGAGGCACAGGTGGGCAATAGATGTTATTTGGTTTTTAACCGTCCACTTGTGTCCCGTAGGACCCCGAGTACTTGATACCTGTTCTTTGAATATTCGCACTATCCGCATGTGGGACCATGAATCCCCCTAGCCAGAGCTTGAGTCATATTTATTTCTTGGGGCCACAAAGTAGTTTGGGGCTTTATTACTATCCTGTACTTATGCCATGTTTTACTGCTTATTTACGATTGCGCGTGGAGCGCCTGTACTGTTTAGGAACAAATGTGGAATGTTTTTGCGGTATCGACAAGCCCAGTCACACTTTCGGGTTCCCGGTCGTTTATAGCCATTGGCACAAACCTCTGGGTCCGTCTCGGAGCCGGCCAACTTCGTCGCGGGTAGCTTGGTGGGGTGCCCCCCCTAAAATTTATATGAATCTTGCAATTGCTCTGTCGTGATGCCTCGTTGGGTTTTTATTGGTTTTTCTCGAGGTTGACCGTGCGTGTGTTGCTATTTGTGCCCCCCTGCAGGGTAAAACTTTCTGAAAGTCGTGTCCGCGGTTATGGACGACTTTGAGCACAGTATCTCGAGCATAGACAACTATAACTAAAGTAGTGCTATAAATTTGACTTTATAATGACTAGTAATCAGCTTCACTATAATGGAATGGCTTAATAAAAGTGCCAACAATTGCTGGTTTGGATTGTCACCTGTTGCCATTGTACCTGACTAGTAAATATTGCAACTACAACGGAATGGCTAAATAAAAGTATCAACAACTACTGGGTTTTGGGATGCCTCATGCTATATGTATCTGACTAGTAAGTACTACAACTACAACAGAATGGTTAACTAAAACTGCCCACTGCTTATTATATCGGGATGACTCATGCTATCTATATCTGACTAGTAATTGCCGCCACTATAACGGAATGAATAAAACTGCCAACTGTGTGAGTTCCTCGGTTGACTTCCTCGTTTGGTCTCGAGTGGGAAATACCAGGATGGGTATGCTTGGTGATAGTTCTAGGTTGGATCCGAATAGGCCTTTCTTATCCCTATCTGATAGCCGCTAGTGGTATTGAGTCTCAATAGGTTGTTTAGTGCATGATGCGCTGCCACTTCAGTCCACCATACCTATGTAGGCAAGGACCGCCGAATTCTAGTCTCGCCGTGTACTGGCCTCAGTACTGACCGCTCTCTTTTTCCTTCGCCCTTTGTCGGCACCCCTTTTGTTAAGCAGGTTTTGAGATCGACGTCGTTAGCAAGGTTACCCTTCTGGCTTGGCCTGGGCAGGGTTATGGACGCCATTGGTTATTCCTCAGGGCTCTTAGCCCAATTTGCATCTTGTCCATACTCGGACGTTGTATCATCTTAAAGGTGATTTGGATCTTTGTATTGTATATCTGTATTCTTGACTCTTTGAGTCGCTGTTGTATATATCTGTTATGTGGGTTTCATCGTGGAATATTGTGTAATGATATTACTTCGTTTTCCACCCGCACGAAAGTGCCTGGTGGGCACCTTTGAATCGTTTCTATGCGGGTTTGGCGGGGATCGCTAAAACTTGCATAGGGCCGATTCTGAGGGTGTTACAGTCCGGTATGTTGTCGAGTGTGCGAGAGTGTTGCTTGAGCTTGGCGACCAGAGGCTCGTAGCAGCACGAGGTCTTGAAGCAATGGATCGCGGTGTCCGGGTGGATTCCGATCGCGTTGTACCAGAGTTCTTGCCACCGTTGGACCCAGTTGCGGGTCGACTCGCGGGGTCCCTGGACGCATCGCTCCAGGTCCTCGATGGTGGTGGCGCGGGTGTAGGAGCACTCGAAGTGCCTGACGAAGGCGTCGCACATCTCCTCCCAGGAGTCGATACTATCCTGGGGGGGGTGTTGATCCATTGCCTGCACGTCCCCTCCATCATTAGGGGGAGGTAACGGGCGGCTAGCAGGTCGGTGTGGCCTGCGATCCCCATCGCCATGAGGTATGTATCGAGCCAGACGGCGGGGTCGTACGAGGGGTCGTACTTTTCTATCTCCTTCAGCGCCTTGCAGTTTGGCGGGTACTTCTCGCCTCGGATCATTTTTCCGAAGAACTTGGGGCCGAGTCGACTGAGCGACTTCATGGGCTCGCCGTCGCGGCGATTGGTTAGGGTGTGTCACAGGTCGTCGGGCTGGCGTGCGCGCCAGCTTTGGTTGTTGATGATGTGGGTGCGGGCGTCGACGGGTTGACCGTTGGCGGCTGTAACACCCTCAGAATCGGCCCTATGCAAGTTTTAGCGCTTCCCGCCAAACCAGCATAGAAATGATTCAAAGGTGCCCACCAGGCACTTGCGTGCGGGTGGAAAACGAAGTAATAACATTACACAACAGTCCTCGATGGGACCCATAGAACAGATATATATACAACACGACTCCATGAGTCAAGAATACAGATATACAGAACAAAGATCCAAATCACCTTGAAAACGATAGAGCGTCCAGCTACGGACAAGATGCAAATGGGGCTAAGAGCCCTGAAGAATAACCAATGGCGTCCACAACCCTGCCCAGGCCAAGCCGGAAGGGTAACCCTGCTAACGACGTCGAAACCTGCCAAAACAAAAGGGGTGCCGACAAAGGGCAAAGGAAAAAGAGGAGCGTCAGTACTGAGGCCAGTACACGGCGAGGCTAGAATTCGGCGGTCCTCGCCTACATAGGTATGGTGGACTGAAGCGGCAGCGGCAGCATGCACCAAACAACCTATAGAGACTCGATTCAACTGTCGGCTATCAGAGAGGGATAAGAAAGACCTATTCGGATCCAACCTGATTCTAACACCAAACAAACCCATCCTGGTATTTCCCCCTCGAGACCGAACGAGGAAGTCAACCGAGGAACTCACACCGTTGGCAGTTTTATTTATTCAATTATCGTTGCAGAAATTACTAGTCAGGTTTAGGTAGTCATCCTGATATAATAAGCAGTGGGCAATTTTAGTTAACCATTCCGTTGTAGTTGTAACACTTACTAGTCAGATACAATTAGCATGAGATATCCCAAAACCCAGCAGTTGTTGGTACTTTTATTAAGCCATTCCGTTGCAGTGAAGCTGATTACTAGTCATTTCGGATACAAGTCAAGTTATAACAGTAAACTTTAGTTATAGTTGTCTATGATCGAGACCTGTGCTCCAAGTCGTCCATAACCGCGGACACGGCTTCTCGAAAAGATTTAACCCTGCAGGGGTGCACCAAAGTATCCACACGCACTTCGACCCTTTTTGCCAGATCAATTAACATACACCCATCGGTATGTCGGCGGGGCCTAAGTCATGACGTTTCCCAGACCCAAAGTAAGCACGGGGGGCCACCCCACTAAGTCGAACCCGCAACGAAGTCGGCCGGTCTCCGAGACGGACTTAGGGTTTGGGTAGACGGCTGTGAACGACTGGGAATCCAAAACTGGGCTTGTCGACACCGCGAAATCGTGTCCCGATCCTAAACAGTACAGGTGCTATCCATCGCACAATTTAAATAAAGCAGTAAAGCATGGCATAAGTACAGGGTAGTAAATAAAACCTCAAACTAGTTTGTGGCCCCCAGTGCAATACTTTGAAATCAGGTACTAATCGATGGGGGGCCCATATCTCCCCACCTGTGGTTAGCGCGCTCGATCTCGGAACAGGTGTCAACAACTCGGGGTCCTACGGGACACCAGTGAGTGGTCGGAAACCAAATATTATCTATCACCCACCGGTGCCTCTGCATTTACCTACTTCAATTTTAGTTATTAAACAATAATTAAATTAAACGATAATTAAAGCCATGATCATCTCCAACATAAAGCATATGGCAGCCTTCCAGCAACTGAGGTACTTGACGACACGCAACAGCACTTGAGCAAGCGACTATGACGCTCAAGTCCAACTATCTACCAAACAACAGGTAATAGGATGTGTCCAAGGCAATATAAGGCTGCAAGGGATATCACGGATACGGAAACTAGAGCATCGCAGCACAGATAGCAATAGATCAACAGGAGGGAATAAATACTATAAAAGTAAGATAGGTGGAAAGGGGGAGATGCTCGCCTGAAAAGCATTGCCGAAGGTTCAGCCGAAGATCGGGGCGAAGCTCACATCAACTCATCGATCTTATCCGCGAAGAAGCAAAACACTAGCAGAAACACCGGATGCACTATTTAATACAACGGCAGAAGATCGGGCATGATGCATGTATGATGTATGACATGGCAACGGTGCGATGCAATTAGGCAATATTAAGCGGAACCGGGGGTTCCGACAATTAAATATATGGTTCCAGTTATTTAGAACCCCCCGCAATTTAAATGTTGTCTTAACAAGGCAAGATTATATCATCGGTTCGCTACACAAATTTAAATGGGGCCAATATAAGACTGGATTTGCCCGCATATGGGCCCCATATTTAATTATAAGGTGAATCGGCATAAGGCCCCCAAACCACACAAATATGCATGCGAGTATGACAATTTAATATGCAACAATTTATATAGATGGCATTTATAAAATAGGGCTCGGGAAAAAGGTTCACACATTAGGGGTCGAAGATCTTGGTTCCGGGGTTCGGGGTTCGGTCTCAGGGTTCGACGGGGATGAGGTTGGGACTCCGGGGTTTAGGGTCTTTGGATCTGCGAAGGAGATCATGGCGTTCCAAGGAGAAGATCTTGGCATGCCGAGGGTTCGGTCTTGGCGTCCGGGGTGAAGAACTTGGCGTGCGACGTCGTCGGCATCGGTGCGGGAAGGAGGCCTTGCCGTTCCGTGTCGGTGACCTTGGCATCCTCCCGGAAGGAGATCTTGGCGTTTCTTGTCGAAGGTCTTTGGGTACGGGGTCTTCGGGTCGTCTTCGCCGTTTTTCGGTTCGTCTTGCTATCGAGGCGGGCTTGGAAACCATCAGTCGCGCCATCTCCGAGACACTCAGACTTTGGGAGATCTTGGTGACGAACTTGGCATCCGAGAATAGGGTCTCCAGATCGAAGGACTTGGCGTCGGTTGCCGGGCGAGCCGGACAGCGCCTTGCAGAGGCGACGGCGCTCGAAAGATCACAGGGGCAGCGGGCGTGCGGGATGTGGCGCTGACGACGGAGGCCGGCGACGGTGCACTGCAGAGGCGTGCAGGCCGAGGCGAGGCAGAGAGGATGCGGCCGAGCGGCGCGGAGGCGAGGGTCGGATGGCGACGGGCGGTGGCGGGATGGAGCTCCGGCGGCCGACGAAGGGGTTGCAGGGCGACGGCGGGGTCGAGGAGGAAGGAGGCCCCCGCGAGGACGGGCGAGACCGGCCGGACGTGAGGAGGCCGGCGGCGGCGACTGGGGACCGAGGGAGAGAGAAGCGGGGAGGAGGAGAGATGGGCGGCGGGGTGGTCGTGGTAGGCGAGGGCGGGCTCGACGGCCGGCAGAGAGGGACAGGGGAGCAAGGGAGGTCGAGGAGGGAGGGAGGCGCTCGGGCGGCGAGCGGCGCACAGGGAGCCGGTGGCGAGGATGGTTGGTGGGGGGACGTGGGGAGGCGGGAGCCTGGGCGACGTCCGGCCGGCGGCGGACGCGGGGAGGCGACGCCGGCGGGGAGGAAGGGGTCGAGGCACAACGGAGGCGAGCGGGCCGGTGGCGGTGGACGCAGGCCGGGGGAGGGGCGAGAGGGCCGAGGAGGGGAAGGCGAGGTGGGATACGGCGGCGACGAGGTGGAGGCTGCCGGCGGCGAGGAGGAAGGCGCGTGATGGGGAGGGAGCGAGGCAGAGAGAGGCAAGGAAGGTGGGGGAGAGAGAGGATCCCGTGGGGGAGGGAGCGCGTCGGTGGGGGTGGGGCCAGGGATAGAGTGGGGCCAGGGTGGAAGGGAGAGAGGGTAGGAGTGGGGAGTGTGTGCTGTGTGGGGTGGGGCCCAGGAGGAGAGAGGGAGAGGGGGCTGGTGGATTGATGAGGTGGCGGTGGGTGTGATGAGGTGGAGGGAAGGTGAGGTGGCAGGCTAGGATAGGTGGGTAGACTAGGTTTGGGTAGGGATAGGAATTAGACAGGCTGTTTGTACTGGGGGTGGCCAACTGGGTCGGATCGGCCCGGTTCGGCTGCCCCCTAAAAATATTAAACATTTTATTTAATTAAAACGGGGCGTTTGAAAACTGTGGTTAGACAAAACAAAATATTCTGGAGACCCGGGTTTTGTGTTTGAACACGGTCGGGGCGTTTAGAAACCAAAAAAATAGGTTTTTCCGAAAATAGTTTTATGCAAGCAAATGCAAGGTGATGACGATGCTCAAATGCAATGTGGCATGATGACATGAGCATGCGGTCATGATGATGCAATGCACAAAAACAACGCGATTTTCTAGTAGTGGTTTTGCGGGATGCCACAGCGGCGATGAAGTTGGTCGCTGGACTGGGGTCATTGGTGGAGAGTGCCGCGTTCGCGGGTCGGTGTTGGAGCTGCAGTGGCTCCGGTGGCGGGCAGTTGAGGGTGTTTGCCGCCATTGGGCGGCCGCCATTAGGCGGCCGCTTGAGGCCGCTCTGCTTCTCGAAGAACGCGAGTATACTCGACCCTGCGAGTCGGCGCCCGCGTTTTGCTGCTCGACGGCCTTTGCGAGCAGGGCCCTGACGTACTGGATCTGCAGGGCGCCGTCGCCGGTGGTCGTGATGTTGTCGGTTGCTGCTCGTCCTGCCACGAGGTTGTCCATCGGGGTGAAGAACAGTGGGAGGCCGTTTGTGTCTCGCTCCCGTGAGGAGACTACTATCCACGGCTGGTCCCTGGGAGGTGTGTGGTTGGGTGGAGGTGGGCGCCCATCACAGTCGACCCTGGCGGGGGTCGGGCGCTTCCTCCTGGTGGCGCGTTCTCGCAGATCGCACGCTCGGCCACGCGGGTCGGGTCGTTTTCGTCGTCGAAGTTCAGGGTGCGCCCCTGAACGGTGGGGTTCAGGCGCGACCTGATCCGCTGCTGGTGGTAGCGCGATAGCTCCTGCTCCGTCACCTGCTCGAGGCGAAATTTTTCGCGCTCGGCTTGCTCCTTGCGCACTGCCTCCGCCAGTTTCAGGCGGAGTTCCTCGACCTCCGTCGCCGTGGCGTTAGGAGGGATTGGGGTGGAGAAGGGGTCCTCCGGCGGCTCGGTGCCGGTCGCCATGTAGGTCGCGGCGTGGCGACCGGTGCCGTCGCGGAGGTCGGCGGAGTTTTCTGACCCGGAGTCGAAGTCGAAGATCCCGAGGATGGAGGGGTCCTCGAAGTCTCCCATGTTGGAGACCTGGGTGATGGAGCCCGCGGGTGAAGCCGCGGTGATGGATCCGGCGAGTGACGCCGGGGTCGCCGAGTCGGCGTCGTCGTTGAGGGTCGCGTCTTCTACGGCCGCTGAGTTTTCGGCCACGTCGCTGTGGGCCGAGTTGTACTCGGAGGCGAGGCGATGGATCGTGCGGATCTGGCTCTCGGAGAGCCGATCGCGTGGCGGCAACTCGCGGATGCGAGCCGAGTCCTCCGAGACTATGACGTCGGTGAGGCCGACGAAGAGGCTGATCGTGCCGACCGTCAGGATCAAGCTGTGCGTGACGGGTCGCGCCGCCGGGACGTAGCTGCTCAGCAAGATTTGGAGCATCTCGCCGATCGCTATCATGCGGCCGGTGGCGCCCATCTCGTTGATGGGCAGATTGGATCTCGCTGCAGAACACCGGCCAGACCGGCCAGGCCCCACGGTGGGCGCCACTGTCGTGGGAATGGTCACGGCAGATGCTGCAATCGGCAGCGAGTAGTAGAACGAGGGGGAAGGGCGGCCAGCCATCTGCGGTGCGAGATGAGGGCGGAGACACAGGGTTTTACCCAGGTTCGGCCCCCCGGAGAGTAAAGACCTACTCCTGCTAGATTGTATTATGGAGGTGGTACAATGGGCGAGCTCGGCGGCTAGGCGGCGAGTCGCTTGGGTATATGATGGAACGTATCTCTACACGCCCTGCAGGGAGGTTTATATAGGCTCACCTCCCCTAGGGTTTACATATCTCAACCGAATCAGTTAAGGCTTTAGTACTCGTTTAACCTAATCCGACTGGGCCTATCTACTCGCCTGGGCCTTCAGCTTCCAGTCGCATGGATCCTCGCCGGGCTTCGATCCAGTCGCCGTCTTGCAGGCCCACTCGCCAGTTCTTGGGCCAGGTGGAAACGTCCTGCTGGGTATACCCCGGTAGGCACATCCCCATCATCTATCTGGTGGCATTCCTGGCAATTCTTCCGGAAACACATCCGGATATTCTCTTACAATTGGCACACTGTCTATGCTAACCCCCTTAAGATAATTTAGCTTACTCCCTTTTGATTCAAAGTTAGTCTTGAATCTAATCCTTTTATTATCCGGGGTTGTGAGTGTGACAGTATGATTGGCACAATCTAGCACTCCCTTGTACTTAGTCATCCAGTCCATTCCCAAAATGACATCCAATCCTTGGGAATTTAGAATTATCAAATTAACGGGAAACTTATACTTCCCAAACTCTATGACTAGGTCATGACGTCCTGAGTTCACTATCATTTCTCCACCAGGAGAACTTACTTTTATCGGACACCCAATAGTTTCAACTGGAAGTTCATTTCTATCAACAAATGCTCTTGATATGAATGAATACGATGCGCCAGTATCAAAAAGAACAAGTGCTGGAACAGAATTGAGTTTGAACTTACCAGCCACAGCATCAAGTTCCCCATAGATCTCTTCCACATTGATGTGGTTCACCTGTCCCTTCTGGAAAGGGTTGGGCTTGTTGGCACCTTCAACTTTCTTTTCTGGGCACTCATTTGCATAATGCCCCATCTTCTTACACTTGAAGCATTCAACCTGACTGAGATATTCTTGACAGGCTGACTTCCACTACCACTTCCACTTCCATTGTGGTGGCTCTTGTATCCACCCTTGTGGTTCTTATACTTGTCATTATCATGACTACGGTGATGCTTGTTGTCATGATGGCGGTTGTGGCTGTGGTGGTTGTTGTACTTTCCACGTTTGTGGGATCCAGAACTCCCACTATCATCATGATGGGAATGCTTGTGAGACGATCCCGAGCTGTGCTTGTCAGAGTTGTGCTTCCTCTTTCTGCTTTCAACCTGTTTCATCTTGTTCTCCAAGATGGTAGCCTTGTCACAAAGTGATTGGTAGGTTGGGACATAGGCAACAGATAGCTGCAGATTCAATTCATCGTTCAGTCCTTCGAGGAATTTCTCCTTCCTCTTGGCATCCGTATCAACTTCATCCGGTGCATAACGCGCCAGATTGTTGAACTCCTCAATATATTCAGCCACGCTACGGTGACGCTGTTTTAGGTTATGGAACTCCTTCTTCTTCAAACTCATCACCCCGGATGAGATGTGAGCTATATGGAATCCATCTTCAAAGATAGCCCATGTCACATCCTCAATGGGAGTGGTGATCTGGAAGTTATCCCACCAAGTACCTGCTGGTCCTTCCAACAGATGTGCTGCAAACCTGACTTTCTCTTCGTCGGTGCAGCCAACAGTTACCAAATCCTTGTTCACCGAACGTAGCCAATCATTGGCCACCATGGGATCAGTAGTTCCTGAGAACTTTACAGGCCTCAGTCTTAGGAACCTGCTGAGCATGTCAAATCTTGGTGGATTGTTCTGATTGTTGTTGTTCTTATTGTTGTTGTTATTCTGTTTCTGCATAAAAGTGGTCATCATCTGCATTAGCTGTGCATGTGCTGTCATCAGCTGCTGCATCTCGGGGGTGACATTGTTGTTGTTTGGGTTGGGGTTGGCACGTCGAGGAGGCATCTGCGGTTTTCATAAGGATAAGAATGAGATACCCATAGATTCTTAACATGCACAATACATTACATAGACAATCACCAAAACAAGCATCAAAATAATCATAAGGTTCAACGATATAAACAACAAGTTTGAAAAAGTAAACACACTATGGCAAGCCACCCACATGTTGGATGGTCATTGCGACTCAGTAATCATAAGCATGGTAAATGAAAGATAAATGAGTAGCCATCACTACTCCTCTGGATCAACCTCCTCATCAACAAGTGTAAGACCTGCATTCTCCTTAGCGGTCTTGTATTCCTCGACATTGGTAGTCAAGGCCTCTATCTTGGCCCTAAGAGCCCTCTTCTGTGAGCGGAGTCTCTCAATCACACCCTGCTGGTGCTCGAGCTCGAAGTCCTTGGCCTCTAGTTCTTCTTTCATCTCCTGGATCTTCTTGTTCCGGTCTTGGACCCTCTTCTCCTGACTCTTGAATTTCCTGTCCTGGCTCTCAAACTTGGACTCCATTTCCTTGACTATCTCGTCTTGCTCCGTGAAGAGCTTGTCCTTCTCACGAAGCTTCACCTGGAGCTCGTCATTGCTAAGCATGACGTTGGTACTATCAGTATCTAGGTGCCTAATAAGAACCTCTAGGTCCTGGAGGCACAGGCTAATTGGCTCCACCGTCTCTCTAGCAGCATCCTCGAACTCAATAGCCTCACCCTCCTCGTCGCGTCTCCCAAAGGGGTGATAGTAAAGACCTCTAAGCTCTCTGGAGTGTCTCCCTACTAGACGCCCAAGCAACTCCTGCATAACTATATCTAAGCCCTTCTCCTTGTCGTCATGCATCAACTTGAAGGTCATAGTCTCCGTGGTCGGCTCTGTCTGGCGTCCGGGCTGAGTGACTCTGAAGCCCCAAAGGTCCTTCCTCTCAAACTTGGTGAGGGGGAGCGTCATGATGCTAGGGAGCGGAAGGTTGAGCACGCTAGTGAGCTCAATAAGACGAGTTCCAAAACGAGTTCCCTTGAACTCCTCGGCCGTGTTGATAATAACAATAGGCATCTATTTTTTATAAGATAGAGAAAAGTTAGAATCAACATCAATAGAGAAAAATCACAAGACAAAGTATCACAAGCATATCTTTGGCAACATTCACACAAGTCATGGCGTACACAAATACATTACAAGCATCAATGGTTCAACATAACTTAGATAAAAAATTTGGAAATAAAACGATAAGTGTGGTGGTCCAACTAACGAAGTACATTACAATCCCATCTCACTTGCCAAGTTGGCTAACAGGGCATCCCTAGAGGCAATCTGTCGATCCTAATCGCATGACTCCATTGCTAAGTATATGATGTCCTCTCTTAAACATTGGTTGGTAGCCTCTAACTCTTGGGTGTGCTTCTTTTCTTCCCTAAGGTCATTTTGGGTATTAAGCATTCTGCACTTGAGTCTATCACCAAGCTCCTTGATGGCCTTCCAAGCTGCATCTCTTGCAGAGTCAAAGAATGTGGTGTGCATTACTGAGTTGGTGACCATGCAGAATCCTGATTACTTGTGGTTGTCTTCCTTGTTTTTATACAAGTGAAGTTGCACCCACTAGTACTCTACTCCTTCATCCATCACGGGGAATCCTTTGTACACAGCTGCACCATGTATCCCCATGGCAACCATGAGGTCCTTGAGGGCCTTGGGGAATTCTGTCTCACACTCCAAGGTCATGGTCATGAGTGGTCCCTTCCTCACGACTTCGTTGATGGAGTTCATCTACAAATAAAGATGAGAAAGAAGATTAGAAAAGTTTACTAGAAGAAAAAGACAAGAGTGGAAATTGTTGAAAAAAAAATTCTTAGTGGTTTCTAATCCAATCCTAGGGTTATAATCCTACAGGTAACACAGTGCTTTGATACCATCTGTAAGATCCCACCCTTATAAAGGTAAGGATCCCTGTGATTGCAATGCTAGTCCCTGGATCAATTGCTAGCATCCACAGTTTAAGATGAAGTACACAGAAACAAAGGTCATTATTACAACGTCATTCTAGAGATAACATAGTATTTTACAACTCCATAGCCATAGGCTAGTACAAGAGTTTAAATTAACAATATAAAATAGAAGTCTTCATCTTCATGTGCCACAGGCAAGCATGTTGAGTGTAGACTCATAACCCCTAATCATCATCAGAGTAACCTGCAACATCACAAGTTACAGCCACAGTGGGTCAATACATTGGAATAGTATTGGCAAGTGATCCTTAGTAGAATATTAACATCTAGTTACTACATGAATTTGGCTAAGTGTAGATTAGGCTTGATTTGCTCAAAATAGGTTTTACCTATCAGTTGAAAACACTAAGTTTTTCTTTGACAAATCTTTCCCAAGGAACCACCAATAGAAATTGGTGAACCTTCACCCTTGTTCAACCACAAGTTTTAACTTAGAAAATTGGGATGAGGAGATTCTTGATATCTTCCATGTCTTGATGCTCAAATTGTCCAATGCCAGGGACATGGCTAAGTACTTAGATTCTTCCATCTGCAGAGGTTGTGCACTTTCCCCACAAGACTTGATTTTCACCAAGACAGGACCTTTCAGAAGCCTTCCCTTAGACCAAATGGACGCGTTCCAACCTATCATCCCACTACCACCAACTTTCCAAATGGCTAAGTTATTGCAACCTATATGATCCAGACAGAGCCCATAATGCCATGTGGCTGCACTAGAAGCTTCTTAACATTTGGCATCTCAAATCCCTTTGTTCCTGGGTGGCTTTCCACAAGTGAGATACACAAGGTAAACCATAGAAATGGGCCTTGTGTAACCACTCAACACAAACCATTCTTTCCATTCCACCCAGGTGTTTCATTCACTTAGTTGTTTTATTAAGCAAAAAACATAAGTCAAAGACTTAACAATATTTTCCATAGCATGAATATATTCCACCCTTGGTTTCTATTAGCTAGGCTAAGCATGGAAATAACAAGTATCTTAACTTAGAGGAAATTCTAACATTTCTACCACTATTAGGATTTCCCAAGCATAGCATATAGGTACTTAGCAAAATATTCATGCAAGCCCTATACAAAATATTTCTAATGCATAGACAAAAATATTGGGACATAAATATGAAGCACCACTTGCCTTGGTAGTTGGGGGAGTAACAACAATCTTCACAACCACAATCACTACTAGCACCAAAATCTACACATAAAAGGATAGCACCAAAATCACATATCAAAATATACAAGAAAAAATATATGAATGCATGCAAATGCCAAGTGATGATTTTTCTAAAGCAAACAATACAAGTGAAACAGTACTGAATCATAAACAAAACAATTATACACTAAATAAAATTGATTTGGCCCTTAGAACATTTTCCATATAATTTTTATATACAAAATAGGCTTAGAAATGTCTCTGCAAAAACTACCCATTTTACAGATGCAATTAATTAAAAAATTTGCATAAATGGATAGAATTATTTCTCCTGATTCCAATGATATAAAATTTGCAAAATTTGAACGTGTGGATCAAAAGTTATGAATTTTGCAAGTTTGAACAACTAATAGATCTAATTCCAGATTTTAAATTTAAAACACAGACACGCGGCGTGTTCTGATTGGCTCGTACCGATTCGGCCGGATCGATCAACGTGGGCCGCATGATCTAAATGAAATCGCATGGGCCAGATCTATTCGTACCCCTTCGATAAGTGATTTAATCCTATGCGCTAGATCTAGATCCAACGGCTGCCAAGCATGCGACCAAGGTTGGGCGGCGCAAATGGATGTTGGCGGCGGCGCTACTAGCGACGGTGTTCTGAAGATTCCAGAGGCGGATAGGGGAAGTGGCAGTGATTACCAGCGTCGCAAGATTGCGAGGGAAGCTCAAGATGTTGCTGGCGTGGACAGGGGCGAGCTGCTGTGGCCGTGGGAGCTCCTCGGAGTTGAGGACAGCATCGGGTGCACGGTGACGAAGCCGTTGGCGACGCTCTGCATCACCCTAGCACAAACCAGGTGTATCAGGAGGTGCGCAAGGCCACGGCAAACACTACAAGGTCAAGGAGAAGACAAGGGGCAGTCGGGTTTTACCTCAATCGCTCGTCGGAGTCGAGCGGCGGTTCTGAAGTTTGCGGGCGTGAACGGGGACGGCGACCTGGGTCACAAGAAGGAGAACAAATGGCATCGAGAGACGCGCAAGAACATGTTGGTCACGCTTGTTTGAAGCAGAGGCAAAGGGGCGCTCGGAACTCACCGTAATCACACGTCGGAGGTCGTCGATACCGCGGTGGTTTGAGCCGAATGTGAGCAGCCTGGTGGCAGAGTGAGCGAGGAAAGTGAGGGGAAAGAAGCGGGGCGGAGAGGGGGTTTTGTAGCTAGAGCGGGGGCGAGAATTATGCGCTGATTCAATGGGATTTAAGCGGGGTTTAAACGCGGCGTCATTGCGTGGTGGTAAAGGCAGAGCGGGTCGTCGCGCGGTGATTGAGGACGATGATGACGGGGCAAGGTGGGTGCAAGGCTTCAGCGGGTGGGTGCGTGCGGCTGCGGTGAGAAACAGAGGGAGAAGGGAAATCCCGGGTGGGCTGGTTCTGTTGTTGGGCCGAATTGCTGGCGCCAGCCCATTTCCATTTCTTTTGTCTTTTTCTATTTCTATTTTGATTTTCAGGAACCAAATTCAAATGAGTTTCAAATAAGTTTGAATTCAAACCACTTCTGGATTTTTGTAAAGTGAAACTAGTACACAATTGGTTATTGAACAATGTTGTACACTTTAAAATGAATTGGCACAATGGAATTTTAAAATAAATAATGCCTTTATCATTTGCTTAGTAAAGATATAAAAATGATTTTAAATTTATACTTTGTTTTGAAATCTTTATCCAAGCTTTGGAAAACATCAATCAACTATAGGATCAAATATCTTTGGTTTAAAACAAATAATCTCATACTAGAGAGTAGCATTGGGCCAATGCCTTGCTTACATAAAATAATGTACATTCAAATGCTTCTGTTTTGAAATGACATTGAAAATGATCCTAAAATGATTATGAATGCATGGATGATATGCAAACTTTGAAATCATGATTTTTGGGATGTTACACTTTCTGACTAGTAATTGCATTGTTATGCCTTGCTCAGTTCCTGTCAATTGCTCTGCTGTAATTTGTTTACCCTTCATGCCATGTTGTTTATCTAAGGAGAGCACCTCTAGTGAACTATGGACCCCGGTCCAATCTTTACCATGAATACATCTTCACCTGTTACTTTTTTACTTGTTGTAAACCATTACCTTCCATACCATACGTTTAATCCTTTGTTACAGCAAACAGCGGTTTGACAACCTCACTGATTCGCTGGGACAAAGTCTTGAGTTTGTGTTGTGCAGGTCTCCGCATTGCTTGCAACACCTATGTGACGTTTCCTTCCTCCTTCTGGTTCGATAACCTCGATCTCAACTAAGGGAAAACTTGCTGCTATCTCTTTACACCCTACGCTTGGGGTTACCAACGAAGTGTCGCGTCGAGCATCATCAAGGCTTTTCTGGCACCGTTGCCGGGAGGCTAAGGACGTCTTCACAAGGGGAGTCCTTCAATTCCTTTCTCTTTACTTTGTTTTTAGTTTTCTTTGTTTATTTTGCTTCGTTTTGTTTGCCTCTTTCCAAAAAACAAAAAAAATAGTTCCTACTCTAGTTGCCAATCTGCTCTTGCTCACCATGTTGCTCCCCAAGTTCATCCAGAAAGATCTTGCAATAGGTAGTGGCTCCATAATTGGGAAACATAACATTGAAGAATTATTTAATTATGTTAGCAAGCATGAGGATATTGAGGATAAATCTACAGCAGAGCTTGCTCCTAATTATGAAATTGCTTCAGCTTCTTTAGTTCATATGTTGGAGGCTAGGTTTGTTAGCCTTAACCCCTTCACACAATTCTTGTTCCTAAAACTAAAAGAAGAAAAGAATGCTGAAAAGAGGGAATTCATCCTTGAAACTGTATTTAATGAATTCCATGATATTGCTAGGGAAGCCAAAAAGGTCTTTGAGCACTTCAATATGCTAGGCTCCGATGTAGATGTTGTGGGTATGTCTGATAAAACTAAGCCTAGAGAAGAATTTAAGATACCCATGCCCTTTAAGCTTGTTGGAATGCATGAAGCCTTTGGAAAGAATTTTGATTGGATTGCTCCTAAAAATCTTTTTGATGAAAGTAGTAGATGAAAGAGAGATGAGAAGGGATCCTCCAAAACCCATTTGGATGAGATACCTTTCATAGTTGAAGACTTTGCAAGTATGGATGTTAATGCTTCCTCATTTGAAAATACTTGATTCTTCTTGCTTCTTGTGCCTAACTTAAAGGCGTTAAAGAAAAGTAATTGTTGGGAGATAACCCAAGAGTTTCCTTGAGTTTTGGAAGTTAATACTTCAGTAATGACCTACCCTTATCCTTTTTATTTGCTTTTTGTGCCAAAAATAACCTCAAATGAGAGGGAAGTAAGATTTGGGGAGTTGCTGTCCCGAAACAGATTTCTGGCCTCCACCAAAAAAATTCGTGAGGAGTCTCTGTAACTCGGATTAAGCTCCCAATTTACTAATAAAACCCCTAGTATGTTAGCTAACTTTCATTAGTGCAACACTTTTTTATTTGAGCAACAGAAGATTTTCGAAAAAATCGGTTTCTACCTGCTGGTCTGTTTTGACATATGTATGCCATTATTTGCATTTGCTTCTTATTGATTCCTTTTTGAGTTCTTTTTAGGTGAATTGAGATTTTTGAAGGAGTTACTACAGTAGCTTGTATTTTTAGTGAAAAGTCTTGCTGTTCCAAAACTTTTCTAGTGGTCTAATATCTTTTGAATAAACTAATGTTGCTAATGAAGACTGTGTGAAGTTTTGTATGAAGGAGAAATTTCAAGTGTAAAGAGAAAATGATGTAAGGAGATGAAGAATGGACAAAAGCTTAAGCTTGGGGATGCACCATGGTGTCACCCCAAGAAATATCCAAGAGGTACAAGTGTCAAATCTTGGGGATGCCCAAGGAATCCCCTTCTTCATCAATAAAAAGCTCAGGTCTGTCTAGACACTTCGTTTTTATTATTTCATGCACAGTTGTGTTGTTCTTGGAGCATCTTAGTTTTTGTTTGATTTGCTTAGGTTTTTTAGTTTGCTTGAATAAAGTAGTTTGGACCCCCATTCTCGTTGTGTTGTTTTTCAAATAAGTTTGCTTGGTTTTGGAAAGGAGTAGTAAGTTCTTACTTGTAAGTGCAAGAGGAGCTGTGACTTAGACTTTAGCATGACATGCTAGCACTAGTGCAGACTCCCCCCTCTAACACCGGTTGGGAGGGCCCTCTAACAGCGGTTGTAGAACCGTTGTTGAGGGTTCGGTGTTAGAGGGGGGCCCCCTTTAACACCGGTTCTTATACTAACCGGTGTTAAAGGGTAGCGCGCTGGGGATGTCGCAGGGCTCAGGCCCCCCCCCTTTAACACCGGTTCGTGTTAAAGGTTCTCTGCCGCGGCAGGAAAACGGCCTAAATCTCTGCCGCGGCAGAGTTCTGCCGTGGCAGGAAAACGGCCTAAATCTCTGCGGCGGCAGAGTTCTGCCTCTGCCCCGTTCTGGGCGTATTTCTGCGGGAGGGAGGGAGGGGGAATCGATCGGGAGCGGTATACACATACATCGTCATTGGTACATACGAGTACATGAATAATTAAGCAACTATTATTATACACAAACATCGTCATCGGCACATACATCGTCATCAGCACATACATCGTCATCGGCACATACATCGTCATCGTTCATTTTGGTGGATATCTAAAGAGTTCTCCGCCAGGCATGACGACCTCATCAAGTATGAACCCCGCCAATTCCTCTTGAATGGCTCGTATGCGGTCAAATGGTAGGAGTTGGTCCCGCATCCGTTCAATCTGAATATATATGAAGAATGGGGTCAATATATATATAAGAATAAAACTCAACACAATTGATGGTAATAAAATAATGTTGTGGACTTTGTTTACTTACTCTAAGTTGTTCTAGTGCGGCTTGGCCCGTCGCACATATCGTGTTGCGAATGAACTCGCAAACATAGTATCTACATAAGTTATTGTCGGGTCCCTAATGCGCGCACTTTACGAGAATAGAGAGTTCAGTCAAAATAATAATCAATAAAGCATGATATAATGGAATTGGAAGCAGAATCAAAGAGATACGCAGACCTAGCTAGCTAGTATTACTTACATTTTGGTCTACAAATTTTAGTTCTTCTGACCATTCACCCACGACCCTGCCCGTGAACCTTTTCCAAACCCTTTCCGGCAAAGAAAATGGATAAAGGAGTAATTAATTACTTGTTGTCATGAAAGTTGCCGATCTAGTGCGATAATATGATTGAAATTACCTCTGGAGCATCTCTCTAAAGTCTGCCCATAGCTCTTTTTCTTTTCGTAACGAGTCCATGACAAGGACTTTTCCTGAGTCGGGTTGAATGACCAGCAGAATAAATTGGAGTAAGCCGAAACAGAATGTGTACAAGAGAGAGGGTAACAGTACTCACGAGAAGTTGTAAGGCAATAGTATTTCCCTTTTGGTTTGTTGTCTCAGTAAAGACCTTAGCAATTAATCTTCTATTTGCCCTGGTTTGGTTCTTACCACTTATTCATGAACTCTATTTGGGTCAACGAACCCAATGTCAAAAGGGCCTCCTTTCATGCATTCCATAACCTTTTTCCTGCATAATAGTATATACATATATGGTGAGCATATATATACACATGCAATTAATGAATTGAATGAGATGAGATATAAATTACAGAAATAGTACTTACATACAATAAAGGCTGATGGCAGCTTTGTCGAGTTCCTTCTGATTGAATAGAAAATGCAAGTCTTGAATGTTGAAGTCGATCGCGTCCTCTCCGCACAAGAAAATCTGATCTCTTATATGCTCCGTGATCCATTCTTCCTTTCTCGTCTTGCAAAAATCAAGGTACCACTTGTGCAATCTTCGCATCTTTGTTGGTAGATTCTTGAGCTCCTCTTTCTTGACGAGATTCTTCCCATACTTCCATGGCTGTATGGGGTTGGCATCGCATTTGGGCAAGTTGTCTCCCATGATGTTCAAGTATGCAATTTAAGTCATCCCCATCTCATTGGCCTTTCTTTGTAGCTCTGCCTCGTAATCATTTACGGGAGGAGCGTCTCGTGTGTCGAACACTTGGAGCGGGGCGCATGATTGGTTTTCCTGCTCTCCGAGCATGGGAACTGTTTTCTGGGTTGCCGCACGACTGCTACTTTCAGTCTCCCTACGGCGCCTTGCATCCCCCTTCAAAATCTGGCGCTCGTAGTCCGGCACAAGTGGGGTTTCAGGTTTCAAAAGATTATTGTAAAAATTCTCCACCATCGCCGGATCTATTTTCTCCTTTGGCTCGGCCCGTCTAGGTGCAAAGAATTTCTTGACCTCTTCTTCCGAGATCCTATTGGTCTCCTCGTCGCTGCGATTCCATGGTAAAACCGGCAATGGCTTGGTGGAAGGTTGCGGGACGTAGTTTTTTGAACTCTTTAGCACACGGTTTCCTGCGGATTTCTTTGTGGCAGTGCTAGTGATGCTCTTCATGGCAGTGCTCTTCCGCTTACGCTGAGGAGATGGCTGAAGCACCGGAGATGGCTGGCGCGCCGGAGATGGCTGCCGCGCAGGAGATGGCTGAAGCGCCGGAGATGGCTGTCGCGCAGGAGATAGCTGAAGCGGCTCAGACTGCTGACGCTGCGGAGACGGCGGGGGTGCCAGTGGCCTCCAGTTTGGAAGCACGATGTGTTCCTTCTTCCAATGAATGGTTGTTTTCACTGCAAATTTGAGTTGAGTTTCCCCTTCACCTGTAGCATGGTCAAGCTGTGCTTCCTCATATTCCTTCACAACCTCATCCACCCCGACAATAGCATAGCCATCTGGAATCGGTCGGCAGTGGTAAGTTCCACCAGCTACAGGAGGTAAGGCATAGCCGACAGCCACCTTAATGGATAAGCCCATTAATCTCACACGCAGCTCAGCGTGTTCGCTCTCCGTGATCTCATCCACGGGGTATCGAGGACCCGCCATTTCAAGCGTGGGCTGCACGTTCTCCGTGGAAGCCACGCTGCTTTTTCGTGCAGAGTATGGGCCGCCGGCAGCTTCCAATGCAGGCTCTTTGTGCCGCTGAGATGGGCCGGTAGCTTGATGGCTCTGTTGTGCATTCACTTGCGCCTGCAGCGCCACAAGTGCATGTTCTATTTGTGTCATCCGCTCTGTACGCTCTTTTTCTTTTCTGTCGCGCCATCTGTAAGAGTCGCTCCACTCGGCAAACCCATCCTTCCACGTCATACCCCCTGTGCCTCGTGCATGTCCAGGGTGTTCTTTTTTACCGATGGCGCGTGTGAGCTGGTCATTCTCTCTGTCGGGATGGAAGGTCCTGGCGGCTGTTTCCTCGTATGCCATGATGAGTTCAGTGACCGGTTTGGCAAGGAGGGTTGGGAAGATACACAATCCTGTTTCTGGGTCCAACCTTGCCCCGATTCCGTAGAACCAAGACTTTGCACGTAGGTCCCACGCATCTGTCTGGGGTGTGATCCCTCTAGCGCGCAGGGCCTTCTCAAGTTCCTCCCACTTAGGCCTCTGAGATATGTAGCCACCTGACCCCGTCCTCTCGTGATATTCCTTCTTCTGGGCATTAAGCGTATTGGTTTCTGACCTCTTTTTAGCTATAGCACCTTTTTTATATGTCACAAATTCGGGCCAGTGAGGTCTTATCTTCGCATAATATGCGTCTTTGAAATTTGGAGTCTCGCCATCTTTGAAAAATTTGTTCAATTTTGTCTTCCGTTGCGGAAAGCGTCAGCCATCTTCTTTAGAGTCCACTCTTTGACCTTTTCCTTTATAACCGGGTTGTTTTCATCCTCCTCTGGCGGAAGGGTGAAATTTACCAACAACGAATTCCAAAGCGTTTCTTTGGATCTTTCATTGACAAAGGTATTGTCTCCCTTCTTTGGATTATTCCAATATTCAATTATGATTGGGATTTGGTCCCTAACAAGAACTCCAGCCTGACGTACAAATTTGTCTGCGGCCTTCTTGGACTCCATCGGCCTGCCATCAACACAGACTGCTTCGATCGTGAACTTTGCACGATCTTTCAACCGATGGCTCGCGCCTCGCTTGATCTTTTTCGTAGAAGAAGATGGTTGCTGGCTGGTCGATCCAGAGGGCTAAAAGAAGAAAGAAGCGTTAATTAATACATGTAGAAGAAGATTGTTGGTGGAAGTCAACAGAGGCTTAATCAATGCATATACCTCGCCGAACTTTGTAATCACTAAATTGCGTTCACCGGAGTCTTCATCTTCTCCATGACTACTTGAGCTATCATCATGTCCCTCCAAGTTCAGATATTGTGAGGTGTCCTCATCAATAATGTTCTCCATTATTTCTTCTTCTTCAAGGTTTCTACTAAGTGGATCCATAGTTTCTAAAACAATAATATTATCTAGAGTAAGAGAGTAAACATTCAAGTGGACTTGGATTCATACACAAATATACATATTATTCATACAAAAATACACAAATAAATACACAAATGAAATGAAAACCCTAAGGATGCTTGATCATTTTAAACGAGTTTCGAGGGGTCCAAACCCTAATTCGGAGAAATCCCGGATGCATATGAGAGGGGCTAGCTACAGTGGCTGACCGGAGGCTGGCGGCGTTGGAGAGCGACCTAGGGCGCGCGAGGTAGCGTGATGCGGCCTACCTAAAACGGGCGTTGTTCGAAAGAGGAGGCCGAGGCAAACATTATAGCGACGGCAAACAACTTGGCAGAACAGATACAATGTGGAGGGGATATCCCTTTTATAAAGAAGATCAAAATAAGCAAGAAAAAACCGCGGAGAACCTAAACTTGCCACCGAAGTCAATGAGCCAAGATCAGGATGAGTCAGAGCTCCACAACGACACCCCCAAGAGGGTAACGACCAACGAGACCTATGGTAAAGGGTTTTCACCCGGAGCCCTGTGACTAAGAAGGTAGCAGCATCGGCGGCCCCAGAGACCTATGGTAAAGGGTTTTCCCCGTCTTCTGCCCCGCCCGTTGTCCCCAAGATAGGCCCCAGACCGAGGGGACAAGCCACGACGCTCGTCAAAGAGCTGCCCGCGCAGTCCACCTTCTAAGGCCGCCACCGACATCCGCGAACTCTAGCCACCACTCAGATGACCAACGACACATCGCATCGCCGAAGAGAGGGACGCCGTGACGTTGTTGCCAGCGGACACACCTGCAACCCGAGAAGGACCATGCATACACCCCGACATCGCTGGCATAACGCGCGAGCTCGCACCCCATGGCCACCACCGGAGCTCGCACCCCACCTAGGCCGCACCCACAGCCGAGAGGGGAGGCTGTCCCCGTACCGCGCCTGGGCCCTGGGCCTCCCCGACGAATCCGCCTCCCTGACCCATCCCCTCCACATCCCTGTCGTTGGCCCCAATCCGTGGACGCGCTCGCGTAGCCGCTCCTGCCCGCCACACCCGATGACGCGAGCTACCACCGACAATGTGAGCTCGAAATCAGGTTTGGTCTTCCCCTTTTCTCTCTCCAAATCAAGCTCGAGGCCTTTCCGGTGTTAATTGTGCGCATTGCACACCGACATTGTGTGCATTGCATTGATGTGCGGGTGGTCGAGGAGGGGACAATGAGGACCAGGATGATGCAGGGAAGACGCGGGTGGCAGCGGCAGCGCCTGCTTCCTCGAACGACGCAGAGGCGTGGACAGAGTGGCGCCACCGCGCGAGCTCCACTGAAAACTGCCGGCCAGCGGCACCACCGCGCGAGCTCCACACCGCCGCTAAAGGGAGGAAACAGAAGGGAGGAAACTGAGGGGACCAGGCGGTCCGCTAGCTCACCACGGCGTCGCGGTTCTTGTAGGCGCTGGCGTCGTCGTCGGCTTGGGTGGCGCGCGCGTGGTGGCGGTGGCGGTGGCAGTGTTGGCGCGCGCGAGGGCGACGGCGGCTCCGATCGAGTTGGCGGTGGCGGCCGACACGAGGGCGGCGACGGCGAGGGCTGGACGGCGCCGGCGGCTTCTCTCTGTAGTTTTTCTCTACGCGGCGGCGGGTTCGATCTTGCTCTGGGGGAAGAAAGGAAGGGGAAGGTGCGCATTTAATACCCCCCCCTTTAACACCGGTTCGGGGCTGGAACCGGTGTTAAAGGGGGGAATTCGTTTCGCGCGCGCATTTAATACCCCCCCTTTAACACCGGTTCCAGCCACGAACCGGTGTTAAAGGGGGGGTGCGCGCGCGAAACGAAATAAATGCGCCCCCCTTTAACACAGGTTCGTGTCTGGAACCGGTGTTAAAGGGGGGCATTTATTTCATGCATTAAAGGGGCATTTTTAATTCAAAAAATAGGATATGAATTTAGAAAATTCATATCTTTTTCATTTCAAATCAAAAAATATGAATAATATATCATAATATTCAGAAAAATAATATCTATCCATTCATGTAAAAACAGTTTATATTTACTTTAGATGAAAATTTTCAAAATGATTAAAACACTTACATATAAATTTTGATTATTCAATTCAAACAAAAATAAATTGTAAAATCCTAAAACTTTGAACATAAGAAATATTAAGCATCTAAAAAAGAATCTAACCCTATTTTATTAGAGCAAATCATATTTTAATGCCGCATCTTTTGTATTAACATTTTTGAATTGATTGGATATTTAAATGCCGCATCTTTTGTATACACTTGAATCTGACCAAGCCTCGCTCAACTTGCATTGGTTTTTTGATAAAATAGCATATTGTGAACCTAAAAATAATTTTTGTAAAAAATCATGAGCATCGTATCATGTACCTGTAGTTCATATCTAACCCACTTTCTCCCGATTCGGCAGGAATTTGTCTTTTTCACCAGAGGTGGACGGAAAGGTTTCCGATCCCCCTGTTGGTACATTGTCATATAAGGTGGTCTAGTATTTTTGTAAAATGTGTTGGTGGTTTTTTGAATTAGCCATTTGGTGGTTGCTTCACAAAACCGTCCGTTTTTTATGCTCGGAAAATAGAAAATGCATTTTTGGTGCGATAAAAAGGAAAACTTCCTCTTGCAACATTGTTTGCCATGCCATGATGCACATGTATGCACAATATGGCCATATTATCACAAACTATGCCTTGATTCTATCCATAACATTGGTCATTTGACCCGAAAGCCAAGAAACCTCGAATGAGATAGGTCATTTTGTGAAGGTTTTTTTGAGACATAATCAATATACCAAGTTTGAGATTTTTCCTTCTAACTATGTCACATAATATAACACCACGCGAAGGTTTCGCACTGTTTTGATCTTTTTTTATTTTTTTATCCCTGTTTTAAACTATCGTCAAACTTTGTCGAACAACGGGCATGAAGATTCTTAGCTCGGGGCCAAGCCTCGCTCAACTTGCATTGGTTTTTTGATAAAATAGCATATTGTGAATCTAAAAATGATTTTTGTAAAAAATCATGAGCATCGTATCATATACCTGTAGTTCATATCTGACCCACTTCCTACCGATTCGGCAGGAATTTGTCTTTTTCACCAGAGGTGGACGGAAAGGTTTCAGATCCCCCTGTTGGTACATTGTCCATATAAGGTGGTCTAGTATTTTTGTAAAATGTGTTGGTGGTTTTTTGAATTAGCCATTTGGTGGTTGCTTCACAAAACCGTCCGTTTTTTATGCTCGGAAAATGGAAAATGCCTTTTTGGTGCGATAAAAAGGAAAACTTCCTCTTGCAACATTGTTTGCCATGCCATGATGCACATGTATGCACAATATGGCCATATTATCACAAACTATGCCTTGATTCTAGCCATAACATTAGTCATTTGACCCGAAAGCCAAGAAACCTCGAATGAGATAGGTCATTTTGTGAAGGAGATAGAACTGGAATTAAAATACAGAATGCAACTAATAGTAAGTTACATAAAGCATGACTGAAAATTAAGATACATAAAAGAACTGAAATTTAAGATACATGGCCAGATTAAGTAACAATCGGCCGAACTTGTTTCGGAATGTTGGAGTGATTCAGTCATGCTCCTGCCTACACCTGTAATACTCGCCACTGTAGTCGTCGTACTCGCCGCCGCCGTCATCGCTGTCATCATCGGGGTTGCCGTAATTGAAACTTGAAGGCTGAGTACGCGTGGGCTGGACTTGAGGATAGCGCAGACGGGGGTTAGAGTCGGCGGCAGTGTCATAGGCCATGACGCTCTGGAGAGTCCGACCGCGCCACCATAGCCGACGGCTGGCCTCGTTGAAGTTAGGAGGAGGTGGGCTGTCCTCCTCGTGCCTGGGGAGCGCCCTCTCACGCCGATCCACGAAGAAGGCTTCCCAAGTAGGGAAATAGTCGGGATGCCATCTAGGATTCCTCCGCTGCTCCGGCGTGAGCTCGAAGTAGTAGTGGTTCGTGATGGCCATCCGGCGCGCCACACCTAGAGGGACGGGAGGAACCGGCACGCCTCCGGCGCTCAGCATCCAGCCAACGGGGACACAGTAGCCCGGCGGGCAGGGGTAGTTCGAGGCGCAAAGCGCCTCCGCCTCCCCGGGGGTTAGTGCTATGGTGGAAGCCATGGGAAAGAGTGATGAGGTTGCAGATATGAGTCTATAGATGTGCAATGACAATGGAGGCCAACCCTACATATATATATAGTGAACTGGCGGGAAGAACTGGAGGGAAGAACTGGCGGGAAAAAATGGCGGGAAGAAAAATGGCGGGAAGAAAAATGGCGGGAAAAAATGGCGGGAAGAAAAATGGCGGGAAAAATATGGAGGGAAGAAATAGAAGGAAGAAAAATGGCTCATTTAATACATATACTGTTAACAGAAGAAATATGACATTGTTCTAAAAATGGGACGGTTGGAGGGATTTCAGGCTGGGCCAGGCAGCACTAATGATAGGGGTGAGTGTCGACATTATGTCGTGCGGCGTGTACCTTGTCCCTGATGGTGTCACCAACCGGGACTAAAGATGAACCTTTAGTCCCGGTTGGAGACACCAACCGGGACAAAACACGAGTCAGCACTAATAATAGGGGTGAGTGTCGACATTATTTTGTAAGTGTCGACACTATGCCGAGCTGCTTGTACTATAAATATGCATCCTTGTGAGTCCAGTCCTCCAGCCAGTTTGAGGCATCTCCAAGATGGTTTTCGAGAGCAGGGACACCACTACGGCCAGTTTCAGGGAGATGCCGACGGAGCCCAGTCCTCCGGCATCTCCGAGAAACTAGTCATAGAGGCACTCCCTAATATGTGAAATTAGTTAGCTCCCAGGTGTATTGATCTAGTTAGAGAAGTTACAAGATGCAAGATGGTTTTCGAGAGAAGGGACACCACTGCGGCCAGTTTCAGGGAGATGCCGACGGAGCCCAGTCCTCCGGCATCTCCAAGAAACTGGTCATAGAGGCACTCCCTAATATGTTACCGCGCGCGTTTGGAGATCAGATCTTAATGGTAAGTACGAATCGGGACAACTTCTTCTCATAGTCCCGGTCCATCCACAAAACAAGACTAACACTCAAGACATTTATTAATATTAAAAACATGAACTAGAGTTACATAATATGAGCATGAACTTCTTGGCATATGTCCTTCCTTATGATCGCTTCAGACGTAACCATGGAGCATCTTCTTTACTTAATGGAATGCTTGGGTCAGTTTTCACTGTGAAGGGAGGAATTTCATCAAACTTATTATAATCTTCTGACATGTCTGTCTTGTCCTCGATTCCCACGATGTTTCTTTTCCCTGAAAGAACTATGTGACGCTTTGGCTCATCATATGATGTATTCGTTTGCATATTTTTTCTTTTTTTTGGTCTGGAGGACATGTCCTTCACATAGAAAACCTGAGCCACATCATTGGCTAGGACGAATGGTTCGTCTAAGTTCTTGTCTACCTTCATAAGATTGTTGAGATCCACCGTTGTCATTCCGTACTTCTTGTCTACCTCAACCCCTCCTCCTGTTAGCTTGACCCATTTGCATCGAAACAAGGGGACCTTAAAATTAGGTCCATAGTCAAGTTCCCATATATCCTCTATGAACCCATAATACGTGGTCTTCTGCCCATTGTCTTCTGCTGCATCGAAGCGGACACCACTATTTTGGTTGGTGCTCTTTTTATCTTGGCCTATCGTGTAAAATGTATTCCCATTTATCTCGTACCCTTGGAAAGTACTTACAGTCGAAGATGGTGTCCTGGCCAACAAGTATAGCTAATCCCCAACAGTGGTGTTATTCGTGAGAAGTCTTTGCAGCCAGCCGCCAAAACTCGCCATGTGTTCACTTATAATCCATTCATCAGACTGCCCCGGGTGTTTGAGGCGTATTAAATTCTTGTGTTCATTGATATACGGGGCAACCAAGATAGATCTTTGTAAAACCGTGTAGTGTGCTTGATTGAGAGAATGCCCGTCCCTACATATCATTGCTTTACATCCTAGGGTGCCTTTTCCACGCAGTCTCCCCTCATGTCGTGATTCTGGAACACCAATCGCCTTAAGGTCAGGAATAAAATCAACATAGAACTCAATGACCTCCTCTGTTACATAGCCCTTGGAGATGCTTCCTTCTGGCCTAGCACGATTATGAACATATTTCTTTAAGACTACCATGTACCTCTCAAAGGGGAACATATTGTGTAGAAATACAGGACCGAGAATGGCAATCTCTTCTACTAGGTGAACCAGGAGATGCGTCATAATATTGAAGAAGGATGGTGGGAACACCAACTCAAAGATGAAAAGACATTGGGCCACATCTGTTTGTAACCCTGGTAGGCTTTCTGGATCGATTACCTTCTGAGGTATTGCATTGAGGAATGCACATAGCTTCACAATGGGTACTCGAACATTTTCAGGTAGAAGCCCCCTCAATGCAATCGGAAGCAATTGTGTCATAATCATGTGGCAGTCATGAGACTTCAGGTTTTGGAATTTTTTCTCTGCCATATTTATTATTCCCTTTATATTCGACGAGAAGCCAGACGGGACCTTGATACTGCTCAGACATTCAAAAAAGATTTCCTTCTCTGCTTTGGTAAGAGCATAGCTGGCAGGAGTTAAGTGGCATCGTTTACCCTTCTCGTTCTCAGGATGCATAGGCTCTTCAGGGGCTTTCAGACGTTGCTGGTCCTGCCGTGCTTCCGGTGTATCTTTTATCTTCCCATACACTCCTAGAAAGCCTAGCAGGTTCACGCAAACATTCTTCGTCACGTGCATCACATCGATTGAAGAGCGGACCTCTAAGACTTTCCAATAGGGTAGGTCCCAAAATATAGATTGCTTCTTCCACATGGGCGCGTGTCCGGCATCGTCATTCGGAACAGATAGACTGCCAGGACCTTTTCCAAAGATTACTTCTAGGTCCTTGACCATACCAAATACCTCCTCACCGGTACGGAGGACAGGCTTCCTCCGGGGTTCTGCCAGACGTTTGAAATGCTTGCCTTTCTTTCTTACTGGATGGAGGTTCGGAAGAAATCGGAGATACCCTAGGTACACAACCTTCTTACATTTATCCAAATATACACTTTCAGTCTCATCTAAACAGTGTGTGCATGCATTGTATCCCTTGTTTGTCTGCCCTGAAATGTTACTAAGAGCAGGCCAATCATTGATGGTTACGAAAAGCAATGCTCGTAGGTCAAATGGCTCCCCTTTGTGCTCATCCCACATTCGTACACCTGGTTTGGCCCACAGCTATAAAATTTCTTCAACTAATGGCCTTAGGTACACATCAATGTCGTTGCCGGGTTGCCTCGGGCCTTGGATGAGCACTGGCATCATAATGAACTTCCTCTTCATACACAACCACGGAGGAAGGTTATAGATACATAGAGTCACAGGCCAGGTGCTGTGACTGCATCTCTGCTCACCAAAAGGATTCATGTCGTCTGTACTTAGACCAAACCTTAAGTTCCTTGCGTCACGTGCGAAGTCCGGGTACTCTCGCTCGACTTTTCTCCACTGTGACCCATCAGCGGGGTGTCTCAACATCGCGTCTTTCTTACGGTCTTCCATGTGCCATCGCAACAACTTGGCATGCTCTTTATTTCTGAAGAGACGTTTTAACCGTGGTATTATAGGAGCATACCACATAACCTTGGCGGGAACCTTCTTCCTAGGGGCCTCGCCCTCAACATCGCCAGGATCGTCTCGTCTGATCTTATACCGCAATGCAGTGCATACCGGGCATGCATCCAAATTCTCGTACTTCTCACCGCGGTAGAGGATGCAGTCATTAATGCAGGCATGTATCTTCTGCACGTCTAATCCTAGAGGGCAGACAACCTTCTTTGCTTGGTATGTACTGTCGGGCAACTCATTATTTCTTGGAAGAAGATTCTTCATTTTTACCAACAACTTTGAAAATGCGCTGTCAGTCACACCGTTCTCTGCCTTCCATTGCAGCAAATCCAGTGTGGTACCTAGCTTTTTGTGGCCATCTTCGCAAGTTGGATACAACAATGGTTTGTGATCCTTTAACATCTGCTCCAGCTTCTCCTTCTCCTTTTCAGTTTCACATTCTTCCTTTGCATCAGTAATGGCCCAACCAAGAGCATCATCAGCGGGCCCATCTGCTGCCTCTTGATCTTCATTATCTACCCCCGTTGTAGTATCATCATATTCAGGATACATATTATGATAGTTGTCATCATCCTCTTCTTCTTCGTTGTCTTCCATCACAACCCCTTTTTCTCCGTGCTTGGTCCAACAATTATAGCTGGGCATGAAACCGGATCGAAGCAGGTGGGCGTGAATGGTTCTGATATTTGAGTAGTCTTTCTTGTTCTGACAGTGAACACATGGAAAGCACATAAAACCATTGTGACCATAGTTTGCATTAGCCACAACGATGAAATTTTGGAGGCCCGTAATGTACTCGGAAGTGCGGCGGTCACCGTACATCCATTGCCGGTTCATCTGCATTAATATGTAGTATATATCAAAAATTAATAGGGAGATGACCATTTATATATATAGTACATCAATGACACATGAAAGGATAGTTGCCGACCTCGACCGAGAAGGAAAGAGCAACGAGAAAACTTATTTTGAGCTCTCGGGCATTTCACCGAACACCTCTTGTGCATATGAAAAAAACACAAACTAGCACTCTTCACACCCTCTTGCTAAGCTCCAAAATGAGATAGTGAAAAAGTGGAAGAGTGGGGTGTGGGTTGCGGTGTCTTATATAGCCCCCCCCCTTTAACACCGGTTCAAGCCACGAACCGGTGTTAAAGGGGGGGCTGCGCGGGCCACTGTTGCAGGGTCCTTTAACACCGGTTCGTGGCACGAACCGGTGTTAAAGGGGGGCTCCTTTTTTGTCGCACAGGCCACGCTGGTACGGCCCCCCTTTAACACTGGTTCGTAGAAGAACCGGTGTTAAAGCCCTTTTCCAGGATCAACGAAAAGCCTCGTTTCCACTAGTGTAGGTGTTGTTTTAGCATTATGCTTAGTGATTATTGTTGTAGCATGTCTTGTTCCAAACAACTTGGATTGCTTAGTGTGCCTTGAAGAAATTATGCGTTGTTTTAGCATGCAAAAGCATAGTATTGTGGTATTCTCGTTTGATGATTTGCTTGGGTTGACTTGGCACATGCTTACACCATGTTATGACTATCACAAGTCACCATTAGCCTCTATGATCATTTAGTCCTTGACTTGTAGTACCACTCTTTGCTTTGATTAGTATGCTTTGTTGCATTGCATGATTATGGCCATTATGCTCTCTTAGTTGGTTGCTCCCAGTCTTTTGCTAGCCTCCACTTGTATGAGTAAGTTCTACTCATACTTCCAACTCCCAAGAAACCAAGTTATTCCAAAGTGTCCACTATAAACTCCTATGCATGGTGTGTTACACCATTCCAAGTATATTCTTGTTTTCAACTATCTTCCAATTAAAAATTGTTTTGTGATGTGAAAACTTAGTGATTAAATCCCTCGCGAACTTGATGGCACATTTTATTATTTCCCCTAATAAACTTGAACCATTGTGACAACTTTGTTGTATATACTTGCACTTATAAGTTCGAATTAGCAGAACTGTGCTGTCATGGGGAACGTTTTCAACATTGCACTTGTACTTTTGTACTCAGTTGATGTCATGCTATTTTGTCTATGGATGTCACCGATGTGAAATAAAGAGGGAACTTGTAAGTCCATGGAGTTTGTATTCTGTGTTAGAGAAACGCCTGGGCAGCTAGCCTAAGCCATGCCTAATCATGGTGGAAACTTGTAGCATCACCATAGTGAGCAATATATAAAGCATCCTCAATAAAAAAGCTATGCATATGGTAAATAAAAAGATTGCTGAGATGCTCCTTGTCTGCTTGCCTTGTCATTTTTGTTATGGGAAAGCTCCTGTACCATGTGCAAGGGGTACCCCGTTGGCAGTTCTCAATGATATGCAAATACTTACAATGACAATAACTTGCCTGGGCCCAAATTTGAGTATGCATGAGGTGTGGTGTCACATCCCAAGATTTTCCAAATCTTGTAATGTGAAAATAAATTAATAAAATAAAACTTTGTTTGATTTTCAGATCCAGAAGAAACTTTTTGAATTTAAATGGAACCTCAAACCCATTTGAATCAAATATAATCCTAAAAAGATTTATAAAAATAAACATTTATTAAAGGAAATTAAAATGTCTTAAAATTGTTATTTTGAATCTTTGAATAAAAAGATTTGGTATTCAAAAGAAAAGATGGATTTATAAATAAAGATTATTTTATAAAGCCAAATTAAACCTTGGCCAAGCTTTGGATTTAAAACATTTTGATTTGAATAAAATAGCAAAAGTTTGTTTAAAAATAATAAAGGATTGCTAAATAAAATAATAAGGAATTAATATCCAAACTTTATTTTAAATAAAAGGTTTTACCAATTTAAGTGAAACATCAAAACTTGTTAAATTATTTAAAGTAAGTTTTTCCAAATAATTGATATTCCAAATAAAACCTACTGAATTGGTTTTGAAAAATATTGGAGTTTTAAATGAAGATCTTATTAATAAACCAAACCCTATTTTATTAATAAACCATGATCCATTTATTTAAAATTATAAATGGAACCTTTAACAAAATTGTTATTTATTTTAAACAAAGCTTTTTAAATATACCTTATTTCAAATACAACCCACTATTTTGGTTTTGGAAAATATATGGATTTAAATTGAGGTTGAAATAAATCAAACCCAAAGTTGATAATTAGCAATGGTCATTTATTTTAATTAATAATGGACTTTATTATTTAAAAATTGTGGAGTTTAGATTTAGGTTCAGACTACTGAACAGAACCAAATCAAATTTACAAAGTATGGGTGTTGTTTGAATTTATTTGAACCATGTTTGTTTGATAGAGAATTCAAACAGAAATTCAGAAATAGAAAAGAAAAGAACACAGAGTAAAAAAAAATGGAAAAGGGCCAACCCAACCCAGGCAGCCCACTAAGCCACCAACCAGCCCAGCTTCTTTCCCCACAGAAAACGATTCGCACAAATTAACTTACCCACCGAGCGACTGACTACTGGCCCCATCTCCACTTCCTTTTTCTCACTGCCAGAGGACCCCACTCCACACCCCTTCTTCCCCACCCGCGAACCACGCCTCTTCCCCCTCGCTGCCGTTGCAGGCCTTGATTCCGCGCGTTCAATTCGCCTTAACGCCGCGTTAATTACTCGTCGCGGCCACGCCCATTTAACCGCCTGTTCCTCCTCGACATTTTTCCTCAGACCACTCCTCCCCTCTGCCTCCAGGCCGCCCCAATTTCTCTCTGCACCGCCGCAGCTCCGACCATCGTCCACCCTCGATTCCGGCCGAGCCACACCCCCTCCAGGCTCCACAAGCGCACAAGCACACTCACCACTTCCTGGCGCATCTCCCAGTACCCCCTGTTCGACCGCGGGCGCCTCAGAAACGACGGCTACGACGAGCTTCCGAACGCCGCCGCGTCTGCAACCTCTCCGACGACCTCCCCCGGTAAGCCTCGACCGCCCCGCGCCCTCTCGTTCACACACACAGCGTTGCCTTAACCTCACGCATCTGACCGCGCCTCCATTTTGCCTTAGGGTGATCTCCAGTGACGTCCTTGACCTCGACCAGAGCCGCCCGTCGCCAGTAGCAACCCGGCAAGGAATTACGGTTTCCCCGTGCGCCCCTCCACCAACCGGTAGCACGTTGAGCATCAGCGTTGCATTACGAGCCTGGTGAGCATCCTTCCCCTCTTTTTCGCGTCCTGTTTCGCTAGCACCGCCGCCAACTGGCCGCTCCGCCGCTCGCCGTTGTTATCGCGCCGCCAGTTCGTGACCGTTTGATAGGAGCCGTCCGATATCAATCGTGTGGATGAGATAGAATGACTTAAACGCGAAGGGGTACTCAATCTGGGCCACTCAATCTAACTAGATCTAACGTTCCACAGAGCCGATCCCAGCGAACCGGTATCGACCAGTAAGAATACGCCGCGTGTCACCTAATTGATTTAAAACAGATTTGAAAAACAGAAACTTTTGTAAACTTCAAACCCTTATATCTTTGGATCCACACGTCCAAATTTGGCAAATTTTATATCAATGGATTCAGGAGAACAAGCCCTAGCCAACTGTGGCCTTAGTTTAGAAAATAGTACCTGTTAACTTGTTTGAATTTGCAGAAACATTTGTGTACTTGTTTAGAGTATAAAAATTGTTTAAAATTGAATTTAAAGACAAAACCTTTGCAAAATGATTTGTAGTGATCTTACTGACCCTAGGAACCAACCCATAGTGTTAAAAAAATGATTTTGGTGAAATTTAAGTTGAATTATTTAACCGAGCCATTTTCTAGCCAAATAAACTCATTGATTTTATTATGGAAATGTTTTTGCAAAGAAAACTTTGGGAAAATGTTATGGACCAAACTTACTAATCCAAAACACCAAGCCTTGCCAAAGGCAACTTACTTGGTGAAAAACATAAAGTTTTGCTTTGAAAAGAATAATTTTCACCACATAAAATGTTGAATGGATTTAAAATATACTTTGAGCAAAACCCTCTAACTAATGACTTTGCCATTTTGGTAAATGACCAATGTGGGCCTTACAAAGTTTATAAACCTAGTAGAGACCAACCTTGCAAAAGAACCCCCTTTGCATGACTTAGACTCCATTGCTGTGTGTGTGAAATTGTTTGTTTAACCTTGGTTTGGAATGTTAGTTGATTTTGTGTCTTGCTTGATTGACTTGTAGTGAAATTAGCAAAGTGTGAAACTAGCAAGATCAAGGAGTGAACCCACATTCCCTACCAAAAGGCAAGTTACACTACCATCTAAAGTCCTACTACTTTCATTATACTTAGTGGATTTTGTATACATGCATGAAAATGTTTTACACTTATGCTATGCTAATCCTAATAGGATTCCCTATACACTCCTTAGAAAAAAATAGTTGTACATGCTTAGCCATGCTATGTTTTGAAAAGAGAGACATGTTGAGATTTTACAAAGGATGAGAAAAGGACTTGTGTTTTACATAATAAAACAAGGACTCAATGAACCACCTAGGTGGAGGATACTTGAAGTTTTGGAGAAGGTGGCAACAAAAGTAACCATGTCTATGGCAATTACTTTGTGTTGTGCTCCAAAAGAAAACCACCTAGGAAACTTAGAGATCAAACATGCTTCTCCAATTGTGGCTTTCGTGTGCAACCACATGCTATTATGGCTCTGGCTTAGTCAATTACATTAGGAAGACCCATACATTGTCTTTAGTTACTGGACATGGGGATCTGGAATGCTTCATGGGGGCTGAAGACAAAGCTAGCAATGATGTATGGGAGGACCTTTTGGAAAGACTTCGTCACATTCTCAATCTGCCAGTACTCCATCTTGGTGAGCACTAATCCAGTAGGCCACTGGTGGCAAAAGGATGGGATTGTGACATGTGGGTAAAGTGTACTCCTTCTGCAGAAGATAATAAAATCTAAGTACTTAGCCGTGTCCCCGGTTATGGACAATACTGAGCAACTAAAGTTTGAACTATGGGAGATCTCGACATTCCAACTTCTAATATAAAAACTTGATGCCCTTGTGTGTCTACCAAGGAAATCAAAGAGATTTTGTAAAACTTGTTGCACTTGGGGTTACCAAGGTGCTCAAGAGCATGATATACTTGGGGTTACCAAGGAACTCATGAGTTTTGATAAAACTTGTTGCACTTGGGGTTACCAAGGTGCTCAAGAGATTTTTGACAAGGTTTTGAACACTTGAGTTTCTACCAAGGAGTTCAAGGAACTTGGAAAAGAAATTTGACAAAGGACTTTAAAACCCTTTTGAAAAGATAGGATAAAATATTGCTTTATGCAAATAAGCCTTAAACTCTACTTAGCCAAATATGCATATAATGATAGGATCCACCCTTATTATACATAAAAGTGAAGCTTGCCAATACAATTCAAAATGTATTGACCCTTGTGGCTGTAACTTGTAATGTTGCAGGTTGATTGTTTTAAAAATGAAGATTGTTTGATTGACTAGGACTACAAAGTCTACAACCAACATCTGCCTGTGGCACTTTGAAGATGATGGACCCATACTTATAGTTATTCCGCTGCAAATGTAATGTAATAGCCAAATGAGCTATGTTTGATGTAATAAACTTATGTTATTCCTGGTTATGAATTTATATTATGACCTTTGTATCTTGATATTACATCTTAACTGTGGATGCTAGCTATTGATCCAGGGACTAGCATTATAAAACACAGGAGGACTCTACCTTATTGGGTTGGGACCTCTACAGATGGTATCAGAGCATTGTGTTGCCTGTAGGATTTGTAAACCCTAGGATTGGACAAAAACCCTTAGAAAATAGGAATTATATTTTGATCCAAAACTTAGATACAAAACACTTGTAAATTCTTTCCTCAACCATTTTGATTTTAACTCTACACCTATTCTACTTCAACTTGAAGGAAAAACCTACCCATGGCCAAAGACTACACCATGTGCAAAGGACTTCTTCAACTTCTTCAACTCTAATGACTTCAACATCTTCAACTCTAATGACTTCAACATCTTCAGCATGATCACCAAGGATTTCCAATATGGATATCACCAAGGACTACAAATGAAACAAGGAAATCTTGCTTAAGATTTAGAGACTGAGGGAATGCAAAATAAGAAGAAACCATCAACAACTTTGAAGTATTGGGACCAAGAGTTCTTCTCAAGGAAACCATGATCTCATGCAAGAAGAATCAACCAAGAAGAATGGGAATATCACAAGTGAACCCTATAGATGGACCACCATAAACTAGTTAAGTCAAACCACCAACTTATGGGGTGTAACAAAAATATTTGTTGCCTAAGTGAGTGCTTGAATCTTGTTGTTTGAGTGCAAAAGTTGATTGTGAATGTTTGGTTTGTGATTGCTTGAACATTGCTTGTGTGAATTGTAATGTGTGTGTTTAGAAATATTTCCTTAGAAAAATCTTGCTTATTCTAAACTCCCTTCAAACATAAACAGATGACTACTCCAAAAGACTCCAAGGTTGATGACACCAACACCAACCAAGCTGATAGCATGAAAGAGCTCATAGCAACCCAACACCAATTGAACCAACTGACAGCTCAGTTCATAGTCAACAATAGTGATAAAGATCTAGCTCTACAAAGGTTTTTGGAGGAACAATCCCAACTGATGCTTAAGGTGACTAATCAAATGATCAGCATGGAAGAAAACTATCCCAAAAGAGTTTATGATAACAAGGATGACAAGAATATTGTTCTAGATGGAGCCCCAGCTTGCATTATTTGTGGAGACAAGGACCATACTTCCAAGGAGCATGAAGGACAATGCCCCAATTGTGAAGAAGATCATCCTGTTGGACAATGTCCTACCTCTCAAGCTACTTGCTACCTGTGTGAAGGAAGTGATCATACTCCAGGTCTATGTCCTATCTATGCCATGGTGGAACAAAGGAAACAAGAAGGATCCAAGTCTACCAAAGGAAAAGGACCACTCCTACATCCAAACAAGACAACCCAATTCAAAGGATCAAAGAAAATCAAGAAGCTCAAGCAAGACATGAGCCTTGTGCAATGTCGTAAATGTAAAGAAATGGGACACTACTCCAGTGGATGCCCAGAGAACAAGAAGAATAAAGAGATTGACCAAGTGTGGTGCAACAACTGCAAAGAACCAGGCCACTATGTAGCAACTTGCCCACAAGAGCAACGCAAAGAACTCAAGGACATTCATTGTTTCAACTGCAAGAATCCAGGACATTATGCAAGCAACTGTCCAGAAAGGATGAAAAACAAGTTGAACAAGCCTATGGAGAAACTCAACCTTGGCCCATGAGTCAAGTATAGAATAAAGCAAAAGTTTGCTTAGAGAAGTTTTCCAGGACCCAAGAAGGCCAATATGTAAATTTTATTTGAAAATTTTTAAGGGTGGTAGTACCCTAGTTGTTTTGAACTTGCTTGTAACCCCAGCCTTCCCAAATCTCGGGACGAGATTTATTTTAAGGGTGGTAGCCTGTCACATCCCAAGATTTTCCAAATCTTGTAATGTGAAAATAAATTAATAAAATAAAACTTTGTTTGATTTTCAGAGCTAGAAGAAACTTTTTGAATTTAAATGGAACCTCAAACCCATTTGAATCAAATAAAATCCTAAAAAGATTTATAAAAATAAACATTTACTAAAGGAAATTAAAATGTCTTAAAATTGTTATTTTGAATCTTTGAATAAAAAGATTTGGTATTCAAAAGAAAAGATGGATTTATAAATAAAGATTATTTTATAAAGCCAAATTAAACCTTGGCCAAGCTTTGGATTTAAAACATTTTGATTTGAATAAAATAGCAAAAGTTTGTTTAAAAATAATAAAGGATTGCTAAATAAAATAATAAGGAATTAATATCCAAACTTTATTTTAAATAAAAGGTTTTACCAATTTAAGTGAAACATCAAAACTTGTTAAATTATTTAAAGTAAGTTTTTCCAAATAATTGATATTCCAAATAAAACCTACTGAATTGGTTTTGAAAAATATTGGAGTTTTAAATGAAGATCTTATTAATAAACCAAACCCTATTTTATTAATAAACCATGATCCATTTATTTAAAATTATAAATGGAACCTTTAACAAAATTGTTATTTATTTTAAACAAAGCTTTTTAAATATACCTTATTCCAAATACAACCCACTATTTTGGTTTTGGAAAATATATGGATTTAAATTGAGGTTGAAATAAATCAAACCCAAAGTTGATAATTAGCAATGGTCATTTATTTTAATTAATAATGGACTTTATTATTTAAAAATTGTGGAGTTTAGATTTAGGTTCAGACTACTGAACAGAACCAAATCAAATTTACAAAGTATGGGTGTTGTTTGAATTTATTTGAACCATGTTTGTTTGATAGAGAATTCAAACAGAAATTCAGAAATAGAAAAGAAAAGAACACAGAGTAAAAAAAAATGGAAAAGGGCCAACCCAACCCAGGCAGCCCACTAAGCCACCAACCAGCCCAGCTTCTTTCCCCGTAGAAAACGATTCGCACAAATTAACTTACCCACCGAGCGACTGACTACTGGCCCCATCTCCACTTCCTTTTTCTCACTGCCAGAGGACCCCACTCCACACCCCTTCTTCCCCACCCGCGAACCACGCCTCTTCCCCCTCGCTGCCGTTGCAGGCCTTGATTCCGCGCGTTCAATTCGCCTTAACGCCGCGTTAATTCCTCGTCGCGGCCACGCCCATTTAACCGTCTGTTCCTCCTCGACATTTTTCCTCAGACCACTCCTCCCCTCTGCCTCCAGGCCGCCCCAATTTCTCTCTGCACCGCCGCAGCTCCGACCACCGCCCACCCTCGATTCCGGCCGAGCCACACCCCCTCCAGGCTCCACAAGCGCACAAGCACACTCACCACTTCCTGGCGCATCTCCCAGTACCCCCTGTTCGACCGCGGGCGCCTCAGAAACGACGGCTACGACGAGCTTCCGAACGCCGCCGCGTCTGCAACCTCTCCGACGACCTCCCCCGGTAAGCCTCGACCGCCCCGCGCCCTCTCGTTCACGCACACAGCGTTGCCTTAACCTCACGCATCTGACCGCGCCTCCGTTTTGCCTTAGGGTGATCTCCAGTGACGTCCTCGACCTCGACCAGAGCCGCCCGTCGCCAGTAGCAACTCCGGCAAGGAATTACGGCTTTCCCCGTGCGCCCCTCCACCAACCGGTAGCACGTTGAGCATCAGCGTTGCATTACGAGCCTGGTGAGCATCCTTCCCCTCTTTTTCGCGTCCTGTTTCGCTAGCACCGCCGCCAACTAGCCGCTCCGCCGCTCGCCGTTGTTATCGCGCCGCCAGTTCGTGACCGTTTGATAGGAGCCGTCCGATATCAATCGAGTGGATGAGATAGAATGACTTAAACGCGAAGGGGTACTCAATCTGGGCCACTCAATCTAACTAGATCTAACGTTCCACAGAGCCGATCCCAGCGAACCGGTATCGACCAGTAAGAATACGCCGCGTGTCACCTAATTGATTTAAAACAGATTTGAAAAACAGAAACTTTTGTAAACTTCAAACCCTTATATCTTTGGATCCACACGTCCAAATTTGGCAAATTTTATATCAATGGATTCAGGAGAACAAGCCCTAGCCAACTGTGGCCTTAGTTTAGAAAATAGTACCTGTTAACTTGTTTGAATTTGCAGAAACATTTGTGTACTTGTTTAGAGTATAAAAATTGTTTAAAATTGAATTTAAAGACAAAACCTTTGCAAAATGATTTGTAGTGATCTTACTGACCCTAGGAACCAACCCATAGTGTTAAAAAAATGATTTTGGTGAAATTTAAGTTGAATTATTTAACCGAGCCATTTTCTAGCCAAATAAACTCATTGATTTTATTATGGAAATGTTTTTGCAAAGAAAACTTTGGGAAAATGTTATGGACCAAACTTACTAATCCAAAACACCAAGCCTTGCCAAAGGCAACTTACTTGGTGAAAAACATAAAGTTTTGCTTTGAAAAGAATAATTTTCACCACATAAAATGTTGAATGGATTTAAAATATACTTTGAGCAAAACCCTCTAACTAATGACTTTGCCATTTTGGTAAATGACCAATGTGGGCCTTACAAAGTTTATAAACCTAGTAGAGACCAACCTTGCAAAAGAACCCCCTTTGCATGACTTAGACTCCATTGCTGTGTGTGTGAAATTGTTTGTTTAACCTTGGTTTGGAATGTTAGTTGATTTTGTGTCTTGCTTGATTGACTTGTAGTGAAATTAGCAAAGTGTGAAACTAGCAAGATCAAGGAGTGAACCCACATTCCCTACCAAAAGGCAAGTTACACTACCATCTAAAGTCCTACTACTTTCATTATACTTAGTGGATTTTGTATACATGCATGAAAATGTTTTACACTTATGCTATGCTAATCCTAATAGGATTCCCTATACACTCCTTAGAAAAAAAATAGTTGTACATGCTTAGCCATGCTATGTTTTGAAAAGAGAGACATGTTGAGATTTTACAAAGGATGAGAAAAGGACTTGTGTTTTACATAATAAAACAAGGACTCAATGAACCACCTAGGTGGAGGATACTTGAAGTTTTGGAGAAGGTGGCAACAAAAGGAACCATGTCTATGGCAATTACTTTGTGTTGTGCTCCAAAAGAAAACCACCTAGGAAACTTAGAGATCAAACATGCTTCTCCAATTGTGGCTTTCGTGTGCAACCACATGCTATTATGGCTCTGGCTTAGTCAATTACATTAGGAAGACCCATACATTGTCTTTAGTTACTGGACATGGGGATCTGGAATGCTTCATGGGGGCTGAAGACAAAGCTAGCAATGATGTATGGGAGGACCTTTTGGAAAGACTTCGTCACATTCTCAATCTGCCAGTACTCCATCTTGGTGAGCACTAATCCAGTAGGCCACTGGTGGCAAAAGGATGGGATTGTGACATGTGGGTAAAGTGTACTCCTTCTGCAGAAGATAATAAAATCTAAGTACTTAGCCGTGTCCCCGGTTATGGATAATACTGAGCAACTAAAGTTTGAACTATGGGAGATCTCGACATTCCAACTTCTAATATAAAAACTTGATGCCCTTGTGTGTCTACCAAGGAAATCAAAGAGATTTTGTAAAACTTGTTGCACTTGGGGTTACCAAGGTGCTCAAGAGCATGATATACTTGGGGTTACCAAGGAACTCATGAGTTTTGATAAAACTTGTTGCACTTGGGGTTACCAAGGTGCTCAAGAGATTTTTGACAAGGTTTTGAACACTTGAGTTTCTACCAAGGAGTTCAAGGAACTTGGAAAAGAAATTTGACAAAGGACTTTAAAACCCTTTTGAAAAGATAGGATAAAATATTGCTTTATGCAAATAAGCCTTAAACTCTACTTAGCCAAATATGCATATAATGATAGGATCCACCCTTATTATACATAAAAGTGAAGCTTGCCAATACAATTCAAAATGTATTGACCCTTGTGGCTGTAACTTGTAATGTTGCAGGTTGATTGTTTTAAAAATGAAGATTGTTTGATTGACTAGGACTACAAAGTCTACAACCAACATCTGCCTGTGGCACTTTGAAGATGATGGACCCATACTTATAGTTATTCCGCTGCAAATGTAATGTAATAGCCAAATGAGCTATGTTTGATGTAATAAACTTATGTTATTCCTGGTTATGAATTTATATTATGACCTTTGTATCTTGATATTACATCTTAACTGTGGATGCTAGCTATTGATCTAGGGACTAGCATTGTAAAACACAGGAGGACTCTACCTTATTGGGTTGGGACCTCTACAGATGGTATCAGAGCATTGTGTTGCCTGTAGGATTTGTAAACCCTAGGATTGGACAAAAACCCTTAGAAAATAGGAATTATATTTTGATCCAAAACTTAGATACAAAACACTTGTAAATTCTTTCCTCAACCATTTTGATTTTAACTCTACACCTATTCTACTTCAACTTGAAGGAAAAACCTACCCATGGCCAAAGACTACACCATGTGCAAAGGACTTCTTCGACTTCTTCAACTCTAATGACTTCAACATCTTCAACTCTAATGACTTCAACATCTTCAGCATGATCACCAAGGATTTCCAATATGGATATCACCAAGGACTACAAATGAAACAAGGAAATCTTGCTTAAGATTTAGAGACTGAGGGAATGCAAAATAAGAAGAAACCATCAACAACTTTGAAGTATTGGGACCAAGAGTTCTTCTCAAGGAAACCATGATCTCATGCAAGAAGAATCAACCAAGAAGAATGGAAATATCACAAGTGAACCCTATAGATGGACCACCATAAACTAGTTAAGTCAAACCACCAACTTATGGGGTGTAACAAAAATATTTGTTGCCTAAGTGAGTGCTTGAATCTTGTTGTTTGAGTGCAAAAGTTGATTGTGAATGTTTGGTTTGTGATTGCTTGAACATTGCTTGTGTGAATTGTAATGTGTGTGTTTAGAAATATTTCCTTAGAAAAATCTTGCTTATTCTAAACTCCCTTCAAACATAAACAGATGACTACTCCAAAAGACTCCAAGGTTGATGACACCAACACCAACCAAGCTGATAGCATGAAAGAGCTCATAGCAACCCAACACCAATTGAACCAACTGACAGCTCAGTTCATAGTCAACAATAGTGATAAAGATCCAGCTCTACAAAGGTTTTTGGAGGAACAATCCCAACTGATGCTTAAGGTGACTAATCAAATGATCAGCATGGAAGAAAACTATCCCAAAAGAGTTTATGATAACAAGGATGACAAGAATATTGTTCTAGATGGAGCCCCAGCTTGCATTATTTGTGGAGACAAGGACCATACTTCCAAGGAGCATGAAGGACAATGCCCCAATTGTGAAGAAGATCATCCTGTTGGACAATGTCCTACCTCTCAAGCTACTTGCTACCTGTGTGAAGGAAGTGATCATACTCCAGGTCTATGTCCTATCTATGCCATGGTGGAACAAAGGAAACAAGAAGGATCCAAGTCTACCAAAGGAAAAGGACCACTCCTACATCCAAACAAGACAACCCAATTCAAAGGATCAAAGAAAATCAAGAAGCTCAAGCAAGACATGAGCCTTGTGCAATGTCGTAAATGTAAAGAAATGGGACACTACTCCAGTGGATGCCCAGAGAACAAGAAGAATAAAGAGATTGACCAAGTGTGGTGCAACAACTGCAAAGAACCAGGCCACTATGTAGCAACTTGCCCACAAGAGCAACGCAAAGAACTCAAGGACATTCATTGTTTCAACTGCAAGAATCCAGGACATTATGCAAGCAACTGTCCAGAAAGGATGAAAAACAAGTTGAACAAGCCTATGGAGAAACTCAACCTTGGCCCATGAGTCAAGTATAGAATAAAGCAAAAGTTTGCTTAGAGAAGTTTTCCAGGACCCAAGAAGGCCAATATGTAAATTTTATTTGAAATTTTTTAAGGGTGGTAGTACCCTAGTTGTTTTGAACTTGCTTGTAACCCCAGCCTTCCCAAATCTCGGGACGAGATTTATTTTAAGGGTGGTAGCCTGTCACATCCCAAGATTTTCCAAATCTTGTAATGTGAAAATAAATTAATAAAATAAAACTTTGTTTGATTTTCAGAGCTAGAAGAAACTTTTTGAATTTAAATGGAACCTCAAACCCATTTGAATCAAATAAAATCCTAAAAAGATTTATAAAAATAAACATTTATTAAAGGAAATTAAAATGTCTTAAAATTGTTATTTTGAATCTTTGAATAAAAAGATTTGGTATTCAAAAGAAAAGATGGATTTATAAATAAAGATTATTTTATAAAGCCAAATTAAACCTTGGCCAAGCTTTGGATTTAAAACATTTTGATTTGAATAAAATAGCAAAAGTTTGTTTAAAAATAATAAAGGATTGCTAAATAAAATAATAAGGAATTAATATCCAAACTTTATTTTAAATAAAAGGTTTTACCAATTTAAGTGAAACATCAAAACTTGTTAAATTATTTAAAGTAAGTTTTTCCAAATAATTGATATTCCAAATAAAACCTACTGAATTGGTTTTGAAAAATATTGGAGTTTTAAATGAAGATCTTATTAATAAACCAAACCCTATTTTATTAATAAACCATGATCCATTTATTTAAAATTATAAATGGAACCTTTAACAAAATTGTTATTTATTTTAAACAAAGCTTTTTAAATATACCTTATTTCAAATACAACCCACTATTTTGGTTTTGGAAAATATATGGATTTAAATTGAGGTTGAAATAAATCAAACCCAAAGTTGATAATTAGCAATGGTCATTTATTTTAATTAATAATGGACTTTATTATTTAAAAATTGTGGAGTTTAGATTTAGGTTCAGACTACTGAACAGAACCAAATCAAATTTACAAAGTATGGGTGTTGTTTGAATTTATTTGAACCATGTTTGTTTGATAGAGAATTCAAACAGAAATTCAGAAATAGAAAAGAAAAGAACACATAGTAAAAAAAAAATGGAAAAGGGCCAACCCAACCCAGGCAGCCCACTAAGCCACCAACCAGCCCAGCTTCTTTCCCCGCAGAAAACGATTCGCACAAATTAACTTACCCACCGAGCGACTGACTACTGGCCCCATCTCCACTTCCTTTTTCTCACTGCCAGAGGACCCCACTCCACACCCCTTCTTCCCCACCCGCGAACCACGCCTCTTCCCCCTCGCTGCCGTTGCAGGCCTTGATTCCGCGCGTTCAATTCGCCTTAACGCCGCGTTAATTCCTCGTCGCGGCCACGCCCATTTAACCGTCTGTTCCTCCTCGACATTTTTCCTCAGACCACTCCTCCCCTCTGCCTCCAGGCCGCCCCAATTTCTCTCTGCACCGCCGCAGCTCCGACCACCGCCCACCCTCGATTCCGGCCGAGCCACACCCCCTCCAGGCTCCACAAGCGCACAAGCACACTCACCACTTCCTGGCGCATCTCCCAGTACCCCCTGTTCGACCGCGGGCGCCTCAGAAACGACGGCTACGACGAGCTTCCGAACGCCGCCGCGTCTGCAACCTCTCCGACGACCTCCCCCGGTAAGCCTCGACCGCCCCGCGCCCTCTCGTTCACGCACACAGCGTTGCCTTAACCTCACGCATCTGACCGCGCCTCCGTTTTGCCTTAGGGTGATCTCCAGTGACGTCCTCGACCTCGACCAGAGCCGCCCGTCGCCAGTAGCAACTCCGGCAAGGAATTACGGCTTTCCCCGTGCGCCCCTCCACCAACCGGTAGCACGTTGAGCATCAGCGTTGCATTACGAGCCTGGTGAGCATCCTTCCCCTCTTTTTCGCATCCTGTTTCGCTAGCACCGCCGCCAACTAGCCGCTCCGCCGCTCGCCGTTGTTATCGCGCCGCCAGTTCGTGACCGTTTGATAGGAGCCGTCCGATATCAATCGAGTGGATGAGATAGAATGACTTAAACGCGAAGGGGTACTCAATCTGGGCCACTCAATCTAACTAGATCTAACGTTCCACAGAGCCGATCCCAGCGAACCGGTATCGACCAGTAAGAATACGCCGCGTGTCACCTAATTGATTTAAAACAGATTTGAAAAACAGAAACTTTTGTAAACTTCAAACCCTTATATCTTTGGATCCACACGTCCAAATTTGGCAAATTTTATATCAATGGATTCAGGAGAACAAGCCCTAGCCAACTGTGGCCTTAGTTTAGAAAATAGTACCTGTTAACTTGTTTGAATTTGCAGAAACATTTGTGTACTTGTTTAGAGTATAAAAATTGTTTAAAATTGAATTTAAAGACAAAACCTTTGCAAAATGATTTGTAGTGATCTTACTGACCCTAGGAACCAACCCATAGTGTTAAAAAAATGATTTTGGTGAAATTTAAGTTGAATTATTTAACCGAGCCATTTTCTAGCCAAATAAACTCATTGATTTTATTATGGAAATGTTTTTGCAAAGAAAACTTTGGGAAAATGTTATGGACCAAACTTACTAATCCAAAACACCAAGCCTTGCCAAAGGCAACTTACTTGGTGAAAAACATAAAGTTTTGCTTTGAAAAGAATAATTTTCACCACATAAAATGTTGAATGGATTTAAAATATACTTTGAGCAAAACCCTCTAACTAATGACTTTGCCATTTTGGTAAATGACCAATGTGGGCCTTACAAAGTTTATAAACCTAGTAGAGACCAACCTTGCAAAAGAACCCCCTTTGCATGACTTAGACTCCATTGCTGTGTGTGTGAAATTGTTTGTTTAACCTTGGTTTGGAATGTTAGTTGATTTTGTGTCTTGCTTGATTGACTTGTAGTGAAATTAGCAAAGTGTGAAACTAGCAAGATCAAGGAGTGAACCCACATTCCCTACCAAAAGGCAAGTTACACTACCATCTAAAGTCCTACTACTTTCATTATACTTAGTGGATTTTGTATACATGCATGAAAATGTTTTACACTTATGCTATGCTAATCCTAATAGGATTCCCTATACACTCCTTAGAAAAAAAATAGTTGTACATGCTTAGCCATGCTATGTTTTGAAAAGAGAGACATGTTGAGATTTTACAAAGGATGAGAAAAGGACTTGTGTTTTACATAATAAAACAAGGACTCAATGAACCACCTAGGTGGAGGATACTTGAAGTTTTGGAGAAGGTGGCAACAAAAGGAACCATGTCTATGGCAATTACTTTGTGTTGTGCTCCAAAAGAAAACCACCTAGGAAACTTAGAGATCAAACATGCTTCTCCAATTGTGGCTTTCGTGTGCAACCACATGCTATTATGGCTCTGGCTTAGTCAATTACATTAGGAAGACCCATACATTGTCTTTAGTTACTGGACATGGGGATCTGGAATGCTTCATGGGGGCTGAAGACAAAGCTAGCAATGATGTATGGGAGGACCTTTTGGAAAGACTTCGTCACATTCTCAATCTGCCAGTACTCCATCTTGGTGAGCACTAATCCAGTAGGCCACTGGTGGCAAAAGGATGGGATTGTGACATGTGGGTAAAGTGTACTCCTTCTGCAGAAGATAATAAAATCTAAGTACTTAGCCGTGTCCCCGGTTATGGATAATACTGAGCAACTAAAGTTTGAACTATGGGAGATCTCGACATTCCAACTTCTAATATAAAAACTTGATGCCCTTGTGTGTCTACCAAGGAAATCAAAGAGATTTTGTAAAACTTGTTGCACTTGGGGTTACCAAGGTGCTCAAGAGCATGATATACTTGGGGTTACCAAGGAACTCATGAGTTTTGATAAAACTTGTTGCACTTGGGGTTACCAAGGTGCTCAAGAGATTTTTGACAAGGTTTTGAACACTTGAGTTTCTACCAAGGAGTTCAAGGAACTTGGAAAAGAAATTTGACAAAGGACTTTAAAACCCTTTTGAAAAGATAGGATAAAATATTGCTTTATGCAAATAAGCCTTAAACTCTACTTAGCCAAATATGCATATAATGATAGGATCCACCCTTATTATACATAAAAGTGAAGCTTGCCAATACAATTCAAAATGTATTGACCCTTGTGGCTGTAACTTGTAATGTTGCAGGTTGATTGTTTTAAAAATGAAGATTGTTTGATTGACTAGGACTACAAAGTCTACAACCAACATCTGCCTGTGGCACTTTGAAGATGATGGACCCATACTTATAGTTATTCCGCTGCAAATGTAATGTAATAGCCAAATGAGCTATGTTTGATGTAATAAACTTATGTTATTCCTGGTTATGAATTTATATTATGACCTTTGTATCTTGATATTACATCTTAACTGTGGATGCTAGCTATTGATCTAGGGACTAGCATTGTAAAACACAGGAGGACTCTACCTTATTGGGTTGGGACCTCTACAGATGGTATCAGAGCATTGTGTTGCCTGTAGGATTTGTAAACCCTAGGATTGGACAAAAACCCTTAGAAAATAGGAATTATATTTTGATCCAAAACTTAGATACAAAACACTTGTAAATTCTTTCCTCAACCATTTTGATTTTAACTCTACACCTATTCTACTTCAACTTGAAGGAAAAACCTACCCATGGCCAAAGACTACACCATGTGCAAAGGACTTCTTCGACTTCTTCAACTCTAATGACTTCAACATCTTCAACTCTAATGACTTCAACATCTTCAGCATGATCACCAAGGATTTCCAATATGGATATCACCAAGGACTACAAATGAAACAAGGAAATCTTGCTTAAGATTTAGAGACTGAGGGAATGCAAAATAAGAAGAAACCATCAACAACTTTGAAGTATTGGGACCAAGAGTTCTTCTCAAGGAAACCATGATCTCATGCAAGAAGAATCAACCAAGAAGAATGGAAATATCACAAGTGAACCCTATAGATGGACCACCATAAACTAGTTAAGTCAAACCACCAACTTATGGGGTGTAACAAAAATATTTGTTGCCTAAGTGAGTGCTTGAATCTTGTTGTTTGAGTGCAAAAGTTGATTGTGAATGTTTGGTTTGTGATTGCTTGAACATTGCTTGTGTGAATTGTAATGTGTGTGTTTAGAAATATTTCCTTAGAAAAATCTTGCTTATTCTAAACTCCCTTCAAACATAAACAGATGACTACTCCAAAAGACTCCAAGGTTGATGACACCAACACCAACCAAGCTGATAGCATGAAAGAGCTCATAGCAACCCAACACCAATTGAACCAACTGACAGCTCAGTTCATAGTCAACAATAGTGATAAAGATCCAGCTCTACAAAGGTTTTTGGAGGAACAATCCCAACTGATGCTTAAGGTGACTAATCAAATGATCAGCATGGAAGAAAACTATCCCAAAAGAGTTTATGATAACAAGGATGACAAGAATATTGTTCTAGATGGAGCCCCAGCTTGCATTATTTGTGGAGACAAGGACCATACTTCCAAGGAGCATGAAGGACAATGCCCCAATTGTGAAGAAGATCATCCTGTTGGACAATGTCCTACCTCTCAAGCTACTTGCTACCTGTGTGAAGGAAGTGATCATACTCCAGGTCTATGTCCTATCTATGCCATGGTGGAACAAAGGAAACAAGAAGGATCCAAGTCTACCAAAGGAAAAGGACCACTCCTACATCCAAACAAGACAACCCAATTCAAAGGATCAAAGAAAATCAAGAAGCTCAAGCAAGACATGAGCCTTGTGCAATGTCGTAAATGTAAAGAAATGGGACACTACTCCAGTGGATGCCCAGAGAACAAGAAGAATAAAGAGATTGACCAAGTGTGGTGCAACAACTGCAAAGAACCAGGCCACTATGTAGCAACTTGCCCACAAGAGCAACGCAAAGAACTCAAGGACATTCATTGTTTCAACTGCAAGAATCCAGGACATTATGCAAGCAACTGTCCAGAAAGGATGAAAAACAAGTTGAACAAGCCTATGGAGAAACTCAACCTTGGCCCATGAGTCAAGTATAGAATAAAGCAAAAGTTTGCTTAGAGAAGTTTTCCAGGACCCAAGAAGGCCAATATGTAAATTTTATTTGAAATTTTTTAAGGGTGGTAGTACCCTAGTTGTTTTGAACTTGCTTGTAACCCCAGCCTTCCCAAATCTCGGGACGAGATTTATTTTAAGGGTGGTAGCCTGTCACATCCCAAGATTTTCCAAATCTTGTAATGTGAAAATAAATTAATAAAATAAAACTTTGTTTGATTTTCAGAGCTAGAAGAAACTTTTTGAATTTAAATGGAACCTCAAACCCATTTGAATCAAATAAAATCCTAAAAAGATTTATAAAAATAAACATTTATTAAAGGAAATTAAAATGTCTTAAAATTGTTATTTTGAATCTTTGAATAAAAAGATTTGGTATTCAAAAGAAAAGATGGATTTATAAATAAAGATTATTTTATAAAGCCAAATTAAACCTTGGCCAAGCTTTGGATTTAAAACATTTTGATTTGAATAAAATAGCAAAAGTTTGTTTAAAAATAATAAAGGATTGCTAAATAAAATAATAAGGAATTAATATCCAAACTTTATTTTAAATAAAAGGTTTTACCAATTTAAGTGAAACATCAAAACTTGTTAAATTATTTAAAGTAAGTTTTTCCAAATAATTGATATTCCAAATAAAACCTACTGAATTGGTTTTGAAAAATATTGGAGTTTTAAATGAAGATCTTATTAATAAACCAAACCCTATTTTATTAATAAACCATGATCCATTTATTTAAAATTATAAATGGAACCTTTAACAAAATTGTTATTTATTTTAAACAAAGCTTTTTAAATATACCTTATTTCAAATACAACCCACTATTTTGGTTTTGGAAAATATATGGATTTAAATTGAGGTTGAAATAAATCAAACCCAAAGTTGATAATTAGCAATGGTCATTTATTTTAATTAATAATGGACTTTATTATTTAAAAATTGTGGAGTTTAGATTTAGGTTCAGACTACTGAACAGAACCAAATCAAATTTACAAAGTATGGGTGTTGTTTGAATTTATTTGAACCATGTTTGTTTGATAGAGAATTCAAACAGAAATTCAGAAATAGAAAAGAAAAGAACACATAGTAAAAAAAAAATGGAAAAGGGCCAACCCAACCCAGGCAGCCCACTAAGCCACCAACCAGCCCAGCTTCTTTCCCCGCAGAAAACGATTCGCACAAATTAACTTACCCACCGAGCGACTGACTACTGGCCCCATCTCCACTTCCTTTTTCTCACTGCCAGAGGACCCCACTCCACACCCCTTCTTCCCCACCCGCGAACCACGCCTCTTCCCCCTCGCTGCCGTTGCAGGTCTTGATTCCGCGCGTTCAATTCGCCTTAACGCCGCGTTAATTCCTCGTCGCGGCCACGCCCATTTAACCGCCTGTTCCTCCTCGACATTTTTCCTCAGACCACTCCTCCCCTCTGCCTCCAGGCCGCCCCGATTTCTCTCTGCACCGCCGCAGCTCCGACCACCGCCCACCCTCGATTCCGGCCGAGCCACACCCCCTCCAGGCTCCACAAGCGCACAAGCACACTCACCACTTCCTGGCGCATCTCCCAGTACCCCCTGTTCGACCGCGGGCGCCTCAGAAACGACGGCTACGACGAGCTTCCGAACGCCGCCGCGTATGCAACCTCTCCGACGACCTCCCCCGGTAAGCCTCGACCGCCCCGCGCCCTCTCGTTCACGCACACAGCGTTGCCTTAACCTCACGCATCTGACCGCGCCTCCGTTTTGCCTTAGGGTGATCTCCAGTGACGTCCTCGACCTCGACCAGAGCCGCCCGTCGCCAGTAGCAACTCCGGCAAGGAATTACGGCTTTCCCCGTGCGCCCCTCCACCAACCGGTAGCACGTTGAGCATCAGCGTTGCATTACGAGCCTGGTGAGCATCCTTCCCCTCTTTTTCGCGTCCTGTTTCGCTAGCACCGCCGCCAACTAGCCGCTCCGCCGCTCGCCGTTGTTATCGCGCCGCCAGTTCGTGACCGTTTGATAGGAGCCGTCCGATATCAATCGAGTGGATGAGATAGAATGACTTAAACGCGAAGGGGTACTCAATCTGGGCCACTCAATCTAACTAGATCTAACGTTCCACAGAGCCGATCCCAGCGAACCGGTATCGACCAGTAAGAATACGCCGCGTGTCACCTAATTGATTTAAAACAGATTTGAAAAACAGAAACTTTTGTAAACTTCAAACCCTTATATCTTTGGATCCACACGTCCAAATTTGGCAAATTTTATATCAATGGATTCAGGAGAACAAGCCCTAGCCAACTGTGGCCTTAGTTTAGAAAATAGTACCTGTTAACTTGTTTGAATTTGCAGAAACATTTGTGTACTTGTTTAGAGTATAAAAATTGTTTAAAATTGAATTTAAAGACAAAACCTTTGCAAAATGATTTGTAGTGATCTTACTGACCCTAGGAACCAACCCATAGTGTTAAAAAAATGATTTTGGTGAAATTTAAGTTGAATTATTTAACCGAGCCATTTTCTAGCCAAATAAACTCATTGATTTTATTATGGAAATGTTTTTGCAAAGAAAACTTTGGGAAAATGTTATGGACCAAACTTACTAATCCAAAACACCAAGCCTTGCCAAAGGCAACTTACTTGGTGAAAAACATAAAGTTTTGCTTTGAAAAGAATAATTTTCACCACATAAAATGTTGAATGGATTTAAAATATACTTTGAGCAAAACCCTCTAACTAATGACTTTGCCATTTTGGTAAATGACCAATGTGGGCCTTACAAAGTTTATAAACCTAGTAGAGACCAACCTTGCAAAAGAACCCCCTTTGCATGACTTAGACTCCATTGCTGTGTGTGTGAAATTGTTTGTTTAACCTTGGTTTGGAATGTTAGTTGATTTTGTGTCTTGCTTGATTGACTTGTAGTGAAATTAGCAAAGTGTGAAACTAGCAAGATCAAGGAGTGAACCCACATTCCCTACCAAAAGGCAAGTTACACTACCATCTAAAGTCCTACTACTTTCATTATACTTAGTGGATTTTGTATACATGCATGAAAATGTTTTACACTTATGCTATGCTAATCCTAATAGGATTCCCTATACACTCCTTAGAAAAAAAATAGTTGTACATGCTTAGCCATGCTATGTTTTGAAAAGAGAGACATGTTGAGATTTTACAAAGGATGAGAAAAGGACTTGTGTTTTACATAATAAAACAAGGACTCAATGAACCACCTAGGTGGAGGATACTTGAAGTTTTGGAGAAGGTGGCAACAAAAGGAACCATGTCTATGGCAATTACTTTGTGTTGTGCTCCAAAAGAAAACCACCTAGGAAACTTAGAGATCAAACATGCTTCTCCAATTGTGGCTTTCGTGTGCAACCACATGCTATTATGGCTCTGGCTTAGTCAATTACATTAGGAAGACCCATACATTGTCTTTAGTTACTGGACATGGGGATCTGGAATGCTTCATGGGGGCTGAAGACAAAGCTAGCAATGATGTATGGGAGGACCTTTTGGAAAGACTTCGTCACATTCTCAATCTGCCAGTACTCCATCTTGGTGAGCACTAATCCAGTAGGCCACTGGTGGCAAAAGGATGGGATTGTGACATGTGGGTAAAGTGTACTCCTTCTGCAGAAGATAATAAAATCTAAGTACTTAGCCGTGTCCCCGGTTATGGACAATACTGAGCAACTAAAGTTTGAACTATGGGAGATCTCGACATTCCAACTTCTAATATAAAAACTTGATGCCCTTGTGTGTCTACCAAGGAAATCAAAGAGATTTTGTAAAACTTGTTGCACTTGGGGTTACCAAGGTGCTCAAGAGCATGATATACTTGGGGTTACCAAGGAACTCATGAGTTTTGATAAAACTTGTTGCACTTGGGGTTACCAAGGTGCTCAAGAGATTTTTGACAAGGTTTTGAACACTTGAGTTTCTACCAAGGAGTTCAAGGAACTTGGAAAAGAAATTTGACAAAGGACTTTAAAACCCTTTTGAAAAGATAGGATAAAATATTGCTTTATGCAAATAAGCCTTAAACTCTACTTAGCCAAATATGCATATAATGATAGGATCCACCCTTATTATACATAAAAGTGAAGCTTGCCAATACAATTCAAAATGTATTGACCCTTGTGGCTGTAACTTGTAATGTTGCAGGTTGATTGTTTTAAAAATGAAGATTGTTTGATTGACTAGGACTACAAAGTCTACAACCAACATCTGCCTGTGGCACTTTGAAGATGATGGACCCATACTTATAGTTATTCCGCTGCAAATGTAATGTAATAGCCAAATGAGCTAGGTTTGATGTAATAAACTTATGTTATTCCTGGTTATGAATTTATATTATGACCTTTGTATCTTGATATTACATCTTAACTGTGGATGCTAGCTATTGATCCAGGGACTAGCATTGTAAAACACAGGAGGACTCTACCTTATTGGGTTGGGACCTCTACATGTGGCCCTCATATTCAAGGGACTTGAGATTTCCAACTTATACTTCGTCAAGCATATACTCCAGCTTTGCCACTTTAACCTTAACCACTTTAAGATGCTTATGATAGGGGCAATGAGGGCTGAAAGCTAACTAGTACCATAATTTTTGGAAGCTCTTTTTGAATCTTGTAATCCCTGCTTCCTTTACAAAAAAGGCCTTTCTTCCACCATTATTTGAGTCTACACCTTCTACCTTTAGTCACCATTAAGAGAGCATAGTTGTCATTTTGTGTGCAGTGTTCCAAACCTTATTAATTGATGCATATTGTGATATTACTTGTTCTTGTGCTACTTGTTTCTATTCACCCTTGTGAACTTTGTAGGTGTCCCATGCATCTATATTGCTACCCTATGATGGACAAGCTGATTGCCACTATGCTATGATTTCTGTATGTGAAACAAACAAATGGTTTTCAATGCATGTTATTCATGATCTATGTTTGTAGCTTGCCATGTTGCATGCATAGTTACTATGTCCTACTGTTAGAACTCCATCCTTTCATGCACATGTTTAGAGTTCTTTGATCTCAGCTTTCAATGCTTGCAAATGGTTGGATCTTTAATGTGAGGGTGCATGTCACCTCAAAAATTATTCTGTTTATCACTTACCTACTCGAGGACGAGAAGGAGTTAAGCTTGGGGATGTTGATACGTCGGAAACGTATCTATAATTTTTTATGATCCATGCTTGTTTAGTATCTACTTTGCTTTACTTGTCTACACTTTGAGGTGCTTTTTACATGTTTTCTAGTACTAACCTACTAACAAGTTGCAACAGTGCCAGATGCCTGTTTTCTGTTGTTTTTGGTTTCAAAAAAGTTAGTAAAGAAATATTCTCGGAATTGGACGGGACAAACGACAAAGTCAATTACTTTCCGTGGGGAACAAGAAGTCTAGAGGGGAGCCAGAGGGGCCAGCCATAGGGGCCACCCCCCTTCCCTCGGCACGGCCATAGGTGGGCCCGCGCCTGGATAGGGTTTGGTGGCCCTAGCCGCCTCCTCGGCCTCCCCCTTCGCCTATAAGAAGCCCCCGATGCAGAAAACCTGAGTACCCGATCAAATATCCATGAAACCGTCTGTAGCCGTCGCCACCATCGTCCCTAGATCGGGGGGATCTAAAGTTCTTCCTGGCACCCTGCCGGAGGGGAGATCATCCCGGAGGCCTTCTCTCCAGTATGATGCATGAGTAGTTCCACCTTGTAATATGGGTCCATGTAGTAGCTAGATGGTTGTATCTCCTCCTTGTGTTTTCATGTATAGATCTTGTGAGCTCCGTTCATGATCAAGATCTAATCTATTTGTAATCATGCATGTTGTGTTTGTGGAGATCCGATGGATATTGAGATTATTATGTTGGTTTGATTAATGGTTTTGTCTTTATGATTCTATCATGTCTGTGTTTTTTGTGATCTTGCATGCTCTCCTTTGTTAGTAGTTATCTTGGCCAAGTAGTTGATAGTGACTCCAAGAGGGAGTATTTATGCTCGATAGTGGGTTCATGCCTCTAGTTTCCAAGGGAAGTGACAATAATCTCTTCGGTTGTAGATGTGCTGTTGCTACTAGGGAGAAAACAACGGTCTCTTGTTCATGGAACATGTAGACTGTTTACCTTACACACTTTGCTTAAAGCAGTTGTCTGTTGCTTGCAACTTAATACTAGAGGGGGTTCGGATGATAACCTGAAGGTGGACTTCTAGTCATAGATGCAGTTGGATGGTGGTCTATGTATCTTGTTGTATTGCACAATCGAATCTCATAGGATCTTTCTGACTAGTAATTATATTGTTATGCCTTGCTCAGTTCCTGTAAATTGCCTTGCTTCAATTTGTTTACCCTTCATGCCATGTTGTTTATCTAAGAAGAGCACCTCTAGTGAACTATGGACCCCGGTCCAATCTTAACCATCAATACATCTTCTCCTATTACTTGTTTACTTGCTACAAACCATTACCTTCCACACCATACGTTTAATACTTTGTTACAGCAAACCGGTGAGCTTGACAACCTCACTGATTCATTGGGACAAAGTCTTGAGTTTGTGTTGTGCAGGTCTCTGCATTGCTTGCAACACCTGTGTGACGTATCCTTCCTCCTTTTGGTTCGATAACCTCGGTCTCAACTGAGGGAAAACTTGCTGCTTGCTCTTCACACCCTACGCTTGAAGTGTCGCGTCAAGCATCATCACTCATCCCAAAAACAAGCAGGACCTCGAATAAGGATGGCAATGGCTAGGGTATGGGCAGGGTAGAGCAATACCATACCCATACCCGTGTAGTTAATAGGTACAAGAACTTAACCATACCCATACCCACGGGTATAAAACTGTACTCATACCCATATTCGGCGGGTACCCTTACCCATTGGGTACCCGGCGGGTATATCCAATAGTATACAAGTTATTCAAAATTTTACTTTTATCAATAGCATATTTGAAAAAAGACAATAATCTCTACTTACTAATAGTAGACGAGTACGTGAAAGTATCAAATTAAAGTTTAGAATTCACAATCTCATACTCGTCCCTAGGCTTTCCAGCCACATATGTTCAAACTCTATAGATAAGTTTGACATGTCAGTTTAAACAGATAGGGTATGGTATAACCATGGGTACAAGTCTATACCCGTGCCCGTACCCGTGAGTTAACAGCTAGGCTATGGGTATTACCCATGGGTATAAAAGTGTGCCCATACCCTACCCATACGGGTATGGTACCCGCGGGTACCCGTACCCATGGGTAAAATTGCCATCCTTAACCTCGAACAATAGCATAACAAGCTTGCAAAACAGGGAAAGATCTATCGATGTCCTTTCAGCATACCTCTTGTTCCTTGGCAAAACCAGTTTGTCTTCACAAATATAGACCATGAAGAGTAAATCCCATCAACAAGATAGTATCCCATTGTGTAGGCATGTCCATTGATGGTGTAGTTGCAAGTCGGTGCATCTCCCCTTGCAAGCCTAGCAAAAAAATGAGACGTCTGCAAGACATTGATATAATCGAGATAATCCCGAAGAGCAAATAAGCAATGCTAAATCTACAAATCCTCTAATTCCATAGCTTCAAGGAATCTGCGGGGTCTGCTAGGGACTGTTTTTGACGTGGAAACCATAAAAAAAGAGTTAATGTAAGGATTTGGCCATTTTACGGAATATGTTAGAGTTGCTCTTATGCAAAGTAAAGTTTTGCCGAACCTGCGACAGTTATTTGGTACATGTAAGGGTTTGATTCAAGTCTACATGTAAAATATGGCACCATTATTGGTACAGATCCTAATTCGGTCACGGCATGTGCCGTGTACACCGATGGGCAACGGACAAACGAGTTAAGGAAAAAGTCCATTTTCAACCCTAAACTCGTAGAGGTTCGTTGATTTAAACCCTGAAGTCGAAATCCCAGTCGTTCGCACCCTGAACTATTGAATCCCAGTCTAAATCGAACCCTGTATCTGTTTGGTTCACAAGGAACAACAATCCCGACCGAGATTATAGGTTACTCTCACTGATAGTGAGGCCCACATGTCATAATCATCTTCCTCCATTAATTTCTTTCCTTCATCCACACCGAAACTGTTTTTTGGGTTTACTTCTAAAATATTTATAAACACACGAGAGGAGAGACATGGTGATACGTCCATTCTTCATCACTATTTTATATCATAATTTACTATTATTCATTGATATATTTCATATTAAGAGATGATACTTATGCTATTTCATCTATTTTGCATGTTGGATGACTTTTAGAGGATGAACTGCCGGAGTCAGGATTCTAATGGAAAAAGCGGTGTCCAGATGCAATATTCGCGAAGATCAGAAAATTTCAGAAAATATATGGAAATCCCTATTTTTCCAGGAGACGAAGGAAGCTAGAAGGGGAAGTGGAGATGGGCCATAGGGGCCCACACCACCCCCCCGCGCCCCCTAGGCCGCGCCACCAGGTGGTGTGGCCACCCTGGCCCACCTCTGGCACCACCCTTTGGCATATTTAATCCTTCGAAACCCTAAGCCTTGGGGAGTGACCATAGAAAGATTCCGCCGCCTCTGCGGGGCGGAAACTATAGAGAGAGAAAGAGCTCTCCGGCAAGCAGAAATCTGCCGGGGAAATTCCTTCCTGGAGAGGGGAGATCGTCGCCATCAACACCGTCGTCAAGCTAGATTTTATCTGGATCATCATCATCATATCCACCAGCACCAGCACCACCACTCCATCCCGCTATAACAATTGGGTTGAATCTTGCATAGTTCTTAGGGTAAACTTTCCCGGTGTTGATTACTTATTGTAGTTGATGCTATTGAGTGGAACCGTTGAATTATTGTTCATGTTTAGATTGTTACTTATCATTATATCATCTCTGATCTTGATCCATATGATGTCTCATGAGTAGTTCGTTTAGTTCTTGAGGACATGGGAGAAGTCATCTTGTTAGTAGTGGAATTGTGTTGAGAAATAGTCAATGGTTTGATATTTAAGTTGTGGTGTTATTCTTTTAGTGGTGTCATATGAACGTCGACTACATGATACTTCACCTTTATGGGTCTAGGGGAATGCATTGTGTATTTGAATACTAATTGTAGGGTTACCGGAGTGACAGAAACCTAAACCCCCATTAGGAAACCATTGCACAAGGGAGTGTAGAATCTCAGAGTTTAATGTTGTGGTTAGGTTTTTATCTTAATTACTTTCTTATAGTTGTGGATACTTGTAATGAGTATAATCACAAGTATGTATTAGTCCAAGTAAGGTCAGTATATTAGCATAGGTTCACCCAACAACACTTGTCCAACCAAAGAAGATTAGTCAACTATATGAAGCGAGAGCACTTGACAATATTCCCATGTGTCCTCGAGAACGTTTGGTCCTCATAAGTAATACAACCGGCTTGTTCTTTGCTGAAGAAAGGATTAAGCCACTTGCTGCAAAAAATTTTTTAATTTACTTGCACTTTATTTATCTGCATTATCAAAAACCCCTAAAATCCGTTTGCTAGTATTTATAGTGAATTCCTTATCCAAACCGCTTGTCAACACCTTCTGCTCCTCGTTGGGTTCGACACTCTTATTTATCGAAAGTACTACGATACACCCCCTATACTTGTGGGTCATCACATGGCATCGGTTGGAGCTCGCTGGAGCTTGTTGCAGAAGAAATCAAGCGGAGAGCCGTCGTGAGTGAGGGGCGGGCGGTCGCGGAGGGCTGCGGGGCCAAACCAGGGGAGGAGCAGCGTCGGTGTGATGGAGGCAAGTCGTCCTCCTCCTGCTGCGTGAGGGCCTATTCATCCTCTCCTGGTGTAATTCATGGCCGAAGCAAAGGGAGACGGCGACACACAGGGCAGCGGCGACGGCTATGGACGGCGCACAGAGGAGGACCATGAGATGGGTGTCGCGAGGGCGACGAGCTATTCCGGTCGCAAGCATGCGTAGCCTGAGGCATCGGAGGGCTCCACGAGCCAAATTATTGCTGCAAACCTAATTTGAGAGATCTACGGACTAATGGATTTGATTGAGAAATTAGTGCCTAATTTAAGAGATCCGTGCATGAGTTATGTCGTAGGAAACATGAGTTATGTCGTTGTTCCTACGATCGTCGCCATACGCTGCTGCTCCGTTGGTCACCAGCGTTTAATTTGGACACCAACGAGCTCACGCAATTAACAAGAGTTTTTCCCCTGCCACTCGGTTTTCGATTTGGTGCTTGTATGCATCAATGACTAACTCGGACGTCCACGATTTGTGTGCTCTCCCTCATTAATCTAATTGTGTACCAAAGCAAATACAGATTAGGGACTAATGGATTTCTAGAAAAATTATATATTGCCCAATTTGAAAGGTTGACGAGCGGAATTTTAATTAATTAGAGTTACTCTGCCATGCGAAGCGCGTGTGATTTGAGTCTAGCAAGGGAAGGAATTAAGAGAGGCAGGGACCACGCGGCCGCAATAGATAATTATGTAGGGGCATTTTAAAAAAATTGCCTACATGCATAGATCAAAATGGTCAAACAGGTTCAAGGTTTAATTTAGGCTGGGATTCAACAGTTTAGGATGCGAACAACCGGGATTGACTTCAGAATTTAAATCGGCAGACCTCTATAAATTCAGAGTTGAAAATGAATTTTTTCCACGAGTTAACGCTTGTTTCTTGGTTAGTCCGTATTTCATGTTTTGGCAACGGACAAACGAGTTGGGCAGGTGATTGCGGGCTGCGGCCGGTAACTCACCAGCGTCGCCGTACGGTCGCGTCTTCGCATTATTAGTCGCTGTATCCATCGAATCTAGCTTAAATTGAGGTGTGGAAAACATGTTAATTAATGACTTGGCTGCCTGATCGACGTTTAGCAGCTGCGCCACCGTCTCTCTCTGTACCCGTGGTACACCTAACAGCATCTCCACTCGTTGGACAAACCCAGACCAAAATCCGGACCTTTTTCTGGCCAGATGACGCAAATTTTCGGCCTGGATACGCTCAGTTTCCCACTGCGTACCCAGGCCGAGTATCTAGGCGAACACAAAACGGCGAGATATTTTATACATAACAGGGGAAGGGGAAACGACTCTTAGTCGTCGATGGGATGGGCTCCTGCGGCGTGGCTGACGCGACGCTGTCGTCCCTCTCGCCGGCGAAGGCCGCCGGGTCGAAGGAAGTCGAAGCAGAGCTTGGCGTAGGGGCGTTCGGCGCAGACACGTTCGGCGCAGAGGAAGGGGAAGCTGTGATCATGCCCTGCAGGATGGCCTGACGTTGCGCCATGTACCAGGCCTTGACCGGCGAGCTCATCTTCGACGTGTCCTCGCCGCCCATGAGGAACTTGAGGTCCGTGTTGCGCTTCTTGGCGGCGTAGTTGGCCTTCTTCTCGGCGAGGTTGGCCTTGATGAGGGCCAATTTTCCCCTTGTATCTCGATCAGCTTCTTCCAGCGCTCCTCGCTCTTCTCAGCCCTCTTCTCGGCCTACGCCCTCGTGTCGGCGATGCATTTCTCGATCGAAGCCTGCAGACGCTCGGCGGGAGGTCCGGCGGCCTTGAGTATCTTTGCCTTCTTCTGGCCGAGCTCAGGTTTCCTTCGCTGGCAGTAGCTGGCGGGGCCTCGGGGTTGTAGACACCGTCCTTGCTCTTGGAGAGACTCAAGCGAGTGTCCCGCCACTTCTCGCAATACTCGATTTGCTCGAAGACATGATGGGACTTGAACTCCATCTTCATGTCCTCTCGAAACAGAGCAAGTGCACGACGCAGCTGCAAAATGAAAGTGTGTCAAGTTTTTCAAAATGGAAGAGAGTGCACGACAAAGATAGTGTTCGCGAGTACCTTGTTGTCCATGTTTTCTCCACTGGCTTGTGTGCGGTCGATCTCTTCCACGCAGCTGTGCCACTTGCTGCATGTAGTCTGGATGATCGCCCAATGGTTGGTTATTGCCTTCTCCCCTCGCTCCATGTGGATCTTGCGATACTTTGGGTCGCACATGTTTCGCTCGTCGAATGCTGCCTTCACGCGCCGCCAATAATTGTCGGAATTTTGGTTCGCACTGGTGATCGGACCCATGCTCACCGTCTTCCAAGCTTCAACAAAGCAGGTGTCCTCGGCCACAGTCCATTTGAGCCGAGCGTCCGCCGAAGTGCCCGGCTTCTTCTTCCCCTTCTTGCCTTTCGCCTCAGTCTCGGCGTCCTCTGGCTGCGTCTGCTCGTCCTGCGTCTCCTCGGCATCGATGTTGGCGAGGTCCTGGGACTCGATGCCGCGCTCGGCATCGGACCGGGTCTGCTCTTCCATGAAGAAGGAGGGGTGGTTGGAGGCCGAGACTGTTGCGATCAAGTCCTCCATGTATGCCTCGGGCGTCATGCCGGTCGGAAGTGCGCCCGGCGTTCCGCCGAACAGGTTGCACGCGTCGGCCTCGCCGAAGGGCGCTGAGTTTCCGCCGAAAGGCAGCGGTCCACGACGCAGAGCGGGGCTTGCGTACGCCGGAGAGGTGGAGTAGGGGAGGTTGATGTCCACGCCGAAGGCCGAAGGAGGGCGCGGCGCCGGACAGGGGAAGATCACATTCAGGTTGAAGCCACCGTCGAACTCTGGCGACGAGGAGTACCTCTGCCGAGCGGTCGCATGGCTCTCCTGGAAGCCAGCCGGAGAGATCGGCGAGAATCCGGCGGGTGAGCTGACGCTCGCCTGGCTTCCCCAGTGTGGTGGGTACGGCATGGCCATCAACGCCGAACGCGTCGCTGCCGCCGCCTTCACCATCGCCTTCTCCTCCTCCGCTTGTTGTTGCCGGAGCTTCGTCCTCTCCTTCCTGTCCTTCCGCTCGGCCGACGAGATCTGGCTGGCCTGCTCGTTCTTCTCCCAGTCGGCGGAGGACATGCCCTCCGATTTGGTCAGCGGCGCTCTCGGCTTCCTCGCCTTCTTCTCCGCCGGACCCTCACCGAGGATCTATCTGGGTTGGACGAAGCTCTTGGGCGGCATGTCGGGCGGGGAGCTCGGCGGAGCGACGGGGTGGGGGGATGGGGAAGAAAGGCGGGAGAGGGGAAGAAAAGGACGGGAGCTCGGCGAAGTGGCGGAAGTGGTGCCTTCTCTCGCCGAAAGAGCTGGCCCACGCCCGTTTTCGCTGAGTCCGGCGTTCCAGGGTGTACCCGGGATCCTGGGTACCGCCTGGGTAGGCCGGACCAAAACACGCCAAAATCCGAACGAAAACAGGTCCCTGGCAACGCGATTGGACCGATTTTCGGCGTCTGGACCAAAATTCGGCGTCCAGACCGGCGTCCTGGGTAGGCGAGTGGAGATGCTCTAACAGGTCGTCCTTGGTGTGAAACAGTACTCGCACATGCATCATATCAACCGGGAAATAAACTTTTTTTGTAAAGACGAAAGAAACTAGTTAATGCATTCATATACATTTCGACTTAGTTTCCCCTAAGAAAAAAAAGGAGATTTTGAGTTATCTTGAAACAATAAACTATTTTCATATAGATTATTTTGAGTACCTTTTACAAAAAAAAACATTTATCATATTGTCCATTCTGGCTTATGTTCGATGTCGATGTCGTGTTGTTTTGGTTCGATTTTGATATACTCACTATATAGCTGTAGGGCACACACATACATCTAATAACCCCAAAGTTTAACTGGACCGACCCCATGTCGCCCCTCCTAGGTCAATACGGGGAAGCTCTAGTCGCCGTCCACCTTGCGCGGCCCCTCCTCTTCCAACCCCATCATCGTGGTTGCCGAAGGATGCTGCTGGGCTAAGCCTATGCCGTGGACGGCGCCAGGCAGCGGGGTTAGCTCCTCGCACAGTGGCCGCACCTCATGAAGATTTAGCAGATGGCGATGGGGATGCGATGGTGGCTTCGTCGGCTTCTGCTTATCCCGGTGACACGGCGGCGAGTCTCCTCTCCCCCTCTTGCGCGGTGACATCACAATGTGGCTCATAGTGGAGTGGTTTGGCCAACAAGTGTGGCGGATTCCTCTTGATCGATCGGCTTCAGTCCCGGACATAGAGGCTTTGTTTCTTCTCCTCCGCTTCCGCCTCTCCCTGCGGCGACATTGGTCATCTCCAGCCTCTCCGTGGCAAGGCGTGGGATCTCTGATGTCGGGTCTAGAGATCCAAATCTTCAAGCAAGTTGTGGGCCAATGAGCATGGGCATAGCATCGTCTTGTGATATGGAAGACGACGATATAGGTGGTGGCCTCGGCTGGTGTCCACACTGTCGCCACGCCGGGGGTGTGTGGGCTAGTGGAGGCACGTGCTGGCTCATTCCGGTTGTGTGAGGCGGTGGTTCGGATGCTCCATGTAAAAGTTTCCCATTTCATGCCGGCCAGTGACGGTGGCGTTGCTCTGGAGTCTTCCTCGACCTCTTGAACCTCGAAGCAAGTTATTTGGGTGAAATCCTAGACGGGTATAGTTCTGGCGCTGTTTGCCTCCTTTGGGGCGCCGCTTTGAAGATCTTGGTGGACTGAACACACACACGATATTGTGGTTGCCTGATGACCAACTGGCAATGCCTGAGTTTCGCATGGCGTCTTGTGTGGCAACAACAATGTTGATGAGCGATGGATGATCGCAAGAAGATCTTATTAGTCGGCCCCTTTCCAAGGCTTGATGAGCTTCTTCGGCACGGGTTTTGTGCTTTTACTCTCCAGACCTCATAAGCGAAATCAGATCTGCATGTCCATATGCGAGGAGTCGTCGGCTTGGCATACACCAACGTGGGCTTCACAATGCCACTTATGCAAGGTCTTCGAGAAAATCAGAGTCGCTATTGATTGATGACGATGTACCGAAGGGCTACCTTGGCAAAGAGTTTCGCTTCGATGGTTAGTCCATCCTGCGCCTGTTTGATACGGACAACACGGTGAAAAATTAGAAGAAAACGCAGAGTTACAGGCCATGCGCGTGCGGGTCCGGTGGTACTCACACTTGGTTCACCAGGAGCATGCGCGCGGGTGCGTCGCCACGTTTTTTTTTTCTGAACGGTGCGTCGCCACACATAATTGAGTTCGTACGTGATGGAGTTGCATAATTGAGTGGTAGCTAAAACCAACTAGGTTGAAGGCTCACATGGAGTTGTTCCATCAGATGTTGAGAGCTTGAGATCGTACGTGATGGAGTTGCATAATTGAGTGGTAGGTAAAACCAACTAGGTTGAAGGCTCACATGGAGTTGTTCCATCAGAAAATAACAGGAAGGAAATCCGTGATGGTATTCTACTAGCTTGGGATGCCCACATATTCCACTACGTCGCAATATTTGATGCACTGTACCAAACAGTTTTTCTCGAAATAGCGTTATGTAACGTATGAACATGTATCAGGGTCGGATATCATTTTCAGTCTTACCTCGTACTTACATAGGTTTTCTTTGCAAAAAGTTCACAATTCTTGCTGAATTTTTTTCGAAACGAAGGTGTCATATGCCTGGCTTCTGCTCAAAATGATACACACGGTCTTCTTTATTTATTATTCAACTAAATCTTACAAATATAATGCAAAGATCAATCCGAAGCAATATTTTGGTCCACCACATCACGAGTACGAATTCAAGCTTTGATCCAACACGTGTTAGATCAAAAAAATTCACATAGTTATGTTTCACATGATATTTTTGGAGGGCACGTTTTACAACATTTATTTTCACTACGGTCAGGGCAAAAGAAGTTAGGAAAATAGTATTTAACTCATACGATTGTACACCTCATATATTTATGAGAAAATTACAAAAAAACCACAATTGGGGCTAGGGTTTCAAAAGACCACCAAAAGATTTAAAATTTTCATAAAGCACCGGATTTTGGGCATGAAGTTGCAGATAGCACTGATCTGGCTTTGACATTGCTCTAACGATGAATCTAACTGGTGGAGCCTAAACGTCAGGCTAACGTGACACATCTGGACGGACGGGCATGGATGGACGTTAAATGCGAAAATTACAAAAAAAAAACCACCACAATTGGAACTAGGGTTTCAAAAGACCACCAAATTTTTTTATTTTTTTAAAACACTGGATTTGGGGCAAGAGGTTGCAGATAGCACCGATAGCTTTGACGCAGTTCTAATGGTGAATCTGATGGGAGTCAGGCCGACATGGCCACATTTATTTACCTAAACACCTCCACATATGATAAGTTCTAATCTTACGTCTTTTTTATATATTTTCAATTCCTTATTATAAATATTTTTTTATTTATCTTTTTCTTTATTTTCCTAATCATTGAGGAAGCGGCCGGCGTGGCACGCTGAACGTCGGGAGCTGACGCGCAGCGGCTTGGACGCGGGAGCCGACGAGCGTAGCATGTAGGGGTGCGCAGATGGGGCGGGACGACAAGGGCGCGCAGGCGGGACGATGTTGGCTATCTTTGTTAGACTATCCCAAAATGACCATCAATTTGTAGTTAAAAAATTACCATTTGCCCTACTCAATCCCCTTGAGTTAGTTAGACTAGAAACTTGACAAACTAATGTTACATGTTTCTGCATGTTACAAATGCTTGTGAACTTGTTTTTTAAAACAAGATGTGTAAGGGTGCAGTGCTTTATCTTAACATACGACTATAAAATCTGCTAATCTCATAATTTCTAGTGAAGTAAACTCATGGATCTATCTGATGGGAAAGTTTAGTTCTTTCTTGCCGCATCCACTTGGTTTTGTGCAGGGTAGACGTGGGTTTGAGTGGCTAATGGCGTAAGTTCTTAGAGTTATTAGCGGGGAAAACATGATCGTCTACTGTGGTAACAAAGAGGGCCGCGCTAGTTACTTCCCGCGATTTCAGTTGTTCATGCGGGCATCGACAGCAGGTCGATAAATGTGTCTAATTTCAACCATTCAAAGTTGATGTAATTTGTTGTTGTGTGTTTATGTGATCTAGTACCATGTGATTTTAGCAGTGCGCCCCTTATTGCACATTCATAGATGATCCTATTTATAGGAGTGAGTACTTTCTGTAGTTGCGGCTCAATACGATGCTAATTGCATATGCCACTACTAATTTTGTAAATGACCAAGATGTTAGTTCAGATATCACGATGTAACTTAACTCTAAACCCCACAAAAATCTAAGTTTGTTGAGTGTAAGTACATCATAGACCATCGGATGTAATTTAATTATTTTTCTGTGGCAATAACATTCGATTAACATACCGGGATGTTAGTTCAATTTAACGTGATTTTGGGCATGAAGTTGCAGATAGCACTGATCTGGCTTTGACGCTTCTCTAATGATGAATCTGACTGGTGGGGCCTGAACGTCAGGCTGACGTGACACATCTAGACGGACGGGCGTGGATGGCCGTTAAAGGCGAAAATTACAAAAAAAACCATCACAATTGGGGCTAGGGTTTCAAAAGACCACCAAAAAATATAATTTTTTTTAACACCGGATTTGGGGCAAGAGGTTGCAGATAGAACCGATAGCTTTGACACAGTTCTAATGGTGAATCTGACGGGTGTAATACATTAATGGTATATGATTGATAAAAACCCTAAAACAAAATCCAGCAAAAAAGGTTCCCAATAAAAGCAAGAGCATACCCCTAACAGTCTCGAAATCAACGACTCTTTAATGTCTCTGGCGTTTTCAAACATTACAGTAACCTCATGGATTTTGGAAGAAGCAAGAGACAACAACCTATAAAATGAGACGGTAAGGTCATTAAGCACATACTTTCCATCACTAATCTCTTGCAAATACACAACATCAAATTTTTGTCTATTTGTGAATTATTGACCTATAAAAATATTTCATCTATAAAGAAAAATGAAATGAAGGCCGACTATATTCTAAGGGCCCTTGGCGTCAATAGTCACTGGTTGCATCCTATATTTTTCCCTGTCGTCATCGCATCGACTACACTAACCCCATATGTTTTGGGAGAAGATAGAGATACCAACCTCAGAAGTGGAACTCTAAGGTCTTTACACACTATCCATGGGAAAATATCTCACATAGGCGTGGCACCAAATTGTTGTTCTTTGATGATAACTAGAAAAGAAATATAAATAGTCAAGGCGAAATATTTTGACTAAACCCACTTTGTGTATTTTTAACGGATGCAATATATATCCAAACTAATAGAAAATGTCCATAATTGAGAATCATATATTATATTTCCTCCACGGTATCCATAGAAGATATAGTCTTTTTATTTACAAAAAATTTAAAATTAATGTTGAATTACATTGTTAGATGTGTTTCCTATAAAGATATTTTATTTTTTACGATTATATGTCTTGGGAATTTTTTAATAGTTCACGTTCAATTTGAAAAATAGATCTTTGAGTAAAACTATCTAACAATATATATTTATAAGGGTTCATACGATAGGGACAAAGACATATTTGGGTCGATCTTTTCAAATCCTTTTCAGAAACAAGAGGATACTTCTAAGTTGTATTTTTATATTAAATGAAATATGCATTTTGGAGACTAATGTGTCTGAATCATCATATATTTTAGACCGAATGAAGTAATTAAGAAGATCAAAGATCTGCATAAGTAAAATAAATACTTATTTAGTCAACAAACGTGTAGGTGTCAGCAAGAATCTAGACAACGCACAATCTATACCTAATAATAAAGCACGAAGTGTTTCTTCCGGTCCAACACTTTTTTGGACCGTTTTGCCCTCGCACTAAAACACATATATCTAGCAAGCCACTGGTAAAAAAAAGATTCGAGATGGGTTAGAATCGTGTGAGATACAACCACGAATTACCAACGGCTGCCACGAATTTACACGCCAGCAACCAAAAAAAATCTAATGAAAACGGACAAGAAAGCAAGCACGCACGCCAACAATCACAGGAATAACTTGATTCATTACATGGGCCAGACTACGCATGCCGGCATGCGTTCAGGGCTGCCCGCCTGGTACACCAACATCAAAGGAGGCCCTATTTATTTACGTTACTTCTGAAAATTAGCAGCGGCAGTTTTACATGCAGCTTGATTTTTAGTCCCACATCGAAAACTTAGTAAGAAATCTAGCACCTTAAATAGAACCATTATCTCATAGTAGACAAGCTAAGTTGCCAATGGCCGGAGGGCAGTATACGGATGATGACAAAAAAAAGTATAGCAAAACTGAGCATGCTTGAATGACTCGGGAATCAGTTAGCCTATGAGCTAATTATAAATGTGAGGAAGGAGGCATGATGCCATGATTGAAGGATTAAAGGAGGATTATGAGCTATAATTATAAATGGGAGGAAGGAGGGATCGATGGGCGCTGCCTGTGAGCTAATTATAAATGTGAGGAAGGGATTGATGGGCGCATGATGCTATGATTGAAGGATTAAAGAAGGATTATGAGCTATAATTATAAATGGGAGGAAGATTGAAGGAGGGATCGATGGTGGGCCGTGAAGATTGATAAAACAAGCCAAGTGGAAAAGCAAGAAAATATTAGCCCATCTGTTAATGCAGTTTGTGAGTGCATGAAGTTACTGAAAAATAAGATTTTACCGATCTATTATCTCGGCAGAAGTTACTCTGATTCTTTTAGAAACTGTAAGCAAATTTAAATCAGAAATTCTTTTTGTCCCATTAGTAAAAAAAATTTGAAGTTCTTCAGGGTCTAAAAGATATCTAATAAAAATACTAGCTTTTCGCGACATGGCTTTTTTACTCGATGCAACGTACAATATTTTTTCTGTAATTTACAAGGTCAAAAAGGTATTCCATCGCAGCAACGCGCGGGCATTGTGCTAGTCTTTAAAAAAAAAGGAAGGAGAGAGAAGCTGTGCGCCATGCACACGGGATACGTTTCCCCTATATAACTAGGTAGCACGCGCGAGCTCTAACATCCGTTATACCTCTCTCCAAATCCGACGGTCGGCTCGCTACTTCACGTCCTCCTCATACGAGCTAGCTAGACCAAGATGGCACTGCTTGGAAACCTAGCTGCAAGCCCCGCGGCCACCGTCATCCGCCAGATGCGGCAGGCGCAGCGCGTCCGTGCTGGCCATCGGAACGGCGAACCCACCGAACTGCGTGCGGCAGGGCGAGTACGCAGACTACTACTTCCGCGCCACCAACACAGAGCACCTCACCAAGCTCAAGTCCAAGCTCAACAGAATCTGTAAGAGCGACATATCCTAAGTCTCTGCTACTACCAAATGAAGCGAATACGTACTTAGTATGGTTACGGACGTCGTACAAGTGGTGTTCCAGGCGGCAGATCGGCCATCAAGAAGCGCTACTTCCACCACACCGAGGAGCTGCTGCAAGGCCACCCGGAGTTCATCGACCGCACGTTGCCATCCCTAGACGCCCGGATGGACATCGCGGCCACCGCCGTTCCGGAGCTCGCGGCGGCGGCCGCGTGCAACGCCATCGCTGAGTGGGGGCGCCCGGCCTCCGACATCACCCACCTCATCGTCAGCACCTACTCCGGCGCCCACATGCCCGGCGCCGACCTCCGCCTGGCCACCCTCCTCGGCCTCGACCCGTCCGTGCGCCGCACCATGCTCTACCCTAACGGCTGCACCAGCGGGTCCGCGGCGCTGCGCGTCGCCAAGGACATCGCCGAGAACAACCGCGGCGCCCGCGTCCTCGTCGCCTGCGCCGAGCTCACCCTCATCCTGTTCCGCGCGCCCGACGAGGCCCACATCGACACCGTCATCTTGCAGGCCCTGCTCGGCGACGGCGCGGGCGCCGTGGTCGTCGGCGCCGAGCCCGACGGCTCCGTCGAGCGCCCGGTTTTCGAGATGGTGGCCGCCTCGCAGAGCGTGATACCTGTGAGTGACCTGTCCCCGGCGGGACGGCTCCGCGAAGACGGGCTCGTGTTCAGCCCTTCCTTCGAGATGCCGGCGCTGATCCGGGAAAACATTGAACAGAACATGGCCCACGCGCTTGCGCCTCTCGGTCTGAGCGGCGGCTGGAACGACCTTTTCTGGGCGGTGCATCCCGGCGGGCGAGCGATCTTGGACAGCGTGGAGGCGGGGCTCCAGCTGCAGCCCGAGAAGCTGGCGGCTAGCCGACATGTACTGAGAGAGTACGGAAACATGTCCGGACCTACGGTGATCTTTGTGCTGGACGAGATCCGGCGCCGCCGTGATGAGCAACGTCTGGGTGTCTTGCTTGGGCTCGGACCGGCCGTCACGGTTGAGACTATGGTATTGCATGTCACTGCTAGCTAAAGCCAACAAGCTAGCTACGTACGGCTACTTCGGTTGGTGCTAAGCTGGCTTACATGCATGGAGTTGTTTCCGTTACATGGAGTTGTTTCCGTCACTCACTACGGGAAAAAATGTCGCTGCCATGTAGACACATCTTTGCCGTGTGTTTACGGTAAAGTCTGTCTTTACTGTGTGTACTTCAGAAAATACACGGTAAAGTACGTGAACACGGCAAATTTCTGAAAAAAACACGGCAAAGAAATATACACGGCAAACACTCATAAAGGAACACGGCAAAGAAAATACACCCGGCAAAGTCGACAACGGCACACGTCATAGGTATTGTCACGGCAACGAGGTGGGACCCGTGACCCCACAAGTCCATTTAACGGGAGGAGCTAATGGCCGTAGACGGTGGTCTCTTTGTCGTGTGCCCTCGCCGGTCCTTTGTCGTGTGTATTCTGCAGTATATTACACACGGCAAAGGTCCTTTGCCGTGTGTATTCTGTAGTACACACGACAAAGTCCTTTTTTCTTCTTTTTTTTGCCTTTTATCACGTTACTCTTAGGAAAATCATAAAAAGTTCATTCTGATTCATAAAAATACAAATAATATATCAAAATTTGCAGAAAAATAAGATCTATCTATATACACTCAAATATTAGATATTTATATTGAATAAGAATCTTCATGCTCGCCGTTTTGACCATAGTTTAAAACGTGCATAAAAAATTCAAAAACGATCGAAACAATGCGAAACCTTCGCGTGGTGTCATATTATGTGCCATAGTTGGTAGGAAAAATATTAAACTTCGTATATTGATTATGTCTCAAAAAAACCTTTACAAAATGACCTATCTCATTCGAGGTTTCCTGGTTTTCGGGTCAAATAACGAATGTTATGGCTAGAATCAAGGTATAGTTTGTGATAATCTGCCCATATTGTGCATGCATGTGCCTCATGGAATGGAGAACAATGTTGCAGGAGGAAGTTTTCCTTTTCGTCGCACCAAAAAGCCATTTTCTATTTTATGAGCGTAAAAAACGGGGGATTTTATAAAGCAACCACCAAATGGCTAATTCAAAATTCTACCACCCCATTTTTCAAAAATACTAGACCACCTTAAATGTACAATGTCCCAACGGGGGGATCTTAAACCTTTCCGTCCACTCCAGGTGAAAAAGACAAATTCCTGCCGAATCGGTAGGAAGTGGGTCAGATAGGAACTATAGGTACATGATCGGATGGCAATGATTTTTTACAAATATAATTTTTAGGTTCACAATATGCTATTTCATCAGAGATCCATTGAAAGTTTAGAGAGGCTCAGCCCCGAGCTAAGAATCTTCATACCCGTCGTTCGACAAAGTTTGTCGATAGTTTAAAAGAGTCATAAAAAATCCAAAAAAGTTCGAAACAATGCGAAACCTTAGCGTGGTGTCATATTATGTGACATGGTTGGAAGTAAAAATATCAAACTTGTTATATTGAAAAATGTCTTAAAAAAACCTTCACAAAATGACCTATTTCATTCGAGGTTTCCTGACTTTCGGGTCAAATGACCAATGTTATGGCTAGAATCAAGGTATATTTTGTGATAATCTGCCCATATTGTGCATGTATGTGCATCATGGAGTGGCGAACAATGTTGCAGGAGGAAGTTTTCCTTTTCGTCGCACCAAAAAGCCATTTTCTATTTTCCGAGCGTAAAAAACGGAGGATTTTATGAAGCAACCACCAAATGGCTAATTCAAAATTCTACCACCCCATTTTTTAAAAATACTAGACCACCTTAAATGTACAATGTCCCAACAGGGGATGTCAAACCTTTCCGTCAACTCCAGGTGAAAAAGACAAATTCTTGCCGAATCGGCAAGGAGTGGGTCAGATATGCACTACATGTACATAATCGAATGGGCATGGTTTTTTATAAAAATCATTTTTAGGTTCACAATATGCTATTTCATCAGAGATCCAATGAAAGTTTAGAGACGCTCAGCTCCGAGCTAAGAATCTTCATACCCGTCGTTCGACAAAGTTTGTCGATAGTTTAAAAGAGTCATAAAAAATCAAAAATAATCGAAACAATGCGAAACCTTTGCGTGGTGTCATATTATGTGACATGGTTGGTAGGAAAAATATTAAACTTCTTATATTGATTATGTCTCAAAAAAACCTTCACAAAATGACCTATCTCATTTGAGGTTTCCTGGCTTTCAAGTCAAATGATGAATGTTATGGCTAGAATCAAGGTATAGTTTGTGATAATCTGCCCATATTGTGCATGCATGTGCATTATGGAATGTCGAACAATATTGCAGGAGGAAGTTTTCCTTTTCGTCGCACCAAAAAGCCATTTTCCATTTTACGAGCGTAAAAAATGGGGGATTTTATGAAGCAACCACCAAATGGCTAATTCAAAATTCTACCACCTCATTTTTCAAAAATACTAGACCACATTAAATAGACAATGTCCCAACGGGGGGATGTCAAACCTTTCCGTCTACTCCAGGTGAAAAAGACAAATTCCTGCCGAATCGGTTGGGAGTGGGTCAGATATGCACTACATGTACATAATCGGATGGGCATGGTTTTTTTACAAAAAAATCATTTCTAGGTTCACAATATGCTATTTCATCAGAGATCCATTGAAAGTTTAGAGACGCTCAGCTCCGAGCTAAGAATCTTCATACCCGTCGTTCGACAAAGTTTGTCGATAGTTTAAAAGAGTCATAAAAAATTCAAAAATGATCGAAACAATGCGAAACCTTTGCGTGGTGTCATATTATGTGACATGGTTGCAAGGGAAAATATCAAACTTGTTATATTGAAAATGTCTCAAATAAACCTTTACAAAATGACCTATCTCATTTGAGGTTTCCTGACTTTCGGGTCAAATGACCAATATTATGGCTAGAATCAAGGCATAGTTTATGATAATGTGCCCATATCGTGCATGCATGTGCATCATGGAATGGCGAATAATGTTGCTGCAGGAGGTTTTCCTTTTCCTCGCACCAAAAAGCCATTTTCTATTTTCCGGACACAAAAAGGGGGTTTTATGAAGCAACCACCAAATGGATAACACTACTAGAGAAAAGGCTATAGGAGACATGCTTATGCGAGGCACATTTAGACCATATGCGCCTCCTATAAAATAGGCGAAACACACTCCTTCTCCATGCGCCTCTAGTATAAAAATAGGCAAGGCGCATATGATAAGAATGCGCCTCCTATAATCCCTGTACGGACTAAATCTAGCAGCCCCAGATTATGCGGGGCGCATTCTAATCATATGCGCCTCCTATATATCAGATATGCGAGGCGCATATGGGCAAAATGCGCCTCGCATAAGTTGCGTGGACCCAGATGAAAATCGGTGGTCGAATATACGAGGCGCATATAGTCATATGCGCCTCCTATAGTTGACAATATGCGAGGCACGTATTGTCACATGCGCCTCCTATACTCTGCCGGCCCCACCCCATCTCCTACCACAGCCACATGACCCCACCCCGCGTGTCCACCTCGTCCCTCACCAACCATGTCCGCGACCCCTCCCCCGCTCGCTAATCCCCGCCGCCGCCAGGCTCCCTCGTCTTCCCTCGCTCGCTGTCCACCCTCGCCGCATCCTCGTGGCCGCACCCGTAGCAAAGCTCCCCCACCCCGAGCTTCTCCCCCGGATCCAAGGCACTCCGCCGCGTTTTTTTCCTCCCTACCTCACCCGAGATCGGGATCAGAGATCCTTCTCCTCGGATCAGGAGGCGGCAGCTGTACCCGGCGGCGATCCATCCAGCGGATCGGGAGGCGGAAGCCTGACCCCGAAGGTGAGAATCCGTCCCTCTCCTTGTCGCTCAAGGAGGAAGTGTCCGCCTGCGTGCTCTACAAGGACCCCCTCAGGAAGGCAAGCCGTCGTCGTGAGATCTTGCTATCCATTTTTTTCCTTTTGTCGTAGCAGTGGACTGAATCTTTCGCGCGCTGCAGTTCTTGGTGCGGCTGGTGAGCTCGTACCGGTACGGCAGCGACCACGTCGACGAGGAGCTGGCGAGGGCGGAGGCGGCCGAGCTGCACGGCGCGGTGGTGAGCAAGAAGGAGGCGCTGCACGGGGACGTGGTCCGCATCGTCAGCTCCAGGAGCAAGCCGCAGCTCAGGGCCACGTTCCAGCGCTACAAGCAAGACCACAGCAAGGCCATCGACGAGGTCTCGTCGCTTCCTGTCGCCGTCTCACGCTTCTGTCAGACTTGGCTTCTGCTTGTCGAAACCGATGCATCTGCACTACTTGATGGCCGCTGAAGAAATTGTCTGCTCCGCCTCTCTCCTTCACTGGTTGTTCTCTGCAATTTCAGTCAGCTTCTCCCGTTGGGAATTAGCTTGGGATCAGTCGCTCGTTTCTCGGTTCAGATTCTTGATTTTTTTTTTGCTGCTGCGAAGGAGGTGATGCGGAGCTTGGCGGAGACGATGCTGTGCTGCTGCGGCACGGACTACGGGCGGCTGTGGCGCAGGGTGGTGCTGCGCAAGTGGCTCAACGTCGGCGCCGGCTCTGGCGACTCCGACTTCAGCGCCGACGAGGGCGATGAGGACGAGGGCGAGCCCGACCACCAAGGTCAGCAGCTTCACTTCCCCATCTTCTCCTCCCCCCTCCATCCTGATTTGGGGGAACGAGGGGAATGCAGACTACCACATTGCAAATTCTGCAGCGGCTGACACTGTTTTCTTCTTCATAAGACAGACGACTAGAAAATTCTCACATTGCGTAACTAGCTAGATTGTCTGACTGAATTTTATTCATGGTGACTTATTTTGTACAGTATAGTATGATCACATTTCTTTGCTCTCTTGTACGAGTTCATGCTCTTGCATTCTCGGTAATGCGTGTGCCACCAGTTCAATGTGGGCATGGTGTGAGTGCCGTGCCGGCCATCTCTCTGACAGAGACCTCCACTGTGTTGTCCGGCTACTACTACTGCTTCCTGCATACCACCGGTTTTCTCTTGTGGTATACTCAGACGTTCTTTTTTAGAGAAAAGAAAAGTTAGGTCGAGGAGTTTGAGGATTCGAAATTCCTGATACCTTTTTGTTTCGTTCCAAAGCCAACAAATGAGAGTGAGTGTGTGAGGAGGAAAAGGTAGGCCACTTTTGCAGTTTGCATACCTCCTTTACTTAGGTCCTATCTGTCATTGCTTGTCAAGGTGTTATCTGATTCTTACTACCTTTTGAGGGGGGAGAAATGGGACAGGATAACAAGGACTGGTTGTTAATATGTTGAGTTTTTTTTCACGATGTACACAAAGTTCTAGACAGAATCATTTTATCAAAACAAAATTCACATTGTGTTCCATAGGCGTCGCAGTTCTACATGGGATCTTTAGCTTAAATTTCCAGAATGATATTGATGGTCATAAATATTCTGACTGCTATCTCTGCTCCATTTGTGCAGACAATTGTTTTTGTGAGCACAACCTGAACGATGAAGAAAGGAGATTGGGTGGGCTTGGTGCAGGCACGATCGGTAATTTCGTTATTATCTCTCTCTCTCTTTTTTGGAGAAGCTTGCATGCAGAGAGCTGCATATTTAGTAGTTGGAAAATTGAGTTTTGTTCTATATATTTCCCCGTAAGATGAATTGGTTACTATTTGATATCCAGACCAGGAAATAGTCATTGGAGCAGTGGTGATAAAAATTCTACCCGGGAAGCAAGTGAACAACTTCTCGGGCAACAGCTACCAAGGCTATGAGAGTAGAGAGGTGGCGGAAGAGAAGTGGAGGAGGCATGGAAGGAAGAAGTGGAGGAACTTCCTCGTGATCACCACCTTGTTTCTCTTCATGGTAGGTTATGTGTTCTACTTCATCTAGGTAGAGCTACGTCGTTGGAGTTGTAATGTGATTGTAAACTTGTACTCGGAGGTGTAATGTGATTGTGAACTTGTACTCGGAGGTGTGAACTTGTGGCACAAACACTTGATGTATGAACTTGTATGTCATGATTGATGTGTAATGTATTGTATTCATGTTGGTTCTATTATGCTTTGGCAAATTGCAAGTTTTTGAAAAATTTTGTGCACTTTATACTGTATTCTGGACTATATTGTATATTTGAATATCTGTATATTATTATTTATAGTGGTCTGTAAAACTTGAATTTCGAAAATATTACCGGAGGCGCATATAGGACACTATAGGAGGCGCATATACTATAAATATACGAGGCGCATTGTGAAACATATGCGAGGCGCATGCCTCCTATACTTCACATATGCGCGGCTCGCATAATAATATAGGTATGTGAAGTATAGGAGGCGCATATCATATGCGCCTCGCATAAAAATATCCGAGGCTTGAAGCTAGAGGCGCATATGATATGCGCCTCGCATAAGCTTTTAGGTGCGCCTCGCATACTTTTATCTAGTAGTGTAATTCAAAATGATACCACCCCATTTTCACAAGATTATATGGATGTCATATTTGGATTTCTCACATTTTTCTGATCCATTTAGACATTTTATTTGTCGAATTCCGATTTACGGATTTAAATATATAAATTATTCCATATTAAATAAAAAAAGGAAATAAAATAAAATCATTTTATTTTTTATTTGGATTCAAGATTATTATTACTTTTCATTATTGTTTACTTAAATAATTGTTTGGAATCTAAAACTGAGACGTGTGACATTATGGCCCAAGAGTTAATAGGATTGATATGAAAGTATTAGCAAAAAATGTATGATTTCTTTCTCGGAAGCTTATTCGGAAGGAACGAAAAACTTAAGCGTGCTAGAACTAGAGTAGTATTAGGATGGGTGACCATAGGGGAAGTTTGATTATGAGTGCAATTTAACCTAATATTTAACATACAAAGGGTTAAAATATTCTATATGAGATTATCAAGTAAATAATATTCAAAAAAGTTTGAAACAAAATTATTTTTTTTTATTTTTTTTAAAGGCAGTTTCTTTGCCGTGTATTTTTTCCACGAGACACACGGCAAAGACAGCTTCTTTGCCGTGTACTTGTCGAGGAGACACACGACAAAGACAGCTTCTTTGCCATGTACTTTTCGAGAAGACACACGGCAAAGAATAGACAGCGTCATCTCCACGGCAACCGTTATCTTACTTTACTTTGCCGTGTCTACGCATGAGACACATGGCAAAGCCTTTGTCGTGTCTTATTTAGAAAACACACGGCAAAGGGCCTTTGCCGTGGCGAACGTTGTCGTGCGGCATACTCATCTCCGCGGGAACCGTTATCTTACTTTACTTTGTCGTGTCTACGCATGAGACACACGACAAAGCCTTTGCCGTGTCTTATTTAGGAAACACACGGCAAAGGGCCTTTGCCGAGGCAAACGTTGTCGTGTGGCATACGGCAAGCCTTTGCCGTGTTCCGAAGACCTTTGCCGTGTCTTTTGTCCACACGGCAAAGAGACTTTGTGCCGTAGTGACTACACTTCGTGCAATTTACTCAATGGAAACTTAACGAAATGGAGTGACTATTTGCTCAATCAAGAAAATGATCTTTACTCCTCCATCAACAACTCTTCTTATCGTTTTTCACTTAACGAATTTTGATATGTTCTAAGTTTTGAAGTGTCTGAAAAATAGCAAAACGCTTAACAAAATGACATTTGAGTACCCATATAGCAGTGACCTTGTGCACCAGTCTTAGATGAACGCGGATTTTCACGTTACCTAGCAGAGTGCCACGTCAGCGATGACGTCAGCATGACGTCACCCGCGTACTGAATAAATTTTGAAATCTTATGAAACAAAATTAAAACTTGTGAAACTTGACAGAAACTTATAAAACATTTTGTACTGTTTACAGAATGTTTCAGTTAAGTTTCAGTTCGGTATCAATCATATTTCAGTTAGTGACCTCTGCATGATGTCATCTATGTGTTGACGGAAAAAAGTCTGACCGACACACTAATCTCAAAGCAAAACTGGAAGGCGGATGGGACTCCGGTAGGTAATGCTAACTGTAAAAAGAAGTTTTTGGCTAACACCACTAGAAAACATACGTGATTTACTCTAGCATGACCGTTCAGGTTGAAACCCTGCAACAACTAGCCCTATTAACCCGCATTATTTCTAAACAATGGTGGTTAGACATTGCCGTCTCAAAAGATGCCACTGCTCTCTTCAACGTGACGGTAAGCATTGAGGTGGGGAAGGGCGATAGAGTCCTTTTCTGGTCGGATTCGGGGATCCAGGGGTTCTCAATGCCGATCGTTCTCGATCTGGTCCGGCCTAAGGTGAGGAGCTCGTGAACTGTTCATCAAGGGCTCGCTCGAAACGAGTGGACCCAGGACATCATGGGCACCCTCATTGTGGATGCCATCACTCAGTTCCTATGCGTGTGGCCTATGATCCAGTTCTACGCCACCCGCTCAGAGATCGAAGACTCCTTCTGCTGGAAGCTATCGCCGGACGGAGCATACTCTATGAGATCCACCTATATGGCCTACTTTGCGGGCAGAACGGCTCTTCCTGCTACTTACTTCCCAGGTGTGGAACTCGTTCGCCGGTTCTTTGACTGGCTAGACGTTCAGGGCGGTGTCGTGGGCTGCCCAACCAAGGGGAGTGCTTGTTGTGCATCCGATGTGCCGAGGACATTATGTTGGGGTTTCGGTGTAGAAAACAAAAAAAAATCTATGACAGATCGCCCTGACTGCACAAGATCTATCCAGCAGTAATGCAGTAACGGCCGAAGGTTTTGGATACATACCCTTATAGTCCAAAAGCGGTTAACGTTCTGAGGAGAACATGGTTGAAGTAGTCGTGCTCGTAGCCGACCTCAAGGTTGTGAAGCTCCTCGGAAGTCACCTCTTGCTCCATCATGCAGCAGTCTGACTCACAAAATCCAAGGTGCCCCAAGTGTGGCCCCTAGTGGTTTCGTACATATACGGTGTACGATGATGACCTCCGGCTCCCCGATCCCTGTCAAGAGTGTGAAATTAGATCTCCATCTTGGAATCTCCGCAGCGCAACGGCGTGCTGCAGGTGCACCATCTCTTGCGCGAGCAGTCCTATCATGGGACCATGCTAGCACAAGGAGACATCTAGAGAGAGAGGAGAGAGAGGGAGGGAGCACATAAAGGAGGGAGGAAGGCTCCCAACTCGTGGCCTTGGTGTTGTGTGTCCTCCTCCAAGCGGGAGGGCCTCTTTATATAGGGGTGGAGGGGGATGGGTTGCCCCTCCCCCAAGGCACCAAGCGATGGCCAAGGGAGGGAGGGAGCAGCCCTAGGACACCCCAAACCCTAACCCTAGCCGCTGGCCAAGGGAGGGAGCATCCCTAGGCGCAACCCCAAACCCTAGGCGCATGGGCCTTGGCCCTTCCCTCTTGCGATTTACCTCATGTGCCCTTTATTACCAGGAAGTTTGGCCCATTAGTGGAATACCCTTTCAAATTAGATTTTCATATTATATATAATTAATACGTAAATACATATGACAAAATCCGATTTGACCCGAAAAACCTTTCGGATCCCCTTCAATTTCCTCCAAATGATTTCGGAACTTCTGGGAACGATTCCGGTTCTCTCACGAAACCTTTTTCGGTTTCCTTTTTCTTTCTCCGAACAACTTTGGATATCTCTCCATGGAACAATTCCGGATTTGTCTTTCTTTACTATGATTCCAACTTCCAGATGATCTCTAGATCATCGTACCCTTAAGTGTATCTCCCACGGCTCGAAAATGACACATACATGATCTCTATCAATGATCAACAGCGGGATCAGGATTCCCATATTCACCCCTATACACTCCACGATGACGATTTCATTTGATACATAAACATCGAGTCTAATTCTATTTGTTTCTTCGATACGACTTGTCCAAGATCTGACCATTTGGTATCTCATACCTTGTTCAATCTCGTTACCGACAAGTATGTGGCACTTGTTACCGCGATATTACATCCCCGTGACCTAGTCACATGTTGCAACATTATAGATGTAATTTCACCAAGTCGTCTTTATGTATCTTACCTGTCACAGGGTGAACAAATCTCAGTCTTCATTCATAGGTCTCAACCTGTTCCTCCAGAATACCCAACTTACACCTTTATAATCAACATTTCACTAAGTGACGACTAATGCAGTTAAAGCAGCCTCAGGAGACAGTGATTAATATGATCTCACGGCCTAAGGAGAAGGAGATAACGTTTCTAACTTTTGCAACGATGAACCTCGTGACTTGATCATGTCGCAATCTTTAGGTAATGTCCATCACATCATTCATCAATGATATGACCTCGTTGCCAACTAGCACTATCACCCATGTTCAGCAAACCTTGATCATCTGTTTCCCAACGAACTAGTATGAATAGAGACTACTAGGGACTTGTGTTTCATATCACACCTATATCCTTGATACAGTTGTAGCACAATACGAAACTATTATGAACTAATTGGAATATAACAATAATAAATATTTCTTATTTGCCTCTAGGGCATATTTCCTTCACATTAACCATCTACTGTTCTACTTCCCTTATGCTCGTGTGGTCTGGGACTTGGTCCTACGAAAGGCCGGATGGCCGCAACTTGCCCCATCGGGCACAGTGGTCGTCAAGGACTGGTGGCCCGACGCGTCGAGGAGAGTCCATGCCAAGGATCGGCATTCGACTAAATCCCCGTGTGCGCTTGTCATGCATAGGATTTGGTTATATCGTAATATGCGAGTGTTTAATAGGGACGTCAGTGCAGCCCCGACACTTGCCCACCGCATTGCGGATGAATGGCAAGAGTGGATGCGCTGCTGATACGTCCATTTTGCATCACTATTTTATATCATAATTTACAGTTATTCATTGATATATTTCATATTTAGAGATGATACTTATGTTATTTCATCTATTTTGCATGTTTGATGATTTTTGGATAATTAACTGCTGGAGTCAGAATTCTGCTGGAAAAAGCACTGTCTAGATGCAATATTTCCGAAGATCAGAAAATTCCAGAAAATATATGGAAATTCCTATTTTTCTAGAAGATGAAGATAGCCAGAAGAGGGAGTGGAGATGGGCCACATGGGGCCCACACCAGCCCTAGGCGCGGGCCCCTGGGCCGCGCGGCCAGGTGGTGTGGCCACCCTGGCCCACCTCTGGCGTCGCCTTTTTGCATATATCTTCCTCTCGAAAACCTAAGACGGGGGAGCAATCACAGAAATATTCTGCCGCCTCTGCGGGGTGGAAACTACAGAGAGAGAAAAAGCTCTCCGTCAGGCAGAAATCTGCCAAGGAAATTCCTCCCCGGAGAGGGGACATCATCACCATAGACACCGCCATCGAGCTTGGCTTCATCAGGATCATCATCATCATCCTCATCACCTTCACCACCAGAACCATCACCACCACGCCATACCACTGTAACAATTGGGTTGAATCTTCTGTAGTTCATAGGGGAAACTTTTCCGGTGTTGATTACTTGTTGTAGTTGATGCTATTGAGTGAAACCATTAGATTATTATTCATGTCCAGATTGTTACTTATCATTATTTCATCTCTGATCTTGATCCATATGATGTCTTTTGAGTAGTTTGTTTAGTTCTTAAGGACATGGGAGAAGTCATGTTGTTAGTAGTGGAATTACGTTGAGTAATATTTAATGGTTTGATATTTATGTTGTGGTGCTATTCTTCTAGTGGTGTCATGTGAACGTCGACTACATGATACTTCACCTTTATGGGCCTAGGAGAATGCATTGTATATTTGGCTAGTAATTATGGGGTTGCTGGAGTGACAGAAACGTAAACCCCCATTAGGAAAACATTGCTTAAGGGAGTGTAGGATCTCAGAGTTTAATGTTGTGCTTAGATTTTTATCTTAATTACTTTCTTGTAGTTGCGGATGCTTGCAAAGGGTATAATCACAAGTATGTATTAGTTCGAGTTGGGGTAGTACATTAACATAGGTTCACCCCCATAACACTTATCCAACCAATGAAGACTAATCGACTATATGAAGTGAAAGCACTTGACAATATTTCCATGTGTCCTCGAGAACGTTTGGTCATCATAAGTAATACAATCGTCTTGTCCTTTGCTGGAGAAGGGATTAGGACACTCGCTGCAATTATTATTATTGTCTTTTATTTACTCGCACTTTATTTATCTGCATTACCAAAAACTCCTAAAAATCTGTTTGTTAGTATTTATAGTGAATCCTTGATCCAAACCGCTTGTCAACACTTTCTGCTTCTCTTTTGGTTTGATACTCTTATTTATCAAAAGTACTACTATACACCCCCTATACTTGTGGGTCATCAAGACTATTTTCTGGCGCCGTTGTCGGGAGTGAAGCGCTATTGAAGAGTGGAAATTGGTAAAGGAAATTTCTACTGTAAGTATTGTTTTTATTTCTGTCTGTTATTTTATTTCATTATGGATAACACACTTGGTTTCCTATTTGGGAAAACTATTATCACTGCTAAGGTAGTAGATGAACCACCGCCTACTGAATTGGATCCTTATAAAATACCTACGAAAATTGTTGAACATGTTATGAATAACTGCTATTTTGGAGATGGAATTGTCCATCCTGGTGATCATTTGCTATTTATACATGAATTATTGCGAGTTGTTCAAGTGTGTAGGTATTACAATAGATCAAGTTAAGAGAAAGCTATTCTCTATATCATTGAAAGGCAGATCCGCGGAATGGTATAAGCTGCTGAAGAATGGCCGATCTATTGAATGGGAGGAAATTGTACCTCTCTTTTATTCTAAATTCTATCCTCCTAGTAAGATTCATAAAGATTGGAATCAAATATATAATTTTTGGCCTTATGATGGAGGGAGTATTGCCCAAGCAGGGGGGATATTAAAGTCACTACTGCTCAAATGTCCCATTCATGAACTCCCTAGTAATATTGTTATTAATAACTTCTATGCATGGATTTATCTTCATGATAAGGATTTATTGGATGCTTCTTGTGCTGGATCATTTACCCGTATGAAAGAAGAAGCTAAATAGGATATTCTCGACCGTATTCAAGAAAATACATAAGCATGGGAGAATGACAAAGGAAGAAAGTCAGGTATAAATTATAATTATGAATGCATTAAATCTTTTATGGGAACTGGTGACTTCCATAATATTAGTGCTGTTTATGGTCTTGATTCACAAATTCTTGCAAATTGTTTTAAGGCCTTTTCCTCTTATCTTGATATTCCCAAAAAGGAATGGAACAAGTATCATGTGCCATATAAAGATATTGTTAATTATGTTCCTGCTAGAAATAATGAAGTTTGTACTGTTGATCATATTTTGCCTGAACCTTATATAGAGAAAATACCTTTCCCTGATAAGGTAAAGGAACATTCTATGATAACTAGTGTGGTTAACAAAAGTACAAAGAGAGCTGTAGAACCTGATGAACAAATAAATGTTGAACCTGTGGTAGCAATTATGAAACACCTTGTCACTAAAAATGTAGAAGATGTACACACTATCTTTTGTAAAGATGCTTCTAATATTGTTTTGAAGGGTTTCGTAGCATGGAAAACAAAAAATTTCTATCGCATACAAACAAACAAGCCAAGATCTATCTACTAGATTGTAGCAACGAGTCGATGGAATAACTTACCCTCGAAGATTCCAAAGTGTTTAACGAGAGCGGATTTTCGTGGGTGATGTAGTCGTACTCTTCCCGATCTCAAGATCGCGTAGACGATCCTTTCGGCGCTGCGTTCCGGCAGCGCTCCCGCAGTCGGTCACACGTTCGGTACTCGACGAAGACCTTCCTCTCCCTTGTTCCAGCAGGCAGTGGAGGTTGTAGCACTCTCCTCGCGATTCCGGCAGCACAACGGCGTGGTACCGGAAGTAGAGGGGAGATCCCGCAGGGCTTCGTCTTAAGCCGGAGCGAGTATGGTGGAGTATGAGAAAGCTATTAGTGGTCTAGGGATTAGACACACCAATTAGAAGGCTCTAAACCGAAGGCTAGGGCAATTAGAAGCTCTAAACCAAAACGGCTCTAAACCGGAGATTAGAGGATAGGAACTTGTGTGTCTAGAGGAGGAGGCCCTGCCCCTCCTCTTATAGGTGGAGGGGGCCGGCGCGCCAGGGGAGGGAGGGGAGTCCCTCCCCAACTCGGCCTGGTGGAGGCGCCGCCGGTTGGAGGAGGGATTCCCTCCCCAACTCGGTTTTGCCCTCCTCTTGCTTGTTTCCCACAGTTTCCTGTTTTAGCCGTTTGACTTTCAAACTGGCCATTTGACTTTTCTGTTTTAGGATTCAATTTAATCCTTTATATGGAACAGCAAGAACACTTAGTACATGATGCAATCATTCCAATATGTAATGACACATTCATGTACCCCTCTCCCCCGGAGTGCCGGACATTCCGGAACCTTCTACAACATTCCCGATGAAATCACCGGAATTATTCCCGAACTCCGAAACGGGACTTTCCTTATATGAATCTTATTCTCCGGACCATTCCGGATCACCTCGTGATATCCCGGATCCCATCCGAGACTCCGAACAACATTCGGTCTCTTTCTCATAATACCATAACTACTCAAACAACGTCGAATCCTTAAGTGTGTCTCCCTACGGTTCGTGAATTATGCGGACATGATCGAGACACTTCTCCGAACAATAACCAATAGAGGAATCTGGAAATTCATATGGCTCCCACATATTTCTACGATTACTTTGCGATCGAATGAACCACTTACATACGATACCAATTTCCCTTTGTCTCACGATAGTTTACTTATCCGAGGTTATGATCGTCGGTATCTCTGCATACCTAGTTCAACCTCGTTACCGATAAGTACTCTTTTCTCGTTCCCGTGATATGTGATCCCTTGTGAGCCAGTCACATGCTTGCAAGCTAATTGGATGACATTCCACCGAGAGGGCCTAGAGTATATCTATCCGTCATATGGATGGACAAATCCCACTCTTGATCCATGTGTTTCAACCAATACTTTCCGAACACTCAATGCCACCTTTATAGCCACCCAGTTACGGTGTGGTGTTTGATGTCATCAAAGCATCCATCCGGTAAAGGTGATATGCATGATCTCATGGTCGAAGGAATTAGGTTACTATGTATCAGAAAGCATATAGCAGTTGAACTATTGAAATGACTTGATCTTTATGCTACGCTTATCTATAGGAGTATGTCCACCATATCATTCTCCTAACGATATGATCTTGTTGTTGATAACATATCAATGTTCATGATAGGGAAACCACAATCATTAATCAACCAACAAGCTAGTGAAGTATAGAGGCTATACTAGGGACTTCAAATTAAGTTTACAAATCACACAAGTATTAATGTTTCCTTGTTAATACTATTATAGCATGAATGTAAACATTTATCATAAACACAAAGATATAATAATAACTACATTTATTATTGCCTCTAGGGCATATCTCCAACAGTCTCCCACTTGCACTAGAGTCATCTAATCTAGATTACATGGTAATATACCGAACACCCATGGCAGTTTGGTGTTGGTCATGTTTTGCCCTCGGGAGAGGTTTAGTCAACGGATCCGCCACATTCAGATCTGTGTGTACTTTGCAAATCTTTATATCCCCATCCTGGATATGTTCTCGAATAGCGTGAAAACGTAGCTTGATATGCTTCAGCTTCTTGTGTGACCTTGGTTCTTGCGCATTGGCTATGGCGCCCATGTTATCACTCCTTAGTTCTTCTCAAGTACTTAAGGATGTTTTTGACCGCTGTCCAATGATCCACTCATGGATCACTTTGATATCTGCTAGTTAAACTAACAACATATGCAATGTCGGGTCTAGTATATAGCATGGCATACATTAGAGATCCTATGGCTGAGGCATAGGGAGTCTTACTCATCCTTTCTCTATCTTCTGCCGATGTCGGACTTTGAGTTTTACTCAAGGTCGTATTGGCCAACATGGGCAAGAACCCTTTCTTGCTTTCTTCCATTCCAAACCTCTTTAGAACTTTGTCCAAATATGCACTCTGTGACAATGATATTTGGCGTTTCGATCTATCTCTATAAATCTTTATGACTAATATGTAAGCTGCTTCGCCAAGATCCTTCATTGAAAAACTATTATTCAAATATTCTTTGACACTATTAAGAAGGTCTACATCATTCCCAATCAACAATATGTCATCCACATATAGTATTAAGAATGCTATAGAGCTCCCACTCACTTTCTTGTAAATACAAGCTTCTCCATAAGTTTGTATAAAACCAAAACTTTTGATCACCTTATCAAAACGTTAATTCCAACTTCGGGATGCTTGCTTCAATCCATAGATGGACCGTTGAAGTTTACATACCTTGTTAGCATCTTTAGGATCGACAAAACCTTTGGGTTGCATCATATACAACTCTTCATCAATGTCTCCATTGAGGAATGCTGTTTTGACATCCATCTGCCATATCTCATAATCATAATATGCAGCGATTGCTAACATAATCCTCACAGACTTTAGCTTCGCTACTGGTGAGAAAGTCTCATCGTAGTCAACTCCTTGAATTTGTCAAAACCCTTTTGCGACAAGTCGAGCTTTATAGACAGTAACATTACCATCAGCATCTGTTTTCTTCTTGAAAATCCATTTGTTCTCGACAGCCTTTCGGCCGTCCGGTAAGTCCACCAAAGTCCATACTTGGTTTTCGTACATGGATCCAATCTCGGATTTCATGGCTTCTTGCCATTTATTGGAATCTGGGCTCATCATCGCTTCCTCATATGTCTCGGGGTCATCGGTGTTGTCCACCAACATGACACTCATAACGGGATCATACCAATCTGGAGTGGTACGAGTTCTCATTGACCTCCGAGGCTCTGTAGCAACTTCAACCGAAGTTTAATGATCACCATCATTAGCTCCCTCTCTAATTGGTGTAGGCACCACAGGAATTTCTTCCGGTGCTGCGCTACTCGCAATTTCGAGAGAAGGTTCGACAACCTCGTCGAGTTATACTTTCCTTCTAGTCACTTCTTTCGAGAGAAATTCCTTCTCTAGAAAGGATCCATTCTTGGCAACGAAGATTTTGCCTTCGGATCTATGATAGAAGGTATACCCAATAGTTTCCTTCGGGTATCCTATGAAGACGCATTTTTCCGCTTTGGGTTCAAGCTTGTCCGACTGTAACTTCTTTACATAGGCTTCGCATCCCCAAACTTTAAGGAACGACAATCTAGGTTTCTTCCCAAACCATAATTCATACGGTGTCGTTTCAACGGATTTAGATGGTGCCCTATTTAAAGTGAATGCGGCTGTTTCTAATGCATAACCCCAAAATGATAGCGGTAAATCTGTAAGTGACATCATAGAACGAACCATATCTAAGAGAGTTCGATTACGACGTTCGGACACACCATTACGCTGTGGTGTTCCCGGCGGTGTCAATTGCGAAAGTATTCCGCATTTCTTCAAATGCTCGCCAAACTCGTAACTTAGATATTCACCTCCACGATCAGAACGTAGAAATTTAATCTTCTTGTTATGCTGATTCTCTACCTCACTTTGAAACTCCTTAAACTTCTCGAAAGTTTCGAACTTATGTTTCATGAAATAGATATACCCATATCTACTCAAGTCATCCGTGAAGGTAAGAACATAACGATAACCACCGCGCGATGCTACACTCATTGGACCACACACATCGGTATGTATGATTTCCAATAGGTCCGTAGCTCGCTCCATCATACCAGAAAATGGAGTCTTAGTCATTTTTCCCATCAGACATGCTTCGCATCTTTCAAGTGATTCAAAATCAAGTGATTCAAGAAGTCCATCGGAATGGAGTTTCTTCATACGCTTCACTCCAATGTGACCAAGACGACAGTGCCACATATAGGTCGAATTATCGCTTGATTTCAAACGTTTAGCCTCAATGTTGTTGATATGTGTATTTCCACTATCGAGATTCAATAAGAATATACCATCTATCATAGGTGCATGTGCATAAAACATATTACTCATATAAATCAAACAAACATTATTCTCGGATTTAAATAAGTAACCGTCTCGCAATAAACAAGATCCCGATATAATGTTCATGCTCAACACAGGCACTAAATAACAATTATTTAAGTATAAAACTAATCCCGATGGTAGATGAAGGGGTAGCGTGCCGACCGCAATCACATCAACCTTTGATCTGTTTCCCACGCGCATCGTCACCTCGTTCTTCGCTAGCTTCCGTTTATTCTGCAGCACCTGTTTCGAGTTACAAATATGAGCAACCGAACCAGTATCAAATACCCAGGCACTACTACGAGTACTAGTGAGATACACATCAATAACATGTATATCAGATATACCTTTCTTCTTGATGTTGCCGTTCTTCAAATCCGCCAAGTAATTTGGGCAATTCCGCTTCCAGTGACCTTCTCCCTTGCAGTAAAAGCACTCAGTATCAGGCTTAGGTCCAGCCTTGGTCTTCTTCGCCGGCGTGGTAACTTTCTTACCACCCTTCTTGAAGTGTCCCTTCTGCTTAGACTTGCCTTTCTTGAATTTGGTGGTCTTATTGACCAACAACACTTGGTGCTCTTTCTTGATATCCACTTCTGCAGATTTCAACATGGCAAAGAGTTCTGGCAACGTCTTGTTCATGTTCTGCATGTTGTAGTTCATCACAAAGTTCTTGTAACTTGGTGGTAGTGATTGGAGGACACGGTAAATCCCCAAAGCATTAGGAATCACTATACCCAAGCTTTGAAGTTTGTTTGCGTGCCCAGACATCTTAAGCACATGCTCACTGACAGAGCTGCCCTCTTCCATCTTGCAGTTAAAGAACTTTTCAGAAGCCTCATAACTTTCAATTGCCGCATGAGTCTCAAAAATCAATTTGAGATCCTCGACAATATCATATGGGTCTGAATCCTCAAACCTTTTCTGAAGCTCCGATTCCAAACCATACAAGATAGCACACTGAACTATGGAGTACTGATTCTTCCGAGCGAGGTAAACATTCTTTACTTCATCGGGAGCATCATCTGCAGGTGGGTCACCCAGCGGTGCATCCAGCACATAGGTCAAATTACCAGCTGTGAGGACAATCCTCAAATTGCGGAACCAATCCGCGAAGTTGCTTCCATTGTTTTTCAACTTTTCTTTCTCTAGGAACGCATTAAAATTGATGGTAGGGGCTGCCATTGATCTACAACATATTTGCAATAGTTTAGACTAAGTTTATGACAAATTGAGTTCAAATTAATTAATGTAATTAAACTAGGTGAACTCCCACTCAAAACAACATCCCTCACATTGTTTTAGTGATCACATGAACCAAATCCACCATATCAACACCGATCATCACGAGAGTTGATATAGTTTCAATGGCGAACAATCATCATGTTCATCATATCTACTATATGATTCATGCTTTACCTTTCGGTGATCCGTGTTCCGAGACCATGTCTGTACATGCTAGGCTCGTCAAGATCAAACCTTAGTTTCTGCATGAGCAAATCTGGCTTGCTCACGTTGTATACACTTGCAGAATCTAACACACCCGATCATCACGTGGTGCTTCGAAACAACAAGCTTTAGCAACGGTGCTAACTAAGGGTGAACACTTTATGACTTGAAATTCATGTGCATGAGGGATCATCTTATAATGCTACCGTCGTCTACTAAGCAATACAAGATGCATAAAGGATTAACATCACATGCAATTCATAATATGTGATATGATATGGCCTTTCTTCTTTGTGCTTCCGATCTCCATCTTCAAGCACGGACATGATCTCCATCATCACCGGCATTGCATCAAGGTCAATGACGCTTCTCCATGGTTGTCGTCCACCGGCTTCAACTATTACAACTACTTTGAATAGACACGCGGGTCTTAACATAAATTAAAGACAACCATATGGCTCCTGCCGGTTGCCAACTTACAATAAGGAACATTGCATACATCAAATATAATCACAATCATGGCCATATCACATCACTGCACACCCCTGCAAAACAAAGTTAGACGCCTCTACTTTCTTTGCATATTTTACGTGGTTTGGGGCTTTCAATAAGTGTCGTTCTAACTTACGAACAAGAACCACAACATTGATACTAGTATTGTTGATCACCCATTGTAAATTGGATCTTAACTATGCTAGGAGAAACAGGCACCCGCAAAGCCACCTATGCAATACAAGTTGCATGTCAAGCGTGGAGCAAGTCTCATGAACGATGTCATGTAAGGTTAGCCCGGGCCGCTTCATCCCAAAATACCGCAAGATGCAAAGTACACAAGAAGCAATCGACAATAAAAGCATCAACGCCCACAATGACCATTGTGTTCTACTCGTGCAACAGATCTACATATAGACACGGCTCTGATACCACTGAAGGGTTTCGTAGCATGGAAAACAAAAATTTTCTATCGCATACAAACAAACAAGCCAAGATCTATCTACTAGATTGTAGCAACGAGTCGATGGAATAACTTACCCTCGAAGATTCCAAAGTGTTTAACGAGAGCGGATTCTCGTGGGTGATGTAGTCGTACTCTTCCCGATCTCAAGATCGCGTAGACGATCCTTCCGGCGCTGCGTTCCGGCAGCGCTCCCGCAGTCGGTCACACGTTCGGTACTCGACGAAGACCTTCCTCTCCCTTGTTCCAGTAGGTAGCGGAGGTTGTAGCACTCTCCTCACGATTCCGGCAGCACAACGGCGTGGTACCGGAAGTAGAGGGGAGATCCCGCAGGGCTTCGCCTTAAGCCGGAGCGAGTATGGTGGAGTATGAGAAAGCTATTAGTGGTCTAGGGATTAGACACACCAATTAGAAGGCTCTAAACCGAAGGCTAGGGCAATTAGAAGCTCTAAACCAAAACGGCTCTAAACCGGAGATTAGAGGATAGGAACTTGTGTGTCTAGAGGAGGAGGCCCTGCCCCTCCTCTTATAGGTGGAGGGGGCCAGCGCGCCAGGGGAGGGAGGGGAGTCCCTCGCCAAATCGGCCTGGTGGAGGCGCCGCCGGTTGGAGGAGGGATTCCCTCCCCAACTCGGTTTTGACCTCCTCTTGCTTGTTTCCCACAGTTTCCTGTTTTAGCCATTTGACTTTCAAACTGGCCATTTGACTTTTCTGTTTTAGGATTCAATTTAATCCTTTATATGGAACAGCAAGAACACTTAGTACATTATGCAATCATTCCAATATGTAATGACACATTCATGTACCCCTCTCCCCCGGAGTGCCGGACATATTACTCATATAAATCAAACAAACATTATTCTCGGATTTAAATAAGTAACCGTCTCGCAATAAACAAGATCCCGATATAATGTTCATGCTCAACGCAGGCACTAAATAACAATTATTTAAGTATAAAACTAATCCCGATGGTAGATGAAGGGGTAGCGTCCCGACCGCGATCACATCAACCTTTGATCTATTTCCCATGCGCATCGTCACCTCGTTCTTCGCTAGCTTCCGTTTATTCTGCAGCACCTGTTTCGAGTTACAAATATGAGCAACCGAACCAGTATCAAATACCCAGGCACTACTACGAGTACTAGTGAGATACACATCAATAACATGTATATCAGATATACCTTTCTTCTTGATGTTGCCGTTCTTCAAATCCGCCAAGTAATTTGGGCAATTCCGCTTCCAGTGACCTTCTCCCTTGCAGTAAAAGCACTCAGTATCAGGCTTAGGTCCAGCCTTGGTCTTCTTCGCCGGTGTGGTAACTTTCTTACCACCCTTCTTGAAGTGTCCCTTCTGCTTAGACTTGCCTTTCTTGAATTTGGTGGTCTTATTGACCAACAACACTTGGTGCTCTTTCTTGATATCCAGTTCTGCAGATTTCAACATGGCAAAGAGTTCTGGCAACGTCTTGTTCATGTTCTGCATGTTGTAGTTCATCACAAAGTTCTTGTAACTTGGTGGTAGTGATTGGAGGACACGGTAAATCCCCAAAGCATTAGGAATCACTATACCCAAGCTTTGAAGTTTGTTTGCGTGCCCAGACATCTTAAGCACATGCTCACTGACAGAGCTGCCCTCTTCCATCTTGCAGTTAAAGAACTTTTCAGAAGCCTCATAACTTTCAATTGCCGCATGAGTCTCAAAAATCAATTTGAGATCCTCGACAATATCATATGGGTCTGAATCCTCAAACCTTTTCTGAAGCTCCGATTCCAAACCATACAAGATAGCACACTGAACTATGGAGTACTGATTCTTCCGAGCGAGGTAAACATTCTTTACTTCATCAGGAGCATCATCTGCAGGTGGGTCACCCAGCGGTGCATCAGCACATAGGTCAAATTACCAGCTGTGAGGACAATCCTCAAATTGCGGAACCAATCCGCGAAGTTGCTTCCATTGTTTTTCAACTTTTCTTTCTCTAGGAACGCATTAAAATTGATGGTAGGGGCTGCCATTGATCTACAACATATTTGCAATAGTTTAGACTAAGTTTATGACAAATTGAGTTCAAATTAATTAATGTAATTAAACTAGGTGAACTCCCACTCAAAACAACATCCCTCACATTGTTTTAGTGATCACATGAACCAAATCCACCATATCAACACCGATCATCACGAGAGTTGATATAGTTTCAATGGCGAACAATCATCATGTTCATCATATCTACTATATGATTCATGCTTTACCTTTCGGTGATCCGTGTTCCGAGACCATGTCTGTACATGCTAGGCTCGTCAAGATCAAACCTTAGTTTCTGCATGAGCAAATCTGGCTTGCTCATGTTGTATACACTTGCAGAATCTAACACACCCGATCATCACGTGGTGCTTCGAAACAACAAGCTTTAGCAACGGTGCTAACTAAGGGTGAACACTTTATGACTTGAAATTCATGTGCATGAGGGATCATCTTATAATGCTACCGTCGTCTACTAAGCAATACAAGATGCATAAAGGATTAACATCACATGCAATTCATAATATGTGATATGATATGGCCTTTCTTCTTTGTGCTTCCGATCTCCATCTTCAAGCACGGACATGATCTCCATCATCACCGGCATTGCATCAAGGTCAATGACGCTTCTCCATGGTTGTCGTCCACCGGCTTCAACTATTACAACTACTTTGAATAGACACGCGGGTCTTAACATAAATTAAATACAACCATATGGCTCCTGCCGGTTGCCAACTTACAATAAGGAACATTGCATACATCAAATATAATCACAATCATGGCCATATCACATCACTGCACACCCCTGCAAAACAAAGTTAGACGCCTCTACTTTCTTTGCATATTTTACGTGGTTTGGGGCTTTCAATAAGTGTCGTTCTAACTTACGAACAAGAACCACAACATTGATACTAGTATTGTTGATCACCCATTGTAAATTGGATCTTAACTATGCTAGGAGAAACAGGCACCCGCAAAGCCACTTATGCAATACAAGTTGCATGTCAAGCGTGGAGCAAGTCTCATGAACGATGTCATGTAAGGTTAGCCCGGGCCACTTCATCCCAAAATACCGCAAGATGCAAAGTACACAAGAAGCAATCGACAATAAAAGCATCAACGCCCACAATGACCATTGTGTTCTACTCGTGCAACAGATCTACATATAGACACGTCTCTGATACCACTGAAGGGTTTCGTAGCATGGAAAACAAAAAATTTCTATCGCATACAAACAAACAAGCCAAGATCTATCTACTAGATTGTAGCAACGAGTCGATGGAATAACTTACCCTCGAAGATTCCAAAGTGTTTAACGAGAGCGGATTCTCGTGGGTGATGTAGTCGTACTCTTCCCGATCTCAAGATCGCGTAGACGATCCTTCCGGCGCTGCGTTCCGGCAGCGCTCCCGCAGTCGGTCACACGTTCGGTACTCGACGAAGACCTTCCTCTCCCTTGTTCCAGTAGGCAGCAGAGGTTGTAGCACTCTCCTCGCGATTCCGGCAGCACAACGGCGTGGTACCGGAAGTAGAGGGGAGATCCCGCAGGGCTTCGCCTTAAGCCGGAGCGAGTATGGTGGAGTATGAGAAATCTATTAGTGGTCTAGGGATTAGACACACCAATTAGAATGCTCTAAACCGAAGGCTAGGGCAATTAGAAGCTCTAAACCAAAACGGCTCTAAACCGGAGATTAGAGGATAGGAACTTGTGTGTCTAGAGGAGGAGGCCCTGCCCCTCCTCTTATAGGTGGAGGGGGCCGGCACGCCAGGGGAGGGAGGGGAGTCCCTCCCCAACTCGGCCTGGTGGAGTTGCCGCCGGTTGGAGGAGGGATTCCCTCCCCAACTCGGTTTTGCCCTCCTCTTGCTTGTTTCCCACAGTTTCCTATTTTAGCCGTTTGACTTTCAAACTGGCCATTTGACTTTTCTGTTTTAGGATTCAATTTAATCCTTTATATGGAACAGCAAGAACACTTAGTACATGATGCAATCATTCCAATATGTAATGACACATTCATGTACCCCTCTCCCCCGGAGTGCCGGACATTCCGGAACCTTCTAGAACATTCCCGATGAAATCACCGGAATTATTCCCGAACTCCGAAACGGGACTTTCCTTATATGAATCTTATTCTCCGGACCATTCCGGATCACTCGTGATATCCCGGATCCCATCCGAGACTCCGAACAACATTCGGTCTCTTTCTCATAATACCATAACTACTCAAACAACGTCGAATCCTTAAGTGTGTCTCCCTACGGTTCGTGAATTATGCGGACATGATCGAGACACTTCTCCGAACAATAACCAATAGAGGAATCTGGAAATTCATATGGCTCCCACATATTTCTACGATTACTTTGCGATCGAATGAACCACTTACATATGATACCAATTTCCCTTTGTCTCACGATAGTTTACTTATCTGAGGTTATGATCATCGGTATCTCTGCATACCTAGTTCAACCTCGTTACCGATAAGTACTCTTTTCTCGTTCCCGTGATATATGATCCCTTGTGAGCCAGTCACATGCTTGCAAGCTAATTGGATGAAATTCCACCGAGAGGGCCCAGAGTATATCTATCCGTCATATGGATGGACAAATCCCACTCTTGATCCATGTGTTTCAACCAATACTTTCCGAACACTCAATGCCACCTTTATAGCCACCCAGTTACGGTGTGGTGTTTGATGTCATCAAAGCATCCATCTGGTAAAGGTGATATGCATGATCTCATGGTCGAAGGAATTAGGTTACTATGTATCAGAAAGCATATAGAAATTGAACTATTGAAATGACTTGATCTTTATGCTACACTTATCTATAGGAGTATGTCCACCATATCATTCTCCTAACGATATGATCTTGTTGTTGATAACATCTCAATGTTCATGATAGGGAAACCACAATCATTAATCAACCAACAAGCTAGTGAAGTATAGAGGCTATACTAGGGACTTCAAATTAAGTTTACAAATCACACAAGTATTAATGTTTCCTTGTTAATACTATTATAGCATGAATGTAAACATTTATCATAAACACAAAGATATAATAATAACTACATTTATTATTGCCTCTAGGGCATATCTCCAACATGTTTCACATCCTAGTATAACTAGGAAAGCTAGTGTTCATGTGCTTTCTGTCAGAATAGGTGATTATTGATATTATGGTTCATGTGATATTGGTGCAAGTTCAAGTGTTATTCCTTATGAGATTTACATAGAAATTATACATGGAATTGGTCCTTGTGAACTTGAAGAAATTGATGTGGTTATTCAACTTGCTAATAGAGAGAACATCTCTCCAATTGGTATTGTAAGAGATGTGGAAGTTCTTTGCGGTAAGACTAAATATCCTGCTGATTTTCTAGTACTTGGTTTAGCTACTACTAAAACTTGTCCCATCATTTTTGGTATACCTTTATTGAAAACTTGTGGAGATATTATAGATTGTAAGAAGGAGAAAATTTTAACTAAATGTGATGGAGAATCTTATGAGTTTATTTTTTCTAAATTTGCTAAAGCTCCTGATGAAAATGAATTTCCTAATGAGGATTTTAGAGTTGAAAAACTTGCTTCTATTGCTATTGCTCCTAACAATGCTTTGTAGAAATATATGGAAGATCAAGAAAGTGAGATCTTCATGGAAGAAAGAAATGAGATTGACAAGATTCTTCTTCGTCAACCTGAGATGCTTAAGAAAAATCTACCTGTGGAAGATTTGGGTACCACATTACCACCTAAAGAGGATCATGTTTTCGATCGAAAACCTTTACCTGATGATCTTAAATATGCTTATATTGATGATATGAAAATATATCCTATTATTATTAGTTCTAAAATTTCAGGAAAGGAAGAGGAAAGATTATTGGATGTATTGAAGAAACACCGAGGAGCTATGGGATATACTCTTGATGATTTAAAAGGGATTTCGCCTACTATATGTCAGCATGCTATTAATATGGAACCTGATGCAAAACCAGTTGTTGAACATTAATCTCGTTTAAATCCTAAGATGAAGTAAGTGGTAAGAAATAAGGTATTAAAACTTCTTGATGCTGGTATTATTTATCCTATTGCTGATAGTAATTGGGTTAGTCCTGTTCATTGTGTCCCTAAGAAATGAGGAATTACTGTTGTGCCTAATGAAAATAATGAGCTTATTCCTCAAAGATTAGTAGTTGGTTATAGGATGTGCATTGATTTTAGAAAGGTTAAGAAAGTTACTAAGAAAGATCATTATCCATTACCTTTTATTGATCAAATGTTAGAAAGGTTGTCTAAGAAGACTCATTTTTGGTTTCTTGATGGTTATTCTAGGTTCTCTCAAATTGCTGTTAGAAAGAAAGATCAAGAGAAAACCACGTTTACGTGTCCTTATTGAACTTATGCTTATAGGCATATGCCTTTTGGTTTGTGTAATGCTCCCGCTACTTTTAAAAGATGTATGTCTACTATCTTTGATGGTTTTTGTGAAGAAATTGTGGAAGTATTCATGAACGATTTCTCCGTCTATGGAACTTCTTTTGATAATTTTTTGCACAATCTTGATAAAGTTTTGCAGAGATGTGAAGAAACTAATCTTGTTCTTAATTGGAAGAAATGCCACTTTATGGTTAATGAAGGAATTGTCCTTGGACATAAAATTTCTGAAAGAGGTATTGAAGTTGACAGAGCCAAAGTTGAAGCAATTAAGAAAATGCCATGTCCTAGGGGTGTTAAAGGTATTCGTAGTATCCTTGGTCATGCTGGTTTCTATAGAAGGTTTATTAAAGATTTCTCCAAGATATCAAAGTCTCTTACTAAACTTCTCCAAAAAGATGTACCTTTTGTTTTTGGTGATGATTGTAAGGAAGCTTTTGAAACTCTAAAGAAAGCTTTAACTACTGCTCCTATTGTCCAACCACATGATTAGAATTTACCCTTTGAAATTATGTGTGATGCTAGTGATTTTGCTATAGGTGCTGTTCTTGGACAGCGAATACATAAGAAGTTGAATATTATTCATTATGCTAGTAAGACTCTTGATGATGCTCAAAGGAATTATGCTACTACTGAAAAATAGTTCTTAGCTATAGTCTTTGCTTGTGATAAGTTTAGACCTTATTTTGTTGATTTGAAAGTTACTATTCATACTAATCATGCTGCTATTAGATATCTTATGACAAAGAAAGATGCTAAGCCTAGGCTTATTAGATGGGTGTTGCTTTTACAAGAGTTCGATTTACATATTGTAGTTAGGAAAGGTGTTGAAAATCTTGTTGTTGATAATTTGTCCCGATTGGAAAATATTTCTTTTGATCCTATTCCTGTTAATGATAGTTTTCCAAATGAACAGTTGGCTGCAATAAAGGTAAGCTCGCGAGAGAGTCCTTGGTATGCTGATTATGCTAACTTTATTGTTTCCAAGTATTTGCCTCCAACTTTTATAGCTCAGCAAAGAAGAAAATTCTTTTATGATTTGAGGCATTACTTTTGGGATGACCCACACTTATATACAGAAGGAGTGGATGGTATTATGCGAAGATGTGTTCTAGAATATGGACAACAAGAGATACTGAGAAAATGTCATGGTAGTGCTTATGGAAGACATCATGCTAGAGATAGAACCGCACAAAAGGTTCTATAATCAGGTTTTTCTTGGCCTACTCTTTTTAAAGATGCAAGAAAGTTTATTTTATCATGTGATGAATGTCAAAGAGTTGGTAATATTTCTAGACGCAATGAAATGCCTATGAATTATTCTCTTGTTATTGAACCATTTGACTGTTGGGGATTTAAATTTATGGGTCCTTTTCCTCCTTCAAAATGTTATACTCATATTCTTGTTGCTCTTGATTATGTTACTAAGTGGGTAGAAGCCATACCTACAAAAAGTGCTGATGGTGAGACCTCTTTAAAAATGCTTAAGGATGTTACTTTTCCTAGGTTTGGTGTGCCTAGATATCTTATGACTGATGGAGGTTCTCATTTTATTCATGATGGTTTTAGGAAGACCCTTTCTAGATATGATGTTAATCATAGAATTGCTTCAGCTTATTATCCCCAAACAAGTGGACAAGTAGAATTATCAAATATAGAAATTAAATCTATCTTGCAAAAGACCGTTAATAAATGTAGAAAAAATTGGGCTAGAAAGTTGAATGATGCTTTATGGGCTTATAGAACTTCTTATAAAAATCTTATGGGAATGTCTCCTTACAAAATGGTTTGTGGAAAATCTTGTCACTTGCCTTTAGAATTAGAACACAAAGCTTATTGGGCAGTGAAAGAACTTAATAGAGATTTTAAACTTGCTAGTAAGAAAAGATTTCCTGACTTGAGTTCTTTAGATGTGTGGAGAAGTTAAGCTTATGAAAATGCTAGACTCTTTAAAGAAAAGGTTAAAAAATGGCATGATAGGAGAATTCTTAAGAGAGAGTTCCATGTTGGTGAGAAACTTCTATTGTATAGGTCTTGTCTCAGATTTTTTGCAGGAAAATTACTCTCAAAATGGGAAGGACCCTTTATTATTGAAGAGGTGTATCGTTTAGGTGCAATAAAAATTTCTTCATTGAGAGACAAGACTACGCAAGTGGTGAATGGTCAAAGGATCACACATTATATTTCTGGAGATTCTTATAATGAAGATATTGATATTATTCAAGTGGTGACTCCAGAAGAATTTATTAAAGATCAAATTCAAGAATCCGCAAAGTCCATTTTCGATTAGGTAAAAATTTTGGTAAGAAAAAGTTCGCAAAAAAATTCCCAACTTATATTTTTGTAGTTTTTATTTAATATGGAAGATCATGAGTCAAAAGAGGGATGGAAACGAACTCCGGGGGGCTCACACCACCCATAGGCGCGGGCCCACCTAGCCGTGCCACCAGGTGGTGTGGCCGCCTCGGCGTTTGTTTCCGACCCATTTTCTCCAAGTACCTTCCTTTTGTCGTTAAATTTTGTGATATATAATCCCCCAGACCCCCCGTGGTCTGTATATCGTTTTCTCGTCGTGTTTTTGTTTCGATATGTTTCTTTCAGGAGCTTTATCAAGATTAGAAGCACCATGGTCTCCGCCAACGACGACAAGGGCAAGAAGCCTGCGAAATATGATCTCCAAGACCCCAAGCAGGAGGAGAAGATCGAGGTTTAAGTTGAAGAAGAAGTGGAGGAAGACCAGCGTTCGCACACCCATGCCACAATTGCAAGCATGGGAGTGGTGGCGAACCATGTCAAGTTCAAGAGGACTGCACGGATAAGCACTAGAGGGAGAGCTCCGCGTCATTGCTTAGCTCCACGGCCACCTCCACGGTCACTTCCTCCAAGCATTAAGAACCCTTCCATACTCTTATACATGAGCATCAATTCCAAAAGATGCCTAAGGAAAAGATACCCTCCAAATGGGATATGCCTCATTCTAACCATGCAGGGAAATAATACTTTAATGAGGAAGAGTGGGGAAAGAATTACAAGAGCTGGGACTCACAGCCCGACATGTTCATGAACCGTATTGAAAAAAAATTCGGAGATGATTCGTAATCTCACCTTTGAGATTGAGGATTTGAAGAAATTTGTTGAAAACCTTACCAAAGGAGTAATTCGTCATTGGTTTTGGAATCCCCTTGTTTGATCCAAGCTTGGGGGAGTGCCGCGGTATCACATCATTATATTTTATATTTTTACCTTTTTAGTAGAGTCATATCATGAGTAGAGAAGTTATCATATGGGATGGTTTGCAGTGTGGAAGTATCTGTCCTCTAATTGGTTATTCATTTATCCCTTGGTGTGAGTGCCGCCATGGAATATTCATGAGAAGTTTTATCATTTACTTTTCCACATCTTATTTTAGTTTGCAGTTTCTGTTATATGATTGATATTGTTATTAGTATTGGTATCACTTTGGGAGCATCAAGTAAATTTAGTTGGTTTTGGCAAACTTAACATTGGTCAGTAGCAACATTACTTTGAGGTTTGAGTAGAAAAGGGAAAATGTACGTGTAGATATATTATTTCATGATCTTTCTTTCTTGACTGACTGATAATCTTAGTATTCTCAAGTTAAGATCGTTTGTGCTTCCAAGTAAGATTGCATGATTGTTTCTATCACATGTATGTTTGCTTGCGTCACTCAACTCTTATGCTTGCTATCCAGCCTTGCTAGCCAAAATCCTGTACTGAGAGGGAATGCTTCTCGTGCATCCAAAACTTGAACCAGAACCTATGCCATTTGTGTCCACCATGTCCACCTATTAGCATTGTTGATATTCCAAGTAAATTCTAGAGTTTTATCTATCTTCCAAATTAAATTTTTTATGATAAAATCAGTTAGTAAAGCTCTCACGAACTTGATGGCACACTTTATTTTATTGCATTAAATAAATTTGAACCATTGTGACCATCTATGATGATTATATGCTTGAAAATTGTAAGTTGGGAGTTAGCAAAACCATGCTATCATGGGACACGCTTTCAACATTGCACTTATTCATGTTTAGTTGATATCATGATATTTTGTTATGGATGCCGTCGGTGTGAAATGAGATGGGAGCTTGTAAGTCCATGGAGTTTGTATATGTGTTAGAGAAACGCCTAGGCGTCCATCCTAAGACATGCCTAATCATGGTGGAAACTTGCAGCAAAACCATAGTGGGCATTCTATGAAGCATCCTCAATAAAAAACTATGCAAATAGCAAATAAAAAGATCGCTGAGATGCCCACTGTATGTTGGCTTGTCATTTTGGTATGTGATGCGGCTCAGATCACCGTAGAGTTTTGTTGGGATACCCCAAGAGGAAGGTGTGAAGAGCACATCACTTAGTTTTCCCTCAGTTATGACACCAAGGTTATCGAACCAGTATGAGGAAGGAAACTACTCTAAGGTGTTTCTAACAACTTGGAACCTGCACAACACAAACTCAAAACTTTGCCCCAACGTACAGTGAGGTTGTCAATCTCACAGGTTTACTGAAAACAAAGGATTAAAATTATAGTGTGGAATATAATAGTTGCTTGTAGAAAGTAAACAGTAACAGTGGATGATGTATCAATGATAAAGGAATGGACCGGACTCCACAGTTCACTAGAGGTGTTATCTTTAAGATAGATAACATGCTGGGTGAACAAATTACAGCGGGGCAATTGACAGATTGAGAAAAACCATAATAATGCATATACTAGACATCATTACTCCTATGAGATTTGATTGGGCATTACAACAATATACATAGAACGTAATCCAACTGCATCTATGACTAATAATCCATCTTCAGGTTATCATCCGAACCCCTTCCAGTATTAAGTTGCAAGGAACGGATAATTGCATTAAGCAATGTGTGTAAAGTAAACAATACAATTGTTCCATGAACAAAAGATTGTTATTTTCTACCTAGTAGAAACAACACATTTACAACCTTAGATATTTTTGTCACTTCCCCAGATTACTAGAGGCATGAACCTACTATCGAGCATAAATACTCCCTCTTGGAGTCACAAGCATCTACTTGGCCAAGATAGCTACTAGCAACGGAGAGCATGCAAGATCACAAATAACACAGACATAATAGAATCAATAATCAATCTGACATAGTATCTCAATATCCATCAGATCCCCGCAAACACAACATGTATGATTACAAATAGATGATCTTGATCATGAACGGAGCTCACAGGATCTAAACATGATAGCACAACGGAGTAAAAACAACCATCTAGCTACTGTATGGACCCATAGTCCAAGGGTTTAACTACTCACGCATCATAGTGGAGGCTGGCATGGTGATAAAGAAGGCCCCCGGGATGAATTCTGCTGGGAAGAGATTCAGATCCCCCCGGATCTAGGGACGATGGTGGCGGCTTCTACGGACTGTTTCGTGGAGATTTGATTGGGTCCATAGGGTTTCTGCATCGGGGTGACTTTATAGGCGAAGGGGCAAGGTCGGAGGGCACCCAAGGGGCCCACACCTAGGGCTGGCGCCCCCTAGGCCGTGCCGCCACCAGGTGTGGCCGCCTTGTGGCTCCCCTTTCTCTGCCCTCCAGACTATGTGTTCTCTTCGGTAAAATATTGACTTCGGCTTTTGTCCCGTCCAATTTCGAGAATATTTCCTTACTAGCTTTTCTTAAACCAAAAATAGCAGAAAACAGGCAACTGGCACTATGGCATCTTGTTAATAGGTTAGTTCCAGAAAATGTATAAAAATACCTCAAAGTGTATAAAAACATAGCAAAGTTGATACTAAACAATCATGGAGCATCAAAAATTATAGATACGTTTACGACGTCTCAGTATGGGATAGCTCCTGTGTCATGGGGCAAGGGGTACCCCGTTGGCGGTTCTCTATGATACACATATACTTACAATGACAAGAACTTACTTGGGACCAAATTTTAGTAGCATGAGGTCTCAGTACTCATATTCAAGGGGCATGGGATTTTCATCTTGTGATTTTTCAAGCATATAACTCATATTTGCCCTCACATTAACCTTAATCACTTCAATATGCTTATGATAGGGGTAACGAGAGCTCAAAGCTAATTAGTACCATCATTTTTGGAAGCTTTATAAAACTTGTTAATCCCTGCATCCCTCTGTGAAGGGCATGTCTTTTACTTTTATGTTGAGTCAGTAAGCCTATTCCTCTCTATCTAAAGCAAGCATTTGAGTTGTTGTGATTCAATCATCTATATGTTGATTTATTCAATCTTGTTTCTTATGTCCTTGTTTTGCACAATGCTCTTATCCGAATGAATATAACTTTGAAAGTTATCATTGTTGGTGAAGAGAACGTTATGTTTGAGCAGGAGACTCCTGCAATATAAGCTTCATTGTAAAAGCTTTGCTCAAAAATAAGTATGATTTTGTTAATTGTTCTGACCAAGAACAAAGTTTGCCATCACCAATTATGATTTTCTTTGTGCACCTTTATTGTGCCTCCCTTACTCATTGCAAGTTAAGTTATATAAGAATGAGTTGCTTTCTATTATGATTTGTGTATTAATAAATGTGATGCTTCTTGTCCGTATTCTCTTTATCGACACTTAACTCCATAAACCTGTGGTCATGTTTACTGAGTTCAGTTTTCGCTTAGGGACAAGCGAGGTCTAAGCTTGGGGGGAGTTGATACATCCATTTCACATCACTATTTTATATCATAATTTATTGTTATTCATTGATATATTTCATATTTAGATATGATAATTATATTATTTCATCTATTTGCCATGTTTGATAATTTTTGGAGAATTAACTAGCGGAGTCAGAATTCTGCTGGAAAAAGCGCTGTCCACATGCAATATTTTCGAAGATCAGAAAATTCCAGAAAATATACAGAAATTCCTATTTTTCCAGAAGACGAAGATATCCAGAAGAGGGAGTGGAGATGGGCTATAGGGGGCCCACACCACCCCTAGGCGCGCCCCCTGGGCTAGGCGGCCAGGTGGTGTGGCCACCCGGCCCACCTCTGGCATTGCCCTTTCGCATATATCTTCCTCCTAAAAACCTAAGACGGGGGAAGCGATCACAGAATAATTCTACTGCCTCTGTGGGGCGGAAACTACAGAGAGAGAAAAATCTCTCCGGCAGGAAGAAATCTGTAGGGGAAATTCCTCCCTGGAGAGGGGAGATCATCGCCATCGACACCTTCATCGAGCTTGTCTTCATCGGGATCCTCATCCTCATCCTCATCCTCATCCTCATCCTCATCACCATCACCACCAGAACCATCACCACCACGCCATACCACTGTAAAAATTGGGTTGAATCTTGTGTGGTTCACAGGGAAACTTTCCCGGTGTTGATTACTTGTTGTAGTTGATGCTATTGAGTGAAACCATTGGATTATTGTTCATGTTCAGATTGTTACTTATCATTATTTCATCTCTGATCTTGATCGATATGATGCCTTATGAGTAGTTCTTTTAGTTCTTGAGGACATGGGAGAAGTCATGTTGTTAGTAGTGGAATTACGTTGAGTACTATTTAATGGTTTGATATTTATGTTGTGGTGCTATTCTTCTAGTGGTGTCATATGAATGTCGACTACATGATACTTCACCTTTATGGGCCTAGGAGAATGCATTGTGTATTTGGCTACTAATTGTGGGGTTGCCAGAGTGACAGAAACCTAAACCCCCGTTAGAAAACCATTGAATAAGGGAGTGTAGGATCTCAGAGTTTAATGATGTGGTTAGATTTTTATCTTAATTACTTTCTTGTATTTACATATGCTTGCAAGGGGTATAATCACAAGTATGTATTAGTCCAAGTTGGGGTAGTACATTAGCATAGGTTCACCCCCATAACACTTATCCAACCAATGAAGATTAATCGACTAAATAAAGCGAAAGCACTTGAAAATATTCCCATGTGTCCTCGAGAACGTTTGGTCATCATAAGTAATACAACCGGCTTATCCTTTGTTGAAGAAAGGATTGAGCCACTCGTTGCAATTATTATTATTGTTTTTTATTTACTCGCACTTTATTTATCTGCATTACCAAAAACCCCTAAAAATATGTTTGTTACTATTATAGTGAATCCTTGATCTAAACCACTTGTCAATAATGTCTACGCACTTATATTCTTGTAGACAGTTCTTGGGCCTCCAGGTGCAGAGGTTTGTACAACAGAAGCAAGTTTCCCTTGCGTGGATTACCCAAGGTTTATCGAACTCAGGGAGGAAGTGGTCAAAGGTATCCATCTCAAGAAACCCTGCAATCAAGATACAAGAAGTCTCTTGTGTCCCCAACAAACCCAATACACTTGTCAGGTGTATAGGTGCACTAGTTCGGCGAAGATATAGTGAACTACGAGTGGTAACAATGCCAGAAAAGAGCTTCTAACTTGTTATTGACGTGGGAGAGACTAAAGGCAAACTGAAATAAAGATGGAAGCAAGCAAACATGCAACAGATCTAGTTGTAAACGGAGTTTCAATGCTTAGAAACAAGGCCTAGGGATCATACTTTCACTAGTGATCACTCTCAATAAATATCTTCTCTTCATGATACTACCCTGAAATACTCTCCGGTTGAACACTCTAATCCATGGTAGGGCTACAAAAGCACACCTCAAAGTCCACCTTCCCCATCTTGATAACCCCACACTGTCACCTTGAGCGCTAGATGGTTCCAACAAACACCACAATTTCATAAAGACACCCAACGCCAAATATAACTCATGATAAATATGTATATAATCTAGCTTAAGTGCCACACATGGCGTGCACGCTGTCACTTTCACACACATGGGGAAAAGCATATATCTATTAAAGCAATTGAGTAATTATGTAACCTCTAGCCTAAGTGCCACCATGGTATGCACGTTGTCACATTCACACGCGCGGGGAGAGCAGATATTGGTTTAAACACTTGAGTAACAGAGTAGATCTACTTGATTACAAAGCTCATGACCACAACATGATCACGCATAGAGAGAGAGATGGACACATAGCTACCAGTAGAGCCCTTAGCCTCGAGGACGAACTACTCCCTCCTCATCATGGTAATCAGCAACGGTGATGGAGATGGTGGTGGAGATGGATGGAGATGGCCTCGGGGGCACTTCCCTATCCCGACAGGGTGCCAGAATAGAGACTTTCTATCCCTCGAATCTCCCCTTCGGTGGAGGCGGCACTGTGAAACTTTTCATGGATTTCTAATGGACGATCTAGGGTTTTCTCTCCGGGGGCTTCTTATAGGTGAAGGGGCAAGGCGAGGAGGCAGCCAGGGGGGCCACACCCCCTGGTGGCACGGCCTAGGTGGCCCGCGCCATCCTAGGGTGTTCCCACCCTGGTGCCCTACTCCGTCTCTTCTTCGATTTTCCGTACTGCTCCGGGAAAAATAGTAACTTTGGCTTTTGTCCCGTTCAATTCCGAGAATATTCATTTTTTTAGCTTTTCTGAAACAAAAAACAGCAGAAAACAGGCAACTGGCACTGTGGCATCTTGTCAATAGGTTAGTTCCAGAAAGTGTATAAAAATACCTCAAAGTGTAGACAAAGCATAAGACAAATGATACAAAACAAGCATGGAGCATAAAAAATTATAGATACGTTTACGATGTATCAAGTATCCCCAAGCTTAACTCCTGCTCGTCCTCGAGTAGGTAAGTGATAAAAAGAATAATTTTTTAGGTGGCATGCACCATCACAATTATGATCAAACCATTTGCAAGCATTGAACGCTGGGATCAAAGTACTCTAAACATGAGCATGAAAGAAGAAGTTCTAACAATAAGACATAGTAACTATGCTACAACATGAAAGGATACAAACAAAGATTCATGAATAACAATGCATTGAAAGACATTTGTTTGTTTCACATATAGAAAACATAGCATAGTGGCATGCAACTTATCCCTCATGGAGTAGCAAAACATAAATGCATATGACACCTTCAAAGTCCATAAGAGTGACTAGATACAAATAGTTCAAAACAAGCAATATAAACAATATGAATCAATCAATAAGTTTTGGGACAATGCACGTAGAACTAAGAATGGCAATTATGCTCTCTTAATTGGTGCCTAAGGATAGAAGGTGGAGACTCAATATAAAAGTGGAAGAAAGGCCCTTCAAAGGGAAGCAGGGATTTCAAGTCTCAGAAAGAGCTTCCAAAAATTATGGTACTTGTTAGCTTTCAGCTCTCATTGCCCCTATCATAAGCATCTTGAAGTGATTAAGGTTAAAGTGAAAAAACTATGGAGTATATGCTTGACAAAGTATAAGTTGGCAATCTCATGTCCCTTGAATACGAGGGCCGCTCCTCATGCTACTCAAGTTTAGTTACCGGTAAGTTCTTGTCATAGTAAGTAAATGTGCATCATAGAGAACCACCAACAGGGTACCCCTTGCACATGATGATGGGGATATGCCTACCGGGGTACTAGCAGGACGTTTCCGACTGGCCCAGGAACTGGCGAGTGGGCCTAAAGGACGGCAACTGGATCAAGACCTGGCGTGGATCCAAGCGACTAGAAGCTGAAGGCCCAGGAGAGTAGATAGGCCCAGTCGGATTAGGTTAAACGAGTACCGAAACCTTAACTGATTTGGTTGAGATATGTAAACCCTAGGGGGGGTGAGTCTATATAAACCTTCCTACAGGGCGTGTAGAGGATATGTTCCACCATCCACCCAAGCGACTCGCCGCCTAGCCGTCGAGCTCGCCCCATTGTACCTTCATCATAATAAAATCTAGCAGGAGTAGGTCTTTACCCTCCGGGGGGGGGCTAACCTGGGTAAAACCCTGTGTCTCCGCCCTCATCTCGCACCGCAGATGGCTGGCCGCCCTTGCCCTTCGTTCTACTACTCACTACCGATTGCAGCGTCTGCCGTGGTCATTCCCACGATAGTGGCGCCCACCGTGGGGCCTGGCCGGTCTGGCCGGTGTTCTGCGGCGAGATCCAATCTGCCCATCAACGAGTCGATCGCCACCGGCCGCATGATAGCGATCGGCGAGATGCTCCAGATCTTGCCAAGCAGCTACGTCCCGGCGGCGCGATCCGTCACACACGGCATGATCTTGCCAGTCAGCACGATCAGCCTCTTCGTCGGCCTCACCGACGTCATCGTCTCGGAGGACTCGGCTCGCATCCGCGAGTCGCCGCCACGCGACCAGCTCTCCGAGAGCCAGGTCCGCACGATCCATCGCCTCGCCTCTGAGTACAACTCGGCCCACAGCGACGTGGCCGAAAACACCGCGGCCGCGAAAGACATGGCCCTCAACGACGATGCCGACTCGGCGACTCCGGCGTCACTCGCCGGGTCCATCACCTCGGCTTCGCCCGCGGGCTCCATCACCCAGGTCTCCAACGTGGGAGACTTCGAGGATCCCTCCATTCTTGGGATCTTCGACTTCGACTCCGGGTCAGAAAACTCCGCCGATCTCCGCGACGGGACCGGTCGCCATGCCGCGACCTACATGGCGACTAGCACAGATCCGCCGGAGGATCCTTTCTCCACCCCGATACCTCCCAATGCCACGACAACGGAGGTCTAGGAACTCCGCCTGAAGCTGGTGGAGGCAGTCCGCAAGGAGCAAGCCGAGTGCGAAAAATTTCGCCTCGAGCAGGTGACGGCGCAGGAGATGTCACGTTACCACCAGCAGCGAAACAGGTCGCGCTTGAACCCCACCGTCCAGGGGCGCGCCCCGAACTTCGACGACGAGAACGACCCAGCCCACATGGCCGAGCGCGCGATCTGTGAGAACGCGCCACCGGGAGGAAGCGCCCGGCCCCCGCCAGGGTCGACGGAGAACGGCGCCCCACCTCCACCCGACCGCGCACCCCCCAGGGACCAGCCGCGGATCGTGGTGTCCTCACGGGAGCGAGACGCGAACGGCCTACCACTATTCTCCACCCCGATGGACAACCTCGTGGCGGGCCGAGCAGCGGCCGACAACATCACGACCACCAGTGACGGCGCCCTACAGATCCAGTACGTCAAGGCCCTGCTCGCAAAGGCGGTAGAGCAACAAAACGCAGGCGTCGACTCACAGGGCCGGATGTACTCGCGTTCGTCGGGCAGCAGGGCAGCCTCAAGCGGCCGTCCATTGGCGGCAAACACCCTCAACTGCCCGCCACCCGAACCACTGCAGCTCCAACACCGACCCGCGAACGCGGCACTCTCCACCAACGACCCCAGGCCAGCGACCAACTTCGTCGCCGCCAACGGTCAGCCCGTCGACGCCCGCACCCACATCATCAACAACCAAAGCTGGCGCGCACGCCAGCCCGAGGACCTGCGACACACCCTAACCAATCGCCGCGATGGCGAGCCAATGGGGTCGCTAAGCCGACTCGGTCCCCGGTGCTTCGGACCGATGATCCGAGGCAAAAAATACCCGGCGAACTTCAAAGCGCCGAAGGAAATAGAAAAGTACGACCCTTCGTACGACCCTTCCATGTGGTTGGACACCTACCTCATGGCGATGGGGATCGCAGGCCACACCGACCTGCTAGCCGCCCGCTACCTTCCCCTGATGATGGAGGGAGCGTGCAGGCAGTGGATCAACACTCTCCCCCGGATAGCATCAACTCCTGGGAAGAGATGCGCGATGCCTTTGTGAGGCACTTCGAGGGTTCCTACACCCGCGCCACCACCATCGAGGACCTAGAGCGATGCGTCCAGGGACCCCGCGAGTCGACCCGAATCTGGGTCCAATGGTGGCAAGAGCTATGGTACAACGCGGCCGGCATCCACCCGGACACCACGATCCACTGCTTCAAGACCTCGTGCCGCTACGAGCCCTTGGTCGCCAAGCTCAAACGAGCATATCGCACACTCGACAACATACCGGACCTCCTCGAGATCGCCAAAAGATACGCGGAGGAAGACCCCAACCAGGAAACCGACGACGAGTCGGGAGGTCAACGCCGCACGAACGGCAACGACAACGGACGACGGTCCGACCTACACTACAGCAACACTCGCCTCACCGGCAAGCGCCGCAGTGACGGGCGAGTCGACTTCATCGTCAACGCTGGGCACGCGCAGCGCGAGCCCAAGAGCTTCCGCCATGACGGAGGACAACGCCGCGACGGCGGCAACTACAAGGCGAAACCAAGGTTCGACCCCGCGGCCCTCCTTAACCAGCCTTGTGCGTTTCACAGCAGGGAAGGGAAGCCCGCCACGCACACGACCGCCGACTGCCACTCTCTCAAAGAGATCGAGAAGGCACGACGAGCACGGGAGGTCCCTGACAACAACCCGCCAAACGGCGGAAAATTCGGCAGTGTGGCCGGCTCGCTCCACACCTTCACAGGCTTCAACACGAAGCGCGAGAAGAAGGTCATCGCCCGCGCCGTCGCTGTCAACGCGGTGGCCCAGGTGGACGTTCCCTAGTTCCTCAACTGGTCGGAGCAGCCCATCACCTGGAGCCGCCAGGACCACTCGCCACGCATCGAGTACCCAGGCCGAGTTGCCCTGGTGGTCAAGCCCAAGGTGGGAGATTACTGGCTCCCCAAGACATTGATGGACGGCGGCAGCTCCATCAACATCTTGTACCTGGACACCTTCAGGCGACTACGGCTCCCGCAGTCGATGGTCGAGATGACCTACACCATGTTCCACGGCATCGTCCCCGGTCGGAAGGCGTACCCGATCGGCAAGGTCACGCTGCCAGTCACCTTCGGCACACCAGCAAACTTCCGCACCGAGCGGATCGTCTTCGAGCTGGTACCCTTCGACAGCCCCTACCACTGCGTCCTGGGGCGCCAGGCGTTCGCCAAGTTCATGGCAGCGCCCCACTACGCGTACAACACGATGAAGCTCCCCGGGCCGCGCGGCGTCATCACCATCAACAGCGACCCCAACATGGCTGCCGAGTGCGAGGCCAAAGGAGCCGAACTCGCCGACGCCGTCATCGCGGCAGAGGCCAACCACGCCGACGAGCTCGCCAAGTACGCGAGTGGGGTCAACAAAGACGACCCCACCATACTCAAGAAGCCCAATTCGGAGGGCGCTAACACCTCAGCCTTCGAGGCAACGACGCACACCCGCACCGTCGAGCTGGTCCCAGGTGACTCCAGCAGACGGTGACGATCGGGACGGGCATGAGCCCAGCATAGGAAGGCGCGCTCATCGAGTTCCTCCATGAGAACAGAGACATCTTCGCATGGAAGCCCTCTGACATGCCTGGTGTCCCTAGGGAAGTCGCTGAGCACAAACTCAACGCCGACCCCAAAGTGCGACCCGTCAAGCAGTCGCTACGGCCCTTCAATGAAGAGCGCCGCCGAGCCATCGCCGAGGAGGTGCACCGTCTACTCGCTGCAGGCTTCATCCGGCCAATCAAATACTCCAAGTGGCTGGCAAACCCAGTCCTGGTTGAGAATAAAAATGGGACCTGGAGGATGTGTATCGACTACACAAACTTAAACAGCGCCTGCCTGAAGGAGCAATTCGTCCTCCCGCGGATCGACCAAATAATCCACTCCACCACGGGCTTGGAGTCGCTGTGTTTCCTTGACGCCTACTCTTGGTACAACCAGATCAAAATGGCTGCCGAGGACGAGGAAAAGACGGCGTTCATCACGCCATTCGGAGCCTTCTGCTACACCGTCATGAACTTTGGCCTCAAGAACGCCGGGGCGACCTAACAGCGGTGCATGCAGGAATGCCTTGCGAGCCAAATTGGCCGCAATATCCACGTCTACATCGACGACGTGGTAGTGAAGTCCGCTCGCCAGGGCGATCTACTCGCCGACCTGGCGGAAACATTCGCCAACCTGCGGAAATACAAGATAAAGCTAAAACCAGGCAAATGCACCTTCGGTGTACCAGCAGGGCAACTACTGGGGTACGTCGTCTCCAAGTGCGGGATCGAGGCGAACCCCACCAAGATCGACATGATCGCTCGACTTGGCAAATCCGAGTGCCTGCGCGACGTCCAGAAGCTGGCCGGGCGAGTCGCGGCTCTCAGCCGCTTCATCCCCCGATTGGGCGAAAAGGCGATGCCCCTATACCGCCTGATGCGGAAGAACCCCACCTTCTAGTGGGACAAGGAGGCGGACGACGCACTCCGCGACCTCAAGAAGGTGCTACTCGCAGCACCGCTACTCGCCGCCCCCGTCGACAAAGAACCCATGCTGGTCTACGCCGCGGCTTCCGAGCGCGTTGTCAGCACCGTCATGGTCGTCGAGCGGCCAGAGGAAGGAAAGGAGCGCCCGGTACAACGACCGGTGTACTATATCAGCGAGGTCCTCACCGAGTCGCGCCAGCGGTACCCGCAATACCAGAAGCTGGTGTACGCAGTCTTCAGACAACAACGACGACTGCCGCACTACTTCCAGGAGCACCCGATCACGGTCGTCTCCTCAGCACCGTCGCAGGACATCATCCGCAACCGTGAGGCGACCGGGCGAGTCGCCAAGTGGGCCGTCGAAATCGGCGTCCACAACATCAAGTATGAGCCACGAAAAGCGATCAAGTCGCAGGCTCTCGTGGACTTCATCGCCGACTGGGAAGAGGCCCAGCAGCCGGAAAAGCTGCCGTACCTCCACTACTGGAGCCTGCACTTCGACGGCTCCAAGAACGCAGATGGTGCAGGAGCAGGGATCGTGTTGACTTCCTCGAAGGGCGACAAGCTCCGCTACGTCCTCTGCCTCGAATTCACCCCCTGCACCAACAACATGGCCGAGTACGAGGCACTACTCCACGACATGCGAGCTGCCAAGGAGATGAATGTCAACCACATACGCTGCTACAGAGACTCCGACCTCATCGCTGGGCAAGTCGCTGGCACCTGCGATGCCGTCTCTCCCACCATGGCGGCATACCGCCAAGCAGTGGACAAGCTGGGCGGGCACTTTGCAGGATACTCCGTCGAGTGGATCGACAGGCGGAAGAACGAGGAGGCCGACGCACTCTCTCGCATCGGGTCGGCTCGACTCGCACCACCCGCCGGCGTCTTCCTCGACACGATCACCAAGCTGTCCGTCTCTCCCCCAAGGGAGATCGACATCGGAGTCCCGCTGCAACCAGAGGCAGCCTTGGTTGCACTCATTGCCGAGCCAGAAGACTGGACTAGGCCGTACATCGCCTACCTGGAGGGAGGCACCTTGCCGGCAAACGAAACAGACGCCCGGATGATAACGCGACGCTGCAAATCCTTCGTCATCATCGACGGCGAGCTCCACAAGCGCAGCGTGACCGGCGTGTTCCAACGCTGCGTCCAACCCGCCGAAGGACACAAGATCCTCCACGACATCCACTCCGGCGACTGCAGACATCACGCCGGAGCCCGCTCTCTGGTCGCAAAGGCTATGCGACACGGCTTCTACTGGCCCACCGCACACGCCGACGCCATCGACATTGCCCAGCGGTGCGCCGGGTGCCAGAAGTACGCCAACCAGACACACGTGCCGAGCTCAGCGCTCAAGACAATCCCCATCACCTGGCCATTCGCCGTGTGGGGCATGGACATGGTAGGCCCTTTCAAAAAGGCCCCCTCCGGCTTCACCCACCTCTTGGTCGCGGTCGACAAATTCACAAAGTGGGTGGAGGCCAAGCCAGTCTGGAAATGCGACGGGAAGACCGCCACCAAATTCCTACGCGAGCTCATATATCGCTACGGGTTCCCAAACAGCATCATCACGGACAACGGCACCAACTTCGCCAAAGGAGCCATGGCCGAGTTCTGCGAGGAACATCACATCCGACTCGACCTCGCCTCAGTCGCCCACCTGGAGTCCAACGGCCAGGAGGAACGGGCCAACCAGAGAATCCTCCACGTCCTGAAGCCGCGGCTCCAAGTACCACTCGAGCGCACCGCCGGATGCTGGGTCGAGGAGCTACCCTCCGTCATCTGGGGTATCCGCACCTCGGTCAATAGGTCGACAGGGTTCACCCCCTTCTTCATGGTGTATGGAGCCGAGGCAGTCATGACCACCGACGTCGAGCACGACTCGCCAAGGGCCGTCCACTACATGGAGGCTGCGAACGAACTCGCACGTCAGGATGGAGTCGATCAACTCGACGAGGCACGCGACCTAGCTCGCTCACGCACTGCCATCTACCAGCAAGGACTCCGCCGCTACCACAGTCGGCGGGTGAAAACTCGCACCTTCCAGGAAGGCGACCTGGTGTTGTGCCTCATCCAGGACAAGAAGGGCATGCACAAGCTCTCCCCCCATGGGAGGGACCATTCGCCATCGGGAGAGTACTCGGCAACGACGCCTACTACCTCACTGAGGTCCGCGGAGACGGAAAACTCGACGTCAAGCGACCATGGAATGTAAACCTCCTACGGAAGTTCTACTCCTAGAACTCCACATATGTATCCTCCAGTCGTTATGAAATAAAACATATTGGTTACCGCAAATTGTGTCTACTCTCCGTGTCTTGTGCCACTCGCACTCGTAGTAACATCACCAAGCTAACTGCAGGAGTCAACCTCTGGTACAGCGATCGGCATGGCCAAGTAGTGCGCTACGAGGGCACTGGGTTACCCCGGGACTCGTAACGTCCACGAAAAACGCCTACCCAGAGCCCCATTGGAGTCGCCTAGCTCGACTGGCTTAACGAGCCAAGACAACTGCCTTCGCTCCTCACAGTGACCATGATCCTCCGCGTCCTCGACACAACGACTCGAACGGCCAAGTACCACGCTCGGGGACTGACGACCAGTTCAGCACGAGCGACTAGGGAAAAACGCCAAGTACGAGAGCATGCCCAGGACTCGCCATGCGACTGACCCAACGGGCCAGGAAGGAGTGATGCGCTCACTCTGACGCGCCCAGTCCTCACCCACCCTAGAGCCGCGACTAGAACCACCAAGTATAATGCTCGGGGACTCGGCTACCCGACCTCGTTCGCGCAAGGGAAAGCGGTGAAGTAAAGAGCACTCATGGGAGTCGCCCTGCGACTGGCTTTCCAAGCTCGGGCGAGTCGACCTCAATAACAAAACGCTCAAAACCGCAAACACATAAACAAACGAGGTAAACCCCATAAAAAGGGAGGACGCGCTTGGGGACTCGTTCAACCCTCAATCTCAAACGCAAGACAATTCACAAAATAAACACGATATCCCATTGTAGGAGATCAAAGTTGTTACAAAATACAAGTTGCACCTAATGGCCGAACTGCTACTAACGCCCCAGGGCACAACGTTTTATTCCGCAGGCTTCGACGTCGACTTGCCGCCACCCTTGCGGTTGCGAATGAAGGGAGTGTACGGGTTCGACGGGTACATCGTCAGCTCACCCGCCATCGCCGCATGGAAGGGCTACTCGATCTTGAAGTCCCGGTGCGGCGGCTCGGGGTCGTTGGGCGCGACGATCGTCTCCTGATAAGGAAGGAGATCGCCCATTGACCAGACACGATCGGAGTATACCGCGGCACGGTCCGTCAGCTTCAGCACCTCGGCAATATCCACCGAGCCCGTCGACGATGGGTAGCCACTCGTCACGTCGTCCAGATCGAAATCCTCCAGGAAGTGGGCGAGCCCAAGGCTGAGCGTCGTCGCCGCCCCGCGCCGGAACACCGACCGCGTCATGAACTCGGCGACCGACGGCGCCTTCTCCAAGTATCGCCACACTTCGACGAGGTCGCTGGGAATCACTTCCGTGGGCGACATCTCCTGAAGATACGCCCGAATGCAAGCCGCGGACAAAGTGGCCGAGTCGACCAGAGTGGCCACACACTGCCGCGCGTCGTACGACTGCGCCTCCTCTGCGCTGTCGATGATCCGACCTACGGACAGAGGGTGGCAGTGAGTATATCAAAGATCACACAATGAAAATATTACAGGCAGAGGAAGGCACACTTACCAATCAAAGGACGAGAGAGATCCGTGATGAAGCTTTGAAGAGAGGAGTAGTCGTCTTGTAGCCCAGCAACAAGGGCGTCAGAGACTTTACGTTCCTCAGCGGCGGCCGTAACATCAGCCTTGGCCCGCCCATCCGCTGAACTCGCCTCCTCCTTCGCTTCCTTAAGCTCGCGCTCAAGGTCGGCGATCCGCTTCTCAGCCAAGCTCAACGCAGATTGAGCCGCCGTCAATTCACTCGCCGGGACAAGGCCCTGGCGGACCTCCTCTGCCTTCGCAGCAATCGCCTGGAGTCCCTTATTCGCCTCTTGGACGGCGACAAGTTCCTTCTCCGCGCGACATTTCGCAGCAAGCCGGTCGGCTGATTCACGCTGCAAACCCTGTGAAAAAGTCAAACAGTTAACAAAAACAAAATCCTAAGTGCCCACCCGCTGAAATTCAGCGACTGGATACTCGGGGACTGGAGATCAAAAATCCTAAGTGCCCACCCACTGAAATTCAGCGAATGGACACTCGGGGACTGGAGATCAGAAATACTAAGCGCCCACCCGCTGAAATTCAGCGATTGCGCACTCGGGGACTGGGCACGAGAAATAAAAACAAAACACCAAAAGAATCTGACCACTGCAATTCAGTGGCCCGATCCTCGGGGACTGGACATACCTGGATGGCTGCGCCAAGCATGCCATGAAGCTGTAGCGCATCCACGGATGCGAGAAGAGCTGGAGTGTTCCCGCGACATTGCTCGACCTCCGTTTCGGCGACCCCAGGTATGTGGCTCGATGGCGTGGTACCACTCTCCGTAGCCGCTCTGGCCATGAAGCGGGGAAGGTCGCGATGGATGCGCCAGCACCAAAAGAGGCCGGCTCGGCCATCCCAGGCGAGGAAGCACCCTCCTTGATCGTCAAGGCCGCCTCCGCCAGGATCACTCGGAGCAATCGTTGTGTCGTCACACACGGTGACGACATCGTCGCCCTTGGCCTTCTTGGCACTGTCTGTGGGGCAAGCGACCTCATCAGCCTTCCTCTTCCGAGAGGGATCCTCCTCGGCGACGACTGGCGGCACTTTGGCCACGGACGGGTGGCCTATCTTTTTAACTCCAGTCCTGCAAATTGGTTACATGAGCAAAGTGGTCCAAATACAACGAAAAGTAAGGCAGGAGAATAAAACTCACTTGGCGACTGGTATGAACCGCAGCCCCGTGCGGATGCTAGCCGGCTTCTCCAGTTCGGGGCCCAGTTTCTGACTGAGGCCCATCTCTAGAACGTCATGCGCCCAAAACACGGACGACCTCTTTGTTGACGAAGCCGCGATAGGAGCCTCTGAAACGATTTCGGCAGGAGCTCTCCTGGGAGGCGAAGCTGCCGCGGCTGGAGCAGCCCCCGACCCAGAGACTGGGGCGAACGGGAGAGGAATCGAGGCTAGAGGTACCTGACTCAGGACGGCGGTGGCATCCGGTGCTGCCGTCGTCTGTGGCGCTTCATCCCTGGCCAGGCTGGTGGCGTCGGAACTACTCGCCGAACGAGGCGGAGATGCCTGTCTCGCTGGCTTCGTCTTCCTCTTCGGAGGGGCCTTCACTTCCTTCTTCTTCTTCTTCTTCTTCTTCTTCTTATTTTTCGACGGAGTGGCCTCGCGACGCGAGGTGTGCTCGGGAAGCTCGTCGTCATCATCGTCATGACGTTCAAGACTTCTACTCGCCTCGAGTTTGCACTGACGTTGCCCGCGATTTTTGCGAACCAGTGGGGCGGCCTCTTCCTCGGACTCGTCGTCTTCATCGCTCCTGTCGCTCTCGGCGCCGCCCTTGGTGGGAGGCGACTCGCCCCCGTCCTGGACGGACGAGCTCATGTTCTCGTCGTCTACGGGCGGAAACCACCCTTCCACCACTTGAAATAACTGCAGCAAGCATGAAGTAATATCAATATAACCGCGACAGCATCAACTGCGACTGCGAATGGTAGAAAGTGACTTACCGTCGGAGCTGGATGCTTCGTGGTGTAGGGGCGACCCCAGCTTTCGCGTCCAGGTACACCGCCTGGGTGATATTCTTCAATGCCGGGACGTAGTCCTCGAGTTTCCACTCGGCGAAGGAGGATTTCGTCGAGTCTTCCCGGCCCGTGTACTCGTACATGTAATGATCACGGCGGGCCAGGAGAACGAGTCGCCGCCCAAGCCAACAGTTGTACAAATTGATGGTCTGAAGACCCTTCTTCTTCAGGCCGCGGATGGTTTGAAGCATCTCATCCACGACCATCCGCTGGTCTGTTGGGAGCTTGCCGACTTGGAGTCGGCGTGGTTCGGGCCGGTCGGCGAAGTACCTTGGGATCGACACCTCGCCGTCTGGAGTCGCCTCGGTGACGTAAAACCAGGACTTCTTCCACTCGCTTGCCGCCTTGGCAGTTAGCATCAGGTCGAAGAAGGAGGCTTTCGACTTGAACTGGAACGTAAGGCCACCCGCCGCCAGCATTGGGCCGCCTGATTCTTCACGACTAATCCTCCCGTGGAACAGATCTTGCCACAGGGGGAAGTAGGGCCTGCAGCCCAGGTAGCACTCGCAGAACGCCACGAAGATGGCGAGCTGCTTGATGCTGTGCGGGCCCAGGTCCGATGGCTGAATCCCGTAGAAGGCGCAGAAGCGCCGAAAGAAGAGAGATGTGGGAAACCCCAGCCCCCGCTCTAGGTGGCTGGTGAAGCAGACGAATTCTCCCTCGCGCGGGTCCGGAGTCACCTCTCCGGCCGCGGGGATGCGCCACCTACCGGCGCGCAGGATCCCGGCTTCCTCGAAAGACGCTAGTAGGGCTCTCGTGCATTTGGATCTGCCCCATGGTTCGGCGGAGGGAGCCATTGGCGGAAAGGTTCGTGGAGGTCGGAGGATTTTGGATCGGTTGGATCGCGATGCGGAGGAAAGCGGAGATGCGCGAAATCGTAGGAAATGACGAGAGGGTGGTTCTCCGATCGCCTACTATTTCCTTTATATAGCAGTTGTTACCCGCCAAATCAGGGAGCCGTTACCACGCGGTGATTATGCCAAAGTTACCGTTGGATTACTCCAACGGCTAGTATTGACTGCGTCTGACGGTCCAACTTCATCCATTCGACTCGCCGACCTTATCACTACAACAGTGACTAAATATTTCGCCGACCGGTTCGCCGAGCTGCGACCAGAATGACTAGTTTTTTCCTTTATTCAGGAGCCCGCCACCGATTCGACTAGGTGTCCGTACTGGACCCGTATGCTCCGACTGCCAGCAACCACCTGCGCCCAATCGACGACGGCCTCGGGGACTACTGATGGGATATGCCTACCGGGGTATACCCAGCAGGACGTTTCCGACTGGCCCAGGAACTGGCGAGTGGGCCTGCAGGACGGCGACTGGATCAAGACCTGGCGTGGATCCAAGCGACTGGAAGCTGAATGCCCAGGAGAGTAGATAGGCCCAGTCGGATTAGGTTAAACGAGTACTGAAACCTTAACTGATTCGGTTGAGATATGTAAACCCTAGGGGGGGTGAGTCTATATAAACCTCCCTACAGGGCGTGTAGAGGATACGTTCCACCATCCACCCAAGCGACTCGCCGCCTAGCCGTCGAGCTTGCCCCATTGTACCTTCATCATAATACAATCTAGCAGGAGTAGGTCTTTACCCTCCGGGGGGCCGAACCTGGGTAAAACCCTGTGTCTCCGCCCTCATCTCGCACCGCAGATGGCTGGCCGCCCTTGCCCTTCGTTCTACTACTCGCTGCCGATTGCAGCGCCTGTCGTGGTCATTCCCACGACACATGATACAAGAGCTATCACATAATCAAAATGATAAGGCAAGCAGACAATAAGCATCTCAACAATCTTCTTATTTACCATGGGAATATGGTGCTTTTTTCTCTATTTCCTCTTTTCTCATATTTTTTCTTTTTCTCAGTCGCTATTTCTATCTTTTTTATAAGAAGAATGCTTCATAGATTGCTCACTATGGTGATGCTGCAAGTTTCCTCCATGATTAGGCATGGCTTAGGCTAGCGGCCCAGGCGTTTCTCTAACACACATACATAACTCCATGGACTTACAAGCTCCCCTTTCAATTCACACCGACGACATCCATAAACAAAATAGCATGATATCAACTGGGTACAATGTACAAGTGCAATGTTGAAAGCGTTATCCATGACAGCATGGTTCTGCTAATTCCAACGTATAAGTGCAAGCATATACAACATAGATGACACCATGGTTCAAGTTTATTTGGGGCAAGAAAAATAAAGTGTTCCGTCAAGTTCATGAGAGCTTTAATCACTAAGTTTTCACATAAAAAAATACTTTTTAATTGGAAGATAGATGAAAACAAGAATATACTTGGAATGGTGTAACACACCATGCATAGGAATTTATAGTGGACACTTTGGAATAACTTGGTTTCTTGGGATTTGGATGCATAAGTAGAGCTTACTCATACATGTGGAGGCTAGCAAAAGACTGGGAGCGACCGACTAAAAGAGCAATAATGGCCATAAACATGCAGAGCGACAAAACATTACTAATCAAAGCATAAAGTGGTACTACAAGTTAAGGACTAAATGATCATAGAGGCTAAGGTGACTTTTCATAGTCATAACATGGTATGAACATGTGCCAAGTCAACCCAAACAAAGCATCAAAGGAGAATACCACAATACTATGCTTTTGTATGCTAAAACAACGCATGATTCTTTCAAGGCACACTAAGCAATCCCAATGATTTGGAGCAAGTCATGCTACAACAATAATCACTAAGCATAGGGTCAAAACAACATCTAGCATGACATGATAAAGTCTAAGTCACAGTTAAAGCAAGCTCACTTTTGTACCACTATAAGCATGAAACTTTCTACTCTTTTCCAACACCAATCAACTTATTTGAAACAACTCACAAGGATAATAATCAACAAAGATCAGTGAGCTTGTCTCACAAATCCACAAAGAAGAACTAAAAATTTCTAAGCTGAAAGCACCAGAAAACTAAGGCTAAACACAGTGCTAGCAAAAGAGAACACTCATAGGACAATAAGAATGAAAACTACAGTGTTCTAGGCAATGAGAACAGAGTGTGTCTCTCTCCAAAATAAGCGTGCTGGGATCCAACCAACTTATTGCAGAAAACCAAGCAAAATAAAACTAAAAACAAAAACAAAGACGCTCAAATAAAAACACAACAGTGCATGAAGCAATAAAAATAAAGTGTCTAGAAAGACATGAGATTTTTATTGATGAAGAAGGGGACCTTGGGCATCCCCAAGTTTTAACGCTTGTACTTCATGAATATCTCTTGGGGTGACACGGGGTGGCATCCCCAAGGTTGAGATTTTTTCCATTCTTCATCTCATTACATCATTCTTTCCTTACACCTGAAAATTTTCCTTCATACAAAACTTCACACGATCTTCATTAGCAACATTAGGGCATTCAAAAGATAATAAACCTTTGGGGTTTAGTTTCAAAACAGAAAACTTTCATTAAAAACATAAGCTACTGTAGAAATTCCCACAAAAAGCTCAATTTCCCAAAAAGAACCCAAAATGGAATCAATAAGAAGCAAATGCAAATAATGGCAGAAATCTGTCAAAACAGACCAGCAGGTAGAAATCGATTTTTTCGAAGACCTTTTGTTGCTCAAATAAAAATGTTTTGAACTAACGAAAGTTATCTAACAACCTGGGGGATTTATTCCGAAAATTAAAGCTCAATCCGACTTACAGAAAGTTTACACGATTTTTTACGGTGGAGCACAAAAATCTGTTTCGGGACAGCAACTCCCCAAATCTTACTTCCCTCTCATTAGAGGTTATTCTTGGCACAAAAATCAAATAAAAAGGATAAGGAGAGGTTATTACAGAAGTAATAACTTCCAAGACTCAATAAAACTATTGGGTTATCTCCCAAGAAGTACTTTTCTTTAACGGCTTTAAGTTAGGCTTGATAGTTTGAGAAGATGCTCACATAAGAAATATGAATTGAAGTAAAAGAAAGCATCAAGAAGCAAATTAATTTTTTTAACTGTAACCCACTTCCTAAGCATAGGAATCTTGTAAAGAAACAAGTCATGAAATCACAAAGCAACAAGCATAGGAAAGCAAAACAAGTGCAACTTCAAGATTTTCAACATAAAGAGGGGATACTTAATATTATTGAGATACATAAAACCATGTTTCCCTCTCTTATAATAACTTTCAGTAGCATCATGCATAAAATTAACAATATATCTATCACATAAAACATTCTTATCATGAGCCACATGCATATAATAATTATTACTCTCCACATAAGCACAGTCATTCTTATTAATTGTAGTGGGAGCAAATTCAACAAAATAGCTATCATTATTATTCTCATCACCATAGTCATCAAATATAGGAGGCATATTGTAATCACAATTAATTTTCTCCTCAATATTAGGTGGAATGAAAATATCATATTCATCACTGTAATTATCATATATTGGAGGTTTCGTATCATCATAACCAATAGAATACCTATCTTCCAAAGCCGGGGAAAAAAGATCATTTTCATAAAAACTAGCTTCCCCAAGCTTAGAATTTTCCATAGCATTAGAAAAAATGGTGTTCAAAGAATTCATACTAATAACATTGCTATTAGCATGCAAATAAAGTTCCATAGGTTTTTTAATTTTCTCTTCAAACACTTCATGTCCTAACTCAAGATAAATACTATAAAGCTCTCTAATTTTGTTGTTGTTTTCCATTAAGCCTAACTAGTGAAAACAAGAAACAAAAAGATAAAATTACAGGATCTAAAGGAAATAACTTCGAGAACTCACACCGGACGATGTGAGTCCCTTTTACCTTACCTCCCCCGCAACGGTGCCATAAAATAGCTTGATGACTACGCACTTCTATTCTTGTAGATAGTTGTTGGGCCTCCAAGTGCAAAGGTTTGTAGGACATCAACAAGTTTCCCTTGAGTGGATTACCCAAGGTTTATCGAACTTAGGGAGAAAGTGGTCAAAGGTATCCATCTCAAGCAACCCTACAATCAAGATACAAGAAGTCTCTTGTGTCCCCAACATGCCCAATACACTTGCCAGGTGAATAAGTGCACTAGTTCGGCGAAGAGATAGTGAAATACAAGTGGTAACGGTATCATAAAAGAGCTTCTGACTTGTTGTTGACGTGGGAGAAACTAAAGGCAAACTAAAATAAAGATGGAAGCAAGCAAACATGCATCAGAACTAGTTGTAAACGGTATTTCAATGCTTAGAAACAAGGCCTAGGGATCATACTTTCACTAGTGAACACTCTCAATAAATATCTTCTCTTCATGATACTACCCTGAACTACTCTCCGATTGAACACTCTAATCCATGTTAGGGCTACAAAAGCACACCTCAAAGTCCGCCTTCCCCATCTAGATAACCCCACACTGTCACCTTGAGCGCTAGATGGTTCCAACAACCACCACAATTTCATAAAGACACCCAACTCCAAACATAACTCATGATAAATATGTATATAATCTAGCTTAAGTGCCACACACGGCGTGCACGCTGTCACTTTCACACACATGGGAAAAAGCATAGATCTATCAAAGCAATTGAGTAATTATGTAACCTCTAGCCTAAGTGCCACCACGGTATGCACACTGTCACTTTCACACACGTGGGGAGAGCAGAGATTGGTTTAAGCACTTGAGTAACAGAGTAGATCTACTTGATTACAAAGCTCATGACCACAACATGATCACACATAAAGAGAGAGATGAACACATAGCTACCGGTAGAGCCCTTAGCCTCGAGGACGAACTACTCCCTCATAATCATGGGAATCAGCAACGGTGATGGAGATGGTGGTGGAGATCGATGGATATGGCTCCGTGAGCACTTCCCCGTCCCGACAGGGTGCCGGAATAGAGACTTTCTGTCCCCTGAATCTCCCCTTTGGTGGAGGCGGTGCTGCGAAACTTTTCGTGGATTTCTGGTGGACGATCTAGGGTTTTCTCCCCGGGGGCTTCTTATAGGCGAAGCGGAAAGGCGAGGAGGCAGCCAGGGGGCACTCCCCCTGGTGGTGCGGCCTAGGTGGGCCTGTGCCACCCTAGGGTGTGCCCACCCTAGTGCCCTACTCCGTCTCTTCTTCGATTTTCCGTATCGCTCAGGAAAAATAGTAACTTTGGCTTTTGTCCCGTCCAATTCCGAGAATATTCATTTTTTAGCTTTTCTGAAACCAAAAGTAGCAGAAAACATGCAACTGACACTGTGGCATCTTTTCCATAGGTTAGTTCCATAAAGTGTATAAAAATACATCAAAGTGTAGACAAAGCATAAGACAAATGATACAAAACAAGCATGGAGCATCAAAAATTATAGATACATTTACGATGTATCAGTCAACACCTTCTGCTCCTCATTGGGTTCGACACTCTTATTTATCGAAAGTACTACGATACACCCCCTATAATTGTAGGTCATCAACTTCTGCCGCAGTAGAAGTGGGCCGACGAGAGGTATCAGCGAGTTTGCGTGGCTATGTTTCCGTGTGTCCCGCTCTTCTGCAAGTTGTAGCCCCTTTGTAATCTCTTGCCCACTTACTACAATGACACGCAAATCTCCTGTGCGTTCTCGAAAATAATAATTTCTAAACTGCTCCCAACATCGTCGTTTATGAAGCTTATGCATCTCTTATTGTAAACTACCGGAAAGTAGCGGTTCGTATAGAGATGAATTCCCTCTTGGCTAATGGAATTTGAGAGAACACCGTGTTGTGCTTTTAGCTGGGTGCACACTCACAAGGATGATCCGATTAGTTGGATTGTGAAGTCGTCAATATGTTGGACCCAAAAATGTATAAGGTTTTACTCGGGTTACCTAGAAGAGTAATGGTGATGCACTCAATGCGTTTTCAGGAGGCCAATCTTACAGTGTGATATGTAAGATAGTAAGCCAACATTTTTTATACCAGAAGCCCTAGTTTCTCGGGAGTCAAAGATTCCGCCTGCTATAGGATGAGTTAGTCAGCCTAACCACCCTAACTCGGTTGTCGATCCTTAGAAACACGAAGTCACCGAAGAAAGGGAAGCAGGGACACGGGTTGAGGGTGCAAACGTAGGCGAAAGTAAGTTGTATTAAAGTTGACGATTGTGTGCTTAATTCAATCATCCACCACCCCTCACAACTTATATGTGGCGGCTGGTATTTCTGTACAAGTATAGAAATCAGGATGAAAATAATATTTCAAACACATATGAATGGTTAGGAATTAAAATTAACAAGAAATGCGAACTACTTTCCATGAAACTATCAGTGGTGCTCAATAAGATCATCATGAAGTCATACATGTGTGGCACTGTCAATCTACCGGTTGGTCTCAAGAAAGTTTGGATCTGGTCGGGGTTTCTTGTTGGTTTCACATGGCTACCAACATTATTATAGAATAACTCCAAGTCCAAGTCCCTTAAATCATTCATGATCATATTGTGGAAAATAGCACATGCTTTCATGATCATGTTGAGGGTTTGTTCATACCAAAAACAAGCAGGACCTCGAACAATAGCATAACTAGCATGCAAAACAGGGAAAGATCTCTCAATGTCCTTTCAGCATACCTCTTGTTCCTTGGCAAAACCGGTTTGTTTCCTTGTTGATGGATATTGAATGGCCTTCACAATTATAGATGATGAAGAGTAAATCCCATCAACAAGATAGTATCCCATTGCGTAGGCATATCCATTGATGGCGTAGTTGCAAGTCGGTGCATCTCCACTTGCAAGCCTAGCAAAAAAATGAGACGTCTGCAAGACATTTATATAATCGAGATAATCCGGAAGAACAAATAAGAAATGCTAAATCTACAAATCCTCTAATGCCATAGCTTCAAGAATTATACGGGATCTTCTAGGGACCGTTTTCGACGTGGAAACCATAAAAAACAGTTACTGTAATAGTTTGGCTATTTTTCAGAACTAGCATGGTGGCCTGCACATGTAACATCTTTATTTGGTTTAAATTACATCCTATGCATTATTTTGATTTTGGTACACTGGTGGAAACGAGGCCTCTAACACCGGTTCGTAGAGGCCTCTAACAGCGGTTCCAGAATCGCTGTTGGGGGTTCGGTGTTAGAGCCCCCCTTTAACAGCGGGCGGCTCTTATACGAACCGCTGTTAAAGGATGGTGCACGTGGGGCTGCCGCAGCGCTCAGCCCCCGGTGTTAAAGGTTCTCTGCCGCGGCAGGAAAACGACATAAATCTCTGTTGCGGTAGAGTTCTGCCGCCGCCCCGTTCTGGGCGTATTTCTGCGGCGCGACGGGGACGAGGAGGGGGAGGAGGAATCGATCGGGAGAGGTATACACATACATCGTCGTCGGTACATACGAGTACATGAATAATTAAGCAACTATTATTATACACAAACATCGTCATTGTGTCGTATTCTCCGTAAACGTTGAAGCATCAAGTACAAGACAAACACGTTCTAGCATATATACAACGTTCATTTTGGTGGAGATCTAAAGAGTTCTCCGCCAGGCGTGACGACCTTATCAAGTATGAACACCGCTAATTCCTCTTGAATGGCTCGTATGCGGTCAAATGGTAAGAGTTGGTCTCGCATCCGTTTGATCTAAATATATATGAAGAATGGGGTCAATATATATAAGAATAAAACTCAACACAATTGATGGTAATAAAATAATGTTGTGTACTTTGTTTACTTACTCTAAGTTGTTCTAGTGCGGCTTGGCCCGTTGCACATACCGTGTTGCGAATGAACTCGCAAACATAGTATCCACATAAGTTATTGCCGGGTCCCTGATGCGCACACTTTACGAGAATATAGAGTTCAATCAAAATAATAATCAATAAAGCATGATATAATGGAATTGGAAGCAGAATCAAAGAGATACACATACCTAGCTATCCAGTATTACTTACATTTTGGTCTACAAATTTTAGTTCTTCTGACCATTCACCCACGGCCCTGCCCGTGAACCTTTTCCAAACCCTGTCCGGCAAAGAAAATGGATAAAGGAGTAATTAATTACTTGTTCACGAAATTTGCCAATCTAGTGCGATAATATGATCTCTGGAGCATCTCTTTAAAGTCTGCCAATAGTTCTTGGTCTTTTCGTAACGAGTCCATGACAAGGACTTTTCCTGAGTCAGGTTGAATGACTAGCAGAATAAAGTGGAACCTACGCATGCATAACTCATCATCAGTTACACTTAACATCGAGTAAGCCGAAACAGAATGTGTACAAGAGAGGGTAACACTCACGGTAAGGCAATAGTATTTCCCTTTTGGTTTGTTGTCTCAGTAAAGACGTTAGCAAGAAATCTTCTATTTGACCGGGTTTGAGTTTTACCACTTGTTCATGAACTCTATTTGGGTCAACGAACCCAATGTCAAAAGGGCCTCCTTTCATGCATTCCATAACATTTTTCCTGCATAATAGTATATATATACATATATGGTGAGCATATATATACATGAAATTAATGAATTGAATGAGATGAGATAGAAATTATGGAAATAGTACTTACACACAATAAAGGCTGATGGCAGCTTTGTCGAGTTCCTTCTGATTGAATAGAAAATGCAAGTCTTGAATGTTGAAGCTGATCTCGTCGTCTCCGCACAAGAAAATCTGATCTCTTATATGCGCCGTGATCCATTCTTCCTTTCTCGTCTTGCAGAAATCAAGGTACCACTTATGCAATCTTCGCATATTTGTTGGTAGATTCTTGAGCTCCTCTTTCTTGAAGAGATTCTTCCCATACTTCCATGGCTGCATGGGGTTGGCATCGCCTTTGGGCAAGTTGTCTCCCATGATGTTCAAATATGCAATGTAAGTCATCCCCATCTCATTGGCCTTTCTTTGTAGCTCTGCCTCGTAATCATTTATAGGAGGAGCATTTCGTGTGTCGAACACTTGGAGCGGGGTGCATGCTTGGTTTTCCTGCTCTCCGAGCATGGGATCTATTTTCTGGGGTGCCGCATGACTGCTACTTCCAGACTCCCTCCGCCTTGCATCCCCCTTCATAATCTGGCGCTCGTAGTACGGCACAAGTGGGGTTTCAGGTCTCAAAAGATTATTGTAAAACTTCTCCACCACCGCCGGATCTAGTTTCTCCTTTGGCTCGGCCCATCTAGGTGCAAAGAATTTCTTGACCTCTTCTTCCGAGATCCTATTGGTCTCCTCGTCGCTGCAATTCCACGGTAAAACCGGCAATTGCTTGGTGGAAGGCTGTAGGACGTAGTTTCTTGAACTCTTTGGTGTACGGTTTCCTGCAGATTTCTTCGTGGCAGTGCTAGTGATGCTCTTCATGGCAGTGCTCTTCCGCTTACGCTGAGGAGAAGGATGAAGCGCCGAAGATGGCTGACGCGCAGGAGATGGCTGGCGCGCCGAAGATGGCTAACGCGTAGGAGATGGCTGGCGCGCCGGAGATGGCTGCCGCGCAGGAGATGGCTGAAGCGCCGGAGATGAAAGGGGAGTATTCTGATGACTTGGAGACGGCTGAGGCGGCTCAGACTGCTGACGATGCGGAGACGGCGGGGGTGCCAGTGACCTCCAATTTGGAAGCACGATGTGTTCCTTCTTCCAAAGAATGGTTGTTTTCACTGCAAATTTGAGTTGAGTTTCCCCTTCACCTGTAGCATGGTCAAGCTGTGCTTCCTCATATTCCTTCACAACCTCATCCACCCCAACAATAGCATAGCCATCTGGAATCAGTCGGCAGTGGTAAGTTCCACCAGCTACAGGAGGTAAGGCATAGCCGACTGCCACCTTAATGGATAAGCCCATTAATATCACATGCAGCTTAGCGTGTTCGCTCTCCGTGATCTCATCCACGGGGTATCTAGGACCCGCCATTTCAAGCGTGGGCTGCACGTTCTCCGTGGAAGCCACGCTACTTTTCCGTGCAGAGTCTGGGCCGCCGGTAGCTTCCAATGCAGGCTCTTCGTGCCGCTGAGATGGGTCGGTAGCTTGCTGGATCTTTTGTGCATTCACTTGCGCCTGTAGCGCCACAAGTGCATGTTCTATCTGTGTCATCCGCTCTGTACGCACTTTTTCTTTTCTGACCACCATCTGTAAGAGTCGCCCCACTCGGCAAACCCATCCGTGATGAGTTTAGTGACGGGTTTGGCAAGGAGGGTGGGGAAGATACACAATTCCGTTTCTGGGTCCAACCTTGCCCCGATTCCGTAGAACCAAGTCTTTGCACATAGGTCCCACCCATGTGTCTGGGGTGTGATCCCTCTATCGCGCAGGGCCTTCTTAGCTTCCTCCCACTTAGGCCTCTGAGATATGTAGCCACCTGACCCTATCCTGGTGATATTCCTTCTTCTGGGCATTTAGCGTATTGGTTTCTGACCTCTTTCTAGCTATATCACCTTCCTTGTATGCCACAAATTCGGGCCAGTGAGGTCTTATCTTCGCATAATATGCGTCTTCGAAATCTAGAGTCTCGCGAGCTTTGACAAATTTGTTCAATTTTGTCTTCCAGTTGAGGAAAGCGCCAGCCATCTTCTTTAGAGTCCACTCTTTGACCTTTTCCTTTATTACCGGTTTATTTTCATCCTCCTCTGGCGGAAGGGTGAAATTTACCAACAGCGAATTCCAAAGCGTTTCTTTGGATCTTTCATCGACAAAGGTACCGTCGCCCTTCTTTGGCTTATTCCAATATTCAATTATGATTGGGATTTGGTCCCTAACAAGAACTCCAGCCTGACGTATAAATTTGTCTGCGGCCTTCTTGGGCTCCATCGGCCTGCCATCAACACGGACTGCTTCTATCGTGAACTTTGCACGATCTTTCAACCGATGGCTCGCGCCTCGCTTGCTCTTTTTCGTAGAAGAAGATTGTTGCTGGCTGGTCGATCCAGAGGGCTAAAAGAAGAAAGAAGCGTTAATTAATACATGTACATATATATACAAATCAATCGGTGCAAGTCAGCAGAGGCTTAATCCATGCATATACCTCAACGGACTTTGTAATCACTAAAGTGCGTTCACCGGAGTCGTCATCTTCTCCATGACTACTTGAGCTATCATCATGTCCCTCGAAGTTCAGATATTGTGAGGTGTCCTCATGGATCATGTTCTCCATTATTTCTTCCTCTTCAAGGTTTCTACTGGGTGGATCCATAGTTTCTGAAACAATAATATTATCACACAAATATCAGTAATACATCTATTGAAATTCTCGATCAACGATGTTTCTTTTCCCTAAAAGAACTATGTGACGCTTTGGCTCATCGTGTGATGTATATGTTTGCTTATTTTTTTTCTTTTTTTCGGTTTGGTAGACATGTCCTTCACATAGAAAACCTGAGCCACATCATTGGCTAAGACGAATGGTTCGTCTAAGTTCTTGTATACCTTCATAAGATTGTTGAGATCCACTGTTGTCATTCCGTACTTCTTGTCTACCTCAACCCCTCCTCCTGTTAGCTTGACCCATTTGCACCAAAACAAGGGGACCTTAAAATTAGGTCCATAGTCAAGTTCCCATATCTCCTCTATGAACCCATAATACGTGGTCTTTTGCCCATTGTCTTCTGCTACATCGAAGCAGACACCACTGTTTTGGTTGGTGCTCTTTTTATCTTGGCCTACCGTGTAAAATGTATTCCCATTTATCTCGTACCCTTGAAAAGTACATACAGTCGAAGATGGTGTCCTGGCCAACAAGTACAGCTGATCCCCAACAGTGGTGTTATTCGTGAGAAGTCTTTGCAGCCAGCCGCCAAAACTCGCCATGTGTTCACTTATAATCCATTCATCAGACTGCCCCGGGTGTTTGAGGCGTATTAAATTCTTGTGTTCATTGATATATGGGGAAACCAAGATAGATCTTTGTAAAACCGTGTAGTGTGCTTGATTGAGAGAATGCCCGTCCCTACATATAATTGCTTTACATCCTAGGGTGCCTTTTCCATGCAGTCTCCCCTCATGTCGTGATTTTGGAACACCAATCGCCTTAAGGTCAGGAATAAAATCAACACAAAACTCAATGACCTCCTCTGTTACATAGCCTTGGAGATGTTTCCTTCTGTCCTAGCACGGTTATGAACATATTTCTTTAAGACTCCCATGTACCTCTCAAAGGGGAACATATTGTGTAGAAATACAGGACCGAGAATAGCAATCTCTTCTACTAGGTGAACAAGGAGATGCGTCATAGTATTGAAGAAGGATGGTGGGAACACCAACTCAAAGCTGACAAGACATTGGGCCACATCTGTCTGTAACCCTGGTAGGCTTTATGGATCGATTACCTTCTGAGATATTGCATTGAGGAATGCACATAGCTTCACAATGGGTACTCGAACATTTTCAGGTAGAAGCCCCCTCAATGCAATCGGAAGCAATTGCGTCATAATCACATGGCAGTCATGAGACTTCAGGTTTTGGAATTTTTTCTCTGCCATGTTTATTATTCCCTTTATATTCGACAAGAAGCCAGACGGGACCTTGATACTGCTCAGGAATTCAAAAAAGATTTCCTTCTCTGCTTTGGTAAGAGCGTAGCTGGCAGGAGTTAAGTGGCATCGTTTACCCTTCTCGTTCTCAGGATGCATAGGCTCTTCAGGGTCTTCCATACGTTGCTGGTCCTGCCGTGCTTCCGGTGTATCTTTTATCTTCCCATACACTCCTAGGAAGCCTAGAAGGTTTACGCAAACATTCTTCGTCATGTGCATCACGTCGATTGAAGAGCGGACCTCTAAGACTTTCCAATATGGTAGGTCACAAAATATAGATTGCTTCTTCCACATGGGCGCGTGTCCGGCATCGTCATTCGGAACAGATAGACTGCCAGGACCTTTTCCAAAGATTACTTCTAGGTCCTTGACCATACCAAATACCTCCTCACCGGTACGAAGGACAGGCTTCCTCCGGGGTTCTGCCAGACGTTTGAAATGGTTGCCTTTCTTTCTTACTGGATGCAGGTTCGGAAGAAATCGACGATACCCTAGGTACACAACCTTCTTACATTTATCCAAATATACACTTTCAGTCACATCTAAACAGTGTGTGCATGCATTGTATCCCTTGTTTGTGTGCCCTGAAATGTTACTAAGAGCAGGTCAATCATTGATGGTTACGAAAAGCAACGCTCGTAGGTCAAATGGCTCCCCTTTGTGCTCATCCCACATACGTACACCTGGTTTGGCCCGCAGCTGTAAAATTTCTTCAACTAATGGCCTTAGGTACACATCAATGTCGTTGCCGGGTTGCCTCAGGCCTTGGATGAGCACTGGCATCATAATGAACTTCCTCTTCATGCACAACCAAGGAGGAAGGTTATAGATACATAGAGCCACATGCCAGGTGCTGTGACTGCAGCTATGCTCACCAAAAGGATTCATGCCATCTGTACTTATACCAAACCTTAAGTTCCTTGCGTCACGTGCGAAGTCCGGGTACTATCGCTCGACTTTTCTCCACTGTGACCCATCAGCGGGGTGTCTCAACATCGCGTCTTTCTTACGGTCTTCCATGTGCCATCGCAACAACTTGGCATGCTCTTTATTTCTGAAGTGACGTTTTAACCTTGGTATTATAGGAGCATACCACATAACCTTGGCAGGAACCTTCTTCCTAGGGGCCTCGCCCTCAACATCGCCAGGATCGTCTCGTCTGATCTTATACCACAGTGCAGTGCATACCGGGCATGCATCCAAATTCTCGTACTTCTCACCACGGTAGAGGATGTAGTCATTAATGCAGGCATGTATCTTCTGCATGTCTAATCCTAGAGGGCAGACAACCTTTTTTGCCTGGTATGTACTGTCGGGTAACACATTATTTCTTGGAAGCAGATTCTTCAATTTTACCAACAACTTTGAAAATGCGCTGTCAGTCACACCGTTCTTTGCCTTCCATTGCAACAAATCCAGTGTGGTACCTAGATTTTTGTGGCCATCTTCGCAAGTTGGGTACAACAATGTTTTGTGATCCTTTAACATCTGCTACAGCTTCTCCTTTTCCTTTTCAGTTTCACATTCTTCCTTTGCATCAGTAATGGCCCGACCAAGATCGTCATCAGCGGGCCCATCTGCTGCCTCTTGATCTTCATTAGCTACCCCCGTTGCAGTATCATCATATTCAGGATACATATTATGATAGTTGTCATCATCATCTTCTTCTTTGTTGTCTTCCATCACAACCCCTTTTTCTCCATGCTTGGTCCAACAATTATAGCTGGGCATGAAACCGGATCGAAGCAGGTGGGCGTGAATGGTTCTGGTATTTGAGTAGTCTTTCTTGTTCTGACAGTAAATACACGGACAACACATAAAATCATTGTGACCATGGTTTGCATTAGCCACAACGATGAAATTTTGGAGGCCCTAATGTACTCGGAAGTGCGTCAGTCACCGTACATCCATTGCCGGTTCATATGCATTAATATATAGTATATCAAAAATTAATAGGGAGATGACCATTTATATAGTACATCAATGACACATGAAAGGATAAAGTTGTCGGCCTCAACCGAGAAGGAAAGAGCAATGAGAAAACTTATTTCGAGCTCTCGGGCATTTCACCGAACACCTCTTGTGCATAGGAAAAAAACATAAACTAGCACACCTCTCACCCTCTTGCTAGGCTCCAAAATGAGAGATTGAAAAAATGGAAGAGAGGGGTGTGGGCTGCGGTCTGTTATATAGCCCCCCTTTTAACACCGGTTCAAGCCACGAACCGGTGTTAAAGGGGGGGCTGCGCGGGCCACTGGTTTGGGCCTTTAACACCGGTTCGTGGTGGGTGCTCCTTTTTGCTCTATGGACCACGCTGGTACGGGCATCCCCTTTAACACGATGTACAGATGGATCCATACCATATTAGTGAGGAGCTCAATCAGGAGGTCACGGCTTATTTTGACACGTAGAAGAACCAGTGTTAAAGCCCATTTCCGACCTCAACCAAAGGCCTCGTTTCCACTAGTGGTAATAAATGTTCTTTGAATATAGAACATAGTAATGTATTTTCAAAAACATAGAATACATTGATAGCATTGAAACCTATGAAACTAAAGATACATAAAAAATCAACCGCTTCAACATATGGTGCATTCATAAAAAATAAAAAAGGAATTTAATTCAAGGAGACCGGAAACAACGGATTTAGTAGAAGATTTCAAAGTCATGGCTTACATTACTTTCCCGACTATCATTCCTTGTGTATATCTACAAATGAAGATACTATAACAAATGGACTCAATGGTTACAAAATTCTAGGACCAAAATCCACTTAACAATATTTAAATCATTCACATATATTCTCAACTAACTTGTTAAGTGCATCATGAACACCTTCACTTAATCATAGACTAAACATCGCAAGATCATGCCAAGCTGGGCCACACTAATCAAAAATGATGATTACATTAAGGATAAGTATTTCATGCTTGTATTATTGTCTAAAGAGGTAAACTCTAATGCATCCAACGGTTTTACATTATTATCGCATAGCTATTTAATATGATTCTAGGCCAGTGCGACTTGGGAGCTTTCTGTGATTTCAAAACAGTTAAACCAAACATATACGACCATATGGCACGTACTGATCTTAATATAGAAATACGAAACATGTGGAAAGTTTTCTCACATTCCACATCACAAAGTTTTCTGATACTTACATAAGTACCTATGGCCTGTAAGGATTACTGATATATTGTTAGCGGCACTGTTATTTCCCACCTCGATGTAACATTTACTTGCATATAGAAGGCTTATTTTCCAAACCATCTATTGCCTATTAAGCGATTTGGCTAATCAAATTTTCATGTGGATATTGTTTCATGACAGATTTTAAAATAAGTTAACTCGTCACAACAACTGGGAAATTACACTAAGCGTTGATTTCTGCAGGACTATTTGGGTCGAAAATACATCAAGGACAGATCGATATTTCCTCAATGGTTAACTTTTGAGCGACAAAATCTAAAAGGAGAGCCTTTTCCCTAGGCGTTAAAGAGGAGATCATGTGGCAAGCTGATTACTTGAAGATGAATGAACTACATTACAGAACATATACCACTCCTTCCCTAGACTCCAAAGATAGCTGAGATTAATTACAAAAAGCATATAAATAAGGAAGATGGAGGTCAGCTAATAATACTTCTGTGGAAAAAACTGCCCCTCGTCGCTCCCGTGAGCGACGGGAGGGCTCCCAGGCCGCTGCCTCCAGGGACCTTCCTCCCTCCCCTCGCCGCGGCCGGAGGGCGTCGCCGGCCAAAGGCTGGGCGCTGGCGGTGGCGGGGCCCCTTCTCCCCCTCACGCGGAGCTCGCAGCACGGGTCTGCAGCTTCGCCCTGGGTGGCGCGCTGGCTTCGGGGCGCGTCGGCGCGGCCCTCCGGCGGCCGCATGGTGACCGGTGGTGGCGGGGCGGCTCCATGCTGGCTGCAGGGAACAGGAGGCGGCAGGCGGCGGTGGTGTGCTGCGGCGTGACTCGGAGGAGCATGCGACCAGGGTGGTGGTACTGTGCTGCCCTAGCCCGCCTCCTGGGTGGGCCTGCATCGATAGGGGCGAGCCAGCGCGGCGGCGCGGTCTTGGGTGGCGGGGAAACGCGGCGCATCCGCAGCATGCAGAGCTCGGGGCGGGCATGGCCATGGCGGCCCAGATCGGTCCCATTTGGGTCCAGATCTAGGTTAGGCGGGCGGGCTGACTCTGCTTTAGCTGTGCTATACATCTTGGCAGGTTAGGGTAGATGGGATCCTCGGTGTCCTCGGCCGTCCTGTTGCAGCGTGGTGGCGGACTTTACGGGTCCGTCGGGGCCCGGCCGGACCGCCATGCGACTGGTTTGCCTCCATGGAGGCTTTACGGGCCCGCTGGGCGCTGCCGGACCTATGGTGGACTGGTTTATCTACGGCCACGTCCGGTCGACTACCGCCGCTGGTGATGAGGTTCGATCTCGTCAATGCACATTGTTATTGACTTGGGTTTTGGAGAAGATGGGGATGCTGGAAGTCGCGGAACGGTTAACAGACAAGCAACATAGGAACACGAGATTTACCCAGGTTCAGGCCCCTGGAGGGAAAACCCTACTCCTGCTTGTCTACTCTTGATTACGACGAAACCGAAGATTATAAGGGTGCGCAGATGCAATCTGGCGTGAGGTGTGTGTATGGGGGGTGATCGTCCTTCTCGCCGTGCCCTCCTGGCCTTTATATAGATAGGCCAGGTCCCGGGGTAGGTCGATTCAGTTACAGATTAGGGTTGATACCCTTTGAAATTCTATATAATCTTGACTTGTCCTCCAAGGAGTCGAAACCTCCATGGGCTTGGGCCACCTGAAATCTTCATGGGCGGTGTGTCCCTTCGTGGGCCTTCCTTGGGCTGGACCGGGTATGCCAATGTTGTGCACCCGTAGGGTATATCCATGTCAGTAGCCCCGAGTATTCAGTCGAATCGTAGATTCGGCTGGAGACTCCACAATCTTTCGGGTGCTTTCTAGTTGAACCTACTTTTCAGGAAAAAACGTTTAGTTCATAGTGATTGTCGATGTGTGTGCCTGGATCTCCTGACGGATCAGGGCCAGTTAACTGTCATAGGACAAAACAACACGATCTTCATCAGACTCGAGTCCCGGACTCGAATCCAGAACGAATGCTGGCGTAATTCGACTTAGGCCGTTGAGGTCTCATAGGAGTCAAATCCCAGTGATTTTCAAGTGATGTACCCAACGCGTCCGTCGGGATTTTCAGCATGCCTGTTGACACGGGAGTTTACTAGCAGAGCGCAGTCAAGTGCGTTATCAGGCCATCAGATGATATCTGTAGGGCTTATCTTTGCGTCATAGATACAACATCCTAAGTTTTATCACCGCGGAGGTGTTTCGGGTGGCCAAGGAGCCTTTCTCTCACTTAGTGTTGGTTTGGGAAAAGTTGCCAAAAGTTTTTTGTTGTATTTGATCCGAAGGATCTCAGTCGAATAATTTATAGGGTGCGCGACCAGCGCTCCCTATGGGAGTAGCCCCCGAGTGTCTGTTCGAGTTGTAGACTTTAGTTTAGTTGTTTTCAGCATTAGTCTGAAGGACACATTTTTTTGAATGCACGACCAGCGCTCCCTATGGGAGTAGCCCCCGAGTCTGTAGTTGTAACACCCCAGTTTCAGTTAATCTATATTAGGGTTTGCTTTGTGCATCATGAGCATCATGCATTAAAATTTGAGAACCGTAAACCCTAGTTCTCTCCCCTCCTTTTTGAAAACAATTCAAAAGGATTTGAATATTTTGGAAAATACCAAAATAATTGGAGCCCAACCTGTTAAAAGGGCCCCACAATGTTTTATATACTTTATACAAACTCCTGGTATTTTTGGAATGTTTAAAACAGTATTTGAAATTAATTTACAAAGAGGAAATCAAATCAGGAAAAGGAAAAAACTTCTAAAAAAATATAGCAGCCCAGGCCACAGCCCAACACCTTTCTCTCTTCTCTCCCTTTTCTCGTCGCCTGCGTGCAGCAGCCTGAGGCTCAGCAGAGGCCCACTCCGGCCCGTACCTCTTCGCGGCTTTCTCCTTTCTTCTTCCTCCCATCGACGCAAGCTGCTGTGTGGCTTGCTGCCGGCCGTCGATCCTCGCCGGTGCTGCGATGCGCGCCGCCCCCCCCCCCCCCCCCCGAAGGTGACGATAAGAACGGCCGTCTCCTCCTCTACTCCCCCATACGAACTTTGCTTCCTCTCGTTCTCTCTCTCGCGTTTCCCCTTCGGCCCGAACCCTAGCTCGTCGGTCGTCGTTGTCCCCGTCGACTTCGGCCACCCCATGCCGCACTGAGGGCACCGTTAGAAGCGCCTCGCCGCCCTCGTCCTCCTCTGTGAAGCATGCAAGCAGGGAAGCCCTCCTCTGGCCAAAATCGAGCTCGTTCCATCGTTGGTCGTCACCTCTGCCGTCGTTGATTCTCCGTCGTCCGGCCACATCTTGCCTCACCGACACCGGCATCGCGCTCACGGTGAGCCTCTACACCTCCCTGTTCCTTCCTTCTTCTCCCTCTCACTCCCTGTCGTCCCATTGCCGTGCACCACCACTTGCCACTGTCGTTCGTCGTCATGGAAGTCGCTCCGGCGACCATATCATGGCGGCGCCGCCATAGTTAGGCTCCCCGCAGAGCGCCGCGTTGAGCCAGCCCTCTCCCGCGTCCCAGTTCACCCTTGTCAACACCCGAATTTTTAACCCCAGATGCCTGTTATGCCATACATCGCCATCCCAGGATTACCATTTTTGCGAGACATAACAGATTTTGATACCACAGTACATCATCCATTACAAACCATACATAAGGTTTTACACAAATAAGGATCTCATGATCCAGTTCTTAATACAACTCAAGCAGCAGAATACGTAATAATAAAGGTAGCGTAGGCGAAGCTCCATCTTCGGGGTCACAGGAAATGCTGACGATGGGAGATGATCCTAGTTGTCGTAATCTTCCTGTGGTCCATCATCCTGGTACTCCTCTTCATAGTCTGGCCACGGGAAATAGCCAGGGACAAAGCCATAAGTAATCTTTAAGTACTCGCAAACTAATACTAACAAGTTAAGGGGGTTTTTGGTAGTAGGACACTAAGCTCTAGGGTTGTTTTGCAAAAAGCCAGATTTACCTCTACTAAGTTCATAAGCAAAGAAAGCTAGTTGAAATTTTATAACACTGAGTGGAAACTTGAATTTCATATCACAACTCTGTTGTGGTCAAGTCAAAGTCTCAATTCATCTCACAAGTCATTTTGAAAACATCTGACGGGGGAACAGTATGGACACTCCAACTGTCCATAACCACGGACGCGGCTATTCGAATAGTTTGACACTATGAAAGATTGTACACTTTCAACACAACATTCGATACATCCGTCAAGAACAAATCCTGAATTCACCATACTCAGTATGCGGATAATCAATCCTAACCTTTCAATTACACGCCCTAGTACAGGTACCTCTCCTGTGAGTTTGGCCTCCCAACCATGACCAACTGTTATCTTGGGTACTGCACAGGTGCACAATCTTCACAAGGTAGCCTCAGCTCAGACCTTGGCCGTGAGGGAACCCATACTAAGGTATATAAGTTTCCAGTCAAGCCCTACCCAATTTTTGGGTATTGTGGTTGTACGGTAAAATTGGAATGGTATCACATCCAGACAACCATCAGTTTTATAAAGGGCTAAGGCTCATGCCTCAAGATTTTCATCATCAAAATCATCTAGTGTTCGGAAACACATGTCAAAACATTTCAGTATAATGACTTATCATTCCAAGGTTTTCAAAACCATTTTCACCAAGTATTCCCATCTAAAGTTGATCAAGTTTTATGCTTAGCACTAGCATCTAAAAGTGGGGTTAAGTACTAAGGAGGGGTGGTAAACAAGTGGAGATTAATGAAGTTCAATCGCATGCCTTAGGATGACATCAAGATTATCTACTTAGGCCAAATTTAATGCTCTTTATGCAACCTTCAATTATCTTCCTAGAATCTACGAGTCACTTAAGTAACCTCTAAGAGAAAGCTTTGACAAAGAAATAAAGTATAAAGCTTGTAAGTAAAACTAGGATTGGGTTATCAAGTGGGTATGATCACATATGCTTAAGGCATATAGTTGGCATGGTAACAAGCAACTATTAGCTTGCTTAGGTAGGGTATCTTGCAAGGGTTAGCTTGCCAAATCAACTAGTAGTATTAGGCTTGCAATGTTAACTTGTATAGTAAGTCTTGCCTTGAGCAGAGCAATGGTTGAAGTTCTCCTCGGCTTCCTCCTCGTAGTATCCTCCTTCCTCCTTGTATCCTTGGTCGGTACTGGCGTCTATAAATAAATACGAGGTACACAATCACCAAACAATACTTAACTATTTTCACTCATCACACAAGGGTGTACTATAGATGATCTAGCATCATCACCTACATTACAAGCTTAAAACATTTGTCTTATTTATTTTAATTTGAGAAAAGTAATTTCTACTCATTGAAAAACTACTTAAGTTTTAATATTCTCCAACTCAAATATGGGATCATGTTGACACATGTCATCACCACATATTTCAGTACATGGGAATGTGATTTAAAGTGGTGTCACAATTTAATAAGGTTTAACCTTTTTATTTTAATTAAATAGGGTGACTAGAAATGCCTATGTGGTCTTCTTTTATTACTTGAACATTATTTCTGTAAGTAAAACCAAATGTTTTTATATATTCTGAAAGGTATGATCAAATGCGATTTTTGAGAGTTGGAATCAACTCAAAAGCTCTTATGGTTGAATTTTAAAAAATGTTTGAATGCAAAAAAGCTTCTCACTTGTTATTTTTACCAAGGTTGATCTACAAATCCAAATGATTTGAATCCAACAGGCTTGGATTAAGCATTTCAGTAACTTTCTAACAAAATTAGTTTCATGTATTTTGGTTCACTAAATCGAGCTGGTGTAGTATCCCAATTGTCTAACAATTGCAATGCTACTAGCCTAGTCTTTATAATGCTACTTCATACATATAATTGTTGCATCATAATTATATCATGCTCATGTCATCATGCCACCTTGCATTTGAGCATCATATAAAACCCTTTTGTTTTGGTTCTTCTCTCATATGCATTGTAAATTGTATTTGCCTCTTGATATTGTATTTGGTTCTTGATATATTGTTTAAATGCCCAAGTTGAGTTGGGGGCATATCTTTTAATCTACTCCACCACCCTTTCTTTTCACCACCTTATAATCCCACCATTTCATTATCCATGAGCTTGTATTTTATTTTCTTTTGGTATTTAATCTAGCTGATGGGAGATAGGATGGATCTACTTCCACAAATTCTTTTGCTTGGCTTTAATCCACTTTTGGGAATGCATAAGAATAATGCCATGTAAATATTATTGTTTTCACAAGAATAAGCATGGCATTAATTATTTTGCATGGGCCATGCAAGAACCACCACATTCCAGTCTTTTGGATTTTATTTGGTTCTTTTCTTGAGTGGATCATCTCTCATCTCTCTCTCCCTCCTTTGGCTTGATCTAGTTGGTCTTGCTAAAAACCACCACCATGAGCTACTCCCACAAACCTCACCATCTTTTATCTCTTCTACTCCTTTGTCTAGGTCCTGCTTGCTCTTTGCTTGATCTGGCTTGGTCTTGACAAAACAATATACCTCACCCCCTCTCTCTCTCTTTTCCTCACCTTCCTCTCCTTTTCACCTCCTTCCATGCATGATCAAGTGGATCATGACTAAAACCCAAACCCTACACTTTTTCCACCTATTCTTGCTTGATCTAGTTTGGAGCATGCAAGCATCTAAAACCCTAAGCCATCACCCTCTCTCTCTTATCCCCTATCTAAGTTCCTCCCTAATCACCTACCCCACCATCACCATACCCCCTCTCTCCTAAACCGAGCCTCCCTAGCTCCCTTCCTCTCTCTCGGCCTCTCTCCTCTCTCTATCATGCAAGCCCCACATGGCTACCCCTCTCCCTGGCCCCACACCCCATCTACTCCCTCTCCCTCTCTACCCCTACCCTAAACAAAACCCTAACCGAGGCTATCCAACCCTAGCCCCATGTGCTTCCTCCCTCCCTCTCCATGCCGAGCCCCTCCTTGCTGGCCCCCACCTGGCCCTCTCTCTCCCTGGTCCAACCCGAGCACACCCTCCTCTGCCCCACTCTTTCTTTGGCTTCAAGACAAGAGAAAAAGGAGGGAGAAGGAAGCCCCACCCGAGTCCCCTTCCTCTCCTTTTTGCAAGAGGCAAACCCCTGTGAGCTGTCCCTCTTATCTTCATCTCCCAGCAGATTGAAAGCTCCAGATCTCACCACCTGAACCACCCTTCCTCCCTCCCTTCCCCCAAGAAGCCATGGCCACGCCATGAGCTCCACTAACCCTAGCCCCGGCCATCACAAGTGGAGGCGTTTGGAGTCGAGCAGGAGGGAGTCTTGGGGTCGGGGAAGCTTGATCGCCGGCCTCTGCTTCCTCCCAGTAGCCATAGGACGGCCGTGCCTTGCCGGAGCAGCCTAGCGCCACCGTGCACCGCCTCAGGCCGAGCTCAACGTCCCCGAGCCCGCCGCCAGATCCCCGCAACCGCAGCGCCAACGACCACGCCGGCGACACCGCGGTGAGCCCCTGCATCTCCTAGACATGCCCCCCTACCCTAGCTTGCACCGTAGCGCCGCCGCCTTCCGTCGAGCACTCCGCGTGCGCCGCCACCGCTGCGCGTCGCGCTCTGGCTGACAGCAGCAGCTGCAGCAACATTCGTCCCCCTCTGTTCTCTGCCGTGCCCCGCGCGCTGTAGACCTCCTTTTTAAAAACATCCTAAACCAAACTTGTAGATATTGACCCCCTCTACAACTTTGCTTTTTGCGGAATATCAAGATTCGGAGCGGATTGCTCGCCATCGTCATTCAAATATTAGATCAGCTAGCTGTTTTCGTTGATACAGTCTTCAGTTCATCAGATCTGCGCCGTCGTTTTTGCGTTTAAGCCCCTACGCTTTTTCCCGCCTCAACCCGCAGTCCGCCGAGCCCACCAACCAGCCGCTGTGGGAACTTTGCAAAGAGCACCCCGTAGAATCCGAGCCTCAGCCCGCGCAGCCTCGGACCATCCACGTGTCACAGCCTGAACCGTTCACACGCGCAGTGGGCCTCCCAGCTTTCTGGCCCACTTGTCATTGACTTGGAGTAGGAAAGACCCCAGTGAGAAAAGCCTTTCTGTGCGCATTTGTCCCAGTCAGCCGTTGGCCCCACTTGTCAGTGACAGTGGCTAGCTTCCTCTGAGTGTAAAAAGTCTCTGTTCTTTTCTGTTTTAATTTAAATCTTTTCAAATTTGTTTTAATTCAAATTCAAATCTGTTTTGATTAACTTTTGAAATATAATTCCAAATAATACAAATGATATATGTTTTGAAATCAGAAAAATGTGAGGATTTCAAATATGCCATCCAAAATATATTTTGAACACTTTAAATTTCAAGTTGTTTAAAATTACAATAAAATGCCCTTTTTCTTAATAAATTAATAACTTTTGTTTTATAACTCCAAATTTAACAAATGATATGTCTAAATCGATCAGCACGACAATCCCGTTCTATCTATGCATTCCATGTTCTGAATTGCAGCATGCATCATATAAATATAGAGTATACAGCAACTTATTTGAGGATAAAATATGATTAAAACCCTATAAAATGTTTATTTCTTGTATTCTACACCTCACCCATGCCATGCTACTTTATTGCCATGCAAATTGTGCATCATTCATCATGGCATGATTGTTTGCTTGTCGCATCTTATTCATATGCTTGTGCACTTTATTTATGTTGGCCCTTGTTTGTTTGGTTCTTCTTCGAATAGACGCTGAGCAGGGGATATATCAAGAAACCCAGGAGCACTACCCAGATCCTTCTCTCGCTTCAACTGAGCTGCCAGGCAAGCACTACCACATGCTTGCATAAATACAGTACCTATTGCCTCTATCTTATTCTTGCATCATCGAGTCGCGATTGCATTAAACTGAATCCCAAGCACTGCATAGCCTTTACTTTTAAACCCCACTGAAGCTTGTTCCTCCATCCCATGAGCCATTACTACAGGAGTTGTTTGAGCCACGCGGGTCGTAGAACAGCATGTGTAGGGTATGTGAGTGTCTGATGGATAACGAGGTACCTAAACAACTTAACCTGAGTAGTATGGGATAACTAATGAAAGTGGCACCGGTGAGCAATATCTGCTATTTGGTTTTTCATGCTCACTTGTGTCCCATAGGACCCCGAGTACTTGATTCCTGTTCCTTGAATATTCGCGCTATCCACATCCGGGAGGCTTATGGGACCCCCCTGAGCCAGAGCTTGATTCATTCTTATTTCTTGGGGCCACAAACTAGTTTGAGGTTTTATTTACTATCCTGTACTTATGCCATGATTTACTGCTTTAATTAAATTGTGCGATGTACTGCACCTGTACTGTTTAGGATCGGGACACAATTTCGCGGTATCGACAAGCCCAGTCACACTTTCGGGTTCCCAGTCGTTTACAGCCGTCCACCCAAACCTTGAGTCCGTTTCGGAGTCAGCTAACTTCGTTGCGGGTAGCTTAATGGGGTGGCCCCCTGAAATATTTCTGAATCCTGTGATTGCTTTGTCGTGAATGCCTCGTTGGGTTTTGATTTGGTTTTTCCGAGGTTGATCGAGTGTGTGTTGCTATTTGTGCACCCCTGCAGGGTAAAACTTTCTGAAAGCCGTGTCCGCGGTTATGGACGACTTGGAGCACAGTTTCTCGATCATAGACAAGTATAACTAAAGTACCGCTTATAATTTGACTAAGTAACTGACTAGTAAATAGTGCAACACTCATGGAATGGATAATAAAACTGCCAACGGATGGGGGGGTTGTTCGTCCGCTTCCTCGTTGGTAAGCGAGGAGGAGGATGGATCTGTTAATATTACCGTTATAACTCTTGTCATTAATTCCCGGACATCCGTCTATCTTTGGTTAGGCGGATGGTTAGCGAGTATCTATAGAATTGTTAGGGTTTATCTTTTGCTGCAATTGCTTCACCCCAGGTTGTGTCCCCTTTAGAGGCATAAAGACTTGCTGAGTACCCCTAGGGTCTCACACGATAAATTATTTGATTCAGATGAACAGGTACACTCACAAGATGGATACTGGGTGGAGGAGACGGACGATGTGGGCAATGATCATTCGGTGTAGAGATTCCGGGAACGGGGATCCGTGAAATCTGTGGGCGGGATGTGTTTATTTATGGGGCATCTTATGCCGATTTGCTTTGTTTACCGCTTCCGCCTGATACTCTGATGTTTGATGTATGAGGAGATATCCTAAACTATTATATCTATCTAGGAAATTTGGATCTTGCCGTATGGCGTTGCAATATTTGTATTTCTTTTAGATGGAATGGCTCTGATGTACTGTTGTATGGTGGCTTGCATACATACTCATTTGTGTATGTAGTTGATCCCTTCGCCTGCCGATTACGCCGCCCGTTCTTGTCCCGATGTTTGGAAATGGTTGGGACGGCCGAAAGGTCTACCTGTGAGTGGCATTTGGGCCCCACCGTACTATTTCAACCATTTCCGCTCATCCAGGCTTGTAACTAGGAGCGTAATTTACCGAGGTAGTTACAGCTAGGTTGATTTTTGAATCTAGGAACAGAACTGTGTTTGAATTAAAATAGAAAAATCTAAATTCAAACGGTTGGGTCGCGCGGGAGAGGTTAATGGGCAGGCCCAGTGTCACTCCGCAGCGCGGGGCTTAGTTGACAGGGGGTTCCACCAGTCAGTGGCTCATAACGCGCGAAGCGATACAGGGATGTGTGGTTCGTTGGATTAGAAGGGAGATCGATGGCTGGGGATCGTCGTCGACGATGAACAGGTCACCGCCGAGCTCGAACCCTAGCGGCTCAGTGGGGGTGCATAGGGGGCATACGAGGGCTCCAGTGACGACGACGAGGCGGGCAAACGAACGAGTGGTCGACGACGAGCTCAGGGACGGTCCAGGAAGCTCCGGGGGCGGTCAAAATCAACGACCCCCTTCTTCTCTAGAGGCGGACTGCTCCGGCGCAATTACGGCGAACTGCTGCTCCTCGTGCTCCGGCTAGAGGGTGGAACGATCAGTGAGGTGAGGGGAGTGGAATGGTGTGCTTCAAATGGCTGGGGGTGGCTTCCTTTTATAGGCCCGACGGCGAGACCGAGAGGGATGGGCAGGCGACGGTGGCGACATGGCTACGGGCGACTAGCGGCATGGCTGAGGTTGGCGATCGACGCACGGTCTCCTGGCGATGCTCTAGAGCTTAAATGTGTTCTTAGGGGCGGTGGAAATCGGTTGGGAACGTGCGGTGCTCTGCGCGGCAAAGGCGACGTATTCGACGGCGAGCGGTGGCTGTGAGGCACTAGGCGGCGAACGGGGGTGTCTGGCGTGTTCCTGGGATCATGGCGAAGCGGTGGGCACGGGCTGCAGTCGAGGGGCGGCGTGTGCACGCGTGCCAGGTGCGGCGCTCTGGGGCAGGCTCGGAATGTCGCAGTGGCACTGGGCGCTCGGCGTTCCTGTTGGTCCACGACTTGCACTGGCTTGGGGAGGGGACAGTGGGCAGCAGTGAGGTGCTGGATACCTCCCAGAGAAGGTGGGCGCAACTAGTTCTTCCTCTAGCTTGCTCTCCACGTTGGGGTGGCGTGGTGAGGCTTGGCCTGCTCACCATTGATGGCAAGGCAAGCTCACAGTGGTGCTAGAGGTTTACAATTAAGCTAGATGATCTACTAGATTGTTGCTGTTAGCTATAGAGGGAACAAGTTAGGCCAAAACACTATTAAAAACAGTGAAATTAATTTGGTTTAAATTTGCCTGCCAAGTGTTTGATGAAATGGCCGCAAGAAACTTACTTTTGAATTTTGAAAAGATTTTTGTTGGGTGTGCTAGGCATGTGCTGAGGATTCTGTGGGTTCTTAGGTTTTGAAAATTGAGCTTGTTTGAGTGGTTTTTGAAATAGTGGGATCTTCCCATATGAGATAGATTCAATTTTAAACTGTCCTTTAAACATAGTATTTGAATGTTTGTGGATGATCACAAAGTGGGCCTCGGTACCTCATTATGAGTACTAACAAGGGCTGCAAAGATCCACAAATGTTTTTGTTAAGTTTTGAGTGCTTGGAATAGCCAAAGTAGGCATGAGAGTTAATTTGGCAAAAATGACCATTCACTTCCTTTGTTCATTTTGAGTTGTTTGTCTTTGTGAAAAGTTTGGGGATTTTTTAGATGATGTTTATTTCACCTAAGAATCATTTTACAAGCAAAGAAACACATAACCATGGTAATTCAAAAGAATCCAAATTTAGAATACACACACATATGAATGCTTTCATATTTTTAGTTGGGAAAGTTTTTGTTAACCCTAATTTGATGATTAGCATTTGATAATCCAAGTTTAATATTTTTGGGATGTTACAAACCTTCCCCCCTTAAACAAAATCTCGTCCCAAGATTTGAAAAAGGACGAAAAAGATTACCTAGGATTTGAAGAGATCAGGAAACTCCGTCCTGATGTGATCTTCGCGCTCCCAGGTAGCTTCCTCTTCTGTGTGGTTGCTCCACTGAATCTTGAGAAACTTGATGCTTCAGGTTCTGGTAGTTCTGAAAGCTTCTTCCAAAATAAGGATGGGTACTTCAGGATAGGTCAGGTCATCGTTGATCTCTATGGTCTGATGATCAATATTCTTGAACACTTCAGTCTTCTCCGGAACTTCGGGGCATTTACGAAGTAATGAGATATGGAACACATTGTGCACGGCTGACATTTCTTCTGGAAGTTCCAATTGATACGACACTTCTCCTCGACGGTTCATAATTTTGAAGGGGCCGATATATCTGGGGGCTAAATTTTCCTTTAGTTGGAAACGCTGCATTCCCTTCAATGGCGACACTTTCAGATACACAAACTCTCCGATGTTGAAAGCGAGGTCTCGACGTCTCTTGTCGGCGTAACTCTTCTATCTTGACTGGGCTGTCTTGAGGTGCTCACGAATCTTGTGAATTTTCTCTTCTGCTTCTCGTAGGATGTCGGGTCCAAAAATCTGACTCTCTCCTACTTCCGACTAGTTCAAAGAGGTGCGACACTTCCTTCCATACATGAATTCAAATGGGGCCATTGGCAAACTAGCTTGATAACTGTTGTTGTATGAAAATTCTGCGAATGGCAGACAGTCTTCCCATTTAGATCCATACTCTAACACACATGCTGTCAACATATCTTCGAGTATTTGATTTACTCGCTCCGTTTGTCCGTCGGTCTGAGGGTGATAGGCGGTGCTGAAATCTAGTCGGGTTCCTAAACCTTCTTGGACTTTCTTCCAGAATCTCGAGGTAAACTGAGTTCCTCGATCTGATACGATGTTCTTGGGGACTCCGTGCAAACTGACGATTCTAGCGATGTATAACTCTGCTAGCTTCGAACTCTGATATGTGGCCTTGACTGGTAAGAAATGGGCGACTTTGGACAATCTGTCCACTATGACCCAGAAAGAGTCATTTCCCCTACTAGAAGTAGGTAATCCGGTGATAAAGTCCATTCCAACGGAATCCCATTTCCATTCCGGAATCTGCAATGGTTGCAAAAATCCAGCGGGTCTTTGATGTCCCGCCTTGACTCGCTGACATATATCACACTTGGCGATATAGCTTCCGATTTCTCTCTTCATCTTATGCCACCAAAATTGCTCTTTAAAATCTTGATACATCTTCGTTCCTCCGGGGTGGATAGAATAAAGAATATCATGAGATTCCTTCAGAATAACTTCTTTCAACTCAGAATCTACTAGTACACAAAGGCGTCCTTTGTACCACATAACTCCTTCTTCGTCTTCGATGAATTCGGGTACCTTGCCTGTACCGATACGATGCTTGATTCTGTCGATACTAGCATTTCCTTTCTGCGCCTCCTTGATCTGGCTAATCAAAGTGGGTTGAAGTTCTATGCTAGCCAAAAATCCTTCACTCACTAATTCCAGTCGGAAATCTTCCATCTCTTTGTGCAGACTTGGTTGCTCCTTCAAAATCATGGAGTTCAAGCGGCACGACAATCTGCTAAGGGCATCTGCTACCACGTTGGATTTATCGGGGTGATAGTGAATGTCCAGATCGTAATCCTTGATTAGCTCAATCCATCTTCTCTGTCTCATATTCAGCTCCTTCTGAGTGAATATATACTTCAGGATCTTGTGATCCGAATAGATCTCACAACGGTTTCCCATCAGGTAATGCCTCCTTGTCTTCAGGGCTAGAACTACGGCTGCGAGCTCGAGGTCATGGTTTGGGTAGTTTTGCTCATGTTGTTTTAGTTGTCGGGATAGATAGGATATAACTTTGCCTTCTTGCATTATCACACATCCGAGACCGATCTTGGATGTGTCACAATACACGTCAAAGGGCTTCGTGATATCCTGCATGATTAAGATTGGGGCTGAAATCAATCTCCTCTTGAGTTCTTGAAAACTCGCTTCACATTTGTCCGTCCATTCAAACTTCTTGTCCTTCTTTAGCAATTGGGTCATGGGTCTGGCGATACTCGAGAATCCTTCTACGAACTTGCGGTAATATCCCGCCAATCCGAGAAATGCACGAACTTGGGTTTGAGTGGTTGGGGATTTCCAATCTTCGACATCTTTCACCTTTGCTGGGTCAACGACAATTCCTCCGGATGATACAATTAATGTGGCCGAGGAATCCTACCTCCTGTAACCAGAATTCACATTTGCTAAACTTGGCATACAACTGATGCTCTCTAAGGGTTCCAAGAATGGTCCTTAGGTGTAGCTCATGTTCTTCTTCTGATTTGGAATAAATCAGAATGTCATCGATGAAAACAAGGACAAACTTATCCAGGAAGTCCATAAAAATCTTATTCATGAGATTCATGAAATAAGCGGGGGCATTGGTTAATCCAAAAGACATGACAGTATACTCGTATAATCCATATATTGTGGTAAAGGCAGTCTTTGGAATATCCTCTGTGCGAATCTTGAGTGGATGATAGCCAGTTCTAAGATCAATCTTAGAAAACACTTTGGCACCGGTCAACTGGTCAAACAAATATTCTAACTTTGGCAACGGGTACTTTTTCTTGATAGTGACATCATTCAACTTCCGATAATCCGTACACAAACGGTTACCTCCATCTTTCTTGTCCACGAACAGAACAGGTGATCTCCATGGTGATGCACTTGGTTGAATCAACCCAATTTCCAGCATGGCATCCAGTTGCTTCTTCAGTTCTGCTAGTTCAGACGGGTTCATACTATATGGTCTCTGGGCTATGGGTCCTGTTGCGGGGATTAGTTCAATGATAAACTCGATATCCTGATCTAGGGGCATACCGGGCAAAACATCTAGAAATACATCAGGGTATTCACAGACTATCCGGACTTGGTCAATGGTAGGTTGGGCTATACTCTTGTTGCACTTGAATTGAGGAGGTAAGGTTTCAGATATATGCTCGACTGATATTCCGGCTGTACTGGTCATGGTTATGGCTTTCTTGGCACAGTTAATTAATCCTTTATGTTTGGACATCCAATCCATTCCTAGTACTACTTCCAAACCTTTAGTTCCGAGTACTATCAGATTAGCATAAAAATCTATGCCATGGATTCGAATAGGGATGGCTTTGCAAATTTGCCTAGCTTTGGTGGTTGAACCGGGGATTTGAACAATCATAACATGCTTCAGTTTGGTTGGTTGAATCTTACTAGTGCATGCAAATTCTTCGGTGACAAATGAGTGCGATGCACCAAAATCAAACAACACTCTAGCAAGTACTGAATTAACAGAAAACATACCCAACACGATGTCTGGCGCTTCCTGGGCTTCTTCAGCATGCATGAGAAAAAGATGGCCGTTGCGATTGAGCGAATTCCCTGGGGCATACCTTCTTCTAGGCTGAACACAGCGCTGTTTCTGAGCTGGGGCATTTGTATTGGGGGCTGCAGCATTCTTCTTGGGGAACTCATTGGATTAGTGACCCTTATTTCCACAGTCATAACAAGTCACTTGCGACTTATCATTGGCTACAACAGGCACAACATTGCTTCCAGTCCTCGGGGCAGTGTTGGTGGTAGCATTGTTGTTGTTGAACTTGGGTGGTGCATAGTTGAAATTGCTAGAGTTGTCGGGGTTGTTTTGGTTTCCTCCGGGCCTTGGGTTTCCACGGTTGGGATAGGTCGGACGGTTCATCGGGGGTCTGTTGGTTCTCGGGGAAAATCCTGGAGATGGGTTGGGGCAATACTTTGGGGTATGATGGGTTCCTGGCTGATGCATCATGCGACGCTTGCGGATCTCATTGGCTTGGTTGATCTTTCCTTCCATCTGAATGGCAGAGTCGACGAGGGCTTCAATATCAGCAAAGGGGATATTGACCAATACCGTCTGCATCTCATCGTGCAGACCATTCAAGAACCTTTCTTTCTTCTTGGCTTCAGTGTCGATCTCATCCGGGGCATACCTAGCTAATGACAAGAATTTGTCACGGTATTCCACTACGGTCATCCTTCCATGCTTCAGTTCTCTGAATTCATCTCTCATTCTCTTGATCAAACCCGGTGGCACATGGGTTCTGCTGAACTTGACGTTGAATTCATCCCAGGTCATCATCTGTCCTCCGGTCATTGCACGAACGCTGTTCCACCATGCTCTTGCATCTCCGGCTAGATAGTGGGTGGCGAACAGAACTTTCTCATTAGCTTCCACTCCGGCGACTTCCGGGTTATTTTCCATGGTTTGCGTCCAATCATCTGCATCTAGGGGCTCTTCCGACTTAGTGAAAACAGGTGGATTGGTGTTCTGGAAATTCTTGAGCTTAGATCCATGGTTGTCCTGATTTCCTTGGCCTTGATTATTGTGGGCCAGCTGAGCTATCTGTTGAAGGGTGGGTAAGTTGGCTTGATGTTCGGCTCTTTCAGCTTCGCGGTCAGAAACCAACATTTGCAGGATCTGCAACATCGGGTCCGTGGATGAACCACTTCCTCCGCGAGGCATCTGAAGATTGAGATAGATCATGAGAAAAGAGGGAAATTTCTAAGTTTCAGGGACTTTGAAAAGTTTTTAAAGTTTGACTCAGATTTTGTAGTAACTTGCTTTTCATTCATTCTTTCATAGCACACGATACAACACACACCACAACAAAGGAAAACAGATGGTTTTAAGAACCATTCTGGAAACTACAATACAGTGGGACCGAATACAACTCACTACGCTAGTGCTCAAGTGCTACTACTCCTCGGAGTCGGTGTAATCATCATCATCCTCATCGTCATCGATGAAGGTGAAATCCTCCTCATCGGTGAAGAAGTCCATGGCATGATCCTCCAGAAAGTCATCATCATCGCCGAGATAAGAGTAGGGATCTCCACGAAGATCTTCTCCGGCATTCTCCCTTTCCTCCAACTACATGTCTCTCTCATGGATGGTCTCCTCCAAATCCGAGATACGATGGTGAAGACGGGAAATGATGTGCTCCTTCTTGTCAAGATGACAGCAGCGAGACTTGAGATCCTTCACTAGCATGGCGATGGTCTAGTCCTTCATCTTGATGATGGCAGACTTGTGGTTGGTGTAGTCACGGGCATTGTCCAGTTCCTGCTAACGATCATACATCATGAAGCTAAGGTGGTCCAACTGAGTCTTCATGTAAGATCCCTCCTTTGTAAAGGAAAAGGATCCCTGTGATTGCAATGCTAGTCCCTGGATCATTGGTAGCATCCACAGTTTAAGATGAAGTACACAGATACAAAGGTCATTTATTACATCCATTCCAGAGATAAACATAGTCTTTACAACTCAAGGCCACATGCCTAATACAAGAGTTTGAATAAGTAAATAAATATAAGTCTTCATCTTCATGTGCCACAGGCAAACATGTTGAGTGTAGACTCATGACACCTAATCCTCATCAGAGTAACCTACAACATCACAAGTTATAGCCACAGTGGGTCAATACTTTGGAATAGTATTGGCAAGTGATACCTTAGTAAATTTTAAGTGGACTATATTACTATATGCAATTTGGCTAAGTGTAGCTTGGCTTGCTTTGCTCAAAATAGGTTTTTCCTATTAGTTGAAATCACTAAGTTTTTCTTTGTCAAAACTTTTCCCAAGAAACCATCAATAGACATTGAGGTCCTTCACCCTTGTTCACCCACAAGTTTTTACTTAGAAGTTGGAGTGATGAGATTCTTGATGGCTTCCATGTCTTGATGCTCAAGTTGTCCATTGCCATGGACTTGGCTAAGTACTTAGATTTTTCCATCTGCAGAGGTTGTGCACTTTCCCCACCAGACTTGGTTTCCCAAGACAGAACCTTTCAGAAGCCTTTCCTTAGCCCAAATGGACGCGCTCCAACCTATCATTCCCACTACCACCAAATGTCCAAATGGCTAAGTTCTATCAACTTATGTGATCCAGGTAGAGCCCATATTGCCAAGCGGCTGCACTAGAAGCTTCTCAACACTTGGCCTCTAAAATCCCTTTGTTCCTGGGTGGCTTTCCACAAGTGAGATACACAAGGTAAACCATATCTATGGGCCTTGTGTAACCACTCAACCAAAAACCACCAATCAAGTCCCTTTCCACCCAGGTGATTCATTGACTTAGTTGTTTTATTAAGAAAAACATAAGTCCAAAGACTTGGAAATATTTTCACCATAGCATGTATATTTTACCAACCCTTGTTTGCTACTAGCTAGGCTAAGCATGGCATAGGTAGTAACTTAACTTAGAAATTTCCTAGCAATTCTACAACTACTTAGGATTTCCCAACATGGCATTTGGCAAAATAGTAACATGCAAGACTTAGCAAAATATTTCTAATGCTTGTATAAAAATATAGGGATAGAAATATTCATGAAGTACCACTTGCCTTGGTAGTTGGGAGAGTAGCACTCTTCACAATCACAATCACTAGCACCAAAGTCTACACAAAGAATAAAACCACAATCACATACAAGTCATATACAAGCAAAAATATATATGCATGCATGCAAGATGCTAAGTGATGATTTTTGAAACTCAACCAAGCAAGTGCATAATACTGAATCATAAACAAGTCAAAAACTTGCTAAACCAAGTTTATTTGACACTAAAACAATTTCCTAAACAATTCATATAATCAAAATAGTCCTAAACAAGTTTCTGCAAACAAAGTCATTTTAACAGAAGCTAAACACTAAACACATTGCATAAACAGAAAGGGCTTGTTCTCCTGATTCCAACGGTATAAAATTTGTCAAATTCTAACGTGTGGATCAAAAGTTATAGCTAAATCAAATTTGGTTATAAATCTGATTCAAATTTTGTTTTTAAACTAAACCCTAGCCACGCGTCGCGCTCTGATTCATCAGTACCGCTTCGCTTGGATCGACCAGCATGGACCGTCAGATCTAACTTAACATGCACGGCTCAGATTGTCACTTACCCCTTCGATGCAGATCTAATCTAGAGCGCTGGATCTAGATCCTACGGCTGCTAATCGCGTGACCAAGGATGGGCGGCGCAAATGGCTGCTGGCGGCGGTGGCGCTACTGGCGGCGATGGTCCGGCGAATACAGGATGGTCTGGGGTGTGTGGCGTGGCTTACCAGACTCGCACGGTCACGAGGAAGCTCAACGTGGTCTTTGCTTGGACAGGGGCGCACTGGCACGGCCGGAAATCCTCGTCGGAGTTGAGCACAGCGTCGGATGCACGGTGATGAAGACGTTGGCGATGCTCTGGGTCACCCTAGCATAAACCAGTGGCATCAGAGGGTGCGCAAGTCTACAGGGAACACTAACGGATCAAGGAGAATACAAGGGGCGGTCGGATTATACCTCAATTGCTCGTCGGAGTCAGACGGCGGTTCTGTCACTTGCGGGCGTGAATGATGACGACGAGCTGGGTCATGAGAATGAAAACGAAAGGTATCAGGGAACTCGCAAGAACATGCTGGTCATGATAGTTTGAACCAGAGAAAGGGGGGCGGTCGAAGCTCACCGGAATCCGTCGCCGGAGGTCGTCGGTGTTGCGGGATTTTGAGATCGAATGCGCACAGCCTGGTGGCGGAGTGAGCGAGGAAAGTGGGGTAAAGTGACCGCGGCGGCGAGGGGTTTAAGTAGCCAGAAGCGGGGCGAGGATTGCGCGCTGAATCAATGGAATTTAAGCGAGTTTTAATCGCGGCGTCACTGCACGGTGGTAACGGCGGAGCGGTGTCTGCGCGCGAGAAATTGGGGAAGACGACGCTGACGTGGAGAGGGCCCAGTGCTCAGTGGCTGCGGGGCTGGTTCGTCGCGGGTGTGAGAAGACAGAGAGAAGAGTGGCCCGGGTGGGCTGCTTTGCCTGTTGGGCTGGAATGGTGGCGCCAGGCCCAGCTAGATTTCTTATTCCCTTTTCTTTTTCCAGAATGATTTTCAGGAATGGTTTTCAAATGATTTCAAAAGCTAATTGAATTCAAAACTTTTTAGGATTTTTGTAGTGTGCAACAATCACATTTCAGGACATAAAAACAAGTGGTCTCCCTGTTCAAGCTTGGTTCTTTTGAAATAACAATATAAACAGTGCCATAGCACTAGATTTGCAAATGTTTTGAAAATGGTTTTGAACCCATTTTTATTTTGTAAAGTTTTGTTCTAACTCCACACTCAACCAATCAACAAGGGAGACAAACAATCTTGGTTTAAAACATTCAAGCTCTCAAACGGGGATGGCCATTTGATTTAAGTTTGCTCACATAAAATGATAGCACTATGTGCTTTTGTTTTCTTGAAATGAGTTTGAAATTGATCTCAAAACTATATGCATGCATGAATGATATGCAATCTTTGAAATCATGATTTTAGGGATGCTACAAATCTAACCCCCTTAAGGTGAATCTCTCCCTCGAGATTCGGATTGGCTAGCAAATAGGTGAGGGTGGTCTTTCCGAAGATCATCTTCTCTTTCCCATGTTGCTTCCTCTTCGGAATGATGATTCCACTGCACTTTGCAAAACTTGATAGTCTTAATCCTTGTTACTCTTTCTGCATTTTCAAGAATCTTGATAGGTTTCTCTACATAAGTGAGATCACTTCCTAGTTGAACTTCCTCCAAAGGTATAGTATCCTTCAAAGAAGTTTCTTCCATTTCTGGGTGACATTTCTTAAGCTGACTCACATGAAACACGTTATGGACAGCTGACAGAGATTCAGGCAATTCAATTTCATAGGAAACTTCTCCTTTGCGATTCAAAATCTTGAATGGCCCAACATATCTTGGTGCCAATTTTCCTTTGACTCCGAATCTTTTCACTCCACGAAGTGGTGACACTCTAAGATAGGCTCTATCACCAACTTCGTAGATGACTTCTCTACGCTTAGGATCTGCGTAGCTTTTCTGTCGGGACTGTGCTATCTTCAACCTGTCCTTAACCAACTTGACCTTCTCTTCGGCTTCTTTGATAAGATCTGGCCCGAATAAACTTCTTTCTCCCACACCATTCCGTAACAATGGGGTGGTACACTTTCTTCCGTAGAGAAACTCAAACGGTGCCATCTCAATGCTGGCTTGATAGCTGTTGTTATAAGAAAATTCTGCGTAAGGCAGACTTTCATCCCAACTGGCTCCATAGTCTAAGGCACACGCCCTCAACATGTCTTCAAGAATCTGATTAGTCCTTTCTGTTTGTCCATCAGTTTGAGGATGAAAAGCAGTACTGAATTCCAACCTCGTTCCCAATGACTCATGTAGCTGTCTCCAAAAATGGGAAGTGAATTGAGTTCCCCTATCAGACACAATACTCTTGGGCACTCCATGTAGACATACAATTCTACTCATGTAGATTTTGGCTAACTTAGCACTTGTATAGGTTGTCTTCACGGGTATGAAATGAGCCACTTTAGTTAGGCGATCCACTACTACCCATATGGAATCATATCCTGACCTGGTCCTTGGTAATCCGGTAATGAAATCCATACCAATTTTGTCCCACTTCCAATCAGGAATAGGTAGTGGTTGAAGCAAACCTGCTGGTTTCTGGTGCTCCGCTTTCACTCTACTACACACATCACACAAAGCAATATGTTCGGCGATGTCCTTCTTGAGATTATTCCACCAAAATCTTTCTTTCATGTCCATGTACATTTTGGTGTTATCCGGATGAATGGAATACGAAGAGTTATGTGCTTCTTGCAAAATTAGTTTCCGCAACTCCGGGTCTTGTGGAACACAAATACGTTTCCCATGCCATAAAGTACCATGTTCGTCTTCATGGAACCCTTTGGCTTTTCCTCTGCCAATCTTTTCTTTAATCTCCTCAATTTCTTTATCAATCTTCTGGGCTTCTTTGATCTTGTCCAACAAGGTGGGTTGAACATCCAAAGACATGAGATGTCCTTCAGGCACAATCTCCAATCTGAGTTTTCTAAATTGGGTACACACATCATCTAGCAATTCTCCTTTGGTAAGGCCATTCACAAATACCTTACGACTTAGAGCATCTGCTACAACATTCGCTTTACCGGGGTGGTATTGCAAACTTAAGTCATAGTCCTTGATAAGTTCTAGCCATCTCCTTTGTCTCATATTAATTTCTTTCTGAGTGAAGATATACTTCAAACTTTTGTGATCTGTGAACACTTCACATCTCTTTCCCAAAATATAGTGTCTCCATGTTTTGAGTGCATAGACAACAGAGGCTAACTCTAAATCATGAGTAGGATAGTTTACTTCATGAGTTTTGAGTTGTCTCGAGGCATAAGCCACAACTTTACCGTCTTGCATAAGTACTGCACCCAAACCTTGATGAGATGCATCACAATATACTTGGAAGTCTTTTTCCAAATCTGGCAGACACAAGACTGGTGCTGTCACAAGTCTCTTCTTTAACTCCTGAAAGCTGAGTTCACAACCTTCAGACCAAGCAAACTTCTTGTCTTTCTTTAACAATTCCGTCATGGGCTTAGCTACCTTAGAGAAATTCTCAATGAACCTTCTGTAGTAACCTGCTAAGCCAAGGAAACTACGAACCTCTTTCACGGATTTGGGAGATTCCCATTCAGTCACAGCTAAAACCTTAGCAGGATCAACTGCTACACCATCCTTCGTCATAACATGACCAAGAAAACCAACTTCCTCCAACCAGAACTCACACTTGCTGAATTTGGCATAAAGCTTACGCTCCCGTAACTTCTCAAGTATCAAACGCAAGTGTCCTTCATGTTCTTCTTTGCTCTTGGAGTAAACTAAGATGTCATCGATGAAAACGACAACAAACTTGTCAATAAATTCCATGAACACCTTGTTCATCATATTCATGAAGTATGCTGGAGCATTGGTCAAGCCAAAAGGCATTACGGTATACTCATACAATCCATACCTTGTGGTGAACGTTGTTTTAGGTATGTCTTGTTCTCTTATCTTAAGTTGAAAATAGCCTGACCGGAGATCAATCTTTGAGAACACACATGCTCCTTCTAGCTGATCAAACAAGTCATTGATTCTAGGCAAAGGATATTTGTTCTTGATAGTTACCTCGTTGAGTGAGCGGTAATCTATGCATAACCTTTGACTTCTATATTTCTTCTCCACGAACAAAACTGGGGCTCCCCAATATGAAGAACTTGGTTGAATAAATCCTTTCTGCAACTGTTCTCCAAGTTGCTTCTTGAGTTCTTTCAGTTCATCAACTGACATTTTATATGGTCTCTTTGCTATTGGTCCAGACCCTGGTACCAAATCTATAAGAAATTCCACATCTCTATCTGGTGGCATTCCCGGTAATTCTTCCGGAAACACATCCGGATACTCCCTCACAATTGGCACACTGTCCATGCTAACCCCCTTAAGAGAATTTAGCTTACTTCCTTTGGATTCAAAGTTGGACTTGAATTTAATTCTTTTTCTTTTCGGGGTTGTGAGTGCAACAGTACGATTGGCACAATCTAGTACTCCTTCATACTTAGCCATCCAGTCCATTCCCAATATTACGTCCAATCCTTGGGAATCTAAGATTATCAGACTCACTGGAAATTTATGTTTTCCAAACTCTATTACTAGATCCCGGCATCCAAGACTTACTATCATATCTCCACCCGGAGAACTAACTTTTATTGGGCATCCAATGTTTTCAGTTGGAAACCCATTTTTATCAACAAATGCTTTTGATATGAATGAATGCGATGCTCCAGTATCAAAAAGAACAAATGCTGGAATAGAATTGAGTCTGAACTTACCAGCAACAGCATCAGGCTCCTCATAGACCTCCTCCACACTGATGTGGTTCACCTGTCCTTTCTGGAAAGGATTGGGCTTGATAGGTCCTTCAACTTTCTTTTCAGGGCACTCATTTGCGTAATGCCCCATCTTCTTGCATTTGAAGCATTCAACCTGACTGGTGTCTCTCTTAACAGGCTGACTTCCACTTCCACTTCCATTACCACTATGGTGGCTCTTATGTCCACTCTTGTGGTTCTTGTACTTGTCATTGTCATGACTACGGTGATGCTTGTTGTCATGACGGTTTTGGTTGTGGTGCTTGTTGAATTTCCCATGCTTGTGGGATCCTGAGCTTCCACTGTCATCATAATGAGATCGTTTGTGAGACGATCCCGAGCTGTGCTTGTCGGAGTGCTTTCTTGTAACACCCTCAGAATCGGCCCTATGCAAGTTTTAGCGAAACCCGCCAAACCCGCATAGAAATGATTCAAAGGTGCCCACCAGGCACTTGCGTGCGGGTGGAAAACGAAGTAATAACATTACACATCAGTCCTCGATGGGACCCACGGAACAGATATATATACAACACGACTCCATGAGTCAAGAATACAGATTTAATATACAAAGATCCAAATCACCTCAAAAATGATAGAGCGTCCGACTACGGACAAGATGCAAATGGGGCTGAGAGCCCTGAAGAATAACCAATGGCGTCCATAACCCTGCCCAGGCCAAGCCGGAAGGGTAACCCTGCTAACGACGTCGATCTCAAAACCTGCTTAAACAAAAGGGGTGCCGACAAAGGGCAAAGGAAAAAGAGAGAGCGGTCAGTACTGAGGCCAGTACACGGCGAGGCTAGAATTCGGCGGTCCTCGCCTACATAGGTATGGTGGACTGAGCGGCAGCGCAGCATGCACTGAACAACCTATAGAGACTCGATATAACTGTCGGCTATCAGAGAGGGATAAGAAAGAACTATTCGGAACCAACCTGATGCTACCACCAAACAAACCCATCCTGGTATTTCCCCTCGAGGCCAAACGAGGAAGTCAACCGAGGAACTCACACAGTTGGCAGTTTTATTTATTCAGTTATCGTTGCAGCAATTACTAGTCAGGTATAGATAGTCATCCTGATATAATAAGCAGTTGCAACACTTACTAGTCAAATATACGATTAGCATGAGATATCCCAAAACCCAGCAGTTGTTGATACTTTTATTTAGCCATTCCGTTGTAGTTGCAATACTTACTAGTCAGATACAATTAGCATGAGATATCCCCAAAACCCAGCAGTTGTTGGTACTTTTATTTAGCCATTCCGTTATAGTTGCAATACTTACTAGTCAGGTACAATGGTAGCAAGCGACAACCCAAACATGCAATTGTTGGCAATTTTATTTAGCCATTCCATTATAGTGAAGCTGATTACTAGTCATTATAAAGTCAAATTTATAGCACTACTTTAGTTATAGTTGTCTATGATCGAGATACTGTGCTCCAAGTCGTCCATAACCGCGGACACGGCTTTCAGAAAGTTTTACCCTGCAGGGGTGCACAAATAGCAACACACACTCGATCAACCTCGGAAAAACCAAATCAAAACCCAACGAGGCCTTCACGACAAAGCAATCACAGGATTCAGAAATATTTCAGGGGGCCACCCCATTAAGCTACCCGCAACGAAGTTAGCTGACTCCGAAACGGACTCAAGGTTTGGGTGGACGGCTGTAAACGACTGGGAACCCGAAAGTGTGACTGGGCTTGTCGATACCGCGAAATCGTGTCCCGATCCTAAACAGTACAGGTGCAGTACATCGCACAATTTAAATAAAGCAGTAAAGCATGGCATAAGTACAGGATAGTAAATAAAACCTCAAACTAGTTTGTGGCCCCAAGAAATAAGAATGAATCGAGCTCTGGCTCAGGGGGGTCCCATAATCCTCCCGGATGTGGATAGCGCGAATATGCAAGGAACAGGTATCAAGTACTCGGGGTCCTACGGGACACAAGTGGACGGTTAACAACCAAATAACATCTATTGCCCACCTGTGCCTCTGCATTTACCTACTTCAATTTTAGTTGTTAAACAGTAATTAAAGTCTTGATCATCTCCAACATTAAACATGCGGCAATACTCCAACAACTGTGGTACTTGACGACACGCAACAGCACTTGAGCAAGCGACTACGACGCGCAGGTCCAACTATCTACCAAACAACAGGTAATAGGATGTGTCCAAGGCAATATAAGGCTGCAAGGGATATCACGGGTACGAAAACTAGAGCAACGCAACACAGATAGCAATAGATCAACAGGAGGGAATAAATACTATAAAGCAAGATAGGTAGAAAGGGGGAGATGCTCGCCTGAAAACATTGCCGAGGGTTCATCCGAAGATCGGGTCGACACTCGCATCAACTCATCGGCCTAATCCGTGAAGAAGCAAAGCACTAGAAGAAACACCGGATGCACTATTTAATACTACGGCAAAAGATCGGGCATGATGCATGTATGATGTATGGCATGGCAAGGATGCGATGCATTAAGGCAATATTAAGCGGAAACCGGGGTCCCGACAATTAAATATATGGTTCTAGTTGTTTAGATACCCGCCATTTAATTGTTGTCTTAACAGGACAAAACATGGCATCGGTTCGCTACACCAATTTAAATGAAGTCCGGAATAAGACAAAGATATCCCGCATATAGACTCCATATTTAATTATAAGGTGAATCGGCATAATGCCCCAACCCACATGATATGCATGCGAGATGAACAATTTAATAGGCAACAATTTGATATTACATTTATAAAATAGGGCTCGAGAAAGGGGTCACACATTAGGGTTCGGCGATCTTGGGGTTCGATGTGGTTTGGGGTTCGGTCTCAGGGTTCAACAGGGATCGAGGTTCAGATTCAAGATGGAGAACTTGAGTCCAAGCGGTCGATCTTGCCGTAGCGAAGATCTTGTCGGGTCCTCGAATCAGATCGGTCTTGGCGTTCGGGATGAAGATCTTGGCGTTCCGCGGCGAAGTGCTTGTCGTACCGGGATGAAGACCTTGGGGTGCCATCTCGATCGTTGGTCAACTCGTTGGAAGCAGAACTTGGCATCAACTCCCGGGCGTCGGTGCGAAAAGGCGGTCTTGTCGTACCGGGTCGGCGACCTTGGCATCCAGGTTCTCGGCGAACTTGGCGTCCGGGAAGGAGTACTTGTCGCACCGGGGTCTCGGCGTCTGAGATGGAGTACATGATGTTCCGGGTAGGCGATCTTCGGGTACATTCTTCGGGTTCCGTCTTCGGATCAGGCTCCGGGAAGTAGCTACCTTCGGTTCCGTGAGGAAGATCTTGTTCAGAGGCTGACGGACGACGAAACACCAGGTTGCATCAGGGGCGCATCTAGACTGGCCATAGGGAACACAAGCAGAACCCCATGGCACACATGACTGGCGACTTGGGTGCCAAACTGGTACAAGCAGCAGAACAGGGTTGGGCTCGCGGTGGCGGTCGGGATCCCTGGCGGTGTCGGATGGAGGAGACAGCCGGCGTTGGGGGCTTCGGGGCATGCAGGCAGGCGCAAGGAAGCTAGGCCTTGTCCAGCGGCGGGAGTAGGGACCGAAGGCGAGGTCGAGGTATGGCCGACGTGGGGCTTGGCAGAACATGCGGGCGCAGGCGGCCGGAGCAGAGGCGCTCGGCGCTGTGCCGGGTCGAGAAGGAGACGGGAAAGGGCGACCGTGCGCCGAGGTTACGCGCAGGCGGAGGCCGACGCTGGAATGGCGGCGTGGTCGGGACGACGAAGAGGTGGTGCTTGGCGGGGCGGGGGCAGGGGCGACGACCGGCGTGAGGTCGATGGGGCGGCGCCTGGCGTGGTGGCGGAGACGAGCGCGGCCGGGCTCGGCCGGAGGACGCGCGCAGGGCGCCGGAGACGGTTGAGGCCAGGCGGCGAGCTGGCGGCCGGGCTCTGGGGACAAACGGGATAGGGCAGAGGCGAGGGAGGGGAGCTCTGCCGCGGGGAGGACGAGGGCGAGGGGAGAGAGAGCGGGGGAGGTGGGTGGTGGGAAGCGGGGTCAGGTGGTGGGGCCGCGCGGGGTGGAGATCCCGAGGCGGTCGGGCGGTTGGTGGGTGTCGGGGCGATTTGGTGCGGGGTGCGTGGGGTTGACGCGGTAGGTGGGGTGGGCTGGCTCGCTACGGGTGGGGCCAGGGGAGGGGCACCAGGGGTGTGGCGTGCGTGTGTTGTGTGTGTGTGTTGGGTACCAGGTGGGTGGGGCGCGCCAGGTGGGGCTGGGGTGCGGCAGGTGGAGTAGGATAGGTGGGTGAGGTGGCGTAGCGGGGTTGGCTGGAGTGAGGTGAGGTGTGAGGTGGAGGGAGGGGATTGGATGGGGTGAGGTGGAGGGGGCTGGGTAGACTAGGACTGGGTGGGAAAAGGGTTTAGGTAGGATTAGGACTAGATATTTTAGGCTAGGGTCTGGAGGTGGCTGGCCGGGCTTTCGGGCCTGGCTGGCTGCCTCCCAAAAATAATATAAACTTTTATTTTGATTTAAAAATAGATTTTTGTTAATGGTTTTTAGACAAATAAAAGACCCGGAAAAGTCCGGAGTTTTGTTTTGAAATTAAGACGGGGAATATTTAGAAAACAAAACTAGGCTTTTTAGAAAATAGTTTTAGAAAAACAAATGCATGATGACATGACGATGCTCAAATGAAATGAGGCATGAGGACATGAGCATGCGGTCATGATGATGCAATGCACAAAAACAACGCGATTTTCTAGTAGTGGTTTTGCGGGATGCCACATTTCTCTTTCTACTCTCGACTTGCTTCATTTTGTTCTCCAATATTGCAGCTTTGTCACAGAGAGACTGATAAGTGGGAACATATGCCACAGCCAATTGCAGATTCAGCTCATCATTCAAGCCTTCCAGAAATTTTTCCTTTCTCTTGGCATCTATGTCAACTTCATCCGGTGCATAACGCGCCAGATTGTTGAACTCCTCAATGTATTCAGCCACGCTGCGGTGGCGCTGCTTCAGATTGTGGAACTCTTTCTTTTTCAGACTCATCACTCCTGATGAGATATGAGCAGTGCGAAAGCCATCCTCAAAGATAGCCCATGTCACTTCATCTATGGGAGTGGTGATCTGGAAGTTGTCCCACCAAGTGCCGGCTGGCCCTTCCAGCAGATGTGCTGCAAATCTGACTTTTTCAACATCCGTACAGCCCACGGTTACTAAGTCCTTATTTACAGAACGTAGCCAATCATTGGCCACCATGGGATCAGTCGTCCCTGAAAACTTTGCTGGCCTCAATCTCAGGAATCTGGTAAGCATATCAAAGCCCAGAGGGTTGTTGTTGTTGTTGTTGTTATTGTTGTTATTGTTGTTGTTATTGTTGTTGTTGTTGTTGTTGTTGTTTTGGTTCTGGATGAATGTCGTCATCATCTGCATTAGCTGAGTTTGAGCAGTCATCATTTGTTGCATTTCTGGAGTGATGTTGTTGGTGTTATTGGGGTTGGGGTTTGCACGACGGGGAGGCATCTGTGGTTTGTTCAAATAGAGATAAGAATGAGATACCCATAGATGCTTTCATGCACATTACATCACATAAGCAAACACAAGCATGCAACACAAGATAAAAGTTCAACAACAAGATAACAAGTTCATAAGGTAAAACACACAAGTAGCAAGCCATCCACATGTCGGATGGTCCAATAACAAGTTCTCAAATAACAAGTATGATAATAAAAGATAAACGAGTAGTCAAGTCTACTCATCGGCATCAATCTCCTCCTCGACAAAGGTAAGACCTGCGTTCTCCATCGCGGCCTTGTTCTCCTCGATGGTAGTGGTCAAGGACTCTATCTTAGCCTTGAGAGCCCTCTTTTGGGAACGAAGCCTCTCGATCACCGACTGCTGCTGCTCTAGCTCGAAGTCCTTGGACTATAGTTCTTCAGTCATGTCCCGGATTTTCTTGTTCCTATCCTAGACACGCTTCTCCTGACTCTTGAACTTCCTGTCCTGGGTCTCGAACTTCGCCTCCATTTCCTTGACTATCTCGTCTTGCTGCGCGAAGAGCTTGTCCTTCTCGCGAAGCTGCACCTAGAGCTCATCGTTGCTGAGCATGACATTGGTCCTGTCTGTGTCCACGTGCCTAATGAGAGACTCTAAGTCCTGAAGGTACAGGCGTATCGGCTCTGCTTCATCCCTCGAATCGTCCTCGAAGTCAATGGACTCTCCATCCTCATCATGTCTTCCGAAGACGTGAAAGTGGGTGCCTCTAACCTGTCGGGAGTGTCGCCCTAGCAGACGTCCTATCAGATCCTGCATCACTACCTCAAGGCCTCTCTCCCTGTCATCGTGCATAAGCTTGAAGACGATGGCCTCCATAGTAGGCTCTGTCTGGTGTCCGGGCTGGTTCACCTTGAAGCCCCAGAGGTCCTTCCTCTCGAACTTGGTGAGGGGATGCAACATGATGGTGGGAAGAGGGAGATTGAGCAAAGTGGTAAGCTCAATGATACGAGGACCAAAGCGGGTAACCTGGAACTCCTCAACAGTGCTGATGGTAATAGGCATCTATTTATAAGATAGAAAAGTTAGAACAACACAAATCAAGATAAAACAAAAGACATAACATCACATACACATCCTTGGGAAGCAAAACACACAAGTCATGCATACATGAAACCATTACAACAACCAAGGTTCAATCTTATTTTAAGCAACATTTTGGAAAATAGGGTGATAGGTGGTGGTCCAACTAACGAAGTACGTTTACAATCCTATCTCACTGGATCTGTTGGCTAACACAATGTTTCTAGAAGCAATCAACCTATCTTGCTCACATGATTCCATCACTAAGTCTATAATATCTCCTCTTAAGGTTTGGTTGGTAGCTTCCAACTCTTGGGTATGTTCCTTCTCTTTCCTTAGTTCATTTTGGAGGTTGAGCATTCTGCACTTGACTCTATCACCAAGTTCTTTGATGGTCTTCCAAGCTGCATCCCTTGCTGATTCAAAGAATGTAGGGTGCACCACTGAATTGGTGAACATGCAGAATCCTTTTTCCTGATGGTTGTCTTCCTTGTTTTCATACAAGTGAAGTTGCACCCACCAGTATTCCACTCCTTCATGCATCACTGGAAAACCTTTGTACACAGCTGCACCTTGTATCTCTAATGCAACCATGAGGTCCTTGAGAGCCTTGGGGAATTCTGTCTCACACTCCAAAGTCATTGTCATGAGTGGTCCTTTCCTTACGGCTTCGTTGATGGAGTTCATCTACAAATAGAGATGAGAGAGAAGATTAGAAAAGTTTACGAGAAGAATAGACAAGTGTAGAAGTAGTTGAAAATTTTCCCTTAGTGGTTTCCAATCCTAGGGTCATAATCCTACAGGCAACACAGTGCTCTGATACCATCTGTAAGATCCCTCCTTTGTAAAGCAAAAGTATCCCTGTGATTGCAATGCTAGTCCCTGGATCATTGCTAGCATCCACAGTTTAAGATGAAGTACACAGATATAAAGGTCATTTACTACATCCATTCCAGAGATAAACATAGTCTTTACAACTCAAGGACACAGGCCTAATACAAGAGTTTGAATAAGTAAATAAATATAAGTCTTTGTCTTCATGTGCCACAGGCAAACATGTTGAGTGTAGACTCATGACATCTAATCCTCATCAGAGTAACCTGCAACATCACAAGTTACAGCCTTTTAAGTGGACTATATTACTATATGCAATTTGGCTAAGTGTAGCTTGGCTTGCTTTGCTCAAAATAGGTTTTTCCTATTAGTTGAAATCACTAAGTTTTTCTTTGTCAAAACTTTTCCCAAGAAACCATCAATAGACATTGAGGTCCTTCACCCTTGTTCAGCCACAAGTTTTTACTTAGAAGTTGGAGTGATTAGATTCTTGATGGCTTCCATGTCTTGATGCTCAAGTTGTCCATTGCCATGGACTTGGCTAAGTACTTAGATTTTTCCATCTGCAGAGGTTGTGCACTTTCCCCACCAGACTTGGTTTCCCAAGACAGGACCTTTCAGAAGCCTTTCCTTAGCCCAAATGGACGTGCTCCAACCTATCATTCCCACTACCACCAACTGTCCAAATGGCTAAGTTCTAGCAACTTATGTGATCCAGGCAGAGCCCATATTGCCAAGTGGCTGCACTAGAAGCTTCTCAACACTTGGCCTCTAAAATCCCTTTGTTCCTGGGTGGCTTTCCACAAGTGAGATACACAAGGTAAACCATATCCATGGGCCTTGTGTAACCACTCAACCAAAAATCACCAATCAAGTCCCTTTCCACCCAGGTGATTCATTGACTTAGTTGTTTTATTAAGAACAACATAAGTCCAAAGACTTAGAAATATTTTCACCATAGCATGTATATTTTACCAACCCTTGTTTGCTACTAGCTAGGCTAAGCATGGCATAGATAGTAACTTAACTTAGAAATTTCCTATCAATTCTACAACTACTTAGGATTTCCCAACATGGCATTTGGCAAAATAGTAACATGCAAGACTTAGCAAAATATTTCTAATGCTTGTATAAAAATATAGGGATAGAAATATTCATGAAGTACCACTTGCCTTGGTAGTTGGGAGAGTAGCACTCTTCACAATCACAATCACTAGCACCAAAGTCTACACAAAGAATATAACCACAATCACATACAAGTCATATACAAGCAAAAATATATATGCATGCATGCAAGATGCTAAGTGATAATTTTTGAAACTCAACCAAGCAAGTGCATAGTACTGAATCATAAACAAGTCAAAAACTTCTCGGACTAGCGAGGAGGCAGAGGTTGCTCGGTGCCTCGGACGTGTGTGCGAGCACGGATGCGCCGCTGGTTTGCGGCGCTAGGACTTCCTCTCGATCTTGAGATCGACAAGAGATCGTCTACATCAACCACGAGTTTGGACTCGTTAAGCTTTGTCGGTCTTCAAGGGTATGTTATCTACGGATATACATCCGCCCGTTGTTTGTATCTAGTAGATAGATCTTGGTACATAGTTGTTCCCATCGTAGGAAATTTTTTGTTTTCTATGCTGCGAACCCTACAGGCTATTCGAATAGTTTGACACTCTGCAGAGATTGTACACTTTCACCACAACATTCGATACATCCGTCAGGAACAAATTCTGAATTCACCATACTCAGTATGCGGATAATCAATCCTAACCTTTCAATTACACGCCCTAGTACAGGCACCTCTCCTGTGAGTTTGGCCTCCCAACCATGACCAACTGTCATCTTGGGTACTGCACAGGTGGACAATCTTCATAAGGTAGCCTCAGCTCAGACTTGGCCGCGAGGGAACCCATACTAAGGTATATAAGTTTCCAGTTAAGCCCAACCCAATTTTCGGGTATTGTATGGTATCGCATCCAGACAACCATGAGTTTTATAAAGGGCTAAGGCTCATGCCTCAACATTTTCATCATCAAAATCATCTGGTGTTCGGAAACACATGTCAAAACATTTCAGTAGAATGACTTATCATTCCAAGGTTTTCATAACCATTTTCACCAAGTATTCCCATCTAAAGTTGATCAAGTTTTATGCTTAGCACTAGAATCTACAAGTGGGGTTAAGTACTAAGGAGGGGTGGTAAACAAGTGGAGATTAATGAAGTTCAATCTCATGCCTTAGGATGACATCAAGATTATCTACTTAGGCCCAATTTAATGCTCTTTATGCAACCTTCAATTATCTTCCTAGAATCTACGAGTCACTTAAGTAACCTCTAAGAGAAAGCTTTGACAAAGAAATAAAGTATAAAGCTTGTAAGTAAAACTAGGATTGGGTTATCAAGTGGGTATGATCACATATGCTTAAGGCATATAGTTGGCATGGTAACAAGCAAGTATTAGCTTGCATAGTGTAGCACCCCGGGTAAAACCAGTACTAGAAAATCACGGTTGTTTATATGTTGCACATCATCATGACATCATCATGCATGTGTTTGACTAAACCTATTCCCCTAAAGCGTATATTGTTTTCTAATTATACCCTTCTCTATTTCAAATTGAAATCTCGGTCTTTTCTGAATATTTTGTTTTGTCTAATAGTATTTATAAAAGGCCTCATAAATAAAACAGAAAAATATTAAACGTAAATATTTTGTTAGTGGGGAGGCAGCCCACCTGGCCAGGCCCAAAGGCCCGGCTAGCAAGGCCACCTACTACCTCACTATACCAAACCCTAGAAACCCTAAACATAATCCCAAACCCCCACCTACCCACCCTGCCGCACGCCACACCATCCGTCCACCCCGCCGCCGCTTGCACCCCACACACTACCCCTTCCCCTGGAACAAACACTCACCTAGTACACAACACACCGCTAACCCGGCCCCCTCCTGCTCTCTTTGGCCCCACCTCCCGCACGCGTCGCACCATCCGGTCAACCCACGCGCCAGGGGCACCCCGCATCGATCCCCACCCCTCGATCTCCTCACCTCGACCCCGCCCAGCACTCGCCTCTTCCTCGGCTTTGCAGCGACGCCGCCGCCAGGCGCTGCCACCGCTTTCCTCCCATCGTCCGGCCGGTCGCCCTTGCCGCCGTCCTCGCCCCTCTCGCCGGCATGCCCGGTCTCCTGCAGGAGCACCGCGTCACCGCCTATCTTCACCGTGCGTGCCGACCCGCTTCGGCAGCAAGCCCGGCCACCCGCCGTCGCCTTCCACGCGCCCCGGCTCTCCAGCAGCGCCGCCTGGACGCGGCCTCGACACCGTCCACCATGCTCCGCGGCCCCACCGCGCTCTGCCTCTACTAGCGTTGGTCGCTGCCGCCTCATGCAGCACCCCGCACACCTCACACGTTTGGCCACCGCCTGCTGCCACCTGCGACGGCCTCTTCCATGTGCTTCTAACCGTGGCACCCCTCGATAAATTATCAGAAGCATCTCCGCCTTGAACGATGTCCATGCGCACGAACGCCTCTTGTGTCGCGTGTGTTACAGTATTCATCTTCTATCACTCATGTTCTCCTTTGTAGTACCAGGTTGGTACTTTGTTTTGTAATCTCTTGGGAGAGATATCAGACAGATCTTGTCGTGCAGGTTATTGTTCTCCTCGGCCAAGTTTGGTTCCAATTCGGGTCGTTGTACCAATTGGAGCTCAATGCATCATGTCGATAGCTCATGCTACACAAATACCGTGCCGACGCGGAACCAAGTGCATCGATAACAGCCGAAGCTGGAACCCGAACATCCTCTTCACGGACGCCAAGTTCTCCACCGCAGACCCGATGGCCGTGACCCCCATGTCCCCGGTCCCGAGGATCCGAAGCCCCAAACCAAGATCGCCCACACGGAAACCGAAGACCCTGATCCGGAGTCAAAGACCAATCTCGGCGTCGAGACCGAACCGAATCCCCGGAGACCAAGATCGTTGAACCCATGTGTGACCCCTTCTCGAGCCCTATTTTATAAATTATCATATTATATATCTTGGTGCATATTAATTGTTCATACTCGCATGCATATCATGTGGGTTGGGGGCTTTTATCGACACACCTAATAATTAAATATGGAGGCCATATGCGGGCAAATCTAGTCTTATATTGGTCCCAATTAAATTTGTGTAGCGAACCGGTGACATGTTTTGGCTTGATAAGACAACATTTAAATTGCGGGGTATCTAAACAACATGAACCATCCAATATTGCCTTAATGCATCGCATCCTTGCCATGCCATACATCATACATGCATCATGTCCGATCTTTTGCCGTAGCATTAAATAGTGCATCCGGTGTTTCTTCTAGTGCTTTGCTTCTTCACGGATTAGGCCGATGAGTTGATATGAGTGTCGACCCGATCTTCGGATGAACCTTCGGCAATATTTTCAGGCGAGCATTCTCCCCCTTTCTACTATTTTACTTTTATAGTCTTTATTTCCTCCTGTTGATCTATTGCTATTTGTGTGCGATGCTCTAGTTTTCGTACCCGTGATATCCCTTGCAGCCTTATATTTCCTTGGACACATCCTATTACCTGTTGCTTGGTAGATAGTTAGACTTGCGTGTCGTAGTCGCTTGCTCCAGTGCTGTTGCGTGTCGTCAAGTACCACAGTTGTTGGAAGACTGCCATATGCTTTGTGTTGGAGATGATCATGTCTTTAATTAATGTTTAATAACTAAAATTGAAGTAAGTAAATAATGTAGAGGCACAGGTGGGCAATAGATGTTATTTGGTTTTTAACCGTCCACTTGTGTCCCGTAGGACCCCGAGTACTTGATACCTGTTCTTTGAATATTCGCACTATCTGCATGTGGGACCATGAATCCCCCTAGCCAGAGCTTGAGTCATATTTATTTCTTGGGGCCACAAAGTAGTTTGGGGCTTTATTACTATCCTGTACTTATGCCATGCTTTACTGCTTTATTTACGATTGCGCGTGGAGCGCCTGTACTGTTTAGGTAAGTGGAATGTTTCCGCGGTATCGACAAGCCCAGTCACACTTTCGGGTTCCCAGTCGTTTACAGCCATTGACACAAACCTCTGGGTCCGTTTCGGAGCCGGCCAACTTCGTCGCGGGTAGCTTGGTGGGGTGGCCCCCTGAAATTTATATGAATCTTGCAATTGCTCTGTCGTGATGCCTCGTTGGGTTTTTATTGGTTTTTCTCGAGGTTGATCGTGCGTGTGTTGCTATTTGTGCCCCCTGCAGGGTTAAACTTTCTGAAAGCCGTGTCCGCGGTTATGGATGACTTTGAGCACAGTATCTCGATCATAGACAACTATAACTAAAGTAGTTCTATAAATTTGACTTTATAAGGACTAGTAATTAGCCTCACTATAATGGAATGGCTAAATAAAAGTGCCAACAATTGCTTGTTTGGGTTATCATCTGTTACCATTGTATCTGAATAGTAAGTAATGCAACTACAACGGAATGGCTAAATAAAAGTACCAACAACTGCTGGGTTTTGGGATGCCTCATGCTATATGTATCTGACTAGTAAGCACTACAACTACAACGGAATGGTTATTTAAAACTGCCCACTGCTTATTATATCAGGATGACTCATACATCTATATCTGACTAGTAATTGTCGCAACTATAACGGAATAAATAAAAACTACCCACCGTGTGAGTTCCTCGGTTGACTTCCTCGATTGGTTTTGAGGGGGAAATACCAGGATGGGTATGCTTGGTGATAGTTTCAGGTTGGACCCGAATAGGTCTTTCTTATCCCTATCTGATAGCCGCTAGTTGTATTGAGTCTCTATAGGTTGTTTAGTGCATGCTGCGCTACCGCTTCAGTCCACCAAACCTATGTAGGCGAGGACCGCCGAATTCTAGTCTCACCGTGTACTGGCCTCAGTACTGACCGCTCTCTTTTTCCTCTGCCCTTTGTCGGCACCCCTTTTGTTTTTAGCAGGTTTTGAGATCGACGTCGTTAGCAGGGTTACCCTTCCGGCTTGGCCTGGGCAGGGTTATGGACGCCATTGGTTATTCTTCAGGGCTCTTAGTCCCATTTGCATCTTGTCCGTACTCGGACGCTGTATCATTTTCAAGGTGATTTGGATCTTTGTATTGTATATCTGTATTCTTGACTCTTTGAGTCATTGTTGTATATATATGTTTTGTGGGTTCCATCGTGGACTATTGTGTAATGGTATTACTTCGTTTTCCACCCGCACGCAAGTGCCTGGTGGGCACCTTTGAATCGTTTTATACGGATTTGGCGAGAATCGCTAAAACTTGCATAGGTTCGATTCCGAGGGTGTTACAAAGTGGTATCAGAGCCCAGCAGTTACGATACCCCACTGGTCCAGCCTGTAGGATAACCTAGCTAACAGGCGTTGTAGAGTGTCAAAACTATTTTGGAAAAACGGTTGGATAGATCTGATTAGGTCTGATTTTACTCCTTACCCCTTTGCTATTCTCCTCTTACCTCTGCGTGTTTTGAATCTGCTCTCTTATCTTTTCTTCGAGTCCAGGAATTCTCGTGGTTGGGTTTCTATCGTACCTTCAGGGTTTCACTTCCATCCTTTGTTAATGGTGCTTCGACAACTGTTCTTAATGCTATCTGAGGGGTCTTACATCTGTTGTACCTTTTCAGTGGACCGAAAATTCACTAAAAATTTCCTTTCTATCCTCCGGTGTTTTTCCGATACGACAAAGTCATCCACATCAGATCTGATGAGAATATCCACCCGTCCTTTGTTTCCGAACCTCGCTTGTCGAGATCTCCAGTCTGAATTCCGAGAGTTGGTTGCATAATTCTTTTATTCATGTGCAGAGTAAAGCTTTGGGTGCGCGATGGACTGATCACCATCCGACTACTCTTATCATTCGCTTTTGCACATTGAATGGTGGATCGATGCAATTATACTCCTTCCGTGGAAGTTAGAGGTGGCCTTATCCTTTTGAAACCTTTACCTTCGTCTTTTGTTTATCCGGAGTGTTCTCTCGACGAACTTGAGCAACAACCCTTGTTAGTGGTGTCGTGAAGATCTACATAAAGCGAGAAGATTTAGGTCGCCGGCCTTCTTCCCGGTACCAGGAGGCGGATCTCGAGGGCGAGATCCATTGTTAGTGGTGTCGAATTGTAGCACCCCGGGTAAAACCAGTACTAGAAAATCACGGTTGTTTGTATGTTGCGCATCATCATGACATCATCATGCATGTGTTTGACTAAACCTATTCCCGTAAAGCGTATGTTGTTTTCTAATTATACCCTTCTCTATTTCAAATTGAAATCTCGGTCTTTTCCGAATATTTTGTTTTGTCTAAATGTATTTATAAAAGGCCTCATAAATAAAACAGAAAAATATTAAACGTAAATATTTTGTTAGTGGAGAGGCAGCCCAGCCGGCCAGGCCCAAAGGCCCGGCTAGCTAGGCCACCTACTACCTCACTAGACCAAACCCTAGAAACCCTAAACCTAATCCCAAACCCCCACCTACCCACCCTGCCGCACGCCACACCATCCCTCCACCCCGCCGCCGCTTGCACCCCGCACACTACCCCTTCCCCTGGAACAAACACTCACCCAGTACACAACAGACCGCTAACCCGGCCCCCTCCTGCTCTCTTTGGCCCCACCTCCCGCACGCGTCACACCACCCGGTCAACCCACGCGCCAGGGGCACCTCGCATCGATCCCCACCCCTCGATCTCCTCACCTCGACCCCGCCCAGCACTCGCCTCTTCCTCGGCTTTGCAGCGACGCCTCCTCCAGGCACTGCCACCACTTTCCTCCCATCATCCGGCCGGTCACCCTTGCCCCCGACCTCGCCATCCTCGCCCCTCTCGCCGGCATGCCCGGTCTCCTGCAGGAGCACCGCGTCACCGCCTATCTTCACCGTGCGCACCGACCCGCTCCGGCAGCAAGCCCGGCCACCCGCCGTCGCCTTCCACGCGCCCCGGCTCTCCAGCAATGCCGCCTGGATGCGGCCTCGACGCCGTCCACCATGCTCCGCGGCCCCACCGCGCTCTGCCTCTACTAGCGTTGGTCGCTGCCGCCTCATGCAGCGCCCCGCACACCTCACACGTTTGGCCACCGCCTGCTGCCACCTGCGACGGCCTCTTCCATGTGCTTCTAACCGTGGCACCCCTCGATAAATTGTCAGAAGCATCTCCGCCTTGAACGATGTCCATGCGCACGAACGCCTCTTGTGTCGCGTGTGTTACATTAATCATCTTCTATCACTCATGTTCTCCTTTGTAGTACCAGGTTGGTACTTTGTTTTGTAATCTCTTGGGAGAGATATCAGACAGATCTTCTCGTGCAGGTTATTGTTCTCCTCGGCCAAGTTTGGTTCCAATTTGGGTCGTCGTACCAATTGGTGCTCAATGCATCATGTCGACAGCTCATGCTACCCAAAGACCGTCCCGACGCGGAACCAAGTGCATCGATAACAGCCGAAGCTGGAACCCGAACATCCTCTTCGCGGACGCCAAGTTCTCCACCGCGGACCCGATGGCCGTGACCCCCATGTCCCCGGTCCCGAGGATTCGAAGCCCCAAACCAAGATCGCCCACACGGAAACCGAAGACCCTGATCCGGAGTCAAAGACCAATCTCGGCGTCGAGACCGAACCGAATCCCCGGAGACCAAGATCGCTGAACCCATGTGTGACCCCTTCTCGAGCCCTATTTTATAAATTATCATATAATATATCTTGGTGCATATTAATTGTTCATACTCGCATGCATATCATGTGGGTTGGGGGCTTTTATCGACACACCTAATAATTAAATATGGAGGCCATATGCGGGCAAATCTAGTCTTATATTGGTCCCAATTAAATTTGTGTAGTCAACCGGTGACATGTTTTGGCTTGATAAGACGACATTTAAATTGCGGGGTATCTAAACAACATGAACCATCCAATAAATGTCGGGACCCCGGTTCCGCTTAATAATTCCTAATTGCATTGCATCTTTGCCATGTCATACATCATACATGCATCATGCTCGATCTTTTGCCGTAGCATTAAATAGTGCATCTGATGTTTCTTCTAGTGCTTTGCTTCTTCACGGATTAGGCCGATGAGTTGATACAAGTGTCGACCCGATCTTCGGATGAAGCTTCGGCAATATTTTCAGGCGAGCATTCTCCCCCTTTCTACCTATTTTACTTTTATAGTCTTTATTTCCTCCTGTTGATCTATTGCTATTTGTGTGCGATGCTCTAGTTTTCGTACCCGTGATATCCCTTGCAGCCTTATATTGCCTTGGACACATCCTATTACATGTTGCTTGGTAGATAGTTAGACTTGCGTGTCGTAGTCGCTTGCTCCAGTGCTGTTGCGTGTCGTCAAGTACCACAGTTGTTGGCAGACTGCCATATGCTTTGTGTTGGAGATGATCATGGCTTTAATTAATGTTTAATAACTAAAATTGAAGTAAGTAAATAATGCAGAGGCACAGGTGGTCAATAGATGTTATTTGGTTTTTAACCATCCACTTGTGTCCCGTAGGACTCCGAGTACTTGATACCTGTTCTTTGAATATTCGCACTATCCGCATGTGGGACCATGAATCCCCCTAGCCAGAGCTTGATTCATATTTATTTCTTGGGGCCACAAAGTAGTTTGGGACTTTATTACTATCCTGTACTTATGCCATGCTTTACTGCTTTATTTACGATTGCGCGTGGAGCGCCTGTACTGTTTAGGTAAGTGGAATGTTTCCGCGGTATCGACAAGCCTAGTCACACTTTCGGGTTCCCAGTCGTTTACAGCCATTGACACAAACCTCTGGGTCCGTTTCGGAGCCGGCCAACTTCGTCGCGGGTAGCTTGGTGGGGTGTCCCCCTGAAATTTATATGAATCTTGCAATTGCTCTGTCGTGATGCCTCGTTGGGTTTTTATTGGTTTTTCTCGAGGTTGATCGTGCGTGTGTTGCTATTTGTGCCCCCTGCAGGGTTAAACTTTCTGAAAGCCGTGTCCGCGGTTATGGACGACTTTGAGCACAGTATCTCGATCATAGACAACTATAACTAAAGTAGTGCTATAAATTTGACTTTATAATGACTAGTAATTAGCCTCACTATAATGGAATGGCTAAATAAAAGTGCCAACAATTGCTTGTTCGGGTTATCACCTGTTACCATTGTATCTGACTAGTAAATAATGCAACTACAACGGAATGGCTAAATAAAAGTACCAACAACTGCTGGGTTTTGGGATGCCTCATGCTATATGTATCTGACTATTAAGCACTACAACTACAACGGAATGGTTATTTAAAACTGCCCCTGCTTATTATATCAGGATGACTCATACATCTATATCTGACTAGTAATTGTCGCAACTATAACGGAATAAATAAAAACTACCCACCGTGTGAGTTCCTCGGTTGACTTCCTCGATTGGTTTTGAGGGGGAAATACCAGGATGGGTATGCTTGGTGATAGTTTCAGGTTGGACCCGAATAGGTCTTTCTTATCCCTATCTGATAGCCGCTAGTTGTATTGAGTCTCTATAGGTTGTTTAGTGCATGCTGCGCTACCGCTTCAGTCCACCAAACCTATGTAGGCGAGGACCGCCGAATTCTAGTCTCACCGTGTACTGGCCTCAGTACTGACCGCTCTCTTTTTCCTCTGCCCTTTGTCGGCACCCCTTTTGTTTTTAGCAGGTTTTGAGATCGACGTCGTTAGCAGGGTTACCCTTCCGGCTTGGCCTGGGCAGGGTTATGGATGCCATTGGTTATTCTTCAGGGCTCTTAGTCCCATTTGCATCTTGTCCGTACTCGAACGCTGTATCGGTTTGAAGGTGATTTGGATCTTTGTACCGTATATCTGTATTCTTGACTCTTTGAGTCATTGTTGTATATATATGTTTTGTGGGTTCCATCGTGGACTATTGTGTAATGGTATTACTTCGTTTTCCACCCGCACGCAAGTGCCTGGTGTGCACCTTTGAATCGTTTCTATGCGGGTTTGGCGGGAATCGCTAAAACTTGCATAGGTTCGATTCCGAGGGTGTTACACATAGGTAGGGTATCTTGCAAGGGTTAGCTTGCCAAATCAACTAGTAGTATTAGGCTTGCAAGGTTAACTTGTATAGTAAGGCTTGCCTTGAGCAGAGAAGTGGTTGAAGTTCTCCTCGGCTTCCTCCTCGTAGTATCCTCCTTCCTCCTCGTATCCTTGGTCGGTACTAGCGTCTATAAATAAATTCGAGGTACACAATCACCAAACAATACTTAACTATTTTCACTCATCACACAAGGGTGTACTATAGATGATCTAGCATCATCACCTACATTACAAGCTTAAAACATTTGTCTTATTTATTTTAATTTGAGAAAAGTAATTTCTACTCATTGAAAAACTACTTAAGATTTAATATTCTCCAACTCAAATATGGGATCATGTTGACACATGTCATCACCACATATTTCAGTACATGGGAATGTGATTTAAAGTGGTGTCACAATTTAATAAGGTTTAAACTTTTTATTTTAAATAAATAGGGTGACTAGAAATGCCTATGTAGCCTTCTTTTATTACTTGAACATTATTTCTGTAAGTAAACCCAAATGTTTTTATTTATTCTGAAAGGTATGATCAAATGTGATTTTTGAGAGTTGTAATCAACTCAAAAGCTCTTATGGTTGAATTTTAAAAAATGTTTGAATGCAAAAAAGCTTCTGACTTGTTATTTTTACCAAGGTTGATCTACAGATCCAAATGATTTGAATCCAACGGGCTTGGATTAAGCATTTTAGTACCTTTCTAACAAAATTAGTTTCATGTATTTTGGTTCACTAAATCAAGCTGGGTTGATTTTTGAATCTAGGAACAGAACTATGTTTGAATTAAAATAGAAAAATCTAAATTCAAACGGTTGGGTCGCGCAGGAGAGGTTAATGGGCCGGCCCAGTGTCACTCCGCAGCGCGGGGCTCAGCTAACAGGGGAGTTCCACCAGTCAGTGGCTCATAACGCGCGAAGCGGTACGGGGCTGTGTGGTTCATTGGATTAGAAGGGAGATCGACGGCTAGGGATCATCGTCGACGATGAACAGGTCACTAGCGAGCTCGAACCCTAGCGGCTCAGTGGGGGTGCATAGGGGGCATTCCAGGGCTCGAGCAACGACGGCAAGGCGGGAAAACGAACGAGTGGTCAACGGCGAGCTCAAGGACGGTCAAGGCAGCTCCGGGGGTGGTCGAAATCAACGGCCCCCTTCTTCTCCAGAGGTGGACTGCTCCGGCGAACTGCTGCTCCTTGTGCTCCGGCTAGAGGGTGGAACGATCAGTGAGGTGAGGGGAGTGGAATGGTGTGCTTCAAACAACTGGGGGTGGCTTCCTTTTATAGGCCCGACGGCGAGACCGAGAGGGATGGTCAGGCGACGGTGACGACATGGCTACGGGCAGCTAGCGGCATGGCTGAGGTTGGCGATCGATGCGCGGTCTCCTGGTGATGCTCTAGAGCTTAAATGCGTGCTTAGGGGCGGTGGCAATCGGTCGGGAACGTGCGGTGCTCTACGCGGCAGAGGCGGCGTCTTCGACGGCGAGCGGTGGCTGTGAGGCACTAGGCGGCGAACGGGGGTGTCTGGCGTGTTCCCAGGATCATGGCGAAGCGGTGGGCACGGGCTGCGGTCGAGGGGCGGCGTGTGCACGCGTGCCGGGTGCGACGCTCTGGGCGGGCTCAGCATGTCGCAGTGGCACTGGGCGCTCGGCGTTCCTGGTGGTCCACGGCTTGCACTGGCTTGGGGAGGGGACAGTGGGCGGCGGTGAGGTGCTAGCTACCTCCCAAACAAGGTGGGCGCAGCTAGTTCTTCCTCTAGCTTCTTGTCCACCTTGGGGTGGCATGGTGAGGCTCGAGCTGCTCACCATTGATGGCAAGGCAAGCTCACAGTGGTGCTAGAGGTTTACAATTAAGCTAGATGATCTACTAGATGGTTGCTGTTAGCTAGAGAGGGAACAAGTTGGGCCAAAACACTATTAAAAACAGTGAATTTGATTTGGTTTAAATTTTCCTGCCAAGTGTTTGATGAAATGGCCGCAAGAAACTTACTTTTGAATTTTGAAAAGATTTTTGGTGGGTGTGCTAGGCATGTGCTGAGGATTCTGTGGGTGCTTGGGTTTTGAAAATTGAGCTTGTTTGAGTGGTTTTTGAAATAGTGCGATCTTCCCATATGGGATAGATTCAATTTTAAACTGTCCTTTAAACATAGTATTTGAATGTTTTTGGATGATCACAAAGTGGGCCTTGGTACCTCATTATGAGTACTAACAAGGGGTGCAAAGATCCACAAATGTTTCTATTAAGTTTTAAGTGCTTGGAATAGCCAAAGTAGGCATGAGAGTTAATTTGGCAAAAATGACCATTCACTTCCTTTGTTCATTTTGAGTTGTCTGTCTTTAAAAAAGTTTGGGGATTGTTTAGATTATGTTTATTTCATGTAAGAATTATTTTACAAGCAAAGAAACACAGAACCATGGTAATTCAAAAGAATCCAAATTTGGAATACACACACATATGAATGCTTTCATATTTTTAGTTGGCAAAGTTTTTGTTAACCCTAATTTGATGATTAGCATTTGATGATCCAAGTTTAATATTTTTGGGATGTTACAAACCTTCCCCCCTTAAACAAAATCTCGTCCCGAGATTTGAAAAAGGACGAAAAAGATTACCTAGGATTTGAAGAGATCGGGAAACTTCGTCCTGATGTGATCTTCGTGCTCCCAGGTAGCTTCCTATTCTGTGTGGTTGCTCCACTGAATCTTGAGAAACTTGATGCTTCGGGTTCTGGTAGTTCTGAAAGCTTCTTCCAAAATACGTATGGGTACTTCAAGATAGGTCAGGTCATCGTTAATCTCTATGGTCCGATGATCAATATTCTTGAACACTTCAGTCTTCTCTGGAACTTCGAGGCATTTACGAAGTAATGAGATATGGAACACATTGTGCACGGCTGACATTTCTTCTGGCAGTTCCAATTGATACGACACTTCTCCTCGACGGTTTAGAATCTTGAAGGGGCCGATATATCTGGGGGCTAACTTTCCCTTCAGTTGGAAACACTGCATTCCCTTCAATGGCAACACTTTCAGATACACAAACTTTCCGATGTTGAAGGCGAGGTCTCGACGTCTCTTGTCGACGTAACTCTTCTGTCTTGACTGGGCTGTCTTGAGGTGCTCACGAATCTTGTGAACTTTCTCTTCTGCTTCTCGTAGGATGTCGGGTCCAAAAATCTGACTCTCTCCTACTTCCGACCAGTTCAAAGGGGTGTGACACTTCCTTCCATACATGAATTCAAATGGGGCCATTTGCAAAATAACTTGATAACTGTTGTTGTATGAAAATTTTGTGAATGGCAGACAGTCTTCCCATCTAGATCCATACTCTAACACACATGCTCTCATCATATCTTCGAGTATTTGATTTACTCGCTCCGTTTGTCCGTCGGTCTGAGGGTGATAGGCGGTGCTGAAATCTAGTCGGGTTCCTAAACCTTCTTGGACTTTCTTCCAGAATCTCGAGGTAAACTGAGTTCCTCAATATGATATGATGTTCTTGGGGACTCCGTGCAAACTGACGATTCTAGCGATGTATAACTCCGCTAGCTTCGAACTCTGATATGTGGTCTTGACTGGTAAGAAATGGGCGACATTGGACAATCTGTCCACTATGACCCAGATAGAGTCATTTCCCCTACTAGAAGTAGGTAATCTGGTGATAAAGTCCATTCCAACGGAATCCCAATTCCATTCCGGAATCTGCAATAGTTGCAACAATCCAGCGGGTCTTTGATGTCCCGCCTTGACTCGCTGACATATATCACACTTGTCGATATAGCTTCTGATTTCTCTCTTCATCTTATGCCACCAAAATTGCTCTTTCAAATCTTGATACATCTTCGTTCCTACGGGGTGGATAGAATAAAGAGTATCATGAGCTTCCTTCAGAATAACTTCTTTCAACTCAGAATATGCTGGTACACAAAGGCGTTCTTTGTAATACAGAACTCCTTCTTCGTCTTTGGTGAATCCGGGTACCTTGCCTGTACCGATACGATGCTTGATTCCGTCGATACTAGAATTTCCTTTCTGTGCCTCCTTGATGATGATTTGGTGGATATCAAAAGATGATGATCAATATTTCGGAGATGTCGCTCTCTTATCCCCTTTTAAAATACTCCGAATAGACGAGCGTCTTCTCCCTCTTGTTTTATAAACAAAAGTGGCTTTATGCAAAACAACTCCACCAGCCATTAGTCTTGCGGAGTACACCCTGTACTCACCCTTGCTTTGTTGATACTTTTGGCAGAGTAAGTGTTCACCCGAAGAAGAGTTCCGTACTACATCGACATCAACGAGTAGCTTGGGGTTCCTGGCCGGCAGCCTGGAATCTATGGGCTGGGACGTCATCGTTATGCTTCAGGCCTCTTAGGCCATTTGTTAAGTTTGCTATTCTTAATAGCATAATTTTCCTTCCGTTGTTTTATGTTTGTGGTCAGTGACCTCTGCTTGTAATAATTTGGTTCTCTGCTCGGTTATGAGCTTGCTGTAATAATTTTTATGGCGTAGGGTCACTGCTGTGTTATCGATTCTTCACTGGATATCCTCGAGCTCAAGGTTAAGCTTATGTCAGACGGAGGTCTGGGATTTGTTTAGCCCTGCTCCCGGGGGTGTCACAGTTCTTGTATCAGAGCAGAACCGGCCGTAGGAAAACCTTGCTACTGGTCGATGTTGAGTCTAGTGTTTGTGAAAACTATTTAAAAGCTGAAAAGTATTTGCGAAAACTCTAGTATGCTTCTTTTTATCCTTATCCAGTTTCGCTCTAACTCTGGGTTATCTTATCTTGTGTTGGATTTGAAAAGTTTTGATATCTCTTCTAGTCTTTCAAAGCTTAGGTGCCTTTTCATACATGTCGTTTCTAAGCCAGTGGACCTAGTGTTGAGTTCTCTAGAGTTGTGTGTGTGTCGTGAATTCCTTGTTTCCTCTTGCTCTTGTTCATCTGAGAGATTCCTTTCCATCATGATCTCTCTATCTTGTGGGCTGACAATTTTACATTGTTAATCCATAGTGTTCTGTTCTAGGCTTCGAGGTTTCCTTTCTCCTCGTGTGCCTCCTTTTTCGTTTGTTGGGTACTTCAGAAGTCGTTTCTTCACTTGGAAGCTACCTCGTGATTACTATGTTGTAGTGTACGTTGTGTCACTCAAGTAGTAGTTACTCCTTTCTTTGGGTTTTAACCCTTGGATTTGAACCTAAGATCCCTAATTGTGCTGGATTCTGGTGTTGTGAATCTTGTACATGAAGATGACCTTTAACCCAAGATCCCTTTTGTTGACCCCTGTCGTAAATGTTCACACATTACCTTAGGATGGCTGGTATCAAAATTCTAGCTTCCAAGCTTGTGGTTATTACCGCGATTAAATTGTGACAGCTAATGTAAGACCCCTCCCTTTATAAAGGTAAGGATCCCTGTGATTGCAATGCTAGTCCCTAGATCAACGCTAGCATCCACAGTTTAAGATGAAGTACACAGAAACAAAGGTCATTATTACATATCATTCCAGAGACAAACATAGTGTTCTACAAACTCCATGGCCACAGGCCTAATACAAGAGTTCAAATATATAATAAGATAAATAAGTCTTCATCTTCATGTGCCACATGCAAGGATGTTGAGTGTAGACTCATGACCTCTAATCACCATCAGAGTAACCTGCAACATCACAAGTTACAGCCACAGTGGGTCAATACATTGGAATAGTATTGGCAAGTGATACCTTAGTAGAATATTAGTAGTCTAGATACTATATGCATTTTGGCTAAGTGTAGCTTAGGCTTGCTTTGCTCAAAATAGGTTTTACCTATCAGTTGAAAACACTAAGTTTTTCTTTGACAAAACTTTCCCAAGGAATCACCAATAGACATTGGTGAACCTTTACCCTTGTTCACCCATAAGTTTTAACTTAGAAATTGGGAGGAGGAGATTCTTGATAGCTTCCATGTTTTGATGCTCAAGTTGTCCAATACCAGGGACATGGCTATAAGTACTTAGATTCTTCCATCTGCAGAGGTTGTGCACTTTCCCCACAAGACTTGATTTTCACCAAGACAGGACCTTTCAGAAGCCTTCCCTTAGACCAAATGGACGCGCTCCAACCTATCATCTCACTACCACCAACTGTCCAAATGGCTAAGTTATTGCAACCTATATGATCCAGGCAGAGCCCATAATGCCATGTGGCTGCACTAGAAGCTTCTTAACATTTGGTATCTCAAATCCCTTTGTTCCTGGGTGGCTTTCCACAAGTGAGATACACAAGGTAAACCATAGACATGGGCCTTGTGTGTCGGAGATATGCCCAAGAGGCAATAATAAAGTGGTTATTATCATATCTTCATACTTATGATAAATGTTTACATACCATGCTATAATTGTATTAACCGGAAACATTAATACTTGTGTGATTTGTAAACATAAAAGAGTCCCTAGTAAAGCCTCTTGTTAAACTAGCTTGTTGGTTAATATATGATCATGGTTTCCTGATCATGAACATAGAGATGTTATTAACAACGGGGTCATATCAATAGGAGAATGATGTGATGAACATACTCCTATAGTTAAGCGTAGCATAAAGATCAAGTCATTTAAATAGTTCATTTGCTATAAGCTTTCTGATACATAGTAACCTAATTCCTTCGACCATGAGATCATGCTTATCACCATCACCGGAAGGATGCTTTGATGACATCAAACACCACACCATAACTGGGTGGCTATAAAGGTGGCATTGAGTGTTTGGAAAGTATGGGTTGAAACACATGTATCAAGAGTGGAATTTGTCCATCCATATGACGGATAGATATACTCTAGGCCCTCTCGGTGGAATGTCATCCAATTAGCTTGCAAGAATGTGACTGGCTCACAAGGGATCACATATCACGGGAACGAGAAAAGAGTACTTATCGGTAACGAGGTTGAACTAGGTATGCAGAGATACCGATGATCAAAACCTCGGATAAGTAAACTATCGTGAGACAAAGGGAAATTAGTATCGTATGTAAGTGATTCATTCGATCGCAAAGTAATCGTAGAAATATGTGGGAGCCATATGAATTTACAGATTCCTCTATTGGTTATTGATCGGAGAAGTGTCTCGGTCATGTCCGCATAATTCATGAACCGTAGGGAGACACACTTAAGGATTTGATGTTGTTGAGTAGTTATGGAATGATGAGTAAGAGACCGAATGTTGTTCAGAGTCTCGGATGGGATCCAGGATATCACGAGGAGATTCGAAATGGTCCGGAGAATAAGATTCATACAAGGAAAGTCCTGTTTCGGAGTTGGGGAATGATTCCGGTGTTTTCATCGGGAATGTTCTAGAAGGTTCCGGAAGGTCCGGCACTACGGAGGGGAAGGGTACATGAATGTTTCATGACAAGTTGGAATGGTTGCATCATGTACTATGTGTCATCGCTGAGCAAAATAAAGGGATAAATCAAATCCTAGTTTGAAAAGTCAAACGCTAATTTGAAAAGTCAAACGGCAACTTTGCTTGGTGGAGGGAGAGTAGGAAACCTACTTGGGGAGGAAGTCCCACTCCCTCCACCCGCCGGCCAAGGAGGAGGAGTTGGAGGAGGACTCCCTCCTCCTAGGCGCCTCCCTCCCACCTATAAAAGAAGGGGCACGGGTGCGCCTATTCGACACACCTCAAACCCTAGCTTTGGCGCCTCCACCTCCAAGTGCAGCCGCCGCCTAGGGTTTCCCCTCCAACTCGGCGAGTTGGGGCTCTCCCCAAGCCCTAGCCGCCGGCCAAGCTTCCTCCCTTGGTGCCTCTAAACCCTAGATCGCCAAGGCCTCTCTCATAGTCCACCATACTCGCTCCGGCTTAAGGTGAAGCCCTGCGAGATCTCCTCTCTACTTCCGACACGAGGAGAGTGCTACAAACTTCGCTGCCTGCTGGAACAAGGGAGAGGAAGGTCTTCATCGAGTACCGAACGTGTGACCGACTGCGGAAGCGCTGCCGGAACGCAGCGCCGGAAGGATCGTCTACGCGATCTTGAGATCGGAAGTGTACGACTACATCACCCACGAGAATCTGCTCTCGTTAACCGCTTTGGATCTTCGAGGGTTAGTATTCTATTGACTCGTTGCTACAATCTAGTAGATAGATCTTGGCTTGATCATAGATTAGATATTGATTGTGTGTTCATGCGGTAGAAAAATTTTGTTTTCCATGCTACGAACCCCTACAGTGGTATCAGAGCCGTGTCTATATGTAGATCTGTTGCACGAGTAGAACACAATGGTTATTGTGGGCGTTGATGCTTTTGTTGTAAATTGCTTCTTGTGTACTTTGCATCTTGCGGGATGGTGGGATGAAGCGGCCCGGGCTAACCTTACATGACATCGTTCATGAGACTTGCTCCACGCTTGACATGCAACTTTTATTGCATAAGTGGCTTTGCGGGTGCCTATTTCTCCCAACATAGTTAAGATTCAATTTACAACGGGTGATTGACAATACTAGTATCAATGTTGTGGTTCTTGTTCGTAAGTTAGAACGACACTTACTGAAAGCCCCAAACCACGTAAAACATGCAAAGAAAATTAGAGGCGTCTAACTTTGTTTTGCAGGGGTGTGCTGTGATGTGATATGGCCATGATTGTGATTATATATGATGTATGCAATGTTCCTTATTGTAAGTTGGCAACCGGCAGGAGCCATATGGTTGTTTCCATTAAGTCCTGCGTGTCTATTATTCAAAGTAGTTGGAATAGTTGATGCTGGTGGAAGACAACCATGAAGCAGCGCCATTGACCTTGACGCCACACCGGTGATGATGGAGATCATGTTCGTGCTTGAAGATGGAGATCGGAAGCACAAGAAGAAAGGCCATATCATATCACATATTATGAATTGCATGTGATGTTAATCCTTTTATGCATCTTGTATTGCTTAGTTCACGACGGTAGCATTAAAAGATGATCCCTCAAGCACACAATTTCAAGTTTTAAAGTGTTCATCCTTAGTAAGCACCGTTGCTAAAGCTCCTTGTTTCGAAGCACCACGTGATGATCGGGTGTGTTAGATTCTGCAAGTTTATACAACGTGAGCAAGCCAGATTTGCTCATGCGGAAGCTAAGGTTTGATCTTGACGAGCCTAGCATGTACAGACATGGTCTCGGAACACGGATCACCGAAAGGTAAAGCATGAGTCATATAGTAGATATGATGAACATGTTGATTGTTTGCCATTGAAGCTACATCAACTCTCGTGATGATCGGTTTTGATGTGGTGGATTTGGTTCGTGTGATCACTAAAACAATGTGAGGGATATTGTTTTGAGTGGGAGTTCAACGGCAATGTAATTAAAAGTTGAACACTATTTATCATAAATTAAATCAAGTGAATTTGCATAATTGTTGTAGTCATTGGCATCCGTTTACCACCTTGCGCTTAGTTATAATTGAGATGATAGAACTATAGAATTCTGGTTAGTTACTTTACGAACTGGTATCGTATTGTTTTGAAGTGTTAATCTAAAGTTTAAAAGTCCTATTGCAAACTTTCAGTAAGTTCCGGTTACTCCATAAAGATTAATAATTGGTATTAAATCAAGAGTGACAATTCCAAGTGTTAGTGTATGAGTATCATGTTTGTCTCCATGATTCTTGATATTCAAAGGATTGTCTTAATATCAAGGTTATCTAAGATCTGAAAGAGTTGTTTCAGAAACCATGATGTGTGGAAGATATTATGATATCCGAAACGAAGTTTTGGTTGCAACATGATAGAGTATAATATGGCAAAAGTCATGTTCTCATATTTGATGAGAATTTGCAAAGGGTTGGAGACACTAGTTGTCCTAATCCACCAAAAGGTTTTGGAGAGCAACATTATACTCGCGATTCATCTTTATAAGCTAAAAGTAGCTTGATCATGAATAATTCCATTATAAGGGTGAATATTTGATGTAGGTAAAATATTTACCACACCAAGAGATTACTAAAGAATGGAATTTGAAAGCACACCAAACATTTGATGATGGTGATCTACTTCAAAGTGCAAGTCCAAAGACATTGGTATTTAATTATAAACGCTTTGGACTATGTGTCATATGTATGACTCCACTATTGATGTTGATAGATTCTTTCAAACAGAAAAGGAAATACTGAAAGAGAATCTCATAAATATATGGCAGAAAAGAAAAGACTAGAATTGTTCAGTTTAAGTATATAGATGATATACATGTTATGGCTATATTCTTTGCTTATTAAACAATGTGGTTCTTAAGTATTTGATACAGAATTTGTTGGTGTGAATCGTCATACGAAACAACACAATTCATGAACTACAATGGCCTAAGTAACTAGCAAAAGAATATGTGATGATGTTCATCGAGAACAAATAAAGGGTTATTGTGTTGCTCGTTAAACATCAAAGCTTGCCTTCAAGATTTGTTTTATCAGGTATTATGAGAACAAAAGGGTTGTTCAAATAATTGCCGTAACCCATAAAAGATGGATGATTTACAAATCTCATTGGAGAAATCACATCCATAAAGATAGTGCTAAAATGTCGAAAGACAAATTGATGGAAAGATCACTTAGGAAGTGACATCGCTGTTTAAATTATATTGGAAAGAAAACATGAAGAAACTCCATGTGGATGGAATTTTGGAGTCTTTTGATTTTTGATCAAATGACGCTTGTGAAACTTTCCTAGAGATAATTAAAAATTCGTTCATAGGCCAAAAAGGGAACGAATGACTAGCTTATTGGAACTTGTACATATTGTTGTACGAAGTCCATTATATGTAGTCAAGAGCGGTGGATTTCAACTTCATATGCTTTCTCCGAAAATTTGAGTGAATATATGAATATTTACTTAATAAGGATAAAGTATGAAACATTTGAAAAGTTAAAAGACTTTCAAGATGAAGTGCAAAATCATTGTAACAAGAATATAAATAGTTTATGATAAGATCATAAAGGAAGATATTTGAGTTACAAGTTTAGAATAAACACCTAAGATTTATGGAAAAATTCCGTGGATTTACATTTCCCGAAACACCATAAGGGTATGGAGCATTCGAGATGTGAAATGAAAACCTTGTTTGACATGGTAAAATCAAAGGTGTAATTCATAAAACTGCCATTATATTTTAAAGATTAAAAGCTTTAGAGACTACCGTTTTTCCACTGAAAAGAGCTTCATCATAATCCGCTGAAATGACACCATATAAAGTTATGGTTTGGGATTCAACCCAAGTTGTCCTTTCTTAAACATTGGCATGCTATGCATAAGAAAGATGTTTGTAACCAAAGTCGGATGAACCTGTCTTTGTATGTTATTTCGAATAACTATTCCTCCACAACATCGGAGACAAAAGTGTTTGTCGCTTAGAACGTCAAGTTTCTTTGAGAAGGAATTTTCCGTGAAAAGTTAAGTGGGAGGACAATAGAACTTTGATGAGGTTAAAAGAACCTTAGCTATATGTGCAAGGTTGCGCAACGCCGAAAAGTGTTCCGGAGGCAGCAACAATGCTCATGGCTCGCGTGCCTCAAAGGTTGTGGTCACAGAGGTCTAAGTTCATATTGAAACAAGTAGGTCGGGTAAACAATCAAATACCAAGATTTGAGAGTTAAATCATTATTTGACAATAATGATCCGACTACATGCAAAGAAGCGATGATGAGCCCTGACTCCGTCAAATGGCTTGAAGCCATAAAATCTGTGATAGTCCCATACACGAGAAATCAAGTTTTAAACTTGAAGGACCCTCGAGAAAGGTGTAAGACCTTACAGTTGTGTTTGGATCTGTAAAATAGACATGGATGTTTTACATCTATGAAATAGTCAACATGTTGGGAAAGAGTTCACAACAATGTTCAAAGGTTGACTATGACAAGATTTGATCTTTCATAGCGATATTTAGTCTAGACGGATTAATGTAGCAACCACTACATATAATTTTGTTATGTGGTAGTTGAATAAACAAAACAAGTTCTTCTAATAGAATTGTTACCTAGGACATGTGCATAACACGGTCCATAGGGTTTTTTTTGTTAATTCAAAGGATGCTAAAAGCATATGCAAACTTCAATGGTTGAAGTGAGCATCGCGGAGTTGGAATCTTCACTATGATGAAACTATTAAAAGAGTTTAATTTCATCAGAGAAAATGAAGATGCTTGCATTTGCAAGAAATTAAGTGGGAGCGCTAAGACATGTTTCTAATACATTATGTGGAAGACATATTGTTAATTATAAATGATGTATCTTTTATTAACACATATTAAGAATTTCATCCCGATGAAAGACTTAGGCAAAACCCAAATATTTGGCATCAATAGACGCTAATATGGTTGTGCCGAAAGTACATAGATGATGTATTGAATGAGTTCAATATAGAAACTGCAAGAAAGGTTCTTGTCGCACAGAAAGGATTGAATGAGTTCAATATTGATGATATATTGAAGTGTATTGACACTGGGTAAGTGAAACAAAGATTCAAGTATAGATTGATACTTGATGTATGAAATCACAAAGAGTATTTATATCAATCATACTGTGATATGTACAAATCCAGATATGTCCTATACTCTAAATGTTATGAGCATATACCAGAATGATTCATAAGATGATCATTGGACAATAGTAAGGATATTCTTATGATCTTTTGGAAGAACTAAGAGTATATTATTTGTAGAAGTGACAAATAGATGGTTAGTTCTTTGTAAAAGTACTACATTGATACTAGTTTTGTCACAAAGTACAAATTAAGTTTATCTCAATCTAAACTAAGGGTGGCACAATATAATGGAAAGTAAGTTCCATAATGGATTTGGATGAGTTCCAAAGTAAAGACATTGTGACAGATACTACAACAAAAGGGCTAAGTATATAACTGCTCTTATAGCAGCTAAAGAGGGCATTTGTGTCCATTAGTTTGTTATCAAACTAGGTGTAGTTCACAGCGGGATAATACTATGAAGATATATTGTACGACAATGTTATCAACATGTTTTAAACCCCAAAGAACTAAAGGTCTCACCAAAGGACCAAATTTATACAAAGCCATCTCATTAGAGAATGAGTGATGCGTAGAGATGCAAAGACATGCAATTACACACGGACCTAGAAGTGTCAGATCCGGAGATCAGTTGACACTAGCAATCGTGTACATACGACACCAGAAAGCCATAGGTGTTGAATACACAAAGGTTTGAAACTAGATTATTGACTCTAGTGCAAGTGGGAGACTGTTGGAGATATGCCTAAGAGGCAATAATAAAGTGGTTATTATCATATCTTCATACTTATGATAAATGTTTACATACCATGATATAATTGTATTAACCGGAAACATTAATACTTGTGTGATTTGTAAACATAAAAGAGTCCCTATTAATGCTCTTGTTAAACTAGCTTGTTGGTTAATATATGATCATGGTTTCCTGATCATGAACATAGAGATGTTATTAACAACAGGGTCATATCATTAGGAGAATGATGTGATGGACCTACTCCTATAGTTAAGCGTAGCATAAAGATCAAGTCATTTAAATAGTTCATTTGCTATAAGCTTTCTGATACATAGTAACCTAATTCCTTCGACCATGAGATCATGCTTATCACCATCACCGGAAGGATGCTTTGATGACATCAAACATCACACCGTAACTGGGTGGCTATAAAGGTGGCATTGAGTGTTTGGAAAGTATGGGTTGAAACACATGGATCAAGAGTGGGATTTGTCCATCCATATGACGGATGGATATACTCTGGGCCCTCTCGGTGGAATGTCATCCAATTAGCTTGCAAGCATGTGACTGGCTCACAAGGGATCACATATCATGGGAACGAGAAAAGAGTACTTATCGGTAACGAGGTTGAACTAGGTATGCAGAGATACCGATGATCAAAACCTCGGATAAGTAAACTATCGTGAGACAAAGGGAAATTGGTACCGTATGTAAGTGGTTCATTCGATCGCTAAGTAATCATAGAAATATGTGGGATCCATATGAATTTCCAGATTCCTCTATTGGTTATTGATCGGAGAAGTGTCTCGGTCATGTCCGCATAATTCACGAACCGTAGGGAGACACACTTAAGGATTTGATGTTGTTGAGTAGTTATGGAATGATGAGTAAGAGACCGAATGTTGTTTGGAGTCTCGGATGGGATCCGGGATATCACGAGGAGATCCGGAATGGTCCGGAGAATAAGATTCATATAAGGAAAGTCCTGTTTCGGAGTTGGGGAATGATTCCGGTGTTTTCATCGGGAATGTTCTAGAAGGTTCCGGAAGGTCCGGCACTCCGGAGGGGAAGGGTACATGAATGTGTCATGACAAGTTGGAATGGTTGCATCATGTACTAGGTGTCATCGCTGAGCAAAATAAAGGGATAAATCAAATCCTAGTTTGAAAAGTCAAACGGCAAGTTTGCTTGGTGGAGGGAGAGTAGGAAACCTACTTGGGGAGGAAGTCCCACTCCCTCCACCCGCCGGCCAAGGAGGAGGAGTTGGAGGAGGACTCCCTCCTCCTAGGCGCCTCCCTCCCACCTATAAAAGAAGGGGCAGGGGTGCCCCTCTTCGACACACCTCAAACCCTAGCTTTGGCGCCTCCACCTCCAAGTGCAGCCGCCGCCACCTAGGGTTTCCCCTCCAACTCGGCGAGTTGGGGCTCTCCCCAAGCCTTATCCGCCGGCCAAGCTTCCTCCCTTGGTGCCTCTAAACCCTAGATCGCCGAGGCCTCTCTCATAGTCCACCATACTCGCTTCGGCTTAAGGCGAAGCCCTGCGAGATCTCCCCTCTACTTCCGACACCACGCCGTAGTGCTGTCGGAATCACGAGGAGAGTGCTACAAACTTCGCTGCCTGCTGGAACAAGGGAGAGGAAGGTCTTCATCGAGTACCAAACGTGTGACCGACTGCGGAAGCGCTGCCGGAACGCAGCGCCGGAAGGATCGTCTACGCGATCTTGAGATCGGAAGTGTACGACTACATCACCCACGAGAATTTGCTCTCGTTAACCGCTTTGGATCTTCGAGGGTTACTATTCTATTGACTCGTTGCTACAATCTAGTAGATAGATCTTGGCTTGATCATAGATTAGATCTTGATTGTGTGTTCATGCGGTAGAAATTTTTTGTTTTCCATGCTACGAACCCCTACATTGTGTAACCACTCAATACAAACCATTCTTTCCATTCCACCCAGGTGTTTCATTCACTTAGTTGTTTTATTAAGAAAAAACACAAGTCCAAAGACTTAGAAATATTTTCTCATAGCATGAATATATAACCACCCTTGGTTGCTACTATCTAGGCTAAGCATGGCATTGATAAGCATCTTAACTTAGAAATTTCTAGCAATTCTACAACTACTAGGATTTCCCAAGCATAGCATATAGATCAAAATATTCATGCAAGTCCTATACAAAATATTTCTAGTGCATAGTTGAAAAACATAGGAATAAATTCATGAAGCACCACTTGCCTTGGTAGTTTGGGGAGTAGCAACAATCTTCATAATCACAATCACTATTTGCACCAAAATCTACACATAAAATAATGGCACCAAAATCACATACAAAATATATACAAACAAAAATATATGAATGCATGAAAAATGCCATGTGATGATTTTCCTACACCAAACAATACAAGTATACAGTACTTAATCATAAAAAAGTCCAAAACTTGCCAAATAAACTTTATTTGAACAACAAAACATTTTTCAAATAATTACTATACACAAATTATGCCTACAAATGTTTCTGTAAAAACAACCATTTTTACAGAGGCAAAACATTAAACACATTGCATAAATGGAAAGGATTTTCTCTCCTGATTCCAATGATATAAAATTTGCAAAAATTGAACGTGGGAATCAAAAGATATGAATTTTACAAATTTGGTTAACTAATAGATCAAATTTTTTGTTTTAAATTCAAACAGAGGCCACGCGGCGCTTTCTGATTCGCTGGTACCGCTTCGCGCGGATCGACTAGCATGGACCGTCAGATCTAACTTAACTCGTACGGCTCAGATCGTCACTTACCGCTTCAATGCAGATCAAATCTAGAGCACTGGATCTAGATCCTACGGCTGTTAAGCAAGCGACCAAGGATGGGCGGCGCGCGATGGTGGTTGGCGGCGGCGCGCTCGGGCGGTGGTGTTGCCGGCGATATAGGAAGCGAGAGAGGTAGTGAGTTAGCTCACCGAGTTCGCGTGATGATGCTGGTGCTCGAGGTGGTCTTCGTTGGCGAAGGGGCGTGCAATGGAGGTCGCTGGGGCTCGTCGGAGTTGTGCGCGGCGTCAGGTGCTTGCAGACGTCGTCGTTGCCGAGGCTCTGGGTCGCCCTAGCACGAGTCAGTTGGATTAGGGGGTGCGCAAGTCTATGGCGAACACTACTGGATCAAGGAGAATACAAGGGGCGGTCGGATTATACCTCAATTTCTCGTCGGAGTTAGCGGCGGTTCTGTCACTTGCGGCCGTGAACGGGGACGGCGAGCTGGGTCACGAGAAAACAAACGGAAGGTATCAGGGAACGCGCAAGAACTTGCTGGTCACGATTGTTTGAACCAGAGAAGGGGGCGGTCGGAGCTCACCGGAATCGGTCGCCGGAGGTCGTCGGTGATGCGGGGTTCTGAGCTCGAATGCGCGCATCCTGGTGGCGGAGTGAGCGAGGGAAGTGGGGAAAAATGACCGCGGCGGCGAGGGGGTTTAAGTATTCAGAAGCGGGGCGAAGATTGCGCACTGAATCAATGGGATTTAAGCGAGTCTTAATCGCGGCGTCACTGCACGATGGTAACGGCGGGGCGGTGTCTGCGCGCGAGAAATGGGGGAAGACGACGCTGACGTGGAGGGGGCCCAGTGCTCAGTGGATGCGGGGCTGGTTCATCGCGGGTGAGAAAAGACAGAGAGAAGAGTGGCCCGGGTGGGCTGCTTTGCCTGCTGGGCTGGATTGGTGGCGCCAGGACCAGTTGGGTTTTCTAAACCTTTTTCTTTTTCTAATTTGATTTTCTGGAATCATTTTCAAATGAATTCAAAATCGTTTGAATTTCAAATCTTTCTGGCCTTTTATAAAATGAATCCTGTATAATTTTGAGTATAAAACCATGCTGCCTTGCTAGACTTGCATAGTTCCTTTGAAAAAAATTTAAACAACAATGCCTTAGCACTTGGTTTGATAAAGATTTGAAAAGAGTTTTAAAACCATATTGGTTTTGGAAGTTTCTGTCCAAACTTTAACATTTAACCAAACCGACATGAGAGTAAACAAAGCTTGGTTTAAAACAATTTTACTCTCATTTGAGAGTGGCAATAGATAAATGCTTTCTCACATGAAATAATAGCACTCAGTGCTTCTGTTTTCTTGAAATGAGTTTGAAATTGTTTCCCTATATGATATATATGCATGAATGATATGCAATCTTTGAAAACATGATTTTAGGGATGTTACAAATCTAACCCCCTTAAGGTGAATCTCGCCCTCAAGATTCGGTTTGGCTAGCAAATAGGTGAGGGTGGTCTTTCCGAAGATCATCTTCTCTTTCCCATGTTGCTTCTTCTTCGGAATGATGGTTCCATTGAACTTTGCAGAATTTGATAGTCTTAGTCCGAGTAACTCTCTCTGCAGTCTCAAGAATCTTGATAGGTTTCTCCTCGTAAGTGAGATCACTTTCCAATTGGACCTCTTCCAATGGTATAGTATCCTTCAAAGAAGTCTCTTCCATTTTTGGATGGCATTTCTTTAGCTGACTCACAAGAAACACATTGTGAACAGCAGACAATGATTCTGTCAATTCAATCTCATAAGCTACTTCTCCTTTACGACTCAGAATCTTGAATGGTCCAACATATCTTGGGGCCAATTTTCCTTTGACTCCAAATCTCTTCACTCCACGAAGTGGTGACACTCTAAGATAGGCTCTATCACCTACTTCATAGGTGACTTCTCTACGCTTAGGATCTGCATAGCTCTTTTGTCGGGACTGTGCTATCTTCAATCTGTCCTTAACTAGTTTGACTTTTTCTTCAGCCTCTTTGATTAGATCTGGTCCGAACAAACTTCTTTCTCCCACACCATTCCATAGTAATGGGGTGCTACACTTTCTCCCATAGAGAAACTCAAATGGTGCCATCTCAATACTGGCTTGATAGCTGTTATTGTAAGAGAATTCTGCGTAAGGCAGACATTCATCCCAACTGGATCCATAGTCTAGGGCACATGCCCTCAACATATCTTAAAGAATCTGGTTGGTTCTTTCTGTTTGTCCATCAGTCTGAGGATGAAAAGCAGTGCTGAATTCCAACCTTGTTCCCAATGACTCATGTAGTTGCCTCCAAAAATGAGAAGTGAATTGAGTTCCCCTATCAGACACAGTACTCTTGGGTACTCCATGTAGACATAAAATTCTACTCATATAGATCTTGGCTAACTTAGCACTTGTGTAGGTTGTCTTCACGGGTATAAAATGAGCCACTTTAGTTAAGCGATCCACTACTACCCAAATAGAATCATATCCTGACCTGGTCCTTAGCAATCCGGTGATGAAATCCATGCCAATCTTGGCCCACTTCCAATCAGGAATAGGTAGTGGTTGTAACAATCCTGCTGGTTTCTGATGTTCCGCTTTCACTCTACTACATACATCACACAAAGCAATATGTTCGGCGATGTCCTTCTTGAGATTATTCCACCAAAATATTTCTTTCATATCCATGTACATTTTGGTGTTACCCGGATGAATGGAATACGGTGAGTTGTGTGCTTCTTGTAAAATCAGTTTTCGAAGCTCGGGATCTTGTGGAACACAGATACGTTTTCCATACCATAAAGTACCCTGTTCATCTTCATGGAATCCTTTGGCTTTTCCCTTGCCAATCTTTTCCTTGATCTCTTCAATTTCCTTGTCTGTCTTTTGGGCTCCTTTGATTTTGTCCAACAAAGTGGGTTGAACATCCAAAGTCATGAGATGTCCTTCAGGCACAATCTCCAATCTGAGATCTCTAAATTGGGCACACAGATCATCTGGCAACTCTCCCTTTGTAAGGCCATTCACAAAAACCTTGCGTCTTAGAGCATCCGCTACAACATTTGCTTTACCGGGGTGGTATTGCAAACTCAAGTCATAGTCCTTGATGAGTTCTAGCCATCTCCTTTGTCTCATGTTGATTTCTTTCTGGGTGAAGATATACTTCAAACTTTTGTGATCTGTGAACACTTCACATCGCTTTCCCAAAAGATAATGTCTCCATGTTTTGAGCGCATGGACAACAGAGGCTAACTCTAAATCATGAGTAGGGTAGTTTACCTCATGAGTTTTGAGTTGTCTTGAAGCATAAGCCATGACTTTCCCTTCTTGCATTAGCACTGCACCTAATCCTTGATGAGATGCATCACAATACACTTGGAAATCCTTCTCCAAATCTGGCAGACATAAGACTGGTGCTGTCACTAGTCTCTTCTTCAATTCTTGGAAACTGAGTTCACATCCTTCAGACCAAGCAAATTTCTTGTCTTTCTTTAGTAACTCTGTCATTGGTTTAGCTATGTTGGAGAAATTCTCAATGAACCTTCTGTAGTATCCTGCCAAGCCAAGGAAACTACGAACCTCTTTCACTAACTTAGGAGATTCCCATTCAGTTACAGCTGAAACTTTAGCAGGATCAACTGCTACACCATCTCCTGACACAACGTGTCCAAGAAATCCAACTTCATTCAACCAAAACTCACACTTGCTAAATTTGGCATACAACTTATGCTCTCTAAGCTTCTCAAGTATCAAACACAAATGTCCTTCATGCTCTTCTTTGCTCTTGGAGTAGATAAAAATGTCATTGATGAATACGACAACAAACTTGTCGAGGAACTCCATGAACACTTTGTTCATCATATTCATGAAGTAAGCTGGTGCATTGGTCAAACCAAATTGCATCACGGTATACTTATACAATACATACCTAGTGGTGAAAGCTGTCTTAGGAATGTCTTGTTCTCTTATCTTAAGCTGAAAGTAACCTGATCGGAGATCAATCTTTGAGAACACACAGGCTCCTTCTAACTGATCAAACAAGTCATTGATTCTAGGCAAAGGGTATTTGTTCTTGATAGTCACCTCATTGAGTGAACGGTAATCTATGCATAACCTTTGACTTCTATCTTTATTTTCCACAAACAAGACTGGTGCTCCCCAGGATGAAGAACTTGGTTGAATAAATCCTTTCTACAACTGTTCCCCAAGTTGTTTCTTGAGTTCTTTCAACTCATCAATTGACATCTTGTACGGTCTCTTTGCTATTGGTCCAGATCCTGGTAGCAAGTCAATAAGAAAATCCACATCTCTATCTGGTGGCATTCCTGGTAATTCTTCCGGAAACACATCCGGATATTCACTCACAATTGGCACACTGTCTATGCTAACCCCCTTAAGAGAATTTAGCTTACTCCATTTCGATTCAAAGTTAGACTTGAATCTAATACGCTTCTTTTCCGGGGTTGTGAGTGCAACAGTTCGATTGGCACAATCTAGTACTCCTTCATACTTGGTCATCCAATCCATTCCCAAAATTACATCCAATCCTTGGGAATCTAGGATTATCAGACTTACTGGAAACTTATGCTTTCCAAACTCTATCACTAGATCCCGGCATCCAAGACTTACTATCATATCTCCTCCGGGAGAACTTACTTTTATTGGACACCCAATGTTTTCAGTTGGAAACCCATTTCTATCAACAAATGCTTTTGATATGAATGAATGTGATGCACCAGTATCAAAAAGAACAAGTGCTGGAATAGAATTGACTTTGAACTTACCAGCAATAGTATCAGGTTCCTCATAGATATCTTCCACATTGATGTGGTTCACCTGTCCCTTTTGGAAAGGGTTGGGCTTGTTGGGTCCTTCAACTTTCTTTTATGGGCATTCATTTGCATAATGCCCCATCTTCTTGCACTTGAAACATTCAACCTGACTAAGATCCTTCTTGACAGGCTGGCTTCCACTACCACTTCCACTTCCATTGTGGTGGTTCTTGTACCCACTCTTGTGATTCTTGTACTTGTCACTATCATGACTACGGTAATGTTTGTTGTCATGATGACGGTTGTGGTTGTGGTGTTTGTTGTACTTTCCATGCTTGTGGGATCCAGAATTCCCACTATCATCATAATGGGAACGCTTGTGAGACGATCCCGAGATGTGCTTGTCAGAGTGCTTCCTCTTCCTGCTTTCAACCTGTTTCATCTTGCTCTCCAAGATGGCAGCCTTGTCACAAAGAGATTGATAAGTGGGGACATAGGCCACAGCTAACTACAGGTTCAATTCGTCATTCAATCCTTCAAGGAACTTTTCTTTCCTCTTAGCATCAGTGTCAACTTCATCTGGTGCATAACGTGCCAGATTGTTAAACTCCTCAATATACTCAGCCACGCTACGGTGGCGCTGCTTTAAGTTATGAAATTCCTTCTTCTTCAAACTCATCACTCCGGATGAGATGTGAGCAGCACAGAAACCATCTTCAAAAATAGCCCATGTCACATCCTCAATGGGAGTGGTGATCTGGAAGTTATCCCACCAAGTGGCTGCTGGTCCTTCCAACAAGTGTGCTGCAAATCTAACTTTCTCTTCATCAGTACAGCCAACAGTTACCAAATCCTTGTTCACTGAGCGTAGCCAATCATTGGCTACCACGGGATCAGTAGTTCCTAAGAACTTTGCTGGCCTCAGTCTTAAGAATCTAGTGAGCATGTCAAAACCCGGTGGGTTGTTCTGATTGTTGTTGTTGTTGTTGTTGTTATTGTTGTTGTTGTTATTGTTGTTCTGATTCTGTATGAACATGGTCATCATCTGCATCAGCTGCGTCTGAGCTGTCATCATCTGCTGCATCTCAGGGGTGATATTGTTGTTGTTAGGGTTGGGATTGGCACGTCGGGGAGGCATCTGTGGTTTTCAATAAGGATAAGAATGAGAAACCCATATATGCTTAACATGCACAATACATCACATAGACAATCACCAAGCATGCATTATAATAATAAAAGTTCAACAACATAGACAACAAGTTTTGAAAAGTAAACACAGCAATAGCAAGTCGTCCACATGTTGGATGGTCATTGCGACTCAATAATCAAAAGCATGGTAAATAAAAGGTAAATGTGTAGGGGTTCGTAGCATGGAAAACAAAAAAATTCTACCGCATGCACACAAACAAGACAAGATCTATCTACTAGATTGTAGCAACGAGTCAATAGAATACTAACCCTCGAAGATCCAAAGCGGTTAATGAGAGCAGATTCTCGTGGGTGATGTAGTCGTACACTTGCCGATCTCAAAATCGCGTAGACGATCCTTCCGGCGCTGCGTTCCGGCAGCGCTTCCGCAGTCGGTCACACGTTCGGTACTCGATGAAGACCTTCCTCTCCCTTGTTCCAGCAGGTAGCGGAGGTTGTAGCACTCTCCTCGCGATTCCGGAAGCACGACGGCATGGTACCGGAAGTAGAGGGGAGATCTCGCAGGGCTTCGCCTTAAGCCGGAGCCAGTATGGTGGACTATGAGAGAGGCCTTGGCGATCTAGGGTTTAGAGGCGCCAAGGAGAGAGAGCTAGGCCGGTGGCTAGGGCAAGGGGAGGGCCCCAACTCGGCGGCTAGGCAAACCCTAGGGGCGGCGGCGATTTGGTGGAAGCTGGCGGCTAGGGCTAGGGTTTAGAGGAGAGAGGTGTAGGGAAGAGGGGCACCCCTGCCCCTCCTTTTATAGGTGGGAGGGAGGCGCGGTTGGGAGGAGGGAGTCCTCCTCCAACTCCTCCTCCTTGGCCAGCGGGTGGAGGGAGTAGGACTTCCTCCCCAAGTAGGTTTCCTACTCTCCCTCCACCAAGCAAACTTGTCGTTTGACTTTTCAAATTGGCGTTTGACTTTTCAAACTAGGATTTGATTTATCCCTTTATTTTGCTCAGAGATGACACCTAGTACATGATGCAACCATTCCAACTTGTTATGACACATTCATGTACCCTTCCCCTCCGGAGTGTCGGACCTTCCGGAACCTTCTAGAACATTCCCGATGAAAACACGGGAACCATTCTCCAACCCCGAAACAAGACTTTCCTTATATGAATCTTATTCTCCGGACCATTCCGGATCTCCTCGTGATATCCCGGATCCCATCCGAGACTCCGAACAACATTCAGTCTCTTACTCATCATTCCATAACTACTGAACAACATCGAATCCTTAAGTGTGTCTCCCTACGGTTCATGAATTATGCGGACATGATCGAGACACTTCTCCGATCAATAACCAATAGAGGAATCTGGAAATTAATATGGCTCCCACATATTTCTACGATTACTTTGCGATCGAATGAACCACTTACATACGATACCAATTTCCCTTTGTCTCACGATAGTTTACTTATCCAAGGTTTTGATCGTCGGTATCTCTGCATACCTAGTTCAACCTCGTTACTGTAAGATCCCTCCTTTATAAAGGAAAAGGATCCCTGTGATTGCAATGCTAGTCCCTGGATCAATATCTAGCATCCACAGTTAAGATGTAATATCAAGAAACAAAGGTCATAATACAACTTTATAACCAGGAATAAAATAATTTATTACATCTTACATAGCTCATTTGGCTATCTCATTACAATGCAGCAGAATATAACAATAGCATGGGGTCCTTCATCTTCAAAGTGCCACAGGCAGACATGTTGGTTGTAGACTTGTAATCCTAATCATTAAACTTCACTAATATCAAACAAACCTGCAACATAACAAGTTACAGCCACAAGGGTCAATACATTTGAATTGTATTGGCAAGTGATACTATGGTAGTATAGTGGAGTCTATCATCTATATGCATTTGGCTAAGTGGAGCTTAGGCTTTCTTTGCTCAAAATAGATTTTTCTTATAATTTGAAAACACTAAGTTTTTGCTTGACAAAATCTTTCCCAAGGCATCTCCCAATAGGAATTGGTGATCCTTTCAACCCTTGTTCAACCACAAGTTTTTAACTTAGAAATTTGGATGATGAGATTCTTGATAGCTTCCATGTCTTGATGCTCAAATTGTCCTTTACCAGGGACATGGCTAAGTACTTAGATTTTACACTCTGCAGAGGTTGTGCACTTTCCCCACAAGACTTGGTTTCACCAAGACAAGATCTTTCAGAAGCCTTCCCTTAGACCAGAATGGACGAGCTCCAACCTATCATTCCCCTACCACCAACTGTACATTTGTCTAAGTTATTGCAACCTATATGATCCAGGCAGAGCCCATAATGCCAAGTGGCTGCACTTGAAGCTTCTCAACATTTGACATCTCAAATCTCTTTGTTCCTTGGTGGCCATCCACAAGTGAGACACCAAGTTTTCCCCAGCATACTGGACTTGGTGATGCCCAAGTTTTCCCCAGCATACTGGACTTGCATGACCACTCAACACAAACCATTCTTTCCATTCCACCCAGGTGATTCATTCACTTAGTTGTTTTATTAAACAAAACACAAGTCCTCAGACTTATAAATTTTTCCATAGTATGAATATATATTCCACCCTTGTTTTCTATTAGCTAAGCTAAGCATGATAGTAGTAGGAATCTTAACTTAGGAAAATTCCACTAAGGTTTCATCTACTAGGATTTCCCATAGCATGGTTTATACTTAGCAAAAATTCCATGTAAGTCTTACTTAGAAATATCACTAATGCATAGTGAAAATAATGGGACAAAAGTATGAAGCATCACTTGCCTTTTTGGTAGAGAGTATAAGTTCACTTCTTGATCTTTGCAATGTTCACACACTTCAAGTCACTATAATTCAATCAAGCAAACAATATTTCAAACTACCATTCAAGCAATTCAACACATAAAATAATAATAACAAAACAATGCATGCAAGCATGCTAAAGATTGTTTTATTTGGAGAAGTGGTTTCTGATGGGTCATAGACTTTTGAAAACACCTAATGGTCATTCTATAAAGTGGCAAAATCATTTGTATAAGATTTTACTTCATAAACCATTTTTGATCAAGTCATTATTTTATGTGGTGAAGAAATGCTTTTAATAAGGCAAAATTCTATAGGTTTCACAAAAGATGTTTTCAAACCATATAACCTTGTGTTTAGGGTCAGAGAGTTTATTTCCAAAACATTTCTCAAAGGTTTTCTTCCAAAACCATTTTTAATGATTAAACCATATTTTTATTTGACTAGAAATGGTTTAAATCCAAGATTCATTCTTTTGCTTCACCAAATACATTTTTGAAATCACAATTTTTTTCCTATGTTCAGTAGGTTCAAAACACACCATTTGCCAAAGATTTTATCCTCAAAAACATTTTGGAATAAATTGTATATCCTAATCATGCATACACAAGTTTCTGCAAAAACAATCAATTTAACAGAAGCTTTTTACTAAACAAATGGCATGGTTGGCTAGGTCTTGTTTTTCTGAATCCATTGATATAAAGTTTGCAAAATTTGGACGTGTAGATTATAGATTTTACAAAATCTAGCATCTAATAGATCAAATCTGTTTTAATTCAAACGAGCAGAGCCACGTGGCGTGTTCTAATTCGTCGGTACCACTTCGGTTGGATCGTGCGATGGAAGCCATTGGATTTAAGTTACATCGCACGGTGCAGAGATGCTACTTACCCCTTCGCTCTCTTTCTATCGCATCCGTCAGATCAGGATCCTACGGTTGCTACGCGTTTGACCACTAAGCAGCGGCGCTGGCGGCGACGACTGGCGGCGGAGCGACTGGCGGTGGCGTTGCCGGCTATGCAGGAAGCGAGAGAGGAAAGGGAGATGCTCACCGAGTTCACAGAGTCACGGTGATGCTCAAGGTGCTTGCGAGAGTGCAGGGGGCGCACGGGGTCACTGGCGATTCCTCGCCGGAGTTCTTGTTGCCGTCAGGTGCTCTCTGTTGAAGACGGTGGCGAGGCTACGGTGCACGCCAGAGAAGAATAAAGGTGGCGTTAGATGCGTAGGGGTGTGGCGAAGATGCGTGCGTGAAAGAGAAAGGGAGGGACGGTCTGGTCTTACCAGCAGTGCTCGTCGGAGCGGAGGCAGACGGCGGCGACGTTCAGACGAAGACGGAGTCGACGCTACAGGGCACGCGCGAGTGAGCTGAGGGTGCAGAGACAAGCGCCAGGGGATGGGGATCACGCTCGGGTGCTCGAGGGGGCGAGGGGCGGCAGGGCTTGGCCGGAATTGTCACTGGAGTTCGTCGGAGGCCGCGGCAGTGCAAGGTTGATTCGAGGCAGCCTGGTGGCGGAGGGGAAAGGGGGTCTGAGGGGAAATGGAGAGGGGAAGGAGGCGGTTAAGAGGGCGGTGTCATGGCGAGGATTAAACGCAGCATTATGGCGAATTTAAGCAGAGGAATCAACGACAGGAAACGGCCAGGCGTGTTCATCGCGGGGAGGAAGAAGGTGAGGTGGCAGTGGGGTCCTTTGTCAGTGAGATGGGAAGAGAAGAGATGGGGTCCACGCGTCATACGCTGTGCGGGTAGGATATCTGGTCTGAAGCGTTTTTCTGCGGGAGAGGAGCAGTGGGCTGGCTGGGCTTAGTTGGGCCAGGCTAGTTGGGCTGGGTCCTTTACATTTTTTTTATTCCGTTTGTTTTTCCTTTTTCCATATCTTTAATTCTATTTTGATTTTGAATAAGCAAATCAAACACTCATTTGGATTCAAACCTTTACCAAATTTTGTGTAGATTTAAATATTGATTAGTAGCACATTCTGAAATCAATTTTTGAATAAAATTTATTCTTTTTGGAGTCTTTTATTTATTCAAATAAGTCCTTGTTTTAAATCAAAATAGGACTTAATAATATTTTCAAACACCATTTAAGTTTCTAAAAACTTTCCAAAAGTTTTCAGTAGGTTCTTATTCAATTATAGGAATGTTAAATTAGTTCACTTTGAATTATTTGGAAATAATTTTAATATGCTTTATTAATCATTTGCATTGGGCATTTGTTTAATTCCAATGGAATTAAATATAGTTTTAATTCCCTAAATTTTATTTGGAAGATTTATTAAGTTGATTAAGAAACTTTTATTTACTTGGGTAAATTCCAATTATCATTTTCTCATGATTTAAAAGATCATTCTTATTAGAGATTTGTCTTTCTTAAAAATAGGGATAAAATGGTTAAATGCCATTTTTATTATATGTTGGAAGTTCTTTATCCTTTTATTTTATTTGGATTTGGATTATAATTCATTCCCTTTGCTTATGGAATAGGCCAAGATTTAATTTGGTCTTTAAATATTTATTATTTAATATTTCTTTCTTTGTCTTATAAAATCCATATCTTTTTATTTAGAGATCCAAACTTGGTGATTCCAATTTGTAAAATCTTATTTGATATTTATTTTTCCTTTTAAATATCTTTAGGATTATTTGCTCTCCAATTGGTAGGGATTTTAGATAAGGGCTTTATTAGCTTTGGGAATTTAATTTCCTTATCTTATTATATTCATAAGATTTTATTTATGGTTCCAATTTAAGTGAAACCAATTTATATGGTTTTATAATATTTCTATTTGTCATTTTTTATCATTTGTAAATGTTTGTTGACAAGATTTTATATGGATCAAATCCATAGGCTTGGAGGTAACTTGGAAATGATTTTTATTCCATTAGGGATTTAGGATTTATTTTCCAAGTGTTTAAATTTCCAGATGTATTTAATGAGGAAAGCATTTCTCTTGATTTGGATTTTGTTGAATTCAAACTTTAATTAAAGTTTGTTCAAGATGGGATTTTAAGTTTTCATTTAGAAACAAAAGTTTCTTTTCACCCTAAAATTCAAAAATAATTTATTTTGTTTATTTTATTTTTCACCTTACAAGATTTGGAAAATCTTGGGATGTGACAGTTACCGATAAGTACTCTTTTCTTGTTCCCGTGATATGTGATCCCTTGTGAGCCAGTCACATGCTTGCAAGCTAATTGGATGACATTCCACCGAGAGGGCCCAGAGTATATCTATCCGTCATATGGATGGACAAATCCCACTCTTGATCCATGTGTCTCAACCCATACTTTCCGAACACTCAATGCCACCTTTATAGCCACCCAGTTACGGTGTGGTGTTTGATGTCATCAAAGCATACTTCCGGTGATGGTGATAAGCATGATCCCATGGTCAAAGGAATTAGGTTACTATGTATCAGAAAGCATATAGCAATTGAACTATTAAAATGACTTGATCTTTATGCTACGCTTATCTATAGGAGTATGTCCATCACATCATTCTCCTAATGATATGACCCTGTTATTAATAACATCTCTATGTTCATGATCAGGAAACCATGATCATATATTGTAAGGGTCCCAACCTTTAAATAAGGTAGAGTCCCCTGTGTTTACAATGCTAGTCCCTGGATCAATAGCTAGCATCCACAGTTAAGATGTAATATCAACAAACAAAGGTCATATATATCTTTATAACTAGGAATAACATAATTTTATTACATCTTACATAGCTCATTTGGCTATTACATTACATTGCAGCGGAATAACTATAGTCATGGGGTCCTTCATCTTCAAAGTGCCACAGGCAGACATGTTGGTTGTAGACTTTGTAATCCTAATCAATCAATCTTCACTAAAAACAATCAAACCTGCAACATTACAAGTTACAGCCACAAGGGTCAATACATTTGAATTGTATTGGCAAGTTTCACTACTATGTGATTATAAGTGGATCCTATCATTACATGCATTTTTGGCTAAGTAGGGTCTTAGGCTCATTTGCATAAAGCAATAATTTATCCTATCTTTTCAAATGGTGTTGTTTCCTTTGTCAAATCCTTTTATCAAAATCCCTTGAACTCCTTGGTATTCCCAAGTATTCAAGTCCTTGTCAAAAATCTCTTGAGCTCCTTGGTACCCCCAAGTGCATCAAGTTTTATCAAAATCTCTTGAGCTCCTTGGTAACCCCAAGTGCATCAAGTTTTCATCAAAATCTCTTGAGCTCCTTGGTACCCCCAAGTGCATCAAGTTTTATGTTGTCACTTAGAAAGTTCTTTTAGAAATTGAAATGTCGAGATTTCCCATAGCTTCAAACTTTAGTTGCTCAGTATTGTCCATAACCGGGGACACGGCTAAGTACTTAGATTCTATTATCTTCTGCAGAAGTAGTACACTTTACCCACATGTCACAATCTCATCTTGTCGCCACCAGTGGCCACTGGATTGGTGCTCACCAAGATGGAGTACCGGCAGATTGAGAATGTGACGAAGTCTTTCCATAGGGTCCTCCCATGCACCATTGCTAGCTTGTCTTCAGTACCCATGTAGGATTCCAGGTCCCCATGTCCAGTAACTTGAATACAATGCATGGGTCTTCCCAATGTAGTTGACTAAGCCAGAGCCATAAATAGCATGTGGTTGCACAAGAAAGCCACAATTGGAGAAACATGTTCCATCTCTAAGTTCCTAGGTGGTTTTCCTTTGGAGCACAACACAAAGAGATTGCCATAGACATGGTTCCTTTTGTTGCCACCTTCTCCAAACTCAAAGTAACCTTGGCCACCCAGGTGGTTCATTGAGTCCTTGTTTTATTATGTAAAAAAAACACAAGTCCTTTTCTCAACTTCATAAAATCTCAACATGTATCTCTTTTCAAAATATATCATGGCTAAGCATGTAACAACTACAATATTTTCACTAAGATATATATAGGTAATCCTATTAGGATTTAGCATAGCATAAGTATAGAAATTCTTTTCATGCATGTTTCAAAATCCACTAAGTATAATGAAAATAGTAGGACTTTAGATGGTAGTGTCACTTGCCTTTTTGGTAGGGAATGATGGTTCACTCCTTGATCTTGCTAGTCTCACACTTCTCTAACTTCACTACAATCAATCAAGCAAACAAAATATCAACTAGCATTCCAAACCAATAATCAATCAAACAATTCACACACATAAAAATAATGGGATCTAAGCTATGCTTGCAAGCATGCAAGGGGTAGTTTTATTTTGCAAAGATGGTTTCTACTAGGCTCTAAACTTTGCAAAGTCCAAAGTGGTCATTTTCCAAGGTGAAAAAGTCATTTGCAAAAAGGTTTTGTCCATAAACCATTTTTTTAAATCCATTCATTATTTTATGTGGTGAAAAATATTTTTATCAAGGCAACAACTTTACGTAGTTCACCAAATAAGTTGTTGTTTCTCAAAACTTGGTGATTAGGGTTAGTAGGTTTGATTTAAATCATTTTCCCAAAGCTTTTACTCTAAAAACATTTCCATAGCAAAACCATTATTTTTATTTGGCTAGAAATGGGCTAAACCAATTAATCAATCCTACCCTTCACCAAATCCATTTTCAAAACCATGGGTTGATTCCTAGGGTCAGTAAGTTTACCACAAACTAATTTGCCAAGATTTCAACCTCAAAAACATTTTTGAACAATTTTTCTAATCTAAACAAGCATACAAATGTTTCTGCAAAAACAAACAATCTAACATATACTATTTACTAAACAAATGGCATGGTTGACTAGGGCTTGTTCAACTGATTCCAACGATATAAAGTTTGTAATTTTTGGACGTGTGGATCAAAAGTTATAGGGTTTTCAAATCTGCATCTCAATCTGATTTCAAATCTGTTTTTAAATCTAATACTGGCCACGCGTCGCTTCCTTATTGGACGGTACCGGTTCAAGTGGATCGACAGATACAGGCCGTTGGATTAAAAGAGATCTGTGCGGCTCTGATCCTACGATACCCCTTTGGCTTGATTCTAATCTGATGCGTCCAATTTAGATCTAACGGATCCTATGCATTTGACCAAAACGCAGCGGCGCTGGTGGTGGCTAGCGGCGGCGACGGTCAGGTGATGGCGGTGCCGGCGATACAGGAAGGAATGGGAGGTGGGGAGATGCTTACAATGATCGCAGGGCGACGCCGAAGCTCAACGTGGGGTCGCCTTGGCGAGGGGCGCACGGGATCGGGCTTGATTGCTCGCCGGAGTGCAGCTGTTCCTCGGCCATGCTCAGTCGTCATCGGGGACGGTGCTATGGATCACTCGGAGACAAACGAAACGCACGGTCAGACGCGCAAAGACACGGCGATGATGTGTGCGTGATTGAGAGGGGTCGGGGTACTCTGGTTTACCAGAGGGAGGTCGTCGGAGAAGAGCCAGACGCGGCGGCGCTCGGAGCTTGTCGAAGACGACGTTCTGGGGCGCCCGCAGTTGAACGAAAGCACGGATAGATGCGCAAGGAGGTGGGGAGTATGTGTGCGTGGTCGATGAGGCAAGGGGCGGCGCTAGGTCGCTGGAATTGGCATCGGACCTCGTCGGAGCAGAGGGTGGTGTTGAGCGAAATTCGACAGCCTGGGGGCGTGTCGAGGTGGGGCGATAGAGGGGAACCCAAGAGAGAGAGAGTGGGCGCTTAAGAGGGCGAGATTGCTGAGCGGAATCACTGCGGCATTACTGCGAATTTACGCGTGTCATCAACGGCAGGAAACGGCCGGCGTGGTCGTCGCGAGGAAGAAGGTGAGCTGGAGGGGTGGGGTCCGGCCGTCAGCGAGGGAGTGAGAGAGAAGGAAGGGGCCACTCGTCAGTGTCTCTGTGGGTTGTTTCGCGGGTGAGGAAAACATTTCGGGGGCGAGGGGAAAATGGGCTGCTAGGCCTAGTGGGCTGCTGGGTTGGGTCGACCAGATTCATATATTTTTTTCTGTCTGAATCTTTTTCTTTTTCCAATTCTATTTTCTGTTTTGAATTTCAAACAACAAATCAAGCATTCAAATCAAAACAAACATTCACCAAACAATGCAATTGAATTTGGTTCTGTTTAACAACATAAACCAATTCCCAAAAATAAAAATAATATTTTTTTTATTTTAGAGTCCATTTATAATTAAATAAAATGGACATTACTTGATAAATCAAATGGGTTTTATTTTAATAAAAAGCTCCCTTTGAAACGAAATATTTTCAAAACCAAATCAGTAGGTTTTATTTGAAAATAGAGAATTCTTGGAAAACTTGTTTTAAAATAAAATAACATTTTATTTTAGGGTCCACTAATAATTAAATAAAATGGACCTTAGTCATTAAATCAAATAGGATTTGTTTTATTAAAAACTTTATTTTGAAATCTAAAATAAAACCAAAACACTTCAGTAGGTTTTATTTTGAGAATATAAAATACTTGGAAAACTTATTTAAAATAAATATATAAGTTTTAGTGTTTATTAAAAATGGGAAAAGCCTTTACTTAAATAGAATTGGATATTAAATCCTTATTATTTTATTTAAATAAACCTTTACTATTTTTATCAAAACAAAATGTTTTATTCCAAAAGCTTGGCCAAGGTTTAATTTGGCTCTATAAAATAATCCTTATTTATAAATCTACCTTTTCTTTTGAAAACCAAATCTTTTATTAAAAGATTCAAAATAGTAATTCCAAAATATTTTATTTTCCTTTATTAAATGTTTATCTTTTTAAATCCCTTTAGGATTTATTTTATCCAAATTGGTTTGATGGTTCCCATTTGAATTCAAAAAGTTTCTTCTCACTCTGAAAATCAACAAAGTTTTATTTTATTCATTTATTTTTCACATTACAAGATTTGGAAAATCTTGGGATGTGACATATATCAACCAACAAGCTAGTTTAACAAGAGGCTTTACTAGGGACTCTTTTATGTTTATAAATCACACAAGTATTAATGTTTCCGGTTAATACAATTATAGCATGGTATGTAAACATTTATCATAAGCATGAAGATATGATAATAACCACTTTATTATTGCCTCTTGGGCATATCTCCAACAGTCTCCCACTTGCACTAGAGTCAATAATCTAGTTTCAAACCTTTGTGTATTCAACAGCTATGGCTTTCTAGTGTTGTATGTACACGATTGCAAGTGGTCAACTGATCTCCGGATCTGACACTTCTAGGTCCGTGTGTAATTGCATGTCTTTGTGTCTCTACACATCACTCATTCTCTAATGAGATGGCTTTGTATAAATTTGGTCCTTTGGTGAGACCTTTAGTTCTTTGGGGTTAAAACATGTTGATAATATTATCGTACAATAGATCTTCATAGCATTATCCCTATTGTGAACTACACCTAGTTTGATAACAAACTACTTGGCACAAATGCCCTCTTTTGCTGCTATAATAGCAGTTATATACTTAGCCCTTTTGTTGTAGTATCTGTCACAATGTCTTAACTTTGGAACTCATCCAAATCCATTATGGAACTTACCTTCCATTATATTGTGCCACCCTTAGTTTAGATTGAGATAAACTTAATTTGTACTTTGTGACAAAACTAGTATCAATGTAGTACTTTTACAATGAACTAACCATCTATTTGTCACTTCTACAAATAATATACTCTTAGTTCTTCCAAAAGATCATAAGAATATCCTTACTATCGTCCAATGATCATATTATGAATCATTCTGGTATATGCTCATAACATTTAGAGTACAGGACATATCTGGATTTGTACATATCACGGTATAATTGATATAAATACTCTTTGTGATTTCATACATCAAGTATCAATCTATACTTGAATCTTTGTAAGTGTCAACACACTTGAATATATCATCATTATTGAACTCATTCAATCTTTTATGTGCGACAAGAACCTTTCTTGTAGTTTCTATATTGAACTCATTCAATCTATGTACTTTCGGCACAAACATATTAGTGTCTTAATCTATCTATATAGATATAGACGCCAAATATTTTGGTTTTGCCTAAATCTTTCATCGGGATGAAATTCTTAATATGTGTTAATAAAAGATACATCATTTCCAATCAACAATATGTCTTCCACATAATGTATTAGAAACATGTCTTAGCGCTCCCACTTAATTTCTTGCAAATGCAAGCATCTTCATCGTCTCTGATGAATTTAAACTCTTTTAGCAATTTCATCATTGTGAAGATTCCAACTCCGCGATGCTTACTTCAACCATTGAAGTTTGCATATGCTTTTAGCATCCTTTGAATTAACAAAACCCTATGGACCGTGTCATGCACACGTCCTAGGTAACAATTATATTAGAAGAACTTGTTTTGTTTATTCAACTACCATATAACAAAATTATATGTACTCGTTGCTACATTAATCCGTCTAGACTAAATATCGCTATGAAAGATCAAATCTTGTCATATACAACCTTTAAACATTGTTGTGAACTCTTTCCCAACATGTCGACTATTTCATAGATGTGAAACATCCATGTCTATTTCTTTATAGATCCAAATATGACTGTAAGGTCTTGTACCTTTCCAGAGGGTCTTTCAAGTTCAAAGCTTGATCTCTCGTATATGGAACTATCACGGATTTTATAGCTTCAAGCCATTTGACGGAGTCAGGGCCCATCATCGCTTCTTTGCATGTAGTCCGTTCATTATTCTCAAATAATGATTCAACCCTCAAATCTTGGTATTTGATTGTTTACTCGACCTACTTGGTTCAATAGAAACTTTGACCTCCGTAACCACAACCTTTGAGGCACATGAGCCATGAGCATTGTTGCTGCCTCCGGAACACTTTTCGGTGCTGCGCAAATTTGCACATATAGCTAAGGTTCTTTTAACCTTATCAAAGTTCTATTGTCCTCCCACTTATCTTTTCACGAAAAATTCCTTCTCAAAGAAACTTGACGTTCTAAGTGACTAAAACTTTTGTCTTCGATGTTATGGAGGAATACTTAACAGTTATTTGAAATAACATACAAAGACAGGTTCATCCGACTTTGGTTGCAAACATCTTTCTTATGCATAGCATACCAATGTTTAAGAAAGGACAACTTGGGTTTTATCCCAAACCATAACTTTATATGGTGTCATTTCAACGGATTATGATGAAGCTCTTTTCAGTGGAAAAACGGTAGTCTCTCAAGCTTTTAATCTTTAAAATATAATGGCAGTTTTATGAATTACACCTTTGATCTTACCATGTCAAACAAGGTTTAATTACATATCTCGAACGCTCCATACTCTTATGGTGTTTCGGAGAATGCAAATCCACGGAACGATTCCTTAAATCTTAGGTATTATGCTAAACTTGTAACTCAAATATCTTCCTTTATGATCTTATCATAAACTCTTTATATTCTTGTTACAATGATTTTGCACTTCATCTTGAAAGTCTTTGAACTTTTCAAATGTTTCATACTTCATCCTTATTAAGTAAATATTCATATATTCACTCAAATTTTCAGAGAAAGCATATGAAGTTGAAATACATCGCTCTTGACTACACATAATGGACTTTATACAACAATATGTACAAGTTCCAACAAGCTAGTCATTCGTTACCTTTTGGCCTATGAACAAAGTTTTAATTATCTCTAGGAAAGTTTCACAAGCGTCATTTGATCAAAATCAAAAGACTCCAAAATTCCATCCACATGGAGTTTCTTCATGTTTTCTTTCCAATATAATTTAAACAGCGATGTCACTTCCTAAATGATCTTTCAATCAATTTGTCTTTCGACATTTTTAGCACTAGTTTTATGGATGTGATTTCTCCAACAAGATTTGTGAATCATCCATATTTTATGGATTACGGCAATTATTTGAACAACCCTTTTGTTCTCATAATACCTGATAAAACAAATCTTGAAGGCAAGCTTTGATGTTTAACAAGCAGCACAATAACCCTTTATTTGTTCTCGATGAACATCATCACATATTCTTTTGCTAGTTACTTAGGCCATTGTGGTTCATGAATTGTGTTGTTTCGTATGACGATTCACACCAACAAATTCAGTATCAAATACTTAAGAACTACATTGTTTAACAAGCAAAGAATACAACCATAACATGTATATCCTCTATATACCTAAGCTGAACAATTCTAGTCTTTTCTCTTCTGTCATATATTTATGAGATTCTCTTTCAGTATTTTTTTCTGTTTGAAAGAATCTATCAACATCAATAGTGGAGCCATATGCATGACACATAGTCCAAAGCACGTATAGTTAAATACCAATGTATTTGGACTTGCACTTTGAAGTAGATCACCATCATCAAATGTTTGGTGTTCTTTCAAATTCCTTTCTTTAGTAATCTCTTGGTGTAGTAAATATTTTACCTACATCAAATATTCACCCTTATCATGGAATTATCCATGATCAAGCTACTTTTAGCTTATAACGGTGAATCGCGAGTATAATGTTTCTCTCCAAACCTTTTGGAGAATTAAGACGACCAGCGTCTCCAACCTTTTGCAAATTCTCATCAAATATGAGAACATGACTTTTGCCATATTATACTCTATCATGTTGTAACCAAAACTTTGTTTCAGATATCATAATATCTTCCACACATCATGATTTATGAAACAACTCTTTTAGATCCTAGATAACCTTGATATTAAGACAATCCTTTGAATATCAAGAATCATGGAGACAAACATGATACTCATACACTAACACTTGGAATTGTCACTCTTGATTTAATACCAATTATTGAACTTCATGGAGTAACCGGAACTTACTGAAATTTTGCAATAGGACTTTTAAACTTTAGATTAACACTTCAAAACAATACGATACCAGTTCGTAAAGTAACTAACCAGAATACTATAGTTCTTTCATCTCAATTATAACTAAGCGCAAGGTGGTAAACGGATGCCAATGACTACAACAACTATGCAAATTTACTTTGATTTAATTTATGATAAATAGTGTTCAACTTTTAATCATATTGCTGTTGAACTCCCACTCAAAACAATATCCCTCACATTGCTTTAGTGATCACACGAACCAAATCCACCACATCAAAACCGATCATCACAAGAGTTGATGTAGCTTCAATGGCAAACAATCAACATGTTCATCATATCTACTATATGACTCATGCTTTACCTTTCGGTGATCCGTGTTCCGAGACCATGTCTGTACATGCTAGGCTCGTCAAGATCAAACCTTAGCTTCCGCATGAACAAATCTGGCTTGCTCACGTTGTATACACTCGCAGAATCTAACACACCCGATCATCACGTGCTGCTTCGAAACAACGAGCTTTAGCAACGGTGCTTACTAAGGATGAACACTTTAGAACTTGAAATTGTGTGCTTGAGGGATCATCTTATAATGCTACCGTCGGTAACTAAGCAATACAAGATGCATAAAAGGATTAACATCACATGCAATTCATAATATGTGATATGATATGGCCTTTCTTCTTGTTCTTCCGATCTCCATCTTCAAGCACGAACATGATCTCCATCATCACCAGCATGGCGTCAAGGTCAATGGCGCCGCTTCATGGTTGTCATCCACCAGCATCAACTATTACAACTACTTTGAATAATAGACACGCGGGTCTTAACGGAATTTAAAGACAACCATATGGCTCCTGCAGGTTGCCAACTTACAATAAGGAACATTGCATACATCATATATAATCACAATCATGGCCATATCAAATCATAGCACACCCCTGCAAAATAAAGTTAGACGCCTCTAATTTTCTTTGCATATTTTACGTGGTTTGGGGCTTTCAATAAGTGTCGTTCTAACTTACGAACAAGAACCACAACGTTGATACTATTATTGTCAATCACCCGTTGTAAATTGAATCTTAACTATGTTGGGAGAAACAGGCACCCGCAAAGCCACTTATGCAATACAAGTTGCATGTCAAGCGTGGAGCAAGTCTCATGAACGATGTCATGTAAGGTTAGCCCGGTCCGCTTCATCCCACCATCCCGCAAGATGCAAAGTACACAAGAAGCAATCGACAACAAAAACATCAACGCCCACAATGACCATTGTGTTCTACTCGTGCAACAGATCTACATATAGACACGGCTCTGATACCACTGTAGGGGTTCGTAGGATGGAAAACAAAAAAATTCTACCGCATGCACATAAACAAGCCAAGATCTATCTACTAGATTGTAGCAATGAGTCAATAGAATACTAACCCTCAAAGATCCAAAGCGGTTAACGAGAGCAGATTCTCGTGGGTGATGTAGTCGTACACTTGCCGATCTCAAGATCGCGTAGACGATCCTTTCGGCGCTGCGTTCCGGCAGCGCTTCCGCAGTCGGTCACACGTTCAGTACTCGATGAAGACCTTCCTCTCCCTTGTTCCAGCAGGCAGCGGAGGTTGTAGCACTCTCCTCGCGATTCCGGCAGCACGACGGCGTGGTACCGGAAGTAGAGGGGAGATCTCGCAGGGCTTCTCCTTAAGCCGGAGCGAGTATGGTGGACTATGAGACAGGCCTTGGCGATCTAGGGTTTAGAGGCACCAAGGTGAGAGAGCTAGGCCGGCGGCTAGGGCAAGGGGAGGGCCCCAACTCGGCGGCTAGGCAAACCCTAGGGGCAGCGGCGATTTGGTGGAAGCCGGTGGCTAGGGCTAGGGTTTAGAGGAGAGAGGTGTAGGGAAGAGGGGCACCCCTGCCCCTCCTTTTATAGGTGGGAGGGAGGCGCGGTTGGGAGGAGGGAGTCCTCCTCCAACTCCTCCTCCTTGGCCAGCGGGTGGAGGGAGTAGGACTTCCTCCCCAAGTAGGTTTCCTACTCTCCCTCCACCAAGCAAACTTGCCGTTTGACTTTTCAAATTGGCGTTTGACTTTTTAAACTAGGATTTGATTTATCCCTTTATTTTGCTCAGCGATGACACCTAGTACATGATGCAACCATTCCAACTTGTTATGACACATTCATGTACCCTTCCCCTCCGGAGTGCTGGACCTTCCGGAACCTTCTAGAACATTCCCGATGAAAACACCGGAACCATTCTCCAACCCCGAAACAGGACTATCCTTATATGAATCTTATTCTCCGGACCATTTCGGATCTCCTCGTGATATCCTGGATCCCATCCGAGACTCCGAACAACATTTAGTCTCTTACTCATCATTCCATAACTACTCAACAACATCGAATCCTTAAGTGTGTCTCCCTACGGTTCGTGAATTATGCGGACATGATCGAGACACTTCTCCGATCAATAACCAATAGTGGAATCTGGAAATTCATATGGCTCCCACATATTTCTACGATTACTTTGCAATCGAATGAACCACTTACATACGATACCAATTTCCCTTTGTCTCACGATAGTTTACTTATCCGAGGTTTTGATCGTCGGTATCTCTGCATACCTAGTTCAACCTCGTTACCGATAAGTACTCTTTTCTCGTTCTCGTGATATGTGATCCCTTGTGATCAAGTCACATGCTTGCAAGCTAATTGGATGACATTCCACCGAGAGGGCCTAGAGTATATCTATCTGTCATATGGATGGACAAATCCCACTCTTGATCCATGTGTCTCAACCTATACTTTGCAAACGCTCAATGCCACCTTTATAGCCCCCCAGTTACGGTGTGGTGTTTGATGTCATCAAAGCATCCTTCCGGTGATGGTGATAAGCATGATCTCATGGTCAAAGGAATTAGGTTACTATGTATCAGAAAGCATATAGCAATTGAACTATTAAAATGACTTGATCTTTATGCTACGCTTATCTATAGGAGTATGTCCATCACATCAGTCTCCTAATGATATGACCCTGTTATTAATAACATCTCTATGTTCATGATCAGGAAACCATGATCATATATCAACCAACAAGATAGTTTAACAAGAGGCTTTACTAGGGACTCTTTTATGTTTACAAATCACACAAGTATTAATGTTTCCGGGTAATACAATTATAGCATGGTATGTAAACATTTATCATAAGCATGAAGATATGATAATAACCACTTTATTATTGCCTCTTGGGCATATCTCCAACAAAATGAGTAGTCATTCCTACTCCTCTGCATCAACCTCCTCATCAACAAGTGTAAGACCTGCATTCTCCATAGCGGTCTTGTATTCCTCGACATTGGTAGTCAAGGCCTCTAATTTGGCTTTGAGAGCCCTCTTCTGTGAACGAAGTCTCTCAATCACCACCTGCTGATGATCGAGCTCAAAGTCCTTGGCCTCTAGTTCTACAGTCATGTCTCGAATCCTCTTGTTCCTATCTTCGACTCTATTCTCTTGACTCTTGAACTTTCTATCCTGACTCTCAAACTTGGCCTCCATTTCCTTGACTATCTCATCTTGCTCCGCGAAGAGCTTGTCCTTCTCACGAAGCTGCACCTGGAGTTCGTCATTGCTAAGCATGACGTTGGTCCTATCAGTATCTAGGTGCCTAAGAAGAACCTCTAAGTCCTGGAGGTATAGACGAATCGGCTCTGCTGTCTCTCTAGCAGTATCCTCGAAGTCAATGGCCTCACCATCCTTGTCACGTCTACCGAAGGCGTGGAAGTGAGTACCTCTAATCTCCCGAGAGTGTCTCCCTAGCAAACGTCCAAGCAAATCATGCATGACTACCTCTAGGCCTCTCTCCTTGTCATCATGCATGATCTTGAAGGTGATAGCCTCCGTGGCTGGCTCAGTCTGGCGTCCTGGCTGAGTAACCTTGAAGCCCCAAAGGTCCTTCCTCTCGAACTTGGTGAGGGGATGTCACATCCCAAGATTTTCCAAATCTTGTAATGTGAAAAATAAATGAATAAAATAAAACTTTGTTTGATTTTCAGGGCCAAAAAGAAACTTTTTGAATCCAATTGGAAATCTTCAAACCAATTTGGATTAAATAAATCCTAAAGGGATTTAAAAAGATAAACATTTATTAAAAGGAAAATAAAAATATTTAAAATTATTATTTTGGATCTATTAAATAAAAGGATTTGGTTTCAAATAAAATAGAAATTTTCCAAATAAGGATTATTGGTAGAACCAAATTAAACCTTGGCCAAGCTTTTGAAATAAAACATTTTGTTTTGATAAAAATGGTAAAGGTTTAAATTAAAATAAATTAATAGGGATTTAATATCCAAGTTTTAATAAATAAAGGTTTTACTATTTTAATTAACCATCAAAACTTATTTATTTATTTAAAATAAGTTTTCTAATTATTTTATAATCCCAAATAAAACCTACTGATTTGGTTTTGAAAATATTTAGATTTAAAAATAGGTTTTTAAATAAATCAAATCATATTTGATTTAATAACAATGGTCTATTTATTTAATTAATAATGGACCCTAAAATAAAATTATTATTTTAGTTTTGGATTTTGGTTTATGTTACTGAACAGAACCAAATTCATAGTTGCAAGGTTTGGTGATTGCTTGATTTGATTTGAACATCATTTGGTTGTTTGAATTTCAAAACAGAAAATAGTTATAGAAAAAGAAAAAGCCAGCAGAAAAGAAAAAAATAGAGTCTGGACCAGCCCAGCCGACCAAGCCCACAAGGCCCAGAACCTGCCCAGCTATTCCTCTCTGAAGAAAAACGTTTCATACTCATTTTCAAACCCACGCAGAGACTGACCGGTGGACCTCCCTTCCTTCTCGCATCCCCACTGACGACTGGACCCCACCTCCCTGTTCATCCTCCTCACCCGCGCGACCCCTTCTCCCCCAAACCACGTTGTTGTTCTCTGTCATTCAACCGCACGTAAATTCACGAGTAATGGCCGCGTTAATCTTGCCCCTGACCATGCGTACATAAGCACCTCTCCTCCCTCTGTCATTCCCTGCAAACGCCAACTCCACATCGCCACCAGGCTGCTCGGAATTTCTCTGACACCGCCGCAGTTCCGACCACCGTCCTCCCTCGATTCCGGCCGAGCCTCGCCATCTCCTGCCTCCCCGACCAAGTTCACACCTTCACCACTCCCTGGTGCATCTTCCTGTACCCTTCGTTCGAACGCGGGCGCCCTAGAGTGTCACTTTCGACAAGCTCTGACCTCGCCGCCGCGACTGTCTTCAACTCCGGCAAGCACCCAGGTAGTTTCAGACCGCCCCGCGCTTTCTAAATCACGCTCACACATTCGCCTCACTCTCCTGCGTCTGACCACACCTTCGGTTTGCCTTCTCATGAACCACAGCATCGTCTCCAACCGCGACCAGAGCACGCCGTCGCCAGAACAAACTCCGTCGAGGAATTCCTCCTGCCCTCGTGCGCCCCTTGCCCCGTCGACCACACGACGAGCTTCCCCAGCCATCTGCGACCTCGGTGAGCACCTTCCCATCCTCCCTCGCTTCCTGTTTTGCCAGCACCGCCACCGCCTGGCCGTGCGCCGCCGCTAGCCACCGCCGGCGCTGCTCGCATATGGTCAAGCAGACCAGCACCGCAGGATCGAGATCTGACGCTCACGATTAGATCACTTAACTTAGAAAGGGTACGCGTCCTATGCCGCACGATCTATTTAAATCCAACGCGCCGCAAAGCCGATCCGGCTGAACCGGTATCGTCCAATGAGAAAGTGACGCGTGGCCAGTTTTGTTTAAAACAAAAATTTGAAAACAGAATTGTTTGTGATTTTGAAAACACTATAACTTTAGATCCACACGTCCAAAAATTGCAAACTTTATATCGTTGGAATCAGTGGAACAAGCCCTAGCCAACTATGGAATTTGTGTAGCAAATAGTATCTGTTAGATTGTTGGTTTTTATAGAAACTTTTGTATGCTTGTTTAGATTAGAAAAATGATTCAAAAATGTTTTTGAAGTTGAAACCTTGGCAAACTAGTTTGTAGTGAACTCACTGACCTTAGGAACCAACCCATGGTTTTGAAAATGAATTTGGTAAAGTTTAAGATGGACTAATTGATTTAGCCCATTTCTAGCCAAATGAAAATAAAGATTTTGATTATGAAAATGTTTTTATAAAGAAAACTTTGGGAAAATGTTTGGATCAAACCTACTGACCCTAAACACCAAGTTTTGAGAAACAACAACTTATTTGGTGAACAACCTAGAGTTGTTGCTTTGATAAAAATATCTTCCACCACATAAAATGATGAATGGTTTTAAAAATGATTCTTGGATACAATCCTTTTGCAAATGACTTTGCCATTTTGGTAAATGACCACTTTGGACCTTACAAAGTTTAGAGCCTAGTGGAGACCATAGTTGCAAATAGAACCATCTTTTGCATGCTTACATGCATAACTTAGATCCCATTGTTTTATGTGTGTGAAATGTTTGATTGATTATTTGGAATGCTAGTTGATATAGAGATTGCTTGATTGATTGTAGTGAAATTAGCAAAGTGTGAGACTAGCAAGATCAAGGAGTGAACCACCATTCCCTTCCAAAAAGGCAAGTTACACTATCATCTAAAGTCCTACTATTTTCATTATACTTAGTGGATTTTGAAACATGCATGAAAAGATATTTTTATACTTATGCTATACTAAATCCTAATAGGATTCCCTATACATTCCTTAGAGAAAACAATGTAGTTGTTACATGCTTAGCCATGCTATATTTTGAAAAGAGATACATGTTGAGATTTTATGAAGTTGAGAAAAGGACTTGTAATTTTATATAATAAAATAAGGACTCAATGAACCACCTGGGTGGCCAAGGATACTTTGAGTATTGGAGAAGGTGGCAACAAAAGGAACCATGTCTATGGCAATCTCTTTGTGTTGTGCTCCAAAGGAAACCACCCAGGAAACTTAGAGATTGAACATGTTTCTCCAATTGTGGCTTTCGTGTGCAACCACATGCTATTATGGCTTTGGCTTAGTCAACTACATTGGGAAGACCCATGCATTGTCTTCAGTTTACTGGACATGGGGATCTGGAATGCTTCATGGGTGCTGAAGACAAGCTAGAAATGGTGTATGGGAGGACCCTTTAGAAATACTTCGTCACATTCTCAATCTGCCAGTACTCCATCTTGGTGAGTGCTAATCCAGTGGCCACTGGTGGCAACAAGATGGGATTGTGACATGTGGGTAAAGTGTACTCCTTCTGCAGAAGATAGTAAAATCTAAGTACTTAGCCGTGTCCCCGGTTATGGACAATACTGAGCAACTAAAGTTTGAAGCTATGGGAGATCTCGACATTCTAATTTCTAAAAGAAAACTTTTAAGGACTTGATGCACTTGGGGTTACCAAGGAACTCAAGAGATTTTGTTGAAAACATGAACACTTGGGGTTACCAAGAAGCTCATGAGATTTTTGATAAAACTTGTTGCACTTGGGGTTACCAAGTAGCTCAAGGGATTTTTGACAAGGACTTGAACACTTGAGTTTCTACCAAGGAGTTCAAGGAACTTGGAAAAGGAGATTTGACAAAGGACCAAAACCAATTTTTAAAAGGTAGGATAAAATATTGCTTTATGCAAATGAGCCTAAAACTCTTCTTAGCCAAATATGCATGTAATGTTAGGATCCACTTATATTCCACTTAGTAGTGAAACTTGCCAATACAATTCAAATGTATTGACCCTTGTGGCTGTAACTTGTAATGTTGCAGGTTGATTGATTTTAGTGAAGATTGATTGATTAGGATTACAAAGTCTACAACCAACATCTGCCTGTGGCACTTTGAAGATAAAGGACCCATGACTATAGTTATTCCGCTGCAATGTAATGTAATAGCCAAATGAGCTATGTATGATGTAATAAAATTATGTTCTTCCTGGTTATAAAGTTATATTATGACCTTTGTTTCTTGATATTACATCTAAACTGTGGATGCTAGCTATTGATCCAGGGACTAGCATTGTAAACACAGGGGACTCCACCTTATGTTGTATAAAGGTTGGGACACTCCCTCTACAGATGGTATCAGAGCATTGTGTTGCCTGTAGGATTTGTAAACCTAGGATTGGACAAAAACCCTTAGAAAAATAGGAGTTGTACTTGTTCCAAAAACTTATTTACAAAAACACTTGTAAACTCTTTCCTCAACCATTTTGATTTCAATCCTACATCTCTTCTACTTCAACTTGATGTAAAAACCTACCCATGGCCAAAGACTACACCATGTGCAAAGGACTTCTTCAACATCTTCAACTCTAATGACTTCAACTTCTTCAACTCTAATGATTTCAACATCTTCAGCATATTCACCAAGGACTTCCAACATGGATATCACTAAGGACTACAAGTGAGACAAGGAAATCTTGCTCAAGATTTAGAGACTGAGGGAATGCAAAAGTTAGAAGGAGCCTACATCATTTGAAGTATTGCAACCAAGAGTTTATCTCAAGGAAACCATGATCTCATGCAAGAAGAATCATGAAGGATGGAAAGATCACAAGTGAACTATGTAGATGGACCACCATATTTTAGTTAAAGACAAAGACACCAACTTATATGGTGTGACAAAAATATTTTTGTTGCCTAAGTATGTGCTTGAACCTTGTTTGAGTGAAATGTTTGGTTTGTGATTGCATGCACATTGCTTGTGTGAATTGTGATGTGTGTGATTAGAATTGATTCCTTAGAAATATCTTGCCTATTCTAATCTCCCTTCAACCCAAACAGATGACTACTCCAAGAGACTCCAACCTCAAGGTTGATGACACCAACACCAACCAAGAGGACAGCATAAAAGAGCTCATAGCAACCCAACATCAGTTGAACCAAGTGACATCTCAATTCATAGCCAACACTAGTGGATAAGATCCAAAGCTACAAGGATTCTTGGAAACTCAAGGCCAATTGATGCTTAAGGTGACTGAACAAATGGTCAAAATGGAAGAAAGCTATCCCAAAAGAGTTTTTGACAACAAGGATGACAGAAATATTATTCTAGATGGAGCCCCAGCTTGCATTATTTGTGGAGACAAGGATCATACTTACAAGGAGCATGGAGATCAATGCCCCAACTGTGAAGAGAAACATCCCGTTGGACAATGCCCCACCTCTCAAGCCACTTGTTATTTGTGTGAAGGAAACAACCATGTTCCTATCCAATGCCCCATCTATGCCATTGTTGAACAAAGGAAACAAGAAGGATCCAAGTATGCCAAGAATGTTGATGGCAAAGGAAAAGGACCACTTATACCTCCAAACAAGACAACCCAATTCAAAGGATCAAAGAAACCCAAGAAGCAAAAGATAGACAAGAGCCATGTGCAATGTTATAAATGTAAGGAAATGGGACACTATTCTGGTGAATGCCCAGAGAACCCGAAGAATAAAGAGATTGGCCAAGTAGTGTGCAACAACTGCAAAGAACTAGGCCACTATGTAGCAACTTGTCCACAAGAGCCACGTAAAGAACTCAAGGATATCCACTGTTTCAATTGCAAGAACCCAGGACATTATGCAAGCAACTGTCCAGAAAAGATGAAGAACAAGTTGAACAAGCCTATGGAGAAACTCAACCTTGGCCCATGAGTGAAGTGTGGAAACCAAGGACACAATGCAAGTGTTTGCTTAGAGAAGTTTCCCAGGACCCCAAGAAGGCCAATATGTAATTTTTGTTTGAAAATTTTTAAGGGTGGTAGTACCCTAGTTGTTTGGAACCTGCTTGTAACCCTAGCCTTCCCAAATCTCGAGACGAGATTTATTTTAAGGGTGGTAGCCTGTCACATCCCAAGATTTTCCAAATCTTGTAATGTGAAAAATAAATGAATAAAATAAAACTTTTTTTGATTTTCAGGGCCAAAAGAAACTTTTTGAATCCAATTGGAAATCTTCAAACCAATTTGGATTAAATAAATCCTAAAGGGATTTAAAAAGATAAACATTTAGTAAAAGGAAAATAAAAATATTTAAAATTATTATTTTGGATCTTTTAAATAAAAGGATTTGGTTTCAAAGAAAATAGAAATTTTCCAAATAAGGATTATTGGTAGAGCCAAATTAAACCTTGTCCAAGCTTTTGAAATAAAACATTTTGTTTTGATAAAAATGGTAAAGGTTTAAATTAAAATAAATTAATAAGGATTTAATACCCAAGTTTTAATAAATAAAGGTTTTACTATTTTAATTAACCATCAAAACTGATTTATTTATTTAAAATAAGTTTTCTAAGTATTTTATAATCCCAAATAAAACCTACTGATTTGGTTTTGAAAATATTTAGATTTCAAAAGAGGTTTTTAAATAAATCAAATCATATTTGATTTAATAACAATGGTATATTTATTTAATTAATAATGGACCCTAAAATAAAATTATTATTTTAGTTTTGGATTTTGGTTTATGTTACTGAACAGAACCAAATTCATAGTTGCAAGGTTTAGTGATTGCTTGATTTGATTTGAACATCATTTGGTTGTTTGAATTTCAAAACAGAAAATAGTTATAGAAAAAGAAAAAGCCAGCAGACAGAAAAAAAATAGTCTGGACCAGCCCAGCCGGCCAAGCCCACAAGGCCCAGAACCTGCCCAGCTGTTCCTCTCCGAAGAAAAACGTTTCATACTCATTTTCGAACCCACGCAGAGACTGACCGGTGGACCTCCCTTCCTTCTTGCATCCCCACTGACAACTGGACCCCACCTCCCTGTTCATCCTCCTCACCCGCGCGACCCCTTCTCCCCCAAACCACGCTGCCGTTCTCTGTCATTCAACCGCGCGTAAATTCACGAGTAATGGCCGCGTTAATCTTTCCCCTGACCATGCGTACATAAGCACCTCTCCTCCCTCTGTCATTCCCTGCAAACGCCAACTCCACATCGCCACCAGGCTGCTCGGAATTTCTCTGACACCGCCGCAGTTCCGACCACCGTCCTCCCTCGATTCCGGCCGAGCCTCGCCACCTCCTGCCTCCTCGACCAAGCTCACACCTTCACCACTCCCTGGCGCATCTGCCTGTACCCTTTGTTCGAACGCGGGCGCCCCAGAGTGTCACTTTCGACAAGCTCCGACCTCGCCGCCGTGTCTGTCTTCAACTCCGGCAAGCACCCAGGTAGTTTCAGACCGCCCCACGCTTTCTAAATCACGCTCACACATTCACCTCACTCTCCTGCGTCTGACCACACCTTCGGTTCGCCTTCTCATGAACCACAGCATCGTCTCCGACCGCGACCAGAGCACGTCGTCGCAAGAACAAACTCCGACGAGGAATTCCTCCTGCCCTCGTGCGCCCCTTGCCCCGTCGACCACACGACGAGCTTCCCTAGCCATCTGCGACCTCGGTGAGCACCTTTCCATCCTCCCTCGCTTCCTGTTTTGCCAGCACCGCCACCGCCTGGTCGTGCGCCGCCGCTAGCCACCGCCGGCGCTGCTCGCATATGGTCAAGCAGACCAGCACCGCAGGATCGAGATCTGACGCTCACGATTAGATCACTTAACTTCGAAAGGGTATGCGTCCTGTGCCGCACCATCTATTTAAATCCAACGCGCCGCAGAGCTGATCCGGCCGAACCGGTATCGTCCAATGAGAAAGTGACGCGTGGCCAGTTTTGTTTAAAACAGAAATTTGAAAACAGAATTGTTTGTGATTTTGAAAACACTATAACTTTAGATCCACACGTCCAAAAATTGCAAACTTTATATCGTTGGAATCAGTGGAACAAGCCCTAGCCAACTATGGAATTTGTGTAGCAAATAGTATCTGTTAGATTGTTGGTTTTTATAGAAACTTTTGTATGCTTGTTTAGATTAGAAAAATGATTCAAAAATGTTTTTGAAGTTGAAACCTTGGCAAATTAGTTTGTAGTGAACTCACTGACCTTAGGAACCAACCCATGGTTTTGAAAATGAATTTGGTAAAGTTTAAGATGGACTAATTGATTTAGCCCATTTCTAGCCAAATGAAAATAAAGATTTTGATTATGAAAATGTTTTTATAAAGAAAACTTTGGGAAAATGTTTGGATCAAACCTACTGACCCTAAACACCAAGTTTTGAGAAACAACAACTTATTTGGTGAACAACCTAGAGTTGTTGCTTTGATAAAAATATCTTCCACCACATAAAATGATGAATGGTTTTAAAAATGGTTCTTGGATAAAACCCTTTTGCAAATGACTTTGCCATTTTGGTAAATGACCACTTTGGACCTTACAAAGTTTAGAGCCTAGTGTAGACCATAGTTGCAAATAGAACCATCTTTTGCATGCTTACATGCATAACTTAGATCCCATTGTTTTATGTGTGTGAAATGTTTGATTGATTATTTGGAATGCTAGTTGATATAGAGATTGCTTGATTGATTGTAGTGAAATTAGCAAAGTGTGAGACTAGCAAGATCAAGGAGTGAACCACCATTCCCTTCCAAAAAGGCAAGTTACACTATCATCTAAAGTCCTACTATTTTCATTATACTTAGTGGATTTTGAAACATGCATGAAAAGATATTTTTATACTTATGCTATACTAAATCCTAATAGGATTCCCTATACATTCCTTAGAGAAAACAATGTAGTTGTTACATGCTTAGCCATGCTATATTTTGAAAAGAGATACATGTTGAGATTTTATGAAGTTGAGAAAAGGACTTGTAATTTTATATAATAAAACAAGGACTCAATGAACCACCTGGGTGGCCAAGGATACTTTGAGTATTGGAGAAGGTGGCAACAAAAGGAACCATGTCTATGGCGATCTCTTTGTGTTGTGCTCCAAAGGAAACCACCCAGGAAACTTAGAGATTGAACATGTTTCTCCAATTGTGGCTTTCGTGTGCAACCACATGCTATTATGGCTCTGGCTTAGTCAACTACATTGGGAAGACCCATGCATTGTCTTCAGTTTACTGGACATGGGGATCTGGAATGCTTCATGGGTGCTGAAGACAAGCTAGCAATGGTGTATGGGAGGACCCTTTGGAAAGACTTCGTCACATTCTCAATCTGCCAGTACTCCATCTTGGTGAGTGCTAATCCAGTGGCCACTGGTGGCAACAAGATGGGATTGTGACATGTGGGTAAAGTGTACTCCTTCTGCAGAAGATAATAAAATCTAAGTACTTAGCCGTGTCCCTGGTTATGGACAATACTGAGCAACTAAAGTTTGAAGCTATGGGAGATCTCGACATTCTAATTTCTAAAAGAAAACTTTTAAGGACTTGATGCACTTGGGGTTACCAAGGAACTCAAGAGATTTTGTTGAAAACATGAACACTTGGGGTTACCAAGAAGCTCATGAGATTTTTGATAAAACTTGTTGCACTTGGGGTTACCAAGTAGCTCAAGGGATTTTTGACAAGGACTTGAACACTTGAGTTTCTACCAAGGAGTTCAAGGAACTTGGAAAAGGAGATTTGACAAAGGACCAAAACCAATTTTGAAAAGATAGGATAAAATATTGCTTTATGCAAATGAGCCTAAAACTCTACTTAGCCAAATATGCATGTAATGTTAGGATCCACTTATATTCCACTTAGTAGTGAAACTTGCCAATACAATTCAAATGTATTGACCCTTGTGGCTGTAACTTGTAATGTTGCAGGTTGATTGATTTTAGTGAAGATTGATTGATTAGGATTACAAAGTCTACAACCAACATCTGCCTGTGGCACTTTGAAGATAAAGGACCCATGACTATAGTTATTCCGCTGCAATGTAATGTAATAGCCAAATGAGCTATGTATGATGTAATAAAATTATGTTCTTCCTGGTTATAAAGTTATATTATGACCTTTGTTTCTTGATATTACATCTAAACTGTGGATGCTAGCTATTGATCCAGGGACTAGCATTGTAAACACAGGGGACTCCACCTTATGTTGTATAAAGGTTGGGACACTCCCTCTACAGGGGAAGCATCATGATGGTAGGAAGTGGGAGACTGAGCACACTAGTGAGCTCAATGAGACGAGTGCCAAAACAAGTTCCCTTGAACTCTTAAGCCGTGATGATAGTAACATTAGGCATCTATTTTATAAGATATAAAAGTTAGAATCAACATAATTAAAGATAATTCACAAGACAAGGCATCACATGCATATCTTTGGAAATCAAAACACACAAGTCATGGCATACATAAAACCATTACAAGCATCCAAGGTTCAACTTATTTTAGACAACATTTGGGAAATAAAATGATAAGTGTGGTGGTCCAACTAACGAAGTATGTTACAATCCCATCTCACTTGTCAAGTTGGCTAACAGGGCATCCCTAGAGGCAATCTGTCGATCCCGATCACATGACTCCGTTGCTAAGTCTATGATGTCCTTTCTTAAACGTTGGTTGGTAGCCTCTAACTCTTGGGTATGCTTCTTTTCTTCCCTTAGGTCATTCTGGGTGTTGAGCATTCTGCACTTGATTCTATCACCAAGCTCTTTGATGGCCTTCCAAGCTGCATCCCTTGCGGAATCAAAGAATGTGGTGTGCATCACTGAGTTGGTGACCATGCATAATCCTGATTCCTTGTGGTTGTCTTCCTTGTTTTTATACAAGTGAAGTTGCACCCACCAGTACTCAACTCCTTCATCCATCACGGGAAAACCTTTGTACACAGCTGCACCATGTATTCCCATGGCAACCATGAGGTCCTTGAGAGCCTTGGGGAATTCTGTCTCACACTCCAAAGTCATAGTAATGAGTGGTCCCTTCCTCACGGCTTTGTTGATGGAGTTCATCTACAAATAGAGATGAGAAAGAAGATTAGAAAAGTTTACGAGAAGAAAAAGACAAGTGTGGAAGTTGTTGAAATTTTTTTTCCTTAGTGGTTTCCTATCCTAGGGTCATAATCCTACAGGCAACACAGTGCTCTGATACCATATGTAAGATCCCTCCCTTTATAAAGGTAAGGATCCATGTGATTGCAATACTAGTCCCTGGATCAATGCTAGCATCCACAGTTTAAAATGAAGTACACAGAAACAAAGGTCATTAATACATATCATTCCAGAGACAAACATAGTCTTTTACAAACTCCATGGCCATAGGCCTAATACAAGAGTTCAAATATATAATATGGTAAATAAGTCTTCATCTTCATGTGCCACAGGCAAGCATGTTGAGTGTAGACTCATAACCCCTAATCACCATCAGAATAACCTGCAACATCACAAGTTACAGCCATAGTGGGTCAATACTTTCGAATAGTATTGGCAAGTGATACCTTAGTAGAATATTAGTAGTCTAGATACTATATGCATTTTGGCTAAGTGTAGCTTAGGCTTGCTTTGCTCAAAATAGGTTTTACCTATCAGTTGAAAACACTAAGTTTTTCTTTGACAAAACTTTCCCAAGGAATCACCAATAGACATTGGTGAACCTTTACCCTTGTTCACCCACAAGTTTTAACTTAGAAATTGGGATGAGGATATTCTTGATAGCTTCCATGTCTTGATGCTCAAGTTGTCCAATACCAGGGACATGGCTAAGTACTTAGATTCTTCCATCTGCAGAGGTTGTGCACTTTCCCCACAAGACTTGATTTTCACCAAGACAGGACCTTTCAGAAGCCTTCCCTTAGACCAAATGGACGCGCTCCAACCTATCATCCCACTACCACCAACTGTCCAAATGGCTAAGTTATTGCAACCTATATGATCCAGGCAGAGCCCATAATGCCATGTGGCTGCACTAGAAGCTTCTTAACATTTGGTATCTCAAATCCCTTTGTTCCTGGGTGGCTTTCCACAAGCGAGATACACAAGGTAAACCATAGACATGGGCCTTGTGTAACCACTCAACACAAACCATTCTTTCCATTCCACCCAGGTGTTTCATTCACTTAGTTGTTTTATTAAGCAAAAACACAAGTCCAAAGACTTAGAAATATTTTCTCATAGCATGAATATATAACCACCCTTGGTTTCTACTAGCTAGGCTAAGCATGGCATTGATAAGATTCTTAACTTAGAAATTTCTAGCAATTCTACAACTACCAGGATTTCCCAAGCATAGCATATAGATCAAAATATTCATGCAAGTCCTATACAAAATATTTCTAGTGCATAGTTGAAAAACATAGGAATAAAATCATGAAGCACCACTTGCCTTGGTAGTTTGGGGAGTAGCAACAATCTTCACAATCACAATCACTATTTGCACCAAAATCTACACATAAAATAATGGCACCAAAATCACATACAAAATATATACAAAAAAAAATATATGAATGCATGCAAAATGCCATGTGATGATTTTCCTACACCAAACAAGACAATTATACAGTACTGAATCATAAACAAGTCCCAAACTTGCCAGATAAACTTTATTTGAACAACAAAACATTTTTCAATTAATTACTGTACACAAATTATGCCTACAAATGTTTCTGTAAAAACAACCATTTTTACAGAGGCAAAACATTAAACACATTGCATAAATGGAAAGGATTTTCTCTCCTGATTCCAATGATATAAAATTTGCAAAAATTGAACGTGGGAATCAAAAGATATTAATTTTACAAGTTTGGTTAACTAATAGATCAAAATTTCTGTTTTAAATTCAAACAGAGGCCACGCGGCGCTTTCTGATTCGCTGGTACCGCTTCGCGCAGATCGACTAGCGTGGACCGTCAGATCTAACTTAACTCATATGGCTCAGATCGTCACTTACCGCTTCGATGCAGATCTAATCTAGAGCGCTGGATCTAGATCCTACGGCTGCTAAGCAAGCGACCAAGGATGGGCAGCGCGTGACGGTGGTTGGTGGTGGCGCGCTCGGGCGGTGGTGTTGCCGGCGATATAGGAAGCGAGAGAGGCAGTGAGTTAGCTCACCAAGTTCGCGTGATGATGCTGGTGCTCGAGGTGGTCTTCGTTGGCGAAGGGGCGCGCATGTGGAGGTCGCTGGGGCTCGTCGGAGTTGTGCGCGGCGTCGGGTGCTTGCAGACGTCGTCGTTGCCGAGGCTCTGGGTCGCCCTAGCACGAGTCAGTTGCATTAGGGGGTGCGCAAGTCTACAACGAACACTACTGAATCAAGGAGAATACAAGGGGCGGTCGGATTATACCTCAATTGCTCGTCGGAGTTAAACGGCGGTTCTGTCACTTGCGGCCGTGAATGGGGACGGCGAGCTGGGTCACGAGAAAACAAACAGAAGGTATCAGGGAACGCGCAAGAACTTGCTGGTCACGATTGTTTGAACCAGAGAAGGGGGCAGTCGGAGCTCACCGGAATCGGTCGCCGGAGGTCGTCGGTGCTGCGGGGTTCTGAGCTCGAATGCGCGCAGCCTGGTGGCGGAGTGAGCGAGGAAAGTGGGGGAAAATGACCGCGGCGGCGAGGGGGTTTAAGTAGTCAGAAGCGGGGCGAAGATTGCGCGCTGAATCAATGGGATTTAAGCGAGTTTTAATCGCAGCGTCACTGCACGGTGGTAACGGCAGGGCGGTGTCTGCGCGCGAGAAATTGGGGAAGACGACGCTGACGTGGAGGGGGCCCAGTGCTCAGTGGCTGCGGGGCTGGTTCGTCGCGGGTGAGAAAAGAGAGAGAGAAGAGTGGCCCGGGTGGGCTGCTTTGCCTGCTGGGCTGGATTGGTGGCGCCAGGCCCAGTTGGGTTTTCTAAACCTTTTTCTTTTTCTAATTTGATTTTCTGGAATCATTTTCAAATGAATTCAAAAGCATTTGAATTTCAAATCTCTTTGGCCTTTTGTAAAATGAATCCTGTATAATTTTGAGTATAAAACCATGCTGCCTTGCTGGACTTGCATAGTTCCTTTGAAAAAATTTAAAACAACAATGCCTTAGCACTTGGTTTGATAATGATTTGAAAAGAGTTTTTAAGACCATATTGGTTTTGGAAGTTTCTGTCCAAACTTCAACATTCAACCAAATCGACATGAGAGTAAAAAAAGCTTGGTTTAAAACAATTTTACTCTCATTTGAGAGTGGCAATAGATCAATGCTTGCTCACATGAAATAATAGCACTCAGTGCTTCTGTTTTCTTGAAATGAGTTTGAAATTGTTTCCCTATATGATATATATGCATGAATGATATGCAATCTTTGAAAACATGATTTTATGGATGCTACAGCTAAGGACTTCCCCTACCACATGCTATGGCAGATGCTCTTTAATGGAACCAAATAGATCACGACAAGAGTACTCCTCGAGATTCTTGTATTTATATCCGTGACTTTGCCACACCTTTCCTTCTCTGCATTGGTTTTCGGAAGATTGTTGACTTATGCATCCACATCTTGGGATTCTATCCTGAGCATGCTCTTCTTCCCTTGTCTTTTTCCGACCTTTGTCTACCAGTTGGTAGCCAAGTAGTAAATATGCATTGGTGTCTTCTGATGCAAGATACTTGTGGCATCCCGCAAAACCACTACTAGAAAATCGCGTTGTTTTTGTGCATTGCATCATCATGACCGCATGCTCATGTCATCATGCCACATTGCATTTGAGCATCGTCATCATCTTGCATTTGCTTGCATAAAACTATTTGGGGAAAACCTATTTTTGTTTTCTAAACGCCCCATCTTTATTCAAACGCAAAACCCGGGCCTCCGGATTATTTTGTTTTGTCTGCTATCGGTTTGCAAACGGTCCGTTTAAAACAAATAAAATATTAAATTATTTTTAGTGGGGGCAGTCGAACGGGCCGATTCGACCCGAACGACCACCCCTAGTAATAAAATCGGCCCACCCATAATCCTAAAGCTACCAGTCCTAATCTACCCACACCCCCTCCACCTCACCCCAGCCTATCATCTCTCGCCACCTCACCCTCATCCCAATCCCCACCCAACCAGACGCCGCCACTTGGCCTCCTCCTCCTCCACCCCCTCTCTCTCCTCTCTCTCCCACCACCCTGGACCGCTCTCACCCCACCCACCGAGCCAACCCACTCCCTCCCTGGCCGCTGGGCCCGCGCCCCCACCTTCCCCCACGCGACCCCACCCTAGCGACACACGCCACTCACGCGTCTCCCCCCCCTCCCCCGTGGCCCACTTCCCTGGTCCCAGCACGCCCACGTGACCCCGCCCTTCCCTGGAACCGCCTCCCCCACCTACCACCTCCTCTCTCTCCCCCGTCGCATCCTCCTCCCCCTCTCTGCGGCGCCGACGCGAGCCTGCACCGCCCCTCGTCGCCGGTCGCCCCACCGCGCCCCGCCGCCACGCTCGCTCCGGCGCGCGGCCGCCCTTCCCCAACCTCCTTCCTCCCCGGCGCCGCCGCGCAGCCCGCGGCCACCGGCGCCCCCGCCCTCTATGCCATCACCGCCGGCTCGCCAAGGCCCCCTCGCCTCGCCCCGCCCTGCTCCGGCCAGGCGCCCACCTCGCCTCTCTCTTCTGCTCGAGCCGCCGCGCCGCCTCCTCGGCAGCTCACCGGCGCCATCTCCTCCGGCCGCGTCGTCCTCCGGCCACCACCGCGCCGACCCCGCCTCTTCGACCTCCGACGCGTCCGCCCGCGGTTCTCCTCCCGCCGCCGCAGCGGGCTCGCCGGCGCCGGCTCCTCCTCTCGTGTCCTCCTCCGGCCGCCTCGCCGTCCTGCGCTCGTGCCCCCCGAGCTGCCTCCCCGCTTCCTTCCGCCGCCTCGGAGCTCCTCTCTCCGGCCACCGCCACCGGCCCGCACCTCCCCTCCTCCCGCTGCCGCTCGCCTCCGTCTCCGACCCCGCGAGCACCGCCGTCGCCCGTCCCATCTCTGCGTCCGGCCTCGTCGGCGACCTGCACGCCCCATGTCGCCCGTGCCCCCGTCCTCCTCCATCAACCCCCAGGTCGAGTACCACGGCCCCGAGCCACGAGCCGCGTCCGCTGTGTCTCGTCGCTCAACACCGCTCATGCTCGCTGCCGGCATCCCGGTGCTGACGGTACTACAACGGGCTCGTGAAGACGTGTGTGATCAAATCAAGAACGGCTATGTGCACTGAGGAGAAGAGGTTGCTGCGTGTGTAATCTACTCGACGGCTTCATCCTTTGGTGCTGTGTTTCGTCAAGTTGTCGAGTGGGCACCGACGACCCCGGTCTCGAGGATCCGATGCCCGGACGTCAAGACCGCCACATGGAAAACCCAGAGAACCCGAAGACCCGTTCCCGAAGGCGAAGACCGATCCCGCCGAACCCCAAGATCTTCCCCGACACCGAGGACGCCTACACGGAACGATAAGATCTCCACACGGACGCGAACCCAAGACCCCGATGCCCCGATCCGAAGACGATCCGAAGCGCCAAGGCCTCCGACATGGAATCAACAAGATCATCACGAAACGCCGAGTACTTCTTCCCGAACGCCATGATCGTCGACATGACCCGAAGACCACGAATGCGACAAGACCGGCCGATCCGCGGAACCGACAAGAGCGACCGCTTGGACCCGAGATCCCCGGCACGTCACGTCAAGTTCTCCGTCTTGTATCCGCTCCCGCTGATCCGTCGAACCCTGAGACCATACCCGAACCCCGGCACCCCAAGTTCGTCGAGACCCCCTAATGTGTGAACCTTTTCCCGAACCCTATTTTATAAATGCCATCTATATGAATTGTTGCATATTAAATTGTCATACTCGCATGCATATTTGTGTGGTTTGGGGGCCTTATGCCGATTCACCTAATAATTAAATATGGGGCCCATATGCGGGCAAATCTAGTCTCATATCGGCCTCATTTAAATTGATGTAGCAAACCGGTGCTATATTATGGCCATGTTAATACAACATTTAAATTGCGGGGTATATAAATAACTTGAACCGTTTAATTAATTGTCAGAACCCCGGTTCCGCTTAATATGATCTATTTGCATCGCATCTTTGCCATGGCATACATCATACATGCATCATGCCGATCTTCTGCCGTTGTATTAAATATTGCATCCGGTGTTTATTCTAGTGTTTTGCTTCTTCGCGGATTGGGCCGTTGAGTTGATGTGAGCTTCGCCCCGATCTTCGGTTGAACCTTCGGCAATGTTTTCAGGCGAGCATCTCCCCCTTTCTACCTATCTTACTTTTATAGTATTTATTCCCTCCTGTTGATCTATTGCTATCCGTGTTGCGTTGCTCTAGTTTTCATACCCGTGATATCTCTTGCAGCCCTATATTGCCATGGCCACCTCCTATTACCTGTTGTTTGGTAGATAGTTGGACTTGCGCGTCGTAGTCGCTTGCTCAAGTGCTGTTGCATGTCGCCATGTACCACCGTTGTTGGAGTACTGCCACATGTTTGTTGTTGGAGATGATCATGGCTTTATTTATCGTTTACTTTAATTCCTGTTTAAACAACTAAAAATGAAGTAAGTAAGCAGAGGCATCGGTGGGTGATAGACAACATTTGGTTTCCGACCGCCCACTTGTGTCCCGTAGGACCCCGAGTACTTGATACCTGTTCCTTGATTTATCGCGCTATCCACATACGGGGAATTATGGGCCCCCCTTAGCCAGAGCTTGATTCAGTCTTATTTCTTGGGGCCACAAACTAGTTTGAGGTTTTATTTACTATCCTGTACTTATGCCATGCTACTGCTTTATTTACGATTGTGCGATGGATAGCACACTGTACTGTTTAGGATCGGGACACGTTTCCGCGGTGTCGACAAGCTCAGTTTTGGGTTCCCAGTCGTTCACAGCCGTCCACCCAAACCTCGGGTCCGTCTCGGAGCTAGCTTACTTCGTTGCGGGTGTACGCCAAGGGGTGGACCCCTGAAATATTTTCTGAATCCTGTGATTGCTTTGTCGTGAAAGCCTCGTTGGGTTTTGATTTGGTTTTTCCGAGGTTGATCGTGTGTGTGTTGCTATTTGTGCACCCCGGCCGGGTTAAAACTTTTTGAAAGCCGTGTCCGCGGTTATGGACGACTTGGAGCACAGTATCTCGATCATAGACAACTATAACTAAAGTAGTGCTATAAATTTGACTTTATAATGACTAGTAATCAGCTTCACCATAATGGAATGGCTAAATAAAACTGCCAACAATTGCTTGTTTGGGTTGTCGCTTGCGACCACTGTACCTGACTAGTAAGTATTGCAACTATAACGGAATGGCTAAATAAAAGTACCAACAACTGCTGGGTTTTGGGATATCTCATGCTAATTGTATCTGACTAGTAAGTGTTGCAACTACAACGGAATGGGTAACTAAAATGGCCCACTGCTTATTTTATCAGGACGATTGTCTACACCTGACTAGTAATTGCTGCAACGATAACTGAATAAATAAAACTGCCAACGGTGTGAGTTCCTCGGTTGACTTCCTCGTTTGGTCTCGAGGGGGAAACACCAGGATGGGTTTGTTTGATGTTAGAATCAGGTTGGATCCGAATAGGTCTTTCTTACCCCTCTCTGATTGCCGCTAGCTGTATCGAGTCTCTATAGGTTGTTCAGTGCATGCTGTCGCTGCCGCTTCAGTCCACCATACCTATGTACGCGAGGACCGCCGAATTCTAGTCTCGTCGTGTACTGGCCTCAGTACTGACGCTCCTCTTTTTCCTTTGCCCTTTGTCGGCACCCCTTTTGTTTAAGCAGGTTTTGAGATCGACGTCGTTAGCAGGGTTACCCTTCCGGCTTGGCCTGGGCAGGGTTATGGACGCCATTGGTTATTCTTCAGGGCTCGTAGCCCCATTTGCATCATGTCCGTAGTCGGACGCCCTATCATTTCAAGGTGATTTGGAACTTTGTACCGTATATCTGTATTCTTGGCTCATGGAGTCGTGTTGTATATATCTGTTCTGTGGGTCCCATCTAGGACTGTTGTGTAATGTTATTACTTCGTTTTCCACCCGCACGAAAGTGCCTGGTGGGCACCTTTGAATCGTTTCTATGCGGGTTTGGCGGGTTTTCGCTAAAACTTGCATAGGTCCGATTCTGAGGGTGTTACAGAGTGGTATCAGAGCTCAGCAGTTGCGATACCCCACAAGTCCAGCCTGTAGGATAACCTAGCTAACGGCCGACGTAGAGTGTCAAAACTATTTTGAAAAAATCGGTTGGATAGTTCTGATTAGGTCTGATTTTACTCCTTACCCCTCTGCTGCTCTCCTCTCACCTCTGCGTGTTTTGAATCCGTTCTCTTCTCTCTCTTTGAGTCCAGGATTTCTCGTGGTTGGGTTCCATCGTACCTTCAGGGTTTCGCTTCCTCCTTTGGTAACGGTGTTGCTACATCTGGTCTTCATGCTATCCGAGGAATCCTTCGTCGGTGTTACCATCCTTTGTTCCTTGTTTGTGCCTTCCGATGTTTTCCGACGCGACGACATCACCAACGACAGATCCGATGCAGAGTCTGCATCACTCCTTTGTTCCGAACCTCGCTTGTCGAGATCTTCAGTCTAATTCTGAGAGTTGGTTGCATAATCCGCCTATTCGTGTGCTGAGTAATGGTTTGGGTGCGCGATGGACTGATCACCATCCGACTACTCTTATCATTCGCTCTTGTGCATCGAATCAGTGGATCCAGCAATTTTACTCCGTCCACGGAAGCTAGAGGTGGCTTTATTTGTTGATACCTCTACCTTCGACCTTTTGTTCCCGGAGTGTTCTCTCGACGATCACGTACAACAACCCTTCTTAGTGGTGTCGCGAGGATCTACACGAAGCGAGAAGATTCAGAGCGCCGTCCTTCTTTCCGGTACCATGAGGCGGATCTCGAGGGCGAGATCCATTGTTAGTGGTGTCGAATTGTGGCATCCCGCAAAACCACTACTAGAAAATCGCGTTGTTTTTGTGCATTGCATCATCATGACCGCATGCTCATGTCATCATGCCACATTGCATTTGAGCATCGTCATCATCTTGCATTTGCTTGCATAAAACTATTTGCGGAAAACCTATTTTTGTTTTCTAAACACCCCATCTTTATTCAAACGCAAAACCCGGGCCTCCGGATTATTTTGTTTTGTCTGCTATCGGTTTGCAAACGGTCCGTTTAAAACAAATAAAATATTAAATTATTTTTAGTGGGGGCAGTCGAACGGGCCGATTCGACCCGAACGACCACCCCCAGTAATAAAATCGGCCCACCCATAATCCTAAAGCTACCAGTCCTAATCTACCCACACCCCCTCCACCTCACCCCAGCCTATCATCTCTCGCCACCTCACCCTCATCCCAATCCCCACCCAACCAGACGCCGCCACTTGGCCTCCTCCTCCTCCACCCCCTCTCTCTCCTCTCTCTCCCACCACCCTGGACCGCTCTCACCCCACCCACCGAGCCAACCCACTCCCTCCCTGGCCGCTGGGCCCGCGCCCCCACCTTCCCCCACGCGACCCCACCCCAGCGACACACGCCACTCACGCGTCTCCCCCCCTCCCCCGTGGCCCACTTCCCTGGTCCCAGCACGCCCACGCGACCCCGCCCTTCCCTGGAACCGCCTCCCCCACCTACCACCTCCTCTCTCCCCCGTCGCATCCTCCTCCCCCTCTCTGCGGTGCCGACGCGAGCCTGCACCGCCCCTCGTCGCCGGTCACCCCACCGCGCCCCGCCGCCACGCTCGCTCCGGCGCGCGGCCGCCCTTCCCCAACCTCCTTCCTCCCCGGCGCCGCCGCGCAGCCCGCGGCCACCGGCGCCCCCGCCCTCTACGCCATCACCGCCGGCTCGCCAAGGCCCCCTCGCCTCGCCCCGCCGTGCTCCGGCCAGGCGCCCACCTCGCCTCTCTCTTCTGCTCGAGCCGCCGCGCCGCCTCCTCGGCAGCTCACCGGCGCCATCTCCTCCGGCCGCGTCGTCCTCCGGCCACCACCGCGCCGACCCCGCCTCGTCGACCTCCGACGCGTCCGCCCGCGGTTCTCCTCCCGCCGCCGCAGCGGGCTCACCGGCGCCGGCGCCGGCTCCTCCTCTCGTGTCCTCCTCCGGCCGCCTCGCCGTCCTGCGCCCGTGCCCCCCGAGCTGCCTCCCCGCTTCCTTCCGCCGCCTCGGAGCTCCTCTCTCCGGCCACCGCCACCGGCCCGCACCTCCCCTCCTCCCGCTGCCGCCCGCCTCCGTCTCCGACCCCGCGAGCACCGCCGCCGCCCGTCCCATCTCTGCGTCCGGCCTCGTCGGCGACCTGCACACCCCATGTCGCCCGTGCCCCCGTCCTCCTCCATCAACCCCCAGGTCGAGTACCACGGCCCCGAGCCACGAGCCGCGTCCGCTGTGTCTCGTCGCTCAACACCGCTCATGCTCGCTGCCGGCATCCTGGTGCTGACGGTACTACAACGGGCTCGTGAAGACGTGTGTGATAAAATCAAGAACGGCTATGTGCACTGAGGAGAAGAGGTTGCTGCGTGTGTAATCTACTCGACGGCTTCATCCTTTGGTGCTATGTTTCGTCAAGTTGTCGAGTGGGCACCGACGACCCCGGTCTCGAGGATCCGATGCCCGGACGTCAAGACCGCCACATGGAAAACCCAGAGAACCCGAAGACCCGTTCCCGGAGGCGAAGACCGATCCCGCCGAACCCCAAGATCTTCCCCGACACCGAGGACGCCTACACGGAACGATAAGATCTCCACACGGACGCGAACCCAAGACCCCGATGCCCCGATCCGAAGACGATCCGAAGCGCCAAGGCCTCCGACATGGAATCAACAAGATCATCACGAAACGCCGAGTACTTCTTCCCGAACGCCATGATCGTCGACATGACCTGAAGACCACGAATGCGACAAGACCGGCCGATCCGCGGAACCGACAAGAGCGACCGCTTGGACCCGAGATCCCCGGCACGTCACGTCAAGTTCTCCGTCTTGTATCCGCTCCCGCTGATCCGTCGAACCCTGATCCCCGTCGAACCCTGAGACCAACCCCGAACCCCGGCACCCCAAGTTCGTCGAGACCCCCTAATGTGTGAACCTTTTCCCGAACCCTATTTTATAAATGCCATCTATATGAATTGTTGCATATTAAATTGTCATACTCGCATGCATATTTGTGTGGTTTGGGGGCCTTATGCGGGCAAATCTAGTCTCATATCGGCCTCATTTAAATTGATGTAGCAAACCGGTGCTATATTATGGCCATGTTAATACAACATTTAAATTGCGGGGTATATAAATAACTTGAACCGTTTAATTAATTGTCGGAACCCCGGTTCCGCTTAATATGATCTATTTGCATCGCATCTTTGCCATGGCATACATCATACATGCATCATGCCGATCTTCTGCCGTTGTATTAAATATTGCATCCGGTGTTTATTCTAGTGTTTTGCTTCTTCGCGGATTGGGCCGTTGAGTTGATGTGAGCTTCGCCCCGATCTTCGGTTGAACCTTCGGCAATGTTTTCAGGCGAGCATCTCCCCCTTTCTACCTATCTTACTTTTATAGTATTTATTCCCTCCTGTTGATCTATTGCTATCCGTGTTGCGTTGCTCTAGTTTTCGTACCCGTGATATCTCTTGCAGCCCTATATTGCCATGGCCACCTCCTATTACCTGTTGTTTGGTAGATAGTTGGACTTGCGCATCGTAGTCGCTTGCTCAAGTGCTGTTGCGTGTCGCCATGTACCACCGTTGTTGGAGTACTGCCACATGTTTGTTGTTGGAGATGATCATGGCTTTATTTATCGTTCACTTTAATTCCTGTTTAAACAACTAAAAATGAAGTAAGTAAGCAGAGGCATCGGTGGGTGATAGACAACATTTGGTTTCCGACCGCCCACTTGTGTCCCGTAGGACCCCGAGTACTTGATACCTGTTCCTTGATTTATCGCGCTATCCACATACGGGGAATTATGGGCCCCCCTTAGCCAGAGCTTGATTCAGTCTTATTTCTTGGGGCCACAAACTAGTTTGAGGTTTTATTTACTATCCTGTACTTATGCCATGCTACTGCTTTATTTACGATTGTGCGATGGATAGCACACTGTACTGTTTAGGATCGGGACATGTTTCCGCGGTGTCGACAAGCTCAGTTTTGGGTTCCCAGTCGTTCACAGCCGTCCACCCAAACCTCGGGTCCGTCTCGGAGCTAGCTTACTTCGTTGCGGGTGTACTCCAAGGGGTGGCCCCCTGAAATATTTTCTGAATCCTGTGATTGCTTTGTCGTGAAAGCCTCGTTGGGTTTTGATTTGGTTTTTCCGAGGTTGATCGTGTGTGTGTTGCTATTTGTGCACCTCGGCCGTGTTAAAACTTTCTGAAAGCCGTGTCCGCGGTTATGGACGACTTGGAGCACAGTATCTCGATCATAGACAACTATAACTAAAGTAGTGCTATAAATTTGACTTTATAATGACTAGTAATCAGCTTCACCATAATGGAATGGCTAAATAAAACTGCCAACAATTGCTTGTTTGGGTTGTCGCTTGCGACCACTGTACCTGACTAGTAAGTATTGCAACTATAACGGAATGGCTAAATAAAAGTACCAACAACTGCTGGGTTTTGGGATATCTCATGCTAATTGTATCTGACTAGTAAGTGTTGCAACTACAACGGAATGGGTAACTAAAATGGCCCACTGCTTATTTTATCAGGACGATTGTCTACACCTGACTAGTAATTGCTGCAACGATAACTGAATAAATAAAACTGCCAATGGTGTGAGTTCCTCGGTTGACTTCCTCGTTTGGTCTCGAGGGGGAAACACCAGGATGGGTTTGTTTGATGTTAGAATCAGGTTGGATCCGAATAGGTCTTTCTTACCCCTCTCTGATTGCCGCTAGCTGTATCGAGTCTCTATAGGTTGTTCAGTGCATGCTGCCGCTGCCGCTTCAGTCCACCATACCTATGTAGGCGAGGACCACCGAATTCTAGTCTCGCCGTGTACTGGCCTCAGTACTGACGCTCCTCTTTTTCCTTTGCCCTTTGTCGGCACCCCTTTTGTTTAAGCAGGTTTTGAGATCGACGTCGTTAGCAGGGTTACCCTTCCGGCTTGGCCTGGGCAGGGTTATGGACGCCATTGGTTATTCTTCAGGGCTCTTAGCCCCATTTGCATCTTGTCCGTAGTCGGACGCCCTATCATTTCAAGGTGATTTGGAACTTTGTACCGTATATCTGTATTCTTGGCTCATGGAGTCGTGTTGTATATATCTGTTCTGTGGGTCCCATCGAGGACTGTTGTGTAATGTTATTACTTCGTTTTCCACCCGCACGAAAGTGCCTGGTGGGCACCTTTGAATCGTTTCTATGCGGGTTTGGCGGGTTTTCGCTAAAACTTGCATAGGTCCGATTCTGAGGGTGTTACAATACTCTTGTGGTCCGTCATGACAAACCATTTCGGGATGTCTAGGAGAAATAAACTCCAGTACCTCGTCATATCTAGGACCAGGTCAAAGTGTTGTAATCCTCAGATCTAGAGCCAGTGATTGGCTTCTATCTGTTCTACCTTAAAGTGTCACACCCTTTCATACTAAGAGGTTATGCTGAGTTTCATGACCCTCTTAATGAAGTGATGCTTTTACACATCTTTACCCACCCTTCCTCGAGATTTAGCGCTCGTGAGTGATGCGTGTGCGTAACGATGTGGTTATTCGATATTCTTAGCAATTGTTATTGTTTTGATCTCCAAGGACATTCGTGTCATTCTTAGCGTGATTGGTTAACCTTGTCACTAAGCGAAGTTTGACTGTGCTACCAAGTCCGCCATTCTGGTGCACTCTCTTTGGTCAAAGAGTTAGGCTTGTGCTGAAACTCCGAGACTACATTCTCTTGCCTTGTAAAGAAAGTTTCCTCTCGAACTAAGTGACATATTGGTGGTTCGTGATATTCTAGGTGTCTACTAGAAGTATCGCCATGTTGCCACATGACCGTGTTGTCAAGTTCTTGAGCAATCAAGTTCTCTGAACTGCTCCTTTCTCCAAGGATCCGTACTGGATACCCCTGAACTAGTTGGTTGAGCTTAAACAATAACTTGGAGAGTTGTAAAACAGAAGTTCTAACTGACTCTATTACTTCTTAAAGGGATATCTAGTTTTGTTCGTGTTGAAGTAAGATAGTATTTCCTTTGTGGATATGTTATCTTCCCCCGTCTTTGATTTGATTCGGGTTATCGTCAAATCAATCTCAGTTCCAAGGACTACTTTGATAATGTTTCTTCTTGTGATGTTTCACTGGGATACATCTTCATGTCCTTTGGTCTGACCAGTATTTTGTCTTGTTCATGCAACATATGAGTCCATCTTCTTGGAGTGTCTCAATAAGTTTGTTGTTGAGCCCATCGATGACATCCTTATCTTCTCCGTGCTAGACAAGATTCATATGGAACATTTGGCATCAATGTTGGAAACTTTCGAGAACCATCTTTGAGTCCTCTCGAAGTATGTGTTCTGGATGTTAGAAGTGACCTTCTCCGATTCATGTGCAATTGTTGAAAGATGTCTCCGTCGATTCAAGTAGAGTTATTTCCGCTCCTTAAGGACACATGTGTGTTTTAGTGTCAGTACTTTAAGTATGTGCAGTTGTCTCTTGACAAGTTGATAATACATGAGTCTAGCAAACTAGCCCATCTTTTGGAGCTTTACACTATAGTTCCTATCTTGAGAATCTAGTAACTTTACCCTCGCGGTAAATGTTGCAAACTTTCTATTTGGACATGCTGAGTCTGAAATATCATACCGCCTAACCAAAGCTGAATCTCAAGCAGCAATGATGGTTGGTGTTCCTCAAGGTTATGACATAGGTCTCTTTGTTAATCTGGCAAGATTTATGTAATGGTTGACACACTTATCCGAAAAGACCTTTTGCCATATCCTCTTGATTCAGCAATAACAACCACTCTTCATGAGGCATCTTCTATGATTTATCATATAAGTTGTGCTTATGGTTCCCTTTGTGTCCGAAGTCCGACCTTTACTTGATGTCTCGTGTCACGAATATCAAGGAGAACATTTAAAGTAGCGTTGCTAAATGTCTCTCAGTCGATCCTCTAGACCATTTATGTTGGCAATCATTTTGTTGTGCTTAGTAATTAAAGTCTGAGAATGAAGTTTTTTTCTCCTCGTGTTATCAGGAATCTTGTAAACTATTCATATAGTGGTGTAAAGTAATATCATGATCTTGGAAAAGATTTTGATAAATTTTGGATGAATAAAGAGTTTCCTTTGTTTTCTCAATCATGTTTTAAGAGTGACTATGATTTTGGTAATCAATAGTTTCTCTTGCTACATGTTCCTTGTGACTCTTACAAGTACTCTCCACCAAAACACCTCTCTGTATTGGCCTTCTGTTGAATGAAAGAGTGACCCTTCTGTGTCAAAAGTAGTTCAACAGCTTGGTTTTGTTGATCCAAATCTCTGCAACCCAAAATCACTACTTAAGTCGTTTAGTAGAGGTACTCTATCAAAGTTTGCTTCAGGCCTCTTAGGCCATTTGTTAAGTTTGCTATTCTTAATAGCATAATTTTCCTTCCGTTGTTTGATTTTTGTGGTCAGTGACCTCTGCTTGTAATAATTTTGTTCTCTGCTCGGTTATGAGCTTGCTGTAATAATTTTGAGGTGACGTTACCATTGCAATTTCTCAGGTGCGCGACCAGCGCTCCTGATAGGAGTAGCCCCCGAGTAGTTTCTTGAGTAGTAAAGTCGAGTAAGTACTTGTATGATCAGTTGAAATCTTTGAGCCGTTGCTGGCTTTGCCTTGATGACATCATTGATGATGATTGGTGATCTCAACCGTCTGCGGCAGCAGAGATAATGCGACGGGACGATCGTGGGTCCCACCGCCTGACTTGACATTGACTAGTCACGCATAGGCGTGGCAGAAGTTATAGAGCATCCTCGGTTTCCACGCGTAGTAGACGGCGTGCTGGCGACGGTTTGTTTTGGTGCTGACACGTGTATGGTGAGATCTGAGTTGCACGCTAGGGCTTCTCAATCGACGGTTCCAGTACATCGTCTTCGTCCTTTTATACCGCTTGGAAAAACAATGATTTTACCCGTCACCATTTGCTCTTGCCTCTTCTCCATTTCCACCATTTCCTTAAGCTCTCTGCTTGTCATCGTGCACTAGACTCTCTCTGTACCTTTCCTTCCTCGTTCCTTTGTTCGCATCGCCGCACCTACCGCTCCAAGATGGGCAAGCCGGAGAAGACGGCAGCTGCTGGAGCAGGATCGAGCGCCGCCGGCGCTGGCAAGAAGGTCGCCGCTCTGGCACGCACCACCGATGGAGGGTGGAAGCGCACAGAGATGCGTGAGACGAATTTGCGCAAACTACGTGATTCTGGCCTTGTCTCCAAGGAGAAGGATGGCGTCATCCTCCCCGGTCAAGAGGTAATTCCTCGCCCACCCGAAAGGTTTCGGGTGATGTTTTACGCTTTTATCGTCCGGGGTCTATCTTTGCCCATCCACGAATTCCTTCGTGGACTCCTTTTTTTCTATGGGATTCAGTTGCATCATCTGTCTCCCAACTCTCTTATTCATATTGCTTGTTTCATCAATTTATGCTAGTGTTAGCTCGGTATCGAGCCGAACTTTGGCCTCTTCCAGAAACTCTATTCCGTGAAGAGGCAATCGGGCCCCGGTGGTGTTTATCCGCTCGGCGGAAGCATCATCTCTATTCGCTCCCCCATCCAATTCTTCTCCTTTTCCATTTGTGAGTCCATCCAGTACCGGAAGTGGTTCTATATCCGTGACGTCAAGTTGGACGGGCAGCATTTTGGTCTCCTCCCTTTTGATTTTGCACAGAAGATCACCTGAAAGAGGTCGTGGAAGAACGACGTCTTAGAGGGTGAAACGGTGGAGGTGGAGAAGATCTACAATCGGGTGGAGGCTCTCCAGCTAGTGGCCGGCAAGGAGGTCAACAGTGTCGAGATCATCCGCACCTTCCTCAAGCGTCGGGTGCAGCCGCTCCAAGCGAGGGCGCACCCAATGTTTATGTATGCTGGCCGCAGCGATCTTCTAGTACTTGTCATTGGCCATGCCCCTCCGAGCATTCTCGTTCTGTGGAAAAAAGAAAAAAGGTAAACCGTTGTTTAGTCTGCTTGGAGCATCTAGTCGGAAATTTTCCACCTAGGCGCTCGGGGGCTACAGCGAGAGTTTTTTACTTAGCAATATGCTCAACTTTTCTTTAAGCATCTAGTCGGAGATAATTCAGTTCTTGATTAGAAGCTTGGGGGATACAGTATAAAGTTTTTAACTCGGAAAATGCTTAGCTTTTCTTTAAGCATCTAGTCGGAACTAATTCAGTTACAACTAGAGGCTTGGGGGCTACAGTATTGAAAAATTATAAACACTGCGTATGCTACTCTTAAAGCATCTAGTCGGAATAGTTTGTTCCATCTAAATGCTTGGGGGCTACAGTGAGAGTTTTTTCTAACTTAGTCACTCTTAGAGCATATAGATGCAAAACCTATGGTTTTCCGTCTACATCCTCGGGGGCTACAGTGGGATACTCATATGAAATACAAAAGGCAAAGTAAAACTTACAAGTGCAATGATCTTGAGGTTTGTAGCGCTCTCGGCTAGCAGCTTGCCAAAGGAGATGATATTTCCTTGCAAGATGTCCGCTTGTCGGAGGAGCTCCTCAAGACCACATGTCGGAGATGACGGTACTCCTCCAGGAACCAGATTTGTGTTACTCGGCGTGAGCACCGGGTAAACTATCTTTGGAAACTCAAAGGGTTTCTGGGGAGCAAGGGCACCGCCTTCGACAGAAGTACCAGCTTCCACCACTGCCTTGCCGCCACCGATGGCATCCTTAGCCGGAGCTTCAGCCATTTGTTGAGCGGTACTCTCCTGCGTTGCCTGCTCGTCGACAACAGCAAGTTCGGTAGAGGCGCCAGAAACCACTTCCATGACGGAAGGACCTGGTGCCTCCTTAGCTTGTGAGCTTGTTGGGGCGGACAAGGGCTTGACGGCAGGAGTAGCAGGGGCGATGGCGGGGGAGGCGTCACGATGCAGCATATCCTTGATATTTCGAGAAGACCCCAAAGTTTTGGAGGTCTTCTTGAGGCTGGTCGTGGATTTCTTTCTGAAACGTACAAATTCATAAGTATAGGAACAAGACAGATAAATAGACAATGTAGGAGAATGAGAAGCTTACACTAGGGGGTGCTTTGGCAAAGATCGCGGTGGTTTTTCTCTTTTCCGCCTCCAGGGCGGTAGTCTTTTTGGAGGCTCCACCCTCTGTCTTCTTCTTCTTGCCTCCATCGGCAGCGTTAGAGGTGGAGCTCTTCCGCTTTTGCGCCAACGGATCTTCGTCGTCAGACACGACCGTGACTTCCTTCATCTTTGGATCATAGATTTGAGGAGCCATGCTCATCTCATCTATGTCGCTAAGCTATTAAGTAAGAAATCACCGTGTTAGATAAGATGATATTTACAAGATGGAAGAACTAGAGTATATGTCGTACACGGAAAATAAAAACCTACCTTTGGGCACTTGCCGTCTACGAACATGTCGTAGGTGATGGTGAAGCCACGCTTCTTATCCTTCACCTTGACGATGTCTTTTAGGCGGAGCTTGACGGAGTCGCTCGAGAAGTTATCCACGGAGATCCGGAGGCTATCCCTTCGATCACTGGTATACTCGTGTATATACTTCGCGCGGTGCTGCAGAGGTTGGATTCGCCTGATGAACCAGCACATGGCTAGGTCCAAGCCGGATAAACCCGTCTCTACGAACCATTTGATCCGCCTTATAGCGCGGGAAGCGTCGAGGTCGGAAGGAACGGAGGCTTGGGATCTCCATGTGGAAACTTCAGTGGTGGCTCCATCCGCGAAGTCCGGGTACGTCACTTCTCGGCCCTCCAAAGGAATGTCGGGGCCGTAGAAGTACATCCGCTGCCAATTTTTGTAGGACTCGTGGCCGACAATGTCGGGGAACCGCCAGCCAAGTCGAGTCTTGAAGCTTATGGTGCCGCAGTTCCTAATCTCCTCCTTACTATGTCTGGCTTCACGTTTGACGGTGAAGAAGTACACGAACAAGTCTAACCTAGGCCTTATCCCTAGATAACCCTCGCAAAGTGCCACGAAGTTGCTAAGAACTAAGATGCTATTGGGGGAGAGGTTATGGGGCTGGACCTTGTAGTGGTTTAAGATGGAGAGGAAGAAGTGGGAGATGGGCAGAGAAACGCCGCGTACCAGCTGAGCCTTAAGGTACACCTTTTCTCTGACTTGGGGAGAAGGTGTCACCTCGCCGACCGGCGCCGCCCGCCAGGCGAGCCCCTCCGTCGCGGGGAGTTAGCCTTCGGCGACCATCTCTTAGATGTCGCGGTCGGTGATGTCCGAGCCGCGCCAGTCTCCCTTATGTGAGTCTGGCTCTTCCTCCAATGGCTCTAGCGCCGCCAGATTTTGGTCGCCGTCGGTGGACTCGATCACCGCCGATGCGGGGATGACCAAGCCCTCTGGGGGCACGACGACATAACTCGCCGGATTCTCCGTGGCTTCGCTCGACGCCGCCATGGATGGGGATGTGCTGCTGCTCTCCATGGAGCGAAGGATGGATGTGATTGGTGCAGATGGAAGCTAGGGTTTTCTCGAGGTTTCTCGCGGAGAGCTCGAGGAGGCACACGGCTGGAGGAAGACGATGATGCTAGGAGAATGAGGTAAAAAGTTGAAAATGCCCCACGGTTACTATTTATCATCCTCGACGTCAAGATTCGTGTAGCTTAATCGGACGGTTGCCGCGTAGACGACGTGTTCGCGAGCGTGCACGGAAATTTCGCCACGTCTCCAACCGTCGCCGCCAACGGTTCGTATCACTCGCGCGGGAAAATCGGATATGATTGCGTTCTCTGCATATGTGAGTTATGAGGCGTCGCTGACCTAAGCCTACGTCGTCCTAGCTGACATGGGTAGATGAGCCATCACATCGAAGATTCTGGCATAGACGGATTTAGTCCGACTACGGAAGAGTACAATAGAAGATTCAGCATTTCTCCGGCTTATAAGTCGAAGACGGAGAAAAACCTTGTAGGGTTCTTTGGGAGGACTACAAGATGTTGCTTGACGATTTGCCGACATCCATCTAGATGGAGCATTCCACGTGAAGAGGCAAGACGGTGCAAGATCTCGGAGTTCTCCGGGGGCTACTATTGGGGATATGCTATATGGGTATCCTTATAGCATGTCTCTTATCCGGCTAACCCGGGTGGCCCATAGTCGGTAGCATGGCCTATGGCCTGCTGGGCGGCCCAGTTAGGTGGATCCAGAAGGGAGGCCCATGCCGGATAAAGGAAGGCTATGATGGAGTCACCAATGTACCAGGAGCCTTGGAGTGCAAGATACACAAGACTAGTAATAGACGGTGTAGGACTCTGTAACCTGTCCGGCTAGGACTTTTCCCTGTAACCCTAGGACCTGGCGACTATATAAGTCGGGCCTATGGGAGCCTTTAGGGCACAACTTCAGACGATCATAGATAACTTCACACAACCTCGCACAGCGAACCTATCTCTGTAACTCGGCGTATTGCCATTATAGTGATTTATAGCAGGAGTAGGATTCCGCCACCGTCGTGGGATCTGAACCTGGGTAAGCTGTGTTACCTCGTACCCGTCAACCGTCCGCCTTACCCCACGTCTCTAAACACGCACTGTGAGGACCCCTCCATGGCGTACTCATCGGCAATACCACGACAGCGGCTGCCTGCTTACGCTTTTCGAGCTCATCCTGCAGCTTCACCTGCCGATTATGTTCATCGATCAGGAGCTAGTGGTAGGCCATAAGTAGGTCACAAGAGGCATCCACGGGCAGGATTTGGTTGCCTTATATGGCTTCGTGTGCTTGGCACCAGCCTGCCTTGTTGAGGTTGATCTGGTCATAGCCGCGATTGCTGCCTTCGGTGGCTCTGTTAGCCGGGTTTCCCCGGTTTCCCCCATTCTTGATCTGCGGGTTGGGAGGGGGACTGGGTGGCGGGATGGCACCCGAACCTAGCGGTGGATACGCTCCGTTGTTGACATTGCCATCGTGGATGGTGGCACACATGTAGTGCTCACGGAGTGTGTCGCTGCTGCCGCAGTTTTCAGATCGGGAACCGTAAGTTCCTTCATCCGAAGGGGGGCTGCACAGATCGGAGTTGCACCTTCTGCTGTCATCTAAATCTCCTATCAGCGTCGATGCGTGTAGCACGTCGATGGGTGGGACCCACAAAGCGGGCCTGGTGGATGGTAGTGGAACCCGCTCTGGGAGGCGGAGGGTGCCGGTCTACCCCACCTGGAAGCTCGAGCGTGTCGCCTACGGACTCGAAATCTTTCAGGGTGGCCGGCGAGTGGGCGGCGAAGTCGAAAGCACCGAAGAGGAGGTGACTCTCTATTGCCGAGGATTCATAGATTGCTCCAGATGGAACCGTCACGACCGCACAATCAGCGTCTCCGCTTCCCACAGACGGCGCCAATTGATGAGGTTCGATCTCGTCAATGCCCATTGTTATGGACTTGGGTTTTGGAGAAGATAGGGATGCTGGAAGTTGCGGAACGGTAAACAGACAAGCAACACAGCGACACGATATTTACCCAGGTTCAGGCCCCCATAAGGAAAACCCTACTCATGCTTATCTGCTCTTGATTACGGCGGAACCGAAGATCACAGGTGTGCGTAGATGCAATCTGGCATGATGTGTGTGTATGGGGGGTGATCGTCCTTCTCACCGTGCCCTCCTAGCCTTTATATAGATAGGCCAGGTCCCGGGATAGGTCAAGTCGGTTACAGATTAGGGTTGATACCCTTTGAAATTCTATCTAATCTAGAATTGTCCTCCAAGGAGTCGAAACCGTCATGGGCTTGGGCCACCCGAAATCTTCATGGGATGTGTGTCCCTTCGTGGGCCTTCCTTGGTCTGGACCGAGTATGCCAACGTTGTGCACCCGTAGGGTATATCCATGTCAGCTGACGGGGGAGGAAGTTCCCTCCCGCGCGGCCGCGGTACTACGGGCCCCGGTCCAATCCTATCTGTGCCGCCATGTTGCAGTCCTCGCGTCAGCTTTCTTGGTGAGACGATGATGACTAAGTCGGAACTGGAGTGGCACATGCTCGTGGGCGGCAAGGTTGGTGGTGGCGCAATCTCTCCCTCGCGGGTCTCCTGTGCTTCGGCTCGTCCAGGGGTTATGGATAGGGCCATCGGGAAAAATACATGTCAGCTCGACAGACACAGACGCGGTTCCGCCCGCAAGTGGCATCTTCCTTCCTGGAGGGCATCGTGGCTTCCCTTCATCCATTCCCCTTTGTGTGTCGGGGGAAACCCTAGGGCCAGTTCTGGTCCAGGCAGCAACGGTCGTTGATATCTATGCACTTCTATTCTTGTAGACAGTTGTTGGGCCTCCAAGTGCAGAGGTTTGTAGAACAGCAGCAAGTTTCCCTTAAGAGGATTACCCAAGGTTTATCGAACTCAGGGAGGAAGTGGTCAAAGGTATTCCTTCTCAAGCAATCCTGCAATCAAGATACAAGAAGTCTCTTGTGTCCCCAATACATTTGTCAGGTGTATAGGTGCACTAGTTCGGCGAAGACATAGTGAAATACAAGTGGTAACGGTGCCAGAAAATAGCTTCTAACTTGTTGTTGACGTGGGGTAACTTGTGTGAAACTGAAATAAAGATGGAAGCAAGCAAACATGCAACAGATCTAGATGCAAACGGTGTTTCAATGCTTAGAAACAAGGCCTAGTGATCATACTTTCACTAGTGAACACTCTCTCATATAAATATCCTCTCTTCATGATACTACTCTTAACTACTCTCCGATTGGACAATCTAATCCACGGTAGGCCTATAAAAGCACACCTCAAAGTCTGCCTTCCCCACCTAGATAAACCCACACTGTCACCTTGAGTGCTAGATGGTTCCAACAAACACCACAATTTCATAAAGACATCCAACTCCAAATATAACTCATGAAAATATATGTAATATAGCTTAAGTGCCACACACGGCGCGCACGATGTCACTGTCACACACATGGGGAAAAGCATAGATCTATTAAAGCACGATGAGTATTTATGTAGACTCTAGCCTAAGTTCCAGCATGGCGTGCAAGCTGTCACTTTCACACACATGGGGAGAGCACAGATCTAATGAAGCACTTGAGTAACAAAGTAGATCTACTTGATTACAAAGCTCATGACCACAACAAGATCATGCATATGGAGAGAGATGAACACATAGATACCGGTAGAGCCCTTAGCCTCGAGGAAGAACTACTCCCTCCTCATCATGGGAATCAGAAATGGTGATGGAGATGGTGGTGGAGATTGATGGAGATGGATCCGGGGGCACTTCCCCGTCCTGACAGGGTGCCGGAACAGAGACTTTCTGTCCCCCGAATCTCCCCTCGGTGGCGGCGGCAATACATAGGTTTTTGTGGATTTCTTCTGGATGATTTAGGGTTTCTGAGTCAGGGGCTTCTTATAGGCGAAGGAGGCAAGGTCGATGGAGGGAAAGGGGGCCCACACCCCCTGTGGGTGCCAGCAGGGCTGGCCCGCGCCTAGGGGATGCGGCCACCCTGGTGTCCTCCTCCACCACTGCTTCCTGGTTCCGTGTTGCTCCAGGAAAAATAGGAATATTGGCTTTTGTCCGTCCAATTCCGAGAATATTGATTTTCTGCCTTTTCTGGAACAAAAAACAGAAGAAAACAGGCAACTGGAACTATGGTATCTTGTTAATAGGTTAGTTCTAGAAAGTGTATAAAAATACCTCAAAGTGTAGACAAAACATAATACAAATGATATAAAACAAGCATGGAACATAAAGAATTATAGATACATTTCCGACGTATCAAGCATCCCCAAGTTTAACTCCTGCTCGTCCTAGAGTAGGTAAGTGATAAAAGAATAACTTTTGAGGTGACATGCACCATCACAATCAAGATCAAACCATTTGCAAGCATTGAAATCTGGGATCAAAGAACTCTAAACATGTGCATGAAAGATGGAGTTCTAACAATAACGCAAAGTAACTATGCATGCAACATGAAAGGATACAAACAAAGATCATGAATAACATGCATTGAAAAACGTTTGTTTGTTTCACATATAGAAAACATAGCATAGTGGCATTCAGCTTGTCCCTCATGGAGTAGCAAGTAAATGCATAGGACACCTTCAAAGTTCATAAGAGTGACTAGATACAAATAGCACAAGAACAAGCAATCACAACAATATGAATCAATCAATAAGTTTTGGGACACTGCACATAGAACTAAGAATGGCAACTATGCTCTCTTAATTGGTGCCTAAAGGTAGAAGGTGGAGACTCAATATAATGGTGGAAGAAAGGCCCTTCATAAAGAGAAGCAGGGATTTCAAGTTTCAAAAAGAGCTTCCAAAAATTATGGTACTTGTTAGCTTTCAGCCCTCATTGCCCCTATCATAAGCATCTTGAAATGATTAAGGTTAAAGTGAACAAACTATGGAGTATATGCTTGACAAAGTATAAGTTGGCAAATTCAAGTCCCTTGAATACGAGAGCCGCTCCTCATGCTACTCAACTTTAGTCACCTGTAAGTTCTTGTCATAATAAGTACATGTGTATCATAGTGAACCGCCAACGGGGTACCCCTTGCACATGGTACATGAGCTATCCCATAACCAAAATGACAAGGCAAGCAGACAATGAGCATCTCAGCGATCTTTTTATTTGCTATTTACATAGGTTTTTATTGAGGATGCTTCACAGATTGCTTATTATGGTGATGCTGCAAGTTTCCACCATGATTAGGCATGGCTTAGGCTAGCGGCCCAGGCATTTATCTAACACAAAATACATAACTTCATGGACTTACAAGCTCCCTTTTTATTTCACGCCGGCGACATCCATAGACAAAAGAGCATGCTATCAACTGTGTACAAAGTACAAGTGCAATGTTGAAAGTGTTCCCCATGAAAACATGGTTCTGCTAATTCCAACGTATAAGTGCAAGCATATACAAAATAGATGACACAATGGTTCAAGTTTATTAGGGAAAGGAATAAAAAGTGTGCAATCAAGTTCGTGAGAGCTTTAATCACTAAGTTTTCACATAACAAAATACTTTTTAATTGGAAGATAGATGAAAACAAGAATATACTTGGAATGGTGTAACACACCATGCATAGGAATTTATAGTGTACACTTTGGAATAACATGGTTTCTTGGGAGTTGGAAGCATGAGTAGAGATTACTCATACAAGTGGAGGCTAGCAAAAGACTGGGAGCGACCAACTAAGAGAGCAATAATGGCCATAATCATGCAGAGCGATAAAACATTACTAATCAAAGCATCAAGTGGTACTACAAGTCAAGGACTAAATGATCATAGAGGGTATGGTGACTTGTTCATAGTCATAACATGGTATGAGCATGTGCCAAGTCAACCCAAACAAAGCATCAAAGGAGAATACCACAATACTATGCTTTTGTATGCTAAAACAACGTGTGATTCTTTCAAGGCACATTAAGCAACCCTAATTGTTTGGAACAAGTCATGCGACAACAATAATCACTAATAATAAGGTTAAACAACACCTATCATGACATGCTAAAGTCTAAGTCACAGTCAAAGCAAGCTCCTCTTGTACTACTCAAGCAAGAACTTTCTACTCCTCTCCAACACCAATCAACTTATTTGAAACAACTCACAAAGATAATAATGAATAAAAATCAGTGAGAATGTCTCACAAATTCACAAAGAAGAACTAAAAAGTTCTAAGCTGAAAGCACAAGAAAACTAAGGCTAAACACAATGCTAGCAAAAGAGAACACTGACAAAACAATAAGAATGAAAACTAGAGTGTTCTATGCAATGAAAACAGAGTGTGTCTCTCTCCAAAAGAAGTGTGTTCTGATCAACAAACTTTATTCAAGCAAACTAAGCAAACAAAAACCAAAAATGAAAACTAAGACGCTCCAAGAACAACACAACAGTGCATGAAACAATAAAAACAAAGTGTCTAGAAAGACTTGGGATTTTTATTGATGAAGAAGGGGATGCCTTGGGAATCCCCAAGCTTTGACGCTTGTACCTCTTGGATATTTCTTGGGGTGACACCGGGGTGTAATTCCCAAGCTTGATATTTTTGTCCATTGTTCATCTCATTACATCATTCTCTCTCTACACCTGATATTTTTCCTTCATATAAAACTTCACACAATCTTCATTAGCAACATTAGTGTATTCAAAAGATAATAGACCCTTGGGTTTATCTTTAGAACAGAAAACTTTTACTAAAAACACAAGCTACTGTAGCATTTCCCTCAGAAAGCTCAATTTCCCAAAAAGAACCCAAAAAGGAATCAATAAGAAGCAAATGCAAATAATGGTAGAAATCTGTCAAAACAGATCAGCAGGTAGAAACCGATTTTTTCGAAGACCTTATGTTGCTCAAATCAAAAAGTGTTGAACTAACGGAAGTTAGCTAACATACTGGGGATTTATTCGTATATTATTAGCTCAATCAGACTTACAGAGGTTCCTCACGAATTTTTATGGTGGAGCACAAAAATCTGTTTCGTGACAAAAACTCCCCAAATCTTACTTTCCTCTCATTAGAGGCTATTCTTGGCACAAAAAGAAAACAAAAAGGATAAGGAGAGGTTATTACAGATATAGTAACTTCCAAGACTCAAGAAAACTCTTGGGTTATCTCCCAACAAGTACTTTTATTTAACGCCTTTAAGTTAGGCATGATAGTTTGAGACGATGCTCACATAAGAAATATGAATCGAAGTAAAAGAGAGCATCAAGAAGCAAATTCAAAACACATTTAAGTCTTACCCACTTCCTATGCGTAGGAATCTTGTAAAGAAACAAGTCATAAAAGCACAAAGCAACAAGCATAGGAAAGAAAAACAAGTGCAGCTTCAAAATTTTCAACATAAAGAGGGCAAACTTAATATTATTGAGATACATAAGACCATGTTTCCCTCTCTCATAATAAATTTCAGTAGCATCATGAATAAAATTAACAATATAACTATCACATAAAACATTCTTATCATGAGCCACGTGCATAAAATGATTATTACTCTCCACATAAGCATAGTCATTCTTATTAATCATAGTGGGAGAAAATTCAACAAAATAGCTATCATTATTATTCTCATCACCATAATCATCAAATATAGGAGGCATATTGTAATCACAATAAATTTTCTCCTCAATAGTAGGTGGACTGAAAATATCATATTCATCATTGTAATCATCATAAATTGGAGGTTTGGTATCATCATAAGCAATAGAATAGCTATCTTCCAAACTGTGTTCATTTGTAAACATATCATCATTGGAAGGAACATGGATAGCACTAATAGCACAACAACTATTAATATCATCATTTTCAGAATTGGTACCGAAGAGATTTTCAATATCAAAAGTGGTGTGCTTTTGCCAATCATGGTCACTACTATAGGTAACAGGCATAGGAACATCATCTAGTTCAGACTCATCAGCAAAAACTATGATAGAAGCAACATGCTTAGAGGAAGATACCGTTTCCTCTCTCCTTTTACTCTTCTTCTCCTCTTTAGGAGGGAGAGGCTTGAAAGGAAGCTTCTCCACATACCCTGGTTTATTGTTAGAGACAATAGAAGAAACTTTGGAGGCTTCCTCCTTTTCATTAATAATAACAAAACTCATATCAGCCCTATCATATTTTGGTAAAATATCATCTTTTATAAGATTTTGTATGTAAGTATTCGCATGGCAATTATCAACACAATAAAGATGACACCCATGCAGGACGCAATTCATACCAAAAGCACTCATGTCTACCAAAGAAGTTTTTCTTGATAACTCTTCACACCCCAAAAACAATGTAAGTTCATCATGTTGATTATCAGTGATCACGTTATCACAATACAAGCTTGCAGTACTCATTGTATTAGAAAGGTTATTATTATGTCCTGAGCATTGAAAATTGAAATGACCCACTTCATAGCAGAGTTCACAAATAAAAGGGTAGAGGGCACACATTTTTTTACCAAGATCATTTAGAGCCTTATACCATGTTCTGGTTTTTTCATTCTAGTGGGTGATACAATATTCTTCTTCTATTTGATTCTTCTCACAAGGTCTATGCATACCACAAAAATTAACATGCTTATAATAAATAGTACTTTTAGAAGTTTGAGCATGTTTATTGCAATCATTAATAACATTTTCATTTTCCATGCAAGTGCCTTTAAAAGGTTCATGATACAAGTCCCATTTTTATTTATGAGCATTAATATGGGAATCAAAGGCTCTATAATATCTAACAAGAATTTGAGGATCAAGACCATATTTAGCACCAAGCTCTTGAAAATCAACAATTTTAGCAAAAGACTTAATTCAATCATACTCATAGTTTATACCTGGTTCTTTACCTTTGTTGTTATCCCAATCTTTGGTATTGCTTTGAATTGTTTCAAGAAGATCCCACTTAGCTTTGACCTTCTTACTTGTGAAGGATCCCTTTGAACAGGTATCTAGATAGTCCTTGTAATGTCCTGAAAGCCTTGCATAAAAATTATTAATAACAATATTACTAGGGAGCTCATGAATGGGACATTTGAGCATTAGTGACTTCAATCTCCCCCAAGCTTGGGCAATACTTTCTCCCTCATGAGGATGAAAATTATAAATATAATTCCTATCTTTATGAATTTCATGAGGAGGATAAAATTTAGAGTAAAAGAGAGATTCAAGTTCCTTCCACTCCAAATGATGAGGATAATCTAGTAGCTCATACCACTCCCTTGCTTTATCCCTAAGTGAGAAAGGGAATAGCTTCCTCTTAACTTGGTCCATTGAAATACATGCACACTTGAACAACTCGCATAATTCATGTATAAAGAGTAAATGATCACTAGGATGGACATTTCCATCTCCAAAATAGCAGTTATTCATAACACGTTCAACAATTTCAATGGGTATTTTAAAAGGGACACTTTCAGTATGTGGATTTAAAATATCACAAGTATCATTAGAATTACACATATGGGAGATAAAGTATCATCAGAGCAAATTTTCTTCCTAAAGCTGGGGAACTAAAAAGATCTTTCTCATAAAAACTAGCTTCCCCAAGCTTAGACGTTTCCATACCATTAGTAATAATGGTGTTCAAAGGATTCATACTAATAACATTGCTATTACAAGGCAAATAAATCTCCATAGGTTTTTTAATTTTCTCTTCAAACACTTCATGTCCTAGCTCAAGGTAAACACTATAAAGCTCTCTAATTTTGTTGTTGTTTTCCATTAAGCCTAACTAGTGAAAACAAGAAACAAAAAGACAAAATTGCAGAAATTAAATGAAATAACTTCGAGCACTCACACCGGAGGATGTGAGTACCTTTTACCTTACCTCCCTGGAAACGGCGCCAGAAAATAGCTTGATGTTTACGCACTTCTATTCTTGTAGACAGTTGTTGGGCCTCCAAGTGTAGAGGTTTGTAGAACAACAACAAGTTTCCCTTAAGTGGATTACCCAAAGTTTATCGAACTCAGGGAGGAAGTGGTCAAAGATATTCCCTCTCAAGCAACCCTGCAATCAAGATACAAGAAGTCTCTTGTGTCCCCAACACACCCAATACACTTGTCAGGTGTATAGGTGCACTAGTTCGGAGAAGAGACAGTGAAATACAAGTGGTAACGGTGCTATAAAATAGCTTCTGACTTGTTGTTGACATGGGGTAACGTGTGTGAAACTGAAATAAAGATGGAAGCAAGCAAACATGCAACAGATCTAGATTCAAATGGTGTTTCAATGCTTAGAAACAAGGCCTAGTGATCATACTTTCACTAGGGAACCCTCTCTCATATAAATATCCTCTCTTCATGATACTACTCTTAACTACTCTCCGGTTGGACACTCTAATCCACATAGGCCTACAAAAGCACACCTCAAAGTCTGCCTTCCCCACCTAGATAACCCCACACTGTCACCTTGAGCGCTGGATGGTTCCAACAAATACCACAATTTCATAAAGACATCCAACTCCAAATATAACTCATGAATATATATGTAATCTAGCTTAAGTTCCACACACGGTGTGCACGCTGTCACTGTCACACACGTGGGGAAAAGCATAGATCTATTAAAGCACGATGAGTATTTATGTAAACTCTAGCCTAAGTGCCACCATGACATGCACACTGTCACTTTCACACACATGGGGAGAGCAGAGATCTAATGAAGCACTTGAGTAACAGAGTAGATCTACTTAATTACAAATCTCATGACCACAACAAGATCATGCATAGGAAGAGAGATGACCACATAGCTATCGGTAGAGCCCTTAGCCTCGGGGAAGAACTACTCCCTCCTCATCATGGGAATCAACAATGGCGATGGAGATGGTGGTGGAGATCAATGGAGATGGCTCCGGGGGCACTTCCCCGCCCCGATAGGGTGCCGGAACAGAGACTTTCTATCCCTCGAATCTTCCCTTCGGTGGCGGCGGCGCTACGGAGGTTTTCGTGGATTTCTTCTAGATGATTTAGGGTTTCTGAGTCGGGGGCTTCTTATAGGCGAAGGAGGAAAGGTCGGTGGAGTGCCATGGGGCCCACACCCCTGTTGGCGCCACCAGGGCTGGCCCGCGCCTAGGGGGTGCAGGCATCCTGGTGTCGTCCTCCACCTCTGCTTCGTGGTTTCGTGTTGCTCCGAGAAAAATAGGAAGATTGGCTTTTGTCTCGTCCAATTCCGAGAATATTGATTTTCTGCCTTTTCTGGAACCAAAACCAGAACAAAACAGACAACTGGCACTGTGGCATCTTGTTAATAGGTTAGTTCCAGAAAGTGTATAAAAATACCTCAAAGTGTAGACAAAACATAAGACAAATGATATAAAACAAGCATGGAACATCAAAAATTATAGATATGTTTCCGACGTATCAGTCGTTTTCCCACTTGAGGGTGCTTCTTGGTGCTTGACGAGTCGGGGATAGGAGCATGGTGGGCATTCTTCGGTGGGCCCAGCGGTTGCGGTCTTCCTCGTCTAGTCGGTCCGTCTCTGTCTCCTTTCTTTTTGTTCTTCTCTTGTTTTAGTTCGAGCGTGTGTGTCCTGCTGCCCCAGCATCGTGTATCATGTTGTGTGTCTATCCTTGGACGTTGTGCTGTCTGGCCCAGCAGGGTTCTCACCTGCGTGCTTTATTTATAAATGACATTTGAGTACCCATATAGCAGTGACCTTGTGCACTAGTCTTAGATGCTAACACCACTAGAAAACATACGTGATTTACTCCAGCGTGACCGTTCAGGTTGAAACCCTGCAACAACTAGCCCTATTAACCCGCCTTATTTCTAAATAGCGGCGGTTAGACATCACTGTTTCAAGAGATGCCACTGCTCTCTTCAACGCGACGGTAAGCATTGAGGTGCGGAATGGCGATAGAGTCCTTTTCTAGTCGAATCCGTGGATCCAGGGGTACTCAATGGCGACAGTCGCGCCGACCGTTCTTGATCTGGTCCGGCCTAAGCCGAGAAGCTCGCGAACTGTTCAGCAAGGGCTCCCTCAAAACGAGTGGACCCGGGACATCATGGGCACCCTCACCATGGATGCCATCACTCAGTTCCTGCATGTGTTGCCCATGATCCAGTCCTACGCCAGCCTCCCGAAAATCGAAGACTCCTTCCGCTGGAAGCTATCGCCGGACGGAGCTTACTCCACGAGATCCACCTATTTTGCCTGCTTTGCGGGCAGAACGGCTCTTCCTGCTACTGCCCAGGTGTGGAACTCGCTCACCCCCCTCAAGTTCAAGTTCTTCGCCTGGCTAGACATTTAGGGGCGGTCTTGGACAACGGACCGGCTTTAGCTCCGTGGGCTTCCCAACCAAGGGGAGTGCCCGTTGTGCATCCAATGTGCCAAGGACATTATGCTAGGGTTCTGGTGCAGAAAACAGATAATTTCCTATGACGGATCGCCCTAACCTCCCAAAATCTATCTATTAGTAATGCAGTAACGGCCGAAGGTTTTGGATACATACCCTTATGGTCTAAAAGTGGTTAACGTTCTGAGGGGAACATAGTTGAATTATTCGTGCTCGTAGCCGACCTCATGGTCACGAAGCTCCTCACAAGTCACCTCTTGCTCCATCGTGCAGCGGTCCGGCTCACGACATCCAAGGTTCCCCAAGTGTGGACCCTTGTGGTTTCTTACACATACGGTGTAGGAGACGACCTTGCTCGGGCTCCCCGATCTCTGCCGGGAGTGTGAAATTAGATCTCCGACTTGGAATCTCCGCATCGCAATGGCGTGCTGCAGGTGTGCCATCTCTTGCGCGAGCAGTCCTATCATGGGACCATGCTAGCACAAGGAGAGAACTAGAGAGAGAGAGAGAGAGAGAGAGAGAGGAGAGAGAGAGGGAGGAAGTGCATAGAGGAGGAGGAGGGCTCCCAACTCATGGTCTTGGTGTTGTGTGTCCTCCTCCAAGGGGGGAGGGCCTCTTTATATAAGGGTGGAGGGGGCAGGCTTGCCCCTCCCCCCAAGGCACCAAGCGGTGGCCAAGGGAGGGAGGGAGCATCCCTAGGGCGCCCCAAACCCTACCGCATCGCATAGCGGATGAATGGAGGTAGCATTTGGTTAGAGCGTAATACGCAAGTGTTTGATAGGGATGTCAGTGCAGCCCCGACACTTGCCCACCGCATCGCGGATGAATGGCTGCGCTGCCTCCGCAGTAGAAGTGGGCTGACAAGAGGTATCGACTAGTTTGCGTGGATGTGTTGCCGTGTGTCCTGCTCTTCTGCGAGTATTAGCCCCGTTGTAATCTCTTGCCCACTTAATACAATGAAACGCAGATCTCCTGCGTGTTCTCAAAAAATAATAATTTCTAAAGAGCTCCCAACATCGTCGTTTATGAAGCTTATGTATCTCTTATTGTAAACTACCGGAAAGTAGCGGTTCGTATAGAGATGAATTCCATCTTGGATAATGGAATTTGAGAAAACACCGTGTTGTTCTTTTAGTTGGGCGCACACTCACAAGGATGGATCCGCTTAGTCGTATTGTGAAGTCGTCAATATGTTTGACCAAATAACGTATAAGGTTTTACTCGGGTTACCTAGAAGAGTCATGGTGATGCACTCAATGCGTTTTCAGGAGGTCGATCTTACAACACGATACGTAAGATAGTAAGCCAACATTTTTTATATCAGAAGCACCAGTTTCTCGGGAGTCAGAGATTCCACCTGCTATGGGCTGAGTTAGTCAGCCCAACCACCCTAACTCGGTTGTCGATTCTTAGAAACACGGAGTCACCAAAGAAAGGGAAGCATGGACACGGATTGAGGGTTTAGGCAAAAGTAAGTTGTATTAAAGTTGACGATCGTGTTCTTAATTCAATCATCCGTCACCCCTCACAACTTATATGTGATGGCTGGTCTTTCTATACAAGTATAGGAGCCAGGATGCAAATAATATTTCAAACACATATGAATAGATAAGAATTAAAATGAATAATAAATGGGAACTACTTTCCATGAAACTATTAGTGGTGCTCAATAAGATCATCACGAAGTCAGACATGTGTGGCACTGTCAATATAGCGGTTGGTCTCAAGAAAGTTTGGATCTGGTCGGGCTTTCTTGTTGGTTTCACATGGCTACCGACATTATTATACAACAACTCCAAGTCCAAGTCCCTTAAATCATTCATGATCATATTGTGGAAAATAGCACATGCTTTCATGATCATGTTGATGGTTTGCTCATCGCAAAACAAGCAGGACCTCGAACAATAGCATAACTAGCTTGCAAAACAGGGAAAGATCTATCAATGTCCTTTCAGCATACTTCTTGTTCCTTGGCAAAACCAGTTTGTTTCCTTGTTGATGGATTTTAAATGGTCTTCACAAATATAGACGATGAAGAGTAAATCCCATCAACACGATAGTATCCTATTGTGTAGGCATGTCCATTGATGGTGTAGTTGCAAGTCGGTGCATCTCCGCTTGCAAGCCTAGTAAAAAAAATGAGACGTCTGCAAGACATTGATATAATCGAGATAATCCGGAAGAGCAAATAAGCAATGCTAAATCTATAAATCCTCTAATGCCATAGCTTCAAGAAATCTGCGGGGTCTGCTAGGGACCGTTTTCGATGCGGAAACCATAAAAAAAGAGTTAATGTAAGGGTTTGGCCATTTTACGGAATATGTTAGAGTTGCTCTTATGCAAAGTAAAGTTTTGCCGAACCTGTGACAATTATTGGTACATGTAAGGGTTTGATTCAAGTCTACATGTAAAATGTGGCACCAATATTGGTATATATCCCAATTCGTCATGGCATGTGCCGTGTACACCGATGGGCAACGGACAAACGAGTTAAGGAAAAAGTCCATTTTCAACCCTAAACTCGTTGAGGTTCGTCGATTTAAACCCTGAAGTCGAAATTCCGCTCGTTCGCATCCTGAACTATTGAATCCCAGTCTAAATCTAACCATGTATCTGTTTGGTTCACAAGGAACATAACAATCCCAATCGGGATTATAGGTTACTCTCAGTGACAGTGAGGCCCACATGTCATAATCATCTTCCTCCACTAATTTCTTTCCTTCATCCACAGCGACACTATATTTTTTGGGGGTTTACTTCTAAAATATTTAGAAACACGCGAGAGGTGATACATGGCATCGGTTGGAGCTCGTCATAAAAGAAATCAAGCGGAGAGCCGTCACAAGTGAGGGGCGGGCGGTCGCGGAGGGCTGCGGGGCCAAACCAGGGGAGGAACAACGTCGGTGGGGTGGAGGCAAGTCGTCCCCCTCCTGCTGCGTGAGGGCCTCTTCATCCTCTCCTGATGTAAGTCATGGCCGAAGCAAAGGGAGACGGCGACGCACAGGGCGGCGGCGACGGCTATGGACGGCGCACGGAGGAGGACCATGAGATGGGTGTCGCGAGGGCGAAGAGCTGCTCCGGTCACAAGCATGCGCGCAGCCTGAGTCACCACAAGGCTCCACGAGCAAAATTATTGCTGCCACCTATTTTGAGAGATCTACGGACTAATGGATTTGATTGAGAAATTAGTACCTAATTTGAGAGTTGAGAAATTAGTACCTAATTTGAGAGTTCGTGAGTGGATTCATGGTCGCTCCTTCCCATGCATTATGTCGTTGTTCAGACGATCGTCGTCATACGCTGCTGCTCCGTTGGTCACCGACATTTAATTTGGACACCAACAAGCTCACGCAACTAACAGGAGTTTTTTCCCTGCCACTTGGTTTTCGATTTGGTGCTTGTATGCATCAATGACTAATTCGGACGTCCACGGTTTGTGTGCTCTCCCTCATTAATCTAATTGTGTACCAAAGCAAATACAGATCAGGAACTAATGGATTTCTAGTAAAATTATTGCCCAATTTGAAAGGTTGACGAGCAGAATTTAATTAATTAGAGTTACTCTGCCACGCGAAGGCTGCGCTACTCGACATAAAAATCGCGCGTGTGATCTGAGTCTAGCGAGGGAAGGAATTAAGAGAGCTAGAGACCACGCGGCCGGAATAGATAATTATGTAGGGGCGTTTTCAAAAAAAATTGCCTACATGGCATGGATCAAAATGGTTAAACAGATTCAGGGTTCAATTTAGACCGGGATTCAATAGTTCAGGATGCAAACGAACCGGGATTTCGACTTCAGAATTTAAATCAGCGAACCTCTACAAATTCAGGATTGAAAATGAACTTTTTCCACGAGTTAACGCTTGTTTCTTGGTTAGTCCGCAATTCCTGTTTTGGCAACGGACAAACGAGTTGGGCAGGTGATTGCGGGCTGCGGCCGGTAACTCACCAGCGTCGCCTACGGTCGCGTCTTCACATTAGTCGCATTATCCATCGAATCTGGCTTAAATTGAGGTGTGAGAAACATGTTAATTAATCACTTGGCTGCCTGATCGACGTTTAGCAGCTGCGCCGCCGTCTTTGTACCCGTGGAACACCTAACACGTCGTCCTTGGTGTGAAATAGTACTCGCACATGCATCATATCAACCGGGAAATAAACGATTTTTTGTAAAGACGAAAGAAACTAGTTAATGCATTCATATACATTATTTCGACTTAGTTTCCCCTAAGAAAAAAAAAGGAGATTTTGAGTTAGCTTGAAACAATAAACTATTTTCATATAGATTATTTTGAGTACCTTTTACAAAAAAACATTTATCATATTGTCCATTTAGGCTTATGTTCGATGTCGATGTCGTTGTGTTGTTTTGGTTCGATTTTGATATACTCACTATATAGTTGTAGGGCATACACATACATTGGACCGACCCCACGTCGCCCCTCCTAGGGCGATACGGGAAACCTTAGCCGTCGTCCACCTTGCGCCGCCCCTCCTCTTCCAACCCCATCATCGTGGTTGCCGGAGGAAGCGTCTGTGCTAAGCCTATGTCGTGGACGGCGCCAGGCAGCGGGGTTAGCTTCTCGCACAGTGGCCGCACCTCATGAAGATTTATCAGTTGTTGACGCAGATGCGATGGTGGCTTCGTCGGCTTCTGCTTATTCCGGTGGAACGGCGGCGAGTCTGTGCTCCCCCTCTTGCGCGGTGACATCACATTGTGGCTCCTGGTGGAGTGGTTTGGCCAACAAGTGTGGCGGATTCCTCTTGACCGATCGGCTTCAGTCCCGGACATAGAGGCTTTGTTTCTTCTTCTCCGCTTCCGCCTCTCCCTGCGGTGGCATTGGTCATCTCCGGCCTCTCCGTGGCAAGGCGTGGGATCTTTGATGTCGGGTCTAGATCTCCAAATCTTCTAGCAAGTTGTGGGCCAATGGGCCTGGGCATAGCATCGTCTTGTGATATGGAAGACGACGATATAGGTGGTGGCCTCGGCTGGTGTCCACACGGTCGCCACGTCGGGGTGTGTGGGCCAGTGGAGGCACGTGTTGGATCGTTCCGGTTGTGTGAGGTGGTGGTTCGGATGCTCCGTGTAAAAGTTTCCCATTTCATGCCGGCCAGTGACGGTGGCGTTGTTCTAGAGTCTTCCTCGACCTCGTGAACCACAAAGCAAGCTATTTGGGTGAAATCCTAGACGGGTATAGTGTTGGCGTTGTTTTCCTCCTTTGGAGCGCCGCTTTGAAGATCTTGGTGGACTGGACACACACAATATTGTGGTTGCCTGATGGCCAACTGGCAATGCCTGAGTTCCGCATGGCGTCTTGTGTGGCGACAACAATGTTGATGAGCGATGGATGATCGCAACAAGATCTTATTAGTCGCCCCCTTTCCAACGCTTGATGAGCTTCTTCGGCATGGGTTTTGTGCTTTTACTCTCCAGACCTCATAAGAGAAATCAGAGCTGCATGTCCATATGCGAGGAGTCATCGGCTTGGCATACACCGATTTGGGCTTCACAATGCCACTTATGCAAGGTCTTTGAGGAAATCAGAGTCGCCGTTGATTGATGACGATGTACCGAAGGGCTACCATGGCAAAGAGTTTCGCTTGGATGGTGCGTGTAGCCCATGTGGGTAGACATGCTGACTGTGTGGACCCTTGCGACGGTTGTGTTCCATGACCATCGACGAGGGTGTTTGTTACGGCCTTCTTTCGGTTTTCCGCTAATTAACCCGATAACTCTTTTCGTCTCAAAAAATAACGAGTCTTTTGTCTTGTATTAAAAAAATACACATAGGTCCCATGACTGTGAAGTCGCCGGTGAGGCATGAGCTTAGCCCATAATTGAGTGGTCAAATGGATAACAGAAGGACTGTTTTGGTGACATAAACACGTTGCAATCTCGTACGTGCTCTCAGCTTGCAAGAAAAAATAAGGGAAAACGTAGTGTTACAGTCCATCGTGCCGACAACACGGTGGAAAATTAGGAGAAAATGCAGTGTTAGAGTGCATGCGCGTACTGGTCCGGTTGTACTCACATTCGGGTCCGGTGTCCTCGCCATGTAGGTTATGGGTTTTGGTTGAGAGCTTGAGATTGTGATGGAGTTGCATGCCACCACTAGGTTGAAGGCTCACATGCATGGAGTTGTTCCATCACATGTTGCGTGCCAAAAAGAAAATAACGGGAAGGAAACCCGTGATGGTATTCTCCTAGCTTGGGATTTCACCGTAGCTAAGCTGTCTAACCATCATGCCACTAACAAGGGATTATCGTCCACTTGGCTAGCTTAATACTCAACCCATGTTCTGGACGTTCATACGCTCACGGCCCAACAATAAGAAGAGAGACTACTCCATTCCAAAAGCCCGGACCGAAGGGAGGAAGGAATCTCTCCCTTATAAGTGGGTGTGGCCTCCTCCCATACACTAGTAGAAAAAAGGTCATCCGTTCGCGCTCCCTAAGAGCATTAGTCTCGGTTGTGCCATGAACCGGGACTAATGCTGGCACACGTCCCGGTTCGAGCGGACACGGGCCCGGAGGCATGCGTCTCAGTTGGTAAGGGAGCATATGTCCCGATTTGTAACACAAACCGAGACTAAAGGTTGGGCGTCAGCCACGTGACGTGGCACACACCTTTAGTCCCGGTTTGTGTTACAAACCGGGACGTATGCTCCTGTCCTCTATAAATGCAACGCCCCAGCCCTCTGCCTCCACTCTGTTTTTTTTTTGGTGGAAGGTGTGAGGGGTGTGCTAGTTGTTTTCCCCTATGCATGCATTCAAGGTGTTTGATGAAATGTTTGAGTGAATGATCCCGTTCAATTTCTCATAGAACAAAAATATAGAAGGTGTCCGAGACGCACTTGAGCTTTCTCCTCTTTATTTTCCTCGATCGAGGTTAGCAATCTTATCTTTTCTCTGTCATTGATACAATGCATGTGTCGATGTGAATTGGTCATTTCACTATTTATGATGTCATGTTTTTGATAAACTTACTTATATGATGCAGATAAACGGTCGGGAATGGATGTACGGTGACTGGCGTGTACCCGGGTATATGAAAGGCATGGATAAATTTATCGATGTGGCTACGGCAAACAAAGAGAATGGTTTTATACGTTGTCCATGTGTTCAATGTTGGAACAACAAGGAGTACTCTTCCTCGAAAATCATTCACAGCCACCTGATTATGAAAGGTTTCATGCCCAACTATAATTGCTGGACCAAGCACGGGGAAAGAGGGGTTATGATGGAAGACGGTGAAGAAGAATATGATGATAACAACTATCATCATATGTTTCCTGAATACAGTGATACTGCAATGGAAGACAATGAAGAGGAAGGAGGTGAAGAACGGGCATCAGATGAGCCGGCTGATGAACTTGGTAGGCTCATTTCTGATGCAAAGCGAGACTGTGAAACAGAAAATGAGAAGTTGAAGTTAGAGGGCATGTTAGAAGATCACAAGAAATTGTTGTACCCAAATTGTGAAGATGGCAGCACAAAGCTCGGTACCACACTGGAATTGTTGCGATGGAAGGCAGAGTGTGGTCTAACTGACTCCTCATTTGAAAAGATGCTGAAAATAATGAAGCCGAAGTTTCCAAAACATAACGAACTTCCCGAGAGTACCTACGAAGCAAAGAAGACTCTCTGTCCTCTAGGATTAGATGTGCAGAAGATACATGCATGCATTAATGACTGCATCCTCTACCGCGGTAAGGAGTATGAGAATTTAGATAAATGCCCGGTATGCAATGCATTGTGGTATAAGATCAGGCGAGATGACCCTGGTGATGTTGAGGGAGAGCCCCTCCGGAAGAGGGTTCCTGCTAAGGTTATGTGGTATGCTCCTATAATACCAAGGTTGAAACGCATGTTCAGAAACAAAGAGCATGCCAGGTTGTTGCGATGGCACAAAGAAGACCGTAAGAAAGACGGGAAGTTCAGACACCCTGCTGATGGGTCACAGTGGAGAAAAATCGAGAGAGACTTTGCAGGTGACACAAGGAACTTATGGTTTGGTCTAAGTACGGATGGCATGAATCCTTTTGGGGAGCAGAGCTGCAGTCACAGCACCTGGCCCGTGACTCTATGTATCTACAACCTACCTCCTTGGTTGTGCATGAAGCGTAAGTTCATTATGATGCCAGTGCTCATCCAAGGCCCGAAGCAACCGGGCAACGACATTGATGTGTACCTTACGCCATTAGTTGAAGAACTCTTACAGTTGTGGGGCAAACCAGGTGTACGTGCATGGGATGAGAACAAACAGGAGCCATTTGATTTACGAGGGTTGCTATTCGTAACCATCAATGATTGGCTTGCTCTTAGTAACCTTTCAGGACAGACAAACAAGGGATATAAGGCATGCACACACTGTTTAGATAAGACTGAAAGTACATATTTGCATAAATACAAGAAGGTTGTGTACCTGGCGAATCGACGATTTCTTCCGACCAATCATCCCGTAAGAAAGAAAGGCAAGCACTTCAAAGGTGAGGCAGATCACCGGAAGAAGCCTGAACTCCCTGCTGGTGATGATGTATTTGGTATGGTCAAGGACATAGAAGTAATCTTTGGAAAGGGTCCCGGCGGTTAATCAGTTCCGAACGACGTCGCTACAGGACACGCACCCATGTGGAAGAAGAAATCTATATTTTGGGAGCATCCATATTGGAAAGTCCTGTGTGTCCGCTCTTCAATCGACATGATGCACGTGACGAAGAATCTTTGCATGAACCTGCTAGGATTCCTAGGCGTGTATGGGAAGACAAAAGATACACCAGAAGCACGGGAGGACCAACAAATTATGAAAGACCCAAAGAACATGCATACACAGAACAAGACGGATAAAGGGTGTCACTTAAGTCGTGCCAGCTATGCTCTTACCAAAGCAGAGAAGGAAATCTTTTTTGAAGTCCTTTACAGTATCAAGGTGTCGTCTGGCTTCTCATCTAATATAAAGGGGATAATAAATATGGCAGAGAAAAATTTCCAAAACCTGAAGTCTCATGACTATCACGTGATTATGACGCAGTTGCTTCCGATTGCATTGAGGGGGCTTCTACCGGAAAATGTTCGAGTACCCATTGTGAAGCTGTGTGCATTCCTCAATGCAATATATCATAAGGTAATCAATCCAGATATTCTGCCAAGGTTACAGAAGGATGTGGTACAATGTCTTATTAGTTTTGAGTTGGTGTTCCCACCATCCTTCTTCAATATTATGACGCATCTCCTCGTTCACCTAGTGGAAGAGATTGCCATTCTCGGTCCGGTATTTCTGCACAATATGTTCCCCTTTGAGAGGTTCATGGGAGTCTTAAAGAAATATGTTCATAACCGTGCTAGACCATAAGGAAGCATTTCCAAGGGATATGGAACAGAGGAGGTCATTAAGTTTTGTGTTGACTTTATTCCTGACCTTAATCCGATTTGTGTTTCTGACTCGCGGCATGAGGGAAGACTAAGTGGAAAAGGCACGCTGGGAAAGAAAGCAATGATATGTAGGGACGGGGGTTCTTTCACTAAAGCACACTACACAGTTCTACATAATTCCACCTTGGCAGCTCCGTATATCGAGGAACACAAGAATATTGTACGCTCCAAAAACCCGGGGAAGCCTGAATCATGGATTACAGATGAACACATGAAGTCTTGCAGTGGTTGGATGCAGACACATCTCTTGAATGACACCACTGTTAGAGATCAGCTATACTTGTTGGCCGCGTCACCATCTTCTACTGTATTGAATTTCCAAGGGTACGAAATAAATGGGAATACATTCTACACGATCGCCCAAGATAAAAAGAGCACCAACCAAAATAGTGGTGTCCGCTTTGATGCAATAGACGAGAATGGACAAAAGGACACATACTATGGTTACATAGAGGAGATATGGGAACTAGACTATGGAGTCTCTTTTAAGGTCCCTTTGTTTCGCTGCAAATGGGTCAACCTGAATGGGGAAGGGGTAAAGATAGACCAGTTGTACGGAATGACAACAGTGGATCTCAACAATCTTGGTTATAGAGATGAACCATTCGTCCTAGCCAATGATGTGTCTCAGGTTTTCTATGTGAAGGACATGTCCTCCAGACCGAAAAAAGAAAAAATATGCAAACGAATACATCATATGATGAGCCAAAGCGTCACATAGTTCTTTCAGGGAAAAGAAACATCGTGGGAATCGAGGACAAGACAGACATGTCGGAAGATTATAATAAGTTTGATAAAATTCCACCCTTCACAGTGAAAACTGACCCAAGCATTACGTTAAGTAAAGAAGATGCTCCATGGTTATGTCTGAAGCGATCATAAGGAAGGACATATGCCAAGAAGTTCATGCTCATATTATGTAACTCTAGTTCATGTCTTTCGCGGTTTGTGGCTTCACTGAAGGATATCTTTCGTGGTTTGTGGCTTGACCGGGACTATATATAGGGGGGGCTTTAGTCCCGGTTTTGTAGTCTCAGTTTTTAATATTAAAAATGTCTTGAGTGTTAGTCCCGTTTTGTGGCTGGACCGGGACTATGAAGAAGTTGTCCCGATTCGTACTTACCATTAAGATCTTATCTCCAAACACGCGCGGTCACATATTAGGGAGTGCCTCTATGACTAGTTTCTTGGATATGCCGAAGGACTGGGATCCGGCGGCATCTCCCTGAAACTGGTCGTAGTGGTGTCCCTGCTCTCGAAAACCATCTTGCAGCTTGTAACTTCTATAACTAGATCAATACACCTGGGAGCTAACTAATTTCACATATTAGGGAGTGCCTCTATGACCAGTTTCTCGGAGATGCCGGAGGACTGGGATCCGGCGGCATCTCCCTGAAACTGGCCGTAGTGGTGTCCCTGCTCTCGAAAACCATCTTGCAGCTTGTAACTTCTCTAACTAGATCAATACGCGTGGGAGCTAACTAATTTCACATATTATGGAGTGCCTCTATGACCAGTTTCTCGGAGATGCCCGAGGACTGGGCTCCGTCTACATCTCCCTAAAACTGGCCGTAGTGGTGTCCTTGCTCTCGAAAACCATCTTGGAGATGCCTCAAACTGGCTGGAGGACTGGACTCACAAGGATGCCTATTTATAGTACAAGTAGCTCGGCGTAGTGTCGACACTTATGAAATAATGTCGACACACACCCCTATTATTAGTGTTGACTCGTGTTTTTTCCCGGTTGGTGTCTCCAACCGGGACTAAAGGTTCATCTTTAGTCCCGGTTGGTGACACCATCCGGGACAAGGTACACGCCGCACGACATAATGTCGACACTCACCCCTATCATTAGTGCTGCCTGGCCCAGCCTGCCGAAATCCCTCCAACCGGGACTAAAGATGAACCTTTAGTATATTTAAAATCCGAACAATGATCATGTCTCGAAAAAACCTTCACAAAAAAACCTTTAATTTTCCTTTTTGTCGCACGGAAAAGCCCTTTTCCATTTTCCGAGCGCAAAAAACGGGTCATTTTGTGAAGTAACCACCAAAATGCTATTTCAGAATGCTACCATCCCATTTTCCTAAAATACTAGACCACCTTACATGGACTATCTCCCAACCGGGACATCTCAAACCTTTTCGTCCATCCCGGGTAAAAAGGACAAATGTCTGCCGAATCGGTAGGAAGTGGGTCCGGTTTGTACTACAGGTACATGATCTATCGCCCGTGATTTTTTGAAAAAATCATTTTTAGACTCGCAATATGTGGTTTCTTCAGAGATCCAATGCAAGTTCTAACGATGCTCGTCCCCTATCTTCATGCACTCCAGTTCGACCATAGTTAGAAATTCAGAAAATTCTAAACGGGCATAATAAATTCAAAAAAAATCCGAACAATGAAAATACTTCACGTGGTGTCATATTATGTGACATAGTTGAAAGGAAAAATACCAGACTTGATATATTGATCATGTCTCGAAAAAACCTTCATATAATGACCTATCATGTTCGAGGTTTCATGGCTTTCGGTCCAAATGACCGATGTTATGTGCTGAATCATGGCATAGTTTGTGTTGCTGTGACCATATTATGCATGCATGTGGACATTGGTATGGAGAACAATGTTGCAGGAGGAAGTTTTCCTTTTTGTCGCACGGAAAAGCCCTTTTCCATTTTCTGAGCGCAAAAACGGGTCGTTTTGTGAAGTAACCACCAAAATGCTGTTTCAGAATGCTACCATCCCATTTTCCTAAAATACTAGACCACCTTACATGGACTATCTTCCAATCGGGACATCTCAAACTTTTTCATCCATTCCGGGTAAAAAGGACAAATGTCTGCCGAATCGGTAGGAAGTGGGTCCGGTTTGTACTATAGGTACATGATCTATCGCCCGTGATTTTTTGAAAAAATAATTTTTAGACTCGCAATATGTGGTTTCTTCAGATATCCAATGCAAGTTCTAACGATGCTCGTCCCCTATCTTCATGCACGCCGGTTCGATCATAGTTAGAAATTCAGAAAATTCAAAACAGGCATAATAACTTCAAAAAAAATCCAAACAATGAAAATCCTTCGCGTGGTGTCATATTGTGTGACATAGTTGAAAGGAAAAATACCATACTTGGTATATTGATCATGTCTCGAAAAAACCTTCACAAAATGACCTATCATGTTCGAGGTTTCATGGCTTTCGGTCCAAATGACCGATGTTATATGCTGAATCACGGCATAGTTTGTGATGTTGTGCCCATATTATGCATGTATGTGGACATTGGTATGGAGAACAATGTTGCAGGAGGAAGTTTTCCTTTTTGTCGCACGGAAAAGCCCTTTTCCATTTTCTGAGCGCAAAAAAGGGACGTTTTGTGAAGTAACCACCAAAATGCTGTTTCAGAATGCTACCGTCCCATTTTCCTAAAATACTAGACCACCTTACATGGACTATCTCCCAACCGGAACATCTCAAACCTTTTCGTCCATCCCGGGTAAAAAGGACAAATGTCTGCCGAATCGGAAGGAAGTGGGTCCGGTTTGTACTACAGGTATATGATCTATCACCCGTGATTTTTTGAAAAAATCATTTTTAGACTCGCAATATGTGGTTTCTTCAGAGATCCAATGCAAGTTCTAAATGAGCCATTTTTCTTCTCTCCATTTTTTCCCAGCATTTCTCCCGCCATTTCTTCCCGCCAGTTTTTCCCGCCAGTTCTTCCCTCCAGTTATCTTCCTGCCATTTCTCACTATATATATATATATGTAGGGTTGGCCTCTATTGTCATTGCACATCTCTAGACTCATATCTGCAACCTCATCACTCTTTCCCATGACTTCCACCGTAGCACTAACTCCCAGGGAGGCGGAGGCGCTTTGCGCCTCGAACTACCCCTGCCCGCCGGGCTACTGTGTCCCCATCGGCCGGATGCTGAGCGCCGGTGGCGTGCTGGTTCCTCCTGTACCTCTAGGTGTGGCGCGTCGGATGGCCATCATGAACCACTACTACTTCGAGCTCACGCCGGAGCAGCGGAGGAATCCCAGATGGCATCCCGACTATTTCCTGACTTGGGAAGCCTTCTTTGTGGATCGGCGTGAGAGGGCGCTCGCCAGGCACGAGGAGGACGACCCACCTCCTCCGAACTTCAACGAGGCCAGCCGTCGGTTGTGGTGGCGCGATCGGACTCTCCAGAGCGTCATGGCCTACGACACGGTCGCCGACTCTAGCCCCCGCCTGCGCTACCCTCAAGTCCAGCCCACTCGTACTCAACCTTCAAGGTTCAACTAAGGCGACCCCGACAACGACAGCGACGACGGCCGCGGCAAGTACGACGACTACAGTGGCGAGTATTACAGGTGTAGGTAGGAGCATGACTGAATCACTCCAACATTGCAAAACAAGTTCGGTTGATTGTGGCTTAATCTGGCCATGTATCTTAATTTTTAGTTCTTCTATGTAACTTTGTGTTAGTTGCGTTATGTACTTTAATTCCAGTTCTATCCTAATAAAATTTTCTTTCCGCCCAATATTTCCCGTCCTTTTTTCCCCGCCCATTAATATATAAAGAATATAAGCTAATTGAAATCCAAATTAAAAACAGAAAATGGTTTTGAATTAGTTATTCAAATCCAAACACTTTTTATGTTTAAAGTTTTCTAAATTCCAAATTAATATTCAAAAAATATAAGTTAATTCATTTTAAATTTTAAATGGTTCATAGTTTAAATGGTTACATTAATTATTTTTTAAAAATAGAAAATGGTTTTGAATTAGTTATTCAAATCCAAACACTTTTTATGTTTAAAGTTTTTCTAAATTCCAAATTAATATTCAAAAAATATAAGTTAATTCATTTTTAATTTTAAATGGTTCATAGCTTAAATGGTTACATTATTTATTTTTTAAAAATACAAAATGGTTTTGAATTAGTTCAAATTCAAACACTTTTTATGTTTATAGTTTTTCTAAATTCCAAATTAATATTCAAAAAATATAAGTTAATTCATTTTTAATTTTAAATGGTTCATAGTTTAAATGGTTACACTAATTATTTTTTAAAAATAGAAAATGGTTTTTGAATTAGTTATTCAAATCCAACCACTTTTTATGTTTAAAGTTTTTCTAAATTCCAAATTAATATTCAAAAAATAAAAGTTAATTCATTTTTAATTTAAAAATGGTTCATAGTTTAAATGGTTACATTAATTATTTTTTAAAAAAATAAAATGGTTTTGAATTAGTTATTCAAATTCAAACACTTTTTATGTTTAAAGTTTTTCTAAATTCCAAATTAATATTCAAAAAATATAAGTTAATTCATTTTTAATTTTAAATGGTTCATAGTTTAAATGGTTACATTAATTATTTTTAAAAACAGAAAATGGTTTTGAATTAGTTATTCAAATTCAAACACTTTTTATGTTTAAAGTTTTTCTAAATTCCAAAGTAATATTCAAAAAATATAAGTTAATTCATTTTTTATTTTAAATGGTTCATAGTTTAAATGGTTACATTAATTATTTTTAAAATAGAAAATGGTTTTGAATTAGTTATTCAAATTCAAACACTTTTTATGTTTAAAGTTTTTCTAAATTCCAAAGTAATTATCATTTAAAAAGCATTACAAATTTAAACCCCAAAATAAAAAATAAGGCGGGAACACAGAGAAAATTCCTGAAAATTTTAAAAACAGGGTCATATGTCCCGGTTGGAGCCACCAACCGGGACTAAAGAGCCCTGCGCGCGCCCCTTGGGCTGATGAAAAAAAGTGGACTATACGTCCCGGTTGGTGGCTCCAACCGGGACGTAGCACCATTTAGTCCCGGTTGTTGGCATCAACCGGGACATATTCTCCCTCCCCTTTATACACGACGCCCTTTCTCCTTCTCTTTCTTCCCCGTTTCTCATCAACCGCAATAGATCATCGCCGCTGCCGCGAGGACAAGCGCTCGGACGCCGTCAGGCTGCCCAACCACCGCCCCACTGTCGGCCTCCACGCGCTGCCCCGCTGTCGCGCCTCCACGTCCTCCTCGCCGGCGCTCCAAGCCTCGCCGACTCCGGCCACCGCCTCCACCACTGATTCCGGCCACCCCGAACCCCTCCGTCATGTTTTTTGAGCTCCTGGTGAGTTTCCGAAGCTCAAGGTGAGCTCCGTTTGCCTGCTTGCTTGCTGTAGCCGCCGCGCGTCGTGTCCGAGCAAGCTCCGCCGCTCGCCGCCATCGTGACCACTATTCCGATGATCATAAGCGGGCGGCGCTGCCACCACTGGGTCTGTCTCGATCTCCTCTTTCCAACTAGCCTACCCACTAGCCCGCGCGTGCAGCGAATCGACGGATTCGAGCCCAACCCGAGGATCCCCATTGCTGATGTCATGCTGACATCATCATGAGGCAATATATCCTCTTTTCTTTTTATTAAAATCATTCCTGTAATTCTTTTTTGGAAATAATTATGATAACCCATGGGGCCCAGACATCAGTGACTGTGAGTAGCCCCAGATCGAGTGAGAAATGTTTCCCGGCCTATGGTGACGTCAGCCTGAGGTCATAAATGTTTTAAAATTGATTAAATAAATTTCAGAAAATGATTTAATATTGTAAAATCAATAAATTATTATTTATAAGTCAGAAAAATATGTATAATATACCAAAATGTTCAGAAAAATGAAACCTACCTCTTTAAACTATAATCATGCATTGTTAAGAAACTTAAATGACAAGTTTGATTAGAATAACATAGTAACCCCTCACAGGTGATTCCGGAGTTTCCCCGAGTTAGGGTTTGCGCCCCTTGGAACCCCGTTTAATTTGTCGAGCATGCTTTAGCGTTACTTTTCAATACAATTTAACTTGTCATATCATCATACTTTCTTGATCATTGCATCGATGCCATGTGTTGATTGTTCCCCTCTCTTTCCGGCGTTCGGTTCTTCGCGGTAGAATACGAGATCGAGATCAAAGACCAAGGTCAACACCATCGAAGATCGAAGATTTCTTGATAGCCATCGTATTGTAGATGCTTAGCCATGATATTAGTTGTCATAGACCCCAGTTGAATCGATGTTGCACCTAGGGTTAGACGGTGTGTCCTCGCCAGGGCATCCCGAACCCGAGGGTTGATTGATTGCCTCCTTTCTTTCCGGTATTGGTTCTTCGCGATAGGATTAGAGCCCAATGGTTTCTCCGAATTAGGGTTTCTGATATTGTAAATTCATTTTTATTATTGTGTATGTATGTATTAGGGTTTCTCCGAATTAGGGTTTATATCTCTCAACACCGTACCTAACATTCTCCTTTAGCCACTTTGACTTATCCATTTTTCCACCTATGCAGAAAATATGGACCCACACGACAGAGATGAAGAAAAGGAAGAGTTGATCCAAGGTGTGATCCGCGGGGAAGAAAATTTAGATGTATCGACGTTTCTGAACAACTCCGGTGAGGGTGATCCTCTTTTTGCCGGAAGGGACGACTTGTTTGAGGTTGAAGGTGATGCCTTCCGCGAGGGACAAGGCGATGCCTTGTGTAATCGAGAAGACGACCACTCTGGCGAGGTGCATGTAATATAATTAATTCATTAATTAATCATCTGCTATCTATATAGAAATAGTAACGACGATCTTTCTTCTTTTAGCCCTCCGGATCGAACAAATCTACTGAAAAGAGCGGACGAGGCCCAACCAAAAAGTTGGAAGACCATGAGAGGTTCAGGATCGAAGATATCGCTGAAGACGGCAAACCGACGTCTCCTGAAGTTGTCGCAATCAAATTTGTGGCACAATGCGGAGTAATCGTTAGGGACTTAATCCCGATCACGATTCGAAATTGGAATAGGCCTGCTGGTGCGGAAGAAGAGGGAACATGTTTGTTTGTCCCTAACAAGGCCAAAGATTTACTATGGAAGAGGCTCATGGTTAATTTCAAACTACCGAAGATAGAGCTGGATCCAAATGTGGAGGATCCAGTTGAGGATGCCTTAGAACATGGGAGAGCCATGGAGGCTAAGGTCAGGGAGTGGGCTTTGAAGAAGATGGTCCAGTGCTTCACCAACTGGAAGAAAAGATTGCACCTTGACTATGTCGTGAAAGAGAAGACTCCGGATTTCAAGAATATTCAGTTTGAGAAGATAAAACCATTCTGGGCTGAGTTTGTGAAATACAAGACATCAGAAAAATCTAAGAAAATGTCTGCAACGAATAAGCGGAATGCTGCTAACAAGAAGTATCACCATACTATGGGGCAAGGTGGCTACAGGGCTGGCATTCCTAAGTGGGAGAAACTTGAGAATAAACTGCGTGCTAAAAATATCACCCCAGAGACAGACGATTGGGTAGAACGTGCAAGGAATTGGTTTTACGGGCATGGGGGCACGTTGGACTCGGAAGGGAAGTGTATATATAACATACGACATAAAGAAGACCCCTTGCCAATCGAGAAGATGAGAAAAGTAGTAAAGGTTGTTAAAGATGGGGACTTCATTCCCGATAGAGAGAATGATGAGCTCACACTCGCCCTTGGAAATAAGGAACATGATGGACGAACATGAGGCACAAGCGGCTCCAAACCATGGAGGACCGGGTTTCCCGAAGAGAGGAAGAAATATCCTGATAGAAGCCGTCAGAGGAGAAAGGACAGGGCGGAAGTTGAAGCAGATATTCAGAAAGAGCGAATGCGTATAATTGAAGAACGAATAAAGCAACAACAAGATGAAATTAACGCACTTAAAGAGCAAAGTACTACTAGCCCATCTCAGCAGCACACTGCATTTGATGCTACCGGCCTATCGAATAATCAAAAAAGCAGTGTGGCTTCCACCGAGGTCCCGGGTAATGACAATGGCAATGACGATGGTGCACCGACGATGGCTCCTGTTGGCTACCCAGTGGATGATATCACAGAGATGACACACTGCGAGCTACATGTCAAAGTTGTGAACATATCAATGAAGGTGGCGGTCGGCTATGCCTTACCAATTGGACCCACACCAACTTACCACTATCGTCCGGTTCCAAAGGGCTACGCTGTTGTCGGGGTGTATGAAATCATGCCCACCTTTGAAGTTTTGGATCTTCACTACTCTGCAGGTGAAGGGGATATGACTGTACTAGGAGACGCAACAAACATCACCATTCTATGGCCAAAGGAATGTATCGTGCTTCGAAATCACACGCCAAGGCCATCTTCGCCGCCACCTCACCCATCTCCAACGAGGTCGTCGCCGCCGCGGCAGCCGTCATCGTCGCCTCACCCGGCTCCGTCACCTCACCAATCTCCGGCGCAGCCATCACCGCGGGAGCCATCGCCGGCGCCTCAGGATAAAAAGCGTAAGCGTACCGCTACTCTGTGTCGTGGTAAGCGATCGCCAAAACGTAAACAAGAGCCTCTTCCAAAAGTACCAAAGGTTCCTCCCAAGAGAGCTTATGACTGTACTGAAGAGGAGACTGTGGCGATCGTTGATGCGGAAATGACAGCGTTTTTCGCTAAGCTGAGGCGGCCGAAAGAGCCAGAGTTCCCAGCACCAAAGAAGAAAAAGACAAAGTGTTGAAAATGCTAAAGACTCTTCATCAACCCGAGCCAAAGCTGTCATCAGACTATGAGCGTTTTATTCTCAAGTTACATGCGGCACAACAAGCCTCGAAGAGCAGTACTGATGCAAGCGAGAAATCTGTTGCCTAGCTCGTAGAACAAGCAAAACAGTCTTGCGCCCCTCTCAAGGTGATTTCCCATACCAATGTGGGGTCGAGCAAATATGGGGCCGAAGAGCAGTATGATCCAGAGGTAGTTGCACAATACGGAGAAGCTGCCGCTGCTCAAGGTATGAGTATTGCCTAGTACTTATCCCAGTTAGAGTACTTCCCCGTGAGTGAAGTAGCATACAAATACCAGTACGGCAAACCTCTCGTCAAATCTGAGGAGGTAAATAATCTTCCAACAAAAATGCGAAGATTGCATAACTGGTACATGCATGCCACAAAGGTCGGGGCTAACTGGATAGTGCTGAGGGTTACAAAAAAAGCATCATGGGAAAGAAAAGGATGACATGATATCCATTGAATTTGATGAACTATTTCAATTATTCAATCAAGACGCCTTGGACAAATCGATCATCAGTGCCTATTGTCCGTAAGTACTAATTCTGTAATTAATTTAGTCTCCAGCTATCTCACCTTGTTTATTGCATGTATATAATCATACTGTAATATGCAGAATAAAGATTCTCGAATGCAGCAGAGGACAAATCTATGACATTGGCTTCATTAACCCATATTGGGTTCATGAAGCTAATCTCAAAAGAAGCCCCCAGGATACGGAGGATAATATAGTACACGCGTTAAGGTTTCAAGAAACCAAAAGGGAAATATTTTTTCCTTACAACTTCGAGTGAGTGTTATTGTCTTGTATACACTTTCTGTTTCGCTTACTCGATGTTAAGTAGATAATTGATTAGTTATGCATTCACAGCTTCCACTATATTCTGTTAATCATTCAACTTGACAAAGGGCGTGTACTAGTCATGGACTCGACACATAAACCCCTTGAGCAGTGGAAGGACATGCAGATGCTTCTCCAGCGGTAATTCTAATCATTACGACACTATATCGGCAACGTTCGTGAATTTTATGATATCAAGTAATTAATAACTTATTTTATTCGTTTTCTTCGCCGGGCAGCGCTTGGAAACGGTTCACCAACAAGTCTAGGGGTGTTTGGAAAGTGGAGCTTACATTTCAAGCACTAGATGTAAGCACCACTAGCTATATCCGCGCATTTCATTGATTCTAGTTTTGATACAGTTATTATCATGCTTGATTATTATTTTGATTAAACTATGTTCTCGTAAAGTGTCTGACACAGGGACCAGGTAACAATCTATGTGGATACTATGTTTGCGAGTTCATCCGGCAGACGTGCGATGAGAAGGGCAGAAATTTAGAGCAACTCCATGTACGTAAACAATTTCTATAGTTTTTAATTACAATCAAATTATGTTTAGTTTCATTCATATAGGCTGACTCCTTTTTTAAATCAGATCGAACGTCTACAGGATGGTCTTCTGCCAAAGAATCGCGTACGAGCAATTCAGTAGGAATTGGCGGGATTCTTGGATGCAGAAGTCCTAAACCCAAAAGGGGAATACTATTCGGATGTGTATAGACAATAGGGATTGTAAAAAGAGCAACTTTTGTGTGTAGTGCATGAACTCGATCCGTGTATCGAATATAATATTGTCATGATGATCTTGTGTAATATAATGGTTCCTTCATTGATGAGTGCAAAACACTAAATAAACAATAAAACAACATAAATGAATTCTCTGCCGTGGCATAAAAAGTGGCCAAAATGCTGCCGCGGCAACAAAAGTTGCCAAAATGAATTCTCTGCCGCGGCGGAGAAATGTGTCAAATCTCTGCCGCGGCAGAAGCTTATTTGTTCTGGTTCGTATTATGAACCGGGACGGTTGCTCCTCCCCCTCTCGCACGGAGCAGCGGCCACGTGTATGACCTTTTGTCCCGGTTGGTGGGGCAACCGGGACTAAAGGTTCGGGCTTTAGTCCCGATTGCCCCGTCCCGGTTGGGTAACCGGGACTAAAGCCCCTTACCAACCGGGACCAATGGGCAGTTCTGTACTAGTGATAGGCGAGGTGAGACTAAACCAAACAGCCTCTACTAGTCAACAAGCCCCTACATCTCATCTTCTTGAGAAGCCCTTCAGGAAAGCATGGCGATGCTGGCTCTAATACCAGATGTTAGCATCCACTTGCCCAGCCCAGTACTCGGCCTACGTTCTAGACGTTCATGCGCTCACAGCTCAATAATAAGAAGATAGTCCACTCTATCCCAAAAGTCCGGACTGAAAGGAGGAAGGAATCTCTCCCTTATAAGCTGAGTGTTGCCTCCTCCTATAGGCAAGGTGGGACTAAACCAAGCAGCCTCCACCGGTCAACAGGCCCCTAACATCCCATCTCCCTGAGAAGCCCCTTAGGAAAGCATGGCGATGCTGGCTCTGATACCAGATGTTAGCATCCACTTGGCCAGCCCAGTACTCAGCCCATGTTTTGGACGTTCATGCGCTCACAACCCAACAATAAGAAGAGAGCCCACTCCATCCCAAAAGCCTGGAATGAAAGGAGGAAGGAATCTCTTCCTTATAAGCTAGGTGTGGCTTCCTCCCGTAGGCGAGGTGGGACTAAACCAAGCAGCCTCCACTAGTCAACAGAGGGGTCCGATTTTGGCTCTGATTATGCCTCAGATTTTGGCTCAGATTTTGGCTCCGATTTTGACCTACGATTATGCCTCAATCTTTGACCTTTATCCGTTTTAACTGACTATTTGTCACTTTTAATTATGATTTGAAGAGAGGATTAAGTTTAGACTAAAATCAATGAAATATTTAGGAGTGGTTTGATTCTGCATTCTATTCTTCGGTTCCACCAACCAAATAAAAAATGGAACCATTTCGTTCTTCAATTTTTTTGAACCAAACATGGGGTTGGAACCGTCCCGTGACATTGGAATGGAACCATTCCATTCCGTCCCCTCTAGTTCTAGAACCGAACACACCCCAAATGGTGAGGTCTACACCATACCATTGCTGATATGAGTCAGCACATACGTGATACTCAGTGAGATGCAAGCAAGACTTGACCTGATTAAGAACCTGTCTGCAGATTATGTTCAGTTTAATTAGATGACTTAAGGTGGAGATACATGCATGACAATTTAATTAACTAGACTGTCTTTTCGCGGTGTCCTCTAACCAGTCTAACTAATACTTAGTTTTATTAGCATGGTCCAGTCAAAGGTACTTGCACTTGCACGAGCGAAAAATCGCCAGCAACTAACCGATGTATAGTACTCCCTCCGACCCATATTAGTCGACTCTAATTTGGATGTATCTATCACAAAAACATGTCTAGATACATCTAAATTAAAGTCAACTAATATGGATCGGAGGGAGTAATAGAAATATAGTGTACTGAAATTGGGATTTGAACATGTACGATATTTTCAAATAGCAAAATAACTGTTGATTAGGTGGAACTTTCACCCTGTTTACTCGTGTCTGGCATGTTGGCAGACTGTGTAGGAGCTTCTGTCGTTGAATAAAAGCCCCAAGTTTCCATGCAAAAAGAAAAACCTTTAGTACTTTCCATGTGATTCTTGTGTCTTGGCTTGATCATACGGGTACACTCGTGTGGGGTCCGACTAGTCGGTCCCTAGATAGAAAATACCAGTGCATTTCTTGATATGGGGACCGGCATTTGGGAAACTTCCTGAGTGCTAAGAAATGCTATAAAACCATATACGTCGTCTCATAGAAACAAAGAGCAAATTTCAGCAAACCTCAAATATTGAATCTAGGTGTAGAACCATAGAAAGGGATTAGCCGAATTTGTTGCATGTATCGTTAAGCCTCATGAACAAGTATATATAGACGTACAGGGATCATCATAGAGTACAAGTCAAATTAGGCTAGAGTCCTAACTATTCTAAACTACCATAACAACCATATACGTATAATACTCTAACAACCTCTCGCAGTCATAGAGGTAGCGTCGTGAACAACTGGAACATCACGGATGGTTAGACTAAAGATAAACCCAAATAGAATCCAGTAGGCTGACATCCTCCCGCAGTCTAAGCCGGAACATCGTGGACGGTGTCGTGTCGCGATAGCTTGGACTATAGAGAAAGCTGATAATGCTCAAGCGAGGTGATAGCCCTTGTGCCGATATCGAAAGCGTGAGGCGGTGCTGAGGTCAGGGTAGCCGTTGCGAGGGGTCGCTGTGGTCAATGTCATGCTCGGGGATGCCGCTGTCGAGGTAGCCGCACGTGAAGCCGCATGCGCATAGTGCGCGAGGAGGATGAAGGAGACGCGTCGAGGGTCAGCGGAGCCTTGCCGAGGGTCCGTGGAGGCATGCCGAGGATCCACGGAGGCTTGGCTTGGATGCTTGCAGAGGGTCCGTGGAGGCTTGTCGAGGGTCGACGCAGTCCGAGCCGTCGAGGACGAGGTGCATCCATAGTTTTGCCAGAACTAGGCGCACGTTGGGGACGAACGCACACTCCAGTTTTGCCAGAACCGAGTATGCAAAGAAGAACTCGTCGGTGATGCGGTCGAGGCAGTCGTAGAGGAGGGAGGCGATGCCGAAGAAGACCATGTCGAAGCTGATGAAGACGAGGCATCGATCCGAGCTTGCCAGACTTGGGAATGCATCGGGGACAAAGGCACTCCCGGTGTTGCCAGTACCAGGCGTGCGAGGGGCAAGGACCATCATGAACTTGTCGCCATGTCAGAGAGACTAGCAGAGGAGGCCTCTAGAGCGGAGAAGGGAGAGATGTCGATGTTTTTTGTGGATGTTAGAATATAGGAGTAGGTGGTGCAGTCGGGGACGAGACGATGATGCTGACGACAAAGTTGTAGTGGATGAAGACGTAGAGGGTGGCGAAACCAGCGGCGACCCAGAGTATGTTGGAGATATGCCCTAGAGGCAATAATAAATGTAGTTATTATTATATCTTTGTGTTTATGATAAATGTTTACATTCATGCTATAATAGTATTAACAAGGAAACATTAAAACTTGTGTGATTTGTAAACTAAAATAGAGTCCCTAGTAAAGCCTCTTTATAATACTAGCTTGTTGGTTAATAAATGATTGTGGTTTCCCTATCATGAACATTGAGATGTTATTAACGACAAGATCATATCGTTACGAGAATGATATGGTGGACATACTCCTATAGATAAGCGTAGCATAAAGATCAAGTCATTTTAATAGTTCAATTGCTATATGCTTTCTGATACATAGTAACCTAATTCCTTCGACCATGAGATCATGCATATCACCTTCACCGGAAGGATGCTTTGATGACATCAAACACCACACCGTAACTGGGTGGCTATAAAGGTGGCATTGAGTGTTCGAAAAGTATTGGTTGAGACACATGGATCAAGAGTGGGATTTGTCCATCCATATGACGGATAGATATACTCTGGGCCCTCTCGGTGAAATGTCATCCAATTAGCTTGCAAGCATGTGACTGGCTCACAAGGGATCACATATCACGGGAACGAGAAAAGAGTACTTATCAGTAACGAGGTTGAACTAGGTATGCAGAGATACCGACGATCATGACCTCGGATAAGTAAATTATCGTGAGACAAAGGGAAATTGGTATCGTATGTAAGTGGTTCATTCGATCGCAAAGTAATCGTAGAAATATGTGGGAGCCATATGAATTTCCAGATTCCTCTATTGGTTATTGATCGGAGAAGTGTCTCGATCATGTCCACATAATTCACGAACCGTAGGGAGACACACTTAAGGATTCGACGTTGTTTGAGTAGTTATGGAATGATGAGTAAGAGACCGAATGTTGTTCGGAGTCTCGGATAGGATCCGGGATATCACGAGGAGATCCGGAATGGTTCGGAGAATAAGATTCATATAAGGAAAGTCCTGTTTCGGGGTTGGAGAATGGTTCCGGTGTGTTCATCGGGAATGTTCTAGAAGGTTCCGGAATGTCCGGCACTCTGGAGGGGAAGGGTACATGAATGTGTCATAACAAGTTGGAATGATTGCATCATGTACTAGGTGTCATCGCTGAACAAAATAAAGGGTTTAATCAAATCCTAGTTTGAAAAGTCAAACGCCAATTTGAAAAGTCAAACGGCTATTTTGTGAGGTGGAGGGGAAGTAGGAAACCTACTTGGGGAGGAGTTTCCTCCCTCCACCGCCGGCCCACTTGGAGACCGAGTTGGGGAGGGACTCCCCTCCCCTTGGCGCGCCTCCTCCACCTATATAAGGAGGGGCAGGGCTGCCCCTCCAAGCACACAAGACCACGCCCTCTAAACCCTAACCCTAGCCGCCGCCCACCATAGCCGCCGCCTAGGGCAACTCGCCGCCGCCGCCTAGGCCAAACCCTAGCCGCCGGCCTTGCCCACCTCCTTGGTGCGTCTAAACCCTAGATCACCGAGGCTCTCTCTCATATTCCACCATACTCGCTCCGGCTTAAGGCGAAGCCCTGCGAGATCTCCCCTCTACTTCCGGTACCACACCGTCGTGCTGCCGGAATCGCGAGGAGAGTGCTACAACCTCCGCTTCCTGCTGGAACAAGGGAGAGGAAGGTATTCGTCGAGTACCGAACGTGTGACCGACTACGGAAGCGCTGCTGGAACGCAGCGCCGGAAGGATCGTCTACGCGATCTTGAGATCGGCAAGAGTACGACTACATCACCCACGAGAATCCGCTCTTGTTAAACACTTTGGAATCTTCGAGGGTGAGTTATTCCATCGACTCGTTGCTACAATCTAGTAGATAGATCTTGACTTGTTTGTTTGTATGCGATAGAAATTTTTTATTTTCCATGCTACGAAACCCTACAGAGTAGTCATGTTGGACGCCTAGAGAGGCTTGGCGAAGGTACTCGATGTAGGCAAAGAAGAACCCGGCGGCATGATGAAGACCATGCACAGACTACGGTGATCCGCGCGGTTGGAGATGGCGTGGTGGAAACCGAGGATGTCGATGCACGGGGACGACAAAGTAGACTGCGTGCAGCGGCGCAAGTCGGTGCAGCGGCTAGGAGACCACCAGCAACGAACACGTCAAGGAAGGCGCGTTGGAAGCTGGTAGCATGGACCAAAGGCGGCGGCGCTGCGGCCCGAAGGGGCGACGCAACGGCAGCCCATAGCTCGATCGATGGTAGACGCATGCTCGTGGACGTGCTTGGCATAGACAGGCGCGATATCGGTTGATCAGACCACCGGTGCGCCGTATGCGCCATGGTGTGGACGACGCGTAGATCGGAGTCAATGGCGGCGTTGTCGGTGAAGTCCCGGACGATGACGGCGAAGACGATCCGCAGCGGGCGGCCGCGGCAGCCTTCCAAGGAAGGCGCAGTAGCCGTCTGCGGTGCGCGGCAGCCTGCCGTGAGGCCGCGACAGTCTGCCGAGGCAGGCACGCCAGTGGAGAGGGCAGGCGCATATGCGCGGTGTAGATCATTGATGCTGATGGTCGGAGTAGAGGCATGAGTGTATGATGGCGATGGGTGACTCAGTCCGATCTAAGATCGGTAAACCAAAAAAAGAAAACCGATCAAGAGATCTGAAAAATAACTTACAGGGTAGCCAATCACGGATCGGTGGACGAACCTGCATATGGGTTGCGTAGCCACCGGCGGAGATCATGGATATTAACCTCCCCGGGGGCAGCGCGGAGGAAGCATGTTGATCGGCTAGCGCGGCGCCATAGGAGAGGGAAACGCAAGGTTGGGGAGAGGTGGTGATGGTGCTAGGGTATTGGCGGCGGCTCTAGGGGTAGGATCGAATTTAGGGCAGATACCATGTAGAACGATAGAGAGGGATCGGTAGAATATGTTGGATGTATTATTGAGCCTCATGGACAAGTATATATAGGTGTACATGAAATAATCTTAGAGTACAAATCAAGATAGGCTAGAGTTCTAACTATCTTAAACTACCATAACAACCATATACGTATAAGAGCATCTCCACTCTTCTACCCAAGACGCTGATCCGGACGCCAAAAATCGGCCCAGTCGCGTTCCTAGAAACCTTTTTTCGTCCGGATTTGGGCCAACTTTGGTCCGGGCTTCCCAGGCCATACCTAGGATCCCGGGAACGCCCTGGAAATGTCGGACGAAGCGAAGCGGCATGTGTACCCGCCGAGTCAGCAACGGAAGCCGAGTCGTCGTCTTCCTCGGAACCACGCGGCGACCGTTGGGCAATAACTGCCCGTCGCTTCGGCTACGTGTCACCGAAGTACCACGCCACCGCCGCCGCCTCGGCTCCCGCGACGGACCGGCGGGCACTAACTTCCTGCCGTTTCCCCTTTTTCCGTCCTCGCCGCTATACCCCTCCCGCCCTCGCCGCCCTTCTCGGCCTATATAATCCGGCGGCATCGCCGGCTCATTTCACTCACCTCCAACGCTCCTCCACTTCCCCTCCATAGCTCCCTAACTCCGGCGAACTCCGAATTCTCCTTTCCCGCACAACATGGGCGAAAGGTACCCCGGTGACCCGGCGGCGGCGAATGGCTTTGGCCGCCGCACCCTCCAGCCTTGGGAGGTGTGCATGTTGTACGAGGCGGACTACATGGCGCCGCCGGACATCCGCCTCCTAACCGACTGGAAGCTTAGCGCCGGTGGGATCCCTATCCCGCCGGAACCAAATCCTGAGGAGCTCGACGACAAGATAGCGGCGGCTATCGCCGCCATGGACAAACCGAACCTCGTCGATGATCTGGGAAACCGCGTCTTCTGGGAGCAGCATCTCGCCGAGCGGCGGTAGCAGGCTCTAGCCCGCCACGAAGGGCCGTCGGGCTCGCCGCCAAAGGGGAACAATGCGGCGGAGCGCCGCCGCTTTTGGAGCGCTCCTGGGCGCACACTCGCCGCCGTGCTGGAGCACATCCACGCCGGCAACGAGCCTCGCCTCGCCTTCCCCCGCAACCCCACGCCAGCGACCAGGTCAGGGCGGCGCCCTCCGGCCAACTGGCTGCCGAGGAGGATGGCCAGGCTCTCCTTGTCGTCCTCCCACTCGTCGGGCTCCGTGCTGGTGGCTTCGCCACTGCTCCGGCCCGTTAAGCAGGAGCCGGAGACACCGGTCCGTTCGCCGTCGAGGACCAGGTCACGCGGCATTATCATCAACGAGGCGCGTGCTCCGACGCCGCCCATCGGCTGTCTCCGCCTTCGCACGCCCAAGCCGGAGCTGCAGGACTGGCCGGTGCCGGTCGACGAGGAGGCGTTCACCGTCAAGATGTTGATGGAGGGGTCACTCCGGGAGGTGGCGCCGCATCCGCCGGTGGAAGCGTCCTCGCCGGACATCCTGGAATGGTCCAGGATGAACTGGGAGGAGACAGAGCGGCGGCGCGCCCACCGCCTGCAGCAGGAGGCCGAACGTTGGGCCTGGTCTGGCCGCGTTCTCGTCTACCAGGACGCGCCGCTCATCATCCTCGACGACGACGACGACGAAGCCGGCCCCTCCTACCAGCCATGGAGGTGCGACGACGCTGGCCAGGGGAGCTCCCGCCGAGCGACGACAATGACGACGGCGGCGAGGACGATGGCAGGGCCGATTCGGGCTACACGTCCTTCTATAACAACTTCGGCATGTAGAAGCGGCGACGGCATCGACGAAGGCGACGGCGGCGACCTTTTTAATGTTTTTTAGTTCCTTATCTAATACTTTAGTTTAAATTCGATGTAATCCGCCTATATTCGTCCATTTTAATGAAATCCGCCTGAATTTGCCAAACTCGGTTGAAATTTAGCCGGACGCGGGAACTCGGCCGGGGAACGCGGGTAGGAAACTCGGCGTTCCCAGGACGAACTCAAGTTTCGTCCGGCCAAAATTTGGTCTAGATTTCAGCCTAAACTCGCGTTCCCAGGCCGAACTCAAGTTTCGTTCGGCCAAAATTTGATCCGGATTTTGGTCTGGATTCGCCAACGAGTGGGGATGCTCTATTACTCTAACACTAGGCTTGCACAAAATCACAAGCCATATTTTCTTCTAAAAAACAATGAATTTGAGTAAGTCTTTATAAATAATCCAAATGAGGTGTTCTAGCGATTTGACTATCCAGTTCCACTAGTCAGGTCAGTGGGTTGTTTCTTTCGGGTTTATCTTGTGGACCAACCAATTTGAACCAAACCGCTTAACTTTTTTACTTTTTTGGCTGGAAAAAATTAGATGAAAACTTGCATGTTTGCTTACCACATGTAGTTGGAATTACCATAATCTTTTTCAGATTTTTTGAAGTTTGAACATATTAAGGCCAAAAGTTCTGAAAAAGTGCCAAAACTTCAAATGGATTGGTGAAATGAGCTCCAAAATCTCCAGTTTAATCACTACACATGTAGTTTGAATTAACGGAATATTTCATATTTTGAAAAAATAATAATATTCGCAAATTTTCCAAAAGTTAAAGAAGGGTAAAATCTTTCTAAACAAAGTTTGTTCGGTTCACAGGTGAGAATCTAGAGAGAACCTACTCTATCCTATGTAATTTGGAACCGGAGTTGCGGTTTTGTGAGACCCTGGCCCTGTTTTGTGAAATTTGCTCATGAACAAAATACCAGGCTTGTGACGTATGTACCCGGACCGGACCGCGCCTCATCAAGCGGCAATAAAAGCATCCGACTCTTGAACCTCAAAGGCCAGACCAATTCATCTCCCTACTCGCATCGCATGCAGTAGTCTCCTCCTACCAACTCCCACCGCGTACTTGAGCCATGGGTGGGGCGGTGGCCGGGAGGAAGCTCGCCGCGCTGCCAGCTCTCGGGTGGTGGCTCATGGTGGTCGGCGCCGTCCGCCTCGGCTTCGCCTGGTCCGGCTTCTTCGACGCCCGGGCGGTCGCCGGAACATACTCCGAAACACACGGTGAGCCCCCAGCCATCCCCTCATCGATCGCGATCGCCGGCCCGTGCATACATAGCCTTAATCAACTAACTGATACGTGTGTGCGCGCAGTGACTGATGTGCACGGCCGCACCGTCGGGGTGTGGACGCTCCTGTCGTGCACGCTCTGCTTCATGTGCGCCTTCAACCTCGAGAACAGGCCGCTCTGCGCCGCCACTTTCCTGTCGTTCGTCTACGCCTATGGCCATTTCGTGGCGGAGTACCTGGTGTACCGTACCATCACCGCAGCCAGCCTCGGCGCCCTCGGCTTCTTCGCAGGTAATGAATAATAGTCTTGTCCCGATGATCGATTACTCACGCCAGAACAACTGCTAGATACATACTGACTGTTGGAATCTCTCTCCTTGCGCGCGCAGTCCCGTCGATCGTCTGGACGGTGGTCCATTGGAGGAACGCGCTCGGTCACCGCGCGGCGAAGCAGGCATGAGCTTGTTCAGCTGTTACTTACCGCCTCGATCGTCAGTTGACGGAATCTTGCGCCATTGCCGCAGCCCAATAAACCTCGCTGCAGATCCCCTCTTTTTTACATGTGCAATACCTCTTATTAATGTGCCTTTGAGGCTATGCTTGATTTGTAAGTGTGCAGCATAGTATGTACGAAATCAGAAAATAAATAAAAAATGGTTCCGGTTTAAGACAAACTTAATTTTAGTCGTTTTGTGAATACCACTACTCCCTCCGATCCAACGACAATTAATATGAATCGGAGTAAGTATTAAAAGTAGTTTTTACTGCAACGAGCGATGTGATTCTGTATCGTTAGCTATCGATTTTCAGCCGTAACCAGCTGCTCATACATTAGAAAAAGTTGTGCACGGAAATGCAAATCTATTGATCACTAAACCGTCCATACATGACTAGAAAAATATTACAAATCCGAAACTGCTTTTTTTTAGGGGAAAGGTAGGGATTTATCCAAAAGGTACAAACATAGGGTACAAAGTCTGGTGGTTCCATGAACCAGAATCTCCCATAATAGTTCTAGTCGAAGCCCCAAGAAACATGCCTATCGCATCTCGATGTACACCTTTCCTGACCGATAGTTGCACGCGCTTCTTTCGTACTCGTGCCAAAAACGCAGCCCGATGCCCAAGGTCCAGCAGCCCAAACCCAAGCTCGATCCATGGCCCATGACTCCACCTCTTCCCTCAAAACATGACGGCCAAGGGTTGCAGCATCGACTCGGTGACCAAGAGGTGGCGGAGGATGCCATGTTTGCGGTGATGGCGACGACGACCAAGCGGCAGCAGCGGCAGTGACCTAGTGGCAGCTACGGGGGACGCCATGGTTGCAGCGGCGGCAACGACCAAGATGTAGTGGTGGATGGCAACCAACACGAGATATGAAGTCAGACTGCCAAGTAGTATCATACGGTTGTCAGACGAAGCATATGGTAGCGTGCTGAGAGACAGTATATTGAGGCCCTGTGCGAGCTGGGCAACCGGCCCCAAAATTCTAGGGGGCCCCCATTCCTAGCGTCAGCCCATGCTTATAGTCATATATCTCTCACTATTTTCCAGCAAATTACAACTGGGCTTGTCTCGCTCCACCCCCTTGGCCCAATAACTGGTCAAGATCGATTCAGTTACAATACGCATAGAACCGGATCGATTCCGTCAATTGTACATCTCCCGAATTCCCGATCAGACCCAGCTTGTTGTGCTAAAAAAACCAAAACAGCCCGCGTCCCATGATCCCTCGTTGAATTTATCGATCTAATTCCTCCGCTCATTTCGCCCACAGCGACAGATCGACGCCAGCGTTGCCCAAGCGCCTTTCGCCATCGCCTTGTTCATTGTGAGCCTGTGTCCTGCCGCCAATCAAAAATGGATATGTTGATTAAAGTTTCCGCCACAACACCCGAACTACCAATCCAGATGCCGATCAAAGTTCGATCAATTGGTTTTCTTGACTTCTTCTACTACCTCCGATCCAAATTAATTAATTTAGATTTATCTAGATTCGGATGTATCTAGCATTAAAATATGTCTAGCTGCATCTAAATCTAGACAAATTGGAGGATCGGAGAAATTTTTATTTTATCTAGTCGTCATGACAAGCCTAAGATTCATGTACTCATTATTATTGATACATAATGCAAGTAGTAGTGTTCGAATTCAGCATCGTTATTTTTTTGTTATTACTTGCATTCTGCTATGACGCAAGAGAGACTTAATGATTGAAAATAATAGGACTTGAAAATGATATCCTAGAGAGATTGATTATGAATATCATTAAAAAATCATTTCAAAAAATATCAGATAAATGATGTTTTTTCAGTAGAACATGAGGTTACTTTATTGCTTTAGTGGCACCTTTACGATCAATGTTTGATATATTTCTATATATTGTACAAAATAACACGCATTAAAGTCATATATAAAGTGAAAATATATATTTTAATTAGTATTTTTGTGTAACATATTTGAACTTTAGGGCCCCGTTTTGGGTCTCGAACAGGGGCCCCGAATTTCTGAAGACGGCCTTGTATATTGTGAAAGGCCTAATACGAATGGTTTAATTTATAATCTAAAAGTTTCTATAAATTTTCTTGCAAGGTCATACACTAGAAACCTCTACTAAGATATTTGTTAGGTTATATGATTTGAATCTCTGCCAATGTAATCAATAATATTAAGATAGAGATGAACACTCGAACATAAATATACCTATGTAGTATGCTAACGTTAGTTTAAAACATAATTCAAAGAGCCATGCATATTTGCTATTTTTTTACATTTAAGTTGATACTATTCCATATCTCGTTAAGAGGAATTGTCAAAAAAAGATAATGTAACTTTCATCATAGATTATGATAATGTAAGGAGTTCAACCTAATCAATGAATTCCGTAGTTGCCTGGCTAACATTCAAAAAAACTCTCATCACAGACTACAATTTAAAATTAGCACAAGTCATACATATCTTCAATGATATACATTGCAACAACAACGAAGAATGTTGTATGGTTAACAACGCTAACAAAGTAATACACATTATATATTTGTTAATATGACAATATGATAAGAAAGTTTATAAATAACTAAAAAAAATTAGTATAATTATATTGGATCCAAATATTATAATTGTTTAATGAAATTTTAAACAACAATCAGATGTAAAATATTGCTCCAAGCAAAAAAGGTATTGCACCCATGCATCAAATGACTCCCTGAAACAAAAGATAGTATTTAAAAACGTAGTTAGAAAATCTAGAGGTTTTAGTAATATGTATTCACTTTGATTTTTTCCACGTATGTCCACAAATAAGACCCGGATAGGTCAGGTTAGCTCCACAAAAATAGGAGGAGTATTCAAAGTTTGCATCTAGTGAGTTGACACGTTTGAGGGCCACAATCTTGTAAATAAGCCAGGTAAGGCTATTGCATAGCCCAATCTAAATGCCCCTATGAAAGTATATGTAGCCCTTAAGTTTGTTTTGGTAACTAATGACAATTTCTATGGACTATTGGTTTTATTGAGTTGTTTGTGAAGGGATGTTCCATATGTGATGCTTGAAGTCCATGTGTTAGATTAAAGGTTGTATGACATGAAGATAAGGATATCCATTGATTATTGGCGTCAAGATCATTGGATTAAAGATTAATATTATATAACAAAGAAGAAAATAAATATAACTTCGAAGAATCAAGGTGAAGTTAAATGAATATAGAGTTCTTGTTTAGAACTCAAAGTTAAGTCATGGACGATCACAATCTAAAGAAAATAAAGTGAAAGATAATAACTCATCGTGCATCTCAATATATTGTGATAAAGCATAATAAGATCAAGTGGGAGACAAATTGCAAATCATGGTTTTGTAAAGAACATTTCATGTAGCCGATCAAAGGATGACATCAAGTGGTGATATTCATCAAGATTGAAGTAGTGCAAGTTCAAGATGAGTATCTAGAAGATATCACATGCTTGAAGCTTGGCAATCATTCATTACAATGGATTTGTGAAGATATACCTAAGTGAGGCTTTCGCATAGTGGAGTATGAGAGTGCAATTTGTGAGACTTCACCAAGCAAGCGCGATCAATAAAGGTATTCCATTTTTGGCAAGCATGACCGTCATATATATCTCAAGTGGAATGCGCAAAGAAAAGGTATGACCTTGATAGGTTTTCTATTTTACCGGCCTCAAGGTGGTTCTTGTGAGACCGGATATAGGTTCAATAGTCGTACTATCAGGGGGGGGGGCTCTCGGGTGAGTAGCTTGATCATATCATTCGTAGAGAGATCAAACCTTTGCATCATTGCCATCGTATTTCTTGGTTTTTATTTGGATCTATCTTCAAAACAAGCTCGAGTTCATCAAAAACGGATTTCATATTAAAAAGTTGTTTAGTTTTTTACGTTGGAGATTTTACTGGTTCGTCGTGATAGTGTGGTCAAAACCTTCATCATGAGGTTTGAATTCCACATACACATACTATCCTTTTCACCAAAAAGCCTCTCCTATCTTGCCAAGGTTTGCCCCTTCCTTTGTTGCATTTTAGTTTGGTTTAGATGCAGTTTCGAATGGCTCGGGCGCCATCTCGGACACGGTCGGACGCATGTTTGGTCAGTCCAACCATATGACTACAAACCATTTCCTCCGAGAACATAGGTCGGACAAGGGTCGGACGAAATCTGAGACAAGTGTATTTTCGTCCAACTTGATAGATTTCTGTCCAACGGCCACATTTTGAGGGGCCCATATAACAAGACATCTCTCTTTGCAATGGTTCAGAAGGCGAGAAGGAATGATGTCGAGATAGCTTTTGGTGTGTTTTAGAAACATTTTTGCATTATTAGTGCACCCTCCTGAGTATTGGAAACCAAATGTCTCATGGCAAATAATGACATGTTGCATCATCTTGCATAACATAATCATTGAAGATGAGCACAATATGCCAGTGGTACATCTCCAACGGAAATCCTATTGAGATACAACATGATGGAAACAGGATATAGAGATTCCTTGCATCGTATCGAAGTATCGAGAAGATATGTTCATACTAGATACAGGGGGCCTTGTAAAATCCGGGGCCCCGTGCAAAAATCTAAAATAGGGCCCTATCTTGCACAAAAATTTGAACAAATAAATAATTATAATATATATAACAGAATATTTTTTTGTAACAATTCCATATATTGAGAATCATACCTATATAACTTGAAGTTGCATAACATTTATTTGAACATCATCTTCTCCAACACTTCGTCATCAAGTGAATTATTCAAATTAACATCAATATGTTATTCCTCTACCTCAATATTATTTGTCTTCGTCTAGCCATCTTTATAATGATTGTAAGGAACAATTATAAGTGCAAGGGTAGAAGGATCAACAAATTGATTACCGGATGGCACTTCTGATGCTTCTTTTCTAATAAATTTCTCCATAGCACCTTTTTAAGATTTAATTAAATTTTGTTTCTTTTCTTTTCTCTTGCTCTTCTATGAATCGGACTGATGTTTTTTTTATGTCGACTCTGTATTATCAAAACAGAAGATACAAGAGATAAATAAAATAAAATAAAAGTATGAACGTGATCAGAAAATAGAAGTACTTGTTTTTGCAATTAGCCGATGAGGATTGAGGCCATGAAGAGTTGAAGACACCAGTCGGTCACCTACCACTGTATCGCTCGTCGCCGACTCGCTGTGGCCCATGAACGCGATCGACTGGATTTGTGTGCCGCGTCCACGCTGTCGCCCACTCGTCCCGTCGGTTCTATTTGCCGGATCGTCGCCGACTCGCCGCGTCGGTTCTGTTCGTCGGCTCATAATTTGGCTTCCTTCCTGCGCGTGCGTCGGCAAGGCCGGGAATCATGGACGATTTGATTAGAGTAGATCGGACCGATGACTCGGCACCAAGACCTCCCGAGTCCCGGCTGTCCAGCAGCAATGCAGCGACGCTTGCAGCCCAGCATAGCGCACACGCGGACAGTAGCCCAACAAAGCAGCGGCGCAGCAGTCCAGCACGCGCGTGCCCACCAGTATACAAGTATATATACATATACAAAAACTTGGGCCCCTCAAAATCGTGGGGCCTGTGCTGCTGGCACACTTGGCACCACTGTGGGCCCGGGCCTGCTAAGCTACAAAATAATATTGTTGAGCATCACCGGTGTATCATAGTTGTGCTTCTATTTCAATTGAACTATTCAATTTATTCACTTCATTTTAACCCTGTCATGTGTTCGGCGTTGAATAATTTGGTTTGTAAACTTAAATTTTATTCTATCATAATCATGCTATTTTATTTGGTTTGAACCCTATCATGTATTTGATTTTGAATGGTTTGGTTTGGAATAAAAATATTACTTCCACCGTCCTAAAATATAAGGTGCCTAACGTTTAGTCAAAAGTCGACGTTTTCTAAGTTTGACCAAAATCATACATAAAAATATAAATATTTACAATACCAAATCAATATAAGTAAATTTATCATAAAGTATATTTTATTAATTTCTTCATTCCATAATATAGATATACATATTTTTCTAAATATTTGATCAAAGTTAATAAGATTTGACTTTTGACCAGTCCTTAGACGTCTTATATTTTGGAAGTAAGAAGTTTAAGTAAAGGAGATAGGCTAGGAAGCGTTTTTCTTTAGAGGAGTAAATATACTCCTTGCGGATACTCAACCATTATAATCCTCTAAATATTAGGGATCACTTGGCGAGATGCCCTTAGATAGGCACGCGTGGTGGAACACAGGGTTGCTGCTCTACTGTAGTCGTTGCTCGAGGCGGCATAGAAGACTCGAACGCCTTGTCTCCGCAGTAGGTGCGAGCAAGCCACACCCAGAACGCTGCGAGGCCGACGACGAACACGGCGATGACGAAGGTGCATCCCGCCAAGACACGGGTGTCCTTGACCTATACGAAGAAGTATTTTCGCTGGCAATTCCACATGCACAAGTGTCTCTTCCTCATTGTTACAAAAGCCGTGGAGAAACATGATGATTGGTTTAAGTTGAGGAGGAGTGCATCTGGAAGGTCAATGCAATCCCATTAATGAAGTGTCTCACATTTATTCGAGTGGTTTCCCTATGTGTGTTCAGTCGACGTCGTTGACGACTATGTCTGTATTGGCGAAGATACAATTTTGGAGGCTGTTTGAAGATACACACGAGATATGATTGACATCGGTGGGATAGAGTACTTGAGGGAAACAACTTATGAAGACACAGAGAGACTCTTGGGTGAGAGTGAACAGAGAAAATGACCTGGGATGCTTGGATCAGTAGATTGCATGTACTGAACATAGAAAAATTGTCTCGCAGGATGGAAAGACTAGTACAAAGGCCATGCAATGATCCAACAATCATTCTTGAGGCTGTTGCATCGAGGGATATATGGATTTGGAATTCATTCTTTGAATTTCCATGGCTCTCATAATGACCTAAATATGCTGTCAAGATCACCACTATTTGTCAGGCTTGTTGCCAGAGGTGCTCCTCCTTACAACTAAGACTTCAATGGTCGTCAGTACACCATGGGTTACTATCTTGCAAATGGCATCTATCCTCCATGGGCCACATCTGTGAAGACAATCCTCCTGCAGTGGTGCACTACCAACAAGAAATCTCACATTGCAATGGTCCAATAGACAACAAGGAAGGATGTCGAGAGAGATTTTCGGTTTGCTTTAGAAGCGATTTTCCATTATTCGTGGACCCCGGTGAGTATTGGAAACCAAATGTCCTATAGAAAATAATGACATGTTGCATCATTTTGCATATAACTTTGCAGCGCATCGAATAAAAATCATGTTGAGCCAGAACATGATGGAACACGAAACAGAGATTCCGCGCAGCGCATCGAATTATCGAGAACCAAGATGTCCATACTCTGCTGAAAAATGATCTTGTTGAGCATCACTTGCGTATCCATAACACTTCGTACTTGTTCTTTCATTCATTTGAACTATTCACTTCATTTGAACCTGCCATGTGGTTTGTCGTTGAATAATTTGGTTTGTAAACTTAAATTTGGTTCTATCATAATCATGCCATTTTATTTGGTTTGAACCTTGTCATGTATTTTCTTTTGAACAGTTTGATTTTGAATAAAATAATTTAAAATTTAAGTACTCCCTCCGATCTATATTAGTTGATTTAGATTTATCTAGATATGAATGTATCTAAACAAGTTTTAGTACTAGATGCATCCGTATATAAGCAAATTTAAGTCAACTAATATGGATCGAAGGAGTACAAGAGATCGGCTAGAAAACGCATTTATACTCCTAGATCTATATATATATATATATATATATATATATATATATATATATATATATATATATATCTACTAATTTACAGAGAGGTAGGTTCGTCTTCGTTCCGATTTTTGGTTGGACGATTTTACCCCCGCCGTTTTGAGTTATTTACCCGCCACTGCCATCCGTCAGTCGTACCGCTTGGATTTTTTTTCTCATCCACCGCCCTGACCCGCACAGGCGATGGGTCAACGCCTGCCTACTCCTCCACCGACGGTAGCCGACCACGCTCGCCGATTCCTCCCACCTAAATCGATGCAGGATCCTTTTGAGCCGCCGCCGGGAACCTCGTTGCCGGATCCGTTCAAGGAGAAGGCGCGGGAGCCCACCTGCCTACTGGGAAGAGGAGAGGCGCCACCTCCTCCGCCCCAACAGCGCCGCCTCCGCCAGAGCCGGCGGCACCTCCCTCCAGGTCGCCTTCCCCCGGCGCAGCTGGGACACCACATAGTCTGGCGAGAAGGGAACTGAGACGACCGTGCATATTGGGAACCGTCGGGGGTGGAGAGCCCAGATCTTGCCTTGGAGGATCTGGTCTCGCTGTCCTCCAACATGCTCCTCCGAAATTCGATTAATCTTCAAACAATATTTTCTCTTCTCCCCCTCCATCACCAGCGGCCATGCAAAGGTCACTGGATCGCCCAGCTCCGCCTTTTCTCCCTCTCCATCACCAGCAGGCACGGTGACCGGCGGCGAGTGGGAGGGAGGTTCTGTGTATTGGATTTTGTCTCCAAATGTTCCAGATCTCAGTCAATAGGATTCCCCTCTTTCTTCCTTCGTATTGTCCATGGAGACCGAGGTGGAGGTCGTAGGAGGAGACCTTGTTGCCGGATTTGTGGGCTGGTTCTCAGCCATGTTCATATGGTGTTTGATTTGGAGCCTTTGCCATGTCCCCTGTTCTGCCTTGCCGCCATGTGGTGGCCCGGAGCTTGGAGGACCGACCAGGGTGTGGCGCACTTCACGACCATCCACAAGGTCTTCGGCGCCAAGAACGCTGCCAAGCTGCTTGCCCACTTCCCCACCGCCGAATGCTGAGTTTCTTGTTTGTCAGCAACGCGCGCGGTGAGTCACCATCACCAGCAGAAGCGGCCGGACAGTAGCATCACTGCCATGCTCTGGAAGCAGGACACAAACAGCAGCGGCTTTGGCACCGGCGGCGTTCCCCTGCCGGATCTCATGTATGGCAGCGACATGGCCACCATGTCCATGGTGCAGCACCATTGCGGCAAGGCGGACATACGATGGCAGTATAGGGAGCTCCATTACCTGGTCCAAGACATGATGAGGTGCTCCAACTACTCCCTCTATAAGAGAATCGTCAAACTGTGCATTTTGCATGCTTCCATCGATCCCAGGGTGTCAGATCAAAGCTTGCTAGAGTGGCAAAGGATTATGGAGGAAATCGAATAACCTGAAGTTTTTATCACTTTTTATTCGGATTCTACAAGTTAAGTATAATTATATATTAGTGGAAAGTCCAGGTTGATTATCACATGATTAGAACCTGTGAGCACGCATTTTATTGCAAGTATTGATATTGAGATCAATTTCAATGATATATATGTGTGGAAGTATAATCTGCACTAGAAACTGAAAACATCTGAACTTTGCTTAGTTATACCCTTCTACTTGCAGGCTAACAGGACAATGAACAGTACAACTCTCTGTTGTCTACACCTTTTATTTCTCTACGAATGTTGTTACATTTTAGTAAAAAATTCAAAATAACTTTGACTACTGGTGTCGCCTCCCCGTTCAACGTCTTGGCTCTGTCGTTCCCATCAGCCATGACGAGATGCCTCTCGAGAGCCATGTCTCGATCCTCCCATGACATCAACAACCGCAATTTCGGCATCCCCTTTCTGTGTGGCTACCCCTGTCTTGGAAAGGAGGTTCGCTGCATCTGCGATGGCACTGCAATGATCTCCAACAATGGTGAGGCTGGAAACAGTTTTTGTTATTTTATGATTGGATGATCACGTAGTTCTTTACTTTATTTTTGATATTTCTTGTGATGCCTCTTTCAATTTCATCATGCAAAGTCGATGCATTTTTTAATCTTAACCATGCAAATTTGCAGCAAATTAAAACGGACTAAAGAAAACGAGTAGGAATCCTACTTAGCTATGGACCGGGGCAAATTACAAACCTCCTATTCCAACTTAGCTACGGAGGAGTCCTGATCTAACTTGGTGACGAAGCAAAAACATAAGGCAACGAGTTAGGATATACCACAAGGATGTTCAAATAGTGGCTATTCAGGTAATTTGACTTGTCTAATTTTGTAGCTCCTTTTACACAATACGGTGGTTGTGAGGGATAAATCTGGTAGCTATTTTGGAAAAATCTGCTACTCGTTTGAACACAAACTGGTAGATATATAGGACAACATGGTTGTAGCTTTGTCGGTAAATCTGGCAGTTTGTTCTATGCAGCCCAATATTTGACTGGTATCATTTAGGTTTCCTTTAAAATACAATATGATGTTCCGTGGCAACGCACGGGCACTATGCTAGTATAAGTAAAATATACTCTGGAGGATACCGAGAGCAGGAGCGGCAGCCGCCATGGGACGCTTCTGAAGAAGGAAGGAGTCAAGACGCGCGTACACCAGACACAACAAGGTCAGGCCTACAGAGCACAAAATCTGGACAATGACAGCCACAGTCCACATGTTAAGACGGGATACGTGTGCCAGCTTCTCTCCGAGCGTCAAGGGCACGTTCGCGCCTCACGCCCCGGCGGTGGTAGCTGTTCACCATCGCCATAGCTTGATCGTCGAGGGACTCCCCGAACCAGTCGTGCAGAGGTGTCCTGGGGAGGACGCGCGCCTGGTGCCGGCCGGTGACCGTCATAGTCGGCGTAGTCGACGTGGCGGATGGCGGCAGAGGGCATGAGCTCCCGCTCCACGTCCTTGTACAGCGCGAGCCGCCGCTGGCGACGTTGAGGACATGCGAGCCGTTGCAGATGCCGAGGAACGGTATGTTGCGCTCCAGGCAGCAGCGCACGAGGAGCTCCATGGAGTCTTGCTCGGCGAGCTGCTCCGGCGACAGATCCCCATCGCCGCCCTCACCCATGCACAGAAGCACGCCGTGGATGGGCTCCAGAGAGTCGAGCATCGCGTGCACGCCGGACACCGGTGGCACCCTGATCGACACTGCGCCGTCTAGGTGATGATACTCCCCTGCACACCCACGACATACGTGCCAATGTGAGCAACCGCCCGATCCCCATACCTGTTTTATTTCTCCCAACAAAATATTAAGATGAACTACTCACACTACAGGACGCGACGGCTAGGCCGACAGCAAAAAGCCCTCGGTGTAGCCAGTTTCGCCGTCGGCGTACGGTACGCCGAGGACAGCTGTCGGCGTAGCCTCCTCGGCGGAGCTCTCCCTCGGTAGAGCAAAAACAGTCGTCGGCGTACGGGCTGGCCGTCGGCGTAGGCTTTTGCCGACGGCCGTAGCCTGCCCGTCGGCGTAACGGCCGTCGGCGAACGGCGGCGCTGCCGTTACACGGCCGCTAACGGCGCACCGGATACGCCGACGGCCGTACCCTCGGCGTAGGGGCGCCACGTGGCTCGCGCTGGGCCTCCCTAGGAGGGGGCTACGCCGATGGCCGCGCCCTCGGCGTAAGTGGACATGTGTCCACCGTCTAGGCCTCTTAGGCTGACGCGAGGATGACGCTAGGCCGACGGCATGCCCTCGGCGTAGCCCTGACCATATGGCACATGGCAGAGGGCTTTGCCGTCGGCGTATCATATGCACAGTTTTTTTTTGAATTTTTCACAGCAGCACTCACAGCAGCACACTCACAGCACCACTCACAACAACACTAACAACAAATTTCAATGCAATATATATTCCACACCAATTGAAACAAGATCACATATGCCATACATGTATCAACATCATCCATACATCAGTCATACAAGATCATCGACATCATCACACATGCCTACAACTCTGGAGGAGACGGGGTGTACCCAAGATCTCCCCTGGTGAAAAGTGGCGACCTCTGGCGAGGGTTGCGTCCAGTAGAAGCAGCAGAAGAGCCACCTGGCGAGGGAGTAGGAGAAGTGTGAAGCTCGGGAGAACCACCTGCAGAATGGCCAGGAGATGGACCATTGTCATGAAGCGGTGTGATCTGACGCTCATCCGGCGAGGTGTGGCCAAAGTGTCGGTTCCTAGAAGCTCCCGTTCCCTACATGCTAGCAACTTGCGAGGCAAAGTAAAGCGATAACTACTGGGTTAGCAAAGAACTTACCGGTGTCGATGCGTAGTAGGTCCTAGCGAAGTTGTCCTTCGATGGAAAAAATGGCGCCGGCCCTAGCATGGGAGGCACGGGCCCTAAATCTCTATTCTGTCCAGTTTGAATATTCACCAACATGGCCTGCAAGATAGTTTAGATGTCAGGCCGTAGTACAACAAACGGGGGGAAGTGGGACTTGTATCTTTTGCAAAAATAAAGGTTCGGACTTACATTTATGTATTGCATGTAGATCGCATTCGCCTCCTGATGCTGCCGAAAGGCCACCTGATATTCGTCATGAGCGGCATCGTAGGCCGCGTCTAACTCAGGCTACAATTTCAAATACAAGGAATCTCGTCAGCGGTTAGCCATGCAGGAACAAAAGTCATAAAGATGATGAAAACGAGAAAAACTTACATCATCTCTGGATCGATGAGGCTGGCCACGAGGCGGGAGAGGAGGGCCGTCGGCGGGATAGGTAGCCTTGAGACGGCCGAAGCTCGTGCTGAGGATAGGCTTGACCTTCTTATTCAGAATCTTGAGGCGTCCATGCTGCAATCCGTGCCCCGACAGGACCAACGACTCCTCGTCGATCTCCGCGTGAATGGGGTCATCCACATGGGGGTGACGAGCCTTCACCATTGTGTTGTAGTTCCCCAAGTCGTTTTGGGCAGTGCCGAAGTACACGGGCAACGAGGGTTGAGGCTCCGAGTAATTGGGCTTCTTTCGCCGCATCATCTCATAGACGGCAATGTCATGAATCACCTCCCGGGGTTGTGCCTCGGCCACCTGCATCGCGAATAGAAATATTATGCATATGAAGTATAAACATGACGAGAAATACACGCAGGTCATTCCATGTATATATGTACCACCTTCCCCTTGAAGCGGTCAAAGTTGTGGTTTCCGGCGCAGTGCGTTCCACCATCGCCTCGGTTATCCGTGTTTCGCCTCGACAAGGCTGCAAACTCCTCGTCTTCTCTGAGCCACCTTGTCCTAACCAGCTCCTCCCATGCGAGTCGATGTGGCTCGGCCCAATCGGGGATAACCTAAAAATGCAATACTCAACTCCAAACAATATAATGGCAACTTAGCAGCAATGTAGAATCTCATTGACATTTTACTCACCAACATGTACTCTTCTGGCGTCATCGAGTACTCAGGATTAGGGTTCCTACCGACAATGCCTTCCTTCCTGACCCTCACGCCCCTGTCAGCCCAGAAGTGGCTAGCGGCCGTGACCTTCTGGTTGTACCACACCTGGGGGGTCAACTTCACACAAGCCCCAAGCAAACTCCTCTCCGCCTTCTCCTGGTCCTCCTCAGCCACACGGTAAAAGCACTTCAATCATGCATAAGAGTCATGAGTTAGCACGGTGGGGTCATCAAGTATGAACATAACTCGAGAAATATGCCTTACCCAAAACTTGGTGATGACAGCATCAGCAGCTGCCGGAAAGCCCGGGACACGGGTAGTCTGGTAGTCCGCCTAAGTAGTATCTAGCTTCCTGTCACCCTCGTGGGTAATGTGATAGCCCGGCCAGAACTTCCTAATCAGAGCTCCAACGAGGCTGTTAGGAAGGCGGGCCTTGGTCCCCGGAGGAAATGTCCAATTGCTGCACAATAATAAACATTAGTACACATGCCAAATTATTTATGACCAACATGAAATAAAATGTTTTAAATTGCCAAATTAGTACACTTACTCAAGGCCATCTGGAATAATAAGGGTTTTCGCCTCCTGAGTCCTAGGCTCGAACTTCTCCTCAGGGACTCCCGATTCCCCACGATTCCGCAATTTCTTCGGCCCCACCAACTCGCGGCTAGTGTCCGCCTCCGTATCGGTCCTTGCCTCCCTCTCAGACTCTGCCTCCCTCTCGGACTCTGCCTCCCTCTCGGCCCTGAAAGGCTGCTCTGTCAGGAACAACTCAGGAGCCACGTCGCCAGAAGCAGAGGGTGGTGGGTCAAAGTCCACGCCTCCTCCCGTGGCACCTCGTCCTCGTCCTCCTCGACCTCGGCCTCGACCCCGTCCTCCGCCAGCAGGAGCAAGATCGGGGTAACGCGGATTGGGATTTGGCTGTCTCCCACTCCATGTAGCTCTTTTCTTGCGCTTCTTCAACGCATTAAGCAAGGACGAACTAGTTGCCTTGCCGCTGCTCATATTGTTCAATCACCTGCATTAAGTAAGAGAAAACAGTTAAGCATAAAGACATAATAAAATTTATACACAAAGAATAAAGGCATAATGCAATTAAGAAAATAGTTAAGCACAAAGACAAAATAAAATGCATTAAAAATAAATACTCACTATCATTTTCATTCTCATTCTCATTCTTATTCTCATTCTCACTATCACTATCTTTTGAGTAGAAATCTGGATTCTCATCGAAGGGTGTAGGCTCATCATCGTTGTCATTCTCGGTATGGAGCTTCTCGAGCATACTTATGTCATGTAGATTCACCACTGACTCACCCCGAGTTTCTACATCGTTCCCAAGGTCCTCAAGATCAACCGGTTCTAAATCAAAGTGTCCGAAGTCCTCTTGCTCTTGATAGAAAATTCCCTCGTACGTTACAGGGTTAATGTTGTTGTAATCATCCTCGGAGGGAATCGGTAGGTTACCATGTGGCGATACCTGGAACACGACTTCCCAGCCCTGGAGTTCCGCTTTCTAGCATGGGTAGGGCAAATAATAAACTTGGTTGGCTTGGTGAGCAACAACAAAGACGTCGGCTCTGCTATAGGTTGTTGAAGGTCTAACTTCAACTAACCCAATGAAAGGGGTACTTCTCAGTCCATCCCTTGGGTCAAACCAGTGCCCGAACCATTGCCTTCGAACCACGCGCTAACTCATTCACTAACAAATGAGTGTTCCGTACCCAATCGTCTGTTTTATTAGTCGCACTAATAAGGCCACTGTACATCCACCCATTATCAGCCATCCTCTTCTGCTTTGTTGGGAGACAAACAACAAATATAACATTTTATATCAAACAGGAGATTAAATGCTTCATATTTTTACGCATTCATCAACCTACATGTCTAATGGGAAAAGAGGGTCCTAACCAGCCGCCGGATCCGTAGATTGGGTAAGTTCTCCCTGTTTCTACCCCGATCCGAGCAGAATTTCGGCAGCACCTCCCCGCTGCTCTCCCGATACACGTCTCGACAAAAGCCAAGAGCATGTGCATCCAGAGAACAACAAGGAGGCGCCACCGAAATCCTGTCTCGAATCGAGGTAGAGCCAGGGAGAACCATACCCAACTACGAATCCGTCGACTACCCGATAAAAGCCGTAAGCGTTACGGTTCAAAATATGCGAGACCACTAATGCATATTAAGTCGCGTAACGCTTACGGTCGGGATGACGCCTAGGTGACGTGACAGACTTGGTGATCTAGACACAAAAATAAAACCTAGGTACAAGAGAGGCGAACATATTCTCACCCTCGAAGCGTGATCAAATCGTAGAAGATGATCCGGGACCCGTCGTTGAAACACTCCCCCCGCTCACCCTCCGGTAACTGCAAACAACATACCATATACAACATATATTTAGCAAATTTCATCTATTTTACTAAATATGAACTATTGTTGTGCATAGTACAAACTACAAACTACCTCTAGATACTACAACCTACTACTACAAACTACTAGTACATAAGAAAAACTACATACTACAAACTATAAACTACTACTACAAACTACTACTACAAACTAAAACCACAAACTACAATTAGTACAAACTAAAACTACAAACTACTACAAACTAAAATAAAAACAAGAAAAAAAATTAAAAAAAAAACTAACCAATGGAGGGAGGGTGTGCTCGGTGGAGGGGCAGGGCAGTGGAGGAGGGGTGGGGCAGTGCCGAAGGGGGTGGAGCAGTGGGGGAGGTGGTGGGGCAGTGGGGTTGGGGGTGGGGCAGTGGGGTTGGGGGTGGGAAAGTGGGGGAGGGGTGGGGCAGTAGGGGTGGCAGCGGGGTGGTGGTGGCGGCGGGGCAGTGGGGGTGGTGGCGGCGGGGCAGTGGGGAAGTAGGGGTGGCGGCGGGGTGGTGGGTGTGGGGAAGTGGGGGAGGGCCGGGGTGGGGTAGTGGGGAGGGGCAATGGGGGTGGTGACGGCCGGGGCTGTGGGGAAGAGGGGTAGTGGTGGTGGCGGTGGGGTGGTGGTGGCGGCAGGGCAGTGGGGGTGGGGAAGTGGGGGAGGGCCAGGGTGGGGCAGTGGGGGAGGGGGTGGTGACGGCAGGGGCTGTGGGGGAGGCGGCGGTCGCTCGCGGGAGGGAGAGAGGGGGCTGGTGGCGGCCGCCCCGAGCTCAGGGACCGGCGCCTGGTGGCGGCGGGTCGGGGGGTGGGGAGGGGGTTGGGAGGCGGGAGGTGGGAAGGGGTTGGGGATAGACTAAGGCTAGGAAACGAGTGGCCCGGGGTGGGCCGCGGGTCAAAAAACGGATAAGGCTACGCCGATGGCCAGGCATACGCCAAGGGCAGCCGTCGGCGTAGCTAGGGCGAATTTTTTTTGTTTTTCTTATTAATAACAAATTATACAAGAAACTTTATTTGGTGTATAGTAATATAACAAATCATAATATATTATTTTGTGTCTATTATTATAGAAGAAACTATAATATATTATTACTATATATACTTTTTTATTCCGATGTTCTCGTGGTCTTCCTCCGGCGAAACCCTGATCTGTGCACACTCGGATCGTCTACCCCCCTAGACGTTCCTCTGACAGGGGTAGCCCGGCATAGCTCTCTATTATCTTGTGTTTGTTTAGGTCATAAGGTGATGTAAAACCATGCTGGTTCACAAGTTGGGGCACTATCCTACCCGGTTTCACCTAAACGGGGAGATTCCCCCTTATACGGGTCCGGAACCTTCGCTTCTAGGTTAGAGCGCATGCATGCGAGGGGGACACATGCAAGCACCTATACCAACCTCTCACCACACTCACACACATATGCTAGGGACACATGCAAGTTTTCATCTGATTCCGATGTTCTCGTGGTCTACCTCCGGCGAAACCCTGATCTGTGCAGACTCGGATCGTCTACCCCCCTAGACGTTCCTCTGACAAGGGTAGCCCGGCGTAGCTATCTCTTGTTTTGTGTTTGTTTAGGTCATAGGGTGATATAAAACCATGTTGGTTCACAAGTTGGGGCACTATCCTACCCGGTTTCACCTAAACGGGGAGATTCCCCCTTATACGGGTTCGGAACCTTCGCTTCTAGGTTAGAGCGCATGCATGCGAGGGGGACACATGCAAGCACATATACCAACCTCTCACCACACTCACACACATATGCTATGGACACATGCAAGTTTTCATCTGATTTCGATGTTCTCGTGGTCTTCCTACGGCGAAACCCTGATATGTGCACACTCGGATCGTCTACCCCCCTAGACGTTCCTCTGACAGGGGTATCCCGGCGTAGCTATCTCTTGTTTTGTGTTTGTTTAGGTCATAGGGTGATGTAAAACCATGTTGGTTCACAAGTTGGGGCACTATCCTACCCGGTTTCACCTAAACAGGGAGATTCCCCCTTATACGGGTCCGGAACCTTCGCTTCTAGGTTAGAGCGCATGCATGCGAGGGGGGACACATGCAAGCACCTATACCAACCTCTCACCACACTCACACACATATTCTAGGGACACATGCAAGTTTTCATCTTATTCCGATGTTCTCGTGGTCTTCCTCCGGCGAAACCCTGATCTGTGCACACTCGGATCGTCTACCCCCCTAGACGTTCCTCTGACAGGGGTAGCCCGGCGTAGCTCTCTATTATCTTGTGTTTGTTTAGGTCATAAGGTGATGTAAAACCATGCTGGTTCACAAGTTGGGGCACTATCCTACCCGGTTTCACCTAAACGGGGAGATTCCCCCTTATACGGGTCCGGAACCTTCGCTTCTAGGTTAGAGCGCATGCATGCGAGGGGGACACATGCAAGCACATATACCAACCTCTCACCACACTCACACACATATGCTAGGGACACATGCAAGTTTTCATCTGATTCCGATGTTCTCGTGGTCTTCCTCCGGCGAAACCCTGATCTGTGCACACTCGGATCGTCTACCCCCCTAGACGTTCCTCTGACAGGGGTAGCCCGGCGTAGCTCTCTCTTGTTTTGTGTTTGTTTAGGTCATAGGGTGATGTAAAACCATGTTGGTTCACAAGTTGGGGCACTATCCTACCCGGTTTCACCTAAACGGGGAGATTCCCCCTTATACGGGTCTGGAACCTTCGCTTCTAGGTTAGAGCGCATGCATGCGAGGGGGGACACATGCAAGCACATATACCAACCTCTCACCACACTCACACACATATGATAGGGACACATGCAAGTTTTCATCTGACTCTGATGTTCTCGTGGTCTTCCTCCGGCGAAACCCTGATCTGTGCACACTCGGATCGTCTACCCCCTAGACGTTCCTCTGACAGGGGTAGCCTGAAAGGATAGAGATGTCGCCTAGAGGGGGGTGAATAGGAAATTTCAAAACTATTACGGTTTTGGCTTGATAGAATGCGGAATTAAACTAACGTTTATTTTACAAGCACAAAACCTAAATACACTAGGCTCAACTAAGTGCACCAACAAATTAAGCTAAGCAAGATAGCACAAGATAAATATACCACAAGTGATAAGCAATATATAAGTACTTCAAGCTCGATGGCTATCACAAGGAAAGTAAGCTCGGATATGGAGATAACCGAGGCACACGGAGACGAAGATGTATTCCCGTGTTCACCACCTTTGGGAAGGGGGCTACGTCACGTTGGAGAGGTGTGAGGTTCCACGAAGGATTCCTCACGCGCCACAAAGGCTCACCTTCTTCTCCGAGTCTATCCCACAAAGGAATAGGCCCTTTCCTTATGGCTAGCTTTTCCTCCACTCCGGAGATGGCAAGCTCCACAACCACTTCACAAGCTCCACGAAGGAGAAGCCTGGGTCTCTTCACAATCTTCCACGAAGAGGACACCACGGCACTAACCGCCAAGCCAACTAGGAGGTCACCCTCCAAGAGTAACAAGCTCACGGTCTCTCACTCGAACAAATCGTAATGGAGAGCTCAACACTTATGTAAGAATGCAAAGCAAGACCACCAAGGGTGCTCAAATCCTTCACTCTCAAATCCCACCAAAGCAACAAGTGCTAGGGAGGAATTAGAGAGGAAGAACAATGGTGGAAGTCAACCAATGACTCCAAGATCTAGATCCAATGGGTTCCCCTCACTTAGAGGAGGAATTGATTGGTGGGGATTGTAGATCTAGATCTCCTCTTCCAAAGCCCTCAAAAAGATGCAAGAATCATAGGAGGGAAGGGGGAGGAAGCAAGCTCAAGAGGTTCAACAATGGAGGTCAATTTCGTGGTCAAGAACAACCTGAAACGTTGGGGGAAGAACCCCCTTTTATAGTGGAAAGCAAATATGGCCGTTGGAAGAAATCTGTGCGAACTCGGTTGAAAGTTCGGTTGGACCGGCTCCAGAACCGGACGGTCCGGTTCCTGGACCGGAAAACCGAACTTAAAACCGGAATTAGGGTCAGTACACAGTCTCGAATAGACTCGGTATAGAAAAACCGAAAATCCCGATTTCAGATCCGGTTTTCTGGTCCTGACACCGGACCACCCGGTCTGGGAGCCGGTTGAACCGAATCCACAACCGGGATGAACGAGGCTTCACGAAAAACGCAATAACTTTTGCATCCGGACTCCGATTTCGATGATCTTGGGCTTGTTTTGACGAGGACAACAAGCTTTACAAGATTGTGCAGAGAAACATAATATCCCAACAAAGTAGGATAGAACCAAATGAAGAAAGGTAAGAAGCCACCCTAAATAAGAACCGATAAAACCTTCAAACTCAAAAACGCCATAGAAGATGCATACGAATTCCATTTTCGATGAACTTGGGCTTGTTGAAGAGATATCAACAAGCTCAAGAACCTCAAATGGAGAAACACCAAGAAGCAACAAAATAGGAAGATGCAAAGTATGCAAAGGATTGAGCTTCCTATGACGATGTTATCAAGTTACACAACCGAAAGCCCCTCTTGATAGTGCGGCTATCTATCCTATAACCCGGTCTCCCAACAACCACCCTGATACCGGTAAAAGGAAAACCTAGCAAGGCCATACCTTTGCCTTGCGCAAACCGCTTGATCTTGATGACAACGCTTCAAGCTCCACCCAAGCCGGAATGCAACACTTGATCATTGTTGCTTCGTGAAGACTCCTAATTTTCTCCCCATACACCACTATGGGATAGCTTCATTAATACATGTCTTCACATGTCCATTATCACCAATATGGACGGCAAGCTTCAAGCAAATGATCTTCTCGAGATGCTTATCTTGAACTTGCCCTTCTCAACCTTGATGACGATCACCACTTGATGTCATCCTCTCATGGGCTATATAATATCTTCATTTTTGAAGCATGCCCATGGAAAGATACCTGTCCATATAAAAAACGCAAAGGAAAATATATAATGGATTAGTTCATGATGCATAATTGACAAGGCTTACCATACCACAATACCATGTGGTACATTCTTTATGCTTCATGTGTTGACCAACTTGAAATCACTCTTCACTCTTTGTATTCCTCAACCAAGTATCTTCTCGTGCTCCATCTTAATATCTTGAGGTACATAAGGAACTCTTCATTTGATTACATTCTCTAGATCTTAGTCAACCATATCTCAACTAATGAGGCTATCATGATACCGACTTAGAGCCATATCTTGAATTCTTCTATTGAGATCACACTCTCAAGATCTTGATCATATCATATTCTTCTCTTCAACTCGATGATTTTGATGCCAATACTCAAGGTATATCTTTATCTTCATGGCATCCATACTTGAATCCAACACATGGACTACAAGCATGACCTATGGAATATACCTTCATATAAAACTCATTGAAAACATTAATCCATAGGGATAGTCATTAATCACCAAAACCACACATAGGGGCCATTACCCTTTCATAGCCCGGCGTAGCTCTCTCTTGTTTTGTGTTTGTTTAGGTCATAGGGTGATGTAAAACCATGTTGGTTCACAAGTTGGGGCACTATCATACCTGGTTTCACCTAAACGGGGAGATTCCCCCTTATACGGGTCCGGAACCTTCCCTTCTAGGTTAGAGCGCATGCATGCGAGGGGGGACACATGCAAGCACCTATACCAACCTCTCACCACACTCACACACATATGCTAGGGACACATGCAAGTTCTCATCTGATTCCGATGTTCTCGTGGTCTTCCTCCAGTGAAACCCTAATCTGTGCACACTCGGATCGTCTACCCCCTAGACGTTCCTCTGACAAGGGTAGCCCAGCGTAGCTCTCTCTTGTTTGGTGTTTTTTTAGGTCATAGGGTGATGTAAAACCATGTTGGTTCACAAGTTGGGGCACTATCCTACCCGGTTTCACCTAAACGGGGAGATTCCCCCTTATACGGGTCCAGAACCTTCGCTTCTAGGTTAGAGCGCATGCATGCGAGGGGGGACACATGCAAGCACCTATAACAACCTCTCACCACACTCACACACATATGCTAGGGACACATGCAAGTTTTCATCTGATTCCGATGTTCTCGTGGTCTTCCTCCGGCGAAACCCTGATCTGTGCACACTCGGATCGTCTACCCCCCTAGAAATTCCTCTGACAGGGGTAGCCCGGCGTAGCTCTCTCTTGTTTTGTGTTTGTTTAGGTCATAGGGTGATGTAAAACCATGTTGGTTCACAAGTTGGGGTACTATCCTACCCGGTTTCACCTAAACGGGGAGATTCCCCCTTATACGGGTCCGGAACCTTCGCTTCTAGGTTAGAGCGCATGCATGCGAGGGGGGACACATGCAAGCACCTATACCAACCTCTCACCACACTCACACACATATGCTAGGGACACATGCAAGTTTTCATCTGATTCTGATGTTCTCGTGGTCTTCCTCCGGCGAAACCCTGATCTGTGCACACTCGGATCGTCTACCCCCCTAGACGTTCCTCTGACAGGGGTAGCCCGGCGTAGCTATCTCTTGTTTTGTGTTTGTTTAGGTCATAGGGTGATGTAAAACCATGTTGGTTCACAAGTTGGGGCACTATCCTACCCGGTTTCACCTAAACGGGGAGATTCCCCCTTATACGGGTCCGGAACCTTCGCTTCTAGGTTAGAGCGCATGCATGCGAGGGGGGACACATGCAAGCACCTATACCAACCTCTCACCACACTCACACACATATGCTAGGGACACATGCAAGTTTTCATCTGATTTCGATGTTCTCGTGGTCTTCCTACGGCGAAACCCTGATCTGTGCACACTCGGATCGTCTACCCCCCTAGACGTTCCTCTGACAGGGGGTAACCCGGCGTAGCTCTCTCTTATTTTGTGTTTGTTTAGGTCATAGGTTGATGTAAAACCAAGTTGGTTCACAAGTTGGAGCACTATCCTACCCGGTTTCACCTAAACGGGGAGATTCCCCCTTATACGGGTCCGGAACCTTCGCTTCTAGGTTAGAGCGCATGCATGCGAGGGGGGACACATGCAAGCACCTATACCAACCTCTCACCACACTCACACACATATGTTAGGGACACATGCAAGTTTTCATCTGATTCCGATGTTCTCGTGGTCTTCCTCCGGCGAAACCCTGATCTGTGCACACTCGGATCGTCTACCCCCCTAGACGTTCCTCTGACAGGGGTAGCCCGGCGTAGCTCTCTCTTGTTTTGTGTTTGTTTAGGTCATAGGGTGGTGTAAAACAATGTTGGTTCACAAGTTGGAGCACTATCCTACCCGGTTTCATCTAAACGGGGAGATTCCCCCTTATACGGGTCCAGAACCTTCGCTCCCGCATGCATGCGAGGGGGGACACGCACATGTGATTTAATCTTTGAACAACTTCACAAAAATTTGTGACATATAAATTTCACGCACATGTGATAATAACACACAAACATGCAAATTTCTCAACTTGTGAGAATATTCGACATTTCATGTGGGCGTGAAGACTATTATTCGAAGTCTACGAATCCATCCAATTGATAAAATAGAACCTAAATAATTGATACTAATAAATAAATACAAATAATTTGGTAAGGAAAAAAATGTGCATCTGTACGCCGAAGGTCACCGTCGGCGTAGGAGGGACGTACGCCGAGGGTGACCGTCGGCGTAGCCTATGCCGACGGCGGCTCTCGGCGTAATGCTGACGCCATTAGGGCTCGTCCCGGCCTGGCCTGTCTAGTGCCACGCGGCCACCCCTTACGCCGACCGCTACGTTTACGCCGACGGTCACCCTCGGCGTATCTGCCGCTACGCCGACAGCTGCGCTACGCCGAGGGCTCGGAAGATGGGCTGGCCTGGCCCGGTGCTACGCCGACGGCCCCGACCTTTGGTCGTCGGCGTAGCGGCCGGCCGTCGGCACACAACGCCATTCCTTAGTGTGATCCACGTCTCACCGATGAACCTCGTCGCATGGACGATGAGCACGCGGGGGAGGAGGAGTAAGTTATTGCAACTTTAAGGCTCTTGCGATTGATCGTAGATTAGGTTGGTGTTAGGCTGTTGTTGACAGGTGAGGTTAAACGAAGTTTAGTCTCACCTCGCCTACGAGGGAGACCACACCCCGTTTATAAGGGAGAGATTCCTTCCTCCTTTCAGTCCGGGTTTTTGGGATGGAGTGGGCTCTCTTCTTATTGTTGGGTTGTGAGCGCATGAACGTTCAGAACGTAGGCTGAGTGCTGGGCTGGCCAAGTGAACGCTAACATCTGGTATCAGACCTAGCGATCTACATGCCTTCCTGAGGGGCTTCTCAGGAGAATGTGATGTTAGGCTCCTGTTGACCGGTGAGCCTACATGAAGTTTAGTCTCACCTCGCCTACGGAAGGAGGCCACATCCAACTTATAAGAAGGAGATTCCTTTCTCCTTTCAGTCCGGGTTTTTGGGATGGAGTGAGCTCTCTTCTTATTATTGAGCCGTGAGCGCATGAACGTTCAGAACGTAGGCTGAGTGATGGGCTGGCCAAGTGGACGCTAACATCTGGTATCAGAGCTAGCGATCGCCATGCCTTTCTGAGGGGCTTCTCAGGAGAATGGGATGTTAGGCTGCTGTTGACCGGTGAGGCTACATGAAGTTTAGTCTCATCTCGCGTACGGAAGGAGGCCACATCTAACTTATAAGAGAGCGATTCCTTCTTCCTTTTAGTCCGGGTTTTTTGGATGGAGTGAGCTCTTTTTCTTATTGTTGGGCCGTGAGGGCATGAACGTCCAGAACGTAGGCTGAGTGCTGCGCATGAATCTCACATGAACGACGAGCACGCGGGGGAGGAGGAGGAAGACATTGCAACTTTAAGGCTATTGCGATTGATCTTAGATTAGGTTGGTTTCGGTTTTTCTTGGAGTTGCCTCTGGATCGATGGAGGTATTTATACAAGGCAATCGGAAGCGATTGCATGCTGGATGTATCTTCGTACCGATCCTGTCACCAAATCTATCGCCCCACTCCGGTGCGAAATATTTTGTGCCAAAGTTCATGCATATGGAGTATTACCATATTTATATTTTATATCTAACGATCGGTTGAGCTGTTCAGGTAATTACATTGGGGTCACGTCACTATTTCGTAGACTGCCATATGGACTAGGATTTTTGTTTAGTTAGAGGAGATGGAAGTAAAGAAAAATAATTTCGTCTACTACGGATGATCTTTTAAAAATAAAAGAAGACTATTTTTATCTACTATACGATACGACTAATATCTATTATCTCCTCTAGATTATGTTGATGACTAAAAATACATGTCTTTTCTACCATTGTATATATCTCCCGGATCATTTCCGTGTGTCTACTTCTCAATCGGTTGAGAATTAACTTAATTCAATTTCAGTTGGTTGCAACTAGAACATTTTAGTTGCAATGCATTTGTAATTAAAAAATCTCAGTTGCTACCCCTGCAACTGAATATCCGCTTACAGCATCACTTGCACTTGCGACTCATAGGATGTGCGAATCATGATGCACACCTAGTAAATTAGAAACTGAGCTCTAACTTAATTTTTGATGGATTGAGAATTAACAAATCTTTTTTTACAGATTCGTGCTTTTCAATTACTGTAGTTAACTAAATTTTGGCATATAGTACCATGTCTCATAAAGCAATGAAAATCCGAATCAACATCGAGTCATGATCCAAAAATAGAACTTACAAATCGCACCAAATTTTGTTTCATGCGCCTCATAGCATCTCCAACCGTTGGAGCCTCCCAGGAGCAAACGCCGAGGCATGGTGTCTGAATCGCGCCCCACCCCACTCCACCATACCCCTCGTCTACATTCTCCCATATCTCTCTTCCACACCTCCATTGTTCCCCTTTCTTGCGTCGGCGCCATGGCGTATTTGGAGCGGAGGCAGCCGCACTGACGGAGCGGGAAGGTCAGGGGGTGACGCTACAGCTCTGGTGGGCTCAGGAGCAACGGGTTGTGCGGCAAGAAGGTGTCAGAGAGGCATTGCCAAGGCATGGCGAGGCGGTGCGACGGGAGGCGTGTGTTCGATCTCACCAGAGGGCTGAGTTGCTCTACTCGAGTTCAACAATAATTTGGGGAACAATTGGCCGTGCGAGAACGGCGGGAAGGAGAGAGAAACAATGACGCACTGAAAAATATGGTTGGTTGTTGCTTGGGCCGACATACCCAACACACGCGCGCACACACACACATAGGTTGGGTTCAGCCTGGGTATACCGGCGCTATCCCGTGTAGCTAGGGGCTATGGGACACAACTAAGAGCATCTCTACTAGCGTTCCTAGAAGTCACTTTTCGACGACTTTTATATCCGGATGGGCGAATTTTGCCCCACTCGCGTTCTCAGAAAGTCGATTTTGTCCGAATTTGGACCCTTTTTCATCCGGCGTTCTCAAACCGAACCCAGCGGATCGGGAATCGTCTAGGAACGTCCGATGTACAAATCTCGCGATGTGGCCCACGCGTCAGTGAGGAAAGCATTCTCTCCTCCAACATGCCCACCTTCTCTCTCTCCTCCTACACGTCAACCTTCTCTTTGGAACGTCAGCTGGAAACACGAGTAGGAATTCGGTCGTCCCAAGCCAAAAGTTACATTCATCCGACGATTTTAGCTTTGGATTTTGGTCTGCAAACGCAAATAGAGATGCTCTAAACCGTTTTCCGTCTATTTTGCATCGCCAGTGGGGAAAAAAGTCTTTTTTTTCTGAGAAAAAGGGGGAAAAAGTCTCTTGGGGCCTCCTGGGCACGGCGGAAAAAAGTCACAAGTAACTCCGTCGCCGGTCCACGGTAGCACGAATCTTCAAGCGGGGGAGAAAATCGTTTGCGCCAACTAGCCACTTATACATGCACAAATCTCCAGGCAGTAGAGGAGGGTTAAAGGCCGGAGCGAAGGGTTCGGGTCGGCTTTCTCTTTTCCCCTCCCTCTTCCGCGGCGGCCGAGACCCACCCGCCGCCATGGCCAAGTACAACGTGGTGACGAAGAACAAGCGCGAGCACAGCCAGGACCGCAAGCGCCGCGCCCATGGGGACCCCAACTCCGGCAAGCTCAAGCAGCGCAACGACCACCACGCCATCTCGGGCAAGCGCAAGCGCAAGCTCCAGCGCCGCCTCAACCGGGTAGGATTTGATTTCCTCCCGCCTCCCCTTCCCAGTGATTGGTTTCCTGATGGCTCTCTGATGCTTGTTTCGTGGGGTCATGATGGCTGTGGCGGTGCAGGATCAGAAGGAGGCTGCGTTGGTGAAGGCGCTGGAGAACAACATGGGCGATGTCGATATGGTGTCTGCTGAAGGTACGGCTCTTAGTTTGCTCGATTGTTTCGAGACCTCGGATGGAGGAAATATGCATTTTGCTTATTTTTCTGTTATAAGTTAGGTACTTAGGTAGTTTTATTACTTGTGATTCCTGAGGATGGCTGTTGATGTGTGCTGTAGAAGGTTATGGGTCATTGCAATGGTGGTACTTTGTGTTGCGTTGCTTCATTCATGGTCGTTGGCTATTCTAGTTATCTGGGATTTGTAGGTGAGCTACGAGTTGTGCATTTCTGTTAGGTTCAATGGGACCGTTAGCTAACATACATGGCATATCGAACAATGCATTCTAATTGTCATGATGAAATATGTTTCCAATCAGTTTGTATTGATTAATCCAACTTCCTGGAGCACTGGGTGCACCCACATATGCAAGTCAAACAAAGAAAGGATATCTAAGGTTCTATTATAGATGAAATGTTAGGAATTTTTTCAGAATAATATTAAGAAGGGTCAGTAATTGTTTGTTGATTTCATGAATTCTGCATGGTAGTTATGCGTGTCTGATTTAGTTCTGTGAGCTATATGAATTATGTTCTTAATAGATTTTTGCTCTTAGTGAGCTATAAGCAAAGCCAGGGAAGACTGGTATTTTGCTCTTGACATAGATTTTTGTTATGGCAGGGCTGCATAACCTTGTCATGTGTGCTCCGACTAGTTTTGTCTGGCTAGCTATATGTGCCACTTGTGCCCCTCTTTTCTTTTGCAAGGTCTGATATTATGTTCTTACTTCTGCAAAGTAATGATGTAGTTGTTTCGTTCACATTGATGACCAAGCTTGACTGTCGATGGACATAAATCTATCTGCTGCTTATCGAGCGAATTATGTTGTCTTCCATAGTTCCACTGTTTTTGTTGTCATGGTGTCTCTGTGTGTTATTTGATTTCATTTCTGCTTATATTTGTTTTGTCAATGTGTTCCTCTTTGTGCTGCCATTACTTCTGTAAAAACATCTAGGCATCCCTGCAAACTGCGATGCTATTGCTTACCTTCGTGCTTCTACATACAGCATCTTCGGAAGCTACCAAGGACAAGTCTCAGATGAAGTTTAATGTGAAGAAAAACTCAAGGATACAGATCAAAAGATTAAAAGGCAAAGGTTAGTTGTTATGCAGTTCAAACAACTTGATACATCAATCACTAGCATGGTGCTCCTGATTTCTTTCTTTGAATTGACTGAGAAGTACACTTCTATTGTCCGCGTCTATCCGGTTGAAAGATTCACTCAAGCTATGCTGTTCCATTCCGCAGGTAGAAAGAAGGCCAAAAATGCCAAGCCACCAACAAAGGAAAAAGCTGATGCCATGGTAGAATGAAAGTCATGAGGGCAACAGTGTTGCAATATGAGCCTTTGTAGGGCATCAGCAAGGACTAAACTTGCTCAGCTATACTGGAGCTTGTGGATTGACTTGCTGCTCTGCCACCTTAACATTCAGTAGGAACCGGTCACCGCTATCTTTGGAGTGAATGTATGGAATTCAGACATGGCTTTTATAACTATTTAAAGCACGGTTTCCTTCCTTTTGTCAAAGCTCTTGGTTATGTTCGGTTGAATTCAGAGCTGATTGAATCCAACTGAACTTGAAAGATCTGTTGCGTACTCTATTCTACTTTAAAGGCCCAGTTCTTTTAGAACTTCTAAACAGCTTAGAGGTGGAAAAAAGCCTAAGCCGAAAAGAACTCAATTTTAAGCCGTTTCTCGTCACCGCTGCTTTTCACGATTCGTTCACACCCCAGCTTCCCGGGATTGACCGAAACGGTACAAGAGGATACCCTTTCGTTTTGCATTATTTACATAGAAATACCACCGCGCAGCCTTGGTCAATCGAGCGAAATGTTTTTTTCTCCGAGCGATCCAATGATCCAGCGATATCTCCCTCCTCTTCACTCGGGTTTCAGAGCTCCATTGCACGCAAGCCTGCTGCCGCCGCCGTCCCGGACAACTCCGGCCACCGCACCCTGCCGCAAAAAGCTTTCCCTGTCCACCCCGATCCCATTCCACGGAAAAGGGGTAGCCCGCTGCCAGCCCCGCACCTCGTCAGCATGGATTTGAGGCGAGCTCGATCTCCGTGTAGGCGCGCATGCTTGCTGTTCTGACTCCTCAAGTCTGCACGTGGTCTAGCGGTCAGCAATTGACCTTTTGTGAGCACAGATCGAGAAGCAAAATCAGCGTTGCAATGTTCTCTTGCACTAGGATCAAGGAAGGTGATTAGCAAGAACGCTGACACCACAGATCAAGGCATGGTCAAGCAACTTTTTTCGATAAAGAGCGCTTTTATTACTCAAAGTAAATATTACACCCGGCCTCTGCATAACTAGGATGCACACAACCGACACCAGTCCACAAGATCCAACATAAGATAAAAAGTTCCAGACATATTACATATCAAAATGAGAAATTGTAATATGGCCTAAGGTGCCGAGGGCAGATCTATCCGAAGATTATGCTGCCAACCATGATTGGTAAACAAGTCCCGTGCCGTATCCTCCAACCGCACACACACCTCCGTAAAGAGGTCGCGATACTCCACACGGTGTAATATCGACCAAGCCCGAAGAGTATTTGTACACCTGTAGATAACCTGCAGAAGAGAAACGTTTATATCATTAAAAACCTTATCATTTCTACATAGCCATAGCGGCCAAATAATGGCAATCGCTCCGACCCTATGAAGAATCCTATACTTGTTATCAATACCATGTAATCAATTCCCAAAAATGTTGGCAATACTACGTGGTGGATACAAGCCAGAAGCTGCTTGGGTGACTGACCATATAGCCCGTGCAAAATGACATTGGAAAAATAAATGTTTGATTGTCTCATCGTGATGATAGAACACACATCCAGGATTACCATGCCAATTCCGCTTAATAATGTTTGATGGTCAAGCAACTTGCGAGCTTAGGCTGTAATTAAGAAATTGGAAATTCAGCTTAGGTTGTATAGATTTTGTTGCTGACACTAGATAAATTCAGAAAGACGGTTGTTAATGTTTAGGGGTATTATAGAACTTTTATCAGACAACTGAGATAACAAGCTGAGATGGTGGAAACCAAAAAGAACTGGACTGTAGTTTCTCGTGAGCTTAATTTTACTATAGCTTCTCTAGACAACTCAAGACAGAGTGGCTTATTCACAAGGCTGAGCCAAAAAGAACTGGGCCTTTGTTGGCTATCTAGAATTGTCAAATCCAACTTACTGAAAATTCTGTTTTACGGAGTACGCACTAAAAACCACTAGAACATGGCAGACCAGTATAGTGAACTAACATGTGAACACTTTTATATTCCTCCTCTGGCATTCTGTTTTTCCTTCTGTTTCTCAGCAAACTCGCCTTCTTCATGATCAGGCGGTGACATGGGGTTAATGGCTGCCACAACCAGGCCCAAGCAAAAACTTCTTCTCATGGATGTATCTGGTTTTCGTCAAAATCCCATTGCTTTGCTTATACTAGAGTAAAATCTCTCAACAAAGGATGGCAATGGGCTGGGTAGAGCAATACCATACCCATACCCGTATAGCCAATGGATACAAAAGCTTACCCGTATCCGTGGTATGAAACTTTACCCATACCCGACGGGTACCCATACCCATTGGGTACCCGGCGGGTATATCCAATAGTATACAAATTATTCAAAAATTTACTTTCATCAATAGCATATTTGAAAAAAGACAATAATCTTTACTTACTAATAGTAAACGAGTATATGAAAGTATCAAACTAAAGTTTAGAAGTCGCAATCTCATACTCATCCTTAGGCTTCTCCCCCGCATATATAGGTTCAAACTCTATAAGTAAGTTTGACATGTCAGTTTAAACGGGCAGGGTATGGGTATACCCGTGCTCATACTCGTGACTTAATGTAGGGTATGACTATTACCTATGGGTATAAAAGTATGCTCATATCCTACCCATACGGGTACGGTACCCGTGAAATTGCCATCCTTACCTGCCGGCATTTAGACGTCTAAACAGAGTTCACATGTTTTTTTTTTTGGAAATGGGTGTTTTATTACTCATAGCAATGTTTACACCCGGCCTCTACATAACTAGGATGCACACAGCCGAAAATCCTCTCAAGTTACAACCAGAAGTAAACGAAAAGCAAGTACAAACGTATACATGGCACAACGGTTTGTGACTATGATATCTCTAATCGTAAGTCACGCTGCCATCCATGTCTAGAAAATATATCTCGCGCCACGGCTTCCAAACGCCTACACCCCTCTGCAAAGAAGTCTCGGAACTCCATCCATTGAAGAATTATCCATGATCGCAGGATTGTCGTGGCCCGGAAGATAACCTGCAATGTAGAAGACATCATATTATTAAAAATCTTGTCATTCCTACATAGTCATAGCGACCAAATAATGGCAAGCGCTCCCACCCTAAAAACAGTCCCATATTTATCATCAATCTCATTCAACCAATTGCCAAAAACATTAGCAACCGATGACGGGGGAGATAAACCAGAGGCCACTTGGGTGATTGACCATATAGTACGAGCAAATTTACACTGGAAGAATAAGTGTCTAATTGTCTCATTATGATTACAGAAGACACATTGTTTGCTTCCTTGCCAATTCCTCTTAACAAGATTATCTTTTGTAAGAATTACCCCTTTACGAAGATACCAAGCAAATACTTTCGTTTTCAGGGGTATTTTCATTTTCCAAATTCTACTATTATCATCAACTGGAATATTTGGTTGGATCAAAGCTCTATAAAACAAATCAACAGAAAATTTACCATTATATAATAGTTTCCATTTAAATTTGTCCACACCATCCGACAACTGTATCATAGACAGTCTCAAAAAGAGATTGTTCCATGATAGTAATCTAGGACCAATTAGACTTCTACGGAAAGAGACATTAGGAGTATTATATTCCATTACCCTGGAAAGTGTATCCCTTTATGTCTAACAGTCGAATATAGAGCAGGATATTGTTCTCTAAGGGGCATTTGGCCAAGCCATTTGTCTTCCCAGAACGTAATCTGTGATCCATCCTTAATATTAAAAGAACCAAAGCATAGGAACTGTTTTTTGGCTGCCATCAGCCCTGCCCAAAAGTGTGAGTCTCCTGACTTCCAGACCACTTGGGACAAAGCTTTGGAGCCAATATATTTCCTCCACAACATGGTTTGCCAGACTCCTTCTTCTGAAAGAAGTTTGAACAGCCATTTACCTAGGAGTGCAGTGTTCTTGACTTGCAAATCATGTATGCCAAGTCCACCGTATTCCTTTGGTCGGCAAACCACAGTCCATTTGGCCAGTCGATATTTCTTCTTCACCTCATCCCCTTGCCAAAAGAATCTTGAGCGGAAATAATCCACTTTCTTCAAAACCCCTTTTGGTATATGAAAGAATGAAATCATATATAGTACCATATTAGTTAGTACTGAATTAATGATTACAAGTCTTCCACCAAGGGAAAGTATTTCCAGCTATTAAGACGTTTTTGTAGTCTTTCCTCAACCCCTCTCCATTTAGCTATCGTGAGACGCCGATAATGTATCGGTATACCCAGATAGTTAATAGGGAAGAGCTCGTGGCCACAGCCAAATAACTCAGCATATAAATGTGCCTCATTTTTAGCTTCGCCAAAACAATACAAGTCACTTTTATGGAAGTTGATTTTCAGTCCTGATAATTGCTCAAAAGCTGAAAGTATTGACTTCAGATTCTTAGCCTTCTCAAGATCATGCTCCATAAAAAGTATTGTATCATCGGCATATTGAAGGATTGATAGTCCACCACACAGAGTTCACATGTAACAGTAACAAATGCTGAAATACAATTAGTTTACAAAGTGGAGCTCCTAGTATGCCTTGTCATGAAGGCGGACTATTTATACAGAAAATGCATACCGTTTGCATGATTTCCAAATGAGCTTTGTCCCATCCACATTATTCCACGACAATGCATGATCAACGAGGCCAAAGAATGAGAAACTTGGGGTTACATTCTCTGTCTGGTAATAACAGAAGGGCAGCGGTGACAACCGAAGCCTGAAGGTCAAGGTTTGCTTGCCATGTAGCCATGCTTGTTTTTTCTTTACAGTGGGCAGGCATGGGGTATTCGCAAGGAGGGGAAATACTGGAATAGGCGGCATTCATTCCCGATGCACAAAATGAACAAAAAAAAACAGAATATTTGGTATCACCCATCACTGGACACTCCATACCATACTGCAAGTGCAGTCTTTCCTTTCCATGCTACTGGATAACATCAGTTCCGACTTGACACTGGTAACACTGATTGTTTCTTAATTTCATGAATTGTGCTTTGGTAATTATGCAGATTTGTTTTCGTTCTGTGAGCTATAAGAAAAGCAAGGGAAGATGGCTGAATTAGTGATGGAATGCTGCAAAATGTATTTAGTGATGGAAAGATATCGTCTACATCAAGCACCAACAAGTTGCTTCCATTTTCTATCTTCGACCCACAAGAGGATACATTTCCAACAATTAGAAGATCGTGTGGCCCAGAAGCTCGTTCCTTGGCTAGGTAGACAGGCCACAGTGGTCGGCCGTACGGTGCTTGTCAAAGGTACTTACAGCATTGCCATCTATTACATTATCGTGCTTGAGGTTTCTTTGGAGGTCTTCTTGAAGATTGATAGCATCAGACATGCCTTTCATTAGAAGGCTTGTGGTAAGGTCACCGGTGAAAAATGCAAAGTTAATTGGAGCAAGTTTGCAAGCCAAAAACTTGTGGAGGCCTTGGCATCCTCAACCTCACAAAATTCGCCTCGTCCTTGCGTCTAGGATGGTTGTGGAATGTATGGGCGGACCACCCTAAGCCTTGGGTAGGGCTTGGAAACCCTTGCCCTGCTAGGGATCATGATCCACGGTGGTCAACATTGGAAACGGAGAAAAGTCCCTCTTTTGGGATTTGGCTTGGCTAAAAGGAATGTGACCAACAGACCAAGAGATACCGCGCCTAAGATATTTGAGGTTGCAAGGAGGCGGAAGTGTACACTGAAGAAACCTCTTGAAAATGATTTTTGGGTGGCTAATTTGAACACTCAAGGGGCCCTCTCGGTGGAGCACATCACACAATTCTACAAACTTCGGGAGATGCTACAAAGTGTCCACATATATTCCAATGTAATTCGGCTTGGCAAGCGCGCGACTGACTGTGGATTCATCCACCTGATGAAGAAGAGGGGGGATTTTTGCATTGCGGCCAAGCAAAAGCTTTCCTAGCATGGATCGCTAAGCCAATAGTGGAATCCAGTGAATGTATCTGGTTTTCTCCAATATCTCATTGATTTTCCACCTGGAGAAACCTCTCAGCTTATCCCTAGTGACAGTTCACGCGTAACAAAAAAAATGCTGAAGCACAATTAGCTTACAAAGTGGAGCTCCTAGTGTACCTTACTGATCCTGAAGGGGGACTATTTATACAGAAAATGCATACTGTATGCATGATTTCCTCCTCATTCAGTTTTATAGAATGCTATTATCATGGATGCCGAAGAAATGAAAAGTGTGTGATCGAGCTGGAGTGCACTGTGGGCCAGCTTAGATAGGCATTTCTCACAAGACTACAAACAGTGTAGACATACCAAATGAGCTTTGTCCCATCTACATTATTCGGTGACTAAACCTACAATGCATGATCAACGAGGCAAAAGAAAATGAGAAACGTTCTAGTGTTACTTTCTCTTTTTGGTAATAAACAGGAAGTGGCGACAGCTGAAGGTCCAAGTTTTTTGTGGGAACAGTCTCTGTTTTCGCTTGTCATGCAGTGCTGCTTGCTTTTTCATTACAGTCAGCGGGCATTTGCAATGAGGGAAATGCTGGGGTAGGCCGTGTTCATTCTCCGATATACAAACGCGCAGAAACCAGAATTTTTTGTACTATCAGACAGCACTGGCCGTCCCATACTGCAAGTGCAGTTTTCCCTTCCTCTGCTACTAGATAACACTTCATTTTACAAAGTTGCGACTTGACACTCGTAAAACTTCATCCCATTTCAGCTAGTTATGTATGTTTGTTTTCGTTCTGTGAGCTATAAAAGCAAGGGCTGAATTAGTGATGGAATGCCGCAAAAAATATTTTGTGACGGAAAGGTATCCATCTTTATTTTCCATGTCCTCTGGTTATTAGAAGGTTCACTCAACCTGTACTGGTTCATTCCGCAGGTAGAAAAAAAAGGCAAAAATGTCAAGTCACCAACGAAGGAACAAAGCGGATGCCATGGTAGAATGATGTGAAAAGTGAAACACTGTCGCAATTACAAGCCTTTCTGGAGCATCAGCAAGGACTAACAACTTGCTCAGAAATACGGGAGGTTGTGGATTTCTTCCTACGATTATTCTACTATCAAAACTCTTGGTTCGGTTTGGTTTTGAATATTCGGCTCAGCCAAATTGGTTGCCTCGTTTTGTGTTGCCCTTCTGATATGGTTGGCCTTCCGGATCTCTTACATCTGGCCCAGTGTGGCACGTTTGTATTGACCTCTTCCAGCGTGGAAATGCTCATACCCAGACCCATTGCAACAGGCCAACAGTATAGTGGATATGTCAATGCTTTCCTTTTCTTCCTCCTGCCTTCTCTTCATCCTTCTAGCTCTCATAAAACTCACTTTCCTCATGCTCAAGCCTCGACTAGGGGTTAATGGCTGCCACAACCAGGGCCAAGCCAAAGCTTTGCTACCATGGATCGCTAAGCCGATCATCAAAGCCGATGCATGTATCTGGTTTTCTCCAAAATCTCATTGTAATGCCAGCTAGAGTAACTTCTCAGATCCTCCCTCTCGTCATCTGAACATCTAGTTACAGTTCAACAGTAACAAAAATTCTGAGACATGATTAGTTTACAAAGTGGAGCTCCGAGTGCGCTTTACCGATCCTGGAGGGGGGGCTATTTATAGGGAAAATGTGCACACCGTATGCATGATTTCCAGTTCGAAGTTGTGTGTTTCTATGGAATGCTATTAGCATGGATGGGATGTCAGGTAGATCAGATCCGAATTGGCCACAGGAAATGGAAAGTGTGATCAAACTGGAGTGCAGTTTGGGACAGCATAGATGGGGCATTTTCTGTACAAACACTGTAGATGCACAAATGAGCTTTTTCCCATGCACAAATGTTGAAGCACAATTAGCTTACAAAGTGGAGCTCCTAGTGTACCTTACTGATCCTGAAGGGGGACTATTTATACTGAAAATGCACACCGTATGCATGATTTCCTCTTCATTCAGTTTTATAGAATGCTATTATCATGGATGCCGAAGAAATGAAAAGTGTGTGATCGAGCTGGAGTGCACTTTGGGCCAGCTTAGATAGGCATTTCCCTACAAGACTACAAACACTGTAGATATACCAAATGAGTTTTGTCCCATTGATTCTGCGACTAAATCTACTCCTACAAGGCATGGTCAACGAAGCAACAGAAGATAAACTTCTCTACTAATTACATTATATTTGCTGCAGTGCGGCAGCCGGACTTTACGAGGCTTGTCGGGCTCGGCCGGGCCAAGAAGGACTGGTATGGCCTGCTGTTGCATCCGGTCGGCTATCGTCTTCTAGCGGTGGAGGTAGTTCTCTCCCGCGTGCTGATGTCATGCCTATCCTCGCCGATGGTCCTGCTCTCGCTCCTACCGGCCTCGTTACGTGGTTCAGGGTGTGACGGCGGTGAAGACTTCAAGACTGTGCGGGCACGTGCATGTGGGCGACAAGCTTGGTGAAGCAATATAAAGCGGACGGGAGGGTCGTTAGAGGGATCGGGAGAAATCCTTGTCACTTTGACACCGACGCGGTGACGACTTCGGGTATCGCCGTCCTTCTTGAAAGACGTTAGGGGCATCTCCTTCGTGCCTCCCGTGGCGTACCGGGGAAAATCCTAGGACTAGTCCGGAGGGACGACTTTCGTCATTGTCACTCCCCTTCTTGGAGGTGCTGCTTTGATACGCGGCGCTTTGGATTGCTAGCGGTGTGGTGGTACTTCTCCGGTGGGTGCAACGGTTGCAAATCTTCTCCGTTTTCGTCGCTCCGCTGATGTCGGCTTTGTTTTTTTTTTTTTTTTTTTTTGGACTTGCCTTGTGCTGTTCGGTCCCAATTGTATCGGATGATTGCTATATTAATATAGCGGGGCGTAAAGCCTGTTTCGAGAATAATAGGAGGGTAGTGGTGACAGCTGAAGATCCAAGTTTTTTTGCGGTAGCGGTCTCTGTTTCCCCTTGTCATGTACTCCCTCTGTTTGGAAATATAAGATGTTTTAGGTTTGTAAAAGAGATGTATCTAGACATCTTTTAGTGTCTAGATTTATTTGAACCTATACACTAAAACATATCTAGATACATATCCTTTACAAACCTAAAACATCTTATATTTCTAAACGGAGGGAGTAGCAATGTAGCCCTGCTTGCTTTTTTTCCCTTCCTGTGCTACTGGATAACATCAGTTCTTAGGATCAAACACTCTATCTTACAAAGTCACGGCTCGACACTTGTAACACTTCATTCCACTGATTGTTTCTTGATTCATGAATTGTGATTGCTAGTTATGTATTATGTATGTCTGCTTTGCGTTCCGGGAGCTATAAAAAGCGAGGGGAAGGAGATGGCTGAATTAGTGATGGAATGCTGCAACAAATATTTTGCGACAGAAAGGTACCCATCTATGGTTAGAAGATTCACTCAAGTTGTACTGGTTCATTCCGCAGGTAGAAAAAAAAAGGCAAAAATGTCAAGCCACCAAAGAAGGAACAAGCCGATGCCATGGTAGAATGATGTGAAAAGTGAAACAGCGTCGCAATATGAGCCTTTGTAGAGCATCAGCAAGGACATTCACTGCTCTGCCGGCTTAACATTCACTGCTACCTTGGGAGTGAATGTATGGAATTTAGACATCGTTTCTAAGTAGTAACTGAACCCACGATTATTTCTTCTTCCTAAGATTATTTTATCAAAGCTCTAGGTTCTGTTTGGTTTTGAATACTCGGCTCAGCCAAATTGGTTGCCTCGTTTTGTGTTGCCTTTGGTCGAATCCAGCTGAAGTGGAGAGATCTGTTGCGTACACTATGTTTCAGATCCAGACTACTCGTGGCCCATCCAAATATGTCAAAGCTAACTGTTAGAGTATATCACGATTTGGACATATTAGGTAGTTTCATATTGTAATCCAATTCTATCTTTAGTAGTCTTCTTGCCCCCCAAGTCTTCTAATACTATATAAACAGCCCAATGGCTCACGTTGTAATTACCTCAAGCAATATCAATATAGATAATATTTCGCAATTCTACATGGTATCAGAGCGGTTCGTTCTGCCTAGGGTTTAGCCACCGCTTCCGCCGCGCCGCCCCCGGGGAGATCCTTCTCCGCCGGGGGCCGCGTAATAGTAGATTAGATCTTATTTCGCCAAAATTTTCTCGCCGGCCAGGCCGGCGTTTCTTCTTCTTTCGCCGATCATAGATCGGATTGCGTCGTCCACAACCACATGTCGTCATCATGCGCCTCTACTTTAACATCGGCGTCGACTCATCTCCGGCAAATCATCGCCAACGATCGTGCCAAGGAGGCTCCGCGCGGCGCCCCAAGGGATGCATTCACGCGCTGCGTCGGCTTCTCCGTCCTCACGTCGTCACCTCGCCGGCCCATCTTTGCCAACATCGACCGGGACGCACGTCCCCGAGTACGCGCCTCGCCATCAACAAAGGGCTGCACCTTCATCACCCGTGGTCATCATCGCCGACAACCATCTACACCAACAACATCGTCACATTGTCGCCGCCACCACCAATCATGGTCATCGTCAACGCCAACAAGTTCTTCTACTCGAGCGACGCCGCGCTCATACAAGCGGAAAATACGGGTCTAATCCCCGAAATCAACTACCGCAACAGTTTAATCGCCATCAGCAACTACCTCGTCGTCTTCGTCCACCACGACCTCGCCGCCAGAGTCGCAGTCTAATTTTTTATTTTGCACTAAATTTATTTTCTTCTTGCAACTACTTCATCTACTCCGACAAATCGGCGGACAACTTCTACGCACCGACCGTTCACGGAGAATTTCTCTGTTGCTCCCTTCGGCTCTGGCGCGCATGGCTCGTGATGGTCCCTCTCTTCGCACGTCCGATATTGGCAACATCGACGCGTGCCTTCTTCCCCGGCATGCTCCCGAGTTTGGCAAGCTCGGTAAGGTGTGTCGCCTACCTCGACTACTCCAACTCAAACTAGGTCTACTTCAACCACTACGGCGAATTCATATCACGGTTTGGACATATTAGGTAATCCAATTCTATCTCTAGTAGTCTTCTTGCCCCCCAAGTCTTCTAGTACTATATAAACAGCCCAATGGCTCACGTTGTAATTACCTCAAGCAATATCAATATAGATAATATTCCGCAATTCTACACTAACTGAATTAAAAAACACTCTTTATTTAAGTAAAGTCCCGTTTTAGTCAAAAACTCCGGAACCTAAAATGTGTTTCACTTTACATCTGGGCCAGAATGAAAAGGTGGCAATGATTATGAAGAGTCTCTTTGAAGAATATTTCCATAAAATGGGAGATTCTTTTCACGATCCTTCGGAAGAAGCTGAAGTTGATGAGCTTGAGGAGATTGATAATCCATTGGCTGATTGGGAAGCTCATTTGAGGGTGCAAAAGAAACAAACAACAAATGAGCTTGATAGGTATTTGAGTAAAGATCTGTACCCTTAAGAAAAAAATTGACATGTTGGAATGGTGGGAAATGCACAGTCCTAAATACCCAGTTTTGTCTCACATTGCTCGTGATGTGCTTGCTATCCAAGCATCAACCGTGGCATCAGAGTCCTCTTTTAGCGCTGGTGGAAGAACAATCAGCGATCACAGGAACATGCTTAAGAGCGACATAGTTGAGCCATTGATATGCCTCCAAGATTGGCTAAAGGCTGCTGGTAAGTTATTCTAACTTGAATAACAGAATAATATTTGAAATTTTTTCTAACTTGACGATCTTTCAATATTTCAGACCATAAATCATCCAATGAAGATGATGAGGAAGAAGGTTACTTGGTATTCTACCAAGGAAGCGAGTGCGGTGAAGAAACCGATGTCCCTCACAACCAAATTTTAGTAATCTTACATGAGTGAGTTGCGAGACATGTATAGCCATGAATGCTCTCTCATATAACCATGTTGCCAACTTGCGGTACTACGGGCAGGAGTGATCTCCAAACCGTGCAAATGGATTAGTAGCTTGTTGCACAATTCAAATAGGCAAACATTTGTCAAGTATTATCATGATCCAAATTGGAGTGTGAGACTGTCATTATTTAGTCTCCATGAGAACACTAGCAGATGCTCTTTTGTTTGTTGTTTTAACAAGTGAAAAGCACTGTCATCTCTCGAAATGAGTAAAAACATATCTTGAAAGTTAGAACTGTTGTGGTATTGTTGTGCATGTGGTCATTTTATTCTGTGTTTGTCTAAATAAGAGATGATAGTCATCCTATTTTACTATTATGAAGGATGTGTTCCGTTTGTGACCGGGTCCTCGTTCATCTTTTTTTACTTTGATGATTATTATTTCTCAAGCAGGATTGAATGGTTCAGGATGGACGGAACCAAGATGAATGTCTGAACTAGCAAAACCATGACTAAAGAATAATGTTGCATGGTTCAGGATGGAAGAAACCAAGATGCATTGTGTATGGATACCTGGAACAGCCATTGCACTTTTTTTTGATATGGAACAGCCATTGCACTTGACATCACACAAATGTAGCATGTGTAAAATTATTCTTATTTGACAATGATTCTTCACGGCAACTCAATTCATATTGATGTAGAATGTCAAGATTTTCCACTAATATCTGAGTTATTTTGCTGTTGTTACTCATGTGCTACCCAGGATACTAATGTGCTGGCTATTATGATCGATATTCACTACTACTATTTACTATTTAGGTCTATGAGGAGTTGTATTACAAAGCTAGCTCATATGAGCTGTTCTGAAAAAACTAGCTGCATGGTGGTGGCGGCTCGTCCGCGTATGTCCGCTGGGCAGAGCAGGCAGCCACAATAGCGGAAGCGGAAGCCGCTAATGACAGAATTAGCGCTTGAGACCGGAGCGGATGGGGCGGACGCGCCGGCGGACTGTCCATTTGCATCTTGACATCTGGCTCACGGAGACCGACTGCTAGCGTATAGTGGACATGTCAACGCTTTCCTATTCTTCTTGCTGCCTTCTCTTCATCCTTCTAGCTCTCATAAAACTCATTTTCCTCATGCTCAAGCCTCGACTAGGGGATAATGGCTGCCACAAACAGGAACAAGCCAAAGCTTTGCTACCATGGATCGCTAAGCCGATTGTCAAATCCGATGCATGTATCTGGTTTTCTCCAAAATCTCATTGTAATGCCACCTAGAGTAACTTCTCAGATTCTCCCTCTCATCATCTGAACATCTAGTTACAGTTCAACAGTAACAAAAATGCTGAAACATGATTAGTTTACAAAATGGAGCTCCTACTGCTTTACCTATCCTGGAGAGAGGAGAGGAGGGGCTATTTATAGGGAAAATGCGCACCGTATGCATGATTTCCTGTTCAAAGTTGTGTGTTTCTATGGAATGCTATTAGCATGGATGGGATGTCAGGTAGATCAGATCCGAATTGGCCACAGGAAATGGAAAGTGTGATCAACTGGAGTGCGATTTGGGCCAGCATAGAAAGGGCATTTCTGTACAAACACTGCAGATACAGAAATGAGCTTTGTCCCATCCCGACTAAACCTAGTACAATGCAGGATCAACGAGTCCAAAGAATGAGAAACTTACTTACATTCTCTTTTTGGTGATGACAGGAGGGCAGCTACCTCTGTAGGTTCAAAGATTTGGTCTCTGTTTTTGATGGTCATGTAAGTTGTGTTTTTTTTTTGTCTCAACAATCAGACGCATGGCTATTCGTCTAGAGATGGATGTTTGGAACCTTGTTACTCTCTTTTAGTCTAGTACAAACAATTGAACTACTCCCTCCGTCTAAGAATAGATGTCTTAGGTTATTTAAATTTTGGATGAATCTATATACTAAATAGTGTCTAGATTTATCCAAATTTTGACAAATTCAAAACATCTATTTTAGGACGGAGAAAGTAGTTTTGTCAAGCAAAGATTTGTCAAAATGTAGTTCACTTTTTTACTAAAAAAGGATAAAGGGTATCCTAAAGGTTACCCACTTCCATCCTTATTATTCGCCAGGAGGGGAAATGATAGAGTAGCGGGATTCACACCCGATATACAAAGGAAAACGCTCAAAACCCTGATACTTTTGCTAATAGCCCTAGATCTCCCATACTGCCAGCGCTCTTCTTCCCGTGCTACTGGATAGCATCAGTTCTTGGCTTCTTGCTATCAAGCACTATTTTACGAAGTTCTTACTATCAAACACTATTTTACAGAACTGAGAGTTCACACTCAGTTAATTACTGTACTAGAAATCTTCAAATGACCTGGAAGTAGGATATATGTGGATGCCAACACTCGTATCAATGCAAAGGAAAAAGGAAAACCCACAACTGGTAACTGAAAACACGAGCAAAAAAAAGTTAAATAATTTTGTATAACCATCCATAACTCAGCTCAAAATTTCGATGCAAAAGAATATCTTGCTAGTACTGTTGAGTGTACAGTTCGGAAGAAGAAAAAAGGATTCTATGTGTATCATACTGGGGACTTCCTGTGGAATTTATATTAGTCTATCCAAAACATGCTGTGCAACTACCACCCTCACAAGGCCACCCGACCCAAGGCCATGAGCCCCCCTCCAAAGAATCATGAAATGGAAAGGGAAAACACTTTCATAACTTCTTTCTTTGCCTTTACAGTGTACAATAGTTTATTTCACTCGCAGCACTACACAAAATCTGCTGTCCGCCGGGCCGTTGGAAACACCGCAAAAATAGTATGTCTTCTATCCTACCTGCATAGACATAAGAAAAGGAGTTCAAAGGAGCCGGTGAGCATTCTTAGAAAAAACGGCAAATCCACAAATTTAGCACTGGATTGGCAAGCTACAAATAGAATTTTTAAGTTGCTTTTATTTATTTATTTTCTCTTAGAAACAAAAATCTAATTATGGAGCCCACATCAAAGCAAGTGTTGCCAATGTAACAGTTTAATCTTCAAGCTTACCTCCAAAACACCGAGAGCTTATGTTTTGATCCTGAGACTCCTGTTTCATACCACTATTATTTTATGATCAGGTTATCTTTCACATATTCTCTTCAAATCAATATAGCTTTTATCCCAGACAAGCAAAAGTTTGTAGGTACGTATACATGTTTATTTTGTTTAGAACTTAGTTCGTAGGATGCTCAAATATTAGAAGCATACACACATGAGCAGAAAAAATACGATATGTACTCTTTTCTACCTTCTACAGCAAACAAGCCATTGTAAAATTAGCAACATTTACAGAAATTCTGGCTAAAATAAGCAATGCATACCTTAAAAGTATACATTCAGATTGGCAATAGCGGTTGCCTCTCATCAGTTCCAACCCGATGGCTAGCCTGAAACGACATGTGCAACTTAAAACTTGAGTGTCCAAAATTAATTGTTGCTTCTATTATTCTTTAATTAAGAGAGAATCTTACATCATCAGCAGCACCAGCAGTCATATTTACAAATGAAGATTCAGCTGACCTGTGATATAATAAGCATCATATGAGTCAACTTGGAAATCAGTTTCCCATTATAATAGCTTCCATTCAGGTGCACATATCAAAGGTATCAGGGAATCAAGGATCCGGGTATAAAACAAGTCAGACAAACTGATCAAAATTCATACTCCAACCATTCGAAAGGATCAAAACTTACCGATGATTCTGTGTAACTTCCAACTCCAACGATTCACCTGGTTTATCGTCTTTGACTTTAGCTAGTGGTGAGAAGAACTGGGAACAAAAGGCAGTTACACAAATGTAAGAGGTAGAAAGGTTGGCTCAATGAAATTAAGTTCAGAAATAGGTAAAGTTACCTGATGCATTGAAATAAATACTACAGATATGCCCAGGAGAAAGTTAATGGTCAAGGTATGTCCCAGAAAAGCAGCAGAAGCTAGACCAGTAAAAATGGTAGCAACAGTTGACGAATACTTCTTCAAAATTGTGTCTGCAGCGTAATTTCAATTAGTTATTTAATTTAATGAGCTGACAAAACAAAACATGCTGTTTAAACGAAAGAAAGATTAGAAGGTAGAATATTTACCTGCATACTTGAAGAAGAATGAAGAAAGAATGCCTTGTGCAGCATTGTTACAAATAAGAAACATTGTAGCCCTTGAATGTCCTTGCAGGATATTAAAATTCTCTGGCCCTGCAAGAAGATAGGGCATGATTAGACCAGAAACATGTGTTGTGATCACCAAACCATGAGAAGCATTGTAAAATGTGATAAAAGATGCTTCGAACACGACATCATGGATGGAACATGGTATCATTTTTGTTCCAGAATCTAACAGTGGTCACTGAATAAAGATGCATACTCAAGCTTAGACCAGGAAGTCACTCCTTCACTTTATCAGCTGATGACATGAAAAAGTGATACCCTACAGGATTGCAGTACTATGAAAACACCAAGGGTGATGATATCAGACAAATTCCCTGTCCATATAATATTAAAGTATCCACCTAGCATAAACATACTGGGCAATTCACCAAAGGTGCATACCTTGGAATAAGGCTGTTCCAACGATGCCAAGGAAGTTGAATATTGCACCATATCCATACAGAAACAGATTCTGTGAATTATATCAAAAGAGCACTAAATTAGAGAAACAATTAAAGGTATGAAAACAAGAATGAGTCCATGTCTAAGAATACAGGTATGGCAAACTAAAAGGAACTACCAGATTGTTGAATAGAAGAATCGAACACGACAGTTACTCCATCATAATTCATAAGTACCTGAAGATAAATACTGGTATCTTGGCTTTTCATGGCATACTCATTGTAGACAGAAGCCAGTGATGGAACAGTTACCTACAAAATTCACAGTTTCATCTGAATACAGTAATTTAAGCTCACTGTCTGTTGAGATAAAAAGAAGTGAAGGAACAGAGAAAAATTAAGGACCAGATTGCCTGGGAGAAACTTACAAAAATCACTGTATAGATGTACGCGATAGCAGTGATGGGTAAACCAAATGCTGTACTGCCCGCAGGTGAGGTCCGGAGTTGATTAATGCTGATCCCAATAAGCAATAGTGCAAGGGCTTCCCACTGTCAACATTTGAAACAAGAGTGGGGGAGATAAGTTAATAAGGCTGACAGATTTTGGCTCGAGTAAATCTTTATTAAGTTTGACCAAGTTCAAAGAGGAAACTATCAACATCTACAATACCAAATCAATATCAGTAGATCTATCATGAAATATGTTTTCATAGTGTATTTCTTTGGTACTAATGGTTATCATGGCATTCCCGATGCCTTGGACGTCACACGACAGCTATGGCTACCACCAAGATCACCTCAAGGGCTAAAACACTTGGGCAATGCATTAAAACTTATAAAATAATGATAATGATGGTCTAAACAATTACTAAAGCTTAGATTATATTAATACATGTAACTTAACATTCCTAATATGATTGGGTAAGAGATCACGTGAAAATTAGGCCGGTGAAGCCTAACCCAGCAATCCTTAAGTTAAGTAATAGTACTAGTAGACAATTAGATATCTAAAAAGCATAAAATTGTTGAGTAAACTCCATCCTCAAATCAAAACCAAAATGCATACATAAATGCACACAATGTAAATCTCATCCTTACCTGAATTACAGAGAACCTCCTTTTCATTATAAATTTCAGAAGAATAGCTATGACCAGTACCTAGAGAAGTTTGGACATAAAGGTGTGAATATATGTGCATGCATACTAATAGCTAAAGCATGACATTTGAGTACGGCCAGAAAAGTGTACCTTTAGGTTGCTTAGCATTTTCACAGTTGAAGGATTGAAGTACAACTGCAATATCAACAAAATATGTCAGGTGATAACTGATAACTGTATGCCTCATAAGGAAATAGAAAAAATACTCATGGCAACTGCAAGACTCTGCCTCTAATCCAATGAAACTTACCTGCATGATAAATTTAAGGTAATTGTTGATGGCATATAGAAGTGCAGGGACAGCTAGGAGTACGTTATTACGGGCTGCCTACAAAAGAAATGATTGAATTATCAATTATTAGATAACAAAACAATGTCACAAAAAAGTAATTTTTTATGTATGGGCATAGGAAAAATAGATAAAATTATTGGAAAACAAAGCAAGAAGATATAAAATAAAATAAAACAGCATAGAATGAAAATGCTTAGCAGTGATTCAACGCTGTGGAAGCATACACAGAAAATATGGAAGTTGGAACACAAGCAACAAAGGGAATGTAAACTGTGTCATCACGTGGCCAGATAAATCACCTGTACAAAGGTTGAACGTGACAGAAGTGGTTTTTCTCCAACCTTTTGTTTTCGAGACTGTCACATAGTACAACAACGTTAAAGAGGTGAATAAGAAGTAAGAAACTTAACATAAGCTATAAAGAAGCTATCATAAAATAAATATGTTGCAGTACAGCTATTATGCACCATATAATAACAGACTGGAGGAATACTGCACAAAAATTCCAAACAGCGTGCTGCGGCATATTTTGCTTTGGTGATAAATAAGCAAAGAAGTTTTGCTGCAAGCAAAAGTACATATATTATGCAAGACATGTCAAAACCAGGCAATATCCTGACAAGGACAAAGTAAAATTCAGAACTATCCAAACACCTATTTGTGTACAAACGATGTTTCATGTATCGCGGATGCACGTGCACGAACAAAGTACATTTGGGCAAGAACAAACCTGAATAACTAGCATCACGAGAGCAAAGATAACTTTTGCAACCTCCGTCAAAAAGTTAACACTGATGGGGCTGAACTGGAACTTCCCATCGACTTTTGACATGAACACTAGGATGGGCTGCAGCCAAGAGGTAAATAATGAGTGCACGGACGCTGATCATGAACACAGATCTCCAACTTACTTCTATCAGAAAACTAATCATAAGAATGCAACCTACTAGTCATTACTTGTTACCAGAGATATGCAGACAAATGCTTCAACCATTTTACCAACTCATTACTTGCACGCGATGGATTGAACAGCTGACAGCATAGTAGTTCGATAATTTTTAAAGAGAGAGAGAATTGGAACCGCACCTGGAGGCCGACGAGCATGCAGTCGCCTACGACGAGGAGGAATTTGAGCGCGCGGAAGTTGGAGGTTATCTTGTTGTGGTGCTTGTCGTAGGCCCTGGACACGCTCCGCGGGCTCGGCACCACCAGCCGGGAGCGGCAGGCGGTGCATTCCACCACCCCGTTCCGCTGCATCTCGGCCGAGTCGCCGCCACAGGAGAACGCCCGCTGACTAGATGCCGCCGCCGCTCAGTACCCGCGGCGCCCGAGCCCGAGGGATCCCGGAAACATCACTAGAGCCGCCGCACCGTTTCAGCCAATCAGCAGGGTCGCGTCGGAGATGAGTGGATAGAAGAGCGGATCTGAGGGATACGGCTTGGCCGCTGTACCTCGGAGAAGGCGGGGCGTGGTCGGTGGCGATCTCGCAGATCTGGGCCTGGCCACCGACGCGGTCGGCGAATCGGGCACGGCTTGGTTGGCTCTAGCTCTTGGACTCCGGCAAGTGTGACGCGGGTGGATCCGGGGAGATGAGGTGAAGTGCGCGTGAGATGCTCGCGCCGGGATCACGGGTTCCGGCAGGAGTAGAGGTGGGGAAGAAAGGTGTGAGGGCGAGAGAAGAAGGGAGAAGACGCGAAAGCAGGGCGGGTGTTTCTGCGTATTTATATATTGCTCGTATCGCTGATTTCTTGCTTGTTGTTTTCTGTGTTATTATTGACTTTTTTTACATTCTTGCTGAGCTCTAAAAAGGAACATGAAAAATAATGAAAATGGCATGAAATTATTCAATTGAGATTTTTTTTAGCAAGTACTTATTCGGCCTAATGTAAAACGTTTTGGCAAACATCTTATATTAGACAAAGGAAGTATAGCGTAGGAAATGTAGAGAGAAAAACTTTCCATTGCATTGAAGTTAATGTTCCTTCCAAAAGAAGCCTCAAGTTAATGAAAGTTTCTTCTACAATACAATGTAAATTAAGGGATTCTTTAGAATCTTCTTTGTGGGTTTCAATCCTATGCACCAAACATGACGTGCAGAAAAAATATTTAAATCCTCCAAAAGGTTGATTCAAAGAGACCAAAAAGAATCCGTAACTGTGGAATTTGGAGAAAAATAATGGTTAATGAACTTTTGCAGCAACCTTTTAGTAAAGAAAATCAGAAAACATGACATGCAGAAAAAATATTTAAATCCTCCAAAAGGTTGATTCAAAGAGACCAAAAAAAATCCGTAACTGCGGAATTTGGAGAAAAATAATGGTTAATGAACTTTTGCAGCAACCTTTTAGTAAAGAAAATCTAAAATGTATTTTTCTAGACCGTGTAATATTATTCTCCTAATATTTTTATTTGGACATGATTAAGCAGTTTGATCTATTTATTAACTCAATTTAACTTTGTCACCTTATAGTGAACCCTAAAAATTTCTTTAGAATTCACTAAGAGGAGTTAATAGCTATTTGAAAAGAATTAGATGTCGTCTATATGGAGTGAATAAGCAATTTAAAATAAATACAATTTTGCTTGTATAAAAGCCGAAGTGAGTTGGACGTTTAATTTAACAAGCACAAACATATATATAAGTTTTGCTATGTGCATCAACAACTTATACTAATAAGATACAAGAAAGTATGTGATAACAAGGTATGACAAGATACATAACTTCAAGCATGATCCGTATTACAAGATAAATGCACAAGTAAAAGAGATGGGGCATATAAATAACCGAGGTATATGAAGAAAAAGATGTTGGGATTCGTATAGGGAAAACAAAAAGAGACATAGGGAACAAACCATAGATCGATCTATGGAGAAACACTTAAAGATTGAGTCTAGATCCAATCGAACAGATCTAGATCTATATATAGATGAATACACTGATGATTGCGGCGAAAGATATTTCGCTGGATTTTGTTGATAACGATCATGCTGATCCCCGTAGCTATAGGTCAATACCTCCAAGCCGCGAGGAGAAGTTCGACTCCATGCGATCATGTGTCATAACCCGGTATCGGAACTACACAAATCTCAGACCTATGTCTGACATAAGCCTAACCTAGAGCTCGACAGTGTGCAATGAAAGAATTGGTAACACAATAGTGACTGCACAACTCAAAAAATAATACAAGCTCATAACTGAGCAAATAAGACAGTACAAGCATAGATCATTAACCACGTATATCAAACAATTGAAGTCAAAATATGCTATTAAACGTAGCAACCTTAACATATGGCCTAAGGCTAAGAGGCCTGAAACATAACGGTGATACCCTAATCTATAGATTTCAGGTTGACACCTAGGCAGTGGCGGAGCTAGGATTCTCATATTGGGTATTCGGAGTAAAAACAATTACCAGCACATAGATATAATATATGTAGGTTCGCAATAACAAAAAAAAGAACTACAAATTATTCATAAATAGTGACATCTTAAAACCGAAACAGAAAGTTATGTGAAGCACTCCCTCTTACCGTGAGTGACTTCTGATTCTGAATTCAGTGTAGAATTGGCACCAACTTCTGATTCTAATTCTGAATTTTTTCAAGTTAAAAAAGGGATCAATTCTGATTCAGAATTCAAGGTTAAATATAGAAATTATAACCGAGCACTTCTTAGTTCTTATTGTAGTGATCAAGATGAACTGATTCTGATCAAGATGAACTTCTTAGTTCTTACTGTTGTGCAAGGCCTGCATGGGGACGGGCGGACACCGGAAGGGCGGTGGCGTACGGCTGTGGCGGAGCGCCGGCGAGCGATGAGCGCTTGGATACGGGCGGCAGCGCGCTGAGTGCGGCAAACCGGCGGCGGCGTGCAGTGAGCGGGCAGCGCCGCAGCGGCGACCTAGAGACGAGGAATCAGGATGGTCCCGTCGTGCGTCCTAGGAAAGATCGATTCGATCGCTGTCAGGAGGCCAGAAGCTATGGCCTATCGTGTGCCGTGACTAGGTAAAGTCCCAACTAAAGACGAATTGGATTTTTGGCCTAGGTAGGGATGGTTGTAGTCGGGAGCGGCTCTAGACAGCTAGTTTTTGCGATTTTTACGAGTTTAGCAAGTACAAATAAACCCTTATGTATATATACAATATAATGAAAAACAATAACCCTAATTAATAACCCTAATATTATTTTTGGTAAAACAATAATCCTAATAACTAAAACAAAAAAACAATAACCCTAATATTATTTTTGGTAAAACAATAATCCTAATAACTAAAACAAAAAACAATAACCCTAATATTATTTGTGGTAAAACAATAATCCTAATTATAATAATCCTAATATTATTTTGTGGTAAAACAATATAATCCTAATAAATAAATAAAAAATAACTTAAACAATAATCCTAAAATCCTAATCCTAATCCTAATAACTAAAACAATAATTCTAATTATAATTAACAACCCTAGCTAATTAATAACCCTAGCTAGCTAATAATTACAAAAAAACGCCCCGTACCCCTCCCTCGAGCTCTCAGCGATGCCAGCGGCAGCACGTGACGGCGGCACGGTGAGGCGACACGCGGTGGCACGACAAGGCAGAGAGCACGGCAGAGCGGCTAGGCGGCGCGCGGTAGCACGAAACTGTTGGAATTATGCCCTAGAGGCAATAATAAAGATGTTATTATTATAATTTTTGTTCATGATAAAGTTTATATTCCATGCTAGAATTGTATTAAGCGGAAACTTTGATACTTGTGTGGTTTATGAACAACACCGTGTCCCTAGTACGCCTCTATGGACTAGCTCATTGATTAATGATGGTTAAGGTTTCTTAGCCATAGACATGAGTTGTCGATTAATAATAAGATCATGTCATTAGGATAATGATATGATGGACAGACCCAAATTAAGCAGAGCAATTAGATCGTGTCATCGTGTTCATCTTTGCGAAGCTTTTTCCTATGTCATATATTGTATTCCTTAGACCATGAGATAATACAACTCTCTGGTATCGGAAGAAAGCTTTGAGGTCATCAAAAGTCATCCTATGTGAGGGTGATCATAAAGGTGTCTCTCAGGTGATCGGAAAGTACTTGTTGGGTTGTATGTATCGAGATGGAATTTGTCTCTCCCGAGTCGGAGAGATATACTTCGGGCCCACTCGATAATCGATATCAACACCGCTTGCAAGCACGTGGTTAAGGAGTTAATCACAAAGTGATATCGGATTACGGAACGAGTAAAGTACTTGCTATGAACGAGATTGAACTATGTATGCCGATACCAACGATCAAATCTCGGGCAAGTAAAATATCGCGAGACGAAGGGAATACATATATGGGATTAATTGAATCCTGGCATCATGGTTCATCCGATATGATCATCGGTGGGAGTCAATATGGGTTTCCATACCCCGCTGTTGATTATTGATAGAAAATCATGTCTGCATATTCTCGAACCCGTAGGGTCACACACTTAACGTGCTTAGACGCTAGGATAGAATGGATAATTGGTTAATGAGTTTTTGTTCGGAGTCTCGGATGAGATCCAGGACATCACGAGAGGTTCTAGAATGGTCCAGAGAATCAGATTCATATAAGGGAAAGCAGTTTTTGGATTTCGGAATCGTTTCGGAGTATTCGGTATTGTACCGGAAGGTTCTAGAAGGTTCCAGAGTGGGACCAACGTGGGCCCACTTGTCGGGGGCCTGCGTGGGCCTAAGGGGAAGTGCCCTGGCCGCATTGGGCTAGGGGCACAAGGCCCCAAAGTCCCAGCCGGACAGCCTAGGGGAAACCCTAGGGGAGATCTTCTAGAAGGAGGGGGAAACTTGCCCCCCACTCCAACCCTTGGGGCCGCCGCCCTAGGGTTGGAGGAGGGGCCAAGGGGGCCGTCTAGCCCCTATATAAGGTGGGCAGGGGCTCACCCCTCCCCCCGACTCCTCCAACCCTAGTCGTCCTACTGCTGCCCTCCACCTCTCTCTCTCTCTCCCGACTGCGTGTAGGCGAAGCCCTGCTGCAGAAATTCTCCACCATAAGCACCACGTCGTCATGTTGTAGATCCAATATATTTATCCACCCCACTTGCTAGACCAAGGAAGGAGGATACGTCGCGGCACTGTACGTGTGCATATCTCGGAGGCGCCGTCACTTGCAGCGTTGGATCGGATCGGATCGCGAGGAGGAGAAGGCTAGTTCGACTACATCACCCACGTTCCGTTGAACGTTTCCGCTGTGCGATTTCTTTAAGGGTATGAAGATCTCATCTATCTCTATCGTTGATTGCATCTCCTAGATTAGATCTTGGCTTTCTCGTTCGCATCCGTAGAATTTTTTTGATTTACTATGCTGCGAAACTCTTCAGTGGTATCAGAGCTAGATCTATGCGTAGATGTGTTTCACGAGTAGAACGCAACATGCTTGTTGCGGGCGTTGATGTTTTCTGTTGCAAGCCTCTTGTTGTGTATTTCTTATGGCGCGGCATAGTGAGATCGAAGCGGCCCAGGCCAACTTTACGCGACCTCGTTCGCGAGACCGGCTCCGCACTTGACGTGTGGCTTGTTCCACACATGCGGTTGGTGGATACCAGTTTCTCTCACTATAGTAGTAATGGGATTTACACCGGAAGTTAGCAACCATAATATCACCGTTGTGGCTTTCCGTAGGTAAGAATCGTTCTTAGCTTGTTACTCCCATAAGCCACGTAAAACATGCAACAACAAAGTAGAGGCGTCTAACTTGTTTTTGCAGGGAGTGTTTTGTGATATGGTATAGCCCAAGACATGATGTGTATGATGTATGGAATGATCATGTTTTGTAATATTTCACGACTTGCATGTCGATGAGTTCACAACCGGCAGAAGCCATATGGTTGTCTTTATAACTATGTATGACATGTGTGTCAACTTCTTATACGCCATGTAATAGCTTTGATTTATTGCTAAGTAGTTAGCAATAGTTGTAGTTGCTATTCGTGGTGGAGGCAATCATGGTGGAGTGATGGAAATCATGCCGGCGCGCACAAGATGGAGATCATTGCGCGGAGATTGGCTATACCATATCACATAAAATTATATGCATGTGATGTTTATCCTTTTATGTATATTATTATGCTTAGATCGCGACGGTAGCATTATAAGATGATTCCTCACTTAAAGATCAAGATAAAATTGTGTTCTCCCCATGTATGCACCGTTGCGAAAGTTCGTCGTGTCCAAGCACCTCGTGATGATCGGGTGCTATAAACTCTACGTTCACATACAACGGGTGCAAGCCAGTTTTGCACATGCGGAAATACTTGGGTTTGACTTGACGAGCCTAGCATGTACAGACATGGCCTCGGAACACACAAACTGAAAGGTTAAACATGAGTCATATAAATGATATGATCGACACTTTGTTGTCCACCATTGAAACCACATCTCTTCTCGTGAAGATCGGATTAGGTGTGACGAATTTGAATCATGTTCACTAAACAACTTGAGGGATGTTGAATTTAGTGGGAGTTCATCTAGTAATTTGATTAAGTTGAACTAGTTATCATGAACATAGTCTAAATTGTACTTGCAAATTGTGTAGATCAAATGGCTAAGTCCAACTTCAACTTCAACGTTTTTGCTGAGAAAGAAAACCTTAAGAACAATGGGTTTAACTTCACCAACTGGTTCCGCAATCTGAGAATCGTTCTCGATGGCGGACAAAAGGACTATGTACTAGAGAAAGCGCTAGGTGACGCCCCTGCTATTGATGCGCCGGCTGATGAAAAAGATGTTTATCAGTCGCGCAAAGATGATTATGGAGTGATTAAGAGTACCATGTTGTTTGGTATGGAACCGGACCTTCAAAATCGTTTTGAGGAGTTCGTCGGGCCCTTTGAGATTCTTGAGGAACTGAAAACCATGTTTCAGACTCAGGCCCGTTCTGAGAGATATGAGATCTCTGAGAAGTTCTTTAACTGCAAGATGGAGGAAGGGAGTTCCGTTAGTGAGCTCGCCATTAAGATGTCGGGCTACACTCAACGTCTTGAGCAACTGGACTGCAAGATTCCAGAAGAGCTCAAGATTGACACGGTTCTGCAATCACTCCCTCCTAGCTACAAAGGTTTTGTAGTTACTCACAATCAGATTGGTTCCACTGATACGATCACTGAGCTCTTCGCTAAGCTGAAAGCTGCGGAGGTGGATATCAAGAAAGATAATCATGTGTTGATGGTCAACAAGGCCCCTAGCTTTAAGAAAGGTAAGGGTGCAAGGAAATCCTTCAAGAAAGGCAGCGGCAAGCGCGTTGCCCCTGTTGAGAAGAAGCTCAAGTCTGGACCTAAGCCGGACACTGAGTGCTTCTATTGCAAGGACAAGGGTCACTGGAAGCACAACTGTCCCAAGTACTTAGCGGACAAGAAGGCTGGCACCATTAAAGGTATATTTGATATACATGTTATTGATGTTTACCTTACTAGCGCTCGTTGTAGTGCCTGGGTATATGATACTGGTTCAGTTGCTAATATTTGTAACTCGAAACAGGGGCTATGGAATAGACGGCGGCTAGCAAGGGATGATGTGACGATGCGCGTTGGCAACAGATCAAAAGTTGATGTGATGGTCGTCGGCACGCTCTCCTTAGTTTTACCTTCGAGATTAGTTTTAAACCTTAATAAATATTATTATGTGCCTGCGTTGAGCATGAACATCATATCTGGATCGTGTTTATTGCAAGACGGTTATTCATTTAAATCGGAGAATAATGGTTGTTCTATTTATATGAATAACATCTTTTATGGTCATGCACCTGTTGTGAATGGTTTATTTCTTCTGAATCTCGAAAGCGATGAAACACACATCCATAACATTGAGGCTAAGAGATGCAAAGTAGATAGTGATAATCCAACTTATTTGTGGCACTGCCATCTAGGTCATATTGGTGTAAAACGCATGAAGAAACTCCATTCTGATGGACTTTTGGAGTCTCTTGATTTTGAATCATTTGACACGTGCGAGCGGTGCCTCATGGGCAAGATGATCAAAACCCCGTTCTCCGGAATAATGGAGCGAGCAACGGACTTATTGGAAATCATACATATCGATATATGCGTACCAATGAGTGTTTCGACACGCGGTGGATATCACTATTTCTCACTTTTACTGGTGACTTAAGTAGATATGGGTATATATATTTAATGAAACATAAATCTAAAACGTTTGAAAAGTTCAAAGAATTTCAGAACGAAGTGGAAAACCATCGTAACAAGAAAATTAAATTTCTACGATCCGATCGTGGAGGTGAATATTTGAGTTATGATTTTCTCACGCATGTCAAAGCAAGCGGAATCGTTTCGCAACTCACGCCACCCGGAACACCACAACGCAATGGTGTGTATGAACGCCGGAATCGAACTCTATTAGATATGGTGCGATCAATGATGTCTCTTACAGATTTGCCTTATCATTTTGGGGTTATGCATTAGAAACCACTGCATTCACTTTAAATAGGGGCACCATCTAAATCCGTTGAGACGACACAGTATGAACTGTGGTTTGGTGCTAAACCTAAGTTGTCGTTTCTTAAAGTTTGGGGATGCGAAGCTTACGTCAAGAAGTTGATGCCGGACAAGCTCGAACCCAAAGCGGAGAAATGCGTCTTCATAGGATACCCTAAGGAAACGATTGGGTATACCTTCTACCACAGATTCGAAGGCAAAGTGTTTGTTGCAAAGAACGGATCCTTTCTTGAGAAGGAGTTTCTCTCGAAAGAAGTGAGTGGGAGGAAGGTAGAGCTAGACGAGGTTATTGAACCTTCTCTCGAGTTGGAGAGTAGCGCAACACCTGAAATTGTTCCAGTGCCGTCTGCACCAATAAGAGAGGAAGCTAATGACGAGGATCATGAAACTTCGAACGATGCTACTACTGAACTTCGCAGGTCGACAAGGTCACGTGCCACTCCTGAATGGTACGGCAACCCTGTCTTACCCGTCCTGTTGTTATACAACAATGAACCTGCGAACTATGAGAAAGCAATGATGAGCCTAGACTCTGAGAAATGGCTAGAGGCCATGAAATCCGAATTGGGATCCATGAGCGAAAACCAAGTATGGACTTTGGTGGACCCTCCTAGCGACCGTAAGGCCGTTGAGTGCAAATGGATTTTCAAGAAGAAAACGGAAGCGGATGGTAATATTACTGTCTATAAAGCTCGGCTTGTCGCAAAAGGGTTTCGATAAGTTCAAGGTGTTGACTACGATGAGACTTTCTCTCCCGTAACGATGTTTAAGTCCATTCGGATTTTATTAGCAATTGCTGCATTCATGATTATGAAATATGGCAGATGGATGTCAAGACTGCGTTCCTCAATGGCAACATTGATGAAGAGTTGTATATGATGCAGCCCGAAGGTTTTGTCGATCCTAAGGATGCTAATAAGGTGTGCAAACTTCAGCGTTCCATTTATGGACTAAAGCAAGCATCTCGGAGTTGGAACCTTCGTTTTGATCAAGTGATCAAGAGCTTTGGATTTGTTCCAAATTTCTACGAAGCTTGTATCTAGAAGAAAGTGAGTGGGAGCTCGGTGACATTTTTAGTACTATATGTCGATGACATATTGATTATTGGAAATGACATCGGTATGCTTAAAGATGTGAAGAGTTATTTGAATAAATGTTTTTCAATGAAAGACCTAGGAGAAGCTGCTTACATATTAGGCATCAAAATCTATAGAGATAGACAAAGACGCCTAATAGCTTTAAGCCAAAGTACATATCTAGACAAAGTTCTGAAAAGGTTCAGAATGGATAAAGCAAAGAAAAGTTCATTGCCCATGTTGTCAGGTAAGATATTGAGCAAGGCTCAGTGTTCAACTACGGTAAACGATAGAGATACTATGAGCAAAGTGCCATATGCCTCGGCCATAGGTTCTATCATGTATGCCATGCTATGTACTAGACCGGATGTGTCTAATGCTCTTAGTTTGACGAGTAGATACCAAAGTGATCCAGGAGTGGAACACTGGACAGCCGTAAAGAACATCCTAAAGTATTTAAATAGGACTAAAGAAATGTTCTTGGTCTATGGAGGTGATGAGCAGCTCGTCGTAAAAGGTTATGTCGACGCTAGTTTCGACACCGACCCAGATGATTCTAAATCTCAGACAGGATACGTTTATATTTTGAATGGAGGAGCTGTGAGCTGGAGAAGCTGCAAGCAAAGCGTGATCGCGGGATCTACAATAGAAGCGGAATACATGGCTGCTTCATAAGCATCAAGTGAAGGAGTTTGGATTAGGAACTTCATCACTGAGCTTGGTGTGGTTCCAAGTGTCTTGGACCCACTGGAGATATTGTGCGACAACACTGGCGCCATAGCACTGGCTAAGGAACCAAGATATCATCCAAAGACCAAGCACATCAACCGTCGTTTTCATATAATTCGAGATTATATAGCAGATGGAGATCTAAAGATTAGCAAAGTACATACGGATCTGAATGTCGCGGATCCGTTGACTAAACCTCTTCCATGAGCAAAACATGATCATCACCTTAATGCCATGGGTGTTAGATTGTTGCCAGATGTAAACTAGATTATCGACTCTAGTGCAAGTGGGAGACTGTTGGAATTATGCCCTAGAGGCAATAAATAAAGATGTTATTATTATAATTCTTGTTCATGATAAAGTTTATATTCCATGCTAGAATTGTATTAAGCGGAAACTTTGATACTTGTGTGGTTTATGAACAACATCGTGTCCCTAGTATGCCTCTATGGACCAGCTCATTGATTAATGATGGTTAAGGTTTCCTAGCCATAGACATGAGTTGTCGATTAATAATGAGATCATGTCATTAGGATAATGATATGATGGACAGACCCAAATTAAGCAGAGCAATTAGATCGTGTCATCGTGTTCATCTTTGTGAAGCTTTTTCCTATGTCATATATTGTATTCCTTAGACCATGAGATAATACAACTCCCTGGTATCGGAAGAAAGCTTTGAGGTCATCAAAAGTCATCCTATGTGAGGGTGATCATAAAGGTGTCTCTCAGGTGATCGGAAAGTACTTGTTGGGTTGTATGTATCGAGATGGAATTTGTTCCTCCCGAGTCGGAGAGATATACTTCGGGCCCACTCGGTAATCGATATCAACACCGCTTGCAAGCACGTGGTTAAGGAGTTAATCACAAAGTGATATCGGATTACGGAACGAGTAAAGTACTTGCTATGAACGAGATTGAACTAGGTATGCCGATACCAACGATCGAATCTCGGGCAAGTAAAATATCGCGAGACGAAGGGAGTACATATATGGGATTAATTGAATCCTGACATCGTGGTTCATCCAATATGATCATCGATGAATATGTGGGAGTCAATATGGGTTTCTAGACCCCGCTATTGATTATTGATAGAAGATCATGTCTGCATATTCTCGAACTCGTAGGGTCACACACTTAACGTGCTTCGACGCTAGGATAGAATGGATAATTGGTTAATGAGTTTTTGTTCGGAGTCTCGGATGAGATCCAGGACATCACGAGAGGTTCCGGAATGGTCCGGAGAATAATATTCATATAAGGGAAAGCGGTTTTTGGATTTCAGAATCGTTTCGGAGTATTCGGTATTGTACCGAAAGGTTCTAGAAGGTTCCGGAGTGGGACCAACGTGGGCCCACTTGTCGGGGGCCTGTGTGGGCCTAAGGGGAAGTTCCCTAGCCGCATTGGGCCAGGGGCACAAGGCCCCAAAGGCCCAGCCGGCCAGCCTAGGGGAAACCCTAGGGGAGATCTTCTAGAAGGAGGGGGGAAACTTGCCCCCCAATCCAACCCTTGGGGCCGCCGCCTTAGGGCTTGGAGGAGGGGCCAAGGGGCCGGCCAGCCTCCTATATAAGGTGGGCAGGGGCACACCCCTACCCCCGACTCCTCCAACCCTAGCTGTCCTACTGCTGCCCTCCACCCCTCTCTCTCCCGACTGCGTGTAGGCGAAGCCCTGCTGCAGAAATTCTCCACCATAAGCACCACGCCGTCGTGTTGTAGATCCAATCTATTTCTCCACCCCACTTGTTGGACCAAGGAAGGAGGAGACGTCGCGGCACCGTACGTGTGCATCTCTCGGAGGTGCTGTCACTTGCGGCGTTGGATCGGATCGGATCGCGAGGAGGAGAAGGCTAGTTCGACTACATCACTCACGTTCTGTTGAACGTTTCCGCTGTGCGATTTCTTCAAGGGTATGAAGATCTCATCTATCTCTCTCGTTGATTGCATCTCCTAGATTATATCTTGGCTTTCTTGTTTGCATCCGTAGAATTTTTTTGATTTACTATGCTGCAAAACCCTTCAGAAACAGCGGAGAGCACGGCGGAGCGGCGGTGGAATCGGACAGCACCTCCCCTGCGTGCTTCGTCTTTGTCTGTGAGTGCTTCGTCTTCGTCGAGAATTCCAAGTGCTGGTCGTGGGCGGTGGCGCGCGAAATATATAGGGACCCACCTTTAGTCCCGGGTCCAGCCACCGCCCGAGACTAGAGGGTCACTAGTCCCGGGTCGTGGTTTAACCCGCGACTAAAGACCCTCCCCCCCCTTTAGTCGCTGGTTAAGCCACGGCCCGGGACTAGTGTTTTTTTTCTGCGCTTCATTTTCGCGCGCGCAGGCACCCTCTAGTCCCGGGTCGAGCCACAACCCGCGACTAGTTTGTTTTTTGTAAATTTTATTTTTTTAATTCAAATTAAATATAAAACTTTGGAAAATCATATCTTCTATTGTAAAAATCCAAATAAAACAAATAATCTGTCTATTATTAACAGAAAAATATAAAAAAAATTAATATAATATCCATACATATGTTTGCATCATTTATAAATTATTTCATTTGTAAATTTTCTTTTTTAATTCAAATCAAATATAAAACTTTGGAAAACCATATCTTCTATTGTAAAAATCCAAATAAAACAAATAATATGTCTATTATTCTAAGAAAAATATAAAGAATTTTAATATAATATCCATACATCTGTTTGCATCATTTATAAATTATTTCATTTGTAAAATTTCTTTTTTAATTCACATCAAATATAAAACTTTGGAAAATCATATCTTCTATTGTAAAAATCCAAATAAAACAAATAATATGTCTATTATTATCAAAAAAATATAAAGAATTTTAATATAATATCCATACATCTGTTTGCATCATTTATAAATCATTTCATTTGTAAATTTTCTTTTTTTTAATTCAAATCAAATATAAAACCTTGGAAAATCATATCTTCTATTGTAAAAATTCAAATAAAAGAAATAATATGTCTATTATTATAAGAAAAATATAAAGAATTTTAATATAATATCCATACATCTGTTTGCATCATTTATAAATTATTTTATTTGTAATTTTTCTTTTTTAATTCACATCAAATATAAAAGTTTGGAAAATCATATCTTCTATTGTGAAAATCCAAATAAAACAAATAATATGTCTATTATTATCAGAAAAATATAAAGAATTTTAATATAATATCGATACATCTGTTTGCATTATTTATAAATTATTTTATTTGTAAATTTTCTTTTTTAATTGAAATCAAATATAAAACTTTGGAAAATCATATCTTCTATTGTAAAAATCCAAATAAAACAAATAATATGTCTATTATTATCAGAAAAATATAGAGAATCTTAATATAATATCCATACATATGTTTGCATCATTTATAAATTATTTCATTTGTAAATTTTCTTTTTTAATTCAAATCAAATATAAAACTTTGGAAAATCATATCTTCTATTGTAAAAATCCAAATAAAACAAATAATATGTCTATTATTATTAGAAAAATATAAAGAATCTTAATATAATATCCATTTAGTCCCGGTTGTAGTCACTAACCGGGACTAGAGATATTTCCCGCCATTTCCCACCGTTTCCCGCCATTTCCCACCCTTTCCTTTTTATGAGAGCCTTTAGTCCCGGTTGTTGTCACTAACCGGGACTAAATATATTTCCCGCCATTTCCCAAAGCTTCCCACCAAGTTTTCCCGCCCTTTCCCTCTATATTTAGGGTGATCGCGCCATGGCTATCCACACATCCACACCTTCCTCTCTTAGAACAATGAACAATGCCTACTGGGCCATTCTGACCCTCGATGAGACCGAGGCGCTGTGCGCCTCCAGCTACCCTTGTCTGCTGGGCTACCGGCCGCCCGCCGGCTGGATGTTCAGCACTGGAGGGGTTCATGTCCCTCAAGGTTCCGCACGCCAGGCGGCCATCACGAACCACTTCTACCACGAGCTCACGCCGGAGCAGCGGATGGATCCCGAGTGGGATCCCGACAACTACAACACCTAGAATGCCTTCTTCGCTAATCGGGAGGGAAAGGGAGCTCGCCAGGTACGAGGGTGATGGCCCGCCCCGGTGAACCACAACGAAGCCGACCGCTGTCTATGGTGGGCGGACCATACTATCATCGGAGTGATGTGCTACATCGCCGGGGGAGACCATCCCCGCCTGCGGTGCCCACAAGTCCACTCGCCATAGAGCCATAAGAAGGCCCCTCCCCCGCCAGGCGGTAGCGACATCGTCTTCCAGGAGACCCCTCTCCCGCCTGCCGTGAATTCGAGGCAGGAGTGGCAGGTGCCCCCGGTATATGCCATGGCTGGGTTGAGGATCCCCGGAGTGGCAGGTGACGATGACGAAGAAGACCCTGAAGCTGCGTACTATAGGACTAGGCATGATTATGACTAAAGGGGGCGACTTTAGTCCTGAGTGTTAGCTAGTCCCGGTTTGTCCTGGTTTTTAATATTAATAAATGTCTTGAGTGTTACCTAGTCCCGGAACTAAATATGAAGATGTTGTTGTATTTTTGTGAGTTCGCTCAGGTGATCAAATACTGTTTTTTTCTACCTGCCTACAACAATCAAAATGTCGCAGTATTGAAACAAATAAATGTATTGAAACTAATAAATAGAGCAGCCTATAAATAGAGGAAAGGGCGGGCAGGCTGGATCGAGCAGCCTATAAATAGAGGAAAGGGCGGGCAGGCTGGATCGAGCAGCCTATAAATAGAGGAAAGGGCGGGCAGGCTGGATCGAGCAGCCTATAAATAGAGGAAAAGGCCTATAAATAGAGGGAAATGCCTATAAAGAGAGGGTTCATCTTTAGTCCCGGTTGGAGAAACCAACCGCGACTGAAGGGATTGCGGCAGACTGGGTCAGGCAACACTAATAATAGGGGTGAGTGTCAACATTATGTCGTGTGGCTTGTACATTGTCCCGGATGGTGTCACCAACCGGGACTAAAGATGAACCTTTAGTCCCGGTTGGAGATACCAACCGGGACAAAATATGAGTCAGCACTAATAATAGGGGGTGAGTATCGACATTATGTCGTGAGTGTCGACACTATGCCGAGCTGCTTGTACTACAAATAGGCATCCTTATGAATCCAGTCCTCCAGCCAGTTTGAGGCATCTCCAAGATGGTTTTCGAGAGCAGGGACACCACTACGGACAGTTTCAGGGAGATGCCGCCGGAGCCCAGTCCTCCGGCATCTACAAGAAATTGGTCATAGAGGCACTCCCTAATATGTGAAATTAGTTAGCTCGCAGGCATATTGATCTAGTTAGATAAGTTACAAGCTGCAAGATGGTGTGCGAGAGCAGGGACACCACTATGGCCAGTTTCAGGGAGATGTCGCCGGAGCCCATTCCTCCGGCATCTCCAAGAAATTGGTCATAGAGGCACTCCCTAATATGTGAACACACGTGTTTGGAGATCAGATCTTAATGGTAAGTATGAATCGGGACTAAAGGCCCCCCTTTAGTCCCGGTCCAGCCACAAAACGGGACTAACACACTCAAGATGGTTTGCAGACAACACTATAAAAATGGACACATGGAGCATCTTCACTCATAAAATGTTACAATTATTACACATTATTTCTTCGCGTGTGTTCCTTTCTGATCCCGCCATATCCATGGAGCATCTTCATTCATTAACATGATGCTTGGGCCATCCTTCACTACGAAGGGCGAAATTTTATGAAACTTATCATAATCTTCTGACATGTCTGTCGTGTCCTCCACTCCCACGATGTTTCTTTTTCCTAAAAGAACTATGTGGCACTTTGGCTCATTGTCTGATGTATTCTTTTTCTTATTTTTTCTTTTTCTACGTTTGGTAGACATGTCCTTCACATAGAAAACCTGAGCCACATCATTGGCTAGGACGAATGGTTCGTTTAAGTACCCAAGATTGTTGAGATCCAACGATGTCATTCCGTATTTCTTGTCTACCTCAACCCCTCCTCCTGTCATCTTGACCCATTTGCACCGAAACAAGGGGACCTTAAAAGTAGGTCCATAGTCAAGTTCCCATATCTCCTCTATGTAACCATAATATGTGGTCTTTGACCCATTGTTGTCTGTTGCATCAAAGCGGACACCACTGTTTTGGTTGGTGCTCTTTTTATCTTGGACGATCGTGTAAAATGTATACCCATTTATCTCGTACCCTTGGAAAGTCAATATAGTCGAAGATGGTGACCTAGACAACAAGTATAGCTGATCTCCAAGAGTGTTGTTTTTTATGAGATGTTGCAACCAACCGCCAAAACTCTTCATGTGTTCATCTCTAATCCAAGAGCCATGCTTTCCAGGGTTGTTGGAGCGTAAGATTTTCTTGTGTTCCTCGATATATGGGGCTGCCAAGATAGAATTCTATAGAACCGTGTAATGTTATTCGGTGTAAGATTGTTCGTCCCTACATATTATTGATTTCCTTCCTAGAGTACCCTTTCCACTCAGTTTCCCCTCATACCGCGATTGAGGAAGACCAATTGGCCTAAGGTCAGGAACGAAGTCAACACAAAATTCAATGACCTCCTCTGTTACATAGCCCTTGGAGATGCTTCCTTCTGGCCTAGCACAGTTACGAACATATTTCTTTAAGATTCTCATGAACTGTTGGGGATATGCTATATGGGTATCCTCATAGCATGTCTCCTATCCGGATAACCCGGGTGGCCCATAGTTGGTAGCATGGCCCATGGCCTGCTGGGCGGCCCAGTTAGATGGATCCAGAAGGGAGGCCCATGCCGGATAAAGGAAGGCTACGGTGGATTCACCGACATACCCGGAGCCTTGGAGTACAAGACATGCAAGACTAGTAATAGACGGTGTAGGACTCTGTAACCTGTCCGGCTAGGACTTTTCCATGTAACCCTAGGACCTGGCGACTATATAAGTCAGGCCTATGGGAGGATTTAGGGCACGACCAAGTAGCAATTAGCATACACCTCGCAGAGCAAACCTATCTCTATAACTCGGCATATTGACATTATAATGATTTATAGCAGGAGTAGGATTCCGCCACCGTCGTGAGATCTGAACCTGGGTAAGCTATGTTACCTCGTACCCGTCAAACGTCCGCCTTCCCCCACGTCTCTAAACACGCACTGTGAGTACCCCTCCATGGCGTACTCGTCGGCAATACCACGACAGTTGGCGCCCACCGTGGGGCAAGAGGCGCTTCAGGCTCTTCAGCGGGCGAGGACCAAGATCTTCGCGGGAATCGGTGAAACCGTAACCATCGGTCGCGTTCTCTTCTTCGTCAACATTCCGATCGTCCCTCCCGACGAGTTCTGGATCCCAACGAAGACGATCCCTACGTGGTGTTCGATCGTTCCTATTAGAGACATCCACCTCTTCATCGGCGAAACCGACTCGGGCACTAGTTCCCTAGGAGTCGGAGGAGCATCAAGACCCGCACAGACCGCCTATGGGCAGGATACGTTCGCGGAAGGATCGATGTCGGATCTCTCTTCAGAGTTTGTCGGCAAAGATCGAAAAAATTCAAGGCCCACCCAAACCGCCCCTGTGCAGGATATAACGGTGGAAGATCACTGCAAGTCCGCCGGCTTTGTCCGCGCGTCTGGACAGCAAAAATCCAAGTTCGTCGGCGTGGTTACCATCTTCGATCTGGCGTGCTGCGTTCAGAGAGAGGGCGAAAACCCCCGTGATTACCGGGCTAGGTGGCTCCGTATACGAGCTGATCTGGCCCACTACCCCAATGATGATGCCATGTATCACTTTGTGGAAGGACTGGACCAGGGAATGCTTCTCCGGCATTCTCTAAGGCGGCAATAGGCTTCAGAGCGTCTCACCTTCGAAAGCATGGTGAACATCGTCAACAGCTACGCGGAGGCCGAAGAGGCAGCTCAGGCGGATCTCGCGCTCATTGGCGGAGCGCCGCCGCCTCCACCACCTCCAGCCGCCATCGCCGCAGCTGCGCCACCACCTCCAGTAATCGTCGCACCTGTTGCACCTCCACCCCCCGTCATCGAGGAAGTCCTGACACCCTATGACTCTGTGATTGACGCGCTCTACGCCGACTTCAGCGCAGACTCAGAGGAGATAGATTTTAGTCCAGAAGAACTAGACACTGCTATGCAGGAGATGGAGGAGGAGTACTCGCGCGAAGAGCAGACCAACAATGTCGTCACGTCTCGAGAGGTGTTTGTCACCATTGGGATGGCGATGGATGAAGATCAACCCGGACGAGCTCCGCCTACATCTCTACACAAACGGAAGGGACCACCCGTTGCTGACGACATTGATCGCGCAAAGGTCATGCCCCCTCCGCGTAATCTAGTGCAACAGCCGCAGGAACTCGGCACCGGCCCGAGCAACAACAACACCGCAAACTTTCCGCCTCCGGCATCTACGTCTACTGCTGCCCAAGTTACTCTAGCTGATAGAGTGATGTACGGCAATCTCCTCGTCGAGCCGCTGACCGTAGCTCATATCCGGAACGTGACACAACTTGACGAGAAGCGCTAGTAGCTGCTGGAGGAAGCGCAGGCCATCGCGGAGCAAGGCGCTAAGCTAGATCGAGATCTGGTCAACACGCAGAAATCCATAGAGAAAACCAGAGAAATGGAGGCCGAGTACAAGACTCTGCTGCAGCAGCAGAAGGCCAAGAAAGCTCCGGCTCGTGTCATCAACGATCCTGGTGTACGGCGAAACCTAGGATGGGCTCCCCCGAAGCCGGCACAAGCCAAGACATACATTGACAGTGAAGGCAAACAGGTGATGCCCACCCCTCTCCTCAACCTCGCCGTCGCCAAGACCCTTTTGGAGGAGGATCGATCGCCCGAGGCGGTGGAACAGGTCTATGACCTAGTGGCCAAGGCGGTGAAGCAGCAGGAAAAGGCCACCTCTCAGAGGCTTGAGTCTGACCCAGCGTTTTGCCAGTATAGCCAGCATAAGACGCCAAGGGACATATCTCCTCTTGATGTCGGGTCGCAGATGGGTTCATTAGAACGAAGATGGAGGGATGCACGCAACAGGAAGGATGCTATCCCCATATCCTCCGATCACGGAAAAAAGGCCCGACCTCGTCGCCCATCGCCACCGTCCCGATCCCCCCGACATCACGAAGACCTCAAGTCTCACCATCGTACGGATATGCCCCCCCCAAGGCAGAGCGGCATCGTCATCCACGACAACGCGGAGCAGACCCATCATGACGGAGAGCGCAACCAAGGATACAAGAGTAGGTCGCGTCATGACCCTCTGCATCTGGCAAGCAATCGTGGCAAGCGTGAGGCGTCGCGAGAGGGTAATAGCAAAAATGCTAACCCACCACCACCTCCGCCTCCGTCGCCACCTAGCAGTCACCATGGCGAAGGAGGCCCGCGTCGTTCAGCGGCCCATCCCCTGTTGACAAGAAGAAAAGAAACCCGGAGCCATACGACGCTCGTTCGCGGATTGATAAGATCCACGAGGCCCGGGAAGGACCATACCTGGGACCATGTTGCTTTGGACCCATGATAGGTCCGCAACTTACCCCAAAGGTTTCTGGATTGAAAAGACCATCAAGCCCTACGACGGCACCGCCAAGCCAGCTACATGGTTGCAGGATTACGGCAACGCGGTGGAGATCGCCGGGGGTAACCCCAACGTTTCCGTCAAGTACCTCCCATTGATGTTGGTGGGCACAGCCCGTCAATGGATTGATAACTTGACGGAGAAATCCATCTGCAATTGGTTGGACATGCAAGAAGCGTTCACCAAGAACTTCGAGGGTACGTACAAACATCGCTGTACTGTTGGCGATCTATAGCGGTGCGTGCAAGAGAAAGACGAGACATCTCGCGCCTACCTCTCCCGCTGGCTGGATATGAAGAATTCCTGGGTAGGAGTGCACGCTCAGACCGCCATGGCCGCCTTCATCGATGGGTTGGAAAGGGGCACGTTGCTCCGACATAAGCTGAAGTGCTTACAGGACAATCACCAGCTTGACTTGAACCAGATGATTCAGTTGGCTAGTGAGTTCGCAGATGCCAACGACGATGCTCGCGGCTCTCTGCCGGCAACGACCGTTCCAACTCAAGCTCGGAGGAACAACAGCACAAAGCGGAAAATCGCTCCAGAAGAAAATCAAACTCCTGACATGGTCGCCATGACCTTTGCAGGACGAGGTGATGGCGGACAACGTGGCCGAGGACGGGGAGCTGGTCGTGGGCAGCAACGAGGAAGTGAAACTACCTCGGCACCGATCCGCGTTCCCCAAACCTACTAAGAGTACCGCGATATGCCGTGCCTCGTACACCTCGATGCCACCGGCAAGGCCACCCATACCAATGGACACTGCAAGTTTGTCAACGACCTCAAGGAGGACCCGGAGTCCGGCTACCAGCAAAGTCGGAAGAACAGACCGCGAGGCAAGGGCAAGGGGAAGAAGAAGAAGGAGGAGTCCAAGGATTCAAGTGACATGGACGAGGACGTTGACCCCAAGCACGCCGCCAAGAACGACGACAAAGGCAAGAACCCCTTCGTGAAGAAGGCGCCAGTCTACCACACTTTCCTTGGCACCCCCACCGTCTGACAACAGAAGACCTCTATGAGGATACTGATGGCCACTCTACCCCCAGTTCCCCAGTACCTGCGCTGGTCGGAAGTTCCAATTACTTGGGACAGGAAGGATCACCCAGACCTCATCCCTATGGAGAATCAATACGCCATGGTCATCAACCCCTTGATTGACGGCGTGGAGTTCACCAAGTGTATGGTGGATAGTGGAAGCATCATAAACATCATGTACCTGGATACACTGCAGAAGGTGAACTTGACGGAGGCAAACCTAAGGCGGACCAACACCATCTTCCACGGCATAGTTCCTGGTTGGGAGGCTCGGTCCCTTGGGTGCATCACACTTCAGGTTGCCTTTGGCGATGTTGATAATTACCGCCAAGAGCGCATGACCTTTGAGGTGGTCCCCTTCAAGAGTGTGTACCACGTCATATTCGGCCGCGACATATTCCACACCTTCATGGCCAATCTATGCTTCGTCTACGACAAACTCAAGATACCCGGACCGAATGGTGTCATCATCGTATCTAGAAGCTTTACCAAGGCAAGGGACTGCGAGATTAATGAAGCACCCTTCGTGGAAGCTGTCTTCTACAGCGAAGAATTCAAAGAGATCCAGAGCAAGGTCGATGACTCAGAGATGCCCGCGTCGAAGAAGCAGATCTCCGACTCCGCTCCTGCATTCAAGGCCTCCACCAAGACCAAGCCGGTGGAACTTGTGGTAGGCGATGCCTCCAAGATCACCGCCATTAGGATGAACGTGGATCCCAAATAGGAAAGCGCGCTCGTCGAGTTCCTCCGTGAGAACAGGGACATCTTTGCCTGGCAACCTGCCGACATGAAAGGTGTACCTAGGGAACTTGCCAAGCACAACTTAAACATTGATCCAAAATGTAAACTAGTGAAACAACCTCTATGATGCTTCGGAGACGAGAAGAGACGCGCCATTGGCAAAGAGATAGCTAGATTACTTAAGGCTAGATTTATCCGAGAAGTCCTTCACACCCGATGGGTGGCCAATTTTGTACTTGTCCCCAAAAAGGGAACCAAAGAATTAAGAATGTGCGTTGATTACACCGGCTTGAACAAAGCATGCCCCAAAGATCCGTTTGCTTTGCCTCGCATTGACCAAGTCATTGACTCGACGGCTGGCTTGGAACTTTTGTGTTTTCTCGATGCTTACTCAGGATACCACCAGATCAAGATGAGGAAGTCAGACCAATTGGCCACTTTGTTCACTACCCCATACATCACGTTTTGCTATGTCACGATGCCCTTTGGGCTGAAAAATGCAGGTGCTACGTACCATCGGACAATGCAACATTGCCTGCATGATCAAATTGGTCGGAACGTTCATGCCTATGTGGACTATATAGCGGTGATGTCTAAAAACTCAAATGACTTAATCTCCGACTTAAAAGAAACCTTTGATAATCTCCGGAAATACAACATGATGCTTAACCCTAAGAAGTACGTCTTCGGGGTTCAAGTCGGCAAATTGTTGGGCTTCATCTTTTCCTAGCATGGAATCAAGGTCAATTCAGAGAAAATCAAGGCCATCTTAAACATAAATCGTCCGACATGCTTAAAGGATATTCAACGACTAACATGTTGTGTCGCTGCAGTTAGTCGATTCGTCAGCCAACTTGGAGATAAGGCCCTGCCGCTGTACAAGTTGCTGAAGAAGGCGGACAAATTCACGTGGATGGACGAAGAAGATGCAACATTGAAGCATCTCAAGGAGATTCTTTCCTCAGCGCCCATCCTTGCAGCACCCGAGCCTGGAGAATCACTGTTAATTTACATGGCGACAACCAACCGGGTAATCAGCATCGTCGTCGTGGTAGAGCGGAAGGAACCAGACTATGAGCACGGAGTTCAATGACCAGTTTACTATGTAAGCGAGGTCTTGACGGAGTCCAAGCAGCGTTACTCGCACTACCAGAAGATAGCTTATGGAGTATTCCTTGCTTCTCGGAAGCTGAGGCACTACTTTCAGGAGCACCCAATCACAGTGGTGAGCAAAACTCCATTGTCTGACATTATCAACAACAACGATGCTATAGGAAGGGTCGCGAAGTGGGGCATTGGACTTGCCGCCTTCGATATCACCTACAAGAGACGCGACGCTATCAAGTCACAAGCCTTGGCAGATTTTATCACGGATTGGACAGAGATGCCAGATGTTACTCCGTTGCTGGAACCAAAGTACTGGGTGATGCACTTTGACGGATCACAGCTGCTCAACGGCTCGGGGGCTGGTGTATTCCTACAGTCACCAACTGGCGACAAGCTACACTACGTTCAGCAAATCCACTTCGAGGCTACGAACAACATGGCGGAGTATGAAGCACTCATTCACAGACTGCGTGTAGCCAAGGATATTGGCATCAAGCGCATAGTTTGCTATGGAGATTCCGACTTGGTTGCCCGGTAGGTGGCTGGCACCTGGAATGCGCGGAACCCTATGATGGCGGCATATCGAGACGAAGTGGACAAGATAGCCAAGTGCTTCTTGGGCTACGAGGTCAAGTATGTACCTAGGGAGCAAAACGAGGTGGCTGATTTGCTATCTAAGCTTGGATTAGGGCGCAAACAAATTCCGCCAGGAGTCTTTCTGGAGCATCTGCGGACACCATCCGTGAAGGGAGCCGACATCGACAACCCGGATAGAGTTGACTCTTTTGTCCACATTGTGGCAAAGGCCCCTCCGGCTTGGACAAAACCGTTCATGGAATATCTCGAACACGGAACTTTGCCCAACGACGAGGTCGAAAGACGGCAAATAGTACGACGAGCAAAGGGTTATACCATAATCAATGGACAACTCTACAAAAGGAGCACTACTGGTGTATACCTAAAGTGTGTTTCCTAGCTAGAAGGTATAGAAATCCTACGAGAAATGCATCTCGGATATTGCGGGCATCACGTCGCTCCTCAATCGTTGGTCGCGAAAGCCTTCCGGCAAGGATTCTACTGGCTGACCGCGAAGGCGGACGCCGACAAGCTGGTTGAGACATGCATGGGATGCCAGTATTATGCCCTACAACCACATGTTCCTGCTGAAGAATTGCGAACAATACCAATAACTTGGCCGTTTGTAGTCTGGGGGCTAGACATGGTGGGACCGTTACAAATGGCACCATGTGGGTTTACGCATCTGCTAGTAGTAGTTGATAAATTCACTAAATGGATAGAAGCTAAACCCATTAGAAAGCTTGATGGGGCAACTGCCCTCAGGTTTGACCGGGATCTAGTGGTGAGATTTGGTCTCCCACATAGCATTATCATCGACAACGGCAGCAACTTGTCACTCGGAGAAGTGGAGGCTTATTGTTGGGAGAAGGGCATCCGACTTGATCTTGCATCTGTGGCACATCCACAATCCAATGGTCAGGTTGAGCGAGCCAATGGATTAATTCTGCAGGGAATCAAGCCACGTCTTGAGGCACCGCTACAAAGAGCAGCTGGAGCCTGGGCGGAAGAATTGCCATATGTGTTGTGGAGTTTACGAACTACACCTAACAGATCCACCGGCTACACCCGTTACTTCATGGTATATGGAGCACAAGCCATCCTACCTTCCGACATACTTCACGATGCACCAAAGGTTGCCGCCTACTACGAAGATGACGCTGAAGAATCCAGACGCCTAGATGTGGACCTTCTCGAGGAGGAGCGTGTTTTCGCATGTCAAAGATCCGCCATCTACCAGTAGAAGCTACGCAGCTACCATAGTCGCCGCGTTCGGCATCGCTCGTTTAAAGAGGGGGATTTGGTGCTCCGACTTAAGCAGAAGAAGTCACACAAATTATCCCCGTCATGGGAAGGACCGTTCATCATAAGCAAGGCGCTAGTCAATGGGTCTTACTACCTCGTTGACAATCGTGAACTGAAGGATAGACCCAACGAGGATCATAAGCGTAAGCGACGTGACCCGGATGATGACTACCCGGAGCTTGATTGGCCATGGAACATAGCACAACTACGTCCTTTTTACACTTAGCATTTTTTATCTAATTGTGCACCTCTTATATGATCAATGAAATAAATCTCTCTGGTTCACTCATATTTCTGAGTCTTTTACCTCCTTTAGTGTTCATTTTTGGATCATATAAAACCTTTATGCACAAGCCTTGCGATTGCACTTGTGAAAATTGCGCCTACGGGCGTTAGCTTAAGTTTTCTGGTCTACACGTTCTTTGTCGTTTTTATGTGGATTCTGGAGTAGTGACTTTCGACACTTATTGTCGGCGATTTTGTGCTTAGGTTATTGACGGTGCCATTGGGCATCATCACCTGAGTGCATGGTCTCGACAACGAGTCTTCCGACTCACGAAAAGTCAAGCATAAGAACCAAAGTAATGGATAAGTCAGCACTTGCTTAAAAATATATACATGCTGGAACTAGTTCTTAAGTAGTAGGACATACATCATTGTTTTCTGCCTTAAGTTAATACATAGTTTTCTCTGCATACGAATCACAAAGGAAACATATATTACAAATTGTTTTCATTCCTTTGGCGCAGGCGACTTGGAAGCAGCGTCATCGACAGCAGGAGAGTCACCCTCGAAGTAGGTAGTGCAAAGAGACTCGGAGGAGCTTTGGTCGCCGCCATCGATGGTATTCATCGGTACGAAGACATTGACATCGACTAACTCGGCAACTCTGGTGTCATAACCCGCGAGTGATGACAAGATGGCCTCATGATTTATCTCCTTGCCATCGTCATCTACGTCGGGAATGCGAGAGGTTATCGTGTCAATGTCGGCATCCTCGTAGTGTGCCTTGACCATGGACAGTGCCATCCTTGCACCAGCCTGTGCACATGAAGCTTTCCAGCTTGTGATGCGCTAGGGGTATCGGCGCAGGATCTCCGAGTACTTCGCCACAGAGTCTAATGCCTTGATGTTGATCTGGAGGGGCTTGGCAATCTCTTTGGCCTGCGTGAAGGGTTCGCAGCATAGAAAACAAAAAATTTCCTACGATGTGAACTATATACCAAGATCTATCTACTAGATACAAACAACGGGCGGATGTATATTCGTAGAGAACATACCCTTGAAGACCGACAAAGCTTAACGAGTTCAACTCGTGGTTGATGTAGACGATCTCTTTCCGATCTCAAGATCGAGAGGAAGTCCTAGCGCCGCAAATCAGCAGCGCATCCGTGCTCGCACACACGTTCGAGGCACCGAGCAACCTCCGCCTCCTCGCTCCAGCGATGCAGCGGAAGCACAACTCTTTCTTGCCGAATAGCCACCGGGAACATGTATCTCGCTAGTCCGAGACCATGGGGGATAAATTCTAGAGGGGGAGAGAGATCCTTCACGAGGAGGTGTGAGAGACAAGTGAGGAGGGGGGCTCCTTTTATAGGAGGAGGGGGGAACCCCAAGGGGGTGGCCGGCGCATGGGGCTGCCCCCTTGCCCTCCCCTCTTCATGTGGGTGGACACTCCACTCACAAATCTCCTTTAAATTCCCTCCACTCAAAAGTCCACTCAAATTCCCATTAAATTTCCACCAAATTTAATGCAAACTCTCATTAAATAAAACACTTTTATTTTATTCAGAATTTTGTCAATTACTTTAATGACAAACATTCACAAATAACCCCTTGCTAGAATTCTATTTCACATGCATAACCACTTTATGCAATTTCACCCGAAAACCTGTTTCGGTATCTAGTGAAATAAATTCCCGCGCTTGTTCATTCTTTCGGCATGAAACATTTGCTCCAATTGGATGTCGGTGTCTCTTAAGTGTGTCACCCTACGGTTCGTGAATAATGCGGACATGATCGACACCCCTCTCGGATCAATAATCAGAAGCGGGATCTGGAGACCCATACTGACTCCCACACATTCAACGATGACTTTCTTGTGATCGTCGGAACCTTTTACGCTAGTATCTTAATCCCTTTGTTTCACGATATATTACATGTCCGAGATTCGATCATCGGTATCTCCATACCTAGTTTGATCTCGTTACCGACATGCACTCTTTTCTCGTTCCTGTGATATAACATTCTAGTGATCAAATCACTTGCTTGCAAGCTAATCAATGTGATATCACCGAGAGGGCCCAGAGTATATCTATCCGTCATCGGGATGAACAAATTCCACTCTCGATCCATGAGCCTCAACATAACACTTTATTAGTTCTGAATCCATCTTTATAATCACCCTGTTATGGTGTGACGTTTGATGTTATCAAGAAACTCTTCCGGTGTTAGTGATTGACATGATCTCATGGTCTAAGGATTAGGATCACTTCGTAAGTTGTTATAGCAATATAAACTCAATGACTTTGATCGTAATGCTATACTTCGGATGAATGTTCATCACACCATTACACTAATGTTGTGATCCCGTTATTAACAACATCCAATGTCCATGATCAGGAAACCTTGATCATCTTGTTAATCAACGAGCTAGTTTATGAGAGAGGCATAACTAGGAACTTTCTGTATGTTTATTAAACACACATGTATTAACGTTTCCGTATTAATACAATTATAGCATGCAAAATAAACATCTATCATATACTTGGAATACACATAATAAACACTTTATTATTGCCTCTCAGGGCATATTCCCTTCAGTCTCCCACTTGCACTAGAGACAATAATCTAGTTACATAGTAATAAATCTAACACCCATTGAGTTCTGGTGTTGATCATGTTTTGCTCTAGGGAGAGTTTTAGTCAACGGATCTGCTACATTGAGATCCGTATGTACTTTACAAATCTTTATATCTCCATCCTTGACATGCTCGCGGATGGAGTGAAACCGGCGCTTAATATGCTTGGAATGCTTGTGAGACCTTGGCTCTTTGGCATTGGCAATGGCACCATTGTTGTCACAATAGATCACCATTGGGTCCAACGCGTTTGCCACTACTCCTAGTTCGGATATGAACTCCTTCATCCAAACTACTTCCTGAGCCGCTTCTGAAGCAGCAACATATTCGGCTTCCGTTGTTGATCCCGCTACCACAGGTTGTTTGGAGCTCCTCCAACTAACCGCTCCGCCATTCATGAGAAATACGTATCCGGATTGAGACTTAGAGTCATCCGGATCGGTGTCAAAGCTAGCGTCAACATAACACTTAGCGACGAGCTCTTCTTCACCTCCGTATACAAGAAACATATCCTTAGTTCTTCGTAAGTACTTAAGGATATTCTTGACCGCTATCCAGTGTTCCGAACCTGGATCCGATTGGTACCTACTAGTCAAACTAATAGCATGTGCCACATCCGGTCTTGTACATAGCATGGCGTACATTATAGAGCCTATGGCTGAAGCATAGGGGACTTTGTCCATTATCTCTCTTTCTTCCGCCGAAGCCGGACTTTGAGTCTTACTCAATGTCTTGCCTTGCAACATAGGTAAGAACGCCTTCTTACTTCCTTCCATTTTAAACTTCTTTAAAATCTTATCAAGGTATGTACTTTGCGATAGCCCTATTAGGTGCCTAGATCTATCTCTATAGATCTTTATGCCTAATATGTATGACGCTTCACCTAGGCCCTTCATTGAAAATTTGCTGTTTAGATAACTTTTAACACTGTTTAAAAGATCTATATCATTTCCGATCAATAATATGTCATCCACATATAATATCAGAAATGCCACATTGCTCCCACTCACTTTCTTGTAAATACAAGCTTCTCCATAGGTTTGGACAAATCCAAACTCTTTGATCACCTCATCAAAGCGGAGATTCCAACTTCGTGATGCTTGCTTCAATCCATAGATGGATCGCTGAAGCTTGCACACCTTGTTAGCATCCTTAGGATCGACAAAACCCTTTGGTTGTATCATATACAACTCTTCTTCAATATTACCATTGAGAAACGCGGTTTTGACATCCATCTGCCATATCTCATAATCAAAATATGCAGCAATTGCTAACATAATCCTAACTGACTTTAGCATCGCTACGGGAGAGAAAGTCTCATCGTAGTCAACTCCTTGAATTTGTCGAAACCCCTTTGCGACAAGTCGAGCTTTATAGACGATCACATTACCATCAGCATCAGTTTTCCTTTTGAAAATCCATTTGTTCTCCACGGCCTTTCGGTCGTGAGGTAATTCCACCAAGTTCCAAACTTGATTTTCATACATGGATTCCATCTCGGATTTCATGGCTTCTAACCATTTGTTGGAATCCGGGCTCATCATCGCTTCTTCATACGTCGCAGGGTCATCATTTTCATCAACCATGAAATTCATGACAGGATTTCCGTACAGCTCGGGAGCTGCACGCGTCCTGTTTGACCTGCGAGGTTCGGTAGTACTCTCTTTCGGAGTTTTATGATCATTATCATTAGTTCCCTCTTCAACAGGTGGATCCAACTCCGGAACAACTTCCGGCGCTGCGCTACTCGCCATACTTTGAAGAGAAGGTTCCACAACCTCTTCGAGTTCTACCTTCCGACTACTCACACCTTTCGCGAGAAACTCTTTCTCTAGAAAGTATCCATTCTTGGCAACAAAAACCTTGCCCTCGGATCTGTGATTGAAGGAATACCCAATAGTTTCTTTGGGGTATCCTATGAAGACGCATTTTTCCGCTTTGGGTTCGAGTTTATCCGGTTGAAGTTTCTTCACATAAACATCGCATCCCCAAACTTTAAGAAATGACAGCTTAGGTTTGTTTCCAAACCACAATTCATACGGTGTCTTTTCAACGGATTTAGATGGTGCCCGATTTAAAGTGAATGCAACAATTTCTAGTGCATAACCCCAAAATGACAACGGCAAGTCCGTCAGAGACATCATAGATCGAACCATATCTAATAAAGTACGATTACGACGTTCCGACACACCATTTCGCTGTGGTGTTCCGGCAGGTGTGATTTGTGAAACAATTCCACACTCTTTCATGTGAGTGATAAACTCGTAACTTAGATACTCACCTCCACGGTCGGACCGTAGAAATTTGATCTTTCTATTACGATGATTTTCCACTTCATTCTGAAATTCCTTGAACTTTTCAAAGGTTTCAAACTTGTGTTTCATCAAGTAGATATAACCGTATCTACTCAAATCATCCGTGAAAGTAACAAAATAACGATATCCACCTCGCGCCGACACACTCATTGGACCACATACATCAGAATGTATGATTTCCAATAAATCTGTCGCCCGTTCCATTGAACTGGAAAACGGCGTTCTAGTCATCTTGACCATAAGGCATGGCTCACATGTATCAAATGATTCATAATCAAGTGATTCCAAAAGTCCATCCGAATGGAGCTTCTTCATGCGTTTAACGCCAATATGACCTAGACGGCAGTGCCACATATATGCGGATATATCATCATTAAGTTTAATCCTTTTAGCATCAACATTATGAATATGTGTAACATTATCATCGAGATCTAGTAGAAATAAACCATTCATCATCGGTGCATGACCATAAAAGATTTCATTCATATAAATGGAACAACCATTGTTCTCGGATTTAAATGAATAACCACTTCGCATCAAACACGATCCAGATACAATGTTCATGCTCAGTGCAGACACCAGATAACATTTGTTCAAGTTTATAACTAATCCCGACAGCAAGTGGAGAGGCAGCGTTCCGACGGCGATCACATCAACGCTTGATCCATTGTCGACACGCATCTTGACCTCACCCCTTGCTAGCGGTCGCTTGTTCCGCAGCCCCTGATTCGAGCTACAAATATTAGCAACTGAACCGGTATCAAATACCCAGGTGCTAATGCGAGCACTAGTCAAGTACACATCAATAACATGTATATCATATATACCTTTGTTTGCCTTGCCGGCCTTCTTGTCTGCCAGATACTTGGGGCAGTTGCGCTTCCAGTGGCCAGTCCCCTTACAATAGTAGCACTCGGAATCAGACTTAGGTCCAACTCGGGGTTTCTTTTCAGGCGCGGCAACAGGCTTGCCGCCCTTACTTCCCTTCCGTTTTCCCTTCTTGTCTTTCTTGAAACTAGTGTTCCTATTGATCATCAACACTTGATGTTCCTTTTTGATCTCCACTTCTGCAGTTTTAAGCATTGACAGAAGCTCGGGGAGAGACTTCTTCATGCCTTGCATATTATAGTTCATCACGAAGCTCTTATAGCTAGGTGGCAGAGACTGCAGAACACGATGGATGCCTAAGTCAATGGGAATCGATATTCCCAAGGACACAAGCTTATCGGCGTAACCCGACATCTTGAGTACATGCTCACTAACGAAGCTGTGCTCTTCCATCATGCAGCTAAAGAACTTTTCTGAAGCGTTGTAGCTCTCTACAGCAGCATGTGTGTCGAAAATCATTTTCAACTCACCCATTGTATCAAATGCATTGCCGTTTTCGAAACGCTTTCGAAGTTCCGGCTCTAGCCCATACAATATGCCGCAATGAACTAAGTTGTGGTCCTCCTGACGAGTCTGATAGACATTCTTCTCCTCGTCAGGGGCATCATCAAAAGGTGGGGGGCCTAACGGCGCTTCTAGCACATATTGCTTTTGTGCAGCAGAGAGGAGAATCCTCAAATTCATGGCCCATTCGGTAAAGTTGCTACCGTTCGTTGCTAGTTTCTCTTTCTCCATGAACACATTGAAATTAAAAGCAGGTGGTGCCATCTACAACAGAATTTGTAAAGTTTAGACTAAGTGTATGATAGATTGAGTTCAACTAATCTATATTACGAATGAACTCCCACTCAAAAACGACATCCCTCGTGCCTTTTTGGTGATTACATGAACCAAATCCACTACACCAAGTCCGATCATCACGTGAGTCGGTATAGCTTCAAAGGCGAGCATCAAATGGGCATCATATCAACTATATGACTCATGCTTAACCTTTCGGTCTGTGTTCCGAGGCCATGTCTGTACATGCTAGGCTCGCCAAGTTAGAACCTTAGTATTCGCGTGTGTAACTGTTCTACACCCAAAATATGGTCGTGGATCCAAGAACACCCGATCATCACGTGATGTCTTGGAGCGACGAAAACATAATCGGTGCATACTAAAGGAAGAACACATTCTTATCTTGATATTTAAATGAGGGATCATCTTATTATGCTAACAAAGCGCTAAACAAGCAATATAAGATGCTATCAAACATCATATGTTTATTAGTGAAATTGTATGGTTCCCGCAGATGATCTCTATCATGTGCATCGTGGTATGATCACTATCATACCTATATGTGTAAATCCAAGGTCTATGGATTTTACACGCTATGTGTGTTGTAAGAGTATCATCTCATACTTCTACTTACAACACTACCATATCATAACACTAGCCCAGCAACAATCTAAACTAGACGCCTCTAATTTATCCATTGCAAGTTTTATGTGGCTTAGGGCTTTCGAGATAGAACCGTTCTTACCTACGAACATGAACCACAACGAGGATAATCAAATTGTTGACAACTCGCTTGCAAAATAGATATTGACTATAGTAGGAGAGACAGACACCCGCTAGCCACTTATGCAAACTAGTTGCATGTCAAGCGTGGAACAGGTCTCATGTGCGAGGACATGTAAAGTTTGTCCGGGCCGCTTCATCCCACTATGCCACCAATATCCAAAATTACAACAAAGGAGCAACAACATGATCATCATCGCCCACATACTCATATGTGTACTACCCGTGTAAAGTATCTACGCATAGATCCGGCTCTGATACCACTGTAGGGTTCGCAGCATAGAAAACAAAAAATTTCCTACGATGTGAACTATATACCAAGATCTATCTACTAGATACAAACAACGGGCGGATGTATATCCGTAGAGAACATACCCTTGAAGACCGACAAAGCTTAACGAGTTCAACTCGTGGTTGATGTAGACGATCTCTTGCCGATCTCAAGATCGAGAGGAAGTCCTAGCGCCGCAAATCAGCAGCGCATCCGTGCTCGCACACACGTTCAAGGCACCGAGCAACCTCCGCCTCCTCGCTCCAGCGATGCAGCGGAAGCACAACTCTTTCTTGCCGAAAAGCCACCGGGAACATGTATCTCGCTAGTCCGAGACCATGGGGGATAAATTCTAGAGGGGGAGAGAGATCCTTCACGAGGAGCTGTGAGAGACAAGTGAGGAGGGGGGATCCTTTTATAGGAGCAGGGGGGCACCCAAGGGGGTGGCCGCCGGCCATGGGGGCTGCCCCCTCCCCTCCTTCATTCATGTGGGTGGACACTCCACTCACAAAATGCCCTTTAAAATCCCTCCACTCAAAAGTCCACTCAAATTCCCATTAAATTTCCACCAAATTTAATGCAAACTCTCATTAAATAAAACTCTTTTATTTTATTCAGAATTTTGTCAATTACTTTAATGACAAACATTCACAAATAACCCCTTGCTAGAATTCTATTTCACATGCATAACCACTTTATGCAATTTCACCCGAAAACCTGTTTCGGTATCTAGTGAAATAAATTCCTGCGCTTGTTCATTCTTTCGGCATGAAACATTTGCTCCAATTGGATGTCGGTGTCTCTTAAGTGTGTCACCCTACGGTTCGTGAATAATGCGGACATGATCGAGACCCCTCTCGGATCAATAATCAGAAGCGGGATCTGGAGACCCATACTGACTCCCACACATTCAACGATGACTTTCTTGTGATCGTCGGAACCTTTTACGCTAGTATATTAATCCCTTTGTTTCACGATATATTACATGTCCGAGATTCGATCATCGGTATCTCCATACCTAGTTTGATCTCGTTACCGACATGCACTCTTTTCTCGTTCCTGTGATATAACATTCTAGTGATCAAATCACTTGCTTGCAAGCTAATCAATGTGATATCACCGAGAGGGCCCAGAGTATATCTATCCGTCATCGGGATGAACAAATTCCACTCTCGATCCATGAGCCTCAACATAACACTTTATTAGTTCTGAATCCATCTTTATAATCACCCTGTTACGGTGTGACGTTTGATGTTATCAAGAAACTCTTCCGGTGTTAGTGATTGACATGATCTCATGCTCTAAGGATTAGGATCACTTCGTAAGTTGTTATATCAATATAAACTCAATGACTTTGATTGTAATGCTATACTTCGGATGAATGTTCATCACACCATTACACTAATGTTGTGATCCCGTTATTAACAACATCCAATGTCCATGATCAGGAAACCTTGATCATCTTGTTAATCAACGAGCTAGTTTATGAGAGAGGCATAACTAGGAACTTTCTGTTTGTTTATTAAACACACATGTATTAACGTTTCCGTATTAATACAATTATAGCATCCAAAATAAACATCTATCATATACTTGGAATACACATAATAAACACTTTATTATTGCCTCTTAGGGCATATTCCCTTCACTGCACGATGGCGGTGTTGATGAAGTTGCGGGTAAGAACCATGCATTCCTGCGCCGGAGGAGGTTACTGGGTTAAACCCATAGGAGCTGCAAATTCCGATAAGGAGAACATGAGTTCAAAAATTCAAAGTATCCAGCTTATAGAAATCCAAGACGGAGAATCACTTACTGAAGATGCTAGCCTCAGCTTGCCAGAGGGTATCCGCCAAGGATCCAGTTCTTGTTGGAGGAGCTTGTACGCCTCATGATGGCGTTGATTGTGCTCATCGACGGCTTTCTTCTGGTCTTTTAGGATCGAGATATCCTCCTTCAAGCGGTTCATCTCCTCAGTGGCAGAGTCCTGCAAGGCTTTCATTGATTCCTCATGCATTTTCAGCATGTCCTTCCTCTCCTGCTTAAGGATTTTGTCCTCTCTATCCAGCTCTTGAATGTGCTTGGATTGCTCGACAATGTCCTTGGCCTTGGCAATGGTTTCTGCAAGTCGAAGAAAGCAAAGTACACAGTGAGTACTCGGAGAATACACAAGTTCAAGTCGGAATACAAAAAAGAAAGGAAAAACAGACGCTTGCTCTTGATGATCTGTTCCTTCAAGAAGGCAGTTTTACCATTTTCGGCTTCCAGGTCTGCGTGCATCTTCTGGTACTTGTCATTGGCCATGCCCCTCCGAGAATTCTCGTTCTATGGAACAAAGAAGAATTAAACGTTGTTTGGTCTACTTGGAGCATCTAGCCGGAAACTTTCCACCTAGACGCTTGGGGGCTACAGCGAGAGTTTTTAACTTAGCAATATGCTTGGTCTTTCTTTAAAGCATCTAGTCGGAACTAATTCAGTTTTCGATTAGAAGCTTGGGGGCTATAGTATAAAGTTTTTAACTCGGATGTATGCTTAGCTTTTCTTTAAGCATCTAGTCATAACTAATTCAGGTACAACTAGAGGCTTGGGGGCTACAGTATTGAAATTTATAAACACTGCGTATGCTACTCTTAAAGCATCTAGTCGGAATATTTCATTCCACCTATATGCTTGGGGGCTACAGTGAGAAGTTTTCTAGCTTAGTCACTCTTAGAGCATCTAGACGCAAAGACCTATGGTTTTCCATCTAAATCCTCGGGGGCTACAGTGGGACTCATATGAAATGCAAAAAGGCAAATAAAACTTACAAGTGCAATGATCTTGAGGTTAGTAGCACTCTCCGCCAGCAGCTTGCCTAAGGATACACTGTTTCCTTGCAAGATCTCTGCTTGACGGAGAAGCTCCTCTACACCGCACGTCGGAGATGTCGGCGTCGCACCAGGAACCAGAGCAGTGCTACTCGGTAAGTACCAGATAGACTATCTTTGGATACTCTATAGTTTTCTTGGGTGCGGGGGCACCGTCTTCGGCAGAAGTACCACCTTCCACCACCGCCTTACCACTGCCGATGGCATCCTTAGCCGGAGCTTTAGCCATTAGGTGTGCGGCACTCTCCTGCGTCGCCTGCTCGCCGACAACAGCAAGCTCGGTAGAGGCACCTGAGTCCACTTCCATGGCGGAAGGGCCAGATGCTTCCTTAGCTTGTGAGCTTGTCGGAGCGGGGGAAGGCTTGACGCTGGGAGTGACAGGGGCGATGGCGGGAGATGCATCGCGATGCAGCATGTCCTTGATGGTTCTAGAAGCCCCCGATGTTTTGGAGGTCTTCTTCAGGCTGGTCGTGGCTTTCTTCCTGAAACGTGCAAAATGCATAAGTATAGGAATAAGACAGATAAATAGACAATGTCGGAGAGAAAGAAGCTTACACAAGAGGGGGTGCTTTGGCAAAATTGATCCCAGTAACCTTTCTTTTCTCCGCCTCCAGGGCAGAGGTAGTCTTTTTGGAAGCTCCACCCTCCGCCTTCTTCTTCTTGCCTCCGTCGGCAGCGTCAGAGGTGGAGCTCTTCCGCTTTCGCGCCAATGGAGCATCGTCGTCGGACACGACCATGACTTCCTTCATCTTTGGATCATAGATTTTGAGGAGCCATGCTGTCCTCGTTTATGTCACTGACCTGTTAAAGTGAAGAACCTCCGTGTTAGATGAGATGGTAATGGCTAGACGGAAGAACTGGAGTATATGTCATACACGAAAGATATACAGTTACCTTTGGGCACTTGCTCTCTACGAACATGTCGTAGGTGATGGTGAAGCCACGCTTCTTGTCCTTCACCTTGAAGATGTCCTTGAGGTGAAGCTTGACGGAGTCGCTCGAGAAGTTGTCCACGGAGATGCGGAGGCTATCCCTTCTATCGTTGGTATACTCGTGCATCAGCTTCGCGCGGTGCTGCAGAGGCTGGATTCGCCTGATGAACCAGCACATGGCTAGGTCCAAGTCGGTCAATCCTGTCTCTACGAACCACTCTATCCGCCTTATGGCGCGGGAAGCGTCGATGTCGGAGGGAAGGGAGGCCTGGGATCTCCATGTCGAAGTTTCGGCGGCGGATCCATCGACGAAGTCCGGGTACATTACTTCTCGGACGACCAGAGGGATATCTGGGCCGTAGAAGTAAGTACGCTTCCAGTTCTTGCAGGACTCGTGGCCGACGATGTCGGGGAAGCGTCGGCCAGGTCGGATCTTGAAGCTAATAGTGCCACAATTTCTAAGTTCATCCTTGCTGGCTCCGGCTTCGCGCTTGACGGTGAAGAAATAGATAAAGAGGTCTAACCTAGGCTTGATCCCTAAGTAACCCTCGCAAAGCGCCGCGAAATTGCTAAGCGCTAGGATACTATTGGGAGAAAGGTTTTGGGGCTGAACCCGGTAATGGTTCAAGACGGCAAGGAAGAAGTTAGAGATGGGCAGGGAGACGCCGCGTACCATCTGAGCTTTGAGGTACACCTTTTCTCCGACTTGGGGAGAAGGTGTGACCCCGCCGACCGGCACCGCCCGCCAGGCGAGCCCCTCCATTGCAGGGAGGTCGCCTTCGACGATCAATTCTTTTATATCACGGTCCGTGATGTCCGAACCGCGCGAATCGCCTTTATAGGAGTCGAGCTCCTCTTCCAGCAGCTCCAGCGCCGCTGGACTGTGGTCGCCGCCGATGGCCTCGACCATCACGCAGATGGGGATGACTAGGCCCTCTGGAGGCACGATGACGGAGCTCGCCGGCTTCTCCGCGGCTTCGCCCGACACTGCCATCGAGGGAGAAGAGCTGTTGTTGGCCATTGCATGTGTTTGGAGGTGACTGGCGAGATTGGGAGTTAGGGTTTTTCGCAAAGTTGCGCGGAGAGCTCGAGGGGGCGCTCGCTGGAGGAATAAGATGATGCGAGGAAAGAATGAGGTGAAAAGTAAATATTTTCACCGCGAATACTATTTATGATCTCTAGCATCGAGATTCGTGCAGCTTGATCGGACGGTTGCCGCGTAGACAATGTGTGTGCGGACGTGCGCGGAAATTTCGCCACGTCTCAACCGTCGCCGCCAACGGTTCGTATCGCTCGCACGGGAAAAGTGGACATGATTGCGTTCTCTGCATGTGTGAGTTACGAGGCGTTGCTGACCTATGTCTACGTCGCCCTAGTTGACATAGGCAGATGAGCCATCACATCAGAAGATTCTGGCATGGACGGATCCAGTCCGGCTACGGAAGAGTACGATGGAAGATTCAGCAATTCCCCGACTTACAAATTGAAGACGGAGAAAACCTTGCAGGGTTCTTTGGGAGGACTACAAGATGTTGCTTGACGATTTGCCGACATCCATCTAGACGGAGCATTCCACGTGAAGAGGCAATGTGGCGCAAGATCTCGGAGTTCTCCAGGAGCTACTGTTGGGGATATGCTATATGGGTATCCTCATAGCATGTCTCCTATCCGGATAACCCGGGTGGCCCACAGTTGGTAGCATGGCCCATGGCCTGCTGGGCAACCCAGTTAAATGGATCCAGAAGGGAGGCCCATGCCAGATAAAGTAAGGCTACGGTGGAGTCACCGACATACCCAGTGTAGGGTTCGCAGCATAGAAAACAAAAAATTTCCTACGATGTGAACTATATACCAAGATCTATCTACTAGATACAAACAACGTGCGGATGTATATCCGTAGAGAACATACCCTTGAAGACCGACAAAGCTTAACGAGTTCAACTCGTGGTTGATGTAGACGATCTCTTGCCGATCTCAAGATCGAGAGGAAGTCCTAGCGCCGCAAATCAGCAGCGCATCCGTGCTCGCACACACGTTCAAGGCACCGAGCAACATCCGCCTCCTCGCTCCAGCGATGTAGCGGAAGCACAACTCTTTCTTGCCGAAAAGCCACCGGGAACATGTATCTCGCTAGTCCGAGACCATGGGGGATAAATTCTAGAGGGGGAGAGAGATCCTTCACGAGGAGGTGTGAGAGACAAGTGAGGAGGGGGGCTCCTTTTATAGGAGGAGGGGGGAACCCCAAGGGGGTGGCCGGCGCATGGGGCTGCCCCCTTGCCCTCCCCTCTTCATGTGGGTGGACACTCCACTCACAAATCTCCTTTAAATTCCCTCCACTCAAAAGTCCACTCAAATTCCCATTAAATTTCCACCAAATTTAATGCAAACTCTCATTAAATAAAACACTTTTATTTTATTCAGAATTTTGTCAATTACTTTAATGACAAACATTCACAAATAACCCCTTGCTAGAATTCTATTTCACATGCATAACCACTTTATGCAATTTCACCCGAAAACCTGTTTCGGTATCTAGTGAAATAAATTCCTGCGCTTGTTCATTCTTTCGGCATGAAACATTTGCTCCAATTGGATGTCGGTGTCTCTTAAGTGTGTCACCCTACGGTTCGTGAATAATGCGGACATGATCGAGACCCCTCTCGGATCAATAATCAGAAGCGGGATCTGGAGACCCATACTGACTCCCACACATTCAACGATGACTTTCTTGTGATCGTCGGAACCTTTTACGCTAGTATATTAATCCCTTTGTTTCACGATATATTACATGTCCGAGATTCGATCATCGGTATCTCCATACCTAGTTTGATCTCGTTACCGACATGCACTCTTTTCTCGTTCCTGTGATATAACATTCTAGTGATCAAATCACTTGCTTGCAAGCTAATCAATGTGATATCACCGAGAGGGCCCAGAGTATATCTATCCGTCATCGGGATGAACAAGTTCCACTCTCGATCCATGAGCCTCAACATAACACTTTATTAGTTCTGAATCCATCTTTATAATCACCCTGTTACGGTGTGACGTTTGATGTTATCAAGAAACTCTTCCGATGCTAGGGAGAGTTTTAGTCAACGGATCTGCTACATTGAGATCCGTATGTACTTTACAAATCTTTATATCTCCGTCCTTGACATGCTCGCGGATGGAGTGAAACCGGCGCTTAATATGCTTGGAATGCTTGTGAGACCTTGGCTCTTTGGCATTGGCAATGGCACCATTGTTGTCACAATAGATCACCATTGGGTCCAACGCGTTTGCCACCACTCCTAGTTCGGATATGAACTCCTTCATCCAAACTGCTTCCTGAGCCGCTTCCGAAGCAGCAACATATTCGGCCTCCATTGTTGATCCTGCTACCACGGGTTGTTTGGAGCTCCTCCAACTAACCGCTCCGCCATTCATGAGAAATACGTATCCGGATTGAGACTTAGAGTCATCCGGATCGGTGTCAAAGCTAGCGTCGACATAACACTTAGCGACGAGCTCTTCTTCACCTCCGTATACAAGACATATCCTTAGTTCTTCGTAAGTACTTAAGGATATTCTTGACCGCTATCCAGTGTTCCGAACCTGGATCCGATTGGTACCTACTAGTCAAACTAATAGCATGTGCCACATCCGGTCTTGTACATAGCATGGCGTACATTATAGAGCCTATGGCTGAAGCATAGGGGACTTTGTCCATTATCTCTCTTTCTTCCGCCGAAGCCGGACTTTGAGTCTTACTCAATGTCTTGCCTTGCAACATAGGTAAGAACGCCTTCTTACTTCCGTCCATTTTAAACTTCTTTAAAATCTTATCAAGGTATGTACTTTGCGATAGCCCTATTAGGCGCCTAGATCTATCTCTATAGATCTTTATGCCTAATATGTATGACGCTTCACCTAGGTCCTTCATTGAAAATTTGCTGTTTAGATAACTTTTAACACTGTTTAAAAGATCTATATCATTTCCGATCAATAATATGTCATCCACATATAATATCAGAAATGCCACATTGCTCCCACTCACTTTCTTGTAAATACAAGCTTCTCCATAAGTTTGGACAAATCCAAACTCTTTGATCACCTCATCAAAGCGGAGATTCCAACTTCGTGATGCTTGCTTCAATCCATAGATGGATCGCTGAAGCTTGCACACCTTGTCAGCATCCTTAGGATCGACAAAACCCTTTGGTTGTATCATATACAACTCTTCTTCAATATTACCATTGAGAAACGCGGTTTTGACATCCATCTGCCATATCTCATAATCGAAATATGCAGCAATTGCTAACATAATCCTAACTGACTTTAGCATCGCTACGGGAGAGAAAGTCTCATCGTAGTCAACTCCTTGAATTTGTCGAAACCCCTTTGCGACAAGTCGAGCTTTATAGACGGTCACATTACCATCAGCATCAGTTTTCCTTTTGAAAATCCATTTGTTCTCCACGGCCTTTCGGTCGTGAGGTAATTCCACCAAGTTCCAAACTTGATTTTCATACATGGATTCCATCTAGGATTTCATGGCTTCTAACCATTTGTTGGAATCCGGGCTCATCATTGCTTCTTCATACGTCGCAGGGTCATCATTTTCATCAACCATGAAATTCATAACAGGATTTCCGTACAGCTCGGGAGCTGCACGCGTCCTGTTTGACCTGCGAGGTTCGATAGTACTCTCTTTCGGAGTTTCATGATCATTATCATTAGTTCCCTCTTCAACAGGTGGAGCCAACTCCGGAACAACTTCCGGCGCTGTGCTACTCGCCATACTTTGAAGAGAAGGTTCCACAACCTCTTCGAGTTCTACCTTCCGACTACTCACACCTTTCACGAGAAACTCTTTCTCTAGAAAGGATCCATTCTTGGCAACAAAAACCTTGCCCTCGGATCTGTGATAGAAGGAATACCCAATAGTTTCTTTAGGGTATCCTATGAAGACGCATTTTTCCGCTTTGGGTTCGAGTTTACCCGGTTGAAGTTTCTTCACATAAACATCGCATCCCCAAACTTTTAGAAATGACAGCTTAGGTTTGTTTCCAAACCACAATTCATACGGTGTCTTTTCAACGGATTTAGATGGTGCCCGATTTAAAGTGAATGCAGCAGTTCCTAGTGCATAACCCCAAAATGACAACGGCAAGTCCGTCAGAGACATCATAGATCGAACCATATCTAATAAAGTACGATTACGACGTTCCGACACACCATTTCGCTGTGGTGTTCCGGCAGGTGTGAGTTGTGAAACAATTCCACACTCTTTCATGTGAGTGCTAAACTCATAACTTAGATACTCACCTCCACGGTCGGACCGTAGAAATTTGATCTTTCTATTACGATGATTTTCCACTTCATTCTGAAATTCCTTGAACTTTTCAAAGGTTTCAGACTTGTGTTTCATCAAGTAGATATAACCGTATCTACTCAAATCATCCGTGAAAGTAACAAAATAACGATATCCACCTCGCGCCGACACACTCATTGGACCACATACATCAGAATGTATGATTTCCAATAAATCTGTCGCCCGTTCCATTGAACCGGAAAACAGCGTTCTAGTCATCTTGCCCATAAGGCATGGCTCACATGTATCAAATGATTCATAATCAAGTGATTCCAAAAGTCCATCAGAATGGAGCTTCTTCATGCGTTTAACGCCAATATGACCTAGACGGCAGTGCCACATATATGCGGATATATCATCATTAAGTTTAATCCTTTTAGCATCAACATCATGAATATGTGTAACATTATCATCGAGATCTAATAGAAATAAACCATTCATCATCGGTGCATGACCATAAAAGATTTCATTCATATAAATGGAACAACCATTGTTCTTGGATTTAAATGAATAACCACTTCGCATCAAACACGACCCAGATACAATGTTCATGCTCAGTGTAGGCACCAGATAACATTTATTCAAGTTTATAACTAATCCCGACGGTAAGTAGAGAGGCAGCGTTCCGACGGCGATCACACGCTTGATCCATTACCGACACGCATCTTGACCTCACCCCTTGCTAGCGGTCGCTTGTTCCGCAGCCCCTGATTCGAGTTACAAATATTAGCAACTGAACCGGTATCAAATACCCAGGTGCTACTGCGAGCACTAGTCAAGTACACATCAATAACATGTATATCATATATACCTTTGTTTGCCTTGTCGGCCTTCTTGTCTGCCAGATACTTGGGGCAGTTGCGCTTCCAGTGGCCAGTCCCCTTACAATAGTAGCACTCGGAATCAGACTTAGGTCCAACTCGGGGTTTCTTTTTAGGCGCGGCAACAGGCTTGCCGCCCTTACTTCCCTTCCGTTTTCCCTTCTTGTCTTTCTTGAAACCAGTGTTCCTATTGATCATCAACACTTGATGTTCCTTTTTGATCTCCACTTCTACAGTTTTAAGCATTGACAGAAGCTCGGGGAGAGACTTCTTCATGCCTTGCATATTATAGTTCATCACGAAGCTCTTATAGCTAGGTGGCAGAGACTGCAGAACACGATGGATGCCTAAGTCAATGGGAATCGATATTCCCAAGGACACAAGCTTATCGGCATAACCCGACATCTTGAGTACATGCTCACTAACGGAGCTGTGCTCTTCCATCATGCAGCTAAAGAACTTTTCTGAAGCGTTGTAGCTCTCTACAGCAGCATGTGTGTCAAAAATCATTTTCAACTCACCCATTGTATCAAATGCATTGCCGTTTTCGAAACGCTTTCGAAGTTCCGGCTCTAGCCCATACAATATGCCGCAATGAACTAAGTTGTGGTCCTCCTGACGAGTCTGATAGACATTCTTCTCCTCGTCAGGGGCATCATCAAAAGGTGGGGGGCCTAACGGTGCTTCTAGCACATATTGCTTTTGTGCAGCAGAGAGGAGAATCCTCAAATTCATGGCCCATCCGGTAAAGTTGCTACCGTTCGTTGCTAGTTTCTCTTTCTCCATGAACACATTGAAATTAAAAGCAGGTGGTGCCATCTACAACAGAATTTGTAAAGTTTAGACTAAATGTATGATAGATTGAGTTCAACTAATCTATATTACGAATGAACTCCCACTCAAAAACGACATCCCTCATGCCTTTTTGGTGATTACATGAACCAAATCCACTCCACCAAGTCCGATCATCATGTGAGTCGGTGTAACACCCTCAGAATCGGACCTATGCAAGTTTTAGCGAAACCCGCCCAAACCCGCATAGAAATGATTCAAAGGTGCCCACCAGGCACTTTCGTGCGGGTGGAAAACGAAGTAATAACATTACACAACAGTCCTTGATGGGACCCACAGAACAGATATATATAACAGCGACTCAATGAGTCAAGAATACAATTATTATATACAAAGATCCAAAACACCTTGAAAGCGATAGAGCGTCCAGCTACGGACAAGATGCAAATGGGGCTAAGAGCCCTGAAGAATAACCAATGGCGTCCATAACCCTGCCCATGCCAAGCCGGAAGGGTAACCCTGCTAACGACGTCGATCTCAAAACCTGCTTAAACAAAAGGGGTGCCGACAAAGGGCAACGGAAAAAGAGGAGCGTCAGTACTGAGGCCAGTACACGGCGAGACTAGAATTCGGCGGTCCTCGCCTACATAGGTATGGTGGACTGAGCGGCAGCGGCAGCATGCACTAAACAACCTATAGAGACTCGATACAACTGACGGTTACCAGAGAGGGATAAGAATGACCTATCCGGATCCGACCTGAATCTTACGCCAAACAATCCCATCCTGGTAATTCCCCCTCGAGACCAGTCGAGGAAGTCCACCGAGGAACTCACACAGTTGGCAGTTTTATTTATTCAGTTATCGTTGCACCAATTACTAGTCAGGTATAGATAATCATCCTGATAAAATAAGCAGTGGGCACTTTTAGTTAACCATTCCGTTGTAGTTGCGACACTGACTAGTCAGATACAATTAGCATGAGATAACCTCAAAAACCCAGCAGTTGTTGGTACCTTCAATTAGCCATTCCGTTGTAGTTGCAATACTTACTAGTCAGGTACAATGGTCGCCAATGAAAACCCAAAC